>CM038677.1:166086627-167417866 GCA_021605205.1 Aegilops longissima | reverse complement strand
ACTATGTAGACATGACCGAGACACGTCTCCGGTCAATAACCAATAGCAGAACCTGGATGCTCATATTGGCTCCTACATATTCTACGAAGATCTTTATCGGTCAAACCGCATAACAACATATGTTGTTCCCTTTGTCTTCGGTATGTTACTTGCCCGAGATTCGATCGTCGGTATCTCAATACCTAGTTCAGTCTCATTACCGGCAAGGCTCTTTACTCGTTCCGTAATACATCATCTCGCAACTGACTCATTATCGAGAGGGCGCAGAGATACCTCTTCGACAATCGGAGTGACAAATCCTAATCTCAAAATACGCCAACCCAACAAGTACCTTTGGAGACACCTGTAGAACACCTTTATAATCACCCAGTTAGGTTGTGATGTTTGGTAGCACACAAAATGTTCCTCCGATAGACGGGAGTTGCATAATCTCATAGTCATAGGAACATGTATAAGTCATGAAGAAAGCAATAGCAACATATTAAACGATCAAGTGCTAAGCTAACAGAATGGGTCAAGTCAATCACATCATTCTCCTAATGATGTGATCCCGTTAATCAAATGACAACGCATGTCCATGGCTAGGAAACTTAACCATCTTCGATTAACGAGCTAGTCAAGTAGAGGCATACTAGTGACACTATGTTTGTCTATGTATTCACACATGTATTATGTTTTAGGTTAATACAATTCTAGCATGAATAATAAACATTTATCATGATATGAGGAAATAAATAATAACTTTATTATTGCCTCTAGGGCATATTTCCTTCAGTCTCCCACTTGCACTAGAGTCAATAATCTAGATTACACAGTAATGATTCTAACACCCATGGAGTTTTGGTGTTGATCATGTTTTGCTCGTGGAAGAGGCTTAGTCAACGCGTCTGCAACATTCAGATCCGTATGTATCTTGCAAATCTCTATGTCTCCCACCTGGACTTGGTCCCGGATGGAATTGAAGCGTCTATTGATGTGCTTGGTTCTATTGTGAAATCTGGATTCCTTTGCCATGGCAATTGCACCAGTATTGTCACAAAAGATTTTCATTGGACCCGATGCACTAGGGATGACACCTAGATCGGATATGAACTCCTTCATCCAGACTCCTTCATTTGCTGCTTCCGAAGTAGCTATGTACTCCGCTTCACACGTAGATCCCGCCACGACGCTTTGTTTAGAACTGCACTAACTGACAGCTCCACCATTCAATGTAAACACGTATCCGGTTTGCGATTTAGAATCGTTCGGATCAGTGTCAAAGCTTGCATCGACATAACCATTTTCGACTAGCTCTTTGTCACCTCCATAAACGGGAAACATATCCTTAGTCCTTTTCAGGTATTTCAGGATGTTCTTGACCGCTGTCCAGTGATCCACTCCTGGATTACTTTGGTACCTCCCTGCTAGGCTAATACCAAGACACACATCAGGTCTGGTACACAGCATTGCATACATGATAGAGCCTATGGCTGAAGCATAGGGAACATCTTTCATTTTCTATCTATCTTTTGTAGTGGTCGGGCATTGAGTCTGACTCAACTTCACACCTTGTAACACAGGCAAGAACCCTTTCTTTGCTTGATCCATTTTGAATTTCTTCAAAACTTTGTCAAGGTATGTGCTTTGTGAAAGTCCTATCAAGCATCTTGATCTATCTCTATAGATCTTGATGCCTAATATGTAAGCAGCTTCACCGAGGTCTTTCATTGAAAAACTTTTATTCAAGTATCATTTTATGCTATCCAGAAATTCTATATCATTTCCAATCAGCAATATGTCATCCACATATAATATCAGAAATGCTACAGAGCTCCCACTCACTTTCTTGTAAATACAGGCTTCTCCAAAAGTCTGTATAAAACCATATGCTTTGATCACACTATCAAAATGTTTATTCCAACTCCGAGAGGCTTGCACCTGTCCATAAATGGATCGCTGGAGCTTGCACACTTTGGTAGCTTCCTTTGGATCGACAAAACCTTCTGGTTGCATCATATACAACTCTTCTTCCAGAAATCCATTCAGGAATGCAGTTTTGACATCCATTTGCCAAATTTCATAATCATAAAATGCAGCAACTGCTAACATGATTTGGACAGACTTAAGCATCGCTACGGGTGAGAAAGTCTCATCGTAGTCAATCCCTTGAACTTGTCGAAAACCTTTTGCAACAAGTCGAGCTTTATAGACAGTAACATTACCGTCAACGTCAGTCTTCTTCTTGAAGATCCATTTATTCTCAATGGCTTGCCGATCATCGGGCAAGTCAACCAAAGTCCACACTTTGTTCTCATACATGGATCCCATCTCAGATTTCATGGCCTCAAGCAATTTTGCGGAATCTGGGCTCACCATCGCTTCTTGATAGTTCGTAGGTTCACCTTGGTCAAGTAACATGACCTCCAGAATAGGATTACCGTACCACTCTGGTGCGGATCTTACTCTGTTTGACCTACGAGGCTCAGTAGTAACTTGATCTAAAGTTTCATGATCGATATCATTAGCTTCCTCACTAATTGGTGTAGGTGTCACAGGAACCGGTTTCTGTGATGAACTACTTTCCAATAAGGGAGCAGGTATAGTTACCTCATCAAGTTCTACTTTCCTCCCACTCACTTCTTTCGAGAGAAACTCCTTCTCTAGAAAGGATCCATTCTTAGCAACGAATGTCTTGCCTTCGGATCTGTGATAGAAGGTGTACCCAACAGTTTCCTTTGGGTATCCTATGAAGACACATTTCTTCGATTTGGGTTCGAGCTTATCAAGTTGAAGCTTTTTCACATAAGCATCGCAGCCCCAAACTTTAAGAAACTACAACTTTGGTTTCTTGCCAAACCATAGTTCATAAGGCGTCGTCTCAACAGATTTTGATGGTGCCCTATTTAGCGTGATGCAGCCGTCTCGAAAGCATAACCCCAAAACGATAGCGGTAAATCAGTAAGAGACATCATAGATTGCACCATATCTATTAAAGTACGATTACGACGTTCGGATACACCATTACGCTGTGGTGTTCCGGGTGGCGTGAGTTGCGAAACTATTCCGCATTGTTTCAAATGTAGACCAAACTCGTAACTCAAATATTCTCATCCACGATCAGATCGTAGAAACTTTATTTTCTTGTTATGATGATTTTCCACTTCACTCTGAAATTCTTTGAACTTTTCAAATGTTTCAGACTTATGTTTCATTAAGTAGATATACCCATATCTGCTCAAATCATCTGTGAAGGTGAGAAACTAACGATATCCGCTGCGAGCCTCAACATTCATTGGACCACATACATCAGTATGTATGATCTCCAACAAATCAGTTGCTCGCTCCATAGTTCCAGAGAACGGTGTTTTAGTCATCTTGCCAATGGTGCATGGTTCGCAAGTACCAAGTGATTCATAATCAAGTGACTCCAAAAGTCCATCAGTATGGAGTTTCTTCATGCGCTTTACGCCAATATGACCCAAACGGCAGTGCCACAAATAAGTTGCACTATCATTATCAATTCTGCATCTTTTGGCTTCAACATTATGAATATGTGTATCACTACTTTCGAGATTCAACAAAAATAGACCACTCTTCAAGGGTGCATGACCATAAAAGATATTACTCATATAAATAGAACAACCATTATTCTCTGATTTAAATGAATAACCATCTCGCATCAAACAAGATCTAGATATAATGTTCATGCTCAACGCTGGCACCAAATAACAATTATTCAGGTCTAAAACTAATCCCGGGGGTATATGTAGAGGTAGCATGCCGACGGCGATCACATCGACTTTGGAACAATTTCCCACGCGTATAGTCACCTCGTCCTTAGCCAGTCTTCACTTAATCCGTAGTCCCTGTTTCGAGTTGCAAATATTAGCAACAGAACCAGTATCAAATACCCAGGTGCTACTGCGAGCTCTAGTAAGGTACACATCAATAACATGTATATCACATATACCTTTGTTCACCTTGCCATCCTTCTTGTCTGCCAAATACTTGGGGCAGTTCGCTTCAAAGTGTCGATCTGCCTTACAAGAAGCACTCGGTCTCGAGCTTAGGTCCAGACTTGGGTTTCTTCTCTTGAGCAGCAACTTGTTTGCTGTTCTTCTTGAAGTTCCCCTTCTTCTTCCCTTTTCCCTTTTTCTTGAAACTGGTGGTCTTGTTGACCATCAACACTTGATGCTCCCTTTTGATTTCTACCTCCGCAGCTTTTAGCATTGCGAAGAGCTCGGGAGTCGTCTTATTCATCCCTTGCATATTATAGTTCATCACGAAGCTCTTGTAGCTTGGTTGTAGTGATTGAAGAATTCTGTCAATGACACTATCATCCGGAAGATTAACTCCCAGCTGAATCAAGTGATTGTTATACCCAGACATTTTGAGTATATGTTCACTGACAGAACTATTCTCCTCCATCTTGCAGATGTATAACTTATTGGAGACTTCATATCTCTCAATCCGGGCATTTTCTTGAAATATTAACTTCAACTCCTGGAACATCTCATATGCTCCATGACGTTCAAAACGTCATTGAAGTCCCGATTCTAAGCTGTAAAGCATGGCACACTGAACTATTGAGTAGTTATCAGCTTTGCTCTGCCAGACGTTCTTAACGTCGTCGGCCACATCTGCAGCAGGCACGGCACCCAGCGGTGCTTCCGGGGCGTAATGCTTCGTCTTGGCAATGAGAATAATCCTCAAGTTACGGACCCAGTCCGTGTAATTGCTACCATCATCTTTCAACTTTGCTTTCTCAAGGAACACATTAAAATTCAACGGAACAACAACACGGGCCATCTATCTACAATCAACATAGACAAGCAAAATACTATCAGGTACTAAGTTCATGATAAATTTAAGTTCAATTAATCATATTACTTAAGAACTCCCACTTAGATAGACATCCCTCTAATCATCTAAGTGATCACGTGATCCAAATCAACTAAACCATGTCCGATCATCACGTGAGATGGAGTAGATTTCAATGGTGAACATCACTATGTTGATCATATATACTATATGATCCATGCTTGGCCTTTCGGTCTCAGTGTTCCAAGGCCATATCTGCATATGCTAGGCTCGTCAAGTGTAACCCGAGTATTCTGTGTGTGCAAAACTGGCTTGCACCCGTTGTAGATGAACGTAGAGCTTATCACACCCGGTCATCACGTGGTGTCTCGGCATGACGAACTTTGGCAACGATGCACACTCAGGGAGAACACTTTTATCTTGAAATTTAGTGAGAGATCATCTTATAATGCTACCATCAATCAAAGCAAAATAAGATGCATAAAGGATAAACATCACATGCAACCAATATAAGTGATATGATATGGCCAGCATCATCTTGTGCTTGTGATCTCCATCTCCGAAGCACCGTCATGATCATCATCGTCACCGGCGCGACACCTTGATCTTCATCGTAGCATCGTTGTCGTCTCGCCAACTATTGCTTCTACGACTATCGCTACCGCTTAGTGATAAAGTAAAGCATTACAGGGCGATTGCATTGCATACAATAAAGCGACAACCATATGGCTCCTGCCAGTTGCCGACAACTCGGTTACAAAACATGATCATCTCATACAATAAATATAGCATCATGCCTTGACCATATCACATCGCAGCATGCCCTGCAAAAACAAGTAAGACGTCCTCTACTTTGTTGTTGCAAGTTTTACGTGGCTGCTAAGGGCTGAGCAAGAACCGTTCTTACCTACGCATCAAAACCACAACGATAGTTTGTCAAGTTAGTGTTGTTTTAACCTTCTCAAGGACCGGGCGTAGGCACACTCGGTTCAACTAAAGTTGGAGAAACTGACACCCGCCAGCCACCTATGTGCAAAGCACGTCGGTAGAACCAGTCTTGCGTAAGCGTATGCGTAATGTCGGTCCGGGCCGCTTCATCCAACAATACCGCGGAACCAAAGTATGACATGCTGGTAAGCAGTATGACTTGTATCTCCCACAACTCACTTGTGTTCTACTCGTGCGTAAACATCTACACATAAAACCAGGCTCGGATGCCACTGTTCGAGAATGTAGTAATTTCAAAAAAAATCCTACGCACACACAAGATCATGGTGATGCATAGCAACCGAGAGGGGAGAGTGTGTCCACGTACCCTCGTAGACCGAAAGCGGAAGCGTTAGCACAACGCGGTTGATGTAGTCGTACGTCTTCACGATCCGACCGATCCGAGTACTGAACGTACGGCACCTCCGAGTTCAGCACACGTTTAGCTCGATGACGTCCCTCGAACTCCGATCCAGCCGAGCTTTGAGGGAGAGTTCCATCAGCACGATGGCGTGGTGATGGTGATGATGATGCTACCGACGCAGGGCTTCACCTAAGCACCGCTACGATATTATAGAGGTGAAATATGGTGGAGGGGGCACCGCATATGGCTAAGAGATCAAGAGATCAATTGTTGTGCCTAGAGGTGCCCCCTGCCCCCGTATATAAAGGAGGGGAGGAGGAGAGGGCCGGCCAGGGGAGAGGCGCGCCCAGGGGGGGCAATCCTACTCCAAGTAGGTTTGGCCCCCACCTTTCCTATTCCAAGAAGGAGAAGGAGGAAGGAGGAGGTGGAGAGAAGGAAGGAGAGGGGGGGCCGCCGCCCCTTCCCCTTGTCCAATTCGGATTGGGGCAAGGGGGGCGCGCGCCACCTCCTGGCTGCCCTCTCTCTTCTCCACTAAGGCCCAATAGCTTCCGGGGGGTCCGGAAACCCTCGGTACTTCGGTATGTGTGCGAAACCTCCTGGAACCTTTCCGGTGTCCGAACATAGTTATCCAATATATCGATCTTTATGTCTCGGCCATTTCGAGACTCCTCGTCATGTCTGTGATCATATCCGGGACTCTGAACAACCTTCGGTACATCAAAACACAAAACTCATAATACCGATCGTCATCTAACTTTAAGCGTGCGGACCCTGCGGGTTCGAGAACTATGTAGACATGACCGAGACACGTCTCCGGTCAATAACCAATAGCAGAACCTGGATGTTCATTTGGCTCCTGCATATTCTATGAAGATCTTTATCGGTCAAACCGCATAACAACATACGTTGTTCCCTTTGTCTTCGGTATGTTACTTGCCCGAGATTCGATCGTCGGTATCTCAATACCTAGTTCAATCTCGTTACCGGCAAGGCTCTTTACTCGTTCCGTAATACATCATCTCGCAACTAACTCACTAGTCACAATGCTTGCAAGGCTTATAGTGATGTGCATTATCGAGAGGGCCTAGAGATACCTCTTCGACAATCGGAGTGACAAATCATAATCTCGAAATACGCCAACCCAACAAGTACCTTTGGAGACACCTATAGAGCACCTTTATAATCACCCAGTTACGTTGTGATGTTTGGTAGCACACAAAATGTTCCTCCGATAAACGGGAGTTGCATAATCTCATAGTCATAGGAACATGTATAAGTCATGAAGAAAGCAATAGCAACATATTAAACGATCAAGTGCTAAGCTAACAGAATGGGTCAAGTCAATCACATCATTCTCCTAATGATGTGATCCTGTTAATCAAATGACAACGCATGTCCATGGCTAGGAAACTTAACCATCTTCGATTAACGAGCTAGTCAAGTAGAGGCATACTAGTGACACTATGTTTGTCTATGTATTCACACATGTATTATGTTTCTGGTTAATACAATTCTAGCATGAATAATAAACATTTATCATGATATGAGGAAATAAATAATTACTTTATTATTGCCTCTAGGGCATATTTCCTTCACCCCTAGCTCAGGTTCTACCCAAGCCTCTCTCATCTCGAAACCATCTGATATTTGTTTGGTGCACAAGCTTCAAATCAAAACCACATAAATGTTGATGGGGTGGTGTGTGGTGGTCTTGGGAGCTTTAGGACTCCCTCCCTCTAGTTCTCAGGAGTCCAGAGAGACTGTAATCTCTCTGGATATCCCGGAACTTCCGGGGTGGTGTCCGGAACTTCCGACCATCGGAACTTCCGGCCTTGCCCGGAACTTCCGGGCGTCGCGGGTCTTGGGCACATAATGTGGGCAGGGGATAACAAAGGGGTATCTTCCCCTTTTCCCTCTGTTCCACTGCTCTCTCCCTGCGGCGCCCTCACCCATCGGCGACTTCCGGGCGAGCTGCCGGCCCCCAGATCCTTCGGCTCCTTCTTCCCTTCATCGTGCTTGGAGGGCGTCTGTGCTCTCCACCATCTCCATGGAGGAAGGTAACCTAAGCATTTCTATGCTTTATCTGGATTCCTAGGGATTGTAGGCTACGCTTATGGTTCTAGGATAAACACAAGCATCACATCTCGAGTCCTACATCCACATTAGATCTGCAGTACTCCATCTCCTTTATCCTTCATTATTCGATATATGTCTGTCCCCTGCTTAGATTCGGAAGGATCCCTGCGACCATGCCGGTGCACGGAACTTCCGGGCAGGCTGGACCTTCCGGCCTCTCTAGGGTTTCCACGTCTGGGCTAGGGCCGGTACTTCCGTCGGCCAGAACTTCCGGGCTCCCCGGAACTTCCGGCCTCCCTCCCGAAACTTCTGGCCTAAGCATAGTTCTGTCATATTTTTCGTACAATGAGATTCTTTGTTTTTTCTTTTTTTGAAGCTTGTTTACTTATTATGTCCCCATGCTATTCTCTCATCTCTGTCAGCAAGGGGGTCTGGTTCGCGTGCTCACGCATCCAAGGTGTATGAATGGAAATCCAAAGAACGGGTCAAGAAGACAACAATGGTTGTTTTGGGACGTGAGAACATGTTTGACTGCCACCCTGAGGAAGATGCTGAGGCTGAAGACAGTGCATCTCCTCCCGCTGCTCCTGTTCACTCCAAGAAGTGGAAGACTACTTCCAAGAAGGCCAAGGCACCAAATTTTCAACCTCCTCCTCCTGTGCTGGTCACCATGAGGGGAATGCCCGCACCTGAGCGGATTGCTCTCCGCTGAGTCAATCCCTATCGCCATGACCGTGACCAAGTGGCTAATTCCAAGTTTTGGACACTATTCCAGCAACGCAACTATGAAGAGATCTTTACTTAGTTTGTCAACAAGTGTGTCATTCAGAAGAGTATCAACATTGCTCACTTTGACAAGACTCCAACAAATTTTGCTTACTTTGATGGGATCAAGAGCATGTGTATGAAGCTCAACCTCCTTCCACTCATGCGCTTTCAACATGATGTGTCTCCACCTCTTGTGGCTCAGTTATGTGGCACTGTGCATTTTGGGACTGATATGCAGCGCACTCTTACTTGGATGAGCGGTGAGGAGAAGTTCTCTGCTCCGTTCTCAGTGCTGGCCGGTCTGTTGGGATATGAGTATACTGACACCTACTGTTGACCGTGGCTACAAGATCCACGACAAAGGGGTCTTTCAAGCTATTCACTTGGCTGATTTCTATCCTCCATCCGGAAAAGTTGGATCTATTGGTGATCTTCTTCCTTTCTATGACATCATGCACTGGATCTTTCGGGAAACTCTTGCTGTCAAAGTGGGTGACAAGAACAAGATTCGTGGCCACCTCATCAACCTTCTTCAATACACGTGTCACAACACCGAGCAGGGCCCCATTGATGTGATGGACTTTATGTGGCATGAAATGTACAGTGTGGTGATGAACCGCAAGGTTCCTATCTATGCTCCCTATATTACTGCCTTGATTGCTGAGGTTGCTCCTGATGCACTTGCGGGTCGGCGTCTGACTGTTCGCTCCAGTGTTAGCCTATTGGTTAAGAAGGGCAAGGCGACTACCACTGAGGGAGATGATGATGAGGAAGAGGAGCTACATGCTAGAGATCCACACCACTTTGAGCTTCGCCCCCGCTCTCATACTTTTCATCATGGGGAGCCCAGTGACTCCAGGTCAAGGAGGAGCAACAAACTTTGGCGCCTTCTCAAGAACATGTTTTGTCTGCAGCAAGATATGCACAAGAAGCAGTGGGAGGAGAACAAGTCCAGGAAGAAGGGCATGAAGGCTCTTAAGGATGGTATGCGTGCATCTGGCATGGATATTGCTCAAGGCTCCGAGTCAAATGTGACTCCTTTTGAGAAATACCGGTCCAAGTTTGCTCGGTTTGATGTTGAAGCCGGAGATGAAGCCTCTTCTCACCGCCCTCATGGCCCAGGGTCTTCTGGAGATTCATCTGATGACCCCTCTGCATCTCTTTCCTAGGGGTTGTTTTATGGATTCCTCCATCTTTCCTTTTTGCCATCTTGGTGACAACAGGGGGAGATGTTGTGGTGCTTGATAGGGCTTATGGCTTAGTGTTTATCAGCCTATTTTATGTTGCTTGGTGAAACATTGAACCTTTTGCTCTTATTTGGATCTTATCTTATTATTTGAACCTATTATGTTCTGTTAATTATCTATCTTTGTGTGAGCATTTTATGGCAAGAAGGGTTACATGGCATATTCTATATTCTCATATTCTGAGAGACATCTATCAGGCAATGATATATCTATATTTGTCTCGTCACTATGAAAAACAAGGTTAGTAAGACGTTCCATGTCGATATATCATTCTTGTGTGGGTATGCACAGTGATAGGGGGAGTTCTCTTCTAACCATGACAGTTAATTCAAATGCAATCCTAAAATAAGGCATGGGTTGTGGGGGAGTACCTTCCTTTCATTGAAATTGCTTTATATTGTATATAGTTTATGTGTTTCCCCTCTTAAGCATTGTTGTCATCTATGTCAAAAAGGGGGAGATTGAAAGTGCATTGCTGCACTAATTTGTTTTTGACATCTATGACAACTTCATTAGTGTTTCTAACCACATGCTCTAGTGTAAACAACACTGATTAGGTTAAAGTGAAGCATGGATGGTTTTTCCCTCTCTTATTGAAAAAGGAAAGGCGGAGTGCCCAAGAAAAGCGGAGTTCCATAGTGTTTTCTTGTTTCTTGAGTCTTTAGGGCAGCCGCACTATTAAGAGGGGTGCATCATAAAAACATCCGGGGAATCAACTTACTTTCTCACATTGATCTGAAAAATCTCACAGTGCAAAGCTTCTGTACAGGCCGGAACTTCCGGGACAGCCGGAACTTCCAAGGACCGGAAGGTCCAGCAGGGGTCCGGGAAGCTTCCGGGGTACCCAGAGAAACTGCTCTTTCTGTGCAATCTCTTTGTGTAGCTCGGAACCTCGCCGGACCCTGGCCGAAACTTCCGTCCCCCCGGAACTTCTGGGTCGGCCAGAACTTCTGGGCTCTGGAACTTCCGTCCCCTGTTTCAACAGCTTCCGAGGCACTACTGAGTTGATGTAAACTCTCTGTGTAGCCCGGAAGCTGGCCGGAACTTGGCCGGAACTTCCGGAGTCCGAAACTTCCGTGTGTGGCCGGAACTTCTGGGCTACGCAGAAATCTGCCTCCAACGGCCAGATTCCATCCCCACCTATAAATAGTCTTCTTCTTCCTCATGAAGAACTTGACGACTCCATTTCTCTCACCTCCATTTTCAGACCTCGATTTCTTGGAGATCTCCCTCCTTGGCCACCCAAAGCTCTTGATCTTTTGAGAAGCAAAGGAGAAGTGCTCGATCTACACATTCACCAAAGTGAAAGTTGATCCCCCCTTGTTTTTGTGGTGCATCTTGTTACTCTTGGAGGTTGGAGACTCCTAGTCGGTAGAAGTGCTCCGGTGAGGAATCGACCAGTGTGATTTCCCCCGAAAAGTTTGTGAGGGTTTGGAGACCACCCCAAGGACTACCACTAGTGGTTGAGAAACGCCTTTGTGGTGTTGTCTCAAAGGGAGAATAGGGTGAGCCTTTGTGGCTTTGGTGTGCCTTCGTGGTAACATCCACCTCTCTAACGGTGACGTAGCTTCTCTCCAAGGAAGTGAACATTAGCATACATCCTCGTCTCTCAGAGTTGCGGTTATTCCTAACCCTAGCTCTCTACTTGTGGTTACTTGTCTCTTAGCCTTTACTTATATCATATTGTGCTTGCTTACTCACTTGCTTGTGTCACTTGTTTATCTTGCTTAGCTCCCAGCATCAAACTTGCAATTGTTAGGCTCACTTTCATATTCCGCATTATTGCCTAAAAATTGTTAAGTAACAACTAAAATTTGTAATTGTACCTATTCACCCCCCCCCCCCTCTAGGTCCATCTTGATCCTTTCACTCTCGACGCCATATTTATCTCTCGCCTTGAAAACCCTAATAAAAAGGGGTATTCTTCTATTTTCGCCCCACCACACCTCTATTCCACGACGATCCAACCTGAAGGCCTTTTCCGGTACTTTGCGAGAGGGGGAAATCATCACGGTGGCCATCTCCTTCAACTTGAAGGACCTAATTCTACCGCTTCGACGCCTCCATCTTCCCTCTTGTTCACCCCCTCTTCCATCTCATTCGGTACCTCCCCTCTTGCATCTCGTTCACCCCCTCTTCCTCCGGTGCCTCCCCCTCTTCCATCGCCTCCACCCCTCCTCCTGTTCCAACACTACCTCCTGCTTCGCCTCCTCTAGAGAGTTCGAAGATAGGTCAGCTGTAATGCGGGCAACATGGCGTGCCTCGACATCATGCATCTCCACCTGGATCTCCGCCCGACGCCTCGGGGTCATCATTTTGTAGTAGGTGACCTTGGGGCAGACCATGGGGGACGGCGGACGGCGAGGTTGAAGTGTGTTGGTGTGCGCATGAGGTCGCGGTAGCAGCTCGGAGGTGGGGGAGGTAGAAAATGGGGCGACTAGGGTTTACCCTCGTCGTCCGGTTTAAATAGCCGGGTTTGGTCCCTCGGGCGACGCCGAAGCAGCGACAAGAATGTGGACTGGTGAACTCTGGTGGAACGATGGTTTCCTCGTGAGTCTCGCCCGTCAGTCTGACGTGACAAACGCGTCCGGGCATGTCTGGGCCACCTTCCGCCACACATACGAGCTTTGTTTGAGGGGTGTTGTTTTTCTTTTGACATCCATTGAGGGGTGCCGGTTAGCCAAACCATTCGGAGTGGGTATAAGGGAGCTGGTTGGGGGGCAATATGATTCGGCAGTGACAGAGCTGTTCGTCCGGAGCTCAGACTATCCACAGTGGGAGTAATATAGGTGGTAACATCACACATATCTATGCAAAGTAGATGATGTGGCAAGTAATTAATGAAGAAAGAGAGCCATGTGGTAACATAGCTAGTAACTTAGGTAGTAACGTAACACACCCCAAGACATATATGCTTATGTGGCATGGAGTTAATGAGGAGAGAGATGCTTGTGGTAGTAACATAATATGTTACCGTAACATACCGCACCCCAATGCAAAATGAGTCTACAACATAATAAATGAAGGCTTGCATGGCACTATATTTATGTTACTACCCACTATGATGGTACTAACATAGACTAGTAACATATGCATGTTACTCCCTCCGTTCCTAAATATTTGTCTTTTTAGAGGTTTCAACAAGTGACTACATACGGAGCAAAATGAGTGAATCTACACTCTAAAATATGTCTATATACATCCGTATGTGGTTACCATTTGAAATCTCTAGAAAGACAAATATTTAGGAACGGAGGGAGTACTAGTCTAATTTACTACCCACTATGACTAGCCTAATATTATGAGTAACATCACACATATTAAGACAAAATAAGTCTATAACCTAATAAATGAAGTGTTACATGACACCATATATATGTTACTCCCCACTATGAAGGTAGTAAGAGCATCTCCACTGCTCGGCCCCCAGTATGATAAAATCGCCTCGGGGCGAGCAGCGATCGCTCAAGATCGGGGAGGTTTTGCGCCCGATCGCCTGCATGATCGCCGATTTTGGCCCACTTTTGAAGCCCCACTTCGGCGAAAAAGGCCCATATGGGCGAGAATAGGCCCATATTCGGCGTGGTTCGCCGTGGCTCGGCGTTCAATTATCAACATAAATATTTTTTATCACATATTTCATCACAGAAAATTCAAATACTTCAACAAAAAATAGTACAACAACAAATAGTTCAATACAAATTATATAGTTCAACAAATAAAAACCCATATTTCATCACACGTCGCATACCGGTGTCGCCCTTGAGCCTCCATAGGTGCTCTATCGATCTTCTGCGATTGATGATGCACTGTGGGTCCCGGATCTCGACGATATCGAGGTAGGCAGTCCAGTTGCTTGTGGCTGGTGATCAACTTGGGCAAGAGGACCTGCACGTGGTATGGTTCGATGTCAAACATCGGCTCTTCTGCTCGCTCTCAATGATCATGTTGTGCAAGATGACACAACAGGTCATGATTCCACATTTGATCTTTCGATCAGTCCGGGGTACCGGACAACAACAAATCGAGATTGGAGCACACCAAATGCCCGCCGATATCCTTCCCGCAAGCCTCCACGAATCTTCGCAAACCAGCGTTCTTGCCTCTAGGCATTGTGGTTTTGATGGTCTTCACAAATGTCGACCATCTCGGATAGATGCCATCAGCTAGATAGTACCCCTTGCTGTAGTGCCGCCCATTGATCTCGAAGTTCACCGGAGGAGAATGACCTTCAACAAGCTTGGCAAAGACAGGAGAGCACTGCAGCATGTTGATGTCATTGTGAGTTCCTGGCATACCAAAGAAGGAGTGCCAAATCCAGAGGTCCTGTGTGGCCACCGCCTCAAGTACCACACTACAACCGCCTTTGTACATCCCCTGCCAAGCAAATGGACAATTCTTCCATTTCTAATGCATGCAGTCGATGCTTCCAAGCATCCCAGAAATCCTCTTGTCGCATTCTGCTAGAATCCGAGCGGTGTCTTCCGCATTGGGTGTTCTCAAGTATTGCGGTCCAAACACGCCACCACCGCCCAAGCGAACTTGTAGAAACACTCTATTGCTGGTGGACTCGGCCATGCGCCCATAGTAAATCTGTGAGTCACCGGAGCTTTATATGCAAGCATCCTCATCATTGTCGTGCATTTCGGATGGAGTGAATCCAAGTTTGCGGTGCAATCCATCTTGCATTTGAAGTAGTTGTCGAACTCCGGACGGAATTCACAATCCGGAGGAAAAGCTTTCGCTCATCCAATAACGGCGCGAAATGTTACATCACCGTGAAGTGGAGCATCGGCGAAGTAGTCGGAGTAGAGCATGCAGAGCCTTGAGACGATGCGGTTCTTTGCTTTCACTCGCCCGGCGGCCGAGCCACCTCGCCTGGCTTTTCATTGTTCGCCAAGAATTGGCGAGGGCGCGAGCACCATGAGATGCTCTTCTTCTGGGCCGCCTCGGCTTCCTCCTCCAAGAATGGCAAGCACTTCCTCGTCATCCGAGTCCATCGCCGAGGCAGTAAATCGCCGAACACCTTTGTAGCGGTGGGCATGCACCGCCGCTAAACACCCCTCCATGCCGGAACGGCGGCCGGAACGGCGGCCGGAACGCCTAACCGGTGTCGGAGGGCTGCTGCATAACCTCTGCTATTTTTCCGTGGGGATGGCTATCTACCGGTGAAGGGCGGCGGGGCGGCGCCGGGATATACCTAGTGGCGGCCGAGAGCGCGGGGGGTGGAAGGCGAGTCGGGGAAGAAAATCTTGACTTTTCACCTGACGGCGTGAGCCAGCAGCGCTTTTCCCTTACGCCGGAGCCCCCAGGCGCCTCCCTACGCGCCGGGTTCGGCCTGCGGCCGCCGGGCGGAAAAAAGGGCCGAACCGGCGCTTTTCGTCGTTTTGGGGACGCGACTGGTCCTTTTTTTACACCAGCGCCGAAAAAATCGCCTTGGGAGCCTGTTGGGGGCTCGGCTGGAGATGCTCTAACATGCATGTTATACTGGAAGTTACTTTCCACTGTGCCTAGTCTCAGTGGTCAGGCTATAGAGGCTGTGACGTGCCTAGACGCACAAGAGCCCTGGCTTGAAGCAGGCCCGGTCCCGTCCGACTAAACCCAAATCCGACCCCGACCGACGACGCGAGTCAAAGAGCAGCGGCGACCGCGCCCATCACCACCACCACCCGCCTGACGGAGCCCTTCCCACCCATCGGCGGCGGAGATGGTGGGGTGGCTCAAGGCGCTGGTGTACGGCGCAGGGGGCATGGCGGTGGTGGGCCTGGCGGCGCTGGTGGCGCTGCAGGAGCGCCTCGTCTACGTGCCCGTGCTCCCTGGCCTCCCGCGCGCTTACCCCATCAAGCCCTCGCGCCTCCGCCTCATCTACGAGGACGTCTGGCTCCGCGCCGCCGACGGCGTGCGCCTCCACTCCTGGTTCCTCCGCCACTCTCCCACCTGCCGAGGCAAGTACCACCCAGTCCCCGATCCTCCCCAACCTCTCCCGGTTTGTTTGTTGGTTCCTCCCCCCGTGTCCAGTGACTCGATCGGTATCAGGAAGTGTTCGGGTTATTGGAGCGTCAGGTGGTGGATCTCTCCGAGTCTGTACTCGAGGGATTCGTTTTGACCCGAATTGCGTGGCTAGATAGTGGCGTCGCTTCATCTCTTAGCTCCCTTTATCGGGACATGGGCCCGTGGATCTGGGTAGGGTTTACGGCGTTCACTTAAGAAATGCCCGATGCTTATGATTTTTGTGGCTAATAGGATTTGAACTTTACTGCCGCTGCCTGCGTGGATATGTCATATGTTCTTAATTGATCTATAGGGTTCCTTGGTTTTATTACACAGTTCTCTGTAGTTCTGTGTGTGGATTCAGGATTGATTGGCCGATCTCACAATGAGTTTCAATTGGAATTGGTTTATCAAGTTCCAGCTTCATTGTGATTTTCTAGTCGGTACTCGCTGGTGTATGTGGTGCTTAGTATAGTATTTCTCTGATGTGCTATTTAGAGATGTTATGAACGTTCAACACACGGTAAGGTTAGATTCCACAATTTTTGTTTCCATACTTAGATTTTTATCGTGACGTGTTGCTTTCGTTGTCTCTATGTGGTTATATATTTGCATCGCATCACTATGTTTCATGGTTGTTGATTTGGTTTTCTACTGTATATCTCTATGGGTTAGTTTTAAAAGTTGTGCAAGTTTAGAAAGTATACCCAATAAGCTTTCTGACCATATATAAAGGCATGCATGATTACGTAAAAGTTCACGTGAACCATGATTTGGTTCAAAGCAGGAAGAGATGGGAAATATTTGCGGTGATCTGTGGACGAGAAATATGCAATTGCCACGTGTACGTTCAAAATACTTTGGCATGTCAACACATTTGTCTCTTCCCTTCAAAACCGGCTCAGCGCTGCGTCGAACCTACTTTCTCCTAGTCACCTTCGCTTTTTATTCATTGGCCCCAGATGTGTAACTGGACCAGCTGGCCAACTATCTGCGAAATTAGAATTTGTATGCATGCGTTAGTTTCCTCTAGCTAGTTGTATCTACTACTCTAGCTGATCTTGTCTATGCATCAAATGAGATACACTTCTTCTTGTCTATATCTCGTTGGCCACATCATTTGCTGGTGTTTTATTTATTTTTAGGTTAGGAAGAGAAGTTACAGTCTTGACATTGTTCTATAACTAGATGTTCGTGATGCTTGATAATTATATGAGCACAAAAAGTTTCAAGAGACAACAACAACAACAACAACAACAAAGCCTTTAGTCCCAAACAAGTTGGGGTAGGCAAAAAGTTTCAAGAGAGCATTTCACAAAACAAAAAAAAAGTCATGTTCAGAGCTTCAGTCCTCTCCCATTTCCTACATCACTGATAGCATGAAATTGTTATAGCATATTCATGTTTAGGAACTACTGTGCTCAATCTTCAGTTTGTTCTCAACTTCACATTGTTTTCTTCCCACATTGTTGTCTGTTTCATAGTGTTTTCCTGATGCAGGTCCGACCATTCTGTTCTTCCAGGAAAATGCCGGCAGTATCCTGAATTTCTTTTTATGGACATGAAAATTCATAAAATTGTATCTCATTGATGACAAATTGTGTTGAAGCTATACTCTGTTAAAATCCTTCACTCGTTATAGATATTGCACATCGTTTGGAATGTGTTCGACTAATGATGCAGCGGCTACAGTGCAATGTGTTTATGCTTTCTTATAGAGGGTATGGTTCTCCACAGTATAAACCAGTTATACTATCTTTTTTCATTCTTCTTTCTTGAAGCTCTCAGTATCATATGTGATTCAAATGTCTTAACTTTCTTTCATTTATTAGTGAACCTGAACTTTGATCATGTTTGTAGGTATGGTGAGAGCGAAGGTTATCCTTCTCAGAGTGGCATCACAAAAGATGCACAGGTTTGTTGTTTCCTGCATTTTGTTTTTGTTCTCACTTTTGTGGTTTTGTTTACTCTTCTTACAGTTCTCTCTTTTGATAGGCCGCACTTGATCATCTACTTCAGAGGAAGGACATTGACACATCCAGGATAGTTATCTTTGGGAGATCTTTAGGAGGTGCTGTTGGAGCAGTTCTTGCAAAAAACAATCCTGACAAGGTACTACTCATTGTAAACTGATTTGTCTATGCATTGCTGTAGAGAAGTGAGAATAGGTTCATTTGATCTCTCTGCCGTTGGATTTGTGATGGCAGTATCCTCCACTGCACTTCTATTTTCGAACAAATTTCATTGGATCAACATTCAAAACATGTATATGTTCATAAATTAGACTTAGATTTTGATGTAGTTATGATGTAGATTACCTTGTATTACAAGATTATTCTGCTATGGATCTTGCCAGAAGATTGTGAAGAATGTTAAGACTGTTACAGTATGCTGAAAATTAAGTGATGACACATGATCATGACCATTGTTGACATCAGATAGGTGGTTACAGTCTTGATCTATGCTGAAAATCAAATGATGTTAGTTTTTGTAAGGCAGCATATAGGAGAGAAATTTTTACTTGAAAAGAAAGAAAAAAACAGACCCAGATCGTTCTGTCCCCTTCCATCTAGATTGGCCAGAGCTCCATCTTTATCTTTACCTAATTAATAATAAAGGGGCTATTGCTTCTTACCACTGTAATTTTCGTCCGCTAAGTACGTTCCAAAATTTTGGCCCGTCCGTCGTACTCTCCTTGGCTCGATTCTTTTTTACCTCGTACGACCTTGCTTCCGTACATCTTCGCTGGGCCTAGATACTTCATCCATCGCTAGCTTAATTGGGCCTACAAAATTGCAGCGCTTCGCTGGGCCTTATCCTTCGTAGGTCACTCGCTTTACTGGGCCTACAAAAAAAATTAAAAAATATTTGCTGCGGTGAGGTATTGATCTCTCGACCTCCCATCTAGCAGATTAGGTAGAGTCCAACTAATCTAGACTAGCAGGTGTGCATGACAAAGGTGTTCTTTCTATTAAATTGTACCACATTGCCCCCTTAAAGCCAACCCCACTGATTTATATACGTCTCCTGTTACTTGGGTACCATCAACTCGATAAGCCGGCTCCGGAAGCTCTAAGCACAGGATGAGGAGACAATTTTCAGAATGAGTCCCAAACTATAAAATCTAATGATCGAAAGGAATTAACTTCCTCATGTGCTGATATGGTTACACGACCCAATGAGAGAAGAGGCTTATTAAAGGAGTAATGTTGTTACTACAATTAAACGGACGCATGTACCAATGGGAAAGAATGGAAGAGGCTTTAAGGAGTAGACGTTGTTACTAAAATAAAACGGATGCATGTACTATGTGCAAATGGGAAAGAAGAGAAGAGGCTTATTAAAGGAGGACCCTGTACTAAAATGGGAAGCAGACTTCATATTTAATAAAGATCTGTGGCCTGTGCATAAAGCAAAATCGCGCTAGATCGAGTGAGCAGTGTCCGACCGATTGAGTAAGTAGTATTGGTAAAAATAAGAGAAGGAAAAAAAGTATCTTCATACTTATTCAGATTTTGCTGAATCATCTCTGAAGTGTGTTCATAAATCTGGCTAATTCCCAACATAGATTTTTTTTCTGCAATTTCTGCTTTGGAAATAAATTCAACTTTGCATGCTTACATGGAGCTAGATCCTGATAAACAAGTGTTTTGGCACATTATATCAAAACGGAACTGCTAATGATCGAGTTCCATATGTATTGTTTCCCAATCGGAACATATTTCAGAACCTAATTAAAGTGTCTCTGATGTCAGATTTCGGTCTGAATCATGACAAAAAATAAACTCAAAATGATTAGGAGGAACTATCACGATGTATTACAGGTCTGTACCATGCAAGGGAATCGGTGATATACAAGTAAAACAGATGCCAATGAGAAGGTGATCTCTAACGAAAAATTAGCCCGCTCATCATGGACAGAAGACATTGATAATTAGTTCACAAATATGAAAAAAAAAATACCACTCAAACAACTTTGCAACTAACAAAAAAATATTAGAAGTACTCACAAGTACCAACCACATTTCTTGAAAAAACATACATTTTCACATATAAAACCTTCCTACCAATCTCCCTCCAAAGACCTAGGTCATAGTAGCACTTCTCCTCCAGGATCATATTTATCTATTTTCTACTTGTTGCAACGCACGGGCCCTTTTGCTAGTAACTTAAATACCCCAAAACAGCTTCCAGACCTCGTTCGCCCATTAAAGGAAATTACGTCCAACCAACACTTCACTTATGTGATCAACATAGGACACCTTAATAAAGCAGGCTCTTAGATTTTACTGTTGTGAACTCAGTCATGTGGTTAGAGCAACATGATTTAGGTCATATTTTGGTAAGCTAATAACATCTATAGAAGTGTGTTAAGCTTTGGCCTTTGCAATTGATAATGATCTTGCTAGATTTTGTTCTTTGTTGCAGGTGTCTGCTCTAATATTGGAAAATACTTTTACATCTATATTGGATATGGCTGGTATCATGCTGCCCTTCTTAAGATGGTTCATAGGCGGTAGTTCTGCCAAAGGCCCAAAACTTCTTAACTGCGTTGTTCGCTCTCCATGGAGTACACTTGATGTTGTTGCAGAGGTGAGTTTTGGGGGTTGGTTTAAATCAACATTTTATACGCTGTTGTTTTCATGCTTGGTTACAACTTCCGTATTCTTATTTTTAATCTTTGGAAAAAAATATACTGTTGATCTGTTTTTGATTCAAACAGTTTGTTTTTACTCCTTTGGACTTTGTATTCAAAGATTACACCAAAATGAAACCTATATTATTGTTAAGCTGTAAGGTTTCAAATCTGTATTTATGCTATTCTGCTGTTCTCAGATCTTTATTTTAGTCCGCCTCATCGGAAATAATCATAATCTGTTAAGCCGTAAGGTTTCAAATCTATTTATGCCATTCTGCAGTTCTCAGATCTTTATTTTAGCCCCATGGTTTTTGTTATCCGTTGCCTGAGTTTTGGCATGTCAATGCAGGTCAAACAGCCCATTCTCTTCCTTTCTGGATTGCAAGATGAACTGGTTCCCCCTTCACACATGAGGATGCTGTATGACAAAGCTGTTGAACATAACAGGAATTGTAGGTTTGTTGATTTTCTCAATGGTATGCATATGGATACCTGGATTTCTGGAGGGGACCGCTACTGGAGGACAATCGAATTGTTTCTGGACCAATATTCCCCAGAAGTACAGAGTTCTGATGCCAGCTGCACAAGTGAAATTGCTGATGATGGTAAGTAGTACTCCCTGGGAATATTGTTCTATCATGTTTTTCCTTATACTTGCATGGATACATTATGTTGTCATATTTGTGTATTTAACTACATAGTGTAGTTTTACTAATGTTAATGGCAATACTGAATAGTGAATACAATCATTTGTATCTTGGAATCTGGTTCATGATGTTGACTACAAATGTGCGATTTATGTTAGCTTGCCCCTGATAAATTGAATCTCTCTTTCTAGATAAAGCTGCATAATAATTGGAACATCTAGAGCAGCCTGCTGTTTTCCACCAGTTTTTCTGATGTTGATGCAATTCCGGTCTTTGATGGATTGAAGATCATTTCAAACAATTAATTCAGGTGGTTGTTCTGCTCCATTCCACCTGAAGAAGCCAAAGCTGTGAATATATTTTGAGGTTGTTCTCCATCCTGTGATGCTGCTGCATTTGTGTATGGAATGACACATATATATTTCTGAGCCTGGCTCGGCCTTCAACTCCCGAGTTTCTGTACAATGTTGAATTGGCTTCATTCAAGTATTTGCAATTTATCGGAACTAGTACCGAATGTTAGAAAATCTGCCCTTGGTGTATGACGGTTCAGTATAGGGTAATCTTGTTGGCTCAACCATTTGGTTCTGTTATTATGACTGCTGCTACCAATATGGTTTCTTGTTTTTTTGTGCCTGCTGTGCAAAAACCTGCAGCTTTCCTTAGAAGCTGTGCACTGTGCAAGGCAATATCTTTGTTTCTGAAACTGCTTCCACCCAGGGCTTCTTTGGTTTAAAGGATTGTCGAATGAAAATTTCGGAGGATTGCAGTCCTTCAAGAATATTTCCTATATTGCTTGCAGTGCCATGACAGTACAAAACCAAAGTTTAGCAAATATTTCCTACATTGCTTGCAGTGCCATGACAGAACAAAACCAAAGTTTAGCGTAGCAAAATATGTAACTACACAACATATGCAACAACGGGGAACGACTTGTGTAGAATCTGAGCTGGCTGTACAAAAATAGAAAAAGACATCCTGGACCACTAGATTGGAGATCAATGGTGCAGATTTAGGTGGAGGGATCTCAGCCCACTTAATGTAGATTTTACAGAAAACCCCCTACCGACAGTTAGACATGAAATAGGATATTTGCATTATGCACCTCAAGTCTTCATGAAATACAACTACTTTCAGATATGAACTGTGCTAATGCCCATGTTCTCTTAGTCTGAAATAGCTGGTCTCATATAAAATCTGATCAAATATTTACTGCATGAAATCCAGACACATTTATGTGACACCACTAATTTTTCAAGAGAGTTGAACATCTTGGCCACTAAGAAACCACAATATATATAACAAATATTTTAGTACATGACATAATAAGCCATCCCGGATCAAGTAGAACCATGCGTACATGGCAAACTGGAAATATATCAATTTAAGAATTGAAATGATAGCTGCTCGGCAAGCATTTCAGTACTTGAGTACATGAGAACACATCACAAGAGTCAAGCAGAACCACGCGTACATGTCAAACTGGAATTAGAGCAAATTAAGGACTGAAATTATCAGTGCTCAGCAAGCATTTAAGTACTTGAGTACATGAGGCATACAGATCATTTTTAGTATATGGCCGGCAAGACCAAATGGTAAAGACTGAAATTATCATCGCCCAACAAGCTACTTGCTGGTACAAGACCAAAAATATCTATTTTTTTGCCTCGTGTGGTGCTTCTTGGCAATCGAGCTTCCTGCTGGGAGAGAGATGACAACCTCCATGGACTCTTATACACTTCACCAGTTCGATCTACCTAGGTAAACACACCAAGTAAATAAGGGTCAGTCAGAAACATATACTACCAAATAGCATATCTTGAGAAGAGAGACAGTCCCAGTCATTATATATGTCCAGCTTCATTCAACACTCCAACCTAGGAAACATAACAGAGAGAGTACAAATATTTTGTTGTAGCATAGTTCATTATTCCATTATAGACCTACGGCAAATGGATTACAATTCCAGGATTAGTTAAAAGCACAAATGAGAATGATAAATAAGTGGCATTGAGCAATTTAAAGGGAGTTTTATCAATGCCCTGTAGATGCAAATTATTATTCAAACTTGATAGCTATAAACAGCAAACTTGATAGCATGCATTATATTATACCTTGAAATAATAAGAAAACCACAGCAACATGGGAAAATATAAATGAACAAGATGCCAGATGGGCTCATGTCATGGACGAAGGATTAGTACTAAATCACATACACACATCCTTGCTGTAGCGATGCCATAGGTCAGTAAAAATGGAAGGAACACATATCTCTGGTAAATGATCTATGTATGCCTAATCGTTTCAACAAACCTAGTTGAGTGGTCCTAGCAAGACAAATAAGTGGTAGTCTTCGAAGCAAGATCAACTGTATAGAAATACTAGAGCGAACACCCAGCCAATAACAAATGTCAGAATTTTGGGGATGAAAGAGCAGCAGTAAGCATTAAAAAGGAATTGCCAACCCAAGGAATCCCCTAGCAGAACATACAATGGCATCTTTGTGTCTAATCTCGTGGATCCCAGCGAGTGGTCGCGCCCACTGGTTCTGCCTAGCAGCTCGTCAAAGTGTGCAATTGACAAAAGAAAAACAACAATAATTAGCTCTGTAGTGGGAACAAGTGCGAGTGACTGGACATGGTGATGCCTTGTGCCACTGTCAAAATAAGGAACAGATCAAAGGAGAACAAACATCAATTGTATGCTTATGAACAGATGCTGCATTTCCGTCAACTATAATACTTGCTTGTCAGATTTAGAACATCAACAACATTTTTTACCAGAGCAATTACATTTTACTTGACAACATCAAGAGTTCAACTAACAGAAAGTGCATGAGTATTTATTATGTGAAGTGTTTGTAATTAAGTACATATTCCCTTTTTGCGTAGAAAATCAAGAGTTTGGGTATGATAGCCGATTTTAAATTCAGACATGTGTTTATTTATACAATATCAAAACTTCTTTTTGAAAAAAAGAGCTCCCCTCTCCTATTTCATTTCTGTAAAACCAATGTGTTGCTACAGAGAAAGGGGAAAAACATCTAAAGAACTCTACAAGTGTTCCACTTTAACACTAGAGCAAGGGAGGCTAAAGTAACCCCTGTACTGGGCAAGCTAAAAAGGTATCCGACACAACGCAAAGCAAAAGCAGTAGAAATGGAGGCCAACAACTACCATCATTACAAAACCACAACATATCAACTTGTTCCATTTGCTTCAGCTGATTGGAAAGTTGTCTAGCAGCGATCCACCAAACTGTTGGAATTAACAACCTTGTCCATAGAGAATAGTTGCTTGTTTCCTATAGTAGTCCTAGTGATCAACGTGACCATGTGATTAAATTAGGAAAGTAACCGGTTTGAAATAGAATCGGAGTCGTACAAGTCGGCTGCACGGATTTAAATATATCCATGCATCAGCATATGTATCTTTGCATGGAGAGAGAAAAAATAGCCACTGTGTCTCATGTGTGTGCATTTCGGCTTGCTGCTGAAGAATCGATGAAGCCAGAGCAGCCTACTTCGTGTACTAGTGCATCTCGCCGGAATAGCTAGATTTGCTAGTGTATTGCTTCCTGGTAGAAACAGGTTAGCGTTTATGTACAGTTGGTGCGCTGCTTCTGGTAGCAATACACAATAGCACAACTAAGTCATATCAGTAATCAACATGCTGATTCTGGATAAAATAAGAATCCAACAAATATAAGCATTACCCCCAGAACGGATCTGCTTCTATTGTACTCAAGCTGTTGTTCATTCTTGTTCTGTTGCTACCCACCAACTAAATGGACAGATTCGACATTAACAAGTAGAAAGAATATAAAACTATAGAGATGTAGTACCAATCTAATATACAGTAGCTAATAAAAAATTAACATTTATATTTACCTGAAGAACGAAGAACTGTGGTGGCCTGTTCGCGGAACCAGAAGCGGACGGCCGGGAAGGAGGCGAGGATCCACGACCGCCGAGCTAGTGCTGAATCGCGAGAGGGAGTGGGGGTGGAGGAGGACGGCGGCGAGCTGATCTGGGAGCGAGCGGGGAGGAGGTGAGGAATCCGATCTAATCTGCCACAAACTGGGCCACCGGCAACGAAACGGTTAGGATCCATCGGAGAGGAGATGGATCAGCATCTTCTCTGCGCGAGCCTGCCCAGCTTGGCTCGGGATCTTGGCCGTCGCCGCAGCCGCCGCCGCCTAGAAATTTTCGGTCCGGTGCCGTCGCTGTGTAAGGATTTGGTACTGAGTAGGGAAGGCAGCGAACGCAAATTTGCTTGTAGCGTTGGACCTTTTCGCAAATTTGGTTCAAAGATCCTTCCATCTGGTCCTGTGCCATCGATCTCTCATCCGATGGCCCAACATCATTTCTTCTATTTTTCCACCAGAAGCTCAGATTCTACACAAGTCGTTCCCGCAACAACGCAATAATCTCAGAAAACACCCTAATGAACTACCTTTTATGAGTTATCAAGCAAAGGGGTGGGGTGGCTTGCCTTGCTCAAAGTATTCCGGATCGATCTTCAAAACCTAGAATAGTTCCTTCTTGAAATAATTATAAAAGCATACATAAGTAATCACATAAGAACCTGTTCGGTTGCGTGTAAATCCGAGTGGATTGAAGGGGTTTGAGGAGGTTTTAAACCTCTTCTAAGTCAAAATATGAACCAATCCTTGCCAATCCCCTTCAATCCTCTTGGGGCTTTGTTCGGTTGTGTGCGAATCCGAGTGGATTGAAGGTGTTTGAGAGGGATTTAAACCTTTTATAAGTCAAAATACAAACCAATCCTTGTCAATCCTCTCCAATCTTTTTGGGGAAAGGATTAACGAACAAGCCCTGGGAAGGATTAACCGAACAAAGTCTAAAGCATATAATATCTACCTACCCTATCTAGGCAGATCACAAAAATGCCTAAAGCATATAATATGTACCTATCATATCTAGGCAGATCACAAAAATGTAAACAAAATACTACTCCCTCCGTTCCCAAATAATTGTCTTTTTAGTCATCTTAAATGGATTACAACATACGGATGTATGTAGACATGTTTTAGAGTGTAGATTCACTCATTTTGCTCCGTATGTAGTCATTTGTTGAAATCTTTAAAAAGACAATTATTTAGGAACAGAGGGAGTACTGGACAGAGGACCTCAAATGAAAAACATTGAAAAATAATCAACTCATTTAAACTTAAAATAAGCGTGATATCTCTACTCCTATAAAAAAGCGAGTTGATGGTGATGATGTGCCTGCCTTCGGGCCGTATATACCGTCCGATCTTAAATCTACGGCTGGATTGAGACCCAGGCGTGTTGTACAGAGTCAACAACCAAAACAGGATATTCTGGAGGTTTCTCTCGTGAGATCGATTATTCTAGAACCTCTCCAAGATTCCTCGCCGTCGGCACCTCCCCTCTCTTTCCCTGCGACCACGTTGGAGTTGAGTTGGGCGAGCATCACGTAGTAAATCGGATTTGGCTTAAGATCTCCCCTGCGACATCACTCCTTCTGGATCTGGCCGTGCAGGCTGTCGGAGAAGGTGAACGGAACATGGCGATGGACGGATAGAGTCAAAGAAGACGACACAATTCGGCCAACACGGCTCACGAGAGGAGGTGCTTGTGGCGGGGACGCACTTCTTTCGTCATCGCGGACCCGATGTCGGCCGGAATCGGTGCCGTGGGAGGAGCCTCGTGTGCGGCGGCGGTCATCGGGGTCGGGGAAGATGATCACGGCATGGATGTCGTGGTGCCCTAGAGGCAATGCCGATGGGCACTCTGGTTCCACCTCATCGGCGTGAACCATTTGCTGAGCGGGAGTAGCGGCGCTCGGGAGATGGAGATCGACCGAGCCATGACAGATAGCGGTCGGGAGCATGATAGACAGCGGTCGGGAGCAACTCAGAGGGGGCGGCCGGCAGCAGCGCAGCGGAGGCATAGCAGGAAGCGGTCGGGAGCAGCTTGGAGGCGTTGGCTGGGAGCAGCGGAGGAGTCGGCAGTCGACGACCGGGAGCAGACGAAATGAGAGGAAATCCATTGGGGGCGTTCCGGACCTTCTGGCGCTAGCGTCCGCTCCCCATGCACCAGGCAACCGTACTTGCCGTCCTAAGCCAGCCTTGAACGTCCCAATGGGGAGCGAGCGGACGAGCTGGCTGTGGCGGGCATGCTACAGGTTTTTTGCATACAGTGTCGATGGCGACATGCTGGAGCCTACATGCGCAGCTTCGGAGAAGTGAGCAGCTCTGGATGGTAGAGCCGGCACCGGCGTGGCGTTTGGCAGTTCCAAGGGGCATTTTCTGTCCCTGCATCTCCTAATTGTCTTTTTTTTAGGGATTCCTTATTGTCTCCTAATGGCCTCAATCGGTATACAATGGCATATTTAAAAGTATAAAACTTTGTAGTAGCATGTTTTAGAATATGAAAATACTCAAAATAGTGATATCAATTCTCAAAGCCTGAAAATTTGTAGTGGCATATAATACTCTTTCAATCCAAATTAATTGACGCGCATTTAGTATAACTATAATACAGAATTGTACTAAGTGTGCGGCAAATAATTTGGATCGAAGAGACAATCAGATTTACACCTAAATCTAATAGGCTTCTCCCTAAGTGATATCCCACTGGGAAAGATGGCCGTGTCGCCCAGGACTGCACTCCCGGCCATCCCGGTAGGATGTCCAGGCTGCCGTTGCCAAGGACGACGAGCTGCGGTCCTGGTGACGGACAGCAACGACGTCTGAGGAAGACAAGGAGTATCCCGTGTTTATTCGGACGACCATTTGCAAGCTCTGAATTGTATATATTGCCATGACGAGGCCGTCCCGTATTAATTCTCCGCTTTCAGGGATACGTGCTACCAGTGGTACTGCAATAACACTGGCACAGTGCACCGCGTTGTCCGTGCCAATGCTGCTGTGTTCTAGTACCTCCACACTTCGCCGATGTGATTCCATCCGCCAGGAGGTGCACGCACATATGTTTCATCCCCAATATTGCTTATGTGATTTGCTTATTTGGTCAACTTCGGGTCTGAAATAGTTGATATAATTTCACCCCCAATATTGCTTATGCGATTTGCTTATTTGGTCAACGTCGGATATAATTTCACCCCCAATATTGCTTATGTGATTTGCTTATTTGGTCAACTTCGGGTCTGAAACAGTTGATATAATTTCACCCCCAATATTGCTTAGTCTCTTAATAATTTATAATCACTTGGGGCAATTACCTGATGCGAGACAGGGAAAACAATTGTTTAAGAGGCTTAAGTAGTCTGCTCACAGAATTCTGCATGGGCTAGAATCAGGGAAATACGATAAGTTGCATGTACAAAAAGTTTCGGATAATAGAAGTGTAAATTGGCACAGTACCATTAGAGGAAGCTTGTATGCTCAACATGCTTAACCATGTGAAAGCTCATGCACGAGTAATTATATCCTCAAGTTATTCGAATTATCTGGAAGGTGAGCTTTAAATTTTTGTAAATTAGTGTTTCAATAGTTCAGAGTTGCTGCTTTACTACCCGTTTTTAGGTGGATGGTCTCTATTTTAAATCCTGATACAAGTAATGCACTTTGACAAGTTCTATGTTTGGCGAATGATTCCAAGACCTCATAGATGCCCAAGGTACGTAACTAAGCATGAATGGGTCTACAATATTACTTCTCTTCATTTTTTTTGAAAAGGGGGACTCCCCGGCCAATGTATGCAGATTCTTGTAGCGGTTAATGGGGTGTGGACAAGAGATAGATCATGTGTTAACAAAAAGCTGGTCGGGGTCATCGCAATTGCCGAATTTGTGCGGACAATTTTTTATTGCTGCATGCTCTCTGTCCCCCTCAATATGGGACAACAAGTAAAAAGTTGGGTAGGGAGAACAACAAGTCTTCTGCAAAGGTGAAAATTAGAATAAAAAGGTTGGCTTGGACGAGGGGGTTCATTGGTCGGAAAACATATGTTTGATTTTGCTCGATGTGTACTTATCAACAATATGATATCACTTTGATTGATGTCTTGGTACATCTTTTATTGTTCAGCAGGCTCCTGATACTTAGTAAATAATTCCCATCCGATCATTTGTGATTCCGTGTAGCACTGGCGTCTTACTAATCACTGATTAAAGTTTGGTCAACATATATGAATTTCTTTGAAATAGGGAAACACAGAAGGCACCCACGTCAAAGGCGTATTTGTGGGACAGTGGCGGAGCTAGCATTAGATTACATCTAGGGCTAAGCTTGCTTGAGAGATGCACTCTAATAATTTTATATATTTTGTGGGAAGGAATTGCAAAGGCTATTGTTATTAGACCTAGGGCTATATATAGCCCCAACTGTCTTAGCCTGTCTCGGCCACTCAATGGGTGAGTCCGCTTGTGTGTCCTCGCCAGAGAGCGGTGCGGTGGCGCTCACCCCTCACCAGCGAGGGGCATCACCAGGCAGAAATGGACCATGCATGAGGATGGAGTGCTCGATGGTGAGTCAAACGTTGTGCGGAACACACCGCAGGGGGTGCTTGGCATTGATGGATTGTATCTGACGGCGGCAATGAGGGGAAGTGGGATGGTTCGCTCGCTCCACTCCTGCAATCACCACGAAAGCTTTGCACATGAGCTTGGGCGAGTCAAGGGGAGCTCAGGGGTACGATGGATCGATGGGGCTGCAGCGAACGATGGTGGAGCTCCTGGCCCGAGCAAAGGAAGGAGACCCTCACCAGCCCTTTCTTTAGCTGCATGGGTTTGATCGACTTGTGATGGGTACTGACGACAAATGGGTGAGAGGAATGACGTATATACGTGTGCGACGATGCCGAGGTTGGGTGCCACCACGGGGTGTCGTGCAGGCGGTGTCGGCTCGCCCCCGCTGGATAAGGCATCTCCACCGCGCGACCCTATCTTGTCCGCCGAACGCAGTTTGGGTAAAAGCGGACATATGCAACGACTCAGCGGCAGACCTCATTTTATTTTTTTCGTCCGCTTCATGTCTGTTTCACTCCATCTCTGGTCCAAAGTTGGTCTGGATTTGAGGCAAAAGCGGACAGAAAATAGACGCCTCTGCGTCCTCTTCGTCCGCTGTGTCCGCGTGTTCCACATGTCACCCGTTGTGTCCGTTGGGTGCATAAATCCACGAACGACCAAAACCAGACACGCGTGTCCGTTTCCTATCCCAAACGGACGAAAAGCGGACAAACCCGGACGTCCGTTTGGGTCGTGCGGTGGAGTTGGCCTAAGAGGGCGCTGACTCAGGTGGAGACATAGGAGTGTGTAGGCGCATGAAGGGCTCGGGAGAAAATGTGACCTCCTACACTTAATTTTTCTCAGTAAAAAAGGTAACTAAGAAAAGGACAAAACTAAATCTAGATCTAAATTCAAGTGCCGCAGATATAACTCATTTCATACGGATACAATGCATCGAGGTGATGATCAGTCGGTATCCTCCTCCTTGTTCGACGATTCCCTAACGTGAATGAGCACAATCTGTTCTTCCGGTAGCCGTGGCCCTCGTCGCTCACCACCGTCATAAACTTTTCGTAACCCCGCGCCTTGTTCTTCTCAAGCATTGCCGTCTTGGAAACCGAACCAGCCTCGTCCAACGTCAGAAACCACACCTTTAAATACCCCATCTCACGCGACATGCCATGGGCCCATTGACTTGTGGACCTGGGCCCACACGTCAATGGTCCAATGCAAGGGGGCCGTACCTCAGGGGATCCGGAGTGTTCCGAAATCGCAATGCCACACCACCGGCTAGACACGGCAACGACATAGACACCACCCCGCTTTCTTCTCCCCCAAGCCGCAACCCCACTTTGAACCACGCATGGAGATCTCATAATGCAACTCGTGGTAGTTCGGCTTCTCTCTCGATATGCCGTGGGTCGCGACCTGCCGACTGGCCTTCTGAGTCAGATTGTTGATCATCCGGCGCCCAAGTAATCAGTCTCCGGTGCTGTCTAATCATGGAGTCAGCGCGCAACATTGTAAGTTCATTACCAACTTCCCCTGCTTGTTATCGCAACCGACGGAAAAAGAGGCGCGCTACCCGTTCATTATTTTCCTTCAACTATTTGTTTTGCAGATCAAAGACGGAGATAGGATGAGTGCGATAGAAGACGAAGATAGAACTAGTGCACTCCCGAATGACATTCTACTAGAAATCCTTGAGTGCCTTGATTTGCAAGCAGTAATCCAGGCCATCACGGTCGCGAGGCGATGGAGGCGCCTCCTACCAACTCTCTCATCTGCTCATCAGCGTCACAGACTTCCACGACGATGCTGGTCGAACAACAGAGCAGATAATGAAGGCGTACACAGATGCAACGACAAGGTTATTGCTGTCTCCTCCAACACTGACACGCGGTAGGATCATGAAGAGACTACAGCTCAGCTTCTACCTGACAGACCCTTGACTGAGAGATGTGCATCTGTACAATATCTTTGCTGAGTGTGATCTGAATTAGACTCTGTTTATCCTTGAAGGTGCACCCTCTCTGGAGAACTTGTGTGTAAGTCTGTTACTTCGGTTTTTTCATCAGTTTGGCCTCGACGTGTTACGCCTCAAGATATTTAACATTAACCATCTATGAGCATTGTAACTCTACTCTGTGAAAAAAAAAACAGTAGGCGTCCTTTGGTTTAGAGGAATCTTGTAGGAATTTCGAAGGATAGGATTTTTTATAGAAAAAATTCCTTTAGAGCCCTTTGGTTTGTAGGAATGTAATCCTATTTTTATGGAGGAATTCTTCCTATCCTTCACATTTTATAGGAAAATAAACATTAGCCTAGGCTCAATGGAAAAAATCCTATGATGTGAACCAAAGGGCAACTCCTTTCCTATTCCTACTCATAGGATTTAAGATACATGTCATCTCATTTCCTATGACTTTCCTATTCCTACGATTTTTCTACCCTATGAACCAAAGGAGGCCGAAAAGTGCTATTACAGTCTTCTTTGGGATACATAAACCGGGACAACTCATGGATTGTATGGGAATGATTAACAATCATACATGACTGAAAGGCAGAACAATTGTTCTTCAAAGATGTATATGGATGCTTCAAAGGAATTTTGCAGAGAAAGAGAGGGAAGTGCATGACACAAATAAATTTTCCTGCAAAATTCCTATGGGTTGTGACATAGTTTATTAATTTTGTAGGAATCTAAGAAATTAATTCCGCATGGATACATAATAACTTTGTTTATATGATTTATTTCTACTTTTGCAAAAACTCTTCATTCCTGTTTGAGATCGAATGGAATCTCTGTCTATTGATCGGTTGAGAGAACAATTTATATGTACTGGAGAGACGCGACGATTCGGAGGGATGTGTCGGTTCCAGGCAGAGAGGAGAGAGGCGCCGGTTGCGGGAGCAACCGCACGGCCGTTCGGGCAAGGGGAGATTTCCCCTAATTACATATCATAATTAATTCTAACACTCCCGTTAATCTACGCTTGACCATGTAGAATCATCTTCACGATTATCTGGGAAGCTCTATCATCTCAAAAGGATTCTCCTCCAAAAGTTCTTCATAAAATCTTTGATGAAATCCTGAAATATAAACTCACAAAGAGATAGCATAATGTGATGTCTTTAAATAAGGATATCTAGAGAAGAGACTCCCCATGATGCTTGCAAGTCCCTATGTCGTTGCATACCAATTCTATGAACATATTTGTGGAATGTAGAATTTGGTAGAGACTTGGTAAATAAATCAACAATATTTTCGCATGATTTAATTTGCAAGACATTTAGTGATATTACTCTTGATGTATCCTGTTTGCATCTGTGCAACACAGGCTGCATTGTCTTCATAGATAATGGTTGGTGATTCTATCGAACCAATTCAACATGAGTGTTGTATGTGGTTTATCATTCTGTGAAGCCATACACATTTGCATGTTGCTTCAAATAATGAAATTATTTCAGAATGATTGGTAGATGTTGCCACCAGAGTCTGTTTCGAAGACTTCCATGATATAGCAGTGCCACCATGTAGGGACACAGAGCCGGTCTGTGATATGCATTATGGGGATCAAACAAATAGTCGGCATTTGCATATCCAATCATATCAGAATCCTGATTTTTTTGGAACTGGAAAAATAGGCCAAGATCCTTTGTGCCTTGGAGATATCGAAAGATATTATTGATACGTCTCCAACGTATCTATAATTTTTGATTGTTCTATGCCATTATATTATCTGTTTTGGATATTTAATGGGCTTTACTAAGCACTTTTATATTATTTTTGGGACTAACCTATTAACCGAAGGCCTAGTGCAAATTGCTGTTTTTTTGCCTATTTCAGTGTTTCGCAGAAAAGGAATATCAAACGGAGTCCAAACGGAATGAAACCTTCGGGAGACTTATTTTTGGAACAAACGTGATCCAGAGGACTTGGAGTGGACGTCAAGAAAGAAGCGAGGAGGCCACGAGGCAGGAAGGCGCGCCTGCCCCCCTAGGCGCCCCCACCCTCGTGGGCCCTTCGCAGCTCCACCGACCTACTTCTTCCTCCTATATATACCCATGTACCCCGAAAACATCCAGGAGCACCACAAAACCCTATTTCCACCGCCACAACTGTAACGCCCTCGATGCGGCTATATCTCCCACGTGTCGAAGCACGACTTAGAGGCATAACCGCATTGAAAGCAATGTCGCAAGTGAGGTAATCTTCACACAACCCATGTAATACATAAGGGAAAAAGATACATAGTTGGCTTACAGTCGCCACTTCACACAATACATAAATAAACATCCATCATTCAGATTACACTCAAGGTCCGACTACGGAACCAAAATAAAAGAAGATACCCCAAATGCTACAGATCCCCGATCGTCCCAACTGGCTCCACTCACGATCATCGGGAAAAGACACATAGTAACGACCACGTTCCTCATCGAACTCCCACTTGAGCTCGGTTGCGTCACCTGACCGCATCGTCGGCACTGCAACTGTTTTGGTAGAATCTGTGAGTCACGGGACTCAGCAATCTCACACCCGCGAGATCAAGACTATTTAAGCTTATAGGAAGGACAGAGTTGTGAGGTGGAGCTGCAGACAGCGACTAGCATATATGGTGGCTACATTCGCAAAAGAGAGCGAGAAGAGAAGCAAGGCACGGACGTGAAGCTAGTAGCGATCAAGAAGTGATCTGAACTACTTACGCCAAACATAACTCCAACATCGTGTTCACTTCCCGGACTCCGAGAAGAGACCATCACGGTTATTACACGCGGTTGATGTGTATTTTAATTAAGGTCAACTTCGGGTTTTCTACAACCGGACATTAACAAATTCCCATCTGCCTCATAACCGCGGGCACGTCTTTGAAAGATAATACCCGCAGGGTGTCCCAACTTAGCCCATTATAAGCTCTCACGGTCAACGAAGGTTATTCCTTCTACCGGAAGACCCGATCAATCTCGAATCCCGGACTACAAGACATTTCGACAGCAATAAAACAAGACCAGCAAAGCCGCCCGATTGTGCCGACAAATCCCGATAGGAGCTGCACATATCTCGTTCTCGTGGCACATCCGGATAAGTCAAGCTACGAGTAAAACCAAGCCTCGAGTTTCCCGTGGTGGCCCCAAGAAGTTCTTTCGGTTCGGGCCAAGACTCGAAGGAGCACTGGTCCGGGGTTAATAAAGATGACCCTCGGGCTCGCAAAACCCGGGGAAAAAGGCTTAGGTGGCAAATGGTAAAACCAAAGTTGGGCCTTCTTTGGACGAGTCTTATTCAAAGCGAACTGTCAAGGGGTCCCATAAATCACCCAACCGTAAGGAACGCTAAATCAAGGAACATAACACCGGTATGACGGAAACTAGGGTGGCAAGAGTGGAACAAAACACCAGGCATAAGGCCGAGCCTTCCACCCTTTACCAAGTATATAGATGCATTAAAATATAGCAGATATATATTGTGATATCCCCAACAAGTAAACATGTTCCAATAAGGAACAATATCTCCATGTTCCAACAAGGAACAAACTTCAACTTCACCTGCAACTAGCAACGCTATAAGAGGGGCTGAGCAAAGCGGTAACATAGCCAATCAACGGTTTGCTAGGAAAGGATGGTTAGGGGCTGACATGGCAATATGGGTGGCATGATATAGCAAGTGATAGGCATCGTAGCATAGGCATAGCAAAAGAGCGAGCAACTAGCATAGCAAAGATAGAAGTGATTTCGAGGGTATGGTCATCTTGCCTGCAAAGTTCTCAGAGTTGTCGAAAGCTTGATCCTCGTAAGCGTTCTCAACAGGTTCCTCGTTCACGTACTCGTCTCCCGGCTCTACCCAAAGCAAGAACACAAACAAAGGAACCACGATAAATCACGGTGCAATGCACAAGCAACATGATGCAATGTATGGCATGATATGCGGGGTGTGATATGCAATGCGTATGCGCGCTCCAGAAGGAAAATGATAAACCAGACATCAACTTGGCAAACCAAGTATGCCGCTGGAAAGATGAGAGATTTCGGTTGAAATCGATATAAAGATCACCGGAATCGGATGCACGGTTTGCAAATGACAAGCAAAACAAGAATGGCACAAATCTGCCATTAACAGCATGATGCCACTTAGCAAGCAACAAGAAATTAAGCTACTGCACCCAAACGTAACAAAAAAGCATATGGCAGTGATCTACTCAAGATGCTTGATAAAAGATGAACACTGAGCTACGGCTAAATCACAACATAACAGGTTCAAACAAGCATGGCAAAAGTGCAAAACATATATCAGGCTGGACATGGTAAAAACAGCATCAGGTAGCAATGTTCAGAGCAAGAAAACAACATGCTACAGGAACTTATAATAGCAAAACATGGCATGGCATGAATCTACTCAAAGCATAGAACAAAAGTCCCTTACTGACCATAAGCCAAAAAGGATCAGAAAATATAGTAACACCCATGTCAAAATAGCAAGTTTCGTTAACAGATTCAGCAACATGACATGGCAAAAACAGATAACAAGTAGGCATGTTTACAAGCTCAAAGCACTCTCTACAGAGCCTTATATGATAAACTAAGCATACATACATCAAGAAGACATGGCATAGAAGACATACATGGCAAGAACAACATCATATCATACACGGATCAAACACAACAACCTTGGCAAAATTGAATAACATGTAAACAATCTGCCAGGAAACATTTTATAGCAAAAGTAGAGCTTGATTGACTCAAGCTATGGCACTCCATAATTGCAAACAAAGGCATGTATGGATAGAGCATAACCATATGTTCAAAACATCCTTACTGAAGTATCTCAAAATATGCATGGATCTCTCGGTAGCATCAAGTTAACATGGCATCAAAATATCAGTTAAACAGGGCTGAAATCAGCAACATCAAGAAGCCTACTTTGCATGCTTGTGCTAGTCACCACATAGATCACAAAAATACATGGCATACACCCCTGGAAAGATGGCATGGCATATTACAAAACACATGTAGGACTCAAATTCATAGGGTGCACACATTAATCATAGCAAAAATAACAAAAGTGCATGTTCTGTTAAGAAACAAAAACTGACATCACATAGCCCTATTCTAACAGCATTTCGGGCATCAAGATGAGCTCAAATGAAAATGGTGCAATGAGATGAAATGATCTACTCTTCGAGACAAACATTTCGACATATTACACGCACGAAACGGAGCTACAGGTGCAAAGTTATGATGCATTGAAAATGCCACAAATCAATCACCGAGATAAAAACTTAGACGAAATTTGAGGGGGGAGAAAGTCAACCCTCGAAGGATCCCGATCCAGATCCGAGGCGGCCGGCGGTTGGCTCGCCGAGCTCGGCCGGAAGGAGAGGGAAGCCGGGGAGGAGGCCGGGAGGCGGAGGAGGAGGGCGGGCGGGCGGAGGGCGGCGGCACATGGCATGGCGGGGCAGGGGCATGGCGGCTGTGGTGGCGGCGTGGTGTGGTGGTGTGGTTGGCCATTGCGGGCTGTGGGCGCGTGGCGGGGCTGGTTGGGGGGATGCTGGGTTCGGCGTGGCGGGCGGTGTGCGCGGCGGTGGACAGGTGTGTTGAGTGGTCAAGGGCTGGCGGCGGTTTCGTTCGGCCGGACGGACGTGTCCGGGGCGAGGTAGGGGAAGGCTAGGGTTTGATCCGGATTTGGACGGGGGAAGGCATATTTATAGGTAGAAGGAGCTAGGAAGCTCCAAATGAGGTGTAGTTTTCACCCACACGATCGTGACCGAACGACGGAGAGCATGGAAGTGACTTAGATGGGTTATTGGACTATTTTGAAAGGGTGTTGGGCTGCAACTTAAAAGAGGCCTTTGCGAGAGTGCGGTTAACCGTTGGAGTACCAAACGAGCTCCAAATGACCCGAAACTTGACCGGTGGTCTACCGGTGGTATACCAAGGCCACTTGACAAACCTCGGTCCATTCCGAGAAAGTTTAGTACCCGCTCACGGAAAAACGTAAAAGGGGACGCCGGGGGACATAGGAGTGCCGGATTGCAAAACGGACAACGGGAAAAATGCTCGGAATCATGAGACGAACACGTATGCAAATGCGATGCACATGATGACATGATATAAAATGCATGACATGGACAGAATGCAAAAACGAAAGACAAAAGCCCAACCACAGAGGGAATATCATATCACAATGCCGAAAATGGCAAGAGTTGGAGTTACAAATATGGAAGGTTACATCCGGGGTGTTACAACAACCTTCTTTACCCGTGAGATCCCATCTTGGGGCCTTTTCCGGCGTTCCGCCGGAGGGGGAATCGATCACGGAGGGCTTCTACATCAACACCATAGCCTCTCCGATGATGTGTGAGTAGTTTACCACAGACCTTCGGGTCCATAGTTATTAGCTAGATGGCTTCTTCTCTCTCTTTGGATCTCAATACAAAGTTCTCCTCGATTCTCTTGGAGATTTATTCGATGTAACTCTTTTTGCGGTGTGTTTGTCGAGATCCGATGAATTGTGGGTTTATGATCAAGATTATCTATGAAAAATATTTAAATCTTCTCTGAATTCTTTTATGTATGATTGGTTATCTTTGCAAGTCTCTTCGAATTATCAGTTTGGTTTGGCCTACTAGATTGATCATTCTTGCAATGAGAGAAGTGCTTCGCTTTGGGTTCAATGTTGCGGTGTCCTTTCCTAGTGACAGCAGGGGCAGCAAGGCACATATTGTATTGTTGCCATCGAGGATAAAAAGATGGGGTTTATATCATATTGCTTGAGTTTATCCCTCTACATCATGTCATCTTGCCTAATGCGTTACTCTGTTCTTATGAACTTAATACTCTAGATGCATGGTGGATAGCGGTCGATGTGTGGAGTAATAGTAGTAGATGCAGAATCGTTTAGGTCTACTTGTCGCGGATGTGATGCCTATATACATGATCATGCCTAGATATCCTCATAATTATGCACTTTTCTATCAATTGCTCGACAGTAATTTGTTCACCCACCGTAATACTTATGCTATCTTGAGAGAAGCCACTAGTGAAACCTATGGTCCCCGGGTCTATTTTCCATCATATAAGTTTCCAATCTATTTTTACTTTGCATTCTTTACTTTCAGTTTATATCATAAAAATACCAAAAATATTTATCCTATTATCTCTATCAGATCTGACTTTTGCAAGTGGCCGTGAAGGGATTGACAACCCCTTTATCGTGTTGGTTGCAAGGTTCTTATTTGTTTGTGCAGGTATAAGGCAACTTGTGTGTAACCTCCTACTGGATTGATACCTTGGTTCTCAAAAACTGAGGGAAATACTTTGCATCACCCTTTCCTCTTTAAGTAAAAAACCAACGCAAGCTCAAGAGATAGCAATTCTTCACTTCAGACCAATGGCGTTTGGTGGGAGCTGCGCTCTGTCTAGCAAGTAGATTTACTGCAAATGCAATATTAGGTCTCGTGCAATTTGCAAGATACATAAGCGCTCCAACGGCACTGAGGTATGGAGCTTCAGGTCCCAACACCTCTTCTCCATCATCCCATGGCCTGAACGGATCTTTCTCTACGTCTAGAGAACGAACCACCATGAGAGTTTTAGATGGGTAGGATTTGTCCATATTGAATCTCTCCAATACTTTCTGGATATAGGCAACTTGGTGTACCATGATTCCTGAGGGAAGGTGCTCAAGTTTAATAACTAAGCAAATTTTGGTTTTACCCAAATCCTTCATCTCAAATTCCACCTTTAGGTGATTGCGTGCTTCATCAATGTCTGGTGTGTTGCCAATGATGTTGAGATTATCAACGTACACAGAAATGATGCAAAATCCTATAGAGGACTTCTTGATGAAAACACATGGGCAATCAACACTATTTGGAGTAACCTTTCTAAAGAAGGAACTCACTGAGTCAATTGTACCACATCCGTCCCGGCTGCCTTAAGCCATATAATGACTTATTCAGCTTTACACAATACATGTTGCATTTTGCAACTTTATTCGGGGCAGAGATTTCGTCGAGAACCTTCATATATATGTCCGAATCTATTAACCCGTAAAGATATGCAGTCACGACGTCCATCAACTGCATAGATAGACGATTTTGCATTGCCAAGGATAAAATATATCAAAGTGGTTGCACTCATTACTGGAGAATATCTTTCAGTGAAATCAATGTCGGGTTTCTGCGTGAAACCTTGTGCTACGAGCCTCACTTTATATCTCACCACCTCATTGTTCTCATTTTGTTTCCGAGAAAAACCCATTTGAATCCCACAGGGAAAACATTGGGAGGTGTTGGTATTGCTTGAGTGAATACATTTCTTTTGTTAAGCGAGGCAATTTCTGCTTGGATTGCATCCTTCCATTTAGGCTAGTTGGAGCGCTTTTGGCACTCAACGATAGACCATTGATCATGCTCAGTGAGAAGGGTATCTGCAATCTTTTCAGCAAAATATATGCTGACAGTCATAGTCTTACAGTCAAATGATTCTCCAGAATCAACATAGTTGATGGAAATTTCCTGCACCCCTAGTGACTCTTCATGATTTCCCAATACGATTGAGTCTGGGATGTCCCAGTCAGTTTGTGCACACTGAATCTGGGTTGTGGAGGTTGCCTTTCCATTGGGTGTATACTACCCACACTACAAAAAAAAGACACATTCGTGACCTTTTGGGCCGAACGAATTTTTTTCTATCATGATTATGACACTTCTATGACGATAATTGTGACAAAACACGGTATCATAATAGATGTGGTGGGCTCCTAGTTCTATGACAAAAAATCATGACAGAAAATGGGCTTTTCGTCCTAGGCGGGCTGGAGACGCAGCTGCATGACATTCTTTGGGACGTGCATGACGGAAAAACCATGGTAGAAGTCAGGGCGAGGAAAATATCGGGGAGTTCCCGGTTACGGTGGGTGGTCGGGGGCCGAGCGATGCGCGTTTCTCTCGTACACGTACGCACGTGTGTGCGAGGTGTTGCGCTCTCACTGAACCCGAGCGGGGCATTGGGCTCTAACTAAATCCGAGCGATTGCACTAGCTATGTTACTGAACCCCGATCGATTCCTTGATGTTAACTGAACCCGAGTGATTCCTTCGCTACTGCTGCTAACTGAAGCCGATAAAACACTGATGCCTCCTTCCCTTGATGAATAGTGAGCATTGTTGGGGGGGGGGGGGTTGGATGAACAGTTCCCGGTGGGGGGTTGGATGAATAGGACCCCGTGGTAGTAGAGGCCGTTGCCGCTGGATGAACAGGACCCTGATCGATCGAGCCGGTGGAGGGGTGGATGAACAGGACCCCATGGAGGGCTGGATGAACAGGACGACCCCGTGGAGGGCTGGTTGAACAGCGGTGGAGGGCTGGATGAACAGTAGCCTGTGGAGGGGTGGTTGAACAGGAGCCGATGGAGGAGTGTGCGGTGGAGGCTGGATGAACAGGAGCCCGTGGATGAACAGTCACAGGTGGAGGCTGGAGGAGGTCGACGGTGGATGAGCAGTAGCCGTGGAGGCATTCGACGGTGGAGATGAACAGTATCCCGTGGAGTCCCGTTTTGCGGTACGCCACACCCCTCCCGATGAACGGGACCCCCATTTCGATCGTAGCGCTCCAACACAAGTCCGTTTCCTCCGTTTTGCGATACGCCACACCCCTCCCGATCAACAGGACCCTGTTTCGACCGTAGGAGGTCTGTTTCCTCCGTTTTGCGGTACGCTAGACCCCTCCCGATGAACAGGATCCCGTTTCGACCGTGGCCGGTCGAACACAAGGCCGTTTCCTCTGTTCTGCGGTACGCTAGGCCTTGTTTCCATCGGTTGTTCCGTCCAAGACGGTTGGCTCCCGATGAACAGCACGCGTTCCGTTGCCTCCCGATGAACACGACGCATTGCGTTGCCTTCCCATGAACACGACGACGACGTAATTTCTTCGTTCCGACCCAGCCATGTACACGAGCCCTGGCCGTACGTATGCGTGAGTAGGCGTTCAATACCCCGCCCGTATGTACGTACGTGGCCGTATTTACTTTCTTGCACCCTGGACGTTGCACATACGTGTACATGCTACGTGCGCACCTCTACTACGACACGTGCACGCCTCTAGTATGACACGTGCCCTTCCTTACACGGCCACAGTTCATCGCTACAGCCTGCAGACAGACCGATCATATGTACGTACACGTTCGCGACCAGAATGACAACGCTACGTACGCTTCGACCAGGTGGGTCCCGACTGTCAGGCACTTCCTTCTGTGCGAAGATGTAGCTGGTGGGTCCCAGCAGTCAGGGGGCGTATCATTATTTTTTTGCCCATAACCACACACCCCCTCTGCTTCACTGATGAAGTAATGGAGCATGAATTGCAGACTAAGGCATAGCCTAGTGGTGAGGAGGGGTTGATGCCTTCCCACCCACCCAGGTTCAAGGCATGGTACTTTCAATTTGGGTTTGTTGCACCAATTATACTGTAGGGGTTTCCCTTACAGTCTTTCTATCAAAAAAATGGAGCATGAATTCCCATAAGGGTTTAAACCCGTGAATATCGAATCGTATGATGGAACAACAGATCCCACGGTATGGATTGAGGATTTTCTTCTCCATATTCATATGGCCCGCGGTGATGATCTTCATGCCATCAAATACCTCCCGCTAAAACTCAAGGGACCAGCTCGGCACTGGTTGAACAGCTTGCCTGAAAACTCCATTGGCAGCTTGGAGGACTTGGAAGACACCTTCCGCGACAACTTCCAAGGTACATACGTCCGACCTCCGGATGTCGATGACTTAAGTCACATAGTTCAATAGCCGGAGAGTCGGCCAGGAAATTCTGGACTAGGTTCCTAACTAAAAAGAACCAGATCGTCGACTGTCCGGATGCTGAAGCCCTAGCGGCCTTTAAGCATAGCATCCGCGACGAATGGCTAACCGACACCTCGGCCAGGAAAAGCCGAAGTCCATGGCAGCCCTCACGACACTCATGACCCGCTTTTGCACGGGCGAAGATAGCTGGCTAGCCTGTAGCAATAATAATTCTAGCAAACCTGGCAGCTGTGAAGCCAGAAATAGCAACGGCAAGCCCCGACGCAACAGGCACAAGCGTCGAAACAACGGTGACAATACCAATGACACGACGGTCAACGCCGGATTCAGTGGCTCCAAATCTGGCCAGCGGAAGAAGCCATTTAAAAGGAACAATCCAGGCTCATCCAACTTGGACCGCATACTCGATCGTCCATGTCAGATCCACGACACCCCTGATAAACCAGCCAATCATACCAACAGAAGCTGTTGGGTTTTTAAACAGGCTGGCAAGTTAAATACGGAGAACAAGGAGAAGGGGTCGCAAAGTGAGGACGACAACGAGGAGCCCCGTCCACCTAACATAGGGGGACAGAAGTAGTTTCCCCCCAGGTTAAAACGATGAACATGATATACGTTACCCATATCCCCAAGAGGGAGCACAAACGTGCGCTCAGGGACGTCTACGCGATAGAGCCAGTCGCCCCAAAATTCAACCCATGGTCGTCCTGCCCAATCACCTTTGATCGCAGGGACCATCCGACCAATATCCGTCATGGCGGTTCAGCCGAACCGGTCCTTGACCCAATCATTGATGGATTCCACCTCACGCGAGTCCTCATGGACGGTGGTAGCAGCCTCCACCTGCTCTATCATGATACAGTCTGCAAAATGGGCATCGATCCATCAAGGATCAAGCCCACAAAAACTACCTTTAAAGGAGTAATACCAGGTGTAGAGGCCCGCTGCACAGGTTCAATCACATTGGAAGTCGTCTTCAGATCCCCGGACAACTTCCGAAGTGAAGACTTGATCTTCGACATCGTCCCCTTCCGCAGTGGCTATCACGCACTGCTCGGACGAACTGCATTTGCTCGATTCAATGCGGTGCCACACTATGCTTATCTCAAACTCAAGATGCCCGGACCACGGGGTGTCATAACAGTCAATGGAAACACGGAGCGCTCGCCCCGTACCAAGGAGCACACCGAGGCCCTAGCAGCGGAAGTACAGAGCGGCCTTATCAAACAGAACTTTAATTCAGCGGCCAAACTCCCGGACACTGTCAAACGAGTCTGGACTACTCTGCAGCATGACAGTCCAGCTCATCAGGAGTTAGACTAGCAGTCCGGCCTCCATCTCAGTCCCGACCAAATGGCGGTGTACGTACCGCACGTACATAACTACGCACTCAAAATACCATGGGTAGAGAAGGAGGCATAACTAGATGGTGGCCCATAATACGGCTTAACCTAACCTGGGCACACATGCCTTCCCTTTTATTTTTTCCCTTGTCAGGCTTCTTCTCTACAGGCCCCTCCCGACGGCCTGATCATCGGTCCTTTCGAAGGATAGATATACCAAGGTGGCAAGCAACACAGACGTGTGGGGGAATCTCTAGATGTTCTTCTTGACGATCATTCTACCTATTTTCAGGACCCGCACGCAGCTCCCCCTTGGTCTTGGCATGTTAAATAGCCCTGTTGCTTATCGCACCATTTGTACAAATACGCCTTCATGTATCAATCAAATTATAATGGAAACAGTTTGCGGCCCAACTTATGTGGCACTAGCTTACTACTTCATTTTATTTCGCTATTCTTATAAATTGCACCCATACACTTTGGTACGCTTTAATTCTCCAGGGGCTTCATTGCGCTCCATACTACGGCAACAAAGTCCGAACACTTTTTACAGTATAGTTCGGCACCCCGAAATTAGCATTATATGCATCGGCTCTGAATCATGTCTTTGGTCAATAGTTGGGTTGCCCGGCTCCTATGCTTGCTACCTTACATTTCGTCCTATCCGCTAAGGTAGTAAGGGGGGAACTACTGCGATTGTGTTTCTGGTTTATCCGAGCAAACACCTCAGTAGAGAAAGCCGAAAACTGACTATCATGATACGGCGAGAGCTGGTCAGCTATTCGGAGGTTAAAAATCTTTTGCGATTTTTTCCGCATTATGCGACGAATCGGCCTCTACCCGATCAGGTGTCTGCAGCACCCTAGTCTGGATTAAATACTAACTAGGGGTTGCGCCTACATTTCTATTGTCAAACTCCTATGGCTAAGTGAGGGTGATAAAGCCACATAGTCCAATTCCCTGGTTCGTTGCGCTAAACACCTCCTTCAAGGACCAAACTCTTGGATCAGGAGTGTTTAGATTCCATCCTGTACACCCCCGTACTACCTACGTGGGGGCTGAAGCCGACGACTCGCCAACTTTCAGATTTAACAAAACGGCCGCACAAGAGGTAAAATTTTAAAACAACAAACATTATATTACATAACGGCTTTGTTTCATAATACAGGAAGGGATAACATGAATGTATTCATTCGAAGATAATATCTTTTGAACACTGGCCCTCTACAATGCGGGATCCCTTCAGGACATCATCAAAATACCGCTTGGGCGTGCGGTGCTCCTTGCACGTAGGCGGTCCCTCAGTCGCGAGCTTGACGGCGTCCATCTTCGCCCACTGCACCTTGACACGGGCGAAGGCCATCCGTGAACCTTTGATGCAGACCGATGGCTTGATGGCATCAAGCCAAGGGCAGGCATTGACCAGTGCTACCTCTTGAGCACCGGTTGGATTTCCCCGAAGAGGAGAGGATGATGCAGCAAAGTAGCGTAAGTATTTCCCTCAGTTTTTGAGAACCAAGGTATCAATCCAGCAGGAGGCCACGCACAAGTCCCTCGTACCTACACAAAACAATAGCTCCTCGCAACCAACGCGATTAGGGGTTGTCAATCCCTTCATGGTCACTTACGAGAGTGAGATCTGATAGAGATGATAAATAATATTTTTGGTATTTTTGGTATAGAGATGCAAAGTGAAAAGTAAAAGGCAAAGTAAAAACAAAGCAAGTATTAAAGTGATGGAGATTGATATGATGAGAATAGACCCGGGGGCCATAGGTTTCACTAGTGGCTTCTCTCAAGAGCATAAGTATTCTACGGTGGGTGAACAAATTACTGTTGAGCAATTGACAGAATTGAGCATAGTTATGAGTATATCTAGGTATGATCATGTATATAGGCATCATGTCAGAGACAAGTAGACCAAAACTATTCTGCATCTACTACTATTACTCCACTCATCGACAACTATCCAGCATGCATCTAGAGTATTAAGTTAAAAACAGAGTAACGCCTTAAGCAAGATGACATGATGTAGAGGAATAAATTCATGCAATATGATAAATAACCCATCTTGTTATCCTCGATGGCAATAATACAATACGTGCCTTGCAACCCTTTCTTTCACTGGGTAAGGACACCGCAAGATTGAACTCAAAGCTAAGCACTTCTCCCATTGCAAGAACTACCAATCTAGTTGGCCAAACCAAACGGATAATTCGAAGAGACTTGCAAAGATAACCAATCATACATAAAAGAATTCAAAGAAGATCCAAATATTATTCATAGATAACCTGGATCATAAACCCACAATTCATCGGTCTCAACAAACACACCGCAAAAATAAGATTGCATCGAATAGATCTCCACGAGAGAGGGGGAGAACATTGTATTTAGATCCAAAAAGAGAGAAGAAGCCATCTAGCTACTAGCTATGGACCCGAAGGTCTGAAGTAAACTACTCACACTTCATCGGAGGGGCTATGGTGATGATGTAGAAGCCCTCCGTGGTGGATGCCCCCTCCCGTGAGCTCGAACAGGCCCCAAGATGGGATCTCGTGGATCTGAGGAAGTTGCGGCGGTGGAATTAGGTTTTGGCTCCTGTTACGATCGTTTGAAGTGCGTGAGGTATATATAGGAGGAAGGAGTACGTCGGTGGAGCAACAGGGGGCCCACGAGGCAGGGGGCGCGCCCTAGGGGGGGCGCCCCCACCGTCGTGACCGCCTCTTTTGTTCCTTGGAGTAGGGTCCAAGTCTCCTGGATCACGTTCGGTGAGAAAATCACGTTCCCGAAGGTTTCATTCCGTTTGGACTCCGTTTGATATTCCATTTCTTCGAAACACTGGAATAGGCAATTAACAACAATTCTGGGCTAGGCCTCTGGTTAATAGGTTAGTCCCAAAAATAATATAAAAGTGGAAAATAAGCCCATTATAGTCCAAAACAGTATATAAAGTAGCATGGAGCAATAAAAAATTATAGGTACATTGGAGATGTATCAGGCATCCCCAAGCTTAATTCCTGCTCGTCCTCGAGTAGGTAAATGATAAAAAGAGAATTTTTGATGCGGAGTGATACTTTGGCATAATTTCAATGTAAATCTTCTTAACTGTGGTATGAATATTCAGATTCGAAAGATTCAAGACAAAAGTTCATATTGACATAAAAATAATAATACTTCAAGCATACTAACTAAGCAATTATGTCTTCTCAAAATAACATGGCTAAAGAAAGTTATCCCTACAAAATCATATAGTCTGGCTATGCTCCATCTTCCCCACACAAAGTATTTAAATCATGCACAACCCTGATGACAAGCCAAGCAATTGTTTCATACTTTAACATTTTCAAAACTTTTTTCAATCTTCATGCAATACATGAGCGTGAGCCATGGATATAGCACTATATGTGGAATAGAATGGTGGTTGTGGAGAAGACAAAAAGAGGGAAGATAGTCTTACATCAACTAGGCGTATCAGCGGGCTATGGAGATGCCCATCAATAGATATCAATGTGAGTGAGTAGGGATTGCCATGCAACGGATGCACTAGAGCTATAAGTATATGAAAGCTCAATAAAAGAAACTAAGTGTGTGTGCATCCAACTCGCTTGCTCACGAAGACCTAGGGCATTTGAGGAAGCCCATCACTGGAATATACAAGCCAAGTTTTATAATGAAAAATTCCCACTAGTATATGAAAGTGACAAAATGAGAGACTCTCTATCATGAAGATCTTGGTGCTACTTTGAAGCACAAGTGTGGTAAAAGGATAGTAGCATTGTCCCTTCTCTCTTTTTCTCTCATTTTTTATTTGGGCCTTTTCTCTTTTTTTTATGGCCTCTTTCTTTTTTCATTCTCTTTTTTTTTCGTCAGAGTCTCATCCCGACTTGTGGGGAATCATAGTCTCCATCATCCTTTCCTCACTTGGGACAATGCTCTAATAATGATGATCATCACATTTTATTTTTCTTACAACTCAACAATTACAACTCGATTCTTAGAACAAAGTATGACTCTATATGAATGCCTCCGTGGTGTGCCGGATATGCAATGAAACAAGAGTGACATGTATGAAAGAATTATGAACGGTGGCTTTGCCACAAATACGATGTCAACTACATGATCATGCTAGCAATATGACAATGATGGAGCGTGTCGTAATAAATGGAACGGTGGAAAGTTGCATGCAATATATCTCGGAATGGCTATGGAAATGCTATGATAGGTAGGTAAGGTGGCTGTTTTGAGGAAGGTATATGGTGGGTGTATGATACCGGCGAAAAGTGCGCGGTATTAGAGAGGCTAGCAATGGTGGAAGGATGGGAAAAAGTGCGTATAATCCATGGACTCAACATTAGTCATAAAGAACTCATATACTTATTGCAAAAATCTAGAAGTTATCAAAGCAAAGTATTACGCACATGCTCCTAGGGGGATAGATTGGTAGGAAAAGACCATCGCTCGTCCCCGACCACCACTCATAAGGAAGACAATCAATAAATAAATCATGCTCCGAGTTCATCACATAACGGTTCACCATACGTGCATTGCTATGGGAATCACAAACTTCAACACAAGTATTCTTCAAATTCACAACTACTCAACTAGAATGACTCTAATATCACCATCTTCATATCTCAAAACAATTATCAAGCATCAAACTTTTCTTAGTATTCAACGCACTCAAAAGAAAGTTTCACATATCTTGAATACCAAGTATATTAATATTAAGCAAATTACCATGCTATTAACGACTCTCAAAATAATCTAAGTGAAGCACGATAGATCAATAGTTTCTTTAAAACAAATCCACCACCGTGCTCTCAAATATCTAAGTGAAGCACTAGAGCAAAAATTATCACGCTCAAAAGATATAAGTGAAGCACTATCAGCAAAACTATCAAGCTCAAAAGATATAAGTGAAGCACATAGAGTATTCTATCAAATTCCAATTCATGTATGGCTCTCTCAAAAGGTGTGTACAGCAAGGATGATTGTGGTAAACTAACAAGCAAAGACACAAATAATACAAGACGCTCCAAGCAAAACACATATCATGTGGTGAATAAAAATATAGCTCCAAGTAAATTACCGATGGAAGTAGACGAAAGAGGGGATGCCTTACGGGGCATCCCCAAGCTTTGACTTTTTGGTGTCCTTGGATTATCTTGGGGGTGCCATGGGCATCCCCAAGCTTAGGATATTGCCACTCCTTGTTCCATAATCCATCAAAAGAATTTACCCAAAACTTGAAAACTTCACAACACAAAAATCAATAGAAATCTCGTGAGCTCCGTTAGAGAAAGAAAACAAAAGACTACTTTAAGGTACTGTAATGAACTCATTATTTATTTATATTGGTGTTAAACCTACTGTATTCCAACTTCTCTATGGATTATAAATTATTTTACTAGCCATAGATTCATCAAAATAAGCAAACAACACACGAAAAACAAAATCTGTCAAAAACAGCACAATCTGTAGTAATCTGTAACTAACGCAAACTTCTGGAAGTCCAAAAAATCTACCAAAATTAGAAGACCTAGAAAATTTGTTTATTGATCAGCAGAAATTGGAATCAGTATTTTATCACGTTCTGGTGATTTTTAATAATTCGGGCACTAAGCGCAAAGTTTCTGGAAATTACAGCAAGATTAAATAACTATCATCCAAGAAGATCCAATAGGTCTAGCTTGGCACAAACACTAATTAAAACATAAAACCACATCTAAACAGAGGCTATATGTATTATTTATTCCTAAACAGAAGCAAAAACTAAAAAAAATAAAAATAAAATTGGGTTGCCTCCCAACAAGCGCTATCGTTTAACGCCCCTAGCTAGGCATAAAAGCAAGGATAGATCTAGGTATTGCCATCTTTGGTAGGCAATTATTCAATGAGGCATCTACCTTCTTTAGAATTTTATTTCTTTCTAGTAATTATTAAATTTTGAGGCAAAAGATCGAAAAATTCATTCATAGCAAATGGTTCCTTAATGATGGCAAAAAGATTGGGATGAACACTTATAGATTTAAGATCCGCAGTTTCCTTACTAGATGATTCACCCTTATTCTTAGGAACATAAATAAGCTTAGTATTTTTAGTAGACAAACTTGGAGTGTTTTTTATGGAAGAAAAAGCGGTTCCCAAGTTGGTAATGATACCCTCAAGTTTATCGGTTCTAGTGGAATCTAGATTTATTTTCTCATTAACTATGGGTTCCTTTTCTTTAATATTTTTCAAAGTCATTCCTACCTTAGATCCATATTGGGTAATTTGATTGTGGATCTTTTTATCAATATTTTCAATTGATTCAATGGTAGCAACTTTATTCTCAATAATTTCAAGTCTTTGCATAACATGCTCCAAAGTTAACATAGTTCCATTAACCAAAAGAGGTGGTGAGCCAAATAAATCCATTAAAGCATTATAAGAATCAAAAGTATGGCTACCCAAGAAATTCCCTCCGGTAATGGTATCAAGGATATATCTATACCAAGGATTAGCACCTATGTAAAAATTACGAAGAAGAACTGAAGTAGATTGCTTTCTGGTAGATCTATTTTGAGCATTGCAAATTCTATACCAAGTGTCTTTTAGATTTTCTCCCTCCCTTTGCTTAAAATTTAGAACTTCATTCTTGGGAGATAACAGAGAAGATATGAGACTAGTCGTGACGACAAGCAAGCAACTAACACACGAGCAAACAAACGGACGAGGAAAAGGCAACGGAAAGAGAGGAGGAGATTGGGAAAGAGAGGGCGAATAAAACGGCAAGGGTGAAGTGGGGGAGAGGAAAATGAGAGGCAAATGGCAAATAATGTAATGCGGGAGATAGGGATTGTGATGGGTACTTGGTATGGTGCTTGACTTGCTCTTGCGTGAGCCTCCCCGGCAACGGCGCCAGAAATTCTTCTTGCTAGGCAACGGAAAGAGAGGAGGAGTTTGGGAAAGAGAGGGCGAATAAAACGGCAAGGGTGAAGTGGGGGAGAGGAAAACGAGAGGCAAATGGCAAATAATGTAATGCAGGAGATAGGGATTGTGATGGGTACTTGGTATGGTGCTTGACTTGCTCTTGCGTGAGCCTCCCCGGCAACGGCGCCAGAAATTCTTCTTGCTACCTCTTGAGCACTGCGTTGGATTTCCCCAAAGAGGAGAGGATGATGCAGCAAAGTAGCGTAAGTATTTCCCTTAGTTTTTGAGAACCAAGGTATTAATCCAGTAGGAGGCCACACACAACTCCCTCGTACCTGCACAAAACAATAGCTCCTCGCAACCAACGTGATTAGGGGTTGTCAATCCCTTCACGGTCACTTACGAGAGTGAGATCTGATAGAGATGATAAATAATAATTTTGGTATTTTTGGTATAGAGATGCAAAGTGAAAAGTAAAAGGCAAAGTAAAAACAAAGCAAGTATTAAAGTGATGGAGATTGATATGATGAGAATAGACCCGGGGCCATAGGTTTCACTAGTGGCTTCTCTCAAGAGCATAAGTATTCTACGGTGGGTGAACAAATTACTGTTGAGCAATTGATGAATTGAGCATAGTTATGAGTATATCTAGGTATGATCATGTATATAGGCATCACATCCGAGACAAGTAGACCAAAGCGATTCGCATCTACTACTATTACTCCACTCATCGACCGCTATCCGGTATGCATCTAGAGTATTAAGTTAAAAACAGAGTAACGCCTTAAGCAAGATGACATGATGTAGAGGAATAAATTCATGCAATATGATAAATACCCCATCTTGTTATCCTCGATGGCAACAATACAATACGTGCCTTGCAACATTTTACATCCTTTGGTAAGGACACGCAAGATTGAACCCAAAGCTAAGCACTTCTCCCATTGCAAGAACTACCAATCTAGTTGGCCAAACCAAACGGATAATTCAAAGAGACTTGCAAAGATAACCAATCATACATAAAAGAATTTAGAGAAGATTCAAATATTATTCATAGATAATCTGGATCATAACCCCACAATTCATCGGTCTCAACCGCAAAAAGAAGATTACATCGAATAGATCTCCACGCGAGAGGGGGAGAACATTGTATTTAGATCCAAAAAGAGAGAAGAAGCCATCTAGCTACTAGCTATGGACCCGAAGGTCTGAAGTAAACTACTCACACTTCATCGGAGGGGCTATGGTGATGATGTAGAAGCCCTCCGTGGTGGATGCCCCCTCCGACGGAGCTCCGGAACAGGCCCCAAGATGGGATCTCGTGGATCTGAGGAAGTTGCGGCGGTGGAATTAGGTTTTGGCTCCTGTTACGATCATTTGAAGTGCGAGGTATATATAGGAGGAAGGAATGCGTCGGTGGAGCAACATGGGGTCCACGAGGCAGGGGGCGCGCCCCCCACCCTCGTGACTGCATCTTTTGTTCCTTGGAGTAGGGTCCAAGTCTCCTGGATCACGTTCGGTGAGAAAATCACGTTCCCGAAGGTTTCATTCCGTTTGGACTCCGTTTGATATTCCGTTTCTACGAAACACTGAAATAGGCAAAAAATAGCAATTCTAGGCTGGGCCTCCGGTTAATAGGTTAGTCCCAAAAATAATATAAAAGTGGAAAATAAAGCCCAATATAGTCCAAAACAGTAGATAAAGTAGCATGGAGCAATAAAAAATTATAGATACGTTGGAAACGTATCAACCAGCCGCTTCACGAGCCCAAAGTAGCTACTGGGTATGGTGTCGGCAGGCCATAAATGGATTATCAAATCCTTCTTGGCCAATTCGGCCACCCTATGCAGTTCGGTCAGTTGTTTCAGTTGATTGCTAAAGGGGCACCGGATGCTCTGGTGCAAGGTATTGCGACCAGAACAGCTTCTCCGTTGAGCTCTCTTCTTCGGCTCAGAAGAAATCCGCAGCATTAGCAACACTGCGCGGCAGATCCGCAAACGCTCCTGGAGAACTCCAAGTCCGGGTCAGTAAGAGGTACCTTTTCTTCACATACTTGCTCTGCATAATAAAGGCCTTACCTGCCATGATTTTTCTGGCCTCCTGGATTTCTTGGAGGGCGCCCTGGGCTTCAACCCAGGCATCTTGTGCGCTTTGGCGGGCCTTGGTAAGTTCGGACTCTTGATCCGCAATATTGCGCTCCAAGGACTCACATTTCTTCACGGCGTCCTGGAGCTCCTGCTGGACCTCACCAACCCTGGCCTCATGTTTTTCACGAGCGGCTTGTTCTTTTGCCGCTCTCTCCTGGGCTTCGGTCAGCGCCTTCTTGTGGGTCTCCACCTCGGTTGTCGCTCCTACAAAATATCATGGCACTATGGTCAACACAAATCATTCATCTTTTCTGAATCTACACAAGGTCATTGCATACCTTGATTGTCCTCCAGCTAGTTTTTCACACGGCCGAGCTCTTCCTCGGTCCGCTCCAGACTCTGCTTCAGTCCAGAGACTTCGGCAGAATGGGAGGTCACAACCAGCAATGACGCCTGCATATTCACATAGACATGTATGGTTAGTCTCCTGCGAAAATTATTTGATCCTCTGTCCGGCTTTTCTTTCCAAACACCGGACTAAGTCTAAGGGGCTACTGTCTATACTATGACATTCTTTTTGCATAATTATGTCGCATACCTCAAAGCCTGTTAGAAGGCTGGTGCAGGCTTCGGTCAGTCCGCTCTTAATAGACTGAACCCTCTCAACCACCGTACCCATAAGGATACAGTGTTCCTCAACAATGGAAGCGCTTTGCAGCGCTTCCAGTAGAGTATCTGGTGCCTCTGGATGGACAGAGGTCACCGGTGGAATTAGTGCACCTCCTTCTTTCGAAGGAGGCTGCTTGCCTGATTCCGGAGCTGTATAGGTCTCTAGAATTGTATTCGGCTGGGGGCCGAATTGAATATGGCCCCCATCGCCAGTCTCCAAGGGGATTTGCTCCCCCATTTGTCCGATGGCCGAGATATCACCCTCTGGAGCCACCCCGACGGCCTCCTGCGTTTCTCCCTGGCCTGGGGAGGTCCTTCGGGACAGCACCTCGGCGTCATCCATGGCCTGGGGAGAGAGGGCCGCCGGAAGGGACCCACTGTCCATCACCTTCGGATCCAGCGAATTCCCCAAAGATGAGGATAGCTGGAGGTCAGAACGAGCCGGACTGCAGTGCATGATTTAACATGTTAAAACCATGAAGTAAAGGAGCTGGATATATGTGTGCGTCTTTGAGTACTTACGATTCGGCCAGGGGCTTATCCCTGGGGCGCCACTCAGAGCTGCTATCGATGTCCCACGTGGATTTGTCCGCGAGGGAGACCTTCCCCTTCTTGGACGCCTCTGCCTCCAAATGCATGGAGGCCGCCCTTTTCTTCCTTCCCCCCTCTGGGGGAGAGTTGCTTTCCTCCTCCTCGTCGTTCTCGGTGGGGGAGGAGTGGGTCTCGGCGTCTTCAGACGTCACGTTCGAAGTGCCCTTATGGCGGAGGCCACTTCTGGTCTCCTTGGCCTTCTTCTTGTCCTTCTTCTCCGGTGCTTGGTAGGGCGCCGGAACCAACATCTTCGTCAGAAGTGGGATTGCTGGGTTTTCGGGCAGCGGAGCCGGACACTGAATCCGCTCCGCCCTCTTTGTCCAGCCGTGAAAAGACAGATAAGGGAAGCTTAGGCATCTTCCTTGAGTATACAAGGAAAGGATACACCTTGAAATGCGAAAAACTTACCGGACTGGCAGGATGGGCCAGGTTGTACCCACGATCCTCAGTCGTCTTCAGCCACGTCTCGTTGGCCTTGAAAAACACCTTCTGGATGTCTTCGTGTGTAGTGCCGAAGAAATGTTACAAGGTCTGGTGCTCGGTCGGATCGAACTCCCACAAATGGTAAGTCCGGCTTTGGCACGGAAGGATCCGGCGAAAAAGCATCACCTGGATCACATTGACAAGCTTGATGTTCTTGTCTACCATGCTCTTGATGTGCGTCTGAAGCGCTGTCAGCTCATCCGACGAAGGACAGTCCATGCCCTTCTCTAGCCAGGAGGTGAGCTGCATCAGGGTTCCGGACTGGAATTCGGGAGCCGTAGCCCAGGCGGCGTCGCGAGGCTCTGTGACATAGAACCACCGTTGTTGCCACCCTTTGACAGTCTCCACGAAGGTACCTTTGGGCCATGAGACATTGGGCAACTTGCTCACCATGGCGCCTCCGCACTCTGCATGTTGACCACCCACCACCTTCGGCTTCACATTGAAGATCTTTAATCACAATCCGAAGTGGGGTGGGATGCGGAGGAAGGCCTCACACACGATAAAGAATGCTGACATGTCGAGGAAGGAGTTGTGGGCCAGATCGTTGAAATCCAGCCCGTAGTAGAACATGAGTCCGTGGACGAATGGGTGGAGAGGGAATCCCAATCTGCGGACGAAGTGGGGGATGAATACCACCCTCTCATGGGGCTCCGGGGTGGGGATGATCTGCCCCTTTGCCGGAAGTCGGTGGGCGATTTCCTGGGCTAAGTACCCAGCCGCTCGGACCTTGGTGATGTCCTTCTCCTTGACAGAGGAAACCATCCACTTGCCCTGCACTCCAGATCCGGACATGGTCAGAGTGCTTTTCTGAGAAGGAGAGGATGAGAGCTTGGGCGCTGGAGCTCAAGACTGGGTGGGCAGAGAGAAAGAAGGCGTGGGTGAAAGGGTGAATCCTTATCTCCTTATAAAGGCAGCGAATATCAATCGCCTCCCCACTCGCCTTAAAACTCGCCTATTCCCCAAGGGTCATGCAGACGGCGCGGTTGGATTACCCACGCCCGTACTGATGAGAATCCCGCAATAAGGGGACACGATCTCTGCTTCGACGAGACGTGCCAATAAAACCGCATCTTGAAACGTGGAGCGGGAGGCTAAAAAACGGTTCGAAATAATGACGGGGCAGCGACGTGATGTCACGCTACAAAAGTTGTCAGTAGATTGGACTCGTGAAATATTATACTCTCTGCGGGTGTGTGTGGTACTTGTTTTGTAGAGCCGGACACGTTTTCTATGTTCGAAGGCTGTTTTGGAGTATTTTGAGGAGGAACCCACCTTGCAATGCCGAAGACAATCTGCGCGTCGGTCACATCGTCATTGAAGCCTGGTTCAGGGGCTTCTGAGGGAGTCCTGGATTAAGGGGTCCTCGGGCGTCCGGACTATGTAACATGGGACAAACTAATGGGCCATGGAGATACAAGACAGAAGACTTCTTCCCGTGTCCGGATGGGACTCTCCTTTGCATGGATAGCAAGCTTGGCGTTCGGATATGTAGATTCCTTCCTTTGTAAACCGACTCTGTACAACCCTAGGCCCCTCCGGATCTATATAAGCTGGAGGATTTAGTCCGTAGGGGCAATCACAATCATACAGGTTAGACCTCTAGGGTTTAGCCACTACGATCCGCCGGTTTTGACACCGACACCAAGCAACTAAGCTCGGGGATGCCCCGAAAGGCATCCCGTCTTTCTTCTAACGACCATCGGTGATTTTACTTGGAGCTATATTTTTATCGTCACATATCATGAGTTTTGCTTGGAGCATCCTGTATTGCTTTTTTTTATTTTTAGTTTGTCACAATTATCCTTGCTGGACACACCTATTTGAGAGAGCCATAATGATGCTATGATTTGTTAGAATTGCCCTATGTGCTTCACTTCAATTTTTTGAGCTATGGAATTGCTCTAGTACTTCACTTATATCTTTTTGAGCACGGTGGTGTTTTAATTTGGAAGAAATATGCTATAATGCTTCATTTATATTATTTTGTGAGATGAAAATTATTTTGAAGAAATTTGTGCTCTCGTTCTTCACTTAGATTTGTCTAAGAGCTTTGTTAGTAGCAATGTTAACATATGAAATTAGTCCCAAAGTGATAGATATTCAAGAGGGATATAATAAAACTTTCATGAAGATCATTGGATGTTAAAAACTTGATTACTTGTAATGGTTTTGAGATATGATGATATTAATATATGAGTCATGTTGGTGAGTAATTATGCTTTAGCAAGAATATTGTTGTTAAGGTTTGTGATTCCCTATGCAAGCACGAAAGTTAATAGTTATGCAATGAAATTACATCCTACTTGTGGTGCATTATCCAGTGTTAGTTATGTTTAATGATATTTTATAATCATTTTCTATTCTTGGTTGGTCGCTTCTCAATCTATTTGCTAGCCTCCATTTGCACTAAGTAGAAACACTACTTGTGCACCCAAACTCCTTAAACCAAGTTGTGCCAAATGAGTCCACCATACCTACCTATATGCGGTATTTCCAAGTCGTTCCAAGTAAATTTGTATGTGCCAACTCTAATTTTCAAAATGAATTTCCTCTTTGTGTGCCCGTACTGCTCATGAAGAGGCAGGGGTGGCCAATATTTTCCATGCGAAATATTTTATTCTCAAGATGAGTGTTTATTCACTTGTCATTTGCTACCTCTTGAGCACTGCGTTGGTTTTCCCTTGAAGAGGAAAGGGTGATGCAGCAAAGTAGCGTAAGTATTTCCCTCGGTTTTTGAGAACCAAGGTATCAATCTAGTACGAGGCCACGCACGAGTCCCTCGCACCTACACAAACAAATAAATCCTCGTAACCAATGCGATAAGGGGTTGTCAATCCCTACACGGTCACTTATGAGAGTGAGATCTGATAGATATGATAAGATAATATTTTTGGTATTTTTTATGATAAAGATGCAAAGTAAAATAAAAGGCAATAAAATAACTAAGTGTTGGAAGATTAATATGATGGAAAATAGACCCGGGGGCCATAGGTTTCACTAGTGGCTTCTCTCAAGAGCATAAGTTTTTACGGTGGGTGAACAAATTACTGTTGAGAAATTGACAGAATTGAGCATAGTTATGAGAATATCTAGGTATGATCATGTATATAGGCATCACGTCCGAGACAAGTAGACCGACTCCTGCCTGCATCTACTACTATTACTCCACACATTGACCGCTATCCAACATGCATCTAGAGTATTAAGTCCATAAGAACAGAGTAACGCTTTAAGCAAGATGACATGATGTAGAGGGATAAACTCATGCAATATGATGTAAACCCCATCTTGTTATCCTCGATGGCAACAATACAATATGTGCCTTGCTGCCCCTCATCCTTTGGGAAAGGACACCGCAAGATTGAACCCAAAGCTAAGCACTTCTCCCATTGCAAGAAAGATCAATCTAGTAGGCCAAACCAAACTTATAATTCGAAGAGACTTGCAAAGATAACCAATCATACATAAAAGAATTCAGAGAAGATTCAAATATTGTTCATAGATAATCTTGATCATAAACCCACAATTCATCGGTCTCAACAAACACACCGAAAAGAAGATTACATCGAATAGATCTCCACGAGAGAGGGGGAGAACATTGTATTGAGATCCAAAAAGAGAGAAGAAGCCATCTAGCTAATAACTATGGACCCGAAGGTCTGAGGTAAACTACTCACACATCATCGGAGAGGCTATGGTGTTGATGTAGAAGCCCTTCGTGATCGATGCCCCCTCGGCGGAGCTCCGGAACAGGCCCCAAGATGGGATCTCACGGGTACAGAAGGTTGCGGCGGTGGAATTAGGTTTTTGGCTCCATATCTGGTAGTTTGGGTGTACGTATGTATATATAGGAGGAAGGAGTACGTCGGTGGAGCAACAGGGGCCCCACAAGGGTGGAGGGCGTGCTCAGGGGGGTAGGCGCGCCCCTACCTCGTGCCCTCCTGGTTGATGTCTTGACGTAGGGTCCAAGTCCCCTAGATCACGTTCATTCCAAAAATCACGTTCCCGAAGGTTTCATTCCGTTTGGACTCCATTTGATATTCTTTTTCCGCAAAACTCTGAAATAGGCAAAAAACAACAATTCTGGGCTGGGCCTCCGGTTAATAGGTTAGTCCCAAAAATAATATAAAAGTGTATAATAAAGCCCTATAATGTCCAAAACAGAATATAATATAGCATGGAATAATAAAAAATTATAGATACATTGGAGACGTATCATCATTGCACGAGAGTGTGGCAAGGTAATAGGGATGCCTAGTCCCGAAATGAAAAAAAAAATTATGTTGTTCAATAATAAATTCCTTGGAAAGTGTTGGTATGGAAGGCACCTGTGGATGCGGCTAGCCATGGATTGTGAAAGAATGGTCGAAAAAAGGAATGAACTTTATTTTCTGTTTAGGAACCGCCTATGATTTATCTAGCATGGAAAGTATTGGGAATTCTCGGTCATTTTCGTTGACGGGAAAAGCACGCTCTCAAACTAATTTTATCTCTCAATTTAAGCTTTGAGCTCTGGCACCTCTACAAATCTCTTATCCCCTCTGTGAAGGGCCTATCTATTTACTTTTTGCATTTTTTATTTTTACTGAGTCTCCATCTTCTCTTATAAAGCACTAACTAGGGAGCACTATTATCATACTTGTGCATTGGGCATAGTTCATATTTGAGTGTGTTTCATGTATGGATCAATGACTGAGCATAATGGGCTAGGGATAACTTTCTTTACTGTTGATATTTTGAAAGACATGGTTGCTTGTTGATATGCATGAGTATTGATGTCCTCATGTCAAATATAGACTATTGCTTTGAATCATCTAAAAGTCCAAATGTCCATGCTACAAAAGAAAATATATGTGATGAACATGTTAGGCAGCATTCCACATCAAAAATTCTGTTTTTATCATTTACCAACTCAAGGACGAGCATGAATTAAGCTTGGGGTTAATAATAAGTCTCCAACATATCTATAATTTTTATTGTTCCGTGCTGTGATATTATCAATTTTGGATGTTTTATATTCATTTTATAGCAACTTTATATCGTTTTTGGGACTAACCTATTGACATAGTGCCCAGTGCTAGTTGCTGTTTTTTGCTTGATTTTTACTTCACAGAATATCCATATCAAATGGAGTCCAAATGCAGCAAAACTTTTTGGAGAATTTTTTCTGCCCAGAAGACACCCAAGAGGCCCAAGAGTTGTACTAGAGGAAGCCCGTGGGGCCCACCCCTGGTGGCTAGTGGGCCCATGGGAGTCTCCTCCACCTCCTCTCAGCTCTATAAATACCCAAATATTCCAGAAACCCTAGGGAGTCGAGAGATCAGAGTTTCCACTGCCGCAAGTTCCAGAACCACAAGATTCAATCATGGAGGGGTTCTTGATCATCACGCTTGCCGGAGGGGTCAACGATCATGAAGGGGTTCTTCATCATCACCCTTGCCCCTCTGATGATGCATGAGTAGTTTACCACAGACCTATGGGTTCGTAGGCAGTAGCTAGATGGCTTCTTCTCTCTTTTTGATCCTCAATACAATGTTCTCTTCGATGTTCTTGTATATCTATTTTATGTAACTCTTTTTTGTGATGTGTTTGTTGGGATCCGATGAATTGTGAGTTTATGATCAGATCTATCTATGAATATTATTTGAGTCTTTATTGAACTCTTATATGCATGATTGTTATATCCTCATATTTCTTCTCTGAAACTTTACTTTGGTTTGGCCAACTAGATTGATTTTTCTTGCCATGGGAAGAAGTGCTTTGTGATGGGTTCGATCTTGCGGTGCTCAATCTCAGTGAAAGAAGGAGACATGACACGCATGTATCATTGCCATTAAGGATAAAAGGACGGGGTCTATTCCTACATGAATAGATCTTGTCTACATCATGTCATCGTTCTTATTGCATTACTCCATTTCTTCGTGAACTTAATACGCTAGATGCATGCTGGATAGCAGTTCAGGTGTGGAGTAATAGTAGTAGATGCAGAATCGTTTCGGTCTACTAATCTTGGATGTCATGCCTATGTACATGATCATTGCCTTGGATATCGTCATAATTATTTGCTTTTCTATCAGTTGCCGAACAGTGAATTGTTTACCAACCGTATGCTATTTTCTTGAGAGAAGCCTCTAGTGAAATCCACGACCCCCAGGTCTATTTTCTATCATATTGTTTTTGGATATATTAATGCAGAAATCCAAAAATACCTTGCTGATTTTTTTACCTATTTTATTTAGTATTTTTGTTAGATCTATTAGTCCAATCTCACACAATTTTCTCTATCTCAATACCGAGGAGGGATTGAAAACCCCTCTTACACGTTGGGTTGCAAGTTTTTGTTATTTGTGTGAAGGTACTGCTTACATAGTTTGGTGGATCCTCCTACTGGATTGATACCTTGGTTTAATATCTAGGGGAAATACTTATCGTTGCTATGCTGCATCATCCTCTCCTCTTCGGGGAAATACCAACGCAGATACAAGCAATCAGTGACAGCCATCCTCGTGGATCAGGCGTAGGAAGAAGGAGACGAGGCCAGGCATCTCACCGCCGGCGAGTGCTCCTTCCCTCCCTTTCTTTCTCTGTTCTCTCTTGCTCTTGCTGGCTATTCTAGCGTGCGTGAGAACATGTTTGAGATCGAATAGTATCTCTGTCTATTGATCTGTTGAGAGTACAATTTATATGTGCTGGAGAGACGCGATGATCCAGAGGGATGTGTCGGTTCCAGGCAAAGAGGAGAGAGGCGTAGGTTGCGGGAGCAACCACACAACTGTTCATACAAGGGGATATTTCCCCTAATTACATATCATAATTAATTCTAACAATTTCAAGAAGGGTCTAACCTTTATTAGCAACCATACATTTACTTGGAAGATCTAGTTGCTATTGATGTGTTGCATTTTGAATACTAATACCAAGGCTGATTCAAACTTCTAATATAATCATTATTGTTTATTTTCTGGTTCGGTGAAGTTATCTCGGCATTCATGTAAACTCAATAACTACGAGGATTGTGCCAGCGAGACCAACTTGGTGTGGGAAACATCCAACTTCAAGCACTTGAACCTGAAGTTGGTAGCAATGGAAGGGTTTGAGGAGGTAGAGAAGGTGATGAATTATATAAGGATTTTCATGGAACAAGTGGTCAGCTTGAAAAGAATTGAGTTGCCTAAAATCCCATTCAAAAAGCACAATGCTATAAACCTTGAATTGCCAGGATTTCTAGTGGATGAACCTAACAGGCAACGGGTTAGGGAGAAATTCTTGTATGGACTGTCCTCATCTGCAGAGATTATAACCAGATGATGTATGTTATCAAGGAATAATACACCAAGACAACCATTCAGATCACGATGGATGTACGGAATAACTCGGTTAGTTCCTGGCTCACATGTCGGTCCTGCCTAATAAGAAAAAAGTTGCACTACGGCCGCTGCTAGAGTTTTTTAGGAGTATATGATGGCCAGCTTTATTGCATGATTACATTTTCTTCGAAAAGAGGATAAAACCTCTTGCCTCTGCACAGATGCACATTGCTGGGGAAGGGCCAGGGCGACCCCGAGACCCAAAAGGCCTAGTTAAAGTGTTTTTCTTCAGTTTAAAATTACCACGTTAAAACTTTTTATAAAAAATTCCAGTGATCTATAATTTTTTGTCATGCTAAAACTTTTAAGAATGCCACCCTCTACAGAAAAAATGCCATGAATAAAAAATACAGAAAATCACAAAAAATGTCATGCTCTAAAAGGAAAAAAAATAAAATTGGCGTGCTACTTTATAAAACAACCACTAGACAAAAAATATTTTATCTGGATAAGCCCCAGAAAAATTGCCATGCATAAAAGATGCCATCCTCTTTATAAATAAATATGCCATGCCAACTGTAATAAAAATTACATGGTCAAAACAATAAACTGCCAACATGTTAATAATAAAACTACCACCCTCCTAATAATAAAAATACCATGTTATTAATAATAAAAATGGCATGCTCTTAATCATGAAACTGCCATCCCTCTTGAAAAAAAGGCATGTAACTAAAAATAAAAATGCCATGTTACCAATAATATATCTACCATGCTCTTAATAGTAGAAATGACATGCTATTAATTATTAAAATACCATGCTCTTCACTAATTTTTTTGCCATGCAGGGCATTAAGAAAGACCTAAATATGCCATGCAACATATAATAAAAATGCACATGCCAAGTTTTAAAAAATCCCCTCTAAAAGGTTTATTGCTCTACCAATAACGGAAAAATTCTGGATTTTTGTATTTTTTCAAATGAAAACATTATTTAAAAAATATAGCTTCATATAGTACATATATAGGTTTTAGTGCGTTTTGCAGACAAAATTAATTGTAGTTTAAGTGCTAGAGGCACGTATAATGGTGCAGGAGGTGCCTGGTTCGAGTCCCCCCTCTCACACAATTTTTGGATAAAAAAACGTTCGCCAGGAAACATGAAAGTAGCGACCACTCAAGCTAATCTATGTGGCATATGCATCTCCGGTTGTGGATGATTGGAAAGAAGATGTTCATGATGAGGTGGACTCAATTCTTTCTAATGGAACTTGGGATCTAACCGAACGACCCTATGGTTGTAAGTGGGTGTTCAAAAAGAAGCTAAGGCCCGATGGTACTATTGATAAGTATAAGGTACAACTTGTGGACAAGGGCTACACTAAAAAAGAAGGCAAATATTATTTTGACACATATTCATCTATTGCTAGAAGGACCACCGTTTAGGTGGTACTTTTCCTAGCAGCCTCTTATGGTCTTATTATTCATCAAATGGATGTAAATACGCTTTCCTAAATGGAGAGTTGGAAGAAGAAATCTATATGGATCATCCTGATGGGTTCGTGGTAAAGGATGAAGAGAGAAAGGTAAGCAAGTTGTTAAAGTCTTTGTAAGGTCTGAAACAGGCACCTAAGAAATGGCATGAGAAGTTTGAAAGAACTCTGACTTCTGCGGGATTTGTCACTAATGAGGCTAATAGGTGTGTTTGCTATCGCCATGGTGGGGGCAATAGTGTTATACTATTATGTTTGTATGTGGAAGACATACTGATCTTTGGTACAAACATTGATGTTGTCAATGAGGTCAAGTCTTTTTTATCAAAGAGGTTTGACATGAAAGATTTGAGAGAAGCCGATGTAATTCTAAATATCAAACTTATTAAGGATGAGAGTGGGATTACTCTAACGTAATCTCACTATGTTGAGAAGTTCTTGAGCCGGTTCGGCTTTATGGATAGCAAGCCTTCTCCAACACCTTATGATCCCAGTATGACACTCAGAAAGAACAAGAAACAAATGAGAGATCAATTAAGATACTTTCAAATTGTCGGTTCACTCATGTACTTAGCTAGAGTAACAATGCCAGATATCTCTTTTTCTATGAGCAAACTGAGTAGGTTCATGTCCAACCCGGGTGATGATCATTGTGTTGGGGAACGCAGTATTTCAAAAAAAATTACCTACGATCATGCAAGATCTATCTAGGAGATGCATAGCAACGAGCGGGGAGAGTGTGTCCACGTACCCTCGTAGACCAAAAGCGGAAGTGTTTAGTAACGCGGTTGATGTAGTCGAACGTCTTCACGATCCAACCGATCCAAGCACCGAACGTACGGCACCTCCGCATTCAGCACATGTTCAGCTCGATGACATCCCTCGATCTCTTGATCCAGTTGGGGACGAGGGAGAGTTCCCTCAGCACGACGGTGTGGCAACAGTGATGATGAAGTTACCGGCGCAGGGCTTCGCCTAAGCACTACGACGATATGACCGAGATGTGTAACTATGGAGGGGGGCACCGCACATGGCTAAGAGAAGGCTTGGTATGCCTTGGGGTGCCCCCTGCCCATGTATATAAAGGAGGGAGGGAGAGAGGCCGGCCCCCTAGGGGCGCGCCAAGAGTATGGAGTCCTACTAGGACTTCCAAGTACTAGTAGAAATCCCTTTCCTTTTCGGAGTAGGAGAGAAGGAAAGAGGGAAAGAGAGAGATAGTAGGAAAAGGCAAGGGGGGCGCCGCCCCCTTCCCGTAGTCCAATTCGATCCCATGGGGGGGGGCGTGCCACCTCCCCTTGGCATGTCTCCTCTTTTCCCGTATGGCCCAATATGGCCCATTACTTCTCCCGGTGAATTCCCGTAACTCCCCGGTACTCCGAAAAACACCCAAATCACTCGGAACCTTTCCGATGTCTGAATATAGCCTTCTAATATATGAACCTTTACCTCTCAACCATTTTGAGACTCCTCATCATGTCCATGATCTCATCCGGGACTCCGAACAAACTTCGATCATCAAATCACATAACTCATAATACAAATCGTCATCGAACGTTAAGCGTGCGGACCCTACGGGTTCGAGAACTATGTAGACATGACCAAGACATATCTCTGGTCAATAACCAATAGCGGAACCTGGATGCTCATATTGGCTCCTACATATTCTACGAAGATCTTTATCGGTCAAGCCGCACAACAACATATGTTGTTCCTTTTGTCATCGATATGTTATTTGCCCGAGATTCGATCATCGGTATCCTCATACCTAGTTCAATCTCGTTACCGGCAAGTCTCTTTAATCATTCTGTAATGCATCATCCCGCAACTAACTCATTATTCACATTGCTTGCAAGGCTTATAGTGATGTTCATTACCGAGAGGGCCCAGAGATACCTCTCCGATACACGGGGTAACATATCCTAATCTCGATCTATGCCAACCCAACAAACACCTTCGGAGACACCTGTAGAGCATCTTTATAATCACCTAGTTACATTCTGATGTTTGATAGCACAGAAGGTGTTCCTCAGAGGAACATGTATAAGTCATGAAGAAAGCAATAGCAATAAAACTAAACAATCATTATGCTAAGCTAACGAATGGGTCTTGTCCATCACATCACTCTCTAATGATGTGATCCTGTTCATCAAATGACAACACATGTCTATGGTCAGGAATCTTAACCATCTTTGATTAAGCAGCTAGTCTAGTAGAGGCATACTAGGGACACTCTGTTTGTCTATGTATTCACACATGTACTAAGTTTCCAGTTAATACAATTCTAGCATGAATAATAAACATTTATCATGGTATAAGTAAATATAAATAACAAATTTATTATTGCCTCTAGGGAATATTTCCTTCAGTCTCCCACTTGCACTAGAGTCAATAATCTAGATTACATAGTAATGATTCTAACAACCATGGAGTCTTGGTGTGGATCATGTTTTGCTCGTGAGAGAGGCTTAGTCAACGGGTCTGCAACATTCATCTATCTTGCAAATCTCTATGTCTCCCTCCTTGACTTGATCGCGGATTGAAGCGTCTCTTGATGTGGCTGGTTCTCTTATGAAATCTGGATTCCTTCGCCAAGGCAATTGCTCCAGTATTGTCACAAAAGATTTTCATTGGACCCGATGCACTAGGTATGACACCTAGATTGGATATTAACTCCTTCATCCAGACTCCTTCATTTGCTGCTTCCGAAGCAGCTATGTACACCGCTTCACATGTAGATCCCGCCATGATGCTGTGCGTGAAACTGCACCAACTGAAAACTCCACCATTCAATATAACTACGTATCCGGTTTGTGACTTAGAGTCATCCGGATCAGTGTCAAAGCTTGCATCGACATAACCGTTTACGACGAGCTCTTTGTCACCTCCATAAACGAGAAACATATCCTTAGTCCTTTTCAGGTATTTCAGGATGTTCTTGACCGCTGTCCAATGATCCACTCCTGGATTACTTTGGTACCTCCATCCTAAACTAATAGCAAGGCACACATCAGGTCTGGCACACAACATTGAATACATGATAGAACCTATGGCTGAGGCATAGGGAATGACTTTCATTTTCTCTCTATCTTCTGCAGTGGTCGGGCATTGAGTCTAACTCAACTTCACACCTTCTAACACAGGCAAGAACACTTTCTTTGACTGATCCATTTTGAACTTCTTCAAAATTTTATCAAGGTATGTGATTTGTGAAAGTCCAATTAATCGTCTTGATCTATCTCTATAGATCTTGATGCCCAATATATAAGTAGCTTCACCGAGGTATTTCATTGAAAAATTCTTATTCAAGTATCCTTTTATTCTATTCAGAAATTCAGTATCATTTCCGATCAACAATATGTCATCCACATATGATATCAGAAATGCTACAGAGCTCCCACTCACTTTCTTGTAAATACAGGCTTCTCCAAAAGTCTGTATAAAACCATATGCTTTGATCACACGATCAAAGCGTATATTCCAACTCCGAGAGGCTTGCACCAGTCCATAAGTGGATTGATAGAGCTTGCACACTTTGTTAGCACCTTTTGGATTGACAAAACCTTCTGGTTGCATCATATACAACTCTTCTTTAAGATATCCATTAAGGAATGCAGTGTTGACATCCATTTGCCAAATTTCGTAATCATAAAATGCGGCAATTGCTAACATGATTCGGACAGACTTAAGCATCGCTACGGGTGAGAAGGTCTCATCATAGTCAACTCCTTGAACTTGTCGAAAACCTTTCGCAACAAGTCAAGCTTTGTAGACAGTAACATTACCGTCAGCGTCAGTCTTCTTCTTGAAGATCCATTTATTCTCTACGGCTTGCCGATCATCGGGGAAGTCAACCAAACTCCACACTTTGTTCTCATACATGGATCCCATCTCATATTTCATGGCCTCAAGCCATTTCACGGAATCTGGGCTCATCATCGCTTCCTCATAGTTCGTAGGTTCGTCGTGGTCTAGTAACATGACTTCCAGAACATGATTACCGTACCACTCTGGTGCGGAACGTACTCTGGTTGACCTACGAGGTTCGGTAGTAACTTGATCTGGAGTTTCGTGATCATCATCATTAACTTCCTCGCTAATTGGTGTAGGCATCATTTGAACTGATTTATGTGATGAACTACTTTCCAATTTGGGAGAAGGTACAATTACCTCATAAAGTTCTACTTTCCTCCCAGTCACTTCTTTCGAGAGAAACTCCTTCTCAAGAAAGGATCCATTCTTAGCAACGAATATCTTGCCTTCGGATCTGTGATAGAAGGTGTACCCAACAGTCTCCTTTGGGTATCCTATGAAGACGCATTTCTTCGATTTGGGTTCGAGCTTATCAGGTTGAAGCTTTTTCACATAAGCATCGCAGCCCCAAACTTTAAGAAACGATAGCTTAGGCTTCTTGCTAAACCACAATTCATATGGTGTCATCTCAACGGATTTAGATCGTGCCCTATTTAACGTGAATGCAACCGTCTCTAAAGCATAACCCCAAAACTATAGTGGTAAATCCATAAGAGGCATCATAGATCGCACCATATCTAATAAAGTATGGTTACGACGTTCGGACACACCATTACGCTATGGTGTTCCAGGTGGCGTGAGTTGCGAAACTATTCCACATTGTTTCAAATGAAGACCAAACTCATAACTCAAATATTCACCTCCACGATCAGATCATAGAAACTTTATTTTCTTGTTACGATGATTTTCCACTTCACTCTGAAATTCTTTGAACTTTTCAGATGTTTCATACTTATGTTTCATTAAGTAGATATACCCATATCGGCTCAAATCATCTGTGAAGGCCAGAAAATAACGATATCCACCGCGAGCCTCAACACTCATCGGACCGCATACATCAGTATGTATTATTTCCAATAAGTCAGTTGCTCGCTCCATTGTTCCGAAGAACGGAGTCTTGGTCATCTTGCCCATGAGGCATGGTTCGCAAGCATCAAGTGATTCATGATCAAGTGATTCCAAAAGTCCATCAGCATAGAGTTTCTTCATGCACTTTACACCAATATGACCTAAACGGCAGTGCCACAAATAAGTTGCACTATCATTATTAACTTTGCATCTTTTGGCTTCAATATTACGAATATGTGTATCACTACAATCGAGATTCAACAAAAATAGACCACTCATCAAGGGTGCATGACCATAAAATATATTACTCATATAAATAGAACAACCATTATTCTCCGATTTAAATGAATAATTGTCTCGCATCAAACAAGATCCAGATATAATGTTCATGCTCAAAGCTGGCACCAAATAACAATTATTCAGGTCTAAATCTAATCCTGACGGTAGATGTAGAGGTAGCATGCCGACGGCGATCACATCGACTTTGGAACCATTTCCCACGCGCATCGTCACCTCGTCCTTAGCCAATCTTTGTTTAATCTGTAGTGAGTTGCAAATATGAGCAACAGAACCAATATCAAATACCCAGGCGCTACTATGAGAATTAGTAAGGTACACATCAATAACATGTATATCAAATATACCTTTCACTTTGCCATCCTTCTTATCTGCCAAATACTTGGGGTAGTTCGCTTCCAAATGACCAGTCCCTTTGCGGTAGAAGCACTTTCGATTTCGAGCTTAGGTCCAGACTTTGGCTTCTTCTCGGGAGTAGCAACTTGCTTGCTATTCTTCTTGAAGTTACCCTTCTCCCCTTTGCCCTTTTTCTTGAAACTAGTGGTCTTGTTAACCATCAACACTTGATGCTCCTTCTTGATTTCTACCTCCGCAACCTTTAGCATTGCGAAGATCTTGGGAATTGTCTTTTCCATACCTTGCATATTATAGTTCATCACGAAGCCTTTATAGCTTGGTGGCAGTGATTGAAGAACTCTATCAATGACACTATCATCAGGAAGATTAACTCCCAGCTGAGTCAAGTGGTTATGGTACCCAGACATTTTGAGTATATGTTCGCTGACAGAACTGTTCTCCTCCATCTTGCAGCTATAGAACTTGTTAGAGACTTCATATCTCTCAACTCGGGCATTTGCTTGAAATATTAACTTCAACTCCTGGAACATCTCATATGCTCTAGGACGCTCAAAACGTCTTTGAAGTCCCGATTCTAAGCCGTAAAGCATGGCACACTGAACTATCGAGTAGTCATCAACTTTGCTCAGCCAGACGTTCATAACGTCCGGAGTTGCTCCCGCAGCGGGTCTTGCACCTAGCGGTGCTTCCAAGACGTAATTCTTCTGTGCAGCAATGAGGATAATCCTCAAGTTACGAACCCAGTCCGTGTAGTTGCTACCATCATCTTTCAACCAAGCTTTCTCTAGGAACGCATTAAAATTCAAGGGAACGGTAGCACGAGCCATTGATCTACAACAAAATAGACATGCAAAAACTATCAGGTACTAAGTTCATGATAAATTAAAGTTAAATTAATCATATTACTTAAGAACTCCCACTTAGATAGACATCCCTTTAGTCATCTAAATGATCACGTGATCCATATCAACTAAACCATGTCCGATCATCACGTGAGATGGAGTAATTTTCAATGGTGAACATCACTATGTTGATCATATCTACAATATGATTTATGTTCGACCTTTCGGTCTCAGTGTTCTGAGGCCATATCTGCATATGCTAGGCTCAACAAGTTTAACCCGAGTATTCTACACGTGCAAAACTGGCTTGCACCCGTTGTATGTGAACGTAGAGCTTATCACACGCGATCATCACGTGGTGTCTCGGCACGACGAACTGTAGCAAGGTGCATACTCAGGGAGAATGCTTATATCTTGAAATTTAGTGAGGGATCATCTTATAATTCTACCGCCGTACTAAGAAAAATAAGATGCATAAAAGATAAACATCACATGCAATCAAAATATGTGACGTGATATGGCCATCATCATCTTGTGCCTTTGATCTCCATCTCCAAAGCACTGGCATGATTTCCATCGTCACCGGCTTGACACCTTGATCTCCATCATAGCATCGTTATTGTCTTGCCAACTATTGCTTCTACGACTATCGCTACCGCTTAGTGATAAAGTAAAGCAATTACATGGCAATTGCATTTCATACAATAAAGCGACAACCATAAGGCTCCTGCCAGTTGCTAATAACTTCTACGAAACATGATCATCTCATACAACAATTTATATCTCATCACATCTTGACCATATCACATCACAACATGCCCTGCAAAAACAAGTTAGACATCCTCTACTTTGTTGTTGCAAGTTTTATGTGGCTGCTACGGGCGTCTAGCAAGAACCGTTCTTACCTACGCATCAAGAGCACAACGAGTTTTCATCAAGTGTGATGTTTCAACCTTCAACAAGGACTAGCCATAGTCAAACTTGATTCAACTAAAGTTGGAGAAACAGACACCCGCGAGCCACCTATGTGCGAAGCACGTCGGTAGAACCAGTCTCATGAACGCGGTCATGTAATGTCGGTCCGGGCCGCTTCATCCAACAGTACCGCCGAATCAAAGAAAGACGTTGGTGGTAAGCAGTATGACTATTATCGGCCACAACTCTTTGTGTTCTACTCATGCATATCATCTACGCATAGGCCTGGCTCGGTTGCCACTGTTGGGGAACGTAGCATGCAATTTCAAAATATTCCTACGATCACGCAAGATCTATCTAGGAGATGCATAGAAACGAGACGGGGAGAGTGTGTCCATGTACCCTCGTAGACCGAAAGAGGAAGCGTTAGATTAACGCGGTTGATGTAGTCGAACGTCTTCACGATCCAACCAATCCAAGTACCGAACGTATGGCACCTCCGTGTTCAGCACACGTTCAGCTCGATGACGTCCCTCGAACTCTTGATCCAGTAGAGGGTCAAGGGAGAGTTCCAGCAGCATGATGCCATGGTGACAGTAATGGTGATGTGATCCGTGCAAGGCTTCGCCTAAGCACTACGACGCTATGACCAGAGGAGTAAACTGTGGAGGGGCCACCACACACGGCTAAGAGAATTCTTGGTGTGCCTTTGGGGGCCCCCGCCCTCGTATATAAAGGAGGGGAGGAGGAGGCCGGTGACCAGGAGGGGCGCGCCATGGGGGAGTCCTACTTGGACTCCTAGTCCAATTAGGATCCCCCCTTTCCTTTCTCCACCGGAGGGAAAAGGAAGGAGAGGGAGAGGGAGAGGGAAGGGGCGCCCTCCCTAGTCCAGTCGGACTGCCATCGGGGCACCTTGCGGCCCTCCTCTCTCTCCACTAAGGCATTGTTGAGGAAATCGTTAACTGGTAACTGCTCGGTTGGCTCGTGAGTAGGGGATTAATAGGCTAATCGGCAAGTTAATCGGCCATTTAATCAATTAATCGGACGATTTATCAGTTTATCGGCTACTCGGTGACCCTATGAGTAGGGATTAATCGGCAAGTTAACTTAATCGGATGAATTCTTGAACAGGGAGGCCCACTAAGGCCCAATATTTCCTGCGGGGGGTTCCGGTAACCCCTCGGTACTCCGGCAAAATACCCGAATCACTAGGAACCATTCCGATGTCTGAATACTACCTTCCAATATATGAATCTTTACCTCTCGACCATTTCGAGACTCTTCGTCATGTCCGTGACCTCATCCGGGACTCCGAACAAACTTCGGTCACCAAAACACATAACTCATAATACAAATCGTCATCGAACGTTAAGCGTGCGGACCCTACGGGTTCGAGAACTATGTAGACATGACCGAGACACATCTCCGGTCAATAACCAATAGCAAAACTTGGATGCTCATATTGGCTCCTACATATTCTACGAAGATCTTTATCGGTGAAACCGCATAACAACATACGTCATTCCCTTTGTCATCGGTATGTTACTTGCCCGAGATTCGATCGTCGGTATCCTCATACCTAGTTCAATCTCGTTACCGGCAATTCTCTTTACTCGTTCCATAATGCATCATACCGTAACTAAATCATTAGTCACATTGCTTGCAAGGCTTATAGTGATGTGCATTACCGAGAGGGCCCAGAGATACCTCTTCAATACACGGAGTGACTAATCCTAATCTTGATCTATGCGAACCCAACAAACACCTTCGAAGACACCTGTAGAGCATCGTTATAATCACCCAGTTACGTTGTGACGTTTGATAGCACACAAGGTGTTCCTCCGGTATTCGGGAGTTGCATAATCTCATAGTTAGAGGAATATGTATAAGTCATGAAGAAAGCAATAGCAATAAAACTAAACGATCATACACTACAAAAAAATACACTTCCGTGATGATACGTGTTTGTCACAGTAGGTCGCGTTTTTTGTCATGCATGTACATCCATGACAAATTTATGACAGAATCAAGATAGTCATACCTGTGCTGTCGTAGAAGTGTTCCATGACATTACCAAAATTATCATCACGGAAGTCTCCACTTCATTGACGATAAATCCCGCGTCACAGAAGTGCTTTTGTCAAGGGTGACCGACACGTGGCATCCACCGTAACGGAACGCCGTTAAGCTATCGGGTCGGATTTTGGATCCGATAACCTGTTAACAGCCACAACCAATGTCGATTTTCCACATGTAAAATTCTCATTGGCTGGCGGATCCACGCGTCGACTCGCGTTGGCACGGTGTCACTCATCAACGGTCGAGATGGGCCTATGATATGTTGACCGTGGACCGCCCAACAGAGGCCCACAAAGTTTAAGCGGGCGCCCACGAAGGCCCATAAGATTTAGCGGACCATAATGGGCGGCCCGACTAAAGGCCCACAAAATTTAGCGGACCACAATGGGCGCCCAACTAAAGGCCCACAAGATTTTGCAGACCATAATGGGCGGCCCACTAAAGGCCCCCAATATTTTGCGGACCACAATGGGCTGGCCCAGCTAAAGGCCCACAAGATTCTGCAGACCATAATGGGCCGACCCAGCTAAAGGCCCAACATTCTCTGTCAAATCGGCCCGTCAACGGCTTGTCCTAAACTTGCCATCAACGCGGCCCATGGTCGCCGGCCCGTTAACAGTCCGCTAAGTAATTGGGCCGAATCACGGCCCGGTGTATTTCCGGCCTGTTAAAGGTCCGGCTTCATTTGGGCCCATTTACAGGCCATCAAAACTTTCGGCCTGTTAGAGGCCCACTATAGATTTGGGCCACTTTCTTCTGTTGTCATTTTCGCCCGTTAACGCGACGTAAACAATAGGCCATATGTGGCCCAGCGTCATATCAGCCCATTAACGGCCCATATAAAATGACGATAATCTAGCCCGACGAAGTTCCGGCTGTTAAAGGCCGTGTATTAGGTAGGCGCATTTACGACCGTCCAATTTGACTGTCAAAGATCCGCGTCGTAAATGGGCCACCATTTTGGCCTGCTAAGTCCAGTGGGTTATTTGGCACAATCAGGGCCCAATCTCACTTTTGGTCTATTAAAGGCCCATGTTTTTGGGCTCAAGATATTTACACCTGTAAACGGCCTATTTTTACTGAGGGCCCAAAATATGTTTAGGCCTGTTAAAAGCCCACTATGGGCACAGGCCTACGAGAAAAATATGAAAGCTTATGCTGATTTAGGCCCAGATATTTTTAGTGGGCTACATGTCAATTTCTGACCGTAATCATTTTTAGCCCATTTGGAATGGGCCCGACGAATGTTGGCATGTTGGGCTCCTGCCAAGCTTTCGGCCGAATACATTACTAAGATAAACCTACACTATACAAAAATAGCGTCGTAATTACTACAGCCTGGGGCAGCATCATAAATGTTGTATCACAACAAAATAAATTCGAACCATACAACAAAAGGCATGTTGGCATAAAGTTTCTGATCCTTCGGATAAAAGCACCATCGGATGTATAGAAGCACAGATCATTTGACCTGAGTGCTAATGTTTCAGGCTGTAGAATCTGATGAAGCAGCACGATCTCCACCTTTTTTCCGCCATTGCTCTTGAACAACAAAGCGAATGTCTGGTAGTATGGTTTCAAAACCATTCATATATTGATGACATTTCTCAACCACTATTCTTGTTTCCGAAACAATGTCCGTTAGGGATTGGACTTGTGTCTGGAGCACAGATATATCACTCTGTCTAGCAGGAAGATTTTGTTTAGTAGGTGATTTGGACGAGGTTACTGTCGGTGTCAAAACCGGCGGATCTCGGGTAGGGGGTCCCGATCTGTGCATCAAGGCTGATGGTAACAGGAAGCAAGGGACACATATGTTTACCCAGGTTCGGGCCCTCTCGATGGAGGTAAAACCCTACTTCCTGCTTGATTAATATTGATGATATGGGTAGTACAAGAGTAGATCTACCACGAGATCGTAGAGGCTAAACCCTAAGAGCTAGCCTATGATGGCATGATTGTAATTGTGATCGGCCTTCTAAGGACCAACCTCTCCGGTTTATATAGGCACCGGAGAGGGCTAGGGTTTACATGGAGTCGGTTACAAGGAAGGGAATATAATATTCGGATCGCTAAGCTTGCCTTCCACGCCAAGGAAAGTCCCATCCAGACACGGGCCGAAGTCTTGAGTCTTGTATCTTCACGCTTCAATAGTCCGGACGTTGTACACAGTCCGGCTGTCCGGATACCCCTAATCCGGGACTCCTCGGTAGCCTCGAACCAGGCTTCAATGACGGCGAGTCCGGTAGCGATATTGTCTTGGCATTGTAGGGCGGGTTCCTCCTCAATACTCCAAGGTAATTATCGAACACTCAAACCGTGTCCGGATCCACAAGATGATCTTCGTATGCCACCGTAGAGAGAATGATGTTTCACAAATGCAATCTGCTGACAACTTTTTAGGCAAGGCGACGTGTCACTACGGTCAGGTCATTATTCAAACCATCTTTCCACAACCAGCCACAGCGCATATTGCGAGGCGGTTTCCTTGACACGTCTTGTCAAAGCAGAGATCGTGTCCCCTCATTACGGGATTCTCATCAATACGGGTACGGGTAATCCCACCACATGATTAATCGTGGCGTTTGGGAAGCCAGCGATTCCCAACGGGCAAGTGGGGAGGCGCACCGCTTTCGTCGCCTCTATAAAAGGATAAGATTTCCTCATTTTTACCCACGCCTTCTTCCTTCTCTGCCCACTCTTGCCCCCTCGAGCTCCAGCGCCCAAGCCCAAGTCTCCTCCGCACAGCTAGACATGTCCGGAGCAGGAGGCAAGTGGGTGGCTTCCACCGTCGAGGAGAAGCACATCACAGATCTTCGGGCGGCTGGATACTTGGCCGCCGACATGGCGCACCGCCTACCGGACGACGGGCAGGTCATTCCGACCCCAGGACCCCACGAGAGAGTCGTGTTCGTCTCCCACTTCGTCCGTGGACCGGGATTTCCACTCCATCCCTTCGTCCGCGGGCTCATGTTCTATTACCGTCGGATTTTGGGTTCCGGCAGACCCTCTAGGTTCGAACTCTGCGGTGCATGCGGAGATCTCACCCCCTACCTACCTACACCTCGTCGCCTCGCAAGGATCTAAACTACACAAAGAGCAACACAAGGGACACAAGGTTTATACTGGTTCGGGCCACCATTGTGGTGTAATACCCTACTCCAGTGTGTGGTGTGGTGGATTGCCTCAGGGGCTGATGATGAACAATACAAGGAAGAACAGCCTCGCGAGGGTCTGTTCCTGGACGGTGCGACGAACTGCTAGGGGGCGTTCGGTCGCTCTCTCTCTTGTGCTCTCTAGATTGCTTGATCTCTAGCTCTACCCTCCATTTCCCGGATCTCTCTACCCTGTGGGTGGCTAGCCCTATTTATAGGCAGAGGCCCTGGGCCTCTTCCCAAATATTCAGCGGAAAGGGCGCCAACAATTGGCCATTTTGAAGGGGAACATCTAGTACACTTATCCTGACTAAAGTTGGTCCTCGCCTGTCAAAGGCTCTGACGATGACGCCGGCTTGGGCTCCACGATGACCTCCTTCCTGCCGTTGTGTTGGTCTTGGTCTTGTTGCACCGAAATGGTTGCCTTTGCTTGATGCTCTCTTTGCGCTTGCCTCCTTTGCACCAAAGAGGAAATGAGGACTTCTGGGGCTGGCGCCCTCTGGCGCCCTTAGTCGTCATGGCTTGCGTCATCGCACCTCGTGAGGTACCCGCCTTGATCTCTCGCCTCCTCGCGAGCCAGCTGACAAGGCCGTGCCCGAGGAAGCTTCCTGTCGTCCGCCCCACGAGGCTTGGTCCCTCGCGAGGGTCTTGAGCTTGTGCTGATGAAGATGGGCCGTGCTGGTCCACCCCTTGAGCCACGCCGCAGGCCGCAGGCGAGCAAGTCTGGTACCCCGTTCCCGGAACACCGACAGAGCCCGGGCCCAAGGCGCGCCTGGACTTGGCTGAGCAGAGAAGCAAAGGGGAAAGTGCGAAGCGCCGCGGGCCCTAACAGCCTGCGGCCTTGGGCGCCGCGTGGGGGTTGATTGGACGTGGGCGTCTCTGCTTCCCCACGACGCCTCGGCCGTTGTTGCGAATTGACAAGTCCTCGCATTCAAAGCGGGTCATGATTACCCGTGATAGTGGAGGTCGTCGGTTGGCCTTCCCGGTTATAAATGCACGGGCAGTGCGTGTCCTTCCGTTCCATCTCTTCTTGCTTCTCCTTCTTCTCCATCCCTTGCTCCACTTTGCGGCAATGGCTCCGATCTGCGGTTCTCCTTGAGAAGAAAGTAAAGGCTCCCGAGAGGGTCCCGACCCGCTTAGCCAAGAAACGGCTAGCCCTCGCCATCGAGATGAGGCGCCCGGCGAGGAGGTGTCGAGGCCTCTGCACGAGCGGCCACCGCCAGGGTTCCCGCTACCCTTGTACGCCCGCATTGAGGGCCCTGAAGGAGTTTCGCCGAGCGCCATGGACGACGCCGCCGTCGGCGCCGGCGGGTCACGACGGTGCGCGTTGTTCCCCCCGGAGTCCATGCCGAGGGCTCCTCCCGAGAGTTTGTGCTCCATGCCGCCATGCCTCCTCAGTCTTGGATTCGCCTTCCTCCCTCCTTCGCCTTCGCGATTCCGCAGAGGGGATCTCTGGAGCTCTGGTTGCAGCACGCCTGCTGCAGCACCCTTGTGACCGAAGCGGAGGTCGCGGTCGTCGCTCCGGGCAAGGTCTTCATGACTCGAGGCTGGTGCGAGATCGCCCGGGTCTGCAGAACGAGGGGCGCCCTCGTGATCCACCTGGAGTACGAGGCGCTTTCGTGATGTTCTTCAAGGTCTTCGATGCGGAAGGACGCCGACTGGAGTGCTTCCCTGAGAGAGGTGGTCGGGGCCCTGCCGCAGCGAGGACCAGGCTCGCCGATCGCTCCCTCAGCAGCTCCTCAGGTGGCGGAGGCGTTGGAGGATCCAGCGACTCCGCCGAGCTCTTCATGACTCCGGAGACGAGTGACGACAGCTACGAGCCCCCGAGCTTGCATCGCTCTCGGAGCAGGGCGGGCTCGCAAGGCCGCCGCCGCCTCTGATCTGGATGAGGTTGGCGCCGGTGCCTGACGGCCCACTGTTGATGATGGCGTCTCTTGCGGAGGCGCGTGTAGTTAGTGTTCTTTAGGATCTGCTCCCTTTGTTCCCTGCGAGGAGTCGAAAAACGCGCCCCGTGGGGGCTTGTAAGGTGCCTGTGGTTCTGTTTGTTAATATGATCCTTGTCGTGAAGTAGTGCGAGATGCTCATTCCGTCTTAGCTTAGTTCCTCCTTTCGAACCTCACGAGGGCTTGATGCTCTGCACTGACAGGTCCCGGTCCCAAGGCAGGCTTCAGCCTTCGCTGGTATGCCAGGTCGCGATGCCGTGGTCAAGGCCAGGAGGTGAGCGGCCCGGGGTCCAATAAGAGCCCCTGAGTCGTGATGCTCAGGAGGTCCCCCTTAGCGCTCAAGCAGCCATCGTTCGGTGAGAAAGGAGCACGACGTTGCTAACACAGGACTGCCTTAGGTGCGAGGTCGGTGCTGCGATAGCTAGTGTTTCCGGAGGATGACTTATCTCGGGAGTCAGGAACCGCTTCCTGGTGCGGCGTTAGGCCAGCGCGATCGGCGAATGAGGAGTTGCTGGTGAGGTCCCGCGTGCCTCTTCCTCTCGCCTTTACTCCCTTCGCTCTCGTCCTCGGTACCGCCCTCGGCGGGGCTCACTGTCGCTGGTATGCCAGGTCGTGATGCCGTGGACAAGGCCAGAGGGTGAGGGCTGGAGAGCCAGTATGAGCCCATGAGTCGCGATGCTCAGGTACCCCCCCCCTTTAACGTGCAAGCGGTTCGCGCGGACGAGAGTGAAGAAGATGCCGTGAGGGCCTCGCCTGACGCTGCTCCTTGAAGAGATCATGCAGGCTCATCACAAGAAGAACAAGAGTTCGCCATGACAACCGACAGTCAGTCGTTGGTTGCTCTGGAGGGGTGACGAGGCACTAAAGGCTTGTCGAGGTGGCGCCATGCGGGGCTGCCGTGGCCAGAGCTCAGCCATTCAGGTTTGTCGGCGTTGCAGGGACGGACCCATGCGCAAGCGTCGTGCCGTTAGGGAGCAGCTCCATCAGTAGGTGTCAATCGAGCGGGCGACTAGGTCAAGCACATTAATCACGAAGGAGCAAGTTCATTTAGATAGGTGCAGGGAAGGCAGACATCGCTGGGTCTGGCCCGAGCGACTTGGGGATGATGCAGCCCGAGGGGCGCCCCCAATAAGGTAAGCTAGAATCATGAAGCAAAAGGGATACATGCCGCAAGGACGGACCCACGCGGCTTGGGAATGATGCAGCCCTGGGGGGCGCTCCCAGCTGAAAATGAAACTCGATGGATGTCACCTGATAACGTTGAAGACGAAGGGATGCTGAAGTAGTGGACGTCGTGGGCTAAAGCCGATCTTCACGAGCCCCTGTGCCCAGAGCCTCGGGAGGCCCGAGGCGCCAGTGGCTCCTGGCTATCTCCATCTCCGCCAGACTGCGGAACGCCTGGCCTCTTGAGCCTCAGGATGCTCCTCATGAGGCGCATGCTGGCGTGGCAGCCGCGTTCAACACGCCGTAAGGCATGTGAACGTAGCTGTGGGTGGACCTTCACAACGCCCAGCGTGAGGGCGAGGCGCTCTAAGAGGCGGCTCTGGGTTGAGCCCTGGTATGTCGATGCAGACGCTGCAGTCCACCATCCTCGCCTGGATGGGGAGCTACGGCGGGTAAGCGGCGGCTGCCACTCATGACTCTTGACTCCTGCAGCTCCTGAATGATCTGGCTGACGAACTCCTGAGGGTTTGGCCTTTCCTTGCCTCGCTCCTTCCTGAGGGAAATGTGCTTTGAAACACGCCTCCAAGTGGTGCCCAAGCGCCTCCCTCGTGATCTTAGCAAGGTCAGTGGCCCTCCAGGAGAGAGCCCCCGAGCCTTGCTCGAGGAGGGCGCCGGGCACGCCTTACTATGCGATAGAAGGAGGTGCCCCCTGAACAGGCGCGGACCCTGAGGGGCCTGCCTCCCGAGGGGCCGGGCCAGGCGATGTCTTCTTCTTCTTGGGAGCAGCCTCGGGGAGCCTCCTGCTCCTGCAATCTGGGTCTTCAAGTGACGCGGCTTGAAAAGCACGCTCCAGGGAGCACACTGCGTATCTCTCTTCACAAGGCATCGTGATGACTCCGCCGCTTCCTGGCATCTTGAGGACATTGTAGCCGTGATGAGTCACGACCATGAATTTGGCCAGAGCTGGGTACCCGAGGATGGCATTGTATGGCGTTTAATGTGGGCGACGCCGAAGTCGATGAGCTCGGTGCGGTAGTTGTCGCGCCCGAAGGTGACAGGAGGCAGACCTGCCTAATCGTAATAATGGAGCCATCGGTGACTCCGGAGAAAGGCTTGGTTGACCGAAGCTGATTGTAAGGCACTTGGAGATTGTTGAATGTCTCTACGGCAGGACATTGAGCCCTGCTCCGCCATCGATGAGGGTCCTGGTGACTTGCACGTTGCTGATGATTGGGGAACAAAGCATCGGGAGGACTCCGGCTGTGGCTGCGCACTTGAGCTGATCCGCTGAGCTGAACGTGATGGCGCACGCTGACCACCTGAGAGGGCGCGTGGCTTCGAGCTTGGGGAGGACTGCATTCACTTCGCGGGTGAACTGCTTGAAGATGCGCTGAGAGGCTGGGGCTTGAGCTCCGCCCAGGATGCAAGCGATTGCGCGGCTCCTGGAAGCCCCCAGCCCCCTCGTCCTGATGATGGTCTTCGTTTCTCCTTGGCTGCGGTGGCAGAGGAGGGAGGCCTGCGTTGCCTTGCGGGCGATCCTCGTGAGGCTGATCCCTCTAGCCTCCCTCGCGAGGCTGATCCTGCCAGCGGTCCTCGCGAGTTCGGTCGCGCCACCCTTGGCGAGGGCCACGGTCTTCCCAGCGTCCTGTGTTTCTTCCTCCTCCTCGGTCGTAGCCCCGATCACTGCGGTCGGGGTGTCGACCGATTCGCCCTTCTCGCACGGCTCTGAGTTCTTGACATTCATTGGTGGTGTGGGTGTGAAGGTCGTGGTACACGCAGTACCGGCTGCCCTTGGAAGATTCAGGCTGATCCCTACCTCGTTCTTCACGCCCTGACCTTGGGCTTCTTTCTTCCGGTCTGCAGCCGGCAGCTCGAGGAGGGAAAGGCGCCCTTCCTCAGCCCCGGGCGCACTTGGTCGCCAAGTTGAACAGCCCAAGGACGTGCAGGTCTTCATGCATCGCCAGCCCTCCTTCATCTTGACGCCACGCACACCGCCGGAGAAGGCTGAGATGATGGCCTCCTCGGTCACCTTGGGAATCTTGAGGCGGTGTTGTTGAAGCGCTGGATATACTTCGCAGGTCTCTCCGGCTGCTGCTGATGCGGCGATGTCGCCATGGCAGGAGGCCGGTCGCGAGTGCCTTGGAAGTTGGCGGCGAAGCGGGTGCGCATCTCGCCCCAGAGGAGATCGTGCTGTGAGCCGTGTTCAGGAGCCGTGTGGGCACTGTCCTTGAGCGCCATGGGAAACCAGTTTGCCATGACCTTCGCCCCTGCTATGCTTCGATGCCCAACTCAGAGCTGGAGGAACTCCGCAGGTCGGCCGTGCCATCGTAGCGAGGAGGCAGATCCGCTTGAACTTGCCGGGCCACACGACGCCTGCGAGCTCGGTGGTCACGGAGGCCTTTGGTGACGGGGCTTGGTCTTGCGGGTCCCCGGCGCTGCAGCCGGAGCAGCGCTGGGTCTTGGCGTGCCGGAGCAGAGCGCCGGTCGTGACGGGCCGGTGCAGGAGCACTCTGGCAGCTTCTTGGGGCGAGGGACCCTTGACAGCTCTCGCTTGTCAGGCCGATGCCGACGGAGTGGGTTCCGCCAGGGGCCACGCGCTGGGGCTAAGGCGCCTTCTTGAGGGGGAGGCGGCCGAGGCGCCTCGAGCTTCATCGCCGCGCAAGGCGGGCGTGATGCGTTGAGAAGGACGGCGCTGGGAGCTCTGCGGCGCGACGAAGCTCGGGCGATGCGGTCGAGCCACTCCTCGAGACGCCGCCGACGAGGCGGTAGCACAGAGCTTGTTTGCCGCGATGAGCGCGGCTCGAGTTTTCGCGGGCGCTGGAGCGCGCGAGACGAAGAACCACCGGGCGAAGCGAAGGAGTAGCGGTACGGCCGTCTTGCTCACGGACGGATGCTGGACGATGTTGCTGCTCGTTTCGCCGGGCCGGTGGTGGCGTTGACGGCAGGCAACGGGGAACGGAGGGCGGCCGCCGACGGGGGCCGTCTGGGCGACGCGGGTGGCGAGAGCGGCCCGGCGCTCGGCGCGGGCCCGACGAGCGTCCGACATGGATGCGATGGGCGGCGAAGAACAGGGCGGCGGAAGACGGATTCCAGTGCACCCTACACCGGCGCCAAATGTCGATTGGTTCCGCAGACCTCTAGGTTCAACTGGGTGCACGCGAGATCTCACCCCTACCTACCTGCACTCGTCGCCTCGCAAGGATCTAAACTACACAAAGAGCAACACAAGGGACACAAGGTTTATATTGGTTCGGGCCACCATTGTGGTGTAATACCCTACCCCAAGTGTGGTGTGGTGGATTGCCTCAGGCTGATGATGAACAATACAAGGAAGAACAGCCTCGCGAGGGTCTGTTCTTGGACGGTGCGACGAACTTCTAGGGGGAGTTCGGTCGCTCTCTCTCTCTTGTGCTCTCTAGATTGCTTGATCTCTAGCTCTACCCTCCATTTCCCGGATCTCTCTACCCTGTGGGTGGCTAGATCTATTTATAGGCAAAAGCCCTGGGCCTCTTCCCAAATATTCAGCGGGAAGGGCGCCAACAATTGGCCATTTTGAAGGGGAACATCTAGTACACTTATCCTGACTAAAGTTGGTCCTCGCCTGTCAAAGGCTCTGACGATGACGCCGGCTTGGGCTCCACGATGACCTCCTTCCTGTCGTTGTGTTGGTCGTGGTCTTGTTGCACCGAAATGGTTGCCTTTGCTTGATGCTCTCGCCTGCGCTTGCCTCCTTTGCACCAAAGAGGAAATGAGGACATCAAGGCATGGGCTGGCGCCCTCCTGGCGCCCTTGGTCATCATGCCTTGCGCCATGGGCACCTCGTGAGGTACCCGCCTTGATCTCTCCGCCTCCTCGTGAGCCAGCCCGACGAGGCTGTGCCCGAGGAAGCTTCTGTCGTCCGCCCTGCGGAGGCTTGGCCTCGCGAGGGTCTTGAGCTTAGCCGATGAAGATGGGCCGTGGGCCACCCCTTGAGCCACGCAGCAGCAGCAGCGTGCAAGTCTGGGTACCCCGCTCCTGAACACCGACAATTACGGGCTAGATTTCCATGATCTAGCCCCAAATTTCGTCATCAACATCTCGGTGTTCATCGTCATTTGCGAGGCTTTCCTCCGCATCCGGCCTCACTTTGGCGTGTGGCTGCAAATCTTCTGTGTGAAGCTGAAGATTATACGCGGCCAACAAGCGGAGTGCGGAGGGGCCATGGTGGGCAAGATGCCCAACGTCACCTGGCTGGACGGCTCCTTTGCGGAGACCGTAAAAGGATGGCAATTGGGGTGGTTCTACATCACCGAAGCAGCTGGGCGCTAATCGGGCGGCGGCCCCCAGTTCAGATCCGAATCCTTTGCGCGGCTCACCTCCTGGGAAAAGAAGGGCCTGTCCTGGGGCGATTCCATGGAGCTGGTCGGACTCAAGACATGCATCAAGAGCATGAAGGACAAGAACATCAAGCTTGTTAATGTGATCCAGGTCATGCTCGTTCGCCGGATCCTGCCCTGCCAAAGGCGGGCGGTAAATCTATGGGAGTTCGTCCCGGCCGAACACCAGATGCTCCGGAGGCTCTATGGCATGACGCACAAAGGCACATGGAAAGTGTTGTTCAAGGCCTTCGAAGTACCTCCTCCCACATCCGAGGACCGCGGACATCACGCAGCGCGGCCCCCGAATCCGGTGAGTTTTGGGACCACCATGGGGTTTAGTTTTTTCCCAATACATTCATGGGGTAGTTTTAAGTATTTATATATATTTGCCTCAGGATTATGTGAAGACAGCGGAGCATATTGACTTTCCGGCTCCATTACCGGAAGATCCAGCAGATGCTCTCCTGACGGAGATGCTTGTCCCGACACCGTACAAGGTGCCGGAGAAGAAGGCCCCGGGGACCGGGAAGGGTCTCCGGCGTAAGATTGCATCCGAAGCCTCGTCCGAAGACGACGAGGCGGACTCCTCCCACGAAGGGGAGGAGGAAGAAGAAGAAGACGCCCCATCCGGGAAGGATGAGGGGCCCGCAAGCGGGCCAGGGGGCGAAAAAGGCCCTCGGCGCAAGGTCAAGATTCTCTGCCGTCCCGACGACGACGAGACGGATTCCTCCCGCAAAGCGAGGGAGTCAAAAGAAATTCCACCTCCCGTGCTTGGGGGGAGAAGAAGAGAAAAGCCGCCGAGGGGAGGTCAAGCGCCCAAGAAGGGAAGGTAACCTTCCGGACTATTCCGCCACACCACATAAATGAGGAGGGGTGGCTCTCCTGGGAAGCCCCCAGGCGATCGTAAGTGTCCACATCCTATCATGGTTTCACTTCATGGTTTTTATAGTTATAGTGCCGAACATATATGCAGTCCGGCCAGGGCTCACCCCGAGGAATCCTCCTCCGGGTCCCTGAGCGATTCGGCGATAAATTCGCTCCCGACGGCCACTACCCCTCCACATGCGGATGACACGGAGGTGTTGTCCCGAAGGCTCTGAGAGCAGGGGGAGGTGACTCAGAAGACGCCCCACGGCGGGATTCCAGATGTCAGGCATGCAGGGTTCAAGATCCCCGCGGATCGCGTCGACGAGAGCCGCAACAAGGCAGACTCCCGACCGAACACTGCCCCGGAACCTCCAATGGTTCCGGACTAGGGCAGGCAGCCCCTCGTTAAGGAGGGCGAGCCGCCCGTGCTGAGGACTTCTGTCGCATCAACGGCGCCGGATAGTCTGGTGGAAGCGCTTCGAGGCGCTTCCATGGAAGAAGAACACCGTACTCTTATGAGTGCGATGATTCAAAAGGTCCTGTCCGCCAAAGGCGGACTAACCGAAGCCTGCACAAGCTTCCTGATGGGCTTTGACGTAAGTAATAAAAATGTATAAAATTACCACCCGATAGGTAATAGCCCCTGATACTCTGTTTGGTGTTCGGAAAGAAAAGCCAAATGGAGGGTCAATGATAATCCGCAGGAGTCTAATAATAAGTATTGTTGTGAACAAGAAAGCTGTGCTGCTTGTTGCTGCTGCCCGTACTGCCGAGGTTGCCGAACTGAAGCGGCACCTGGAGCACGCGCAGGGAGAGCTCGTCCTCACGAAGAGGCAGCTCGAAGAGAACAAGGGTAATTAATTCCCGTTCTTGTGCGTTTAAGGATCAGCAGAATTGATGAGTCTAACACCTAAGTGTCATGACCATGTAACAGGGGCCACCGCCAAGGTGGCGTCCCTGAAGAAGGCGTTGTCCAAGGCCGAAGACAAGGCGGCCTCGGAGTGTAAGGAGCGCAAAAAGCAAAGTGCTAGAGTGGGCGAGGTACAGCAGGAGCTCCAGGACCTCAGCAAGAAGTGCGAGTCCGTGGAGCATAATCTGAAGATGAAGGAGGCCGAGCTTGCGAAGGCCCTTGCGAATTTGAAAGATGCCAAGGCCGAAGCCGATAAAGCGCAGCAGGAGATCCAGGAGGCCAAAAAGATAGCAGCGGGTAAGAAATTCTTTATGCAAAGCAAACATGTGGAGGAGGCATTTCTTTTACTTACTCGAATACGGAGCTCTCCAGGGGCATTTGCAGATCTGCCACGCAGCATCTCAGACGCTACGGAGTTCTACCGTGCCCAGGAGGGGAGCTCAACGGAGAAGCTATTCTGGTACCAGTATGATGGGGCCGATCATCCGATGCCTCTGAGCGACCAACTGAAGCAGTTGATCGAACTCCACAGAGCGGTCGAACTGGCTATGAAGGACTTCATAGTCCGAATGTGGCCTGGTGAGCTCCTTCCTAGTAGCTACTTTGGCCTGATCAAGCGGATGGTGGATGCCTGCCCGCGGCTTGAAGTGATCAAGCGATCTATTTGCATCGAAGGTGCCCGCCGAGCTTTTGCCCGCGTCAAGGTGCATTGGGGCAAGCTGGATGCAGAGAAGCTGGTCAAGGACGGGCGCGGAGGGTAAAACGCATCACCATCCCGAAATGTACTACGATGGCGTGATGAAGGGTGCTCGCCTCGCTGCCAATGAGTGTACCAAGGACGCCATATTGAACGAATTCACTTCGTCATGCTTGTAATTAAAGACGGTTACTTGCGCTTATGTAGCACTTTTGTTATTTAAAATATTACCTTCGTGCGGCTGTTTATAAAATCACGAAAGTAGGCCTACCGTCGGCTTCCGCCCCCACGTGACTAGCACTGTGGTGTTCGTGGAAAACCCGGACACTCTTTACCCCAAATGTTTGGTCCCTTAAGGAGGTGTCCAGCGCAGCGAACAAGGCAATCAGACTATGCGGCTTTATAACTTTCACTTAGCCATAGAAGTCTACAATTTTAAATTTCAGCGAAGCCCCTAGAATCCGGAAGGCCGAATTGGGGCGCTATACACGCCTAGATCGGACAAAGCCGATTTATCGCCTAAAGCGGAAAATCTTTAAGGATTTTAAAACCTCTCGAACAGCGACCAGCTCTCGCCACATCATGCCGGGTCGTTTCGCTTTCATCGAGGTGCTCGTCCGGAAGAACCGGGACACAATCACAGTAGTTCTCCCTGCGCTACCTTAGCCGATATAATGGAACGTAAGGCACCAAAACAAGGGAGCCGGGCAATCCCAACTGTAGACCCAAGACATGATTCAGAGCTGATGCATATAGTGCTATAAGTTCAGGGTGCTGCACTGTTGAAAGTGTTCGGACTTTACTTGCCATATGGCGGGGCGCCATGAGAAGCCCCTGGCAAACCGGCCGCACCAAAGTGTATGGATGCAATATCAAGTAAACATTTATAAGAGAAAAAATGCTAAAATAAGAATAATAAGCTGACGCTATATATAATCTCCCATTGGCGGAAAATACGTTTAAGCGTACATTTACAATGGATGCATTAAACAGAGATAAAATAGGACTATTTGACATGTCCTATCCAGGGGCAGGCTGTGTTCAGGTAGATAAAGCAGGTATAATGATCGTAAATAGATTCCACCTGGGTATTTTCTTCTGTGCACAACGCCTATTGCCTCATTTGATGTCTCTTCCCTATAAGTCCAGCAATTCGGCTCTTTTGAGGATGCTGCGCCAACACGGTGTCCTGAAAGGTAAGAGGGAAAGAGTATGAAGTATTTGGCGGTTACCCGCACTATTGACTGAGTCGTTGATGTGCCTCCGCCTATGCCCATGGTATTTTAAGTGTGTAATTGTGTGCACGTGGCACGAATGCTGCTTTGATGGGGCTTAAGCGGAGGCCGGACTGCTAGTCGCGCTCCTGGCGTGCCTGACGATCCTGTTGTGGGGTGCTCTGGACTCGCTTGACTGTGCTCAAAGTTGTTGTCGCCGGATTGGTTTGTTGGAGAAGGCCGCATTGTACTTCCACCGCAAGGGCTGCAGTATGTTCTTCTGTTCGTAGGGTGCGGTCCATATTTCTGTTCACCGTTATGACCCCGCGTGGTCCTGGCATCTTGAGCTTGAGATATGCTGGTACCGCATTGAATCTGGCGAATGCGGTTCGTCCGAGCAGTGCATGGTAACCACTGCGGAAGGGGACGATATCGAAGATTAACTCTTTGCTTCGGTTGTCCGGAGATCCAAAGACCACTTCCAATGTTATAGAGCCCGTACAGCGGGCCTCTACTCCCGGAATTACACCTTTAAAGGTGGTTTTAGTGGGCTTGATCCTTGAAGGGTCAATGCCCATTTTGCGCATTGTGTCCCGGGAAAGCAGGTCCAGGCTGCTGCCACCGTCCATAAGGACGCGCGTGAGGTGGAGTCCGTCAATGATTGGGTCTAGGACCAATGCGGCCGAGCCGCCGTGACGGATGGTGGTAGGGTGATCCCTACGATCGAAAGTGATCGGACAAGCTGACCATGGGTTGAATTTGGGGGCGACTGGCTCCATCGCATAGACGTCCCTTAGTGCCCGCTCCCGTTCCCGCTTGGGGATGTGCGTGCCGTAGATCATGTTGACCGTTTTCACCGGGGAATTTCTTTTGTCCCCGTGTTCGGACGCCGGGCTCCTCGTCATCGCCGCTGTGCAGCCCTTGTCCTTGTCTTCGCATTTATCTTGCCGGCTGTCTGAATACCCAGCAATCTCTATTGGTGTGGTTGGCTGGCTTGTCCGGTGCCATGAATTTGGCACGAGCGCCCTCGAGATGCGGTCCAGACCGACGATCCTGATTATTCCTTTGAACGGCTTCTTCCACGACGGGCTTGGATCCACCGAATCCGGCGTTGAGTGCCGTGTCTTGTTGTCGCTGTTGTTCCGTTGCTTATATACATTACGCCGTGGCTTGCCGTTATTGTCGCGCCATCCGAATTGCCGATCGCGGGCATAGTGCTGCCGCGAGCCAACTAACTGTCCTCGCCGCGCAAAAGCGGGTCATTAGTGTTGTGAGAGCTGCCATGGACTTGGGTTTTTCCTGGCCGAGGTGTCGAGCGAGCCACTCATCACGGATATTATGCTTAAAAGCCGCTAGGGCTGCGGCGTCCGGACAGTCAATTATTTGGTTCTTTTTAGTTAGGAACCGAGTCCAAAATTTCCTGGCTGACTCTCCGGGCTGTTGGGTGATGTGGCTCAGGTCATCAGCGTCATGTGGTCGCACATATGTGCCTTGGAAGTTGTCGAGGAATGCGTCTTCCAAGTTTTCCCAACTGCCAATGGAATTTGCTGGCAGGCTGTTTAGCCAGTGCCGGGCTGGTCCTTTGAGCTTAAGGGGAAGATATTTGATGGCGTGCAGATCATCTTCGTGGGCCATGTGAATGTGGAGAAGAAAATCTTCGATCCATACTGCGGGGTATGTTGTGCCATCGTATGATTCGATGTTTACGGGTTTAAACCCTTCTCGGAATTCATGATCCATTACTTCATCAGTGAAGCAGAGGGGGTGCGTGGCGCCTCTGTGCCGGGCGATGTGGCTACGCAGGTCGAATTGCTCTGAGCGGCTATATTCGGCTCGGACGGACTTGTTGAAGGTGTCTCCGGTGTGACGGTCCTCGTCGCGTACCAAGGCGCGCCCCCGCGATCCGTAGATCGATCTTGGTTGTCCCATTTTGTTGCCCCTGGCCGTAGTATGTTGGCGTGGGGGTGTTGGCTGGTATGCGGACTGGTATGCCGTATTATCCTGGCCACGAGTTGGCCGGTCAACCGTATGGTGCTCGAGTCCGTATTCCTCGGCTGCCAGGACTTCAGTCCATCTATCTGTGAGCAGGTGTTGATCAGCTTGGAGTTTTTGCTGTTTCTTTTTCAGGCTCCTTGCAGTGGCTATAAGCCGACGCTTGAAGCGTTCCTGCTCTACGGGATCCTCAGGCACGCCGAACTTGTCGTCGCCGAGGCAAATCTCGTCTTCGGAGGGGGGCATGTAGTTGTCCTCCTCCGGGTATTCGTCCGTCACCTGTTCTTCTGGGCTGACCTGCTCATCCTCCTATTCGGCCTGCTCGAACGCGGGCTGATCAGGGTTATATTCTTCTTCGGCACCATTCGGATTGTTTTCGTCTCCTGGGCCGGTACTGGTGTGGCGGGGCTTGGAGTGGCGCCGACGGTGCCCATTCTTTGCTTTTTTCCCTGAGGTTTTATCCTCCGTTGCCTCATCGCCATTTATTTCCTTAGGAGTGTCCACCATATATATATCATAAGAAGAGGTGGTTGTCCACCGCCCAGTGAGCGGTGGTCCATGTTCTTCTCCTGCATCGTCATCCATACCGTCGATGTCTTCGGTGTCGGAATTCAGTACCTCGGTTAAGTCATCGACCGTGGCAATGAAGTGGGTGGTGGGTTGGCAACGAATTCCTTCGCCGTCTGCCTCCCACTCGAGCGGACATAGTTCGCCAAGGGCCTCCGACAAAGAGAGACTTTAATGAGTCCAGCATGTCGCCAAAGGGCGAGTGCTGGAAGATATCCGCAGTGGTGAACTCCATTACCGGAGCCCATCCTGGCCCGACGGGCTCGGGGGTGTGCGGACTGGAACCGACGTCCGGATACGAACCCGGGGGTTCGGAGTCGAAGGCCACCACAGAGGTAAGACCCGTGTTCGGCTCCAACGCCGATGAGTGCGCGACCTGGGGGGCGGGGTCCATCCCTCCGTCCTTAGGCAGCGCAGCCGGCTCCGGATCTAGGTCCGGAGATACTACGGGGGCGATACCCTGAGCTTCGTCCGATTGCAGGTCCAAGCCGTGCTCGTCATGACTGTCCGGCGCTCCTGGCATAGGCCCAAATCCGTCGAAGATCAAGTCTCCGCGGACGTCCGCCGTGTAGTTCAGGTTTCCAAACCTGACCTGGTGGCCAGAGGCGTAGCTGTTGATCTGCTCCAGATGGCCAAGCGAGTTGGCCCGCAGTGTGAAGCCGCCGAATACGAAGATCTGTCCGGGGAGGAAAGTCTCACCCTGGCAGCGTCCTTAAAGATGATCGAAGGAGCTATCGAGCCTGACGGCGACGACACAGAGGAACTCTCAATGAAAGCACCAATGTCGGTGTCAAAACCGGCGGATCTCGGGTAGGGGGTCCCGATCGCAAGCGCCAAGGCTGATGGTAACAGGAAGCAAGGGACACAGATGTTTACCTGTGTTCGCCCTCTCGATGGAGGTAAAACCCTACTTCCGCTTGATTAATATTGATGATATGGGTAGTACAAGAGTAGATCTACCACGAGATCGTAGAGGCTAAACCCTAAGAGCTAGCCTATGATGGCATGATTGTAATTGTGATCGGCCTTCTAAGGACCAACCTCTCCGGTTTATATAGGCACCGGAGTGGGCTAGGGTTTACATGGAGTCGGTTACAAGGAAGGGAATATAATATCCGGATCGCCAAGCTTGCCTTCCACGCCAAGGAAAGTCCCATCCGGACACGGGCCGAAGTCTTGAGTCTTGTATTTTCACGCTTCAATAGTCCGGACGTTGTACACAGTCCGGCTGTCCGGATACCCCTACTCCAGGACTCCCTCAGTTACCTTGACAACCAACCCAGAATTACGCAGGAAGGTGCTTTTTGCACTGTTAGTGGAGAGATACTGATGCACTGCAGCAAGAGTTGACATTGTGCCTGTAGTAGCCTCGTCACCTTCAGGTGGTTGTGCCTGTTCAATCATTTGTTCCATAGCTTCCTGAAAGTTTGAACTTGTAGATTAGTGTACGGATAAGTTACTAATGAGACAAAACAAACAAAGTAGGTTAAACGCTTATACATAACTTATTTTGGTGAACTCATGTAATACATTAGCATGTATTGTAGTGCCAACTACATAATAAAATCACTTTCGGAACATATGTCCATGTAGCATGCCTACTGTATTGTCTATTTCCTCACATTCGTTGACATCTAAGGATAAAGAGACATGGTTTAAAGTAGGATGAACATAGTATTACATCATTCATATCATGGGCAAACAGATATAAAACAAACATCCTATTTTATCATTGTGTGCGCACGTGAACATAACAACTAGATTACAGATCAAGACCAAAAGAATATCCTTCATCTCTTTCAAACCATGTAAGGTGAAATGATACGTTAAGACAACTGTGTATAAAAGTGAACAGAGTAACTGACATTGGCTGCAAACCAAGTAGTTAAATGAACACATCATAGTACCAATCAGTTCAAGGCAGGAGGAGTAAGGACTTACAACAGCAGCTTGAACTGGTGTGCTCATGCCCTTCATCTTGCTGGTGTGGCAATCCTTGAAGATGTGCACTGCATTCGGTTCAGGTTCTTTTTGGTCCGCACGGGCTTTCCTCTGTATTTGGAACAAGTCAATATAGATACGATAATATGGCACAAAAAAAAGAAGGAAGTAGCAGCTATTTACAAAAGCCTCACAGTGTGCAATATAGCTACGAGATCCTGTTGTCTGTTGGAATTTCACTTTAGAACGGTTGGTTTTGTTCTTCAAACAGTTAGCCTAGAAGAAGAAACACTTGTAAGGCACATACATAACTACAAGTTCAATATGTGGTCTGATCAAATACATATAGCCTACCTGATACTTTGGATCAGACCAGTGTTTAACGAGGGTTGTCCAATCTTCATCTGTAATATATTCCACTTGAGATGTTTGGGCGATTTCATTGTTAGCCTTGCCTTCAAAGTGAGATTTTCTAAGGTGGTACCGACATCGTCGCAGAGCGGATGAAAAACATGAGTGCATGCTTGTTTAGTTGCATCATCTTTCGGATCCAACTTGAACCTCATCATTGAAAAAGAATGTGAGTCTTATTAGGAGGAAGCTAGAAAGTATGGGATGAGCAAGACAATATTACTAATTGCGATGAATAACGTTACTTACGGGTAAATGGTCAAGGAAGGTGTTAAACTGGGTATTGTCTTTCTCATTCCTGTACTGGATCCACGTTGGGAGGATACGTGCATGACACCTAACGGCAACGGCTGCCTCTGATACTAACTTGGCTGACTCTATAGCATCACGTGGCCTTTTTAAACCTGCCTCAAAATGGATCTCCATTCTTCCTCCTTTAGATTTTGTTAATCTGTCAAGCATTATCCCTGATGTATGTTTCGCTTGCCGTGGTGCTAGTTCAACAACGAATATGGAAAGTGTTAGTGTACATCAAACTGTGAGAGTACATATAAAGGAGCATGCAAGCGCAACTTGACTCGTTCAGTACCGCCTTGGTGTTGATGCTCATGAGGTTCATCTGATCTTGCCAAGTCCTGTTGTGTCAAGAGTGCTTGGAAGTAGTGTTAGGTGTGAAGGCAGCTTGGGAACCGCCGCCCGGAGCAAATGAACGAGTGGCTGGTTGAGATGGTATAGTTGAAGCGGATGCTCCAGCTGGTGGAGCAAGTGATACTGTGTTTGTAGATTTAGCGGTGGACTTGGACCTTTCATCGCACTATAAGTATTAGCGAGAATCTCGACGCAGAACCTTTTTCGTTTCACCCGACGAGTAACAAAGACTCCCTACTATATTATTTTCCTTGCTCTTTTTGACTTTGCCATGTCAAGTTGTACCCACAACACAAAAGAATAAAATCACTCTTGAGAACTCATTGATGCATGATCTGAGACAAGCTATACTTTGATGTAAGACAACCGTATGAGGATGGAATATGTAAGAAAAACAGACGGCATAACATATTCACAACTACGATGTGCAAACTAAGGAAGGATTTTCAAGAAAATAGAAGTAATGCAAGATAGACACCATATGAAAGATGCAACCAATATTACTCGCCAAGTTAAAAGTGTCTTGTAATAAGTGGCAATTCGAAAAATTAGAAGCAAGACAACGAGAAATCAATGCAAGATGCAACCACTATCAATCTGCCATGTTAAAAGCGCCCAATCATGAGTGTGATGCGGGATACACAACAGAAGACTTTGATGTAAGAACATGGTATGATAGATAGATGCGATGTATTCTAGACACGAAAGCCATGTCATATGCACATGTATAACGATAAACTCAGCAGGTGCAATTTAATCAAAATAGAAGAAATACAGGCTAGACAACATATGCAACATGAAACCAATTATCACATCATCAACTTAGAGCAAGCACTGCGATGGTGGAGTACGGAGATGAACTCATCATGTAGACTTGGGACTTCAACTTCATTAGCGAGGAGGGCAAATCTAGAGAGTCTCTGCTTGCGTCAAAAGGGGGACCACCAACATCCCCTAACTTACTCTTTTCCTTCCTATTTTCTCGATATTGCCTTATGAAGTCAAAACCACAAGAAGATGAATAAAATTAGCTCAGATAACTGGTTGATGCATGATATGATTTAACACTACTTTGATGTAAGGCAAGAACAGGATAGGAGGATGGAATATATACAAAAAGACAGCGTTTCATATTCACACGCACGATAGGAGGATGGAATATGTATGAAAAAACAGTAAGCGGAAGGCATTTCAACAAAATTAGAAGAAATGAAAGCTAGGTACCATATGAACATGCAACCAATATCACTCTATCAGGTAAAAAGTGTCTCGTCGTAAGTGCCATCTCAAGAAATTAGAAGCAGTACAAGCTAGAAGACAATGCAAGATGCAACCTACATCACAGTCCCAAGTTAAATGTGTCTTATGGATAAGTGATCGTTGCAGTTATAAGTTGTAGGCTACGCAGATGCAATTCAACATAATCAGAAGCAATACAAACTAGACATCATACGGAAAACGCAACCACGTATAACAGTTCCAAGTAAGAGCAAGCACCTGTGATGGTGGAGTAGGGGAGATGTGCTCATCATGTACACGTATGTTCTAGAAACAGGAACACGTGTCATATTCACAGGCATTATGTGTAAAGTAAGCAGATGCAATTCAAGTTAGAAGCAATACAAGCTAGACATCATACGCAACTGTAACATCCCAAAATTCTAAATTTTGGAATGTTATAATAAATAAATAACTATGCTTGATTGTCTGATTGTTGGTTTGATGGATTGAGTGAAACTGATTGAAATTTGAAACTTTTGAAAGTTGAATGAGAGGGAATGAAATGACTTTCCCAAAACTTTCCCCTTTGCCTTTTGGATCCCAATGAATTCAAATTCATACCAACACCAAAGCCTAGAGTGAGGATGACATGACTTCTTCCATTTTTAAATGAATAGGGTTTTGGAAAAAGATTTGAATTTCATTTGGGAAGTTTTCAAATCCAAAGCTTTATGCAACTCAATGATTTTCATGAGGGAAGATAAAATGACTTCTTCAATTATATGAAATAGGAGTTGGAAGTTATAATGAATCAAGTTGAAAATCATTTGAAAGTGCTTTGAAACCCTCTTTCAAATTTTGAGTTTTGAAATTGAATTTCAAACTTTGGCATGTGGGAAACATTTCAAAAACTAAGCCGATAAATACTTGATCAAAAGTATGAGAGGAGCAAACATGACACTCCAAAAATATCAGAGGAAACAATGCTAAAAGATTTGGATTCAAATCTGAAATTTATTTGAATTTGAAAAAATAGATTTTTATGAAGTTTGATTTTGACTTTGGAAAATGTTCAAATGAAAGGAATATTCCCGATCATTTTGGTATATATATACCCTATATAAATTATTTTAGATTTGGTTTTATTTTTTTTAGTTTTATAAAAAAAACTCCCCGGGCGCCACCAAGCCAGCACCCCAGCCCAGCCTGGCCTCCCTCACAGCCTCAAGACCAGCCCACCTGAGCCGGCCCGGTGGCCAAAGCAAATGACCGAGCCGGCCCAGCTCCACCGACCGGCCTCGCCCCTCGCCCGATCCCCCTAGGCGTCGGCCACCCGCTCGATCTCGCCCCCTCTCCCTCTCGCTGACCCGTGGGCCCCGCCCCTCTTCTTCCCCCCTCGCCCACGCCATCGAGCTCATGGGAGATCCACGGATCCCAAGGATCCGGATCCCCGATCGCCTGATCCTTCCGACAAGCCCGACCCTGGCTATAAAAGCCGAGGCGCCGCACCCCATTCCCCGAGAGCTCGCGCACCCCTCCCTTCCTGCTTATGCTCATGAGACCCGAGCATCTCCTCCGCCATTGTCGCGCCGACGACGCCCTAGCCCTCTCCGAGCTCCCCGACCCCACCGAACTCCTCACGGCCTCCCCAGACCAAGACGGCGACTCGCGGAGCTCCCCGACTTCAAGCTCCCGACGACTTCCGCCGTCGCGGACTCAGTAAGCCCCGGCATCCCCTCCCCGTCCGATCCAAAATAAACGGCCACGATTAGAACCTCAAGGGGTATCTTTTATAAAAAGAACCGCCGGTTCGTCCGGTTTATTTGTTAGGTTTTAGTCAATTAGCCGCCTGCTTTTAGTTTAACCTGAGGCCCATTTAGACTAAATTACGCTCAGGGCACGAGATAGGCCCATTAGGCCTTTTTCTTTTATTTTGATTTTCTGCTTAGTTTAATAGTTTCAATTTTCAAAATGTATATCTTTTATTCTGTTTAATATTTTTGAGTGATTCTTTTTTGTTGGATTGCAAATTTTATGTAGTTTCTGAAAATATATATTTAGCTATGTTAAAAATAATTAAAATGCTTTAATATTGTTTTAGTCAGAATAGTAAATCTGCTATAAGTTCAGTTAGAAAAATTATTTTTGCATGATTCTTTTGTCACCACTTTATTTTGACATTGCCAAACCCTAGAAATTAATTTGGGTATTTTAGGATTAATAAATAATTAGTTTTAGACAGAATCCTATTAATCCTAATTAATTAACTAGTTCCTGTTTTCCTATTTAATTAATTAGTAAATTAATTTATTTTTAACTTGTGATTAGTTATTCTAGGTTAGTTTCTGTCATTACATTAGATGAACTTTTATTCATAATTAATAAAAGTTTTAGATTATTTTCTTAATAGAAATTGGATTAGGCCTAAAATGAGTTTTATAATAGCTTTTAATTAATTCTTTTTGCTCCTAGTTGCTTAGTGAAACCTTTTCTGTTAAGTTAACCTAAAACCATGATTAGGTTATATTAAGAAATTTTTGTTATATAAAAACTATTTTAGCTATTGTTTGGAGTAGGAAAAAAACTTTGAATTGGTTTATTTGAGTTTTTCTTTTGGATTTGAGTTTTGGATGTTTTGTTGTGTTATGTTACCTTTGTTATGTTGTGTTATGTGATCCTATTGCTATGTGCTTATCATAGTTATTGTTTGCCTCGGTAGAATTTCCGGAGTGCGAAGATTACTACTACGAAACCCTAGTTCTTTCGAAGATCGTCAACCAGGCAAGTTCACTTTGACCATGCTTTCATACCTATGTTTTATTGCATTTAGTGACATATTTGCAACCACCCCTCAGTAGTGTTATTGAATCCCTGTAGTTGAGTAGTATGCATGAGGTAGGAACCCATCACCCTGTTACCAAGCCCGGGACGTTATTTCTTTTAATGCTACGCTATAGTAGACGGGGTTTGGTATGAGTGCACGGGAGTGGTGTGAGAATGGAGGCTCTACGTCAATGACGACAACTCCGTGATGGAAATCTGCAAGGACTGCATCTTCAAGACCTCAAGACTTCAAGACTCGAGACAGGATTTCAATACACACTCTTGGGTGAAGGACGGTTGACGGGCAGCCCTGGAGAAACCGGTGGTTGGCGGGATGCATGGAGAAGCGCCATGACATCCCGCGAAAGCTTCACCAGACTCAAAGAGACGGAAGAATACTTCACGCCCGAAGCTTACATGCAACCGCAAGTCATTATGGGCTCCGCTTGGTTGACCTTGGTTGTGACTCTGGCTGGGGACGGTACTAGCAGATGTAGAAGAACGGTAGGATCGGATGGGTACCGGACGGTGGTCGAGGAACTCTTCGAAGACCATGTTTGGTCATCTTGTTCTCAAACACTCAAGTGCGAGAACGTAAAGAGAGAGATCGAATCTTGCGGGTAAAGTGTACAAACCTCCGCAGAGGGTTTAAACCTAATCGATTAGCCGTGTCCCCGATTCACGGACAATTTGAGCCTCGGACTTGGATCTATCTGGAACTCTCAACACCGGATTGATAACTTAATTGTGGGCAACTTATGATGATTTTGGGCTATGAGACATCGGTTGGCGGAACCATGTCATGATAGAAAACTCCATAGTACAGACTTCATTTATGCCTTTGATGTAGGTAAAATAAAACCAGCTTTTACGCAAACAAAATTCAGATACTGAGCCACAAAGCCATATTGCATATAGTATAGTTTATCATCTGTTTTCTCTCATTGTGATCTTGCGGTACATTCAATGTAATTGACCTACACGGCTGCAACGTATCATGTTGCGATATTTTCCTCGACGAGTAAGAGTTACGATACAGGTTACGGTCTACACTCAACCCGCCGATGGCGCTGATGGGACTCCACACCCGCTTGATTGTTTCCATTGAGTATTATGAGGTATATATCAGTTTTACGTTATTTATGCATGTGATTGCACTTTGATATATACATTGATGTGTGTGTGCAAAGATACCGATCCGTGGATGGCATAGAAACACGGAGGCTTGACCGCTCGAGGTCGGGTCGCCATGTATATGGTATCGAGCACATGTTGACTCAGAGGACGTGACCCTAGAAATCGGAAAGCCCCTAGGACAGAAATCTCTAAAACTTTATTTTCAAAAGGATCCTTTACTTTCGTCTTTTCTGATTTTATCGATAGACCTCAAATAGTTAGAATATACCCTTATCCTTTGATCACCGGAGGATCAATCAAGACGCCCAAGAAGGATTTGATATCGGAGAACTGATGACCCTTGAGTAAAGAGGATTTCTCCATTAGAATCTACAACAGTTGAAGACTCAAGACTTGAAGGATCTCAAGAATTATTTGACCTTTAGAAGACCAAACCTCGCTATACACCCACGTTAGATGCGATGATTTTGTGAGCTGTCATTTGTTTGATGTTTTCCGACAGCCCCAAAATAAAAACTTGTTTCTTCAAAAACTATTGGTTGTATTGTGTGTATATCCCCATCTCTCTCACCTCACCCTAAAACCCTTGAACCCCATAGATGATGAATGAAGTTGGACTGATATTCTTCGACCGAGACTCAGCCGGAGGCGAGCTATGGATGCGTAACATGGAGAGTCACTTGGGAACAATTTGGTTTCAAGGAAGTATGAGGTCCAATACTCTTCAAGATTTTACGTAAAGTGCCGCAACTCGTGGAAAATGCATCAAGCCATACAGGATTTAATGGAGCAAGAACTTGGGAGGATTTCAAGAAGACCTGTTGAGATCACGCCTTATCCGGAAGCACCATGATACACCAGGAATTAAACCTTGTGCTGCAGGATTTATGGAGAAATAGGACACACCTGGGAGGAACACAAGGATGGATGCCCTCATTGTGAGGAGAAACACCCGGTGAGGAATGCCCAACTAGCTGTGTGACTTGCTTCCTGTGAAGGAACCACCCACTACCGTGCAAGGTCACATTTACTCCACAGTGCAACGAACTATTCAAGCGGGAAGATGGAATGAAAGAAGCCCTCAAGGAAGACCTAGAAGAACCAGTAATGAATGAAAGTGTTGAAGACCGGATGGAGAAGGTCTCAACAGATTTTACTCCAATGCACGCTATTCATGTGGAGAAGAAGGACATTTTTCACAAGATTGCACCAAGGAAAGAAAAGAGTATCCGGATACTTCCGGCGTATAATAGAGTTTGACCCACGGGGAATAGAAGGATTGATCGAACGAGGAAACCTGGAAGAGAAAACAAAGACACCCTCGTAACAACCCAATTTCTGCAAATAGGGACAAGAGTCATATTACCTGTTTTGAATGTAAGGACGCCGGGCATTATGCCAATCATTGTCCCGAAGGAAGCAAGGAACTCAAGGAGCGTGCACCATCTCCAAGAAGCCCAAAGACTTATCGAAAGTCATCTGTTTTTACTGTAAGGAAGCAGGACATTATGCTACTAAATGTTCCGACAAGACGAAAGTGGAGCTGAGTAGTTGGAATTTTGATATGGATAATAAGAGTAGTAGAAAGCAATTTCATTTTCATGAGCTCAATGAGTTGAGTTATGTAATAGATTACCCCGAGATTGTAATAGTTCATGACTCAATAAAGTTGTAATGTCACATGCTGAAAAGCTTTAAGGAGTTGTCATATTTTATCTTGGAAATTAATATTCGGATGAACATGGAAGAAAGTGAGTTGTGAAGCATAAACAGGAAATTGGAATTGAGATTGAAGTTTTGTTTGGATGATATGAATGTGTGCCTGTGAGATAAGTACCTTAATTACGAGCATCATTTCATTCCACAACCGCAGATGACGACCCTTTACGAGTCCTTCCTTAATGGTCCGAAACCCTCATGACCACGACAAGTGATCATGATTACCCAAGATCCAAGGACATGATGAAGCATATTCACCTTGAAGGAGATGCAGATCTACAAAGGCTACCCTTTATGCATAAGGGGTGGAATTTTGGTATGTGGAGGTACACCTCCACCGTGTGAAAGGAGTTTGCCCAAAGAGGATGGGGCATTACTTCTTCATTTCACGTGTGCCACAAGCAACTTTCTTCGATGCTGTTCGTGAAGCAGCCATGGAAGCCATACGCCGATCGAGAAATACTTGAAGCAAGACTCCGGCATACTCAGGAATACCTAAGTGAAGTGCATACGGAGATGATGGAGGTGAAGCTCAAGGCCACCACAATGAACCGTAAGATTGAAGAATTCAAGACACATGTCGCACAATTCCGGTGGGATCAAGAATCCTCAAGGAGGAAAAATGAATAAAGTTGGAAGTAATGTCTGACCATACCCAACCATGTGGGTGGCAGCATTTGTAATAAACTTTTTGGAATTTGGATTCACGAAAAATGATTAAGGATGTAATGAAAGATTGATATGAGAATAATGAGATGTTATGGAAAAACTTGTGCATTTATTTTGGTCATAGTACTCTGTAAAGCCACAAAATCAATGAAGAAATAAATGTGATACTCATGACGGTCCATAGAAGGGAGCTGGACAAAATAAGTTGGAGTGTTGTTTTGATATGATGGTACGAAGAAACAGAGTACTACTGGATTTAAAGGAGGTGTAATATGAGAGTTACTCCAAGGATGAGTTAAAGCTGCACTAGTGTTGAAGTGGGCCATAACCCACGTGCCCGTGGATTTTGAAAAGGAACCGATGTAACCTTGATGAAGGAATAAATTGAAGAATCAGCGATCCACTCAAAGATACGTTTTCGTAGGAGGTTACATAAAAACCCGAGAGTGGTGAAGTAACGATAGATGTTTGTTCAGCTTGCGTAAACCATGGATTTACTCGAACCCAGTTCGAGAACAAGAGAAATTCTGCAATGCTGTGAGTATGACCGAGTGTTAAAATACGAGATTCGCTAAACCTTATATGTGGAAATGATCAGGTGCGGAATGGATTGATCACCATACCGACTTACTCGTATCTTTCGCTCCTCGCTATTTGGAATGGTAAATCTGAGAGACTTACCCATAGTAAAGTGACGACGCCGTTGAAGCCTTGCTTAAGCCTTAGAGTGGTAGGATGATAAACCCATGTACATGGCATTTGTTGCCAAACGAGGTTATCGGTGAGGTTCAACCTGCACCGTTTTCGCAAGAGAAACCATAAATTGTAGACCACCATGAGTATTTCGATAGCTGTCTAGAATGGACACGGACCTATCAGCTAAGAAGATCCGGTCTCGATTTAACCACAACTTTGAAGAACCGACCCAAGGTTTCGAGGAAAACTTTACGCCCTAATGTAAGAGCGTTAATGAAGGAGTTATTGTAAGATATGTGAAGATACATACATTGTCAAGACTCGGAGGAAATATCTGAGTTTATTGGAACCGTAACCTTGATTTTAAGTGTGGTAGCCCACCGACCTTTTCGACTGAGAACATTTGCTAGAAGACCCCAACCCCTAACCATTTCTTGTTAGTTTCTTGAATCTCGAGGACTAGATTCATTTTAAGTGTGGTAGGTTTGTAACATCCCAAAATTCTAAATTTTGGAATGTTATAATAAATAAATAACTATGCTTGATTGTCTGATTGTTGGTTTGATGGATTGAGTGAAACTGATTGAAATTTGAAACTTTTGAAAGTTGAATGAGAGGGAATGAAATGACTTTCCCAAAACTTTCCCCTTTGCCTTTTGGATCCCAATGAATTCAAATTCATACCAACACCAAAGCCTAGAGTGAGGATGACATGACTTCTTCCATTTTTAAATGAATAGGGTTTTGGAAAAAGATTTGAATTTCATTTGGGAAGTTTTCAAATCCAAAGCTTTATGCAACTCAATGATTTTCATGAGGGAAGATAAAATGACTTCTTCAATTATATGAAATAGGAGTTGGAAGTTATAATGAATCAAGTTGAAAATCATTTGAAAGTGCTTTGAAACCCTCTTTCAAATTTTGAGTTTTGAAATTGAATTTCAAACTTTGGCATGTGGGAAACATTTCAAAAACTAAGCCTGATAAATACTTGATCAAAAGTATGAGAGGAGCAAACATGACACTCCAAAAATATCAGAGGAAACAATGCCAAAAGATTTGGATTCAAATCTGAAATTTATTTGAATTTGAAAAAATAGATTTTTATGAAGTTTGGATTTTGACTTTGGAAAAATGTTCAAATGAAAGGGAATATTCCCCTGATCATTTTGGTATATATATACCCTATATAAATTATTTTTAGATTTGGTTTTATTTTTGTTTTAGTTTTATAAAAATAAAATAAAGAAAAACTCCCTGGGCGCCACCAGCCACCCCAGCCCAGCCAGCGCCGCCTCCCTCCATGACCCCAAGACCAGCCCAGTGAGCCGCCCACTGGCCAGCCAACCACCGAGCCGCCCAGCTCCACCGACCGCCTCGCCCCGCCTCGATCCCCTAGGCGTCGGCCACCCGCCGATCTCGCCCCTCTCCTCTCGTGACCCGTGGGCCCCGCCTCTTCTTCCCCCACGCCATCGAGCTCATGGGAGATCCACCGGATCCCGAAGGATCCGGATCCCGACGCCTGATCCCTTCCGAGTAAGCCCGACCCCTGGCTATAAAAGCCGAGGCGCCAGACCCCATTCCCCGAGAGCTCGCACCCTCCCTTCCCGCTTTGCCATGGGAGACCCGAGCATCTCCCCGCCGCCATTGTCGCCGCCGACGACGCCCTAGCCCTCTCCGAGCTCCCCCGACCCCACCGAACTCCTCACCGGCCTCCCCCGCACCCGCACGGCGACTCGCCGGAGCTCCCCGACGCTCGAAGCTCCCGACGCACTTCCGCCGTCGCCGGACTCCGGTAAGCCCCCGGCATCCCCCTCCCCCGTCCGATCCAAAATAAACGGCCACGATTAGAACCCCGAAGGGGTATCTTTTTATAAAAAGAACCGGCCGGTTCGTCCGGTTTATTTGTTAGGGTTTTAGTCAATTAGCCGGCCCGTTTTTAGTTTAACCCGAGGCCCATTTAGACTAAATTACGCTCAGGGCACAGTATAGGCCCATTAGGCCTTTTTCTTTTTATTTTGATTTTCATTTATTTAATAGTTTCAATTTTCAAAATGTATATCTTTTATTCTGTTTAATATTTTTGAGTGATTCTTTTTTGTTGGATTGCAAATTTTATGTAGTTTCTGAAAAATATATATTTAGCTATGTTAAAAATAATTAAAATGCTTTAATATTGTTTTAGTCAGAATAGTAAATCTGCTATAAGTTCAGTTAGAAAAATTATTTTTGCATGATTCTTTTTGTCACCACTTTATTTTGACATTGCCAAACCCTAGAAATTAATTTGGGTATTTTAGGATTAATAAATAATTAGTTTTAGACAGAATCCTATTAATCCTAATTAATTAACTAGTTCCTGTTTTCCTATTTAATTAATTAGTAAATTAATTTATTTTTAACTTGTGATTAGTTATTCTAGGTTAGTTTCTGTCATTACATTAGATGAACTTTTATTCATAATTAATAAAAGTTTTAGATTATTTTTCTTAATAGAAATTGGATTAGGCCTAAAATGAGTTTTATAATAGCTTTTTAATTAATTCTTTTTGCTCCTAGTTGCTTAGTGAAACCTTTTCTGTTAAGTTAACCTAAAACCATGATTAGGTTATATTAAGAAATTTTTGTTATATAAAAACTATTTTAGCTATTGTTTGGAGTAGGAAAAACTTTGAATTGGTTTATTTGAGTTTTTCTTTTGGATTTGAGTTTTGGATGTTTTGTTGTGTTATGTTACCTTTGTTATGTTGTGTTATGTGATCCTATTGCTATGTGCTTATCATAGTTATTGTTTGCCTCGGTAGAATTTCCGGAGTGCGAAGATTACTACTACGAAACCCTAGTTCTTTCGAAGATCGTCAACCAGGCAAGTTCACTTTGACCATGCTTTCATACCTATGTTTTATTGCATTTAGTGACATATTTGCAACCACCCCTCAGTAGTGTTATTGAATCCTCAGAGTTGAGTAGTATGCATGAGGTAGGAACCCATCACCCTGTTACCAAGCCCGGACGTTATTTCTTTTAATGCTACGCTATAGTAGACGGGTTTGGTATGAGTGCACGGAGTGGTGTGAGAATGGAGGCTCTACGTCAATGACGACAACTCCGTGATGGAAATCTGCAAGGACTGCATCTTCAAGACCTCAAGACTTCAAGACTCGAGACAGGATTTCAATACACACTATCGGGTGAAGGACGGTTGACGGCAGCCCTGGAGAAACCGGTGGTTGGCGGGATGCATGGAGAAGCGCCATGACATCCCGCGGAAAGCTTCACCCAGACTCAAAGAGACGGAAGAATACTTCACGCCGGAAGCTTACCTGTGCAACCGCAAGTCATTATGGGCTCCGGCTTGGTTGACCTTGGTTGTGACTCTGGCTGGGACGGTACTAGCAGATGTAGAAGAACGGTAGGATCGGATGGGTACCGGACAGTGGTCAGAGGAACTCTTCGGAAGACCATGTTTCGGTCATCTTGTTCTCAAACACTCTGAAGTGCGAGAACGTAAAGAGAGAGATCGAATCTTGCGGGTAAAGTGTACAAACCTCTGCAGAGGGTTTAAACCTAATCGATTAGCCGTGTCCCCGGTTACGGACAATTTGAGCCTCTGGACTTGGATCTATCTCGGAACTCTCAACACCGGATTGATAACTTAATTGTGGGCAACTTATGATGATTTTGGGCTATGAGACATCGGTTGGCGGAACCATGTCATGATAGAAAACTCCATAGTACAGACTTCATTTATGCCTTTGATGTAGGTAAAATAAAACCAGCTTTTACGCAAACAAAATTCAGATACAGAGCCACAAAGCCATATTGCATATAGTATAGTTTATCATCTGTTTTCTCTCATTGTGATCTTGCCGGTACATTCAATGTACTGACCTACACGGCTGCAACGTATCATGTTGCAGATATTTTCCTCGACGAGTAAGAGTTACGATACAGGGTTACGGTCTACACTCAACCTGCCGATGGCGTTGATGGGACTCCACACCCGTTTGATTGTTTCCGCTGAGTATTATGAGGTATATATCAGTTTTACGTTATTTATGCATGTGATTGCACTTTGATATATACATTGATGTCTTGTGTGTGCAAAGATACTGATCCGTGGATGGCATAGAAACACGAGGCTTGACCGTCGAGGTCGGGTCGCTTCTGACAACATGCAACCACATATAATAGTGTCAAGTTAGAGCAAGCACTGTGATGGTGGAGTAGGGAGATGTGCTCATCGCTCACACAGCTACGTTGACTCGTCCAGCCTTGTGTTGTCTTGCTAATCTTGTTGGGAGGATGGCGGAGTAGAATCTATAGAGACCCCCTGCTTGAATTGTTCAAGGACCACCATCATCCACCGCCGGACTAATTTCCTTCAGCTGTAATGATTTTGCATTGTGAAGTCAAACCGATAAGAAAAAGGAATAAAATTCGCTCTTAAGAACTCATTCGTGCATGATCTTGATTTAACACTACTCGGATGAAAGGCAAACACATGATGCAAGGATGGAATATGTATGAAAATAGGATGGTGTGACATATTCACACCTATGATGTGGCAACTAAGGTAAGACATTTCAACAAATTAGAAGCACTACAAGCTAGACACCATATGAAAGATGCAACCAATATCACTCGCCAAGTTCAAAGCGTATATGTTTCAACAAATTAGAAGCAATACATGCTAGAAATCATATGCAAGACACAACCAATATCACAATGGCGACTTAAAGGTGCCTTATCATAAGTCACCGATGCGGGATATGCAAGAATAGTAGTCGATGTAGAAACAGGAACACATGTCATATTCACAGGCATTATGTGTAAAGTAAGCAGATGCAATTCAACAAAGTTAGAAGCAATACAAGCTAGACATCATACGCAACATGCAACCACATATAATAGTGCCAAGTAGGAGCAAGCACCTGTGATGGTGGAGTAGGGGAGATGTGCTCATCATCTACACAACTACGTTGACTGTCTAGCCTTGCGTTGTCTTGTGAATCTTGTTGGGAGGATGGCGGAGTAGAATCTGTAGAGAACCTCCGTTTCAGTTGCTCGGAAGGACCACCATCATCCAATGCCTTGCCAATTTCCTTCAGCTTTATTGATTTTGCATTGTGAGGTCATACCGACAAGAAAAAGGAATATCATTCGCTCTTCAGAACTCATTCATGCATGATCTTGATTTAACACTACTCGATGAAAAGCAAAGTCATGATACGAGGATGGAATATGTACGAAAAAATGGACGGCTTGACATATTCACACCTATGATGTGGTAACTAAGCAGCAGGCACTTCAACAAATTAGAAACACTTGCAAGACACCATATGGAAGGTGCAATCAATATCACTCGCAAAGTTAAAACTGTCTCGTCATAGGTGGCGTTCATCAAACTAGAAGCAATACATGCTAGAAATCATATTCAAGACGCAAACCAATATCACACCGCCAACTTAAAGGTGTCCCATCATAAGTGACTGATGCACGGGATACATAAGAAGAGTAGTTTCATGTAAGAACATGGTGTGATAGATGATATAGTATGTACCAAAAACAGGAAAGCGTGTCATATTCACATGTATCATTTGTAAGCTAAGCGGATGCAGTTTACACTAATTAGGAGCAATACTGAGCTAGACACCATATGCAACATGCAACCAGATATCACTTTGCCAAGTTAGAGCAAGCACCTTGGATGGTGGAGGGGAGCGGAGATTTGGACCTTGTAATGCACTATCAAGACAAGGAGAATCGGTACAGATGCTCTGTTTACGTTGCTGCAGAGGACCACCATCATCACCTTCCTTCCTCTTTCTTCATTTTGCCTTGTCAAGTCAAACCCACAAGAAAAATGAATAAAATTTGCTCTTCAGAACTCATTGATGCATGATACTGACGAACACTACTTTCATGTAAGGCAGCCGCATGATAGGATGGAATATGTATGAAAAACAGGACAGCGTGACATATTGACATGTATGATGTATAAAATATAAACTAAGCACAAGGTGCTTGAACTTGTTAGAATCGATGCAAGCTAGAAACCATATGAAAGATGAAACCAATATCACTCTGCCAAATTAAAAGGGTGCCCTAACAAATGTATTTGACCAAATTAGAAGCAATACATGGCAACATGCTAGAAATAATATGCAATATGCAACGAATAAAGGTGACTCATCGTAAGTGATTGATGCAGGATCTGTAAGAGAGGTAGTTTCATGTAAGAACAAGGTTAACACATAGATGTAGTGTGTACCAAAAATAGGAAGGCGTGTCATATTCACAGGTATAGTATGTAAACTAAGCAGATGCAATTTACCCTAATTAGAAGCATTACAAGCTAGACACTGTATGCAACATGCAACCACATATCACACTACGAAGTTAGAGCAAGCACTCGTGATGGTGGTGTAGAGGAAGTGCGGTATTCAGGTACAGAGCTACGTTCAATGTCTTCATTTAGGCTTGCTGTTTCTTGACAATCATGTGGAGAGGATGAAATTGCATTCTTTATAAGAGTATTGCGTCTCATATTAACCCACGAGCATGACTGCCTCATCATAAGTTTATAGACGCAGGATACACAAGAACGATGAGTTTGATGTAAGAACATGGTGTGATAGGCCGATGTAGTATGTACCAAAAACAGAAGGCGTGTCATATTCACATGTATAATGTGTAAGCTAAGGAGATGCAATTTAACAAATTAGGAGCATTGATGAAGGATACACAAGAAAAGTAGTTTGATGTAAGAACATGGTTAATAGAAAGACGTAGTATGTACCAAAAACAGGAAGGCATGTCATATTCACGGGTATAATGTGTTAACTAAGGGATGCAATTTACCCTAATTAGAAGCATTACAAGGTAGACACCATATGCAACATGCAACCACATATCACACTGCCAAGTAAGAGCAAGCACCTGCGATGGTGGTGTGGGGGAATTGCGTGATCAACTAGAGAGCTATGTTGACTATCTTCATTTAGCCTTGCTGTTTCTTGAGAATCATGTGGGGAGGATGACATTGCACTCTTTAAACAGTAGGGCGTCTCACAAGAACTCCACCGGGTGACTGTCTCATCATAAGTGATTGACGAGGGATACAAAAGAGCATTAGTTTGATGTACGAACATGGTCAATAGACATATGTAGTATGTATCAAAAACAGGAAGGCATGTCATTATCAAAGGTATAATGTGTAACGTAAGGAGATGCAATTTAACCAAATTGGAAGCAATACAAGCTAGACACCATATGCAACATGCAACCACATTTGATGTGAAGTTAAAGCAAGCACAGGATGGTTGTGTGTGGCAATTGAGTTCATCAATTGCAGAGCTACGCCATCGTCTCCAACTGCTACTTGCACCCATTAGAGCGTCAAACGCTTAGTGCTTGTCTTTGAATTACACCGAGCGACTTCATCTTTTCTTTTCGCATTCATCAACACTGCGTCGTAGTCTGAAATACTCATGCATAAAAAACAATAGTGTGAGTATGGGTGAAGTGTGTGCACAATTAGTACATGTAAAGGTAGCGAGATAGCAGGTCGGTGAGAAATAAATGACGGAGACATATGATAGCTCTACAACATGCATGGCACACTAAATTACTATAGGATTCTATGAAAATAACAATGATTGAAAGCAAATAGGTCACCCATTTTTTCGCACCGTCGATGTACAAAGAATGGGCAGATCGCCTTCATCTACCTCCGGCCGGTCGGTGTTGACGATCTTCCTCGAACGCCAAAGAACCACCGCCCAAGATTCTCGCCCTGCGCGCCCGCCTCGACCTCACCGCACCGCCGTGCTTGGCACCGCCCCGCCATCCATTCAAGCCCTGTCGAACTCCAGATCGGGCGCAATAGCTCCTGCACCCCACACCCCTATGATAGACACCGATGCGCTGCTTCCCCGGGAAACAGGTGGACTAGGTGCTCCGCGCGCCTAAGCGGGTGCTGCTTCTTTTAATTGCGGTTCGACTGACCCTGCATTGAAATCCAGGCGGTCTACTGACCTCTAGCAAAGGTGAAATAGTAAAAGGGAGGAAACCTTGTGCATTTAGTATCACGAAGAAGATGCAGTAAGAAGCGCTCAACTAGTTTCTTTCGTGGGATGAATATGGTGTGAGCGGAGACGTAAGATTTGCACGAGTAAGGGATGAGGAGTACCTCTTTCTGCTGGCAGTGCTGTGTCCTCCTTATGCTTTTCCGACGATCTTTTTGTTGTTCGCCGGAAACCAGAAGTTGTGGAGGACGGTGCAGCCTTGGAGGAACCCATGGCCAAGTTGTTGAGTGTGGTGCGGTGGCCGTCTGTCGGCGGTGGGGAAGCAGATCCGAGGCGGCGAACGACGACGTAGCGGGAATAGCTCCGGTGCGGTGGACGGTTGTGACAGTGGAGCCGCAGCAGTGAGGCGCAGGACGGTGTGGTCAGAGTGGTTTTGGTACGGCGCACGTCAGCGTCGGCATCGTGGAGGTAGCTCTGCCTCGGCTTCAGCTCCTAAGTCCTTGAGGGTGTTGCGGTTGCGGTTGCGTTGGACGACGACGTCGGGGTACCGACTCCGGCGTGATGGAGGAGGGCGGCGGTGGATTGGCCGCTATGGGCTGGAGGACGGACCGAGGGAGGAGGCTGGGGTTTCGCAGCTGGTGGAGAGGGCGTTTTCGCGCCCACGGAGTATGAATGGGGAAACGGAGGGAGGAGGGGAACTAAGGGGGAACAATGTTCGGTTTGAGACGCGCTTGTTTGAAATTCGGGGAAAGTTACAAACTTTGCCCCCATCTAAAATTTTAGACATATTGCGGGTTGGGGGTAGGACAGTCATGTCAGGTGTCCCAAATGTGGGCGGGATAGATTTCGCCGGCGCATGGGTGTTTAGGCGCCACGACGTATGAATGCTTCTCGAGGCGGTTGAGATCGGCGCCTTGGTGAAATTACAAACCTACCCCAGTTTAGACCTTTGGACATCGGGCGATAGGCTGCATGGGCCGAGTCAGACAGTAATTTCCTACCAGCAAAACATTAGTCTCAGGGTTTCGGGTGACCAGAGGCCTATTTGGTAACCGCTCAATATTTGGGAGCGTAGCATTAACGTTTTGGTTCTCTTGAATTGAACTTTCAAGATTTGTCAAACTTCACAAATCTTTACTCTTGAAAATCCTAAAGCTACGATTATTTTGGAATGAGGGGTACATTTGAATATACATTGTACACAGTATATATTAAAAATATGCAACTTACCTCGGTTCATGCATGGTTCGAGATGTAATCTCCTTGGTTGCAAAAACAAAAGTTAGATATGCGTATGAATATATATAGCATGTTCAAACTCACAACAAAGATTGATGCCCCTTTACATCTGATTTACAAATGCCATTATCTCGGTTCAAGTAGATGAATGCACTTCCTATGAATTCGAATCTTCGAAACCCCCTTTATGTTGAATTCGACATGTATTCTATTTCGTAGCTAGCAATTTGGAATGTATCCATGCAAGTGACATATGTATAAAGTGCTTCACACTAACAACATGGAGTGCACTAATTAATGTTTATATATGAATTGCAAAAGCATCCATTGCCTGTATTTCAAACCGCTCTCACTCTATGGATTAATAATATGAAATAAACACATGCACATGCTAGAATTCAATAGAGTATGGGTGTCTGATAGACTAATTTTCGTCCATACGCAATTTGCAAAATTCATGATCTCATCCAAAAATAATAATGCCATTTATATTTTAATTTAATGCGTAGAACCGCCTTTTACGTAGATGCACTATGCCTCGCCCGTTCTTACTGACGCGTTATATATCTCTCTATCTAACATAAGTGCACACACTTTATATGCATCGGCATTTCTCTTTCACACATGCTCACAATCTCTCTGTGGTGTCGGGGTGTCTCACGCACATGCTCTCTCTGTTCTCTCTCTCTCTCTCTCTCTCTCTCTCTCTCTCTCTCTCTCTTCGACTACTATGTACCACTCTTTTCACTAATCTCAGGTTGGAAAACACTATTTCTCTCACATGCATATATACACATGCACGGTCTCTCATGGCCCTCTATACGCACATATATGTGCCTACGTGTCTCCCGCACACACATTATCTTTAGGCCTCTCTCGCACACATTGCCCCCCCGACAGACCTCTCTCTTAATAGTTGGTTGTAGCGACCAGACCTCAAATAGTCGATCTCGTGCTCGATGTCATCCTGGATCAAGAATGCCGACACCACACAAGACTCGAAGGATTTATAACAGAGTAGCAATCACACACTTATTACAATCGAATGTCTCAAGAGAGAACTTGATAAAATAAATATTGCTTAAGGCCATCTAATAACGATAACAGCGGAAGGCTTGGAAGAAAAGCGAGTCCATCAACTCCAACGGCATCACTGAGTATAGAACCACGACCTATGCACCTTACTGTCGTTCGAAAAGTCGCAACATGAAACGTTGCAGCCCAAAACGGGTCAGCACATGGAATATGCTCGCAAAGTAACACATAGAGAAATAATGGAATGACAATCCTATACTACATGCATATATGGCTGGTGGAAAGCTCTATGGTTACAGTTTTGCGTAAAGCCAATTTTTCCCTACTGCAAAGGAATAAATTTTATTTAAATATCATGGTGGTTGTGAAACATTGAGAATGGTTGACAACATCCTCAATCCCAATTAAAAGTACTCATTAACAAACCCAATAATATTAATTTAGAAGTAACATGATGAGATTCACATGATATCCAAGTACTAGATACTCAAGACGTCCATAACCGGGGACACGGCTAACCATGATTATTTTATACACTCTGCAGAGGTTTGCGCACTTTTCCCCACAAGACTCGGTCGCCTCCATTTGGTTTCTCGCACTACATGGTGTTTGAGAAACGGATGACCGAGACATAGTCTTTCAGAAGCGCTAGCACCTTACATGTGGGTAGACCGTACCAACCTACATCCCCTACATCAGCTAGCCTACCCGTAAGAGTTCGCACAACTTAATCAACTATGCCAGAGCCCATAATGGCTTGTGGCTGCACACGGAAGTTTCTAGTTTGAATAATCTCATGATCCCTTTGAGCACGGGTGGCGGTCCAAGAAAAACAGCAAGTCTGATAGAAACCAGTGCCTCAATCCACCCGGATGTGTGTTTAAGTTGCCACCTTAAATAAACCATTAAATAACAATCTCACATCTGTCATGGATACACTCACCCAATCCACGTCTACTAGCATAGCATAGCATAATAAGCAAACGAGAAGTAACTCCCAAGGGTTTGATAATAAAACAGTAATAGGTACTACCTCATCTACTTCCCATCCCACAATTTAATTAGATCCTAATCATGCAAGTGTTTGAGGATAGATCTAATGCATAAAAACTGGGTATGAGAAGAGGTATGATCAAAGTGTTACTTGCCTTGCTGATGATCCGGAACCCTAGAGACTCAAGTAACAAAGGCGCACTCCGGGTATTCTATCGCAGACAAACAAACAAGCATACAATAAGTACTCATCTAATGCACAGGTAAAACTCAAATAGATCTAACCAGATAGTTCAACTTAAGAACTCCGGTTTGCAAAAAGAATCAAATCAAACGAAGCAACGAAAGTCAAACGGCGGAAGAAAACAACTTCGTTTTACTAATCTGGATCTAAGTCAAATTTTACAGAAACAAAAACTTGTTTAAGTAGATTATTCGGAAAGAGGGTTTCGAGACGAAACTCTAGGCGCTTGAATCGCCTGATTCCGATAAACGAGTGAAAAGTTATACTAAAACGAAAATCGGATCTGGAATCGCGATCAGAAAAATCGCGGATTAAATCCGAGAAAAAGAAAAACGACGAACGGGTTCGTTTAAACGAACTAACGAACGAATGTTCGTTAATTAGCCTAAACCGAAGAAAAAAACCGAAACTAATAAGAAAAAATAAAAAAACCGAAGAAAAACCGCTCGGTTTTTATAAAAAAAACCGGCACGGAAAACGAGGCTGCGGCGAACCTCGAGCGGCGGGTCACGGCGGCGGCGGGGGGCGGCGGCTAGGGTTTCGGTCGGGGGCGGGCCGGGGCGCTGGTGGGCTGGGGCTGCGCTTATAAAGGCGCCCCCGAGCGGAGTCCTGCTCGCGTACGGCCCGGTAAGGCGGTGCGCGTTTTTTTTAAATAAATACGCGCAGAAAAAAAACTTAAAAAGAAATACTAAACGGACTCCAAAAATCCTGAAATAAATTTTCCCCGGTTTCTAAAATCAAGCCGGATTTAATGAACATTTATTTGGAGCCTAAATGCAATTTTGAAAAACGTGCATTTTTTCTAAATTCAAATAAAAAGGCAAAAAACTCCTAAATAAAATCTTATTTGATTTTATTATTAAATCTTCATTATTTCTTTATTTTGAGAAAGTCATTTTATTCCCTCTCTCATATTTTTGTAATAGAAATAATTGAAGATAAAATAATTAAAATCAAATGATCCTATTTTCATATTTGAGAAAATCCCCAACTCTCTCCGTGGGTCCTTGAGTTGTGTAGAATTTCTAGGATCGAGCAAAAATGCAACGAAAAAATATGATATGCAATGATGCTCTATGGTTACAAACCTACCCCCTTAAGATGAATCTCGCCCTCGAGATTCGGGTTGGCTAGAAAATAGGTGAGGGTGGTCCTTAAGCAAATCTTCCTCTCGCTCCCAGGTGGCTTCATCCTCTGTGTGGTGGCCCCACTGAACTTTGCAAAACATAATGACCTTGCTGCGGGTGACTCGGCTGGCATACTCGAGAATCTTAACCGGTTTCTCCTCATAGGTCAAATCATCATTCAACTGAATCGCTTCCAGTGGCAAGGTATCTCTCAGTGGTATATCGGCCATCTCTGCGTGACACTTCTTCAAGTGAGAAACATGAAACACATCATGAACTCCTGACAATCCTTCGGGTAATTCCAACTTGTACGCAACTTCTCCCATGCGTTCCAAAACACGATAAGGTCCTACAAATCAGGGTGCTAACTTCCCCTTAACTCCAAAACGCTTAACTCCTCGAAGCGGCGATACTCGAAGATAAACTCTGTCTCCGACTTCGTATTATGTCTCCTTGCGTTTTGAATCCGCATAAGTTTTCTGTCTTGACTGGGCTACCTTGAGCCTATCGCGAATCAACTTTACTTTCTGTTCAGACTCCTTAATCAAATCTGGTCCAAACAACTGGCGGTCTTCAACTTCATCCCACAATAACGGGGTCCTGCACCTCCTTCCATACAAGGCTTCGAAAGGTGCCATCTTCAGACTGGTTTGGTAACTGTTGTTGTAAGAAAACTCCGCAAATGGCAAGTTGTCATCCCAACTTGATCCATAATCCAAAGCACAAGCTCTAAGCATATCCTCCAAAATCTGGTTGACTCTCTCGGTTTGTCCATCATGCGTGGATGAAAAGCGGTGCTAAACTCCACTGGTTCCCAAAGTTTCGTGAAACCGCTCCGTAACTTTGAGGTGAATTGGGTTCCTCTATCGTCGATACTCCTCGGAACTCCATGCAAGCATACAATCCTGGTCATGTATATCTTAGCCAATTTCGCCTTCTTGTAAGTAGTCTTTATCGAATGAAATGAGCTACCTTCGTCAAACGATCGACTACAACCCAAATCGAGTCATAGCTCGAACGAGTCCCGGCAATCCGTGATGAAATCCATACCTAGTTTATCCCACTTCCATTCGGTGTAGGCAATGGCTGTAACATTCCTCGCGGCTTCGATGTTACGCCTTCACCCTCTGACATACATCACAAACTACGACGTACTCTGCAATATCCTTCTTCATTCCGGTCCACCAGAAAGTATTCTTCAAATCCAAATATGTCTTGGTATTTCCTGGGTGAATCGAATATGGTGAATCATGTGCCTCTAGTAGAATCAACTTCCTGATCTCCAGGTCATTGGGCACATAAACACGGTCCTCAAACCATATGGTATCGTGCTCATCCTCACGAAATCCCTTAGCTTTTCCTTCGCTCATTTTCTCCTTTATAGAGGCAATCTCTTTGTCAGTCTTCTGAGCTTCCCTGATTTTATCCATCAAAACTGAATCTCCAGTGCTGCTACATAGCCTCTCGGAACTATTTCCAAACATAGCTCTCGAAGATCCTCGGCTAACTCCTTTGGTATTTCTCCCGTCATTAATGTGTTGACGTGACTCTTACGGCTCAACGCGTCTGCTACTACGTTAGCCTTTCCGGGTTGATAATGCAATCTCATATCGTAATCTTTGATGAGCTCCAACCATCTCCTCTGCCTGAGATTTAGCTCCTTCTGCGTGAAGATGTATTTCAAACTCTTGTGATCCGTATACCTCACAATGATTTCCAATGAGGAAATGTCTCCACGTTTTCAACGCATGCACTACGGCTGCTAACTCCAAATCATGCTTAGCGTAATTTAGCTCATGAGGCTTAAGCTGTCGTGAAGCATACAAAACAACTCTCCCCTCCTGCATAAGCACTGCTCCAAGTCCTCGACGTGAAGCGCCGCAATACACCTCATAATCCTTGGTCCGATCCGCGAATTAACTTGGTGAGGTAACCAAACGTTTCTTCAACTCTTGGAAACTAGCTTCACACTCCTTAGTCCAAATGAACTTGGTATCCTTCTTCAACAATTATGTCATAGGCTTCGCAATCCTTGAGAAATTCTCAACGAATCTCCGGTAGTATCCTGCTAGTCCAAGGAAGCTCCGGATCTCTCCAACTGTTGTTGGCGCTTCCCGATTTGTTACGGTGACAACTTTAGTGGGGTCTCTGCTATACCTTCTCCGGATATAACATGTCCAAGAAATCCAACTTCCTTCAACCAAAACTCACACTTGCTTGAACTTGGCATATAACCGGTGTTCTCTCGAGCTTCTCGAGTACCAAACGCAATGCTCCTTATGTTCCTCTTCATTCTTCGAGTAAACCAAAATATCATCAATGAACACCACGATTTAACTTATCCAAAACTCCATAAACACTTTGTTCATCATGTTCATAAAATAGGCAGGTGCGTTAGTCGGACCTAATGACATAACGGTATACTCATACAGCCTGTGCACTGTGGTAAAAGCCGCCTTAGGTATATCCTACTCTCGAATCTTCAATCGATGGTACCACGATCGCAAATCGATCTTGGAAAACACCTTAGCTCCTTGCAATTGGTCAAACAAGTCATTGATCATCGGCAACGGGTATTTTTTCTTAATGGTCACTTCATTCAATCATCGATAATCAACAACCATTCTTAATGATCCATCCTTCTTCTCCACTAGAAGTACTGGCGATCCCCAAGGCGAAGAACTGGGGCGAATAAAACCTTTATCCAGTAACTCCTTAATCTGCTTCTTAATTTCCTCCAAATCTTGGCTGGCATCCTATACGGTCTCTTAGATATCGCCCGGTGCGGCAGATAGTTCAATCAGAAATTCAATGTCTCGTCCGTGGCATGCTCAGCAACTCTTAGGAAACACATCCGGGAAATCCCTTACCACTGGTACTTCCTCCTGCACAACTCCTGTTAAGGAATTTACATGTGCTCTCCTCGGCTCATGCCATGATACAAACCTGATTCTCCTTCCTTCTGGGGTGGTAAGCAAAATTGACTTACTGGCGCAATCTATGTTCCCTCCATACTTCGATAACCAATCCATGCCTAATATCACATCCAATCCTTGGGATTCCAGAACTATTAGGCCCGAGGGAAAAACATAGTGTCCAATCCTTAATGGCAGTCGATCACACCATATACTAGTCATGTATTCTGCTCCGAGTGAGGTTACTAGCATGGGTGACCTAAGGGCTTGGGTTGGTAATTTATACTTATCCACAAATCCCCTTGATATGTATGAATGCGATGCACCAGTATCAAAAAGAACAACTGCAGTAAATGACTTAACCAGAAACTTACCTATTACTGCATCTGGCTAAGCTTCAACCTCCTCCACGGTGACGTGGTTCACTTGTCCTTTGTTGAAAGGGTTCGGCTTCTTTCCTGAGCTTCCATTGCCATTTCCATTCTGGACAATCATTTGCATAATGTCCAGTCTTGCGGCACTTAAAGCAAGTGATATGGCTCAGGTCTACCTTGGATGGTGTTGACGGGTTGGTGCGGTTTTGTCCATTGCTTCCTCCATTCCCGTTCCCATTCTTGGTGCCATTATGGTTGTGCGAGCTACCTCCTCCATGGGTATGCTGAAATTGTCCTCCTGTCTTTGGTGTAAAACGAAGTTTCTGCTGAGCTCCAGAGTTATTCTTCCCCTGTCCATACTTTCTCTTGCGATTTTCAATCTGCTGCTGCTTCCCTTCAATCATGATAGCACGGTCTACCAACTCCTGGTAGTTATTAAAAGGGGCTACCATCAACTGCATGCTCAGCTCATCATTCAGTCCTTCTAGAAACTTCTCTTGTTTAGCTGCATCCGTAGCAACGTCATTTGGGGCATAACGTGCTAGCTTGCTAAAATCATCCACATACTGGCCAACTGTCCGTCCTCCTTGGCGTAAGTTGCGAAACTCACGCTTCTTCATGGCCATAGCTCCTGCTGAAACATGGGCAATACGGAAAGCTTGTTGAAACTGATCCCATGTGATAGTGTCTACATGGTAAGTGGCTGTAAAATTCTCCCACCATGCTGCTGCGGGTCCTTCAAGCTGATGTGCGGCAAATTTCACCCTTTCTCCATCTGTACATCCTGCAGTGGTCAACTCCCTCCCTATCTTACGGAGCCAATCATCTGCAACAATAGGCTCGGTGCTACTGGAAAATACCGGTGGGTTCAGCCTTAAGAAACGGGTCAAATGGTCAACAGGTGGTGGTGGCGGTGGGTTGTTATTGGTGGTGTTGTTGTTGTTGCCTTGGTTCTGTACCAATGTTTGAATCAAGGCATTCTGCTGCTGAATCAACTGAGTGATCTCTTGCGGGAAACAAATCCGGGGTCGCGTCTCGGAGGCATCTGAGGGTTTTAAAGAAAAGATGAGAATTTAGAGTAGAATGAGGTCTAGAGAGAAACACTACCCATATGCACATGAGACAAATCACACAATATCACTCCAATCAATTCAAACAAGGGCATACAACGGTCTATCTATCATTACAAAGTGCTGAAACTAAAACTAATATAAACTGGGGGAAATCTACTACTGTTTTGGTGGTCAACTAGAAAAACTGCTCCGATGAAGACTCCATGATATCTGCTCCAGCTTCATCTTCGTAATCATCATCGCTAGGATCAGAATCGGTGTCGTCGATGATGATGTAGTTCTCTGGACAGGTGCTATCTTCATCTTCTCCTCCGGGTGCTGAATTTCCCATGAGTTCTTCAATCTTCTCCTTAAGGTCGCCGTTTTGTCCCACTAGAGCTACAATCTCCTCCATGTAGTCCTTGCGATTGGCCTTCAGTTCTCCTTCTAGTTCAATAATCTTGGCTTTTGCTGTCTTCAACTCCATCATGTCTGCGCACATCGGGTTCTCCTGGAGTCGACTGTGCTGGTTTAACTCCTGGATGAAAGCTGCAATGGATCGATCCTTCTTAGTGCCAACTATCTCCCATTGTTCATCTCGGCGCCCACAAATCTGATAGATAGTATCCTTGAGGTCTTCTTTGTAAACTTCTCCAATGCGTCCCATGGTTATGCGAGCTGCCATGCTCTTTCCCAGGGTCCAAGTTGGTGCATTGAAAACACACTCAATGGGCTCTGTGATTGGCACAAACGTCCTTCCGGGAACTTGAGCTTGAATCTTCCAGCGCTCTTGTTAGGGTAAAGTGGAATTGTAAGTCCCGGTGAAACTTGGTAATCCGATGTTAAGGTACTTAGAGACTTCCTTCAGGTGTCGTCCAAAGGGTGCATCCTCATCCGGCTGAGTGAACTTGATCCTCGCTTCCGTCATCCTAAAAGAGTAGAAAAGATGAGGAGTTAGAAATGAGAAGAGAGAGTAGTGATCTAGGGCTTTAGCTTAATGATCGTGTCCTACGGTCGGCGGTGCTCGATACCATCTTTGTAGCGACCGGACCTCAAAGTCGATCTCTCGTGCTCAGTGTCATCCTCGGATCAAGAATGCCGACACCACACAAGACTCAAGGATTTATAACAGAGTAGCAATCACACACTTATTACAATCGAATGTCTCAAGAGAGAACTTGATAAAATAAATATGGCTTAAGGCATCTAATAACGATAACAGCGGAAGGCTTGGAAGAAAAGCGAGTCCATCAACTCCAACGGCATCACTGAGTATATAACCACGACCTATGCACCTTACTCGTCGTCTGAAAAGTCTACAACATGAAACGTTGCAGCCCGAAAACGGGTCAGCACATGGAATATGCTGGCAAAGTAACACATAGAGAAATAATGGAATGACAATCCTATACTACATGCATATATGGCTGGTGGAAAGCTCTATGGTTACAGTTTTGCGTAAAGCCAATTTTTCCCTACTGCAAAGGAATAAATTTTATTTAACTATCATGGTGCTTGTGAAACATTGAGAATGGTTGACAACATCCTCAATCCCAATTAAAAGTACTCATTAACAAACCCAACAATATTAATTTAGAAGTAACATGATGAGATTCACATGATATCCAAGTACTAGATACTCAAGACGTCCATAACTGGGGACACGGCTAACCATGATTAGTTTATACACTCTGCAGAGGTTTGCGCACCTTTCCCCACAAGACTCGATCGCCTCCGTTTGGTTTCTCGCACTACATGGTGTTTGAGAAACGGATGACCAAGACATAGTCTTTCAGAAGCGCTAGCACCTTACATGTGGGTAGACCGTACCAACCTACATCCCCTACATCAGCTAGCCTACCCATAAGAGTTCGCACAACTTAATCAACTATGCCAGAGCCCATAATGGCTTGTGGCTGCACACGGAAGTTTCTAGTTTGAAAAATCTCATGATCCCTTTGAGCCTGGGTGGCAGTCCGAAGAAAATCAGGCAAGTCCTAATAGAAACCAGGTGCCTCAATCCACCCAGATGTGTGTTTAAGTTGCCACCTTAAATAAACCATTAAATAATAATCTCACATCTGTCATGGATACACTCACCCAATCCACATCTACTAGCATAGCATAGCATAATAAGCAAACGTAGAAGTAACTCCCAAGGGTTTGATAATAAAACAGGTAATAGGTACTACCTCATCTACTTCCCATCCCACAATTTAATTAGATCCTAATCATGCAAGTGTTTGAGGATAGATCTAATGCATAAAAACTGGGTATGAGAAGAGGTATGATCAAAGTGTTACTTGCCTTGCTGATGATCCGCGAACCCTAGAGACTCGAAGTAACAGGTGGCGCAAGACGGGTATTCTATCGCAGACAAACAAACAAGCATACAATAAGTACTCATCTAATGCACAAGTAAAACTCAAATAGATCTAACCAGATAGTTCAACTTAAGAACTCGGTTTGCAAAAAGAATCAAATCAAACGAAGCAACGAAAGTCAAACGGCGGAAGAAAACAACTTCGTTTTACTAATCTGGATCTAAGTCAAATTTTACAGAAACAAAAACTTGTTTAAGTAGATTATTCGGAAAGAGGGTTTCGAGATTTAAACTCTAGGCGCTTGAATCGCTGATTCCGATAAACGAGTGAAAAGTTATACTAAAACGAAAATCGGATCCGAATCGCGATCGAAAAATCGCGGATTAAATCCGAGAAAAGAAAAACGACGAACGGGTTCGCGAAGCGAACTAACGAACGAATGTTCGTTAATTAGCCTAAACCAAGAAAAACCAAACTAATAAGAAAAATAAAAACCGAAGAAAACCGCTCGGTTTTATAAAAAAACCGCACGGAAAACGAGGTCATGGCGAACCTCGAGCGGCGGGTCACGCGGCGGCGGGGGGCGGCGGCTAGGGTTTCGATCGAGGCGGGCGAGGCTGGTGGGCGAAACTAATAAGAAAAAAATAAAAACGAAACTAAAGAAAACCGCTCGGTTTTATTAAAAAGGCACGGAAAACAAAGGTGGCGAACCTCGGGCAGGTCACACGGCGGCAAGGGGCTGACAAGGGCGGGCGGCTAGGGTTTTGATCGGGCGGGCAAGGGCTGGTGGGCTTAAGGCGCTGGGCTGCGCTTATAAAGGCGCCCGGCGGAGTCCCGCTCGGCACGGCCATGATGGTAGCGTTTTTTTTAAATAAATACGCGCAGAAAAAAAAAATTAAAAAGAAATACTAAACGGACTCCAAAAATTCCAAAATAAATTTTCCTCGGCTTCTAAAATCAAGCCGGATTTAATGAACATTTATTTTGGGCCTAAATGCAACTTTGAAAAATGCGCATTTTTCCTAAATTCAAATAAAAAGGCGAAAAACTCCAAAATAAAATCTTATTTGATTTTATTATTAAATCTTTATTATTTCTTTATTTTGGGAATGTCATTTTATTCCCTCTCCCATATTTTTGTAATAGAAATAATTGAAGTTAAAATAATTAAAATCAAATGATCCTATTTTCAAAATTTGAGAAAACTCAAATATGAAAATAACGAAAATCCCCAACTCTCTCCATGGGTCCTTGAGTTGTGTAGAATTTCTAGGATCGAGCAAAAATGCAACGAAAAAATATGATATGCAATGATGCTCTATGTATAACATTCCAAATTGAAAATTTGGGATGTTACATTGGCTGATATGATTTCATCATATCGTCATTTGGTAGGATATGCCCGTTGTTAGGTCGATGGATGGTATCTGAGGCAAAGTTTTACCCTAGTTCGGATCGGACCCTTGCGGTTGAAGAAAGAGCCTACTCCGGTATTGTATATTAGTGATAGGTGTGTACAAAGTACACGTGAATACCGTGCATTGTGCGTGTGTGTATACTATCGATTTAACTAGCCCCCAAGCTTGTATAACATACTAAGGGCCTAGGGTTACAAATCGATATAGTCGGCTTATCACCAAGGCGGATAGAGTCCTCCGACGACTGGTAGCTTGTTGTTGTACGAGTCCTCCATGTGGTCTTCAGATAACACGCCTCGGTCCAACCTATATGTGGCGCAGGATGGAACCAACCCATGAGTCTTGATGTTGACCCACCACAACTAGAAATGATGTGCCCACCACGCCACACACGCAATGAGCCACTAAGAAAATAAGCATATACAATAGTACAACGGTATATAGCTCACGATACGTGTCCATATTTTGTTGATGACACTGACGGACTTTGCATTTGATGCGTGCTCCGTATTTTGTTGACAACACTTACGGTCATTGTATTTGAAGCGAAAGCACGATATGGTCGCTGGACTTCAGAATAAGCTCATCACGGTCACCACATACATTTTGTCGTGCTAACCAACATGTGGTTGGATGGTTAGAGGACAGTGGTTTCTCGAGCCCACCAAGGTTAAAGTCTCGGTGCTCGTGATTTATCTTGTGTTAATTTCAGTATTTTCGGCAATGTACGCTCGATGGGGACGAGACGTTCCACTCGACCACGAGGCACCTATGGTGACTTCGTAAAATCTCAAGATCATATATCTGGCCCACTCTCGAAGGTGCTCATAGGGGTAGGGTTCGTGTGTGCGCTTATAGAGGTGAGTGCTTGCGGCGTATATATGAGCCCTTGCGTCTCATCTTGTGTTAAACAAATACATGTCATGATTATACGGTCACTGGCTCACCCGGACAACTCCGTATTATGTTGATGACACAATCAATTGACGAGTCAACGCTCCACGCAGCACAACTAGTGTTGCACCATCGGTAGCGTAACCATGGGGGCCCACTCACACCCGTATATGAAAGAAAGAAATGGTAGTTTGAGTGCAGATTGTGTTAATAAAATAGGAGTACATTTTAGGGTGATCATACGGTCACGGCTCACCATACAGCTCCGTAATTTGTTGATAACACGATCAATTGACCATCAAACGGTCCACATTCAGCAGCAGACATTACCATAGGACCCACCCGTCACAACAGCGTATATGAAGGACATAAATGGTAATAAATTAGTGGTCGGTGGGTATTCGAAGTCGTGAGGCCTCGGTTGGCGCCACCGCGGCCGGGGGCGTTCATTGGGCGGTGGGGTGGGGATCCCTGAGAAAAGCTCGACGGGGGGCTAGAGGATAGCCGTGTGGCGGCGGACCAGCGATGGGGAGTGGTTTCGGGAGGGCGGGCTGCCATGGTGGCGGGCTGGCAGTTCGGCCGGTGGTGGCTGGCGGCTCAGGGGGGAGTTTGATGATAAACTGGAGGCCCTTGATTTCGTATCCAACAGCTGAAAAATCTAATGACCAGAGAAGAAAAAGTCAGTCAACTGACATGTAGCCTCACCCCGCACGTACACATGCACGCACGCAAGACACGCACGCATGTAGGCGTGCAACACTGACATGTACACATAACGTACACACGCACGCATGCTGGCATGCAACACTGACACGTACACATGCACTCACGAACACACGCACGTACCCGCCCATGCATGCAACACTGAAACGTACCCTTGCACGCACGCAACACTCGCACGCCTGCATGCACACAACACACGACGTAAGACACACGCTCAACCTGTCATGACCGGTTTTTCAGTAAAATACTTATTGAGAGACCGATCTTTTTATTTCCAGTATAGGAGAGTCCTCCTTACTGGTAGACAAATTCTTGATACCGAAATCCAGAAGTACTAAACATATTACAGGGTTGAGCAGAGGTTGCTCAACAATTTTATTACAAGCACGCCAATAATATACATAAAGGCGGATATGACACAAGGGTGTGGTGGCATACTACTGACTCGTATTTAAACGTGATGGTGGATATGTCACAGTGAAGTGGGTGACATTGACTCCTACTCTTGCAGCTCATCGGCGTCAAGTGAGGCTCGATGATTTATTCGGTAGCGGAAGCGGATATGGTACAAGTGATAAATTCGAGGATCGCACAGATCGACTAGGAATCCTCTAGGCGTCGGACTCGCTATCGAACTCTTCATCCATAAGATCGCTTTCGTCAACATCTCGCCAAATCAACAAGCCGGTGAGTACTTGGAATGTACTACGCAAGACAGTTCGGACATAAGATATAACAAATGTAAGCATGATGCATCATGAGTAATCGGCAATGCACACCCAAACGATAAACTTGCACGACATGATAAATAAAAGGAAGTCAGGCGGTCGTCCTCCCGAAATCCCAACAAAAATAACTGAAAACCGATCGAGTGTCTGAAACGACGCCTTGAATGGTGAAAAAATAAATTAACATGCCGCAGTCGGGCGTCTAAGAGACACCACATAAAGGGCTTATATTGAAAAGTAAATGACAGTGCGTGCCACAGTCGGACATCAAAGCGACATCACATAAAGGGCTTATATTGAAAGTAAATAACAAGAGTGCCACAGTTGGACGTCTGAGCGACATCACATAAAGGGCTTATATTGAAAGTAAAACAACATAAATGCCACAGTCGAACGTCTGAGTGACATCACATAAAGGGCTTATATTGAAAATAAATAACATAAATGCCACAGTCGGACGTCTGAGCGACATCACATAAAGGGCTTATATTGAAAGTAAAACAACATAAATGCCACAGTCGGACGTCTGAGCGACATCACATAAAGGGCTTATATTGAAAATAAATAACATAAATGCCACAGTCGGACGTCTGAGCGACATCACATAAAGGGCTTATATCAAAAGTAAATAACAAGAGTGCCATAGTCGGACGTCTGAGGGACATCACATAAAGGGCTTATATTGAAAGTAAATAACAAGAGTGCCACAGTCGGACGTCTGAGCGACATCACATAAAAGGGCTTATATTTCATTGTCGTATTCAAGCAGCATAGACCATTCCAAGGAAAGATACTCAGCACATAATAGTAAACGGGTTAGTCCATCCACAGGATTAATCATGTAGCCGAGTTTACCACTCATGTCTGTTCACCGGAGATTTGTCAAGGAGACTGACAGGACAAGTTGAACACAGACATTGACCATAGATACGGTTACTTGAACGAGTTTGACTCTGCAGAGTTGTACTATTTAACCACAGCCAACGGATTTCAGTAGTCGCAAGGGACTAGTTCCGTTTACGGTATTTTAGAAGAAACACATCTAACCAGTACACACCCAATTCCACATTCCGCTGCTAGGAATCACCCTAGGCAACGTTCAAGAAAAACTCTGAGACGGGGAGGTCACAACCTCGAATAGCATGGGATCAAATTTATCTCGCGCGCTCTAAGGGGTGCCCCCCTCTCGGTCCCAACCGGAAACACCAATGTCCCTGACCGGATGACGGGCTTTAATCCAGGGCCATGGAACCCTCATCCCGGCCCCTCTATTTGGTGTGTACCAGGAAAGAGGTTTGCAACCTACTAAACCATATTCTTTGCAGAAAGCATGTGGTAGTACGAGGAAAGGAACGGATGTTAACGTGACTTGACTCACGTTGACACTGGAGTTAAATAGTTTGGCATATGGCTGGCATGCTACAACAATACCATCTTACCACCCATCATGTCACCACATGATCATGTAAACTCACATCGAATCACACATCGAGTTTCGAAGCTCACTTGCAATAGCTTTGCATGTAATATAACCCTTACTGCTATGCATATAATCATGCCATGAACTGACTACTCAATGCAAACATGCAAAACACTCATCATATCAAAGGTTCAAACATGCTTTCCTGGTTCGGAGTAGTCGCAGTCTAGCTCGGTGAAGTTCGCGGTTCCGTCACCTCCTCCGGTATCTACGGTATAAGAAAAGTACGTACTAACGTAAATACCGTGCGTGCACAAAAAGTGTTCCAATTATTTTTCAAATAAATATGATAAAAAAACTATACAGAAAAATAAAGGTGACAGAAAAAGAATCAATCAAAAATCATTTTTTGTTTAAAAGTTATTAAAGTTTTAGTCCAGGGACTTGTCTGTAATGAAACAGAAACTTTCCAGGGGCTAGCTTAAAAAACAGAAAACGATTCGATTAAAAACCCGCCAACTCCAAAGGGAAACGTATCCTGCGCGAAGGCATTCTCAGAAAACGTTTCAAAAAGAAGAAAAAGCTGACCGGGGGGTCCCACCCGTCAGGTTCACCGGCGCCCGAAGGCTGCGGTGGTCGCCGACGGCGATCCACGGCGAGTTAGGAGGAGTGGGTGGTACCTACGGTCTCCTTGGGTCCTTCCGCACCTGTGGGTGGTGGAGTTGGTCGACGGCGAGCACCACGTCGACGGCGGCCTCAACTCCGGCAGGCGGTGGTTCGGGCGTTGGTGGATCTCGTCGGGGAGGGCTAAAGAGGTTGAATTGAGGCTCGGGTTAGAATACTGGGTGCACCAGAGGGCTGCTGACGTGGTTTGGGAGGCGGAGGTGGCCTCACCTGAGTGAATCAAGCCGGAGCCCGAGGCGGATCAGGCGCCCGAGTCGGGAAGGAGACCTCCTCGGGGTCCTCCTGGTGGCTTGGCGGGGCTCTGGTGAGGTGGAGTTGTGGTGTGTGGACGAGAATGAGCTCGGGGGCTCCTTTTATAGTTGATCCAAGGCGGTGGCCATGAACGGGATAACTCCGGCGGCGATTACGGCGGTGCAGCGGTTGGTCAGGTGGTTTAGGGGGCTAGGCATCATCGTGGGGGCTTACTGGTTCGGTTTAGGTGCTAAGCTTGGCCTGCCTTGGTTGATACTCCAAGTTCCGAACGGAACGGCGCACAGAGCTCGTCGGTGGCAGGGAGCACGCCTGCGTTGCTCGAACCCACGGCGACAAGGCTGCAACAGATGCGCAGCAAGCGAGCGGCCACGCGGAGGCGTCGGGTGGCTTGGGCGGTGCTAGACGGCGCCAAAAGCTGGAGCTGATCCCTGTTGGCCGCCACGGGTGGCTCTGCCACCGCAGAAGCTGCCGGCGTCGGCGGGACACGTCACCACCGACGATGGTGCCCGTCCAAAGGACCGTGCGGCACCCTGGATAAGAGGAAGGAGCAGTGTGCATGGCTCCAGAGTGGGCACTGGTGAGATCGACGCCATGTCTCTGAAGAAAATGACACTGACGGTCGAACTGAAACACTGAACTCTGAAAATGAACAGCAACAGTGCATGCCAGGTGTTCGATGAAATGATTTTGGCATGTGGGAAATTTATTTGGAGCTGATCTTTGGTGAGGTGGCCTCTCAATGCACCTGGGGGCTGCTTGATTTATCTCGGAATTTTTGGAGAAGAGAAAATATGAATTTCACCAAATTTGCCAAATCTGGTTCAAACTTGCAGTGAGTAAAACTTGAAAATTTTGAATTGTGGAAGAGTGGATCTTGATGGATCTAGGTTGGGGGTGCTAAGGACTAGCCAGAGGAGTTGGTTTGAGATCAAAACTCAAAGGAAATCAGATACTTCCTTTGTAAATCACCTAGGTCAAAAATAAAAGACAGAAATAGTTTTGGGGATAAAATAAATGGAATAAAATCCAAAATGGGTTGAACTTGCTAGGATTGGCTACTTGACTTGACCCAAAGTGGAGGGAGGTGTTTTGGAGGAAAATTTTAACATGAGGCATGGTAAAACAATGGGTGGTTGCAAAACAAAAGAATAGCCCCAAAACCCATAGGGTTTCTTTTTAATAGAAATTTAATTTCCAAAAATTTATGATGAGTTAACATCAGAAGGAAAGTTTTTAAAAACCAAACACCAAGGTTGAGGAAGATACAAAAATTAAATACTTGTCATAGGAGAAATTTTTTTGAGAAGGAGGGGCTTTTGGAAAGATTTTAAGTAGCCTCCTTCAAATCAAATAAAGGGTTTGTCAAAAACCAAATAAATTTTTTTTGAGTGTCACAACACCTACCCCCTTAGGAAAAATCTCGTCCCCGAGATTTCAGCTGATCCTCAAATAGGTGTGGGTGTTCTGCTCGAAGAAAATCCTCTCTTTCCCATGTTGCCTCGTCTTCGGTGTGATTGCTCCACTGTACTTTGAAAAACTTGATTACCTTCTGACGGGTTCTCCTTTCAGACTCCTCTAATATTTTTATTGGGCATTCCTTGTAGGTGAGGTATGGTTGTACATCAATGTCCTCATGGGATACCTGCTTTTCTGGGTTGCTCACACATTTCCTCAACTGTGAGACGTGGAACATGTCGTGGACGTCGGACAGCTCTTCGGGTAGGTCTAGTTGGTAGGCTACCATGCCTCTTCGTGCAACTACACAGAAGGGTCCGCTGAATCTTGGTGTTAGCTTTCCTTTAACTTTGAATCATTGTAGGCCCCTCATAGGAGATACTCGGAGGTACACATACTCACCGGGTTCAAAACTGACTCCCCGGTGTTTCCGATCGTAATAACTCTTATGTCGGCTTTGAGCTGTCTTGAGTCTGTCCCTGATTAGCCTAACTTTCTCCTCAGCTTCCTTGAGCATATCAGGGCCGAAGATACGGCTGTCTCCGGTCTCTGACCAATTCAATGGAGTATGGCATCTCCGTCCATACAAGGCTTCGAAGGGTGCCATTTGCAGGCTGGCTTGGTAACTGTTGTTGTATGCAAACTCGTCATATGGCAAGATTTCTTCCCAACTGGTCCCATAGGTGAGGACACATGCTCTCAGCATGTCCTCTAGTATTTGGTTTACGCGTTCAGTTTGTCCATCGGTCTGGGGGTGGTATGCTATACTGAATGCCAGTTGAGTACCCAGAGCTTGTTGTAATTGATCCCAAAATCTAGAGACGAATTGAGTACCTCGGTCAGATATTATAGTCTTTGGGACTCCATGCGGGCAAACTATGCGAGAGAGATAAAGCTGAGCAAGCTTCTGAGTGGCGTAGGTTGTCTTCACGGGAATGAAATGTGCCACCTTGGTTAATCTGTCTGTGATGACCCATATGGCATCATTTCCATGTTGTGACTGAGGTAGCCCAACAAAAAGTCCATCCCGATCTCATCCCATTTCCACTCAGGTATCCGGTTTGGCTGTAATAACCCTGCCGGTTTTTTATGCTCGGCCTTAATGCGTTGACATGAATCACAACATGCAATGAAGGTGGCTACATCCCTTTTCATACCGTGCCACCAAATTTTTTCCTGAATGTCTTTGTACATTTTGGTTCCTCCCGGGTGGATTGAATACGGAATGGTGTGGCCTTGGCTAGGATTCGCTGTTTGAGGTCTTCTATATTGATGCACGCAAAGTCATCTCCGTACCATAGTATTCCCTTATTGTCTATGATAAATTCTGAGGCCTTGCCCAAACTCACTTTTCTTTTTATGCCTTCAATGCTGGGGTGTCCATGCTGAGGCTCCTTAATTTGCTCCATTAAGGTAGGCTGTATTTCCAAATTTGACACATCGCCCTCGGCGACCATCATCATGTTGAGTTTGGCGAACTCTTGCTGAAATTCAGGTCTCAAGTCTGGCAGACTGTCATTGCCCGAACTGGGGTTTCGGCTAAGAGCATCTGCCACAACATTCGCCTTTCCTGGATGGTAGTGAATGCCGACATCATAATCTTTCACTAATTCCAACCAGCGTCGTTGCCGTAAATTGAGTTCCGGTTGTGTGAAAATATACTTGAGGCTTTTATGGTCCGTGTATATTTCACAGCGGTTTCGAGTAAAAGTGCCTCCACTCCTTGAGTGCATGAATGATCTGCTGCCAGTTCCAAGTCATGCGTGGGATAATTTTCTTCATGCTTGCGTAGTTGCTCGGAGGCATCTGCGACTACCTTGCCTTCTTGCATTAATACACATCCGAGGCCCTTCTGGAGGCGTCACAATATACCTCAAAACTTTTGTGTATGTCCGCACAACCAATACCGGTCTGTTGTTAATTTTCTTTTGAGGTCTTGGAAACTTTTCTCGCAAGCCTCCGCCCAAACAAATTTCTTGTCCTTCTTGAGCAAGCTGTGTCATTGGCTTTGCTATGGTGGAGAACCCTTCAATGAACCTTCGTAATACCCCGCCATTCCCAAGAAACTTCTTACATCCGTTATCTTTGGCTGGTGGTTTCCAACCAGCACGGCCTTGACCTTTTCGGGTCTCACGGCAACACCTTCTTGTGTTAACACATGGCCTAGAAAACCAACTTGTCTTAACCAAAATTCACATTTGCTGAACTTGACGTATAATTGATGTTTCCTTAATTCTCCCGGTACAATTTCGAGATGTTCAAACATGCTCTTACGGTGTCTTGGAGTATACCGAATATCATCGATGAACACCACAACAAACTTGTCCATAAATCTCATAAACACTTTGTTCATGAGGTGGACGAAATATCTTGAGGCGTTAGTCGGACCAAACGGCATCACTGTAAACTCATACAGCCCGTATCTGGAGGTGAAGGCTGTCTTGGGGATATCTTACATCCTTACTTTTAATTGATGGTATCCTGACCTTAAGTCAATCTTTGAGAAAACCTTGGCTTGGGCGAGCTGGTCAAATAAATCATTTATCCGTGGCATCGGATATTTGTTCTTGATTGTGACCATGTTGAGTGCTCGATAGTCTATACACAATCTCAGTGTCCCATCTTTTTTTCTTGGCAAATAAAACTGGTGAACCCCAAGGTGAGGAGCTGGCTCGAATAAATCCTTTGTCCAGTAATTCTTTTATTTGCTTCTTTAATTCCACCAACTCCGAGGGTGCCATTTTGTATGGTTTCTTGTAAATGGGGGTGGTTCCAGGTGCTAGCTCAATGCTGAATTCTATCTCCCGGTCTGGTGGCATGCCTGGTAGTTCTTCAGGAAATACGTCGGGAACTCACACACTACCGGGACTTTGCTTAACTCTGAAACGTCCACCTTGTTCAACCTTGGTTGCCGTGTTATTTGTCTTTCTTGAGCTGAAACCTTTATTGTCTTCCCGTGATGGTGGGTAAGAATTACTGTCCGGTTGAAGCAGTCAATAAATCCTTTGTTGGTGGTTAACCAATCCATTCCTAGGATGACATCCAGTCCCTTATTTTCCAATACAATAAGGTTGGCGTGAAACTTCAATCCCTCAAACTCAATAACCACACCTTGGCAGTAACTCTGAGTAACTTGCTTAATCCCGGGGGACTTGATGATCATGGACTTTTCCAGGGGAAGCATCGAAAAATCATTTTGCAAAGCAAATTTCTTTGAAATGAACGAGTGAGAAGCTCCAGAATCAAACAAAACCGTGGCAAGTATTGTGTTGACAGGGAACGTACCGAGTACGATATCTGGGGCATTCTATGCTTCTTCCTTGGTCACATGGTTCAAGTGACCCTTCTTGTGATTATTATTGGGGTTGAAGTTGTTACGCTTGGGTGCCGAATTATTCCCACCGTGGTTCGGCGTGGGAGCCGAGTTTCTTGGCTTTGGGCACTACTTAGCATAGTGCCCTTCTTCTCCACAAGCGTAGCAAGTAACACATGGGTGGTATGTAAAATCCTTGTCCCTTGCATGATAATTCTTGATCGAGCGTGGGATATTTGTTGTGGACTTGTTTGCTCCACTTTTCTGGAAGTCAGTCTTGCTTCGGTTGTTGCGAGCTTGAGTAGTTTGGTCCCTCTTGCGCTTGCAAAAATCTTCCAAACTGCGGCGCTCATTTTCGTGGTAATGGCCTTGTCCACAAGTGTTTTGAAGTCGGAAAGGTGTGTACAACCAGCTGGCATTTAAGTCTTGGTGCAAGACCGTCGTAAACTTTTCCATCTTCTTATTTTCCGTCATGTGATCTTCGTTATGAACGAGATAACCGAGTAAACTGGTTGTTGTACTCGGTCACCATCATGCCTCTCTGCTTGAGGTCATCAAACTCCCTCTTCTTGATTTTCATAACGCTTTTGGGAATATCGCCCACGAAAACCTTCTTTAAATTCTTCCCGGTGATGTTATTCTCATTGGGGTGCATGTGTAGGAAATTTTCCCACCATGATGCAGCTGCTCCTGTGAGGTAGTGAGGTGCATATAGTACCTTCTCATGGTCTGAACATTGTGCAATAATCAATTTCCTTTCAATGTCCCGAAGCCAGTCATCGGCTTCAAGAGGTTTGTCAGTGTGCGAGAAAGTTGGGGGACGCATCTTTTGTAGTTCTGACAATTTGGATTGCTGCTGATACGGTCCACGGTGATTTCCCATATCTATGACTGGTTCATCATTTCTTGGTGCTGTTGCTGGCTTTGCTCATAAAGGCGGCACACTTGAGAAAAAGTTATCTCACTGCCCTGTTGACTTGACTGTCCCTGTGTGAAATTGTTGCTGGTTTGGGTGCCATAATTCTCTTCTGGCGGATTTGGCATGGAACGAGTCCAAGGACGAGACATTTTCCACTCTGGAGATATATTTTGGAAAAAAATCATAAGAAAAAGAAATTGAGCCGCAAAAATAAATAAATACTCAAAGGCGATAAAAATTTAACCACTCCAAGATTTTTCAAGAAAATGTTTGATAGCGCATGGAGAAGGACCGCTCAGTACATATCTTACATGCAAGCAGTAATTATACAATACAGCACTCAGGATGTGCGTACACATTCCTGACATGTTATTTAGGCTAGTGCACTTCTCCCAGTTCCTACATGATGCACATACAAACTACCTCTCACAACCTATATACATATAAACATATCATACAAGCTGGCACAACGCGGGGCTGCTAGGCACACTCAGTCGGAGATGGTAAGGATTTCCCTTGGCCTGCCAAGGGTGAGGCCCAGTGATGCTGGGAACTCAACCTCCTCCTCACTAATAGGCTCCAGGCGTGAAGTGCTGCGCTGAGAAGCTGGAGCAGGCGCGAGAGGCGGTGCAACACGGACTGGGGCGGGCGCAATAGGTGGTGCCACACGGACTGGAGTGGGTGCAATAGGTGGTGCAACACGGACTGGAGTGGGCGCGATGACTTGGTCGAACTCCTCAGTGGTAGGCAGGCGACGAGCGGTGGCGAGGATGGCAGGTGAATAAGATGCTGAGGACGAGACGAAGGTCAGTGGTGGTGCTGTGTGGAGGAGCTCCCTCCCGTTGGCGGCACAGCCATGGACTGAGTCCATACGGGCAGCCACAAGGTCGTCCACAAGGTTGTCAAAGGCTGCCTCCAGTGCCTGGAGGTATTCGACAAGCATCTCAATAGCCTCATCTCGCTCTCCCCTGGGGCAAGCGAATGCATAGTGACAAGTGTATGGCACGTGGCATGGGAGGTAGCGGTAGCGGCGAGTCTTCATTGAAGGAAGAACATCCCGGAGACGAGCTATCGCCTCACGGGCAGCCATCTGCATGGCATGCCTCTCCTTAGGCATGGCCCTGCCAACAAATCGGAATTGGCGTGACTCAACGCGCCCTCCTTGAACTGCACCGCATGCTTTGGTGCATAGACAGACTGTCGCTGATCTTGTGCTGGTAGAGTGTGAACACTGGGCGAACCGATGGACCAATCGCGATCTTGATGATGTAGGTGAGGAGCTTGATAAATCCCTCAAGTACATTGGCGAACACCTGTGACTCACAGTCGCTGCTAGCCATCTACAAAAGTAGACAAAAATTCCGAATAGTCAGATCATAAATTTATGATGACTAACAGAAAATTGCTACATTTTGCAAAAATGCTAAAATCGCACTAAGACACTAATAACCGATTAGTGATCGCACCTAGTGGCTTCCTACAATCAGCCTTGCTCTGATGCCAAGTTTGTCACGACCGGTTTTTCAATAAAATACTTACTGAGAGACCGATCTTTTTATTTCCAGTATAGGAGAGTCCTCCTTACTGGTAGACAAATTCTTGATACAGAAATCCAGAAGTACTAAATATATTACAAAGTTGAGCTGAGGTTGCTCAACAATTTTATTACAAGCACGCCAATAATATACATAAAGGCGGATATGGCACAAGGGTGTGGTGGCATACTACTGACTCGTATTTAAACGTGATGGTGGATATGTCACAATGAAGTGGGTGACATTGACTCCTACTCTTGCAGCTCATCGGCGTCAAGTGAGGCTCGATGATTTATTCGGTAGCGAAGCGGATATGGTACAAGTGATAAATTCCAGGATCGCACGGACTGGTGGGACTCCTCTAGGCGTCAGACTCGCTATCGAACTCTTCATCCATAAGATCGCCTTCGTCAACATCTGGCCAAATCAACAAGCCAGGTGAGTACTTGGAATGTACTCGCAAGACAGTTCGGACATAAAATATAACAAATGTAAGCATGATGCATCATGAGTAATCGGCAATGCACACCCAAGCGATAAACTTGCACGACATGATAAATAAAAGGAAGTCAGGCGGTAGTCCTCCCGAAATCCCAACAAAAATAACTGAAAACCAATCGAGTGTCTGAAACGACGCCTCGAATGGTGAAAAAATAAATTAACATGCCGCAGTCGGGCGTCTAAGCGACACCACATAAAGGGCTTATATTGAAAAGTAAATGACAGTGCGTGCCACAGTCGGACGTCAAAGCGACATCACATAAAGGGCTTATATCGAAAGTAAATAACAAGAGTGCCACAATCGGACGTCTGAGCGACATCACATAAAGGGCTTATATTGAAAGTAAAACAACATAAATGCCACAGTCGGACGCCTGAGCGACACCACATAAAGGGGTTATATTGAAAATAAATAACATAAATGCCATAGTCGGACGTCTGAGCGACATCACATAAAGGGCTTATATTGAAAGTAAAACAACATAAATGCCACAGTCGGACGTCTGAGCGACATCACATAAAGGGCTTATATTGAAAATAAATAACATAAATGCCACAGTCGTACGTCTGAGCGACATCACATAAAGGGCTTATATCGAAAGTAAATAACAAGAGTGCCACAGTCGGACGTCTGAGAGACATCACATAAAGGGCTTATATCGAAAGTAAATAACAAGAGTGCCACAGTCGGACGTCTGAGCGACATCACATAAAGGGCTTATATTTCATTGTCGTATTCAAGCAGTATAGACCATTCCAAGGAAAGATACTCAACACATAATAGTAAAAGGGTTAGTCCATCCACAGGATTAATCATGTAGCCGAGTTTACCACTCATGTACATTCACGGAGATTTGTCAAGGAGACCGACGGGACAAGTTGAACACAGACATTGACCATAGATACGGTTACTTGAACGAGTTTGACTCTGCAGAGTTTGTACTATTTAACCACAGCCAACGGATTTCAGTAGTCGCAAGGGACTAGTTCCGTTTACGATATTTTATAAGAAACATATCTAACCAGTACACACCCAATTCCACATTCCGCTGCTAGGAATCACCCTAGGCAATGTTCAAGAAAAACTCTAAGACGGGGAGGTCACAACCTCGAATAGCATGGGATCAAATTTATCTCGCGCGCTCTAAGGGGTGCCCCCCTCTCGGTGTTGTGGAACGTAGTAATTTCAAAAAATTTCCTACGATCACGCAAGACCATGGTGATGGCATAGCAACGAGAGGGAAGAGTGTCCGTCCACGCACTCGTGAGACCGAAAGCGAAGCGTTATAACAACGCGGTTGATGTAGTCGACGTCTCCACGATCCGACCGATCCAAGCACCGAACGACGGCACCTCCGAGTTACGCACACGTTCAGCTCGATGGCGATCCCGGACTCCGATCCAAGCAAAGTGTCGGGATGAGTTCCGTCAAGACGACGGCGTGGGACGGTGATGATGCTCCACCGACGCAGGGCTTCGCCTAAGCTCCATGACGATATGACTTCTCCCGCGCAGAGCTTCGTCTAAGCTTCGCGACGATATGACCGAAGTGGAATATGGTGGAAGGGGGCACCGCACACGGCTAAGGAAAGATCCGTAGATCAACTTGTGTGTCATGGGGTGCCCCTGCCCCTCAGATATAAAGGAGACAAGGGGAGGTGGCGGCCCTATAGGAGGCGCGCAAGGAGGAGTCCTACTCCCACGGGAGTAGGACTCCCCCTTCCTAGTTGGACTAGGTTTGGAGGAGGGGAGAAGGGGGAAGGGCCCCCCCCCTTCCTTGTCCTATTCGGACTAGAGGGGGGGGGCGCAGCCCACCTTGGGCTGCCCTTCCTCTTCTCCTATGGCCCATTAAGGCCCATTGACCTCCGGGGGTTCGGTAACCTCCGGTACTCGGTAAAATCCCGATTTCACCGGAACATTTCCGATGTCCAAATGTAGGCTTCCAATATATCAATCTTTATGTCTCGACCATTTCGAGACTCCTCGTCATGTCCGTGATCATATCGGGACTCGAACAACCTTCGTGCATCAATACTTATAAACTCATTATGATGCATCATCGAAGCGTTAAGCGTGCGGACCCTACGGGTTCGAGAACTATGTAGACATGACCTAGAACCATTCTCGGTCAATAACCAATAGCGGAACCTGGATGCCCATATTGGTTCCTACATATTCTCTGAAGATCTTTATCGGTCAAACCGCAACGACATCGTTGTTCCCTTTGTCATCGGTATGTTACTTACCCGAGATTTGATCGTCGGTATCCAATACCTAGTTCAATCTCGTTATCGTAAGTCTCTTTACTCGCTTAAGTAATACATCATCTCACAACTAACTCATTAGTTGTAATGCTTGCAAGGCTTAAGTGATGTGTATTACCGAGAAGGCCTAGAGATACCTCTCCGACAATCGGAGTGACAAAACCTAATCTCAAATACGCCAACCCAACAAGTACCTTTGGTGACACTGTAGTACTCCTTTATAATCACCCGATTCGTTGTGACGTTTGGTAGTACCAAAGTGTTCCTCCGTAAACGGAGTTGCATAATCTCATAGTTACAGGAACATGTATGGGTCATGAAGAAAGCATTAACATACTAAGCGATCAAGTGTTAAGCTAACGGAATGGGTCATGTCAATCAGATCATTCAACCAATGATGTGACCTTGTTAATCAAATAACAACTCCTTGTTCATGGTTAGGAAACATAACCATCTTTGATTAACAAGCTAGTCAAATAGAGGCATACTAGTGACATCTTGTTTGTCTATATATTCACACATGTATTATGTTTCCGGTTAATACAATTCTAGCATGAATAATAAACATTTATCATGATATAAGGAAATAAATAATAACTTTATTATTGCCTCTAGGGCATATTTCCTTGATCTCCCACTTGCACTAGAGTCAATAATCTAGATTACAAAGTAATGATCCTTACACCCATGGAGTCTTGGTGCTGATCATGTTTTGCTCGTGGAAGAGGCTTAGTCAACGGTCGCAACATTCAGATCCGTATGTATTTTGCAAATCTCTATGTCTCCCACTTGGACTTGGTCCCGAATGGAATTGAAGCGTCTCTTGATGTGCTTGGTCCTCTTGTGAAATCTGGATTCCTTTGCCAAGGCAATTGCACCAATATTGTCACGAGAAGATCTTCATCGGTCCCGATGCACTAGGTATGACACCTAGATCGAAATGAACTCTTTCATCCAGACTCCTTCATTCGCTGCTTCAAGCAGCTATGTACTCCGCTTCACATGTAGATCCCGCCACGACGCTTTGTTTAGAACTGCACCAACCGACAGCTCCACCGTTTAATAAAAACACGTATCCGGTTTGCGATTTAGAATCGTCCGGATCGGTGTCAAAGCTTGCATCGGCGTAACCATTTACGACTAGCTCTTTGTCACCTCCATATCGAGAAACATATCCTTAGTCCTTTTCGGTATTTCGGGATGTTCTTGACCGCTGTCCGATGATCCACTCTGGATTACTTTGGTACCTTCTGCCAAGCTTACAGCTAAGCATACGTCGGGCTGGTACACAGCATTGCATACATGATAGAGCCTATGGCTGAAGCATAGGAACATCTTTCATTTCTCTCTATCTTCTCATTGTGGTCGGGCATTGAGTCCGACTCAATCTTACACCTTGTAATCAGGTAAAAACCTTTCTTTGCACGATCCATTTTGAACTTCTTCAAAACTTTATCAAGGTATGTGCTTTGTGAAAGTCCAATTAAGCGTCTTGATCTATCTCTATAGATCTTGATGCCCAATATGTAAGCAGCTTCACCGAGGTCTTTCATTGAAAACTTTTATTCAAGTATCCTTTTATGCTATCCAGAAATTCTATATCATTTCCAATCAATAATATGTCGTCCACATACAATATTAGAAATGCTACTGAGCTCCCACTCACTTTCTTGTAAATCTGGGCTTCTCCAAAAGTCTGTACAAACCCATATGCTTTGATCACACTATCAAAGCGTTTATTCCAACTCCGAGAGGCTTGCACCGGACCATAAATTGATCGTTGGAGCTTGCACACTTTGTTAGCACCCTTTGGATCGACAAAACCTTCTGGTTGCATCATATACAACTCTTCTTCCGAAATCCATTCAAGAATGCGGTTTTACATCCATTTGCCAAATTTCATAATCATAAAATCGGCAATTGCTAACATGATTCGGACAGACTTAAGCATCGCCACTGGTGAGAAAGTCTCATCGTAGTCAACCCCTTGAACTTGTCGAAAACCTTTTGCAACAAGTCGAGCTTTGTAGACAGTTATATTACCATCGGCGTCGGTCTTCTTCTTAAAGATCCATTTATTTTCAATGGCTTGCCGATCATCGGGCAAGTCAACCAAAGTCCATACTTTGTTCTCATACATGGATCCCATCTCAGATTTCATGGCTTCCAGCCATTTTGCGAATCTGGGCTCACCATCGCTTCTTCATAGTTCGTAGGTTCGCCATGGTCAAGTAACATGACTTCCGAATAGGATTACCGTACCACTCAGTGCGTATTTTACTCTGGTTGACCCACGAGGTTCAGATAGTAACTTGATCTCAAGCTTCATGATCATCATCATTAGTTTCCTCACTAATTGGTGTGGTTGTCACAGAACCATTTCTTGTGATGAACTACTTTCCAATAAGGGAGTAGATACTGATTATCTCATCAAGTTCTACTTTCCTCCCACTCACTTCTTTCGAGAGAAACTCCTTCTCTAGAAAGGATCCGAATTTAGCAACGAAAATCTTGCCTTCAGATCTGTGATAGAAGGTGTACCCAACATCTCCTTTGGGTATCCTATGAAGACACATTTTTCCGATTTGGGTTCGAGCTTATCTGGTTGAAGTTTCTTCACATAAGCATCGCAGCCCCAAACTTTAAGAAACGACAACTTTGGTTTCTTGCCAAACCATAGTTCATAAGGCGTCGTCTCAACGGATTTTGACGGTGTCCTATTCAACGTGAATGCGGCCGTCTCTAAAGCATAACCCCAAAGCGATAGCGGTAAATCGGAAATAGACATCATAGATCGCACCATATCTAGTAAAGTACGACACGACGTTCGGACACACCATTTCTCCGTGGTGTTCGGGTGGCGTGAGTTGCGAAACTATTCCACAATTTTTCAAATGTAAACCAAACTCGTAACTCAAATATTCTCCTCCACGATCAGATCGTAGAAATTTAATTTTCTTGTTACGATGATTTTCCACTTCACTCTGAAATTCTTTGAACTTTTCAAATGTTTCAGATTTGTGTTTCATTAAGTAGATATACCCATATCTGCTCAAATCATCTGTGAAGGTGAGAAAATAACGATACCCGGCGTGCCTCAACATTCATTGGACCACAAACATCGGTATGTATGATTTCCAACAAATCAGTTGCACGCTCCATAGTTAGGAGAACGGCGTTTTGTCATCTTGCCCATGAGGCACGGTTCATAAGTACCAAGTGATTCATAATCAAGTGATTCCGAAGTCCATCAAGATGGAGTTTCTTCATGCGTTTTACATCGATATGACCTAAACGGCGATGGCCACAAATAAGTTGCACTATCATTATCAACTCTGCATCTTTTGGCTTCAACATTATGAATATGTGTATCACTCTGTCGAGATTCAACAAGAATAGACCATTCTTCAAGGGTGCATGACCATAAAAGATATTATTCATATAAATAGAACAACCATTATTCTCTGATTTAAATGAATAACCGTCTCGCAATAAACAAGATCCAGATATAATGTTCATGCTCAACGCGGCACCAAATAACAATTATTTAGGTCTAAAACTAATCCCGAAGGTAGATGTAGAGATAACGTGCCGATCGCGATCACATTGACTTTGGAACCATTTCCCACGCAAGATCGTCACCTCGTCCTTTGCCGATTGCTCGTTTATTCCGTAGTCCTGTTTGAGTTGCAAATATTAGCAACGGAACCAGTATCAAATACCAGTGCTACTACGAGCTCTAGTAAGGTACACATCAATAACATGTATATCATATATACCTTTGTTCACCTTGCCATCCTTTTATCCGCCAAATACTTGGGGCAGTTCCGCTTCGAGTGTCGGGTCTGCTTGCAAGTAAAACACTCAGTTTGGGCTTAGGTCCGACTTGGGTTTCTTCTCTTGATCAGCAACTTTCTTGCTGTTCTTTTGAAGTTTCCTTCTTCTTCCCTTTGCCCTTTTCTTGAAACTAGTGGTCTTGTTGACCATCAACACTTGATGCTCTTTCTTGATTTCTACCTCGCAGCTTTTAGCATCGCGAAGAGCTCAGAATTGTCTTAGTCATCCCTTGCATATTATAGTTCATCACGAAGCTCTTGTAGCTTGGTGGCGATGATTGGAGAATTCATCAATGACACTATCATCCGGAAGATTAACTCCCAGCTGAATTAAGTGATTGTTATACCGGACATTTTGAGTATGTGCTCACCGTGAACTATTCTCCTCCATCTTGCAGCTATAGAACTTATTGGAGACTTCATATCTCTCAATCCGGGCATTTGCTTGAAATATTAACTTCAACTCTGGAACATCTCATATGCTCCATGACGTTCAAAACGTCGTTGAAGACCCGGTTCTAAGCCGTAAAGCATGGCACATTGAACTATAGAGTAGTCATCAGCCGCTTTGCGGACGTTCACAACTTCGGCTCAAGATCTCGCAGCGAACTGTCACCCGGCGGTGCTTCCGGGGCGTAATTTTTACGTGCAGCAATGAGGATAATCCTCGTTACGGACCCAATCCGTAATTGCTACCATCATCTTTCAACTTTGCTTTCTCAAGGAACGCATTAAAATTCAACGGAACAACAAAGACGAGCCATCTATCTACAAGAAACATAGACAAGCAAAACACTATCGGTACTAAGTTCATGATAAATTTTAAGTTCAATTAATCATATTAAAAACTCCCACTTAGGCAGACATCTCTCTAGTCATCTAAGTGATCATGTGATCCATTTAACTAAACCGTGTCCGATCATCACGTGAGACGGAATAGTTTCAACGGTGAACATCACTATGTTGATCATATCTACTATATGATTCACGTTCGACCTTCGGTCTCCGTGTTCCGAGGCCATATCTGTTATATGCTAGGCTCATCAAGTTTAACTTGAGTATTCGCGTGTGCAACTGTTTTGCACCCGTTGTAGATGGACGTAGAACTTATCACACCCGATCATCACGTGGTGTCCGGGTACTACGAACTTTGGCAACGGTGCATACTCAGGAGAACACTTCTTGATAATTTTAGTGAGAGATCATCTTATAATGCTACCGTCAATCAAAGCAAGATAAGATGCATAAAGGATAAACATCACATGCAATCAATATAAGTGATATGATATGGTCATCATCATCTTGTGCTTGTGATCTCCATCGCCAAGCACCGTCATGATCACCATCGTCACCGGCGCGACACCTTGATCTCCATCGTAGCATCGTTGTCGTCTCGCCAACTATTGCTTCTCGACTATCGCTACTCCTTAGTGATAAAGTAAAGCAATTACATGGCGTTGCATTTCATACAATAAAGCGACAACCATATGGCTCCTGCCGATTGCCGATAACTTGGTTACAAAACATGATCATCTCATACAATAAAATATAGCATCACGTCTTGACCATATCACATCACAACATGCCTGCAAAAACAAGTTAGACGTCCTCTACTTTGTTGTTGCAAGTTTTACGTGGCTGCTACGGGCTGAGCAAGAACCGTTCTTACCTCGCATCAAAACCACAGCGATACTTCGTCAAATAGACTCCGTTTAACCTTCTCAAGGACCGGGCGTATACACTTGGTTCAACTAAAGTGAGAGAGCAGACACCCGCGGTCACCTTTAAGCAACGAGTGCTCGGGCGGTGAAACCAGTCTCGCGTAAGCGTCACGCGTAATGTCGGTCCGGGCGCTTCATCTCACAATACCGCTGAACCAAAGTATGACATGCTGGTAGGCAGTATGACTTGTATCGCCCACAACTCACTTGTGTTCTACTCGTGCATATGACATCAACGCATAAAACCAGGCTCGGATGCCTTTGTTGGGAAGCGTAGTAATTTCAAAAATTTCCACGATCACGCAAGACCATGGTGATGGCATAGCAACGAGAGGGAAGAGTGTCCGCCCACGTACCCTCGTGACCGAAAGCGAAGCGTTATAACAACGCGGTTGATGTAGTCGACGTCTCCACGATCCGACCGATCCAAGCACCGAGCGTCACGGCACCTCCGAGTTCGCACACGTTCAGCTCGATGGCGATCCCGGACCGATCCAGCAAAGTGTCGGGATGAGTTCCGTCAAGACGACGGCGTGGTGGCGGTGATGATGCTCCACCGACGCAGGGCTTCGCCTAAGCTCCGCGACGATATGACTTCTCCCGCGCAGAGCTTCGCCTAAGCTTCGCGACGATATGACCGAAGTGGAATATGGTGGAAGGGGGCACCGCACACGGCTAAGGAAAGATCCGTAGATCAACTTGTGTGTCATGGGGTGCCCCCTGCCCCCGTATATAAAGGAGACAAGGGGGAGGTGGCCGGCCCTATAGGAGGCGCACCAAGGAGGAGTCCTACTCCCACCGGGAGTAGGACTCCCCCCCCTTTCCTAGTTGGACTAGGTTTGGAGGAGGAGAAGGGGAAGGCGCCGCCCCTTCCTTGTCCTATTCGGACTAGAGGGGAGGGGGCGCAGCCCACCTTGGGCTGCCCTTCCTCTTCTCCTATGGCCCATTAAGGCCCATTGACCTCCCGGGGTTCCGGTAACCTCCGGTACTCGATAAAATCCGATTTCACCGGAACATTTCCGATGTCCAAATGTAGGCTTCCAATATATCAATCTTTATGTCTCGACCATTTGAGACTCCTCGTCATGTCCGTGATCATATCCGGGACTCGAACAACCTTGGTGCATCAATACTTATAAACTCATTATGATGCATCATCGAAGCGTTAAGCGTGCGGACCCTACGGGTTCGAGAACTATGTAGACATGACCTAGAACCATTCTCGGTCAATAACCAATAGCGGAACCTGGATGCCCATATTGGTTCCTACATATTCTCTGAAGATCTTTATCGGTCAAACCGCTAACGACATACGTTGTTCCCTTTGTCATCGGTATGTTACTTACCCGAGATTTGATCGTCGGTATCCAATACCTAGTTCAATCTCGTTACGGTAAGTCTCTTTACTCGTTTCCGTAATACATCATCTCACAACTAACTCATTAGTTGTAATGCTTGCAAGGCTTAAGTGATGTGTATTACCGAGAAGGCCTAGAGATACCTCTCCGACAATCGGAGTGACAAAACCTAATCTCGAAATACGCCAACCCAACAAGTACCTTTGGTGACACCTGTAGTACTCCTTTATAATCACCCGATTCGTTGTGACGTTTGGTAGTACCAAAGTGTTCCTCCGTAAACGGAGTTGCATAATCTCATAGTTACAGGAACATGTATGGGTCATGAAGAAAGCATTAACATACTAAGCGATCAAGTGTTAAGCTAACGGAATGGGTCATGTCAATCAGATCATTCAACCAATGATGTGACCTTGTTAATCAAATAACAACTCCTTGTTCATGGTTAGGAAACATAACCATCTTTGATTAACAAGCTAGTCAAGTAGAGGCATACTAGTGACATACTGTTTGTCTATATATTCACACATGTATTATGTTTCCGGTTAATACAATTCTAGCATGAATAATAAACATTTATCATGATATAAGGAAATAAATAATAACTTTATTATTGCCTCTAGGGCACATTTCCTTCACTCGGTCCCAACCGGAAACATCCATGCTCCTTGACCGGATGACGGGCTTTAATCCAGGGCCATGGAACCCTCATCCCGGCCCCTCTATTTGGTGTGTACCAGGAAAGAGGTTTGCAACCTACTAAACCATATTCTTTGCAGAAAGCATGTGGTAGTACGACGAAAGGAACGGATGGTAACGTGACTTGACTCACGTTGACACTGGAGTTAAATAGTTTGGCATAAGACTGGCATGCTACAACAATACCATCTTACCACCCATCATGTCACCACATGATCATGTAAACTCACATCGAATAACACATCGAGTTTCGAAGCTCACTTGCAATAGCTTTGCATGTAATATAACCCTTACTGCTATGCATATAATCATGCCATGAACTGACTACTTAATGCAAACATGCAAAACACTCATCATATCAAAGGTTCAAACATGCTTGCCTGGTTCGGAGTAGTCGGAGTCTAGCTCGGTGAAGTTCAGCGGTTCCGTCACCTCCTCCCAGTATCTACGAAGATAAGAAAAATACGCACTAACGTAAATACCATGTGTGCACAAAAAGTGTTCCAATTATTTTTCAAATAAATATGATAAAAAACTAGACAGAAAAATAAAGGTGACAGAAAAAGAATCAATCAAAAATCATTTTTTGTTTAAAAGTTATTAAAGTTTTAGTCCAGGGACTTATGCGTAATGAAACGAAACTTTCGAGGGCTAGCTTAAAAAACAAAAACGATTGGTTAAAAACCCGCCAACTCCAAAGGGAAGCGTATCCCTTGAAGGCGTTTTCAGAAAACGTTTCAAAAAGAAGAAAAAGCTGACGGGGGGTCCCACCCGTCGGGTTTAAACTCTGAAACAGAGTCACCGGCGCCCGAAGGCTGCGGTGGTCGCCGGCGGTGATCCACGGCGAGTTAGGAGGAGTGGGTGGTACCTACGGGCTCCTTGGGTCCTTCCGCACCTGTGGGTGGTGGAGTTGGTCGATGGCGAGCACCACGTCGACAGTGGCCTCAACTCCGTGAGGCGGTGGTTGAGGCAAGCAGTGAAACTTCGCGGGGAGGCTACAAAGGTTGAATTGAGGCTCGGGTTAGAATACTGGGTGCACCACAGGGCTGCTGACGTGGTTTGGGAGGCGGAGGTGGACTCACCTGAGTGAATCAAGCCGGAGCCCGAGGCGGATCGGGGCGGCCGTGGTCGGGGAAGGAGACCTCCTCGGGGTCCTCCTGGTGGCTTGGCGGGGCCCTGGTGAGATGGAGTTGTGGTGCGGGGTCGAGAACGAGCTCGGGGGCTCCTTTTATAGCTGATCCAAGGCGGTGGCCGTGAACGGGATAACTCCGGCGGCTATTACGGTGGTGCAGCGGTTGGTCAGGTGGTTTAGGGGGCTAGGCATCACCGTGGGGGCTTACTGGTACGGTTTAGGTGCTAAGCTTGGCCTGCCTTGGTTGATACTCCAAGTTCCGAACGGAACGGCGCACGGAGCTCGTCGACGGCAGGGAGCACGCCTGCGCTGCTCGAACCCAGACGGCGACAGGCGCGCACATCGCAGCAAGCAGACGGCCACGCGGAGGCCTCGGGTGGCTTGGGCGGTGCTAGACGGCGCCGAAAGCTGGAGCTGATCCCTGCTGGCCGCCACGGGTGGCTCTGCCACCGCAGAAGCTGTCGGCGTCGGCGGGACACGTCACCACCAACGATGGTGCCCGTCCAAAGGACCGTGCGGCGCCCTGGATAAGAAGAAGGAGCAGTGCGCATGGCTCTAGAGTGGGCACTGGTGAGATCGACGCCATGTCTCTGAAGAAAACGACACTGACGGTCGAACTGAAACACTGAACTCTGAAAATGAACAGCAACAGTGCATGCCAGGTGTTTGATGAAATGATTTTGGCATGTGGGAAATTTATCTGGAGCTGATCTTTGGTGAGGTGGCCTCTCAATGCACCTGGGGGCTGCTTGATTTATCTCATAATTTTTGGAGAAGAGAAAATATGAATTTCGCCAAATTTTCCAAATTTGGTCCAAACTTGCAGTGAGTAAAACTTGAAAATTTTGAACTGTGGAAGAGTGGATCTTGATGGATCTAGGTTGGGAGTGTTAAGGACTAGCCAGAGGAGTTGGTTTGAGATCAAAACTCAAACGAAATCAGATACTTCATTTGTAAATCACCTAGGTCAAAAATTAAAGACAGAAATAGTTTTGGGGATAAAATAAATGGAATAAAATCCAAAATGGGTTGAACTTGCTAGGATTGTCTACTTGACTTGACCCAAAGTGGAGGGAGGTGTTTTGGAGGAAAATTTTAACATGAGGCATGGTAAAACAATGGGTGGTTGCAAAACAAAAGAATAGCCCCAAAACCCATAGGGTTTCTTTTTAATAGAAATTTAATTTCCAAAAATTTATTGTGATGAGTTAACATCAGAAGGAAAGTTTTTAAAAACCAAACACCAAGGTTGAGGAAGATACAAAAATAAAATACTTGCCATAGGAGAAATTTTTTTGAGAAGGAGGGGCTTTTGGAAAGATTTTAAGTAGCCTCCTTCAAATCAAATAAAGGGTTTGTCAAAAACCAAATATATTTTTTTGGAGTGTCACACAACCTATACGTGCATGCACCCTTTGTTAAGGACATGGATTGTTACGGGTATTAATCAATCTTATCTGTGATAAGCAGAACATTGATGTTTGCAGCGGTCTTTATGAATCACAACGTATCGAACGGGTTATCAACATAGTAGGCTTATCTACATGAAAAAGATGACGTCACACTGAATGAACAATCATCGGTTTATTAAATGCCCGCTTCTGACCGCCTGGCCCACCAAAGGTTCCTCTCACAGCGCTACTGCGTTGGGTCACTGACATGCAGGCCATGCACCCAAAGAGCCCACACGTTAGTGGAAGAACGGCGCAGTGTCCTAGATCAGAGTCGAGGGCGCCACTCGCGGCACGCCCGGCTGAACACGCCTCTGTGCCGCATTCAAACGCCTCCATGAAACCGCCCGTGTGGAAGCCGAGAAACCCACTTTGGACACACGTCCGTTCATGACCGGGCTGGCGTTAAACGCAACGCAGGCCGAGCTCCTCCCGTCCGCCGTCTATTTAATCGCCTATTTAAACGAGGCCAAATGCCGGCCAAGAATCGCACACCTCCGCCGCTCCCCTATCTCCTCCACCATTTTGTCCACTCTTACAATGGCTTACGAAGAGTAGTTATTCCGCATCCAAGCCGGCTGGGTAGCCCGCCGGATACGAGCTATGCAGCTCGCTGATCCACCTCCCTCCCCTCGCCCTACGGAGCTAGTTGCCACCCAAAGCCGGCGCGCGGTTCGGCAACTCGCCGCTCCAGGCCAGCTCGACGAGGAGCAGCGCACGAGCGTCGTTGCTGCCGTCCACGCCGCCACCTCGTACCGCGTCTCCTGCTTTACGTGGCGAGACTCCCATGCCGGCGGCCGCGCCATGCAAGCAGCGACAGAAGCCGGGTGCGCGGAGAGCGACGAGTCGGTGGCCAGCGCCTCCGCGTCCGCCGCCATCATCGAGGAGAAGTAGAACACGGGTGGCCGCCGCCGCTTGGGTCCCATGAAGGCCACCGCGGAGGCGACGTCGGCGTACACAGCAGGTGTCTTGCCGGATGCTTTTGTTGCGAGGACCTTCGTCGACCCGGCATGGGCTCCACGGAAGAGGTCAATGTTAGGATGAACTCGAGCCTGTGCCGGCCATGGCGAAGTAGTGGCCGGTGATGAACTCGAACCGGTGCTAGCCACCACCATCTTACGGCACCAGCCAATGATATCAGTTGGGCAGTGGGGAAGCGAGCCATCATTTGTGCTGAAGCATATACCTCCGGGGCTCCCGGCAGTCCGGTGATCGTGCTGCCGGACATGAGGAACACAAATCGATCGGTGGGCGACCATTTAGGCCAGGTATTATATACTGTGCTGTCGAGAACTAGCACCGCGTAGTTCATTTGAATGTAATGAAATCCGTCATGTTTGTATGAAAATTCGGTATTTTATATGATTTCCGTCGTTGTTTATATGAAATATCAGTTTGTATGCGTGTTTGCGTGAATTTCGTCCGGTTGGTTGAGTTCTTTGTCATAATGTGTGCGCCTACGGTTGGATGGCGTAATTTGCGGGTCGCCATCGGTTCTGCGGGCGGCTCGAGGCGGCGTTGTGGGACAAAAACACAGCTCAGGCGAGCTCGTCTCCAACGTCTGCTACTGGAGGATGCATGACAACATGAGCACCGAGCCATTCTCGTTCATCGGTGGCAAAGGCACGGTGGACAAAAGGGTCGCCAATATTTTGGCTACCGGGCAAGATCCAAACAGCCCCTCCCAACAGATTCAAATCCTCGTTCGCCGTGGAATTTTGCCATGTGTTGTTTTCATGGACTAGCAAGATGCCCGTGCATTGCACGGAACATCAAGATGCATTTTTTACAAACTCCGCATGCATGCAAGGGATAATTAATGTCCTCCTTTGCTAGTACCATGAGGCAAACACCATTAATATTGCATCGATTAGTGTTAGTGGCCTTGTATATCTGCAAATTGTAATTTTGATAGTGGCCCCTTGTATATAAAAATGGAGGGAGAAAGATGAGAGATAAGGTGAGGAGGAGTGGGGCGTGGTGGTGACTGGTGGTCGGACTGGGCGGAGGCATGGGGATGGACGGCGCATTATGTCTAGGTTTATAGGTATCTCTCTCACACACACCCACGAAGGTGGGGGACGTGCACGAAGAGAAGAGGTGCACGCACGGCGCACGTACTCCCCTCTCTTTCCCAACCACACCCGCGCGGGTACATGGTGGAGCTCATTTCTGTACAAAAAGGCAGCCCACGTGGTAATTTGGCACGTGTACTGGTTGTCCACTTGGTGGAGGGAGGATCATCTACCACGGGTGAACAAACAAATTGCGACTTGACGCGTTATGTTAAATTAAAAAAAGAGGCAAACCATGTGGGGCCTACCTTAGAGGCAAGGCTCTATACCTCAAGTACTTTTGATGTGTCCCGTCAACTCACGTAAGCGAGGAGAAGCTTGCTTAGTCACGCTGCCCCCCCACAGGCGTGGTGGCTCCTGGGATGAGGTGAAGCTTGCTTACAGTAGTAGTAGTAGTAGTAGTAGTATTAGTAGTAGTAGTAGTAGTAGGAGTAGTAGTAGTAGTAGTAGTAGTAGTAGTAGTAGTAGTAGTAGTAGTAGTAGTAGTAGTAGTAGTACTGGATGCCTTTACGCCCGCTCCCTCGCCCACGCGCGTGGTGGCTCGCAGCACGAGGAGAAAATTTTACTACTCCCTCTGTTTACCCCTCGTCCCTACTATGTATACTTTGGTTAGTACTCCCTCCATTTACTTATACAAGGCCACTATAAAAAAATACATTTTGCATCTATACAAGGCCACAAATAGTAATTGAGACAAAAGTTACTACTCCCTGCTTTCCAGTTTATGGCTCAATTTCAAAATCTCTCCAACCAAGGTAGACGGTGAGTGGTCGAATTAATTTCGTAGTTTGCACAAGTAATTAGTACGCTCGTTTTTCTCAAGAAGTTATGTTTACCGAGGCATTAATTAGAACGAATGCATGAATGACCACTAAATTTCCATGAACTTGTACATGCATCGGTAAGTACAATAGTGCGCTTTACTACATGGCATTTTTGCATATGTGGAGGAAAGAGAGGCAAGGAAAAAGTGGAGAAGTGGGCTCTCATGCAAGAGCCAGCCTCTACTACATGGTGGAGCACTGGGAGAGGCACATGGAGGTGGTCAGGAATTGGGAGACTCATGCCGGTCGTAGCGCCGTAGTTAAAATGATAATGGCAAGTCAAATCACGGGGCCTCACCTGTCCAGCAGTAACTCGCTGTCAAATCACACAACCCTACGTTTGCAGCAGCCTACTCCCTCGTCTTCTCGCGTCTCTGTCGAACCGACTAGGCGGAACTGCCCCGCCGCCTACCGCGCAGGAAAAGCCCCGCCCTCGACTTTTAAATACAACTACATCCGCTTGAAAATCCAATGATATACTTTTTGTGACATAGAACTACATGCAAGCCCTATAAACCGAGACGCCTAAAAATAAAAAAACCGAGACGGAGAGGGTAGTTTAGCAGGTATCTTTTTAGATCAATATAGTCGGGATTCACCAAGGAGCAAAACCAAGTGGTAGGCTGCTCCTATCGTGTTGGCGTAGCAACTCAAGCAGGTCGATCCGCACACCGAAATGGCGACACACTTAACAGACCCCTTTGGCCGACATGTGGCTCATCCACCGTCTTGTTCCACGTGCGATGCACCAAATTACAGTACAAAGCAGCGGTTGGAATTGGAGGCACCCCGGTCGTAGCGCCACAGTAGTAGAAAATGAGCGATGAGGGGTCAAATCACAAAGCCCCACCTTGCCCGCATTAAGCCGAGTCTTTGGACGGACGAAGCAACCATCATTTCACTCTAGGGCGCAAGAGCATAAAGAAAAGAGAAAACAATGATGTGTGCGGCAGCTACCTAGGGCACCCTAGGTAGGGGTCTCCACTACAGATCCTTTTTAAAGCGCCCACTACAAATCGGCTTCTCCCTCGTCCTCTTGAAGAAAACTGATGATGAGTGTGGCGGTAGGGTTTGTAGGAGTACTACGGCGTGCGCGGCCATGTCGTAGTAAACGGGTTCGAGTCGACGCCTTAAATATGTGTGGGCCGCTTGGTTTTACGGGAACGGGGCAACATTTTGGGTTCGGGGACCAGTGGAGATATAGTACGTACAAAAAATTGTGGACGTAGGTTCGACCGAAAGGCAATGATGCATGGGCCCTGCATTTTGATATACCGGGTCATGTGAAATTTGCTACTCTACTCAAAACTAGTAAGGTACACATGTATTGAACGCATGAGATTTCGAAACCAAATTATGAATAAATACACACTATAGCATGTAAAGCTTTGAGTCATATATGCATGATGTAGATGTTCTTTTAGTTCTTATAGTTCATCTCATTCAAAATCAATTAGTTTTATAAAATGTTAAGATTCATGGGGTTGTGCATTGTAAATCATAAAGTAAAAAACGAATAATGGCAATTCATTTAGAAAATAATAATTAATTATGATACAGAAGATTCTAGAACAAAGGAGAAGTACTTGTGTTTTGAGGTTTGTGCATTATGCTTAAGTTCAACCATGGAGTCTTCTAAATTATACATGTGGCAGATCTGGTGGAATGTTGATGATATCCAACGGCCAGTAGTGCTCGGATTTGCCTATCTCTGCACTGTCGGGTTAGCTTCATCCAACGACCATCTTTCAAAGTTATTGGCACACTATATAGTTCTTGTGCCATAGTTGCATGTTTTGGAAAAAAAACTACTAGTGGGTTGTACTATCTGTTTAGGAATAGAATATGTATACATGGAAGTTGTAGGGAAAGAGATGACATGGAGCATCTCAATTCCTATGAGTAGGGATTGGAAAAGAGATGTCATTTGGTTCACATCATAGGAACTTTTCTATTGAATCTAGAGATGACATGTATCTCAATTCCCATGAGGAGGGATTTGAAATTAAGGGAGTATAGGACTCCATTCATATGAACCAAGTGGCTCTAAAGCTATAGAAATGATATCATGTTTATTTCCTTTGAAATGTGGAGTATATGAATTTATTCCTATGAACCAATTGGCTCTAAAGGAAAAAATCCTATAAAAATCATATCATATAGAGTTCCTATGATATTCCTCGACACTAAAGGATGCTTGAAATTGTTGCGGGTGATACGATGGTCTTTCTTTGTAGACTCCTCACCCATCTTTATAGTTACCTCTCGAAGATGAATGAAATGATATATACATGGTATTCTACATGTGCAATTTGGTACATGAAAACTTGGTAAAAGTTTGCGAGGTTTGAATTTTCAATAAAGCTATATCCTATATGCACTGCATTTCGGAACGGAGGGAGCATACGGCAGTTGCTAACACTCACGTGGAAGATTTGTGTGTAGGAGGAGTGGCTGTTCTGTTAAATGACATGGCAAAACTGACACTGTCGGATGCCGATCTAACGGTTCTTACGGTGTTCGTCAGGAAAAGGCTTGTGGCGAATGTTTGTCGGATAATGATTTACGGACACATGCATTGCATTGATACGTGCCCCCGTCTCTCTCACACACACGCACCCTCACGAGTCACGACTCTCCCGAGTCCCGAGTCCTCTCGCAGACTCGCACGTCGCACCCACCGTCTATCTGCAGGTAGACGTCACGCACATATGTGCTCTTCACACGCTACCCTCAGAACTTCTAAAAAAAAAAGACGGCTCGCACATTTTATTTTAGCTCACACATCACACACTTATACTATTACTCTATGCGTAACGTTCTTTGGGCATAGTATATTGTACTCTCACGAAGAGAAGCGGTGCATGCACGCACTAGTTCTCTCACACCCACTCTGGTACACGAGGAGCGCATTTTTTTGAAGCTGGTACAACAAAATAACTCCACTATATATAAAAGCAGGAGCCTTAGCGCTTGCTTTACTAGGGTTCCTCGATTCACTCTCTCATGCTCTCCAGATCTAAGCAAGACATAGGTGGCCACACTCTCTCAGCTCATGGCTGGTCACAAATCGGCGGACAACCTCGACCGGGCAGGGGTGTAGGTGCATCGTTCACGCTGTCGTCGGCAGCGAGGAGGAGACCAAAGGCTGCCCCAGCGTCCCGATCGGGCGGCCGTTCTCTCCTAGAGAGCGCCCGGCTCGGAGGGCCTCCGACCCTTCTTCCTCCCTCGGTATTGTGGCCAAGATGCGGCCTCCGACACCGTCTTTGCCACATGCCGACGACCCTCGGTATATATTCCTTGAAACCTGCCTTGCTCATCGCCCCAGCTCCTTCGTGTGGATCCTTTTCTACTTCGTCCGCTGTTCCAAAGCCACCTAGACTTCTACTATTATTAGAAGTAATGCTAGTTCATACAATGACTCAAAGCGTTGGTTCAAACAGGGAAGAAAGTGGGAAAGCTGTAGCATGAATCTAGGACTTGGTTCTAAGAGGAAACGGGGAAAGTAGTAATATCATCCTTTGTTTAAATAACCGTATTTCATATTTGCGCAAACAGGAATGTCTGTCTCCATATCGCTTTGGGATGTACGTCTCTTATCGCTTCTATCCCGCAATCAAAAGCACACATCTCAGCTTTTAGTACAACTACGCAAAATGAGATGGCTATCCTCGTTGCCTTCGTCTAACCTCCCGCCTTCAAGGTATCCCTACATTGGTAGTAACTAAGGTAGAATGACCAACGCAATCTAAAAGAAGCTGATTAGACGCGTTTTACTTTCCGATAACGCAGGGCGAGCGAAAACAACTGCATCCTAGTCCGGAATGCACTTTCTACCAGTTCATCCATGGACCGAGGACTAGCTGGCACGGCTGCACGGGCGGTTTTTGACAGGTCGCGGACAAGAGGCATTGTGGTCTGCTTATTTCTGCAAATAGCCGTGCTTAAATTTAGTGGAATGCACAAGAATTTCACCGTCAAGACATCGCATGGTTTAGTTCAGCATTCCGGTGAGACCACAATTATAACTGGTTATTCGGAATGAGAGAACCTAACCCCGAATGGTGGCAACAAGAAAAAACCAGAGTGAACTCCAGGAAATTTAAGCCTGCCGGGAGGCCCTTTGCTCAGAGAAGCCTTTTGCTTGTTTTTTCTGATTTGTAAACCTTCTCACAACTTTGTCTTTTGTTGTGAACTAGTATATGTTTGTTATGTTGTATGAATCATTGAGATGTATAAAATTGCTTAACTTATACTTTTAAAGTTTTTTATGAAGACGAGTTTAATGTGAGTGTTCTACATGAGCGCTGGACTAGCGTGTGAACATTTGGAATTTATTACATTGTGGCCTCAATTAACTGCATGAACCACTGTAACAAGATACATAGTTGCTTATATGTCAGACAGCAGATTGTTGATTGTTAGATGGTCGATAGCCTAGTGTTGAAGTGAGCTGAGCCAATGTGTCGTGTTTTGCACAACTGCTTACAAGTGGGGTAGCGCCAACAGTGTTTACAAGTACTTATGTATACGCCGTCGGTATACGGTTCTCGAACGAGTGCTCTATTTCATCAAAACACACACTGCTCGTATGATAAACCGTGACAACTTATGTCTTACCATGCCATATTCATGAAAAACTAGTGATGACGATCTGTTTTAAGCAACAATTATGATGGTTCTCACATGATTCACGGGCACACAAAAGTAGCAATAGTTCCCATAGATGGATTCAAACATAGTACTAGCCCCAGAGGGGTCGATAATGTGAGCAAGGTTCGGATAATTAGACACAATCCAAACTACTATTAAACACTAGCTGGGGCAACTATTTCATGCCTCGATCTAATTTGGGCTGGACACAAGACGGACCTTGCCATGAACATCATCGAGGACGTCCGGCAGCAGGCAAGGTTCGGATAATTAGACAGAATCCAAACTACTATTAAACACTAGTTGGGGCAACTATTTCATGCCTCGATCTAATTTGGGCTGGACACAAGACGGACCTTGCCATGAACATCATCGAGGACGTCCCGCAGCAGCTCAATCCGTGAACCTTCATGAAGACAACCTTGTGGCCTTGCCATCGATAAACTTGTTTGTGGAGGCATGCCACGCCATCTTCTGCGTAAGCTTGACAAGAACAGATGCCTCACAAACGAAGGAGTAGCTTTGAACTTCTTGTGCTTCGCACACACTGGACAACACGCCGACAACAAGTGAGGCTGGAATACAACTCTTCATTGGTATAACCGCAAATGGCTTCCAGGATCCAACAGCCTAAGAACTCGTTTTTCCCGGTCGTATATTCAGGTCGTCCGCCTCATAGCGAGTGACATGTACAACCACACAATCCTTGTGCGCATCAGGGCTCTAATTGAAATGTAAACAAATTCTGAATTACTTTTCAAAGATAAGAAACACAAGTTATTTAAACCACTATGTATAGCATGGCATCGAAGCTAATAAAATTTTGCATTATTAATCACCACATACTTCCTTTTCTAAAAACAACACCACATACTTAGATGAAAACCACAATCGAGATCGGCAAAGAAGGAAATCACCTTGGGCAGCTCAATGGGGGACACATCCTCGAAGGGGAAAACTGCTCTGCAGTGCCACGGGGTCAGAACCTCAAACGGGCGTTGACCATCTCAAGAGTGGCCGTGAGCGATCTTGGGTCAGCTCGGTGGTTGCCTCCATCTTCTTGGAGCTCTCGTCTCGTGGGGATCGGCCTCCGCGTCTCGCTCCAATATCGGCAGATCTTTGCTCGGTTCTCCTTGGTCCATCATGAAACCGATGAATACTAGGAGACCACCGAAAGGAAAACACAATCGCAATGACAATGAAACAAAAAGAGAGTGAGGATCGGTTATCGCTTTGCAAAAGTTCTTTTTTTCTCGAACGAAAATATACCAACATCATGGATCCGCTTACCTTCCCTTCGCTCGGAGAGAAGAACAAAGGCAGATGCAAGTGTTGCCTTTCTTGAAGATGGTGAGGAGAAGGGATTTAGCGAAGAGTGAAATGATGGTTGCTTCGTCCACAAACTTAGATCATGGGAGGTGGGGTTTTGTGATACGACGACTCACATCGCCGGCCACGACCGGGTGACTCTCCTTTGCATACTGCCTTCTAATTTGGTGGATGGCATTTGGGCCATGCTGCATGGCCCGCATGTCGGTGAACAAAAGTATAACGACATTCAGAGAGGGAGACGTTTCAATGACCTAGGAGGAGCCAAGCGGTAGAGTGTCTCCTTGTACTAGTAGTAATTGTTTTTACCGGTAGCTGTAGAGTGTCTCCACTGTACTAGTAGTAATTGTTTCTCTGGGCCCAAGACAAAACAGCCCATCCACACTAGTAAATAGTAAAATCAATTCAAAATCCCATATATTTAGTGAATGAGAGGCGCTACCCACACCCAGCACACCGTCCCCCTCCCCCAAAAAAATCTGGGTGCTCTTCTTCCTCCTCGCTCCCACCCACCTCACGTCAGCCCGCTCCACTCGTACCCCCAAATTCCTCACCTCACTCCTACAGAAAACCCCAGCTCCCCTTCTTCCTCACTCCTACAGAAAACCCGCAGCTCCCCTTCTTCTTCGCTCACACTACAACTAGGCTCGTCATTCGTTACTTTGCTCAAACCCGTGGGCGCGACGTGACGCCCTCGAGGAAAATGGAGTTGGCTGACCCCAGCGCCAAGAAGATGAGGCTCCCACCAGCGGCGACGCCTGTTGTAGATCCCGCACCCGGCAACGCGGGGAGAAGCGGTGACCCCGCCCCCACCGGATCCCAGGAACCCGTAGAATCTCGGGTGGAGCACATCAGCGATCTCCCGGACGCCGTCCTTGGGGAGATCATCTCGCTTCTCCCCACCAAGGATTGCTGCCGCACCCAAGTCCTCTCAATTCGGTGGCGCCCTCTATGGCGCGTCGTGCCCCTTAATCTCGACTGTCGTCAGCTATCTCTCTTCAATGATTTTGAAATCCCAGAGCCATCATCTCCTCCCACCGTGGCTCCGCTCAAAGCCTCTGATCCCGTCATGCTACTCGAGCAAGCATACCATGCCCTGCACGGTGGACGCCTGGCTGAAATCCCCTGAATTCACAAAACTACAGCTGCTTGAGTTCTACTATTCCCCTGGAAATCACATACCACATACCGAACGCCATGAACTTGTGCCCTCATCACCGATGTACATCTCGCGGTTTTCCTCCTCTCTCCACACCGCCACCTTTGCACTGTCCTACCTACCAGACAATCTGGTACTAAACCTTTGACTCCAATTTCTCAAGAAACTTTCACTTGTGCGGGTTCGTATATCGGAGGCCTCATTGCACAGCATCATCCACTCCAGTTGCCTGCTATTTGGAGTGCTTGGTGCTTGTTTTCCAGATTAGAATCGGTTGTCTCCAAATAAAGTCGCTAACCTTGTAAGAATTGGAATTTCTTTTGACGGAAGGCAGCTCATCATCCAAGATGCCCTTCACTTCAAAGGTTGATCCTTGATTCTAGTTATTCACCGTTGCAAATAACTGTCCTCTCTGCGCCTAAACTGGAGACCTTGGGTGTGATACATGATCACTGTGCTCATTTCAATATGGTGTTTGGCTCCACAGTTCTTGTGTACTTTATATTATCATCTACACTTGTAACCATAAGCTGCATTTTAAATTTCTGCGCATAATTTATATATCATCTTGGAGTACACATTTTGTACTAATATTATGTTCTATGCTCAATGAAGAGTTTCTCCATGGATGGCCTATCAATGGTGCTGGATTCTATCAAGATCTTATATATCCAAATGAATAGTTTTGATCTAAACAAGATTATTGGCTTGCTGCAATGCTTTCCATGTCTGGAGAAGTTGTATATAAAGGTGATAATTTCACGCACATTGGAAGCCCGCATATAGTGTACCAGAATTAACCGTTCAACTGTTGCTCTTTCGACACTCTTCTTTTAGACCTTGACTGTTTTCAATCTTCATGTATATTTAGGCAACAGTACGGGGTAAGAAAGTTATAACCAATCGGTGGATTCGTAAGCATCGGGATTTTCTCACTTCTCATGAGATTCGATTGAAGACAATAATGCTAGAACGATATGTAGCCAACCGTGCAAACACAAGATTTGTAACATTCTTCCTGCTGAATGTGAGGTTACTATTGTCCATCAGGCTTAAGTTTATCAGCAGCATGGTTTTGACGGATGGGTATGTCGAAGAGCAAAAAAAGGAGTTTCAGGTGGGCAAAAGAGCTTACGAACGTGCGGGCTTCTATTTACAACATATTGTGGTCATAATCCATAAATTTTACAACCCGGGATGTTCATTCTATGGACCTGACCGATCCATTTGACCGTGATTGCCGAAAAAAGTCTCGGAGTTAGATGTTGTTGCCCTTTTCAATCTGGTTTTTTGTAAACCCGATGAATAATTAACCCTCGTGCTTTTGTACAGTTTGTAAGCTGGAGTTAGATGTTCCTGCCCTTTTCAACTCGGCTATGACTGTCATATTTTCTTTGAAACAAGGCAAATGGCTTGCCATTCGTTTAATTTATAATGAAATGTTGTAAGAAATCCCAACCAAGGGAAATAACATCACTCTCGCTTGGCTGCTTGAGCTCAATGTGCATTCTGAAGCCAAGTGATTAGCCCCACCAGCACCCACAAACTTATTTGAACTAGCACATCAAATGGGCTGTAAATTTTCATAGGAAAGGCTGCATGACCGTGACAGATTTGGATTCGATAGTTGGGACCCATGAGGAAATAGCCTATCCAAGGTGGTGTCGACTTACTAGCCACCAACAAAAGATTCGCGCTACCACCGTTGGATTGACATCCAACATCGTCGTGTATCTTCTATCTCTTGTCTTCTTCTTCCTCTAGCCGCCCAAACCAAACCACCCCGTCAGCTCCGCCTGCTCCCACCTCCCATGGCTGGCTGCGCCTCCGCCGCCCTACCGTACGTACCATCCAACGTTGGCCAGTCCCTCCCTCTATTCCCCCACACGTCATGTTATTCTCCGGCGACGTCAGCCCCAACACGCACCCGCGCCCGAACCAGTCAACCCTAGTACTCCCCTCCGCGTGCGACTGGACCGGCGCATGTTCAACGGCTCCTGTTCGTTCCGTCCGAGGCCTCGCCGTCGTCCTCCGCTTTGCGGCCTTGGTTCGCTCGCCATGGGCGGTGCGCCGCCCTCTTGCGTTGTCAACGTCGTCAACAACCGAGAGGAACAAGGAGATGATCAGACGTGGAGAGGATGATGAGGGACCCACCAGCGTCATGGCAAGACGCAAGCAAGTGCCTCTATAGTACAAGCCCAAAAATATGGTTCCTCCTAATGGTTGGACATCCGGGGCTCACGCCATTGTCAACGTAGTCAATAAACGAGAGAATTACACTACGAGCGGTGACACCTGGGACCCGAAAGAAGTCGCGGAGTTTTTTTGAGGAACAAGCAGTTGTTATTTATACTAGTTTTAGCGACGGATTAGGGTAACAACGGGGCTGTGCGTGGGCTGTGGCCCGTCTAGCCAGGGTTTTATTTATGTTTACCACATCATGAGCCCAGTTGTGTTTTTTCTTGCTGAAAATGGCTAGCCCAGTTCTATTTTTTTAAAAGAAATACCCAAACAAGGCCTACTTGCTTTATCGGCCCTGCTGGGCTGCAAATCTTTCAAGACGAGGAGAGTTTCATTCGGTTTGCCTAGAAATGGGCTGTACATTTTTAAAACACATCAAACCGGGAATTAGTTTCAATTTTTTTTCATTACAAGATCTTAAATTCCATTGATTTTTTGTGTGGACAATTATTTGGATTTTATATTTATATAAATTATTTTTCAAAATAGTTTGAATGTGAACCGATATTTCTGAATTAAAAACAGTTGACCGCACCAAAATATGCAAAATTTCGTATACTTTTTAACCGTGGCCACAATATGGGGTGTAATGCTAACAAAAAGAAGATGGGCTCCAAAAAAATTCTTAAGAATTAGAGAATGGGTTGTACATTATTAGAAATAAGGGCAGATGGGCTGTATGTTGTTTTCCACAGATTTGAGGCTGACTTGTGCGCCTACTACAGGTTGACGCGTATGCTTTCATAAAAAAAAGGTTGACGCACACGCAACGCCCTGTCAACTTAGTGAACACACGAGAGCAAAGGATCGTTGGATGTCCATCCAACGGCCGTCGTCTTCTTCAATCTCGCTCTTCATGTTCCGGCCGCTCAAACAAGCGCCAATGGACTGCTCGCTCCCTCCTCCTCGGTCGGCTATCTTTGTCGCAAGAGCCTCACGGCCCCACGTACTCCCATCGCTGGCCTAGCCATCCCTCTATTCACCCACACATGCTGTTATTCTCCGACGACGGCAGATGAACCAGTAAACCCTCGTACTCCTCCGCGTGGGAAACAACTGCCGAGTATTCCCTGGCTCCGAGTCATTCCCTTCCTAGGCCTCGCCGTCGTCCACCGCCCTAGTGCTCTCGGCGCGGCCTGGTCAACATGGTCAACGACCGACATCCATCAGAAGTGGACTGTACGTGGCGAGGCTGACAGCTGGGTCCATGGCCGCACGCAAGGAAATGCCTCCTTATTAGGCGCAAAATAATGATTCCTCCACCTGACAGCTAGGACCCACAGGAAGGGCCTCTGTATTTCGTGAAAAAAACGTTCCCCCCACGATGTGTCACCCCACCAGCTATATCTTCGCACGCAAGGAAGTGCCTCCTTATTCGCCCAAAAAAATGAATACCCCCTGCTAGCTGGGACCCACCATATTGCTGCGCTGACTTGTGGGCCTACTAAGTTGACGGGGCCGGAGGGCTTTGTCAACTTAGTCAATACTCCAGTGACCGTATGATGTCCATCCAACGGCCATAGTGCTTCTTCAACCTCTCGCCTTCTTGCTCCAACCGCCCAAAGCAGTGTCGGTCGTGCCGCCTGCTCCTTCCTCCCGTGGCCGGCTGTGCTACCGCGGAGGAATCACCGCCCCCATACTACTCCCACCACTGGCCAGGCCATCCCTCCACTCACCCACACCCCCTGTTATTCTACGGCGGCAGCCTCACACCGTAGCTGAACCAGTGAACGCCAGATTCTCTCCGCGTGGGCATCCATCGCCGCGTTTTCCCAGCTCCGCCGTCCCCTTCCTAGGCTCGCCATCGCCCACCGCCGTGGTGCTCTCGGTGGCGTGGTCAATGTGGTCAACGATCGACTTCCATCGGAAGAGTATCAGACGTGGAGAGGCTGACAGCTGGGTCCACGGCAGCCGCAAGGAAGTGCCTCCTTATTACGCGGAAAATAATTATTCCTCCACCTGACAGCGGAGACCCACCGGACGGGCCACCAGTATTTTGCGAAAAAAATTGTTTCCCCCTGACTGCCGGGACCCACCGGACGGGCCACCGTATTTCACGAAAAAAACGTTCCCCCCGCTGTCAACTCGGACCCACCGGAAGTGCCACCTTATTACGCACAAAAAAAATGAATACTTCCCCGGCTAGCTGGGACCCACCTTGGTGGGAGGATGAAGTGTGGCCTACTAAGTTGACGGGGACGAAGGGCTTTGTCAACTTAGTCAATATGAACGACTCTAGCTCCAGTGACCGTACGATGTCCATCCAACGGCCGTAGTGCTTCTTCAACCTCTGGTTTTCTTGCTCCGGCTACCAAAGCAAAGGTCGGTCGTGCCGCATGCTCCTGCCTCCGTGGCGGCTCTGCTGCCGCAGAGGCCTCACAGCCCCTACTATTCCCACCGTTGGCGAGGCCTGCATGGCGACACACCTCACACCGCAGCCGAACCGGTGAACCTCAGATTCTCTCCGCTGGCTTCCACCGCGCGTCTTCCCCGGCTCCGCGTCGTCCCTTTCCTAGGCCTCGCCGTCGTCCACCGACGTGGTGCTCTCCGCGCGGCGTGGTCAACGTGGTCAAGGGACGACTTCCATTGGAAGAGTACTATACGTGGAGAGGCTGACAGCTGGGTCCACGGCCACAACCCAGTTTTTTTGTGATTTGCCAAGTAAGTCGCTTTGTCAGGCCTGTTGGGCTGCAAATCTTTCAAGACGAGGAGAGCTTTCATTCGGCTGGCCGAGAAAATGGCCCATCAGTAATGAGAAATTGGCTGTACATTTTAAAACACATCAAACCGACAATTAGTTTCAAATATCTTTTTTTTATTTCAAGATTTTAAATTACATTAATTTTTATGCGTGGAGAATTTGTTGGATTTTATATTGATATACATTTTTTAAAAATCAGTTTGAATGTGAGTCGAAATTTGGGATTAAAAACAGTTCGGACCTTTTGAAATATGCAAAATTTCAGATAATTTTTAACCGTGGCCACAATATGGGCTGTAATGCTAACAAAAACAATATGGGCTCCAAAAAACCTTAAGATTAGCAAATGGGCTGTAAATTATAAGAAATAATGGCAGATGGGTTGTATGTTGTTTTCCACTGATTTGAGGCTTTCCTAAAAAAAGGTTGACACACAAGTAGTGACTGTTGGATGTCCATCCAAGGGCCGTCGTGCTTCTTCAATCTCTGCTCTTCCTGCTCCAGCTGCTCAAACAAGCGTCGGCGGGACTGCTCTGCTCCTCCTCCCCTGCTGCCGGTTGTTCTGCCAGCAGCCTCACCGCCCCACCGCACTCTCATCGCTAGCCTAGCCATCCTCTACTCACCCACACTCGCTGTTATTCTCCGCGACAGCAGATGAACCAAGAACCCTCAGACAACAGACTCCCCTCCGCGTGGGAAACAAGCGCCGAGTCTTCCTCGCCTCCATGTCGTCCCCTTCCTAGGCCTCGCCGTCGTCCGCCGCCGTGGTGCTCTCGGCACGGCGTGGTCAATGTGGTCAACGACCGACTTCCATCGGAAGAGTACGTGCATGGAGACGCCGACAGGTGGGTCCACGGCGCAGCAAGGAAGTGCCTCCTTATTACACGCAAAATAATTATTCCTCCACCGACAATGGGACCCACCGGACGGGCCACCGATTTCGCGAAAAAACGCTTCCCGACATTGCAGGGACCCACCAGCTACACGTTCGCACGCAAGGAAGTGCGTCCGAAAAAAAACAATTCGCCGCTTCGACTGCTGGGACCCACCAGCTACATCTTCGCACGCAAGGAAGTGCGCCCAGCAAAAAAACGATTCGCCTCGACCGCCGGGACCCATCAGCTACATCTTCGCACGCAAGGAAGTGCACGAAAGTCGGGACCCACCTGGTCGAAGCGCACGAGTGTTGTCATTCGTCGCGAACGTACGTACATCTTGGTTGTTATAGAGGCGCCTCGTCGTAGTAGAGGCGCGCACGTAGCATGTACACGCACGCACAGCCGCCGGGTGCAAGAAAGAAAATACGCCACGTATGTGTACATACGGGCGGGTCTCAACGCCTATCGGCGACACGCACGCCGTGGCTCGTGTACATGGCTGGGTCGGAACAGAGAAACAACATCGTCGTCGTGTTCATGGGGAGGCAACGGAGTGCGTCGTGTTCACGGGGAGGCAACGGAAAGCGCCGTGTTCATCGGGAGGCAACGGAACGCGTGGGAGCCAATCGGCTTGGATGGAACAGGCGATGGAAACGAGGCCTGGCGTACCGCACAACGGAGGAAACGGACCTCCTACGGAGAACGGGTCCCGTTGATCGGGAGGGTGTGGCGTCCGCAAAAGCGGAGGAAACGGACCTCCTACGGTCGAAACGGGGTCCTGTTGATCGGGAGGGTGTGGCGATCGCAAAACGGATTTAAACGGACCTCCTACGGTCAAACGGGGTCCTGTTGATCGGGAGGGTGTGGCGTCTCGCAAAGCGGACTAAACGGACTTGTGTTGGAGCGCCACGGTCGAAACGGGGTCCTGTTCATCAGGGGGGTGTGGCATCGCAAAACGAGACTCCACGGATCTGTTCATCTCCACCGCCGACCTCCTCCGGCCTCCACGGGCTATCGCCGACCTCCTCTAGCCTCCACGGGCCCCTGCTCATCCAGCCTCCACCGCGCGCTTACTCCACCAGCCATTGCTCAACCACCCTCCATGGGCACCCCTCCACCGCTCATCTGCTCATCCAGCCCTCCACACCACGGGTCTGTTCAACCACCCTCCACGGCCACCCTCCACCGTCTACTATTCATCCAGCCCTCCACACCACGGGTCCTGTTCATCCAGAGGCAACGCCACCGCCATCGTTCATCCAACGCCCCTCCCGCAACGCCATCGCTCATCCAATCGATCGCTTCGGCTTGATTAGCGGCGAGAGCGGCGAATCGCCCATCGGGTTCAGTTAACGGCCATCGATCGATCGCTCGGGTTCAGTAACGCGTAGCCTACAGTGAATCTCTCGAGTTCAGTTAGAGCCTAACACCTCGCTCGGGTTCAGCTAGAGCCAACGCCTCGCACACACACGCGTACGTGTACGAGAGAAATGCGCATCGCTCGGCCCCCGACCTTCCACCGTAACCGGGAACTCCCCGAAATTTTCCTCCCCCTTGCTTCTACCACGGTTTTTTCCGTCATGGACGGCCCAGAATGTCATGCAGCTGCGCCTCCGCCCCGCCCAGGACGAAAAGCCCATTTTCTGTCATGATTTTTTGTCATAGAAGTAGGAGCCCACCACATCTATGATGATACCGGGTTTTGTCACAATTATCGTCATAGAAGTGTCATATGTATGACAGAAAAAAAATTTCGTTCGGCCCAAAATGTCACAGATGTGTTTTTTTTGTAGTGATAATGCTAAGCTAACGGATGAGTCTTGTCCATCACATCATTCTCTAATGATGTGATCCCGTTCATCAAATGAAAACACATTCTATGGTCAGGAAACTTAACCGTCTTTGATTAACGAGCTAGTCAAGTAGAGGCATACTATGGACACTTTGTTTTGTCTATGTATTCACACATGTACTAAGTTTCCGGTTAATACAATTCTAGCATGAATAATAAACATTTATCATGATATAAGGAAATATAAATAACAACTTTATTATTGCCTCTAGGGCATATTTCCTTCAGCAACATGCCTTAATGTGGTTCTATTGGCTATGAATAGCAAAGATGTTATCCTACAAAGCAATCTTGAAAGATGAAAGTGCAACTAATCCCCGGGTGGTTTTGGTAATTCATAACAACATATATGTCATTGAAGTAATGCTTATTTAAGATATATTTCAGAAAAGTTCAATGGTTGGCATGGCAAGAACAAGAGAATGTGGACCCCTCAAAATGATAAGGACATGGATTGGCAAAGCTTCAAGACTCTACATTTTTGGTTAAGTGATCCAAGATCACATTGAGTCCATAGGAAAGCCAATGATATTAAAAGAGGATGATATTTTGATCTCAATTGCTCAAGTGCTTGAAGATATTGCTCCAAAAACTCTCAACCACTTTCCCAATTCATATATGTCCAAACCCTAAATATCCAACTTGGTCCCACCGAATACATCTACTCCGGACCCATCGAGTTGATCTTATACACTGCCAGAGCCAAACCCTAGAATTTTGGTCTCACCGAGATGACGATCGGTTTCACCAAGTTGCAGTGACCAAGTTTTTGTGATCCAATTAGTTCACTTCGGAATCACCGGGTTGAACTGAACGGAACTACCGACATGAAGTCTTGCCTAGGTCATTGCATTTCGGTATGTTCGAGATTTCCACTTCAGTCCCACCGAAAAGCCCAACGTTCATATCTTTTACACAGGTCGGTCTCACCGAGTTTTTTGCTTCAGTGTCACCGAGTTGAGTCAAAAGTGTGTAACGGTTGGATTTTGGGTGAAGTCTATAAATACCCCTCCACCCCACCTACTCTCTAAGAGAGCCATTAGAACGAAGCTACACTTCCACCACTCATTTTTTGAGAGAGAATCACCTACTCATGTGTTGAGATCAAGACATTCCAATCCTACCATTTGAACCTTGATTTCTAGCCTCCTCAAGTTGCTTTCCACTCCAATCCTTCTCCTACCCAATCCAAATCTATGAGAGAGTGGTTGAGTGTTGAGGAGACTATCTTTTGAAGCATAAGAACAAGGAGTTCATCGTCAACAACACCATATATTACCTTTTGGAGAGTTGTGTCTCCTAGATTGGTTATGTGTCACTTGGGAGCCTCCAAGATCTTGTGGAGTTGAACCAAGGAGTTTGTAAGGGAAAGGAGATCACCTGCTTCGTGAAGATCTACCCCGAGTGAGGCTAGTCCTTCATGGACGTAAGCCATGGTGGAATAGACAAGGTTGCAACTTTGTGGACCCTTCGTGGGTGGAGCCCTCAGTGGACTCGCGCAGTTGTTACCCTTCGTGGGTTGAAGTCTTCATCAACGTGGATGTATGATAGCACCACCTATCGGAACCACGCCAAAAATCACCGTGTCTTCATTGTGTTTGATTTCTCTAATCCCTCCTTTACGTTTATATGCAAAGTATTTACTTTCCGTTGCTCAACTCTTAGACTTGCATGTGTAGGGTGTTACTTGACTTGGTAGAATTGATAAAACTTGCCCACAACTAAAATTAGGAAAATAATAAGTTTTAGTTTGGTCAAGTAATCTAATCATCCCTCCTCTAGACATACTTTTGATTCTACAAAACAACACACCTATATTAGTTCTGACTGTAAATATCGCAGTCTATGAGCTTTGGGTGTCTCTAGCAAGCTCACGAAGAGACCAGGGAGTACGATGTATATGCTCAAAACCACGGGGTAGCCTACTGACAACCAGGTGCTGGTTAAGACTTTGAGTGAAACATGTCCACGCAAAATTTGCAATTCAAGTCATAGTCTCGTTGTTAAGTTGTGGATGGATGTAGCTTAAAGCTTTTAGGAAGATGTTCAACTTAACAGTCTCTGCTGAAACACCAGTATAGTAAACAAGTAGCGAGAAAAGTCAAATCTCTAAATGGGTATTTGGGATCTAGTGGGAGATTGTTAGAATTAATGGGCCTAGCCCATGTAGAATTTTTTAAATCTCAAACTAGGCCCATCGAAAATGGAAGTGGTGGTGCTAAAAGTTTATTCCCATAGTGCTAGTTGAGGAGGTGCGAAACCTCTTTATATAATGGACTCTGTACACCATATTTAGTGAGGTGTGAAGGAGAGAAATAGAATATCACACGCGCGGCGCGCACTCGCTCGTCTTGCCGGGTCGGTGACGATGGTCAGGTCGCCCAAAATTGACAATGTGCCACTAGTGTGTGCACCAGGTTTGCCGAGCGGCACAAAACAACAAACTTATAGCAAAACGTAACCAATCTAGAAAAAAGACACAAAATCCCACGGATCCCTGCCGGCAAGCATCGAGTTGCGTTAGGCCGCAGTCAAGTGTGTCTGCTCGCATGTTCGTCTCTCGTTGAGTCGGTTAGGTCGCGCCAACAGGGTACGCCTGCGGTGGGTCCTTTCTGACCGTGTGTCCGATTGCCGGACTGTAAGTGCATCTAGTGCCCCTTAGTGATTTTGGTGTATTGAAGACTTATAGGTTAAGTAACTGATGCGTTTGTAAGTGTACACAGTGTCTATAAGTCTATGAGGAGTTTGATATTTACAAAGTGAAAGTCGACCCTAAAATGAAGTTCTTCAAGTGAAGACTTTGATATTCTGAAGACTTTCTGAAGATTTTGAAAGTGAAGAAATTGGTGTGACCTTGAAGACTTGGTATTCATTTGAGGAACATGAAGCGTGAAGACTTTTGTTTTCGTAGTTTCATTTTCTCTTTCTTGAGTCATAGGAAACACCGTCATCGTTAAAGGGGTCGAGGAAATACTAAGGAAAAATTTCCATTTGATGCTCAACTCAAAATCCTACACCTACCAATCCCTTCGAGTGAAGCTTTTGAAATCTCATACAGATTCATCAATTTCTTCAAGGATGTAGACGAAGCTCTTACGGTCGCCGAGGAATTTGTTCGACCGAGGAGTTAGGAATTCGCCAGTGCGAATTGCCTACAAAGTGAGGAACATGATAGCCCTGAGGAATTTGATGTTCAAATTTCCAACCGTTCTTGTCTTTGTGCGCCACCTGTCCCAAAATATCTTATCCACCTAACGGTCATATCATTGAAGGGCATTTATGTCTTATCATGTCGAAGCTGCTCCCTAGGCTATAAATAGCGCCCCTACAACCACTAGCTGGTTGGTCGCCCGAGAGAACTTGACACTTGTCATTTGAGAGCAACCCATCCTCCGAGGAATTTGAGCGAAAATCATCAAGTGAGGAAAACCCAAAAGTGAGAAAAACCCAAAACCAAACCCCAACAAACCCAAAGTGATTGAGCATCATCAAGAAATTGATCTGCGTGGATCCGACGCTTGTTACCTTTGAAGACTGTGCTTCTTCCAGACGGTTATCGTCAAGGTCTAGAGCATCCGGAGGAATTGTGGATCGCCGAGTGACCAAGTATGTGAAGGTTTGGAAGTCGCTCAAGACTTACCACGAGTGATTGGACGAGGTCTGCGTGACCTTAGTTCAAGGAGAATACGGTGAGGACTTGGTGTCCTGAGCTGCGTGCTTTCGATGATCGGGTGTCCGGATCTGCGTGTCCTCGAGTTTAAATACTCACCGCTCCAACAGACGTATAACCGAGACAAATAGATTGGAACCGGTCTACCAAATCATTGTCTTCACCAACCTAATCGGTTCTATTCCTCAACCCTTTCATTTCCTCATTATGTGTTGAGTGTTTGTTCATATCGTGTTTGAAGACTTTGATCAAGACTTTCTCAATTTCCTCGGTTCAATTTCTTCACCGTTTGTCTTCATCTTGTGTTATCCTGTGATTACGCTTTCTGTACTCTGTGATTGTCTTCATTTCATCATGATGACAATGCTTGTAATCCGTTATGCTTACTTCTGAGTACTTGTTCCGCTACAAGTAATTCTTCGTTAAGGAATTTCCTCACCGGCAAATTCCTCAGTGAAGAATTCATAAAAATCGCCTATTCACCCCCCCTCTAGTCGATATAACGCACTTTCACGGACGTGTCGGTTGTTCGGCTTGCACCATACACACTGCCTGCAGGTACCCAAGCATGGCCAACAAAACAGCCCAAAACAACTCGTCATGAGGCAAACTGTGTTGACAGGCTGGCCCCACGCGCGAGCCGAACCAGCTCGACAGAGGGCGCCCGTCCGCAAGCCGGCGCAACACAAGCCTTTGTTGTCACGACCGAACCAGTCCCACGGTTGGTGCCTGGCCTGTCACATACGAGACAAGCGAGACCTCGCACGTGGGCTTGCCGCACAACACCACATGGGCCCTATTTGGATAGTTAGAGTTAGAGTTATTTTCTAACCCACTCTAACTCAAATAAGCACCTCTTCACCGGGATAGTTGGGTTAGATGAAACTAACCCACTCTAACCCTACCTGTTTGGATACTTTTTGATTATTTAAGCCCCCAACTAACCCAAAGGAGCTCTAACCCCATGATCTAAATAGGGTCAGGGCTGTGGCTTCGGACACGCCCGTGGTCCACCTGTCATGAACCCCCGATGAGTCACCTAGATTCATTTCGTCTGAGCAGATCGAACGACACAAAAAGACCAAGAGAGGCCCCCACGACACGCCCCGGCGCAACGGATGGCGCGACACTCTCGTCCGTGAGGCTTACACAAGACGAGTACTGCAACACCCTTTGTAGGAGTACTTCGCAACCGGAAACTGGCCAACGTCATGCAAACAAAGGAACAAAAAGTCCAGAAAAACGGAAACAAGAGCAGAAAAGGACACCGTAAAAATGTTCAAGAAAAAGACGCACACACGCTGACGCAACTCGCCCACAAGAAAAAGATACACGTATCCATTCCGTTCCATGGATGGACGTCCCACGGGCGGTGGGCCCCGCCCGCACGGACACGTCCGCCGTGCTCTCCAATCCACTTAAGTCGCAGTCCCACCCTTGGCGTCCGCCCCTCTTTCCTCTTTCTAAAACCTCCCTAAAAAAAAGATACTGCCCCGAAGATGTCAAAATAAAACACGAGCACAGTGCCCATCCCCTCCGCTCCCCCTCCCTCCGCCTCCCCGCGCTCGAATCCTCTGCGGTTAACAATGGACGCGCAGTACAACCCCAGGACGGTGGAGGAGGTCTTCCGGGACTACAAGGGCCGCCGCAACGGCCTCGCCCGCGCGCTCACCACCGGTAGGTCGCCGCAGATTCGCTCGCCAGATTGGTTTTCTTCTCGGGGGCCGAAGATTCCGGCTTTGCGAATTTTGCTGCCGTTGCTCGGGATTTTTCGCCTTGTGTGGGTCGTGGGATTGTCTCCTGACTGTTGCTGCCTTTCTTCTTGCTGCAGATGTGGAGGAGTTCTTCCGGCAATGCGACCCGGGTGAGTGAATTCTCGCGTCTGTCTCTGTCTGTCTGCCCTGCTGTTCTTCGCTGCTCTTTCGGTGCAGATTTTGCTGTATTATCCTTCCGTAATCTCGCAGATAATTACCATTTTATCGTAATCACTACTACTAATTAGGGCTGAGTTTCTTAGAAAATAATCGATGTGCCTTTTCATCCAAACATGCTTGGCTGAGTGTTACTCTGAATACTGAAGAATTAACAGGCTAATCTCTACTTTATTTCGAATCCACCCCGCAATTTTAGTACTTATTTTTAATCCATGGACCGAAGAACTCGCAATAGAATATGCACGGTGCGTGAAGCCCTCTGAATATCGAGCAGAGGGCCTTAATTGTTGGATTTAATAACGAGCCTCCTGTGGAGGGGAGACTCTGACGTAGGCCTCAGCAGTCGGATGGCCGGAAACGGACGGCTCAGATCATTCCACATGCTTGGCCCTGCTGCCCTAGAGGCTGAGTGGTCAATGAACATTTCAGTGTCCCTTCCTGCTGAAAGCTTCCACCTTTGGGAGCTAGTTATCTTGGTAGTAGTAGAAAAGGTGGCACCGGTCGTTGGGGAGCTGTGGTGGGCTGCTAGTTGGCTAGTGCGTATGTGAGTTTGGTTTGTTGGGTTCAGCATTACTGGGTCCTGCTTGGTTGGTGGGGTGTGATTCTTCTGCCCTAATAATGATTGATGCAGTTCTTGACTTTCAAGGACTGGCAGACTACAATGATAGGAGTAGGACTTGCTGTTCTTTGCTGCTTGCTGTCTACCAGTGTGTGTACAGTTCTACCGTTGCATAGGGCAAAGAACAGCGATGTTGGTTCCTTCAGTGTATTGGTGGTGAAGGACTGCCGAGCATTGCATTCTTTAATGTTTTGTGAATTTGCACCCCTAACATAGCCCTGTCGTCAGCCTTCCCTTCTTTGTTCTTCAATGCCTCTACTGCCCTCTGCACAGTGTAGTGCCATTGCAGCTTGTAACCATTGGAATGCTCTGAGGAACTTACTATGAATATGGAGGAAACCAAGAGAGCATCCGTATTTCTCTAGCTGCCTAGGAGTGTAACACGGTGAATTGAGTTGAATGGGCTTATGTAGATTCATCCGCAGAATGCTATAGGGTTGGATAAAAATGAATTTTAATGGTGGTTAGTGCAATTATCGTGAGGTGTCATTTGGCATGCATAGTGTGCCAAATGCAAGGGAAAATCTCAGAGGGAACTTTATCCCATTAACAGAGGAATGCAATATGTCTATTCTCCTGCAATGGACTGATTACATCAATTGTATGCGATTTGCCTTTTTCCAGTGTGCTAACTTCCCTTCCTAAGCTCATAACATGGTTATCAAATGGTGTCTTTTTTATGTTGTAAATGACTTGATCTTTGATACTCTTCTCGTGTATTTGCGGGCTTGGTAATGATTGGAGTCTTGGCTACTTTTTATAGCTCTTCATCCAGATATTCAGTTTGGCTCTCAGGTCTAGATACTCTTGATGTCATTGTCACGACCGATGGGCGGTGCCAACATTCCTGCTAGCGGTTGTACTCTCATTCGTATTGCAGATTAGTGACCTCGCCCATGTCTGCGAAATAATAATGAGGAGGTTGCTGTTTTTTTTCTTGGCACCACAAACGCAGAATAAGTTTCATGAACCATCGTCGCAAGTTACGTGCCACCGGCTCGGGAGAAGCCATTAACTACACCTGCCCCACCTGCTCAGCCAAACAAAAACTTCCACCAGATCCATGACCTGCTCGTCTTGCTCCTAGTGAGGTACCCAGGAGGCCAGGTGGCGTCGACAGTGGCCAGAGGAGAAGCTGCTGCGGTAGATCAGGATCGAGCTGATATGTGGTGCCATGGTTGCCGCCACGCTAGCGTGAGCTGCTCATTAGAAGTGTTGGTTTCAGGCCAGCATCAACTCACACGAGGAACACGAATGGTAGACGCAGCCACGGAGGGATACTCATGCGACCACTTGAAAGAATACGGGACACTACAAATTTTGGGATGTGGTAACTTTGTGCCTGTTCTTCTTCCTTTTATTTAGTCGTAACAGCCATCCCAAACTAGCTGCCTGAGACTCACAACAACCCAATGGAGTATGTGTTGTAGCTTAGCTAAACAGTGTAAACAAAATGCACACACTAATCCAACTTGAGCACAGCACATTTCAGACGGCAATGCAAAACAAGCAACACCCCATGATGGACTTAGCTACATACAGGTACAATGTTTTAATGATAAACTGGGAGTACCACGACTGGCTCTTTCCTTCCCTTCAAAAAAATACTGACTCGGCTAAGTTTTGTGTACTATGGTACAGACAGTTAGTTGTTGTTTCATGTACCATCGGTCATGTCGGATCTGTAGTCTAGCTCGCCAAAATAGATGGTGAGATTCAAACTCTGCAATTTGTATGCTGGCCTAACGTACACTTCCGGTCCATGCAAGATGTCTGCATGCCCATATGTCTGCCCTGCTTTTGGCACAGATCCATACAATAAGTTTGTTGGCCCAGATAACGGGTTCATCTGGACCCCTAGTGCCAAAACGTCACCTCCTTTATCTTGATTACTTGTATGATATATATTGCTTCTGTTAGGAATACGGTTGCCATGAATACGTGATTTAATTGAATATTTTGTAGGTTTACATGTGTCTTTCCTTTATTTCAAATATGTTTGATGATTTCAACTTACGTGCGAACTCAAAGTCAAGCTCGGAGCATCTTCTTTTTTGTTTCTTCAGTTACATATCTATGATTATGTGGGGTAATCTAGTTACAGCGCCAGCCTAAATGCTGTGAGAGCCTTTTAAGATTCTTCTGAGTCCATCCATCCGTAACTCAGTGTTCTTGTCTGCAGAAAAAGAAAATTTGTGCCTTTATGGGTTTCCCAATGAGCATTGGGAAGTAAACTTACCTGCTGAAGAAGTGCCACCTGAGCTCCCAGAGCCAGCATTGGGCATCAACTTTGCACGTGATGGAATGCAGGAAAAAGATTGGCTGTCCATGGTTGCAGTACACAGCGACGCATGGTTACTATCTGTTGCATTCTACTTTGGAGCTCGATTCGGATTTGATAAAAGTGACAGGTGGGTTTCCTCTTTCCACTCATCTTCCATGAATCTATACTGTTCTATTTACCTAGTATCCTGCCAGTATCATGCCCGTGCTTTCTTTCTCTTCCATCTGTGCAGTTCCTTCTTTCCTATATTATTTTCGTAACGACATTTGATGCCTAGCATTAGGAAACGAAATTTACTAGGTAATTGCAGCTTAATCATGGTTTTAACGATAAAGCCCTGAATGGATTGCCAGGAATTGTCACTTCTAATGAGTTGTAACCAAAATACATTCGTCAAACTGCAAACCTGCAGTAGCAATTTCCATAAACGCTTAAGCATTTTAACCTGGTATCATGGGTACTTGTGTAAATGTGCATTGCTTCATGTCATTTTGTGAAACACTTGAAAACATTTTAACATGGTATCATGGGTACTTGTGTAAATGTGCATTGCTTAATATCATTTTGCAACTTTAGCCCATGTTTTGAAAGACCAATAATTGTCAAATGAGAGTGAGAATTGGTTAACTTTTGGTAGCATTCATAATGTGAGCTTCTTATTAGAGTTGCTTGGTATACAGAAGATGATCCACAACATTCTGCGGTTAAAGCATGCTGTATCTTAATGAGAACCACCTACTCTGAGATTCTTGCTGTTTCTTTCACTGTTGACCTGATGTGTTGTTACTGATGCTTTGCTGTTATCTTAATGCAGGAAGCGCCTGTTTGGCATGATTAATGAGCTTCCCACGATTTTTGATGTTGTTAGTGGGAAGAGTAAAACCAAGGCTCCGACCAACAATAACCACAGCAATAGCAAATCCAAGTCCAACAATAAAATGGTATGGCTCACTTTTCCTTTGATTTACTCGTACCATGATTTTGTCTTCTGCCCGTGCAAGCAAGTTTGACGCTTATTTGGTACTTCCTCCGTTCCAAAATAGATGACTCAACTTTGTACTAACTCTAGTATAAAGTTGGGTCATCTATTTTGGAACGGAGGGAGTAGATGCCAAGGTCGCTGACGTTTATTGCGTCTGAATACTAGTTTGCCCTATGGTCGTCTCACTTGCACCCTCTGTTGTGAAAGCAGAAAACCTCGGAGCCTCGGGCGAAGCAGCCCAAGCCCCAGCTGAAGGAGGAAGACCACGAGGACGAAGCCCCGGATGCGGGCGAGGATGGTGGAGGCGCCGCCGGTGGTGGTGGCGGCGGGGAAGAGCACGGCGATACGCTGTGCGGCGCGTGTGGGGACAATTACGGGCAGGACGAGTTCTGGATCGGTTGCGACATGTGCGAGAAGTGGTTCCACGGCAAGTGTGTCAAGATCACGCCGGCCAAGGCGGAGCACATCAAGCAGTACAAGTGCCCGTCGTGCATGGGCGCCAACGGCGGTGGCAGCGGCAGCAACAAGCGGGCGCGCCCGTCCTCCTAAGGCCGCCGCCGTCATCCGGCGAGGGGCGATCGACCGGCCTCGCCGCGTAGTAGGACTGAGCTCTTATTGCAGTCGCTGTAACAAAGTTTCCAGGCGTCAAGGCGCGTGCCCTTAGGAGGGCTTGTAAAATGTAACTTTATTAATCTGGCTTCGAGTAGAGGATTCTTCTTATTTTAGCTGGGACGAATGTGGATTTGATATCTGTTGTATTATACTATTAATTAAATTCATAGTTCGACGATGATTGTTAGCTGGGCTGCCCGTTTTATTTACAGTTTCTGTAAGAATGCTCATTATTTGGTTTGGTTTTGTTGCCGTTCTACTTGTAGCAGGAGGTCACAAACGTCAAACTAGTTCAGCTAGTTTTGGCGTTGATTTTTATGAACTTAGATTTAGGCCGCGTTCGGCAGTCCTCGCGGAGGAGCGGAGCGCGAGCGGAGGAAATCCGAACGCGGCCTTAATCGTTTATAAAAACTAAAGCTTCCATCAGAATCTTTATAATAAATTAACTTAATATACTTACCTTCTGAACTAGTTTCACTTTAATTTACTTACCAAACTTCGGATCAAAATATAAGGTAATTTATGGACAAAATTTGATGATTATTTATTTACACAATCACATTATTATAGAAGGTAAATCACAAGCCGACGTAGTAGAAGATTTATATCCCGTTGCAACGCACGAGCATTGTTCTAGTATAAAACAAAAACCTAAGGATATCTTAAGTATATTATTTTAAATTCAGTTAATAATTAATAGAATGAACCACACTTTTACCCACTACATTGTAGATTATGGTATAAATAGTACCCTTTGTCATGGATAGCCACACTTTTACCCGCTACATTGTAGATTATGGTATAAATAATTCCCCCTTATTGAATCAGATGGAGAAAGTTCATGCCACTGGGTTGCTGCGTTGGTACTTCTACTCATGGTTTTTTTCTTTTTCTTTTTGCAAAACTCAACTCATGGTTGTAGTTGTTTTGTATTTTCCGAGATGGAAAACGCTAACATTAAACAATGTGCTCAGCGACAATTGCTGGAAGTACAATCCACAGAACCACCACATTAGTGTCTGAAAATGCAGAAAAGTACCACTTCACAAAATGTGGCCCCTTATTGAATCAGATGGAGAAGGTTCATGCCACTGAGTCGCTGCGTTGGTACTTCCACTCATGGTTTTTTATTTTTTCTTTTTGCAAAATTCAACTCGTGGTTGAAGTTGTTTTGTATTTTCTGAGATGAAAAACGCTAGCATTAAACAATGTGCTCAGCACAATCGCTGGGAGTAAAATCCACCGAACAACCATATTCGTGTCCGAAAATGGAGAAAAACACCACTTTCACACGGAACTTTTGACAGTGGCAAAACGCACCGACCAAAATTAGAAACTTTTGACGGATCGTACGAAGCTAAACCACAGGCCAGCTACGTGGCCGCCTCCTCCTCCTTCTCCTCCACAAAAAGCTAGGGGTTTTGCCTCCCGCCGCCGCCGCCGCAGGTCCACCTCCTCTTCGATGGCCTTAGGGCCATGGGGGCGCAGTGGATCTCGGTAAGGGTCGGCGGAAGGGCTCCGTTTTTAATCGTTTCTTTCAGTTTTGCTAGGATTTGTGTCCTGCTCAGGAAGACGAGACGGCGGCGGCTCCCTGAAGATGGAATAAAGGTCTCCCCGCCTAGCCCCCGTTCCGGCGATGCGTCTAGCATCGTTGGTGGGCGTGTGGAGGTGTGTCTCCGGCGGATCTATCTTTGGTGGATTTGCTCGGATCTCGTCGTTTGTTCGTCTACGTTCGTGTGTCTTCGGATTGGATTTTTCTGATCTACGTTATTCTTCATCTGCGGCGGTTGTTGTTCGTGCGCTGGTCCCACGGGCCTTAGCACGACGACTTCTCGACTGTCTACTACAACAAGTTGTGCCCGACTCCGGTGATGGAGGGGCGATGACGGCGGCGCGCCTTCGGCTCGCTTCAGTGTTGGTAGTTGTCGCTAGGTGGTCTACGGATCTGGATGTGATTTCTGTTATTTATGGTATTCGTTGTACTGCCATGATTGAAGATGAATAGATCGGAAATTTTCTCGCAAAAAAAAAAAGAAACTTGTTTTGACGTGGCAAATCGCCCACTGAGAGAAGAATACACAACGTTGACTAACACAAGTTGGAATGACAATGACAACTAAAAGAAAAGATGTGGGTCCCGCCCTTCAGTTCTCTCCCTTCTCTCTTTGACCATCCCCTTCCTGGCAATCCCATAGCCAAGGCTGCAAGTACGAGAAGGTACCGCGCCGCCGCCTTGACCGCCTCGAACACAGTGTCGTCCGGCCGCGATCCTCGCCCGCTTTTCGTCCTTGCGCGCCCACCCTCGCGTCTGCGGCCGCCATCTGTATGCCGAGCTCTGCATCAGCCAAGATCCGAGCATGCCAAGCTCCGCGCCGCCCACCGCTGCGTCCTTGGCCGCCCAGATCCATGGCGCCCTCAGGCAAACGGCTACGACCCGCTGTCATAGCACTAAACTGTTGCTTGCAGATAGTTGCATTAAAGAGCACCATGCATCATGGTTAAATTCACGAAACTTTAATTGAGGAAATTTGAAGCCTAAAAAATTAAATAAAAGGACAAAAAACCCTAAAAATTGCATTCAATGAACCCAAGATGCCCATCATTAATGTATGTTAATTTTGTCAAGGATTTTGATCCAAATTAAAATTAGTGAATATTTTTAAGGAATTATTTTGGGCACTGAATTTAAATCATTACTGTATTTGCATTTGGAATTATATACATAATATATAGAATATATTCCCAAGAGCCCTCAAATATTTATGTGCATTCGGAAATGTCCAATGTGCAACATAAAAATATTTAGAGGAACCTTTGACACTAGTTTGAAATCATTTTGATTTTCGAACAGTGGCAAAAGAATTAAATAAAACAAAACAGAAACAAAATGAAAAGGGAAGCTTACCTGACCCGTCCCCGTAGCTGGCCCAGCCCACCAGGCCGAAGCGACGTCTTCAACCTCTGCTAGTAGGCAGAGGCATGCCGACGCGCGTGTCCGAGCCTCCAGCTCCTCCCTGTTAGAATAAATCCGAGACATCGTTGATCATCCAAGGACCAAGCAATCACATGAGCACGATACCGAGATTTGTTAACGAGGTTCACCGATATGGCTACATCCCCGGGGCCTGACTATGGGCGCTCCTCCCCGTAATACCGCCATAATATCGCACCCGGTCGCTTGGACGCCGGCTTCCCCTGCGCTCCTGTACTATTATGTTGACATAAGTTACATCGTGTGTCCACCCTATATATGAGAGGCGTAAGATACAAGTGTCCTACTAGGACACGACTCCATATCCTATCTAAGTACAACACAAGAACAAGTCCAACTGTAACCTACCTTGTACACTATATTCGACACAACATCAAACTCCACCTTGGCGAATATTCTCCACCACCATGAATTCATCAATGCATCAAACTTCCATGTACATTGGACTTGAGATTATCCCGTGAGCACCGCTGCTATTCCAAAGACTCCATATGACTCCACCTGCAACTTGTAGTCCCTTCTTTTCTTGAACACAGTCAACGCTCGAGCAAAATTAAGTTCCTTGTTACTCTAGTTTGTGCTCCCAACTTCCAGAGTATCCGTCCAACACTATCACACACTGATCATTGACCTGCGTGAAAGTGAACAACTCACATATTGGGTGCCACACATAAGAGCTACCTGAATTCAACATCACTGCTCTTCCTTGACCGCCTGTCTGGAACTTGAAGAAATTTCATCATTGCTTGTAGTCATCCCGAGTCAAATTCGCAGTTGTCTCATCACATGTATGACCACCAGAGCCCTGGCCCGTCTCCATGTCCGTGCATACCGCACGCCTCGCCGCTATTACCGCGTCGAGCCTTCGCTGTCCTGGTCGAGTCTCAATGGTCGTGAACCCACACCACTCAACACCCACTGTAGAGTACCACCGATCATCACCGACTGATGACGAGTTCCATGCTTCCATCAAACCACTGGGCTCCAGTCCGAATTACGTGTCACTCGCTTTTTTCCCCGCCGAATAGGCTTCAATTCTTTGGATCCTTACACCGTAGCCCCTCAATCTAGCTCCACCTTCAACATGACTCCATGGTAGATGATTAGTCCACCCTCGCGCCCCGTCGACTTCAAGCTTCATGTATGCAGTGTCTTGAGTCAACTCCGCACCGCACAAGCCCTCAGGCCCGCGCCACGTGTTTCCACGCCCAGAAGTCGGTCACCATCAGCATCACGTTCCTATGTCGTTGTCGCCGATTCCACCGCCGTCTTCTGTTCCAACCGACTCATGTCGATCCATCAGACTATCTAGTCCGACCCAGCCGAACTTATCCGACAATACGACATGCTCCAAACTCCACAAGCCTTATACACATGTCGTTATCCTTGCCACGCACACCACAGACCATCAGCCTACCATTCACGTACTCAACGTGTTTGAAGAAACGAAGCCAACCTACATCATAAACCTTCCCGTGCACTCCAACATAGAGATCAAAGGAAAATTTCCAAACTTCCACCACGTGCATATGTAAGCTGTATAGAAGTCCATTAGCTTTGCCTTGCTCTTCATCCAGATGGAAAACACCAGTCCGTCACATAGCTTTTTTCAAAACAAATCTCCGGCCTGTACAACACCCAGCTCATCCACGCTCAGCCGACCACGCGCACGGGCCTCCGCTTTCTAGCTCCGCCAGTGCACCATGGGCCTTGCCTGTCATGGGCCGCCAGGAGCGAGCAATACAAGCACATACGCCTGCCGTCAGACGCTCGCCCGATCGATCAGATCGCCGCACGTCCAGCCTGCCGCTGCCATGGGACACGCGCCTTCGGCCTTTCGCTGACCGGACGCCTGCTGTAACTTACCGTTCTCGCCATAGATTGCATCTCCTTACAAAAATTCCGATCGCATCAAGAGTTTCTTTGATTCGCTGCTAACACTACGACTGCCCTAATCGAAACACGGAAACACCGCATGACAACCGATCCGCTTCATCGCTGCCGTGTTGCACCGCAATTTAACTCAATGATCTTTTCGCAAAGCACTTCCTCTAGATCAACGGATGCACTACTTCATCAAACCTAGCTCTGATACCACTTGTTAGAATAAACCCGAGACATCGTCGATCATCCAAGGACCAAACAATCACATGAGCACGACACCGAGATTTGTTAACGAGGTTCACCGATATGGCTACATCCCCGGGGCCTGACTATGAGCGCTCCTCCTCATGACACCGCTACAATACCGCACCCGGTTGCCCTGGACGCCGGCACATGCCGCCGAATTCCCCTGCGTTCTTGTGCTATTATGTTGGCATAGGTTACATCGTGTTTCTACCCTCGCTATATATGAGAGGCCTAGGATACAAGTGTCCTACTAGGACACGACTCCATATTCTATCTAAGCACAATACAACAAGTCCAACTGTAACGTACCCTGTACACTATATTTGACACAACTCCAACACTCACTGCCTGCTTCCTCTCCTCACCGTGCCTATCTCTTCACGCCAGTAGATGCCCCATGGTTCCCTCTGTTCCTCCCCTCTATCTTTGCTCTTTCCTTCGCCATCTAGCTCGTGTTTGAGCAACCACACGAGAGTTCTCGCCGGCCACCGCAGCTCGCATGGCCAACGACTCTGAAAAGCCGCGCGAGCATGTCCATCGTTGACGGCGTCCTGGACTAGGGGGTACTCACCACGTCGTCTCCTAATCAGTTAGATTGGACCGAGGACCCCCATGACCGCATACTCATGGGCCAGTTCGGACAACCCCTATCGCATACAAGGAAGACTCCACAAAACTTGGCGCCCAAGACAAGGACTCTCCTAAATCCTAGGCCTCCGGTGTCTTATATAGACCGAGGCCAGGCTAGTCAATAGACAATCTCATATTCATTGCTACAATCTCGTGGTAGATACATGTACTCTGTACTACACCCATATGAAAACAATCAAAAGCAGCATGTAGGGTATTATCTCATCAAGAGAGCCTGAAGCTGGGTAAAACCCCGTGTCCATGTTACCATCGCTTCAAGACGCCTAGCTTAGGACCCCTACTATGAGATCCACCAGTTTTGACACCGACATTGGTGCTTTCATTGAGAGCCTGTTGGGCGATCATCGTCGATCGATGGGATAATCAGGTGATATTTTTTCAGTTAAATCTGTTCGCATGAACTACCTTGTTTTTGCAGAATTATGGTCGTTGTTTCGTACTGCTCTATTTGCAGTTAAATTGAGACCAGAAAAGTATCCGGCGTTTGGCACTACATTAGATCCACGCCGTAGTTGAGTCACATGGGCGCGCACGCAACAGACTGTGGAAGATCAACACAGTAAATTTTTTCCATCAAACGACGCCCCAGCCGAAGAAACCACGCCCGAGTACTCCTCACGCGGCGCACATGCGGCGGAGAAGAGTTCGGCCCGATGGCCATCCAGGGAGATTCTCTCCCTTCTTTCTTTAATTCCTTTTTCCTTATTTTATTCTGACGCTTACGCGGCCGCTGATCATCCACTAATGGTGCCCTTTACTTGCTAAAAGGAGCAGTACAATTGATTGCTAGTTTTGCAGCCGGTCTCCACGGATATTGATGACTACTAGTCCAACTAGTACTACTACGTGTATACTAGATCACACGTGCAATCTCCAATTCCTCGTGATAATTGGAGTTATTTCAGTATAGATCGGTTTCTCTTATTTGCTGCGGTCTGCTACAGCCGTCGCCGCAACTGCTCAGGATAATGCCAGGTTTTATTATTCCTTGCTAACAGTTTACAATGCAAAATAACTTTCAGTTGGTTTGTACTGCATTATTGTTGCAGAGATATTCTACCAACATTTGTACGTAACGTGGCTTGTTCGGCCTCTCGCCGTCGCCAGACTGGCTGATCTTGGTCAACATCGTCATGCCACAACGCCGAGCGCGTTTTGCGCTGGCTTCGTGTGTCGCACGCAACACTGGGTCCCAAGGAGTACACAAGCCTAGCACGGCCAGTACCGCGTAAGCCCGAGCACGCTCTGCACGGACGGCAGCGTCATCAGAGGGGAGTTCTTTCCTTTTTCTCTTTACGACATTTCCTCCCTTTTTTAAATTAATTCAGCACATATGGTCACTACCATCCATCAGCGGTGTTTTCGGCCGCATACGTGCTGGTGTCTGCACCATGGCCTTTGAGGTCCGATTGAACAACATAAACTAACTTTGCACTGGTGTTTTGTTAGAGTATCTGGACTTTTTGTCCGCAATCTAACAAACGCCGCATCTACAACCGGATCTGCCCTATAAAATATAGGCCATCGACCTTGACTGCGTCACACAGTCACTTCGGCAGGCCGATGTCGTCGTCCCAATCGGCATAAATCAGCTCGCGTGATCACTTTGTTAGTCAAAATTGCCATACCGGTAGGCTTGGTTGCCTCGGGGACTTCGGCATCGTTGAGAGAGCTCTACCTCATCGAGTGTTCGGCACACATGCCATATTTATTTTATTACTCACTTTGCATAAATTATTAATTATGCAACATTTATTATTATTATTATTATTACTATTTTCTCCCGCTTGCACTATTTTCTGTGCACAGATAAATGATCTGGGTTGGGCAGCGCTGTCACCTCGGCGTACCAGCATACCACGTCATCTCGGCTTTACCGGCGCTTCGTCATCACTTCATTAACCCACGCCGGAGACTTCGGCGTCACACTGCCGGCCTGCTCCACCGCCTCGGTCGGACTGGGGTCCCACCTCACCACATTGGTCGTACCATGTCGCCACTTCGGAGTGCCGAGCTCTTCGCTCGGCCACATCGGGCTTGGGGGCTGAAACCTTGTCCCGCACCAAGCTCGGACCGCGTCATCAATGCTGAACACATTAACCAGCTAAGTCGCTTTGACGCTAAAAAACTCCCAGTTTTAAATTTTGTTTGATTCGACCAAGCATTATACCTTTTTGGCAAAAAGTGGCTTGTGAAAAACTTCCTTGTCGAAACTTTGTTTGTGACACACAAATTCAAATACCCCGTTTACTTGGGGGCTTCCTTTATGAAGCTTTTCCTCTTGCATATGATTATACTTGTACGGCTTCATTCCTTGTTCGTGTATTACGCCATAATATGCACCATGTTGACTCAAGTGTTCCGCAAGCTGGGTTGCCTCGCTCCTGTGTTTACCCCTACGTTCCCGATTGTTCGGCTAGGGAGTAAAGGGAGCACCTCTGCGATTGTCACGATCGGGTCATCCGAGCCGAACCTCAGACTGGGTGAAGCCGAAAGCTAGCACTCTTATTGTTTCAATTATGGTTGGCACACAACGGAACTCATGAGTACAAAAAATCTATTGCACAAGTCTCATAGTAACAATGAGCATCTAAGAAAGGTATCGGTGGGGGTACTATTTTCTTCGAAGATGCTTCTTACACTTCGTCAGTAATATAGCATAAGTTCCCTGAGCGCGCTTTGTCTGTTACAGCCTTATGGCCTGATTGCCTGGTTATCGGAAACACCGTCGATATTCTCGACAGGTGGAGTACATAACACTTTTCAGCCCTTGACCAAAGAGGGAGAAGCTGACGGTCGGTTAAGACGCGTTTAAAGTTCGGGTGAACACATATATGATATAAGTACTTCGGTACATAAATTTCTTTTTCCCAAGTCACTTGGGGGCTCTTAAATTTATATGAACTGTTTTATAATAAGTGTTCTTCTTCTTAGTCGTTGCAAAGTCTTTTTCTATCACTCCTTTTTCGACGCGAGTGTGTGTTCAATAGCCGGGGAGCCTAATTTCTCTCTGCTAAACTGACCTAATGAGAATTACTCCGCCTTCGGGATAGGAGGTTCAAGCCGTAGGCTGACCCGCTTGAAGTCTTGAGATAGGATGTGTCATATTAAAGCACGACATAAGCACTTTTTAAGACCAATTTCCGGATTGGCACCGAACACTTGATCCATCAAGTTTTTACTACAGTTTTTTGATTTTCCAAGCCTATGGCACTTTTAAACTATATTGCATGTTTCCAGCATAAGTCTCGCAGTGCAACGCCGGACACCTTCAGAGATTCCGCAAAAACATTCTCGGATATTGCTATATATATCGGTTTCGAATTGTGTCTTTGGTCAATAGTTGGGTTGCCCGGCTCCTGTGCTTGCCTCCTACGTTCCACTTTGTTCGGCTAGGTGTGCAAAGGAAGAACCACTGCGATTGTGCTTCCAGCTCGCATGGTTACGCACCTCAGTGGAGAAAGCCGAAAACTGACGGTCACAATAAGCGTAAACTGGTCAGCGATCCGATGACTATGTTAAATGACGGGCCATTCATAACATTGGCCGAAGTGTTTACGGCTTGACCTCGGCTGTCGCCGAACACTAACCGGGGGCTCGTAGCTAGCTTCCCCAATTTAAAACTCCTATGACTAAGTGAAAGTTATAAAGCCCGCATATCTGATTGCCTCGTTTCTGCTAACACAACCGCCTTCAGGCACCGAGAAGTCGGCTAAGAGTTGTCTTGTTATTGCGGCAACACCCTGCATAGTATCTACAAAGGGGTAGAAGCCGACGATGGGCCACTTTAAACTGATAAACGGTCGCAACGGAGTCAAAATAATCATAGAATTTGGGAACTTTCCCCGAATTAGCTCCTCAAATATTTTTCTCCTGCATTGATCGGAGGTGAGGTTTAATGATCATGGTTGGCATGACAACCCAAAGAAAGGAACCGATAGCGGGACTATTTTCTTTGGAAGATGTTTCTCACATTAAACAGTAATACAACATATCTCTCTGCGTACCTTTGTTTATAAAACCATATGGCTGGATTGCCTTGTTTGTAGTAAATATTTGCCCTTGTAAAGGCTTTATAAAGTAGGATAAACACTCCTCGGCTACTGGCCAAGGAGTGGAAGCCGATGGTCGGTCAACAAAGTTCTGTACAATGCGGATCCGAGCGTTGATGATGTAAAGTATTTGGATACATTGAATCATTACACATAATTTGTGATTTTACTTTGGATATCGATCCTTAATTCAGCCACCCGTGCCCACATTAAGGCTCGGGGGCTACTGGGCTTCGTGCTTATTATTTACAAATATTAAAGGGGTACATCGATCCCCGATGCGGTGTTGCCACCGACCGGTGTCTCGGGGCTCTGCATTGACAATCCAATGCAGAAAATTTAAAGTGCAATATAGTTTTCGAGGAGATTATTATCCTCAGGTTGGTCGGTCGCACCCAACCTGAGTCTCGAGGACTTTGCACACCGTGTTTCTATTCCTAAGTATGCTATCGAGCTTGGAATTGATCCTCAGGCTGATTTTATGAATCGACCTGAGTCTCAGGGGCTACTAGGGTCAGCGGTTTGATTTTTTCCTTCAGGTGCATCCCGGATATTAGGCCAACACGCACCTTGAGGGCTACTGGCTGTACATCTCAGCAGAGATTACATTGCACAATTCGAAATTAAATTCATAAAAACCAGCCCATGGTCGAGGTGGTGCGCTACCTCAGATACAGTCCGGCGTTGGTGCTCGACTACAATAGACACCCCGGAAGCAGTCCGGCATAAAGCTCGGATGCCAGTGGTTGGCTCCGTAGAAGGCATTTCTGGCATTAAGCTCGGCTAAACTCCTTCGACCTTTTTGAGCCAAGGTGATCTATGACACCTTGGATATAGTCCGGTGTTGGAGCTTGGATACTCTCCAGCATTGGGGTTTGGATTCAGTCCGACGTTGGAGCTCGGATACAGTCCGGCGTTGGTGCTCGGCTGCAAAAGATACCTCAAATGCAGTCCGGTGTTGGAGCTCGGATGCAAGAGGACACCGCCGCACTGGGACAACTTCGAACCCGAGGTGGGCGTAAAAATAACAAGGCATTGATAAAGGCCGGAAACTTAAAGGGGCTCCTCGGATACCCGACGTGTAAACTCTTCGGATGCACTTTGTTTATCCTCAAGATCGGAGATGGGAAGATTTGTTGAACCAGTTTTCAAGACCGACGACCGAAGATGAAGAAAAGTTTGAAAGAATCGAGGAGCGTCCCCAACTTGAAGACCGGTTCAGGGGGCTACTGACGGTGTTCTGGACTAGAGGGTACTCACCACGTCGTCTCCCGATCAGTTAGATTGGGCCGAGGACCCCCATCCCCGCATACTCATGGGCCAGTTCGGACAACCCCTACCGCATACAAGGAAGACTCCACAAAACTTGGTGCCCAAGACAAGGACTCTCCTAAATCCTAGGCCTCTGGTGTTGTGACGCCCCGAGACCGACGCTCCAGAAGACTTCCATATATTCCGGGTTTCACCGTGTGTTTCATTTGTGCCTGCCCTTTTATTTTTGCATTGCATCATGTCATCATGCCATGCATCTCATCTCATAGCATCATTCACATTGCATTTGCATATTTTCAGAAAACTCGTAGCCGTTCGTAGTTGCCCCTTCTCTCCTTGCCTCCGTTGTTATTTTGTCGGGCTCTTGTCCCCGTTGACCTCTCTAAGACTGAAACGCCCTCGATGCGGCTATATCTCCCACGTGTCGAAGCACGACTTAGAGGCATAACCGCATTGAAAGCAATGTCGCAAGTGAGGTAATCTTCACACAACCCATGTAATACATAAGGGAAAGAGATACATAGTTGGCTTACAATCGCCACTTCACACAATACATGGGTAAAACAATACATCATACAGATACACTCAAGGTCCGACTACGGAACCAAAATAAAAGAAGACTACCCCAAATGCTACACAGATCCCCGATCGTCCCAACTGGGCTCCACTACTGATCAACTGAAATGAAACCACACAAAGAACAAGATCTCCATCGAGCTCCTCCTTGAGCTCTAAAAGGCCACCTGCACGGCTTCATCGGCACTGCAAACTGGTTTTGGGAAGTATCTGTGAGTCACGGGACTCAGCAATCTCACACCATGAGATCAAGACTATTTAAGCTTAAAGGTAGGACAGGGTAGTGAGGTGGAGCTGCAGCAAGCGACTAGCATATATGGTGGCTAACATACGCACAAGAGAGCGAGAAGAGGAGGCAAAGCACGGTCGAACAACTATGATCAAGAAGTGATCCTGAACTCCTACTTACGCCGACATAACCCGAAACCGTGTTCTCCTCTCGATCAACCCGAAAAGAGACACTCACGGTTACGCATTACGGTTGGTGTATTTTAATTAAGATCAACCGGGTTTTCTACAACCGGACATTAACAAATTCCCATCTGCCACATAACCGCTGGCACGGCTTTGAAAGTTCAAAACCTGCAGGGTGTCCCAACTTAGCCCATGATAAGCTCTCGCGATCAACGAAGGAATAGACCTTCTCCCGGGAAGCCCGATCAGTCTCGAATCCGGCTACAAGACATTTCACAGCAATAAAACAAGTCCAAAGAAGACCTCCGGCGTGCGACACCACGATAGTAGCGCACAGATCTCGTCTCGAGCCACGACCGGATGAACACTACGACGGCAACCGACGATACCCCAAGTTGCCTCGGGCGGCACCGCAAGTGGCTCTAGTTTGGACCAACACTTAGACAAGCATTGGCCGGGGGTAAAAGATGACCCTCGGGATGCGCGACTCCCAAGGGAAAAAGGCTAGGAGGCAAATGTAAAACCAATGTTGGGCCTTCTTTGGAAAAGTCTTATTCAAAGCGAACTGTCAAGGGGTCCCATAAATCACCCGACCGCGTTAGGGACGCAAAATCCGGGAACATAACACCGTATGACGGAAACTAGGGCGGCAAGAGTGGAACAAAACACCAGGCATAAGGCCGAGCCTTCCACCCTTTACCAAGTATATAGATGCATTAATTAAATAAGATATATTGTGATATCCCAACAAGTAAACATGTTCCAACGAGGAACAACATCTCCATGTTCCAACAAGGAACAAACTTCATCTTCACTGCAACTAACAACGCTATAAGAGGGCTGAGCAAAGCGGTAACATAGCCAAGCAACGGTTTGCTAGGAAAGGATGGTTAGAGGCTTGACATGGCAACATGGGAGGCATGATATAGCAAGTGGTAGGCATCGTAGCATAGGCATAGCAAAAGAGCGAGCAACTAGCAAGCAAAGATAGAAGTGATATCGAGGGTATGGTCATCTTGCCTGAAATCCGCAAGGAAGAAGAACGAGTCCATGAAGAAGACAAACGGACGAGGTCGAATGAATCCTCACAACTCCGAACGGAACGAAGCTAACGAGAAAAGCAAACCGGAAACAAACAAACAACATAGTAAACACACAATCATAAACATGGCATGATGCACAACCAAGTATGATGCATGTCCGGTTTAATGAGGCATGGCATGACAAAGTGCAACAAACAACACTACAAATTAAGTGGAGCTCAATATGCAACGGGTTGCATATTGACAAAACACCACAACACTCATTTTGTTCTCTCTCGGTTAGGTACTCAACAATATTAAATGTTATTAAACATGGCAAGAGGTGAAGCATAAATAAACTATCTATTTAGGCAAGTTTAAATGAGGCCGGAAACAACAAACAACAATTCCGGAAAATCCCCATATGCAAAATTATGGATTCGGTTCTGATCTGCCCTAAACACAATTTTAGAGTTGTTAAACATGCAAAGAAATGCTACCATGTTAATCTATGCATTTTTCTATCCCATTTACATATATAATTTATTTAAATCCGAGCTACGGTTATTTAGTTATGAAATAAATCATTTTAGCATGGCATTTAAGCAAATTAATGCAAACAACAATTATAAACATTTAAATGTTGTTATCATGATGCGGATGACATATAAAAGTTTTATGCAATATTATGAAAACGTTATCATGAGCATGATATGAAGCATTATGTCACCGTGGTGGAAGAAAGGGGTGCCACGGCAACGAATCCGAAAATGGTGCCACGACAACATATCGGTTCCGATAACTCGATTGAGATATCGGTACAAAGGAAAGCGTGACGGAAGCGAGTCATGCAAGATGGTGGGGTGATCCCGGATTCCGGGTTCCCACGGAACGGTGGCATGGCAAAAGAGGGGCATCGCAAGGATGATTCGATCACGGTCGGTCATCTCGGTCGTTATACCTTCGAAGCGAGCAATCGGGACGGGTCGAGTTTCGTAGAGGGAAGTAGACGTTCACGGGTCGTCGAGGGAAGTAGAGGAAGTAGTCGTTCTCGCGATGATCGCTGAGGGAAGTCGTGGTACACGGCGACGGTAGAGGAAGTAGTGTTTCACGTCCGTTTTCGAAGAGGTACTTGACGGGTCCGAATCCCTTCGGGGTTGTCGTGGTACTTGCGGTCTCGCGATGGTAGTCGTACACGGCGTAGGGGAACTCGGGCGTAGTGGAGGTAGACGTTCGCGGGTCGTCGTGGGAAGTAGTCGTACGCGTTTCGTAGTTGAACTTGCCGCTCGTGGTACACGGGTCTTCGGAGATGGTAGTGGTACATGGGTCTTGGAGATGTCCGGGTTGTCGGTAGAGGTACTTGTCACATCGCCGGCGTAGTCGACCTTGGCAGCTCCGTGTAGTCGAACTCGACGATCCGAGGGGGTACTTGGCGATCACCGTGTAGTCGTGCGTTTGTTCGGAGAGGATCTTGGCGAAATCACGAGCGTCGAAATACAAAAGGGCCTCGGTCTCGGTGGTCAACGAGCGGAGGCCGACCCGTGGACCTGGCATTTGAATGAATCGGGTCCACGAGGACAAGCGGGCGAGCTGCTGCTGTTGGCTGATGGTAGCCGCGGCCATGGTGGTCACCACGAAGCAGAGGAGACCGGGGCTTGGCGGCGGGACCCCAGCAGCAGAGAGGCGCGGCCATGGCATCGGGCAGGGCCTCCCGAGGTGGGCAGCAGAGGCGACGGGCGGAGCAGAGGGGACGGCTGGGGCGAGGCCGCAGGCAACCGGCGGGGCAGGCGGCGGCTTCGGCGTGGTGGTCGCGAGGAGGCGACGAGGAGAGGGCCGCAGGTGAGATGCGAGGCGGCAGGAGGAAGAGATGGCGGCGGATCCGGCCTGAGGGCCGCCGGAGTTGGCCGGGCGCGGGCCGCAGGGCTCGCTGGAAGGAGGGCACGACGGCACGCGGGAGAAGGAAGGCGAGGACGCGAGGTCGACGGGAAGGTGCAGAGGAGGAGGCGGACATGGCGTGGGGCTCGGCGCAGCTCCTCGGGGCGCCGGCGGCAGGAAGCGGCGACGGGGAGGAAGGGCGCGGCGCTCCTGGTCGGAGAGGTCTGCGGAGGAGGCCACTGGGGTCCGCCTGGCCGCTGGAGGAGCGGCGGGGAGGTTCAGTGGCGAGGCACCAAGGGCGGCGAGGAGGGAGGACGAGAGGCGGCGAGGGGAGGACGAGGGAGAAGGGGATCGGGCAGGGGCGAGGGGATCGGGAAGGAGACGGGCTGGAGGAAGGGATCGGCAGGGGAGAGAGATCTGTTGGGGCTGGGCTAGGGTTAGGCGGCTGGTGGGCCTTGGGCCTCGGGAGAGGTTAGGCCGGCTGGAGGAGGCGCTAGGTGGGCCAGGAGCCGGCTGGGCTCAAGGGAGGCTGGCTCTCTCACTAAAAAAGAAAAGAGAAAAGAAAAGAAAGCGAAGATTAAGAAAGAAAAGAAAGAGAGGTTAAAAGAAGAGGTTGGACACACGGATAATTTTCCCGGGCTCACAAAAATATGAGGAATTTAACAAAAATGGCCCAAGGATTTTTGGTGGATCTCCGGAAAATGAAGAAATAAAATTGGCAAGGTTTGGAGACCAAACTTGAAGTAGAAAGGGCATTGGAATTTGCAAGTGTGTTATGGTGAATTCCAATTAATGGAATATTTTATATAGCTCCCTAATATTGGGACGATATATTATAAAGAGAAAACACCATGTGAATTCCCTCGATTTAAATGGATCGAGAAATCCATGCAATTTATTTAGAAGAGTTTTAAAAATTAATGATATGATGGCATGATGACATGATGCAATGCAAAAACAAAACAAACCACACGACAAAACTTGGAAACCCTGGAAGGCAACTGAAGCTCCGGTCTGGGGAGTCACAAAGACCCCCTCGCGTGCGCGTCCGAAACTCACCCGAACCCGACCCGCTCTGTCGTTGCCAATGGATTCGGATCATCTCCAAACATGCCTCTAATATCTTCGATTTATGATTTGATCTCTTTCAACCTTTTTGTCATGACCGTCCGATGTAAATCAGAGGGTCCAAGTCCTTACCCACTTTGCTATATATAGACCAACCCCTACCTAGACCAAACCCTATTTTCTAGGGATCCTACCCTAGCCGCCGCCGCACACTCACCTGCCTCCCTTCCTCGGGATCTCCCCTGTCCCATCCACCATTCCATCCCCATCCCGCAGCCGCCACTCTGTTCCTCCTTGGTTTGCACGCCCGGCCAACCAAAACTCCTCTCGATCCAACTCCACCTCGACCTGCAGATGAGCAAGCGGGCTCCTCCTCTGTTCCTTCCTCAAGCCGCTGAAGCAGTGCTGCCTCCCGATCGAGCTGATCGATCTGCTGCTCAGCGCCTCCTCCTTGCTTTCAAGCACCGCCCAACCAGATCGCCGCCTCCTTCTCCTCTTGCCGAGCCACCACACCCGCAGCCTCGCTGCCTTGAGCCTCTGTCCCGACCTGCAGGCCTCCTCGTTCTCTCCCGGCAGGAGCTCGCCGAGGCTCCGCAGCCACCTCCATCCCAGCAGCAGGAGCTTGCTCCCGAGCTCTGCTGCGTTCACGCCCGTCCTTCCGACCAGCAGGTCGTGGCGCGCCAGAGTCCTCCCGCCTCGCTCGTCTGGACCAGAGGGTCCCGAGCATCTCCACCGTCGTCGTCTCGGTTGGCGCCGCCCTGGTTCCCTTTCTCTCTTTCCTCCGCTCCCTAATCTCATCTCCCTCTCTCGATTTGTGTTACACCGCCGCTGCTTTTTGAGAAAGCGCCGCCATGGAGCTCCAACTCCGGCCACCTCGTCTCCATGGATCCGCGGGTCCCGACCATCCCTTCGTTGCGGACTCCTCGAGATAGCAGCAGCTCCGTTTCCGCCGTCCGGGACCACATGCCGCCCGCTTCCTCCACTCTCGGCCTACTTTGGTTCATCTCCGCCGAGTCCATTGTCGCCTGCTTCCCTCGTCGAGATTTAACGAAGCCTTCGCCCGCTAGCGTGATCTGCGCCCGCATGGACCTCACTGCGGCTCGACCTCGCGCCAAGTCCTCACCTCGCCGCCCCTTCGCCTCGCTTCGGGAGCTCTGCTCCAGTGCATCGCAGCTCAGATCGGCGGAGGACGAGCAGCTTCGCCCGCTCTCCCGTTGACCTGGCGCTGGCTGCCTCCCTCCAAGTGCCAAGGCCCATCGCCTTCAGCCTCCCTCTCCACTGAACCGCCCAAGGCCCATGGGTGAGCAGCCCCTCCAGATCCCCCTCCATGCCTTTGTTGGGCCAATCAGTTTCGGCCTGCGAGGTTTTTTAGCATCGTGAATTTGTCTAATTATCCAACGATTTACAGATTTCTGAAAACCCCTGTTCATCATGCATATAATAACTTTTTAACAGTGCATCATATGTAAAAACTTTATATATGTAAAATGCTTAGAAAATTGTGTAGATTAATAATATGCCACTTTCATCTATGTTAAAAATGTTTAACATGCTGTTTGTGTTTATTTTGCATAATGCCATGCTAAAATGATTTATTTCATAACTAAATAACCGTTTCTCCATTTTAAATAAAATTTATATGTAAATGGGGTGGAAAAATGCATAGATTAACTTGGTGCACTTTATTTTGCTGCTTAACAACATTAAAATTGTGTTTAGGGCAGAACAGTAGCAAATTCGAAATATGCACATGGGGATTTTCCGGAATTGTTGTTTCTTATTTCCGGCCTCATTTAAACTTTCCTAAATAGTTAGTTTACTTATGCTTCACCTCTTGCCATGTTTTACAACACTTAATATTGTTTGGTAGCATAACCGAGAGAGAACTAAATAATTGATGTGGTGTTCCGTCAATATGCAACTCGTTGCATATTGAGCTCCACTTAATTTGTAGTATTGTTTGTGCTCTTTGCCATGCCATTCCTCATTAAACGGACATGCATCATACTTGATTGTGCATCTTGCCATGTTTATGATTGTGTGTTTACCATGTTGTTTGCTTCTTTCGGTTTGCTTCTCTCGTTAGCTTCGTTCCGTTCGGAGTTGTGAGGATTCGTTCGACTTAGTCCGTTTGTCTTCTTCATGGACTCGTTCTTCTTCCTTATGGATTTCAGGCAAGATGACCATACCCTCGAAATCACTTCTATCTTTGTTTGCTAGATGCTCGCTCTTTTGCTATGCCCATGCTACGATGCCTATCACTTGCTTATCATGCCTCCCATGTTGCCATGTCAAGCCCCTAACCATCCTTTCCTAGCAAACCGTTGTTTGGCTATGTTACCGCTTTGCTCAGCCCCTCTTATAGCGTTGTTAGTTGCAGGTGAAGATGAAGTTTGTTCCTTGTTGGAACATGGAGATGTTGTTCCTTGTTGGAACATGTTTACTTGTTGGGATATCACAATATATCTTATTTAATTAATGCATCTATATACTTGGTAAAGGGTGGAAGGCTCGGCCTTATGCCAGTGTTTTGTTCCACTCTTGCCGCCCTAGTTTCCGTCATATCGGTATTATGTTCCCGGATTTTGCGTCCCTAACGCGGTTGGGTGATTTATGGGACCCCTTGACAGTTCGCTTTGAATAAGACTCCTCCAGCAAAAAGGCCCAACCTTGGTTTTACCATTTGCCACCTAAGCCTTTTTCCTTGGGTTCTGCAGACTCAAGGGTCATCTTTATTTTAACCCCGGGCGGTGCTCCTTCGAGTGCTGGTCCAAACTAGAGCACCGTCTTGGGACCATTCCTTGGCAACTTGGGTTACGTCGGTTCTGACGCTTCGCTCATCCGGTGTGCCACGAGAACGAGATATGTGCAGCTCCTATCGAATTTGTCGGCACATCCGGGCGGCTTTGCTGGTCTTGTTTTATTCTTTGTCGAAATGTCTTGTAGTCCGGGATTCCGAGATCGATCGGGTCTTCCGGTAGAAGGAATATCCTTCGTTGACCGTGAGAGCTTATAATGGGCTAAGTTGGGACACCTCGCAGGTATTATCTTTCAAAGCCGTGCCGCGGTTATGAGGCAGATGGGAATTTGTTAATGTCCGGTTGTAGAAAACCCAAAGTTGATCTTATTTAAAATACATCAACCGCGTGTGTAACCGTGATGGTCTTTTCTCGGCGGAGTCCGGGAAGTGAACACGGTGTTGGAGTTATGCTTGACATAGGTTGCTCTAGGATCACTTCTTGATCATAGTTGTTCGACCGTGCTTTTGCCTTCTCTTCTCGCTCTCATTTGCGTATGTTAGACACCGATATGCTAGTCGCTTGCTGCAGCTCCAACTCACTACCTTCTCCTACCCATAAGCTTAAATAGTCTTGATCTCATGGTGTGAGATTGCTGAGTCCCGTGACTCACGGATACTTCAAAACCAGTTTGCGGTGCCGATGAAACCGTGCGGTGGCGCATCCGAGCTCAAGGAGGAGCTCGATGAAGATCTTGTTCATTGTGTTGTTTCGTTTGAGTTGATCGGTAGTGGAGCCCAGTTGGGACGATCGGGATCTGTGTAGCATTTTGGGTAGTCTTCTTTTATTTTGGTTCCGTAGTCGGACCTTGTTTGTATCTGTATGATGTAATGCTTTACTCATGTATTGTGTGAAGTGGCGATTGTAAGCCAACTATGTATCTCTTTCCTTATGTATTACATGGGTTGTGTGAAGATTACCTCACTTGCAACATTGCTTTCAATGCGGTTATGCCTCTAAGTCGTGCTTCGACACGTGGGAGATATAGCCGCATCGAGGGTTGCTAAGTTGGTAATCGAGCCATCCCCGACTTAGGAGCCCCTCGCTTGATTGAATCGCTGACTTTGTTGAGTCTAGAAAAAATGTTTTGCGTCTTAGGATTATATATATCGGAGAGTAGGATTCTTTTTACTCTGCAGTCCCTTCGTCGCTCTGGTGAGGTATCCTGACGTAGAGTTTTGACTCTTTCTCTTCTCAAATTTCACTAATTTTTTTTTAGGATCACGCGGGTATCTTGGAATCGTTCCGATGGTTTTGTGACGAGAACATTGTTCTTGGTGCCTCCTGACATTTAGGGGTTGTGGCAGTGTCCCGGGGAGTTGAGCTCCGAGGTGTTGTCGTCACAATTTTATCGTTGCGATTCTGGAATACCGAGCTTTGCCGACATCGAAAATCTCTTTTATGCAGTTGTTGGTGAGATAACCTCGATAACCCAGTACTGGGGCGAGCTCGAGAGTATTGCCATGACTCGTATAACGGATGCTTTTCGAAGGTCGAGGTAAACGATTTCCGTAGTTTTCTTGGTTATGTGTTGAAGGATGGATACAACTGGATCTAGGTATTGTTAGTTTGGGTGATATATTTTGTGTCCCCTGTATCCCCAACACCAGATTGCATAACCAGAAAGTTTCGGGAGTTTATAAGTGGGAATTCAAGTATCTCGTAGGATATCTTTTCAACAGACACATGATACGATATGGGATCTATCATATGTTTGTTTCCGGCTTATTGTGCAAGTCAATCCTTTGTTTTTGTTTTGTTTTGTGGTATTCGAGTTGCTTCAATGTCAAGTGTTGATTCCATACCTTTTCTAAACGGTGTTCTCATATTGCTATGGGAATACTAATCCTTCTTGATCATCGAGGTCGTCATGTTAATTCTTTTCCAACCGGCGTGCTTCTCTTTAAGTGGATCCGATCATTTCAACATTTGCGAGATCAAATTCTAAGTTTTCTCAACGGTGTTCATTTCATCCGACCCAAGTTGCCTTTGTTTTCCCGTCCTCCCACCCTTTTTCTTCGAGGACTCAGATTTCTTAATCAAGTATCCATTTTATTGAGGGAAGTTTCTTCATTCTTTTCCTTTAAATGGTTTATCCGGTGATTTCTCATGAAGATGCTATGGAAGCTTCAAGTTCATCATTCTTCGTTCTTTTTCTTCTCTGATGGATTCAATTCAAGCTTTGTCGGTCATATCCTTTTCCCCGTTTCAAATGTTTTCTCATGCCGGTGCACCTCTTAATTTTTCACTTCTTGTTATTCATTTGTTCCGGAGTGTTGAAGATATCTCTGAAGATTTGTGTTTCCACTCTGCATCAATTCTAGCTATTTCGAGGTCTTACCTTATTCAGCCATTTAATTCAACCGGCGCAATCTATCTTTTAAATCGTTCAACGGTGGTTCTTTCGAGTGGGCCCTAACCCACAGGTCTTTTCCCAGGATCTTACCTAACTCTTCTAATTTTCCCGGAGCTATTCCCAAATTCTTTTCGAAGTTTGACGTAAGAATGAATTTTCTTCAGTCATGGCTTTCTCCAAGATCTTTCAAATTCTTTTCATCGTTGGTTCAACCTTTCTAATTTTCATCCCGGAGCATCTCAACAATTCATGGTGGTGTTTCTCGTCGTCATTCTCAACATTTGAAGACCGAAGAAGAGTTTCTTTTAAATCTTGCTCCATTCTCTTCAAGATTCATGGTTCTAGCTTCGTGCCATCCTCATAATTGTTTTGATTGTGAGAATTCTTTTCACCCATCTGGAGCAATTCAGGAGTCTTTTCAGTTTGATTCTTCTGAGCCCATCATCCCAGAATTATTCATTCCAGCTTTCAACTCTTGTTTTCCAAATCTCACCGGTGCATCGTCGAAATATCCTCTAATCAGTTCATGATCTCTTCTTTCTAATGTATCCAAATTCTGTCAAGCATCTTTATTCGTTTTCTAATTCTTCACGGTGAATTGTGCCTTTGCCACTTTCTTTTTCAATTCTTACGGTGGTTCGTTCAAGAGTTCTCTTCCTTCGTTATCTTATAGACTCATTCGTTCTTTCCAATCCTACCGGTGGTTCGTTGAAGACCTTCCCAAGTTTGCGCCATATCTATCTTAATTCTTTCTACGAGAATAAGTAGTATGCCTAATCCGTTGCTTGTCATCAATTTAAATTGGTGAAGGATACGCATAACATAATTCTTGTTCTTGTTTCATCCAAGTGATTAATTCCTTATTCCGGAGTTGTTCATGATATCATTTCTCGGTTCTAAGTTGTTCATCTTTTCTTTTCCTGGAGTTCCAAGCTCTCATCATCACGAAGATCCATCTAAATCATTGCAAGGCTTCACCTTGTGTTTTCAACTTCTCTTTCTTTCTATCACCCTTTTGTTTACCGGAGTTCTTCATGGAGGCTCTACATGATGGTTCGTCAAGGATTCTTTTCATTCTTCAATATTTCTTCAAGATTTCTCTCGGAGTTAAGATCCGTCAAGCCATACTTCAAAATAAACATGGTGCTCAACACATGTTTTGTTTTGAGGAGTTCAAGCATTCTTCATCTTGCATTCCGAAGTGCAATTATTTCGACCTTATCTTTTGAGGTGGTGTTATGTCATTCTTGACAATTTGAGTTCGTGTTTCATGATTCACATGTTGTCAAGAATGAGGTATTTTAAATCCATCAATCCCTTTGTTGGAGTTATCTTGTGTCAGATTTCACCTAAAGCTTTTCCTTAAGGGTTGTTGCTATTTGTGGTGATCATGACCCAAGCTTGCTCTTTATCCTCTTGGTGGAAGAAGTTTTCATCTCTTCGTTGATCTTAAGCAATCAATTGTTTTCGTTAGTGGCAAATTTCACCTCTAATTTTGAGATGTTTCCATAAGCCCGCTACAAGCTTTTTCTTCTCGTTGCTAGTTTCCCAAGAATTCCTTTTAATCCTTCCTTGCAAGGATGCTTTTCAAATTCAATTGTCGTAGAAGTTGTCATTTTCTTCTCCATTCTGTTATTCCAATGATCTATCTTCTATTCTTTCTTCCGGAGGCATTGTGATGTTGCTCTCTTCGACCCATCATCTTGTTTTGCCAAGTTCATGATTCTAATTCCTTCCATTTTTAGTCGGAGTGCTGCCCAAATTATATCAATCTTATTCCTTCTTTATCTAGTTTTAACCGGAGTGGTTTCAATATATATCTTGTCACTTAACCTCTTAGTTCCCGTAATGTTCCTCGTTCCTCTTTTCTAACGGATTGTTTGCAATCACGTTCACCTCCATTGTATTCTTTCTTTCGATTTGCTCAACCTCTCAAGGTTCGTGGTTTCACTCGTTTGTCGTAGAAGCAACTTTGTTTTATCTCTTTCTCTTCCGCTTCTCTCCGGTGCCATCCTAGATCTCGGGACGAGATCCTCTCGTAGTGGTGGAGTGTTGTGACGCCCCGAGACCGACGCTCCAGAAGACTTCCATATATTCCGGGTTTCGGCGTGTGTTTCATTTGTGCCTGCCCTTTTATTTTTGCATTGCATCATGTCATCATGCCATGCATCTCATCTCATAGCATCATTCACATTGCATTTGCATATTTTCAGAAAACTCGTAGCCGTTCGTAGTTGCCCCTTCTCTCCTTGCCTCCGTTGTTATTTTGTCGGGCTCTTGTCCCCGTTGACCTCTCTAAGACCCCTCGCGTGCGCGTCCGAAACTCACCCGAACCCGACCCGCTCTGTCGTTGCCAATGGATTCGGATCATCTCCAAACATGCCTCTAATATCTTCGATTTATGATTTGATCTCTTTCAACCTTTTTGTCATGACCGTCCGATGTAAATCAGAGGGTCCAAGTCCTTACCCACTTTGCTATATATAGAACAACCCCTACCTAGACCAAACCCTATTTTCTAGGGATCCTACCCTAGCCGCCGCCGCACACTCACCTACCTCCCTTCCTCGGGATCTCCCCTGTCCCATCCACCATTCCATCCCCATCCCGCAGCCGCCACTCTGTTCCTCCTCGGTTTGCACGCCCGGCCAACCAAAACTTCTCTCGATCCAACTCCACCTCGACCTGCAGATGAGCAAGCCGGGCTCCTCCTCTGTTCCTTCCTCAAGCCGCTTGAAGCCAGCGCTGCCTCCCGATCGAGCTGATCGATCTGCTGCTCCCGAGCGCCTCCTCCTTGCTTTCAGCACCGCCCAACCAGATCGCCGCCTCCTTCTCCTCTTGCCGAGCCACCACACCCGCAGCCTCGCTGCCGCGAGCCTCCTGTCCCGACCGCGCAGGCCTCCTTGTTCCTCTCCAGAGCAGGAGCTCGCCGAGGCTCCCGCAGCCACCTCCATCCCGCGCAGGAGCTTGCTCCCGAGCTCTGCTGCGTTCACGCCCGTCCTTCCGACCAGCAGGTCGTGGCGCCTGAGTCCTCCCGCCTCGCTCGATCTGGACCAGGAGGGTCCCGAGCATCTCCACCGTCGCGTCTCGGCTGAGCGCCGCCTGGTTCCCTTTCTCTCTTTCCTCCGCTCCCTAATCTCATCTCCCTCTCTCGATTTGTGTTACACCGCCGCGTTTTGCAGAGAAACTGCCGCCATGGAGCTCCAACTCCGCCACCTCGTCTCTCATGGATCCGCCGGGTCCCCGACCATCCCTTCGTTGCGGACTCCTCGAGATAGCCGCGGCCCTGCTTCCGCCGCCCAGACCTGTGCCGCCCGCTTCCTCCACTCTCGGCTCGCTTTGGTTCATCTCCGCTGAGTCCGCATTGTCGCCTGCTTCCCTCGTCGAGATTTAACGAAGGCTTCGCCCGCTAAGCGCTGATCGCGCCAGATGGACCTCACTGCGGCTCGACCTCGCGCCAAGTCCTCACTCGCCGCCCCTTCGCCTCGCTTCGCGGAGCTCTGCTCCAGTGCCGCCCGCAGCTCTGATCGGCAGAGGACGAGTAGCTCGCCCGCTCTCCCCGCTGACCGCGCGCTGGGCTGCCTCCCCTCCAAGTGCCAAGGCCCATCGCCTTCCAGCCTCCCTCTCCACTCGAACCGCCCAAGGCCCATGGGTGAGCAGCCCCTCCAGATCCCCCCTCATGCCTTTGTTGGGCCAATCAGCCGCCTCGTGAGGTTTTTTAGCATCCGTGAATTTGTCTAATTATCCAACGATTTACAGCTTTTCTGAAAAACCCCTGTTCATCATGCATATAATAACTTTTTAACAAAGGCATCATATGTAAAAACTTTATATATGTAAAATGCTTAGAAAATTGTGTAGATTAATAATATGCCACTTTCATCTATGTTAAAATGTTTAACATGCTGTTTGTGTTTATTTTGCATAATGCCATGCTAAAATGATTTATTTCATAACTAAATAACCGCTTTCTCCATTTTAAATAAACTTTATATGTAAATGGGGTGGAAAAATGCATAGATTAACTTGGTGCACTTTATTTTGCTGCTTAACAACATTAAAATTGTGTTTAGGGCAGAACAGTAGCAAATTCGAAATATGCACATGGGGATTTTCCGGAATTGTTGTTTCTTATTTCCGGCCTCATTTAAACTTTCCTAAATAGTTAGTTTACTTATGCTTCACCTCTTGCCATGTTTTACAACACTTAATATTGTTTGGTAGCATAACCGAGAGAGAACTAAATAATTGATGTGGTGTTCCGTCAATATGCAACTCGTTGCATATTGAGCTCCACTTAATTTGTAGTATTGTTTGTGCTCTTTGCCATGCCATTCCTCATTAAACCGGACATGCATCATACTTGATTGTGCATCTTGACATGTTTATGATTGTGTGTTTACCATGTTGTTTGCTTCTTTCCGGTTTGCTTCTCTCGTTAGCTTCGGTTCCGTTCCGGAGTTGTGAGGATTCGTTCGACTTAGTCCGTTTGTCTTCTTCATGGACTCGTTCTTCTTCCTTGCGGGATTTCAGGCAAGATGACCATACCCTCGAAATCACTTCTATCTTTGTTTGCTAGATGCTCGCTCTTTTGCTATGCCCATGCTACGATGCCTATCACTTGCTTATCATGCCTCCCATGTTGCCATGTCAAGCCCCTAACCATCCTTTCCTAGCAAACCGTTGTTTGGCTATGTTACCGCTTTGCTCAGCCCCTCTTATAGCGTTGTTAGTTGCAGGTGAAGATGAAGTTTGTTCCTTGTTGGAACATGGAGATGTTGTTCCTTGTTGGAACATGTTTACTTGTTGGGATATCACAATATATCTTATTTAATTAATGCATCTATATACTTGGTAAAGGGTGGAAGGCTCGGCCTTATGCCTGGTGTTTTGTTCCACTCTTGCCGCCCTAGTTTCCGTCATATCGGTATTATGTTCCCGGATTTTGCGCCCCTAACGCGGTTGGGTGATTTATGGGACCCCTTGACAGTTCGCTTTGAATAAGACTCCTCCAAAGAAGGCCCAACCTTGGTTTTACCATTTGCCACCTAAGTCTTTTTTTTTCCTTGGGTTCTGCAGACTCAAGGGTCATCTTTATTTTAACCCCGGGCGGTGCTCCTCGAGTGCTGGTCCAAACTAGAGCACCGTATGGGACCATTCCTTGGCAACTTGGGTTACGTCGGTTCAGACGCTTCGCTCATCCGGTGTGCCACGAGAACGAGATATGTGCAGCTCCTATCGGGATTTGTCGGCACATCCGGGCGGCTTTGCTGGTCTTGTTTTATTGCCGTCGAAATGTCTTGTAATTCGGGATTCCGAGACTGATCGGGTCTTCCCGGTAGAAGGAATATCCTTCGTTGACCGTGAGAGCTTATAATGGGCTAAGTTGGGACACCCCTGCAGGGTATTATCTTTCGAAAGCCGTGCCCGCGGTTATGAGGCAGATGGGAATTTGTTAATGTCCGGTTGTAGAAAACCCAAAGTTGATCTTATTTAAAATACATCAACCGCGTGTGTAACCGTGATGGTCTCTTCTCGGCGGAGTCCGGGAAGTGAACACGGTGTTGGAGTTATGCTTGACGTAGGTTGCTCTAGGATCACTTCTTGATCATAGTTGTTCGACCGTGCTTTTGCCTTCTCTTCTCGCTCTCATTTGCGTATGTTAGACACCAGATATGCTAGTCGCTTGCTGCAGCTCCAACTCACTACCTTCTCCTACCCATAAGCTTAAATAGTCTTGATCTCGCGGGTGTGAGATTGCTGAGTCCCCGTGACTCACAGATACTTCCAAAACCAGTTTGCGGTGCCGATGAAACCGCGGTGGCGCATCCGAGCTCAAGGAGGAGCTCGATGAAGATCTTGTTCATTGTGTTGTTTCGTTTCAGTTGATCAGTAGTGGAGCCCAGTTGGGACGATCGGGGATCTGTGTAGCATTTGGGGTAGTCTTCTTTTATTTTGGTTCCGTAGTCGGACCTTGTTTGTATCTGTATGATGTAATGCTTTACTCATGTATTGTGTGAAGTGGCGATTGTAAGCCAACTATGTATCTCTTTCCCTTATGTATTACATGGGTTGTGTGAAGATTACCTCACTTGCAACATTGCTTTCAATGCGGTTATGCCTCTAAGTCGTGCTTCGACACGTGGGAGATATAGCCGCATCGAGGGCGTTACAGGTGTCTTATATAAACCGAGGCCAGGCTAGTCATAGACGATCTCATATTCATTACTACAATCTCGTGGTAGATACATGTACTCTGTACCACACCCATATGAAAACAATCAAAAGAAGCATGTAGGGTATTATCTCATCAAGAGAGCCCAAAGCTGGGTAAAACCCCGTGTCCATGTTACCACGCTCCAAGACGCCTAGCTTAGGACCCCTACTACGAGATCCGCCTGTTTTGACACCGACAATCATCTCCACCGTGTTGAGCAGCGTCTCTGAGCCAACAAACGCATTCGAAGGACCCCTGAATCGATGGAATCGGCCTTGCCTTCATCCCTATGCCGCCAGTCGCCTTTGTTCGATGTGCCACAACCAGAGCTTCCCCGACCGCCCCGTCTGCTCCTATGGAACCTCTGTGAGCTCCTGCTCCTCCCCCTATGTTCATCCCATCAATTTTGTGCCATAATTGCCGTCCCCGCGAGCTCCCATGCCTCCGTCCGCCATCGCCGGCGAGCCCACTCTCCCGAGCTTCCCCTGCTTGCCCCCTTGGCACAGGTGTGCTCCTGCTACCCTGTAGGTTCTGCATAGCACCTCCTTGTGCTGGCTCTCGAGCCGCATCCCCGCGCCCGAGCACAGCCGCGCTCCGGCCGCCGCTTTTGCCATCACTGTCGTCGTCTCGCTCCTCCCCAACTCTAGCCGCTGCCACCACCCAACGTTTCTCGTCGCAGCGGTTCCAACGCACCGAGCCGTGCGAGCTCCCGTTGCCGGAGCTGTCCGAACGGGCAACTCTGGCGGCCTCTGTTGAGCGCCGGCGGTGATGAAGTCATGTACCTGGGGTAGGGTCATAGACCTGCCCAAAAGTACCCTCCACAAGGACACTCGCAAGAGAAGCAGCCTTCCAGTCGACTTGGTAGGTTTCCACTCGACAGATTCAAATACATTCGACCATGAAGACCCACTCGACCACCAGGAGTCCAAGAGCCACTCGGTGCCCAAACGGTCTGTAGTTGAATAATCTTTATGATCTTAATGGCACTTTATGTAAGGCGTTACCAGTAACGCCTAGCTTTAACGCACCTTAAACCCTCTACTACGTGCGCTGGCTGGGGTCTGGCGCACTCTATATAAGCCACCCTCCACGGGTAGAAGGGTTCGCACCTGTAACACATACGCATATAATCCAATCGACCGCCTCCGGGCTCCGAGACGAGGGCTATTACTTCCTCCGAGAAGGGCCTGAACTCAGAATCCCTTGCGTATACAACTACTCCATAGCTAGGATCTTGCCTCTCCATACCTACCCCCATTCTTATGTCCGACTTAGAACCACGACAGGTTGGCGCCCACCGTGGGGCAGGTGTTCTAGCGATTTGTTGGAGAAGTTGGGATTCTTTCGATCTCCTACATCATGGTTTCAGGCGGAGTTCTGGTCGACGGCCACGAGATCTGTCTCGGTGCGCTCACGTTCGTCGCCGACGACTCCGCTTGGCTTCAGGAGGCTCCACTCGACGTGGACGCGCTCCCGTCCGCGGGGCGACGACTGCAAGGCGTGTATCAAGGCGTCCTCCTGCGACAACCGTCGATCCAAGATGGGTCGGCTCTGCGCTATCTTCACTCCCGGTCTCCCCCGGGCGCAAGCGCCCGGTCGGTCGAGGCTTCAGCGGTGGGTGAGGCATGCGATGGACCGCCAATCGGCCACCCCCAAGTCGCGGCGATCGAGCCCGACGAATCTCTCTACGGCCTGTTCGACTGGCTCCGCAGAGACTGCGTCCGAATGCGATAGCAGTGACCCGGCGGCAGAGGTTCTGATGGTCGATGGACCACGCAGTCCCCCTGGATTCACCCGCACCAACGGAGGTGACGGTGGAGGCGATCCGGAGCAAGCCCATGAAGAGTACCTGCCCGAGCCCCTCACTTCGCTCCAGAGGGAGGAGCTTCGCCGTCGAAACATGGATGCACTTCACACTCCTATCGTTGGAGAAACCCCCGAGGCTCGTGCCTTGGAGGATGCGCGCTTGGCCAACCTGGCTGAGCGCACTCGACTGGAGAATCTTCAGCGAGTACTCGACGAGCGCACACGACCAAGGGTTCCAGAATCCAGTCGACGTCAGCTCTTTCAACCGCCAACTCAGGTATATCGAACCCCGATTCAGAATTTAGCAGCTGCCGCTCGTATAGCAGAGTCAATTCAGCCTTCCCAGTCAGAGGCGGGTAGAGGTTTGCAGCAAATCAGGGATCTGCTCCGGGCGGTAGGAGATCAAAACTCAGTTGTATCCCAGTCGCGGAACAGGGTTCACAGCTGATCCGTCGCTGCGAATTCAGTCCAGTCGGCCCATAGTCCGAGATCGCCCCCGAGGCATGAGGAACATGGGGGCCGGCGTGATGATCAATACAAGGGCCGCGAGCAGTATGAGCACCGATTCGATCGCAACGATCGATGTCGAGTGCCCACTCCTCCCCCAAGGGGTGGATCATACGCTCCTCGGCGAGAGGATTTACGACGCCAAGACAGTCTTTGGCGAAGAATTCCAATCGACCCGTGGAACCAGGCTTTGATGCGAGATCTATTATCGCTCAAGGTTTGGTCGACAGAAGCGAGCTCACCGAGACGGCCATGATAGAGATGTTCCTTCCAGCAGCAGAGTTCATGTCTCGGGACCGAGTGTTTCAGCAGAGCCATCGAGAGCGGTGATTCCTCCCAACTTCAGGTTGGCGGATGGAGTTAGTAAGTTCATGGTGAATCCAAGCGACACTTGGCTTGATGAGTACCGAGTGGCTGTTCAGATCGGCGGTGGCAACGATGAAGTAGCCATGAAGCATTTGCCTCTTATGTTGGAGGGTTCAGCCGAGGCGTGGCTGAATCGATTAGCACCAATGAGATTTACACTTGGGAAGATCTTGCCCGAGTGTTTGTCAGGACATTTGAAGGAACTTGCAAATGACCAGCAGGATTGACGGAGTTACAGTCGTGTGTGCAAAATTCGAGTGAAACTTTGAGAGATTATATCCAGAGGTGGATCACTTTGCACCACACAGTTGAGAATGTATCTGACCACCAGCGATCGTGCCTTCAAAGAAGGTGTCAAGAACAGAGAGTTGAGTTTGAAATTTGGTCGAACCGGAGATATGACCCTGAGTCGGATGATGGAGATTGCCACCAAGTATGCAAATGGTGAGGAAGAGGATCGGCTCCGGAGTGGTAAATATAAATCGGCCTCCAATGAGGCCGGCGGAGGAAATTCCAGTCGGAAGCAGAAGCGCAAAGCCGAGCCAGCCGCTCCCGGAGAGGCCTTGGCCGTGACCCCAGGAAAGTTCAAGGGGAAACCCAAAGGTCCTTGGAACCCCAAGAAGGTGAAAGACCAGGATGGAAACGACGTGTTGGATTTGCCATGTCATATTCATACAAAGAAAGATGAAGAGGGTAAACTCATTTACCCGAAACATACCACTCGACGGTGTCGGCTCTTGATTCAGCAGTTCCAAGGGAAACAACTCAAGGATAAGGATAAGGAAACAGAAAAAGTTGAGGACAGAGATGACAGTGATGGCGGATATCCCCAGGTCAATTCCACCCTGATGATTTTTGCTGACGTCGAAAGCAAAAGTCGACTGAAGGTTATCAATCGGGAAGTGAACTTGGTTGCTCCGCGACTCCCAATTATCTAAAATGGTCCTGCACCGCCATCACATTCGACTCACCGATCACCCGACGACATTGCCACCCCCGGGAGGCAAGCATTGGTGGTCGACCAGCTTGTTGAGGGTACTGACCGACCAAAGTCCCGATGGATGGTGGTAGTGGCTTGAACATATTGTACGCAGAGACGTTGAAAGGGATGGGCATTCCGATGTCCGGACTCGATACCGAGAATATGAGCTTCCACGGAGTCATTCCTCGAAAGAAGGCTGAATCACTCGCCAAATTGCTCTTGATGTAGTTTTGGTGATTCAAGCATTTCCGAAAGAAAAGTTAACCTTTGAGGTCGTGGATTTCGAGCGCTTATCACGCTATTCGGGAAGGCTAGCTTATGCACGCTTCATGGCCCGACCATGTTACGTGTATCTTAAATTGAAGATGCCTGGTCCCAAGGGCGTGATCACCATCACGGCAATCGGAAGAAAGCGTAAGAGTGCTTCGAAAGGCTCTAAGATCGCCGATGCTCGGTTGGCGGTGGTAGAGCTACAAGAGTACCGAAAAGTGCAGATCCGAGTGATTTGTTGCGAGCTAAGAAGCCTGCCACTGAGTCAACATTTGATCGACCGGTGAGGTAAACAGGTTCACATTCACCCGACCGATCCCAATGCTGCTCCGACCAACATCACAACAACACTCGACTCAAAATAGGAAGAAGCGCTCATCCAGTACCTCCGTGAGAACTGGGACATCTTTGCATGGAAGCCTCACGACATGCCGGGTGTTCCTGTGGGCTGGCTGAGCATCGCCACGAGTCGACCCAAAATTCAAACCGGTTAAAGAGTATCTTCGGCGGTCCGCCGTCCACAAGAGAAAGGCCATTGGCGAGGAGGTGGCTCAGCTCTTAGCAGAAGAGTTCATCCGAGAGATCTACCACTCCGAGTGGCTCGCCAATGTCGTCATGGTCCCCAAGAAGGACAAGTCGTTGCGAATGTGCATCAATTTCAAGCATATCAATCGAGCCTGCCCAAAAGATCATTTCCCTCTTCCTCGCATCGACCAAATAGTCGACTCAACTGCGGGATGTGAGAGGTTGTCTTTTTTAGATGCCTATTCCGGGTACCATCAGATCCGTCTGTATGGACTCGATGAGATTAAAACAACGTTCATCACTCTATTCGGGTGCTTCTGTTATGTCACCATGCCATTCGGTCTCAAGAATGCCGGAGCCACATTCATGATGATGATTCAGAAGTGTTTGCTCACTCAAATCAGTCGGAATGTGGAAGCGTACATGGATGATATAGTGGTCAAGTCACGAAAGGGTTCCGACCTGTTGACTGACCTTGCTGAAACATTTGCCAATCTCAGGAGGTATGATATCAAGCTTAACCCATCAAAGTGTACATTTGGAGTTCCTGGTGGAAAGTTGCTCGGTTTCTCGCTTCGAGCGAGGAATCGATGCTAACCTGAAAAGGTTGGCACCATACTCGAATGAAGAACCCCGTGTGCGTGTGCACGATGTCCGTAAACTTCTTGGATGCTTGGCGCTTTATGTCGATTCATCTCTCGCCTCGGTGAAAAAGCATTGCCTCTTTACCGATCGATGAAGAAGTCGACAAGTTCGAGTGGACTCTAGAAGTTGATGCAGCGCTTGCGAGCTCAAAGCTCGCTCTCCACCCAGCCGGTGCTTGCTCCTCCAATCAGCAAAGAGCCTTTGCTGCTTTACATTGCAGCCATCGGACAAGTCGTCGAGACTGCATTTACGGTCGGCGGGAAGAAGAAGGAAAAGCCTTCAAAGTTCAACGCCCGGTTTATTATCTTTCAAGTAATCGACCCCATCAAAGCAAAGATACCCTCACTATCGAAGCTTGTTTATGGGATCTATATGACCACGAAGAAGGTTGCTCATTATTTCTCCGATCATTCCATTGCGATCGCCGACGACGCCTTTGTCGGAAATTCTTCATAACAGAGATGCAACTGGTCGAGTGGCAAATGGGCGATTGAACTCCTTCCCTTGATATCAAATTCGAGGCAAAGAAAGCCATCAAGTCCCAAGCAATAGCAGATTTTCGCCGAGTGGACTGAACAGCAGCTTCGACTCAAGTTCACTCGAACTTTGGACTATGTTTTTGACGGTTCCAAGATCTGAACGGTTCAGTGCGGGGTTGTATTGGTTTCCCCGAGGAGATTGGCTCAAGTATGTTCTCTAGATTCACTTTGATTCTTCCAACAACGAAGCAGAATATGAAGCACTCTTGTATGGGTTGCGCATGGCAATTTCACTCGGCGTCCGTCGCCTTATGGTCTACGGCGACTCGGATCTGGTTGTTAATCAAGTGATGAAGGAGTGGGATGTCAGAAGCCCAGCTATGACAGGTTATTGTAATGCAGTGAGAAAGCTGGAGAAGAAATTCGAGGGGTTAGAGCTTCATCATATACCCCGACTGAAAAATCAAGCTGCGAATGATTTGGCAAAGATAGGATCCAAAAGGGAAGCCATTCCCAGTAATGTATTTTTGGAGCACATTCATGCACCTTCAGTGCAGGAGGATCCTTTCACGGAAGAAGCCCCGCAGCAAAAGAGTGCCAATGATCCGACTGAAGTTAAGGTCCCATCCGTGGTCGACCTAATTATGAAGTGGTGGTCATCACTCCCGACTTGACAGTGTCGTACATCGCATATATCCTAAGGAAAGAGCTCCCAGAGAATGAAGAAGAGGCTCGACAGATCGTCCGACGATCCAAGGCCTTTACAGTGATCAAGGGACAGTTGTTCGAGAAAGCGCGGATCGAGTCGGCCGAAGTGTATCACGCCGTAAGAAGGTCGATAATTTTGAGGATATCCACTGGGACCTGTGGCTATCATGCATCCTCTCGGACCATTGTGGCTAAAGCATACCGAGCGGGATTTTCTCGGCAAAGCAAATGAAATGGCAAAAGAAATAGTTGACAAGTGTGAAGGATGTCGGTTCTATTCCAACACGTCGCACAAGCCCGCCTCGCCTTGAAGACCATTCCACTCGTCTGCCCTTCGCTGTTTGGGGATTGGACATGATTGGACCATTGAGAAGCTGGCGAAGCGGCTTCACTCATTTGCTAGTAGCAATCGACAAGTTCACCAAGTGGATCGAAGCCAAGCCCATCAAGAACCTCGATGCATGCACCGCTATCGGTTTCATCGAGAGTTGATATTCAGATATGGAGTTCCGCATAGCATCATCACCGACAATGGGTCAAACTTCGATAATGACAAGTTCAAAGCCTTCGCGCCTCTCAAGGCACGCTGGTCGACTATGCTTCAGTGGCTCATCCTCAGTCGAATGGACAAGCAGAACGAGCAAACAGTCTCATTCTCAAAGGGCTGAAACCACGGCTGATGCGTGATCTCAAGCACGCAGAAGGAGCTTGGGTCAACGAACTTCCATCAGTTCTCCGGGATTGAGGACCACTCCTAATCGGTCATTGGGAGAACTCCATTCTTCCTGGTCTATGGAGCTGAAGCAGCTCTGCCGAGTGACCTGCTTCACAATGCGCCTCGAGTCGAGATATACTCTGAAGAAGAAGCGGAACAAGCCCGGCAAGATGCAGTCGACCTCTTGGAAGAGGAGAGAGAAATGGCCCTGATCCGCTCGACTATCTATCAGCAAGACTTGCGTCGGTTCCATGCCAGAAATGTGAAGAGTCGAGCCTTCCAAGAGGGAGATTTAGTCCTCCGAGTGGATCAACAGAAACCACACAAGCTCGCCCCCACTTGGGAAGGTCCCTTCATCGTCACAAGAGTCCTCCACAACGGAGCATATCATCTCTACAACGTTGATCGCCAGATCGACGAGCCTCGAGCTTGGAACGCGGAGCTGCTCCGCCCCTTTTACACTTAAAACTCACTCGGTTGAGATGTAATAAAAGTACTTTTGTAGTTTGTTTATCTAAGACAAGAATGTTATAATTTTCCCAGTGATTGTTATTGCTTTTTGTTGAAATTTCCCCCAGTGGGTGGCTTAGTTGCGAATCCGATTCGCCTAAGTTTGTAAAAAAAATCCTTTCCGAGTGCGAGCCAGTCTCTCACTCGGGGGCTTAGCTGCGAATCCGCTTCGCCTAAGTATTCAAAATCCTACCGAGTGGCGAGCCGGCCTTCCACTCGGAGGCTTAGCTGCAGTCCAAGTACTCGCCTAAGTATTCAAAATCCTACCGAGTGGCGAGCCAGCCTTCCACTCGGAGGCTTAGCTGCAGTCCAAGTACTCGCCTAAGTATTCAAAATCCTACCGAGTGGCGAGCCAGCCTCCCACTCGGAGGCTTAGCTGCAGTCCAAGTACTCGCCTAAGTATTCAAAATCCTACCGAGTGGCGAGCCAGCCTCCCACTCGGAGGCTTAGCTGCAGTCCAAGTACTCGCCTAAGTATTCAAAATCCCACCGAGTGGCGAGCCAGCCTCCCACTGGAGGCTTAGCTGCAGTCCAAGTACTCGCCTAAGTATTCAAATCCTACCGAGTGGTGAGCCAGCCTCCCACTCGGGGGCTTACAACAGCCCAAGGATTCGCCTTAACATCCAAAATAATAAAAATCCTACCGAGTGGAGAGCAAACCTCCCACTCGGGGGCTTAGCTGCAGCCCAGTGCTCGCCTAAGTAATAGAAATCCCACCGAGTGGTGAGCAAACCTCCCACTCGGGGCTTAGCTGCAGCCAGTGCTCGCCTAAGTAATAGAAATCCCACCGAGTGGTGAGCAAACCTCCCACTCGGGGCTTAGCTGCAGCCAGTGCTCGCCTAAGTAATAGAAATCCTACCGAGTGGAGAGCAAACCTCCCACTCGAAGGCTTAGCTGCAGCCCAATGCTCGCCTAAGTAATAAAAATCCTACCGAGTGGAGAGAAAACCTCCCACTCGGAGGCTTAGCTGCAGCCTAGTGCTCGCCTAAGTAATAAAAATCCTACCGAGTGGAGAGCAAACCTCCCACTCGGAGGCTTAGCTGCAGCCCAATGCTCGCCTAAGTAAGGAATTCATCCCAATCCGCAAGGACGACGAGGTGCAGGTCGACTGTTACCTTCTCCTTCGGAGCTTCGCCACAAGTACAACGTGCGGTTCATCCCAATCCGCAAGGACGACGAGATGCAGGCCAACTGCTACCTCCTCCTTCGGAGCTTCGCCACAAGTACAACGTGCGGTTCATCCCAATCCGCAAGGACGACAAGGTCAGTCGCAGTCTGTGTTCCATCTCTACCTGCAGGATAGATGAAGCACAAGTCGACTGGAATTTCTACGGAATATCTTCCGAATGGGGAATAAAGTTCTCTCGAAGGCAAACAAAGCATGTTAAAGGATAAATCAAGTTCGGATAAACGCCCCACGGATCCAAAGGTGCTCAAAGCGTTAAGCCCGTTAAAGTTTATCGGTTACAAAAACCACTCGCATTCCGAGGCAAATTTAAAGTGGGACTTAGAAGTTTTTACTCCTCGGCGGAGGACTGGAAGGTGCAACAAACTGGTCGAGGTCGATTCCGTCGGCAATACGGGTAGCAGCAGCGATGAAAGTCTCCATGAAAGATCTGAAGTCGTGCTTCCTGGTATTAGCAACCTTGAGAGACACCAGCTTGTCCTCTTGCGCTTCTTTGCAGTGGACACGAACCAGAGATAGAGCAACATCAGCACCACACTTGGCAGAAGACTTTTTCCATTCTTGCACTCGACTTGGAATCTCATTCACCGAGTCATCAGATTCAAGGTCATTCAAGAGTCTGCTCGCCGAGAGTCGAGTCGATCCGTGATAATCGCAACTTTCAATGAAAGCAAGATAATCCACCACGCTAGCAACGCGAGACTCCCGTCGGAGCACATTCATAGCAGCTTCGTCCTTCACAGCAGAGTTGATGGGGTCCAAGCTGGTTTCCACTCGACTGGTTTCTTCTTCAAAGTTTTGGCAGAATTCTGAAAACACAGCTCAGACTCAAAATAACGATCATGTGATGAACCGGTGAGAGCAAGACAGTCGAGTAAAAGAGATTACCTTCAAGCATGAGAAACAACTTCTTGGGGAGCCCTCCAAGATAAATCTCCAAAAAAAAAGATAAATCTCCAGGTCGTTTCGCTTCCCCGCCAGTTGGCCAGCCTTGTCAGACAGAACAATCTTGTCGTTCTTCAGTCGACTAACTTCCTTGTTAGCAGCACAAGAGCGGCTTTCAGCTTGGCATTTTCATCTTCAAGTTTGTCGACCGAGGCAAGCTTCTCTTCAATGAGCTTTGTTTTCTCCAAAGCTGCCTTCGTGCCTCTCGCAAGGTCAAGGTCCTTCTTCTTCAAAGTCTCTTCCAGTTTATCGCAAAGCAACAATGAGAACAGAGTTGAGAATGAACAGAAAAACAAAGGCAGTTGTAAAAAATTCTCACCAGCCATACCTTTTGCTTCATCCTTTGCCTTCTGCAAATTCTCCTGAGCAAGCTTCAAATCGAGGTTGAGCTGGATCTGCTTGTTCTCTAACTCAGTATAGCGAGCCACAAGCTCCCAAGATTTCTACAAAGAGTCAACCAACGAAAGACATCAAAGACAGATCACTTCCGAGTGATTAAGGAAAAATAGTAGCATTTCTAAGACTACAGTCGAATCAAAACATTCGACAGTAGTCTCGTGGACTACACTCCAACGGGTGCACTCAGCGATGCCCCTCACTGGTTTACCAATTTGGTTCGACCAATCGACCAAAAGAGGCAAAAAGGTTATGATTCTAAAACCATGGCTAATTGTCGCGTCACCGCAGAAAAAAATAGTTCTTTAGACTATAGTCGATCGACGCTTGATCGACCATAGTCTCGGGACTACACCGGTGGGTGCACTTAGCGTGCCCCACCGGTTTACGGTTCCATTCGACTTGGTCCGTCCGGTCGAGTGAAGAAGTTCACAACATAAAGATTATAGCCGATCGCACGCAATGACCATAGTCTCGGGACTACACCGGTGGGTGCACTCAGCGTGCCCCACAAAGTTCAATCGACACACCCACCCAAAGGTGTACATATATGGAAATCTCCGGAAGGAAGCAGTTTGGGTAGCATATCCTAACAAAGCAAGCAACGATTTACTTACTTGGACATTGCTTTGGAGAGCTGAACTAGCATCATAGGTCGCTCGACTAGCCTCCGGACCGCTTTCACTTGCTCCATCATGATCCCTGCTGGCGATGGCCTCCTTAGCAGCACTCACTTGGTCTTCCGGACGTGGTGTATAGCAAAGAGAGATGGTGGATCAGCAATGACGAAGTGGGTCGGGCACTTGTTAGCAGACACATAAAGACACGAAGCCAGAGGGGTTTCTCCTCGTAAATCAGCGCCTCAGAATCGCCCTGATCGAGCAGCCTTGCAAGCAGGCACTTTCTTGTTCTTCCTCTTCCTCAATGGTGCTTCCTGGTCATCATCGGGAGGTCAATGACGGAGGCGGAACTACAAGAAAGATTCGAAGTAAACATGGAAGTCCAATCGACTAAAAGCTCCAATGACTAAAAGCGAAACCTCAGAGATCTTACCAAGGTTGGAGGTGGCAGCATCCTCCATTTCCTGATCTTCGTGCTTGGCTGAAGTCTCGGAGGTAGCGGCGCTGTAGATTTCAAGAATCGGCTGATCAGCCATCAAGTCGACCAAAAGTTCACTCATGTTGAATAAGGAAATACAAGGTTCTGTTGGTTACCCGGAGATGGTGGGGATGACCATTCGCATCTTGGGCAGGGCCTTCGCCGGCTTTGACGACGTTGCTCGAGGTTGCTTCGGCGGTTTCTCACCGTCGCAGGGAAGTTGTCCTAGGTCGCTTGCCGACCGCCCGATGGGCACAACAGCTTTACCGCGCCCGCCACGGGTCATGCGCCAACTTGACCTTCCCTCCGAGCGAGGAGGATCGACGCCTTCCTCCTCTTCCTCCTCCTCCTCCTCTTCATCAGAGCTATCATCCTCCTCATCCTCCTCGCCGTTGACTCCCATTCCTCCGGACTTTCACCTCCACTTCCTTCTTCTTCTTCGATTGTTTCCTGCGCCCGCTGGGCATTGAGTACATCTCGGTGGTGACCTAGAAGACAACAAAACAAGGCGAAAGTCATTCGATTTAATTGGCATCAAAACAGAATGAATGCAGCAGAATCACAGTCGGAGATAAGTGGTTATACCTTGTCTGGTTCGTAACTCTGGTCGAGTGGTGGAATCCTCCTAGCTCCGCGAGGGTTGTCTTTGTTTCCTGCGATGGCAGTCATCCACTTCTCCAGTGTGGTATCATTGACCTCCTCTGGATGGACCCGAGTGGTATCATCCGTACCAGAGTACATCCACATCGGATGACCTTGGTATTGGAGTGGCTGAATACGCCGTCGGTGGAAAACCTCCAGGAGATCCATGCCGGTCACCCCGTCACGAATAAGCTGGACTACATGCTCCATCAGCAACTTTACTTGGGCCTTCTCCTCTGGTAACACCTTCAGGAAAGATGGCTTGTTCGCTCGACTCATGGAGTGCTCTTGGCAGTAGAACCAGGTCGACTGCCACCCTCTAACCGAGTCAGGGAGAGTCATAGCTGGAAAGGCGCTCTTCCCCCTCATCTGGACCCCGAGTCCCCCACACATCTGGATTACTTGGGTCCTCTCGTCATTCGGGTTCGTTTTCTTCACCGTATGAGAGCGACAGGTGAATATGTGCTTGAAGAGACCCCAGTGCGGTCGACAACCCAAGAAGTTCTCGCATAGTGAAATGAAAGCAGCAAGATAGATAATGGAGTTTGGAGTGAAATGATGGAGTTGTGCTCCAAAAAATTTCAAAAACCCCCGGAAAAAAGGATTTGGCGGCAGAGAAAACCCCGATCTACGTGGGTGGCTGTGGAGGACACACTCACCCTCTTCAGCTGCGGTTGCCACTCCGCACCGGAAGCCCCGCCGACCCATGGGGATCAGTCCTTCATTGGCCGATCGGCGAGATCCTTCGGTGATGGTCGAGCGGATCCAATCTCCTTGACCCAGCCTTGCGGCAGCTTGGACCCTTGAAGAGGATCCGCCTGACCGGGCGCTCTCCCTTGGCCTTCGCTGCCGCCTTCTTCACCCGCTCTGTGGCTGCGGTCTTCTCCTTCACCATGGTCGCCGGCATGGCAAGTGCCGAGCTGCGGCGTTGGATGACGAAGAGCGAGCGAGAAGGTTTGGAGGCGGAGGGAGGAGAAGATTGGGGTCGACTGCTCAAAATGCCCTGTCCAACGCTTTATATGGAGCCGCTTCCGAGTGGCTGACCGGTAGGCCCAGGCAATCCCGTCACAATCCCGCAACAGGCGCGCACACGATATGTGGCGAAAAAGGCGGCGCGAAGATCGAGGTGTCATCGTCTTATCCCATCTGAGTGCCGCAGTTTTCTCCGCTTCACGCGCTTCCCAAAATTCGGATCCCGCGAAATCCGCTAACCGCAGACGTCAGATAGCAGATTTCCTCAGATCCGTTGCTCGGAAATCCTCAAGTTCACGGAGTTCATTCGACAAACGTGAAGAATGGATCAAGGCGACTGAAAGAGAAGTTGATGCCATCACTAAAAGGTCGTTGATCCAGAGTAAGACACACTCGCAACACGAAGAACAGGTCGGAAAGATTATCAACTCCTTCCTCACTCAAACCTCGATCCATTCGGGGGCTAATGATGAAGTCATGTACCTGGGGTAGGGTCATAGAACTGCCCAAAAGTACCCTCCACAAGGACACTCGCAAGAGAAGCAGCCTTCCAAATGACCTGGTAGGTTTCCACCGATGATTCAAAGACATTCGACCATGAAGACCCACTCGACCACCAGAGTCCAAGAGCCACTCGGTGCCCAAACGGTCTCAGTAGTTAAATAATCTTTATGATCTTAATGGCACTTTATGTAGTATGCTACCAAGAACGCCTAGCTTTAACGCACCTTAAACCCTCTACTACGTGGGCTGGCTGGGGTCTGGCGACTCTATATAAGCCACCCCTCCACAGTAGAAGGGTTCGCACCCTGTAACACATACGATATAATCCAATCGACCGCCTCCGGCTCCGAGACGAGGGCTATTACTTCCTCCGAGAAGGGCTGAACTCGTAAATCCCTTGCGATACAACTACTCCATAGCTAGGATCTTGCCCTCCATACCTACCCCCATTCTACTGTCAGACTTAGAACCACGACAGGCGGTTAACCTCCAGTTGTGTTGACGTGGCAGGTACTTAATTAGTGCTAATCACCATTTAGTTTAACACTTAGGTCATTGACAGTAGGCCCAGCCTGCTAATAATCTTAGTTAGGGTTTAATTAAACATGGTTGATTTGACTGAGTGCCGGGCAAGCTACCCCCTTGATCATTCCGATACAACCCTACTCTCTTGCTCTCACTCTGTTTTACTGCATTAGGACAACAATGATTCAACTGTTACTTGTTGCAATAGCTGAACCTATTCCTCTACATGACCTATCTTTGCCACGGTAAATAGTAAAACCCACTAGCATGAGTAGGAATTGCTTGAGCCATGATGTGGCTACACATCCATGCTTGCTTGTTATGCCTGCTATTGCTTAGAGTTGTGTCAGGTCTGATTCATCCGGGAATGAATTGGAATGTGGTGATCATGTTCTGATATTGAGAGCTAAGTGTGTGAACACAATTTGGTAAAGGTAGCGATGGGAGGCCATGTAGGAGTATATGGTGCGTTGTCTCATTGAGACCATCCTTAAGAACTAAGTTCTTTGTATGTTATCCAAGACCAGCTACTACCTCACATTGGGCTCCGGGCGCTCCAAGCTCTCTCGACTTATTAATCGCCTTGATCTCTGTCCAGGAGTTTGGAACTAGTTTCTGGTGTTTGTAGGATGTGCTATTGGCCTTACCAAGCACAATACTACCTGACGAGGTGGACTTGGGACGGCTAGGCACATGGCATGTGTACCAGGCGTAGTACCATCCGTCGATGTGGACTTGGGAACCCTGCTCACATTGCTTGGGGTCGTGATGGAAACTTCTGTCGGACTTCCCTTGCGGGTTCAGCATCAGATAGGCGATAAACCTAGACTAGTGTCTTGCATGTTAGTCAGATTGTTGCCGACACCCTTGCCAGGCTTCCGCTTGAAGCTTGCCGAGATACATGGCATGTATATGGTGGTAAGTGGTGAGAGTGTGTGTGAAGAAGTATACCCCTGCAGGGTAATATGATCTATTCGAATAGTCACGTCCGCAGATATAGACTACTTGGAAAGCTTACATTGTTCATAGACAAGTTGAAATGGATACTTTGAAATGCGCAAGATAAGTGTGAGTGCTATGGATGGCCTTATCGTAGGGAGACGGGAGCGGATCCATAGTGGTGTATTGATATGGTGAATATGCTGACTTGTGTGCGTTCTCTCACTCCAAAGAATTATTGGTATACGTAGTTCAGGATAGCCACTGAGTCAAAGCTGGCTTGCTGCAGTTAAACTGCAATCCCTTTGTTGATACTGATGCATTTGTAGTTCGTTTTGATGTAAGTATTGTTGAGTACATTCGTACTCACGTTTGCTTAATTTATGTTTTGCTGAGGTGACTTCAGTCTCACTAGCAGTTCTACATGGGCTTCAACGATTAGCTTGGGAATCACAGACAGAGGTCTGATTCCTATGGAGGGTCTTATAGATAGTCAGGCTTTCTAGTTTTCTTTCTTTTCAGCTGTGTGCACTTAGACAGGTTATGCTTCCGCTTGTTGCTTGTATGACTTTGTATGTTGGGTCATGAGACCCATGTTTCTAATATCATGCTATGTAATGCTCCTTAGAGCCTCGTAAATAAAAACTTTTGAGTCATGGAATTATGTTGTGATGCCATATTGTATCTACACATATCGTGCATATTCTGTGTATGTATTGAAATGTATTGGTATGTGTGGGATTTAACACCTAGTTATCTTCCTTTGGTAGCCTTTCCTATAGGGAAATACCTCCTAGTGCTTCCATTGAGCCCTGGTAGTTCGCTACCGTGATACGTCTCCGTCGTATCTATAATTTTTGATTGTTCCATGCCAATATTATTCAACTTTCATATAATTTTTTGCAACTTTTTATATTATTGGGACTAACATATTGATCCAAAGGCTCAGTGCAGCCTCGTCATTGCATGTTTTATGTTTCGCAGAATATCCATATCAAACAGAGTCCAAACGGGATAAAACGGACGGAGCTTATTTTTGGAAAATATGGAAAATTCGGAAGAAAATCCACGCGAAACGGTGCCCGAGGTGGTCACGAGGTAGGGGGCGCCGACCCGGGCGCCTCCCTACCTCGTGAGCCCACCGTAAGGCGGCTGACGCTCTTCTTTTGCCGCAAGAAAGCTAATATTCGGAAAAAAATCACGACGAAGGTTTCAGGCCAATCGAAGTTATGGATCTCCATATATACGCGAAACAGTGAAACAGAGCCAGAACAGAACGCAGAAACAGAGATAGATCCAATCTCGGAGGGGCTCTCGCCCCTCCCAAGCCATGGGAGCCAAGGAACAGAGGGGAAACCCTTCTCTCATCTAGGGAGGAGGTCAAGGAAGAAGAAGAAGAAGGGGGGCTCTCTCCCCCTTGCTTCCGGTGGCGCCGGAGCGCTGCTGGGGGCCATCATCATCATCACGATCTTCACCAACACCACCGTCATCTTCACCAACATCTCCATCACCTTCCCCCATCTATATCCAGCGGTCCACTCTCCCGCAACCCGCTGTACCCTCTACTTGAACATGGTGCTTTATGCTTCATATTATTTTCCGATGATGTGTTGCCATCCTATGATGTCTGAGTAGATTTTCGTTGTCCTATCGGTGATTGATGAATTGCTATGATTGGTTTGAATTGTATATTTTATTATTGGTGCTGTCCTATTGTGCCCTCCGTGTCGCGCAAGCGTGAGGGATTCCCACTGTAGGGTTTTCAATATGTTCATGATTTGCTTATGGTGGGTGGCGTGAGTGACAGAAGCACAAACCCGAGTAAGTAGGTTGTTTGCGTATGGGATAAAGAGGACTTGATACTTTAATGCTATGGTTGGGTTTTACCTTAATGAATCTTTAGTAGTTGTGGATGCTTGCTAGAGTTCCAATCATAAGTGCATATGATCCAAGTAGAGAAAGTATGTTAGCTTATGCCTCTCCCTCAAATAGAATTGCAATAGTGATTACCGGTCTAGTAATATAGTTAGTTGCCTAGGGACAATTCCACAACTCCTACCACCACTTTTCCACACTCGCCATATTTACTTTAGTTGTGTCTTTATCTAAACAGCCCCTAGCTTTTATTTACGTGCTCTTTACTTTCTTGCAAGCTTACCCAAAAACACCTACAAAGTACTTCTAGTTTCATACTTGTTCTAGGTAAAGCGAACGTCAAGCGTGTGTAGAGTTGTATCGGTGGTCGATAGAACTTGAGAGAATATTTGTTCTACCTTTAGCTCCTCGTTGGGTTCGACACTCTTACTTATCGAAAGAGGCTACAATTGATCCCCTATACTTGTGGGTTATCAAGACCTTTTTCTGGCGCCGTTGCCGGGGAGCAATAGCATGGGGTGAATATTCTCGTGTGTGCTTGTTTGCTTTATCACTTAAGTAATTTTTATTTGCTGTTCTTAGTTGTTCTTTATCTTTAGTTATGGATATGGAACACGAAATACCAAAAAAATTAGGTGTACTTGCTGCTCATGGAGATGGGGAACCTCCTAAAACCCTCGATGCTGGTTATGTGAAAGATATTATGTACTACTTTAATAATCCTGAGAAAACCCCATTCAATTATGTAATGGGAGTAACGTTGGATCAACGTGAATACTTTAGGGATTATCGCTTGACACAAAAAGGGAAACTATTATGGGATCAAATTCATATATTGAAGTGGTATGCTTGGAAACTATGCTTGAGTTATGATTATACTTGTTGCTCTAGGATGAAGGCTCCACACCTTCCCTTTTAATGCAAATTCAATGATAATAAAACCTTAGCTTGTTATGCTAATGGTATATATGATTACTATGATGTGGAACAAATAGAAGAATTTGTTGCTTTTATGGGTGCTTATGAAATTGAAGCTATGTTTAAAGAGTTTGAGGATTTTGATGATGCTGTTTATAGATCTGAAAATTTAGCTATCCTCAAATATTGCTATGAGAATTATAAATACAATTATGAAATTAATGCACTTATTGAGAAAGTCTCCGCTGACCAAGAAGAGACTAATATTTTGCAGGAAACTATGGAAGAAGAAATTGATGAAACTGTGAGCTCATTGGATGAAAAAGATGATGAGGAGAGCGAAGAACAAAAGGAGGAAGAGCGGATTAGCTACCCGTGCCCATCTTCTAATGAGAGTAACCCTCCAACTCATACATTATTTAATTCCCCTTCGTGCTTACCGAAGGATGATTGCTATGATGATTGTTATGATCCCGTTGATTCTTTTGAAATATCCCTTTTTGATGATGCTTGCTATGCTTGTGGCTAAGATGCCGATATGAATTATGCTTATGGAGATGAACTTGCTATAGTTCCTTATGTTATGAATGAAATTGTTGCTATTGCACCCACGCATGACAGTCCTATTATCTTTTTGGATTCTCCCAACTACACTATATCGGAGAAGCTTGCACTTATCAAGGATTATGTTGATGGGTTGCCTTTTACTACTACACATGATGATTTTGATGAATATAATATGCATGTACTTGCTGCTCCTACTTGCAATTATTATGAGAGAGGAACTAGATCTCCACCTCTCTATGTTTCCAATACAATAAAATTGCAAGAAACTGTTTAAACTATGCATTGGCCTTTACTATGTGTGCATGAATTGTTCTTTTATGACATGCCGATGCATAGGAAGAGAGTTAGACTTCGTCATTACATGATATATGTTACTTTCTGCTCACTACTAAATTACAAATCATTGCTAATTAAAATTGGCTTGGATATACCTTGGGATCCGGGTGGATTCACTACTTGAGCACTATATGCCTAGCTTAATGGCTTTAAAGAAAGCACTGCCAGGGAGTCAACCCGGAAGTTTTAGAGAGTCATTTATTTCTGTTAAGTGCTTTCATATAGTTTAAAAACAACAAAAATAAAGAGGGGAACCCAAAACTTTTTCAAAAAGAAAAGCGAAAGTGAGAAAGACGAGCATTGTGAAAGTGGGGGACGTCCTTGAACTTTGTTCATGCTGATGGGAACTTTGTGAATCTTAATTAAAGAAACTTTTCAATAAAAATAATTATCCCCTTGTACAATTCCATTGTATTATAAAAATAATGTGCCAAGGTTTGCCTTTAGGATGTTTACAATGCTTGTTGGTTTGTGCGGTGCAGGACAGAAACTTTGGCTGTAGTGCGCGAATTTTAATTTTTTTACTGGAACGTCAAATGGTTCTGATTCTTTTTGCACTGTCTTTCTGTACAAATTTTTTATTTTTCATAATTTTGGAAGAATTTTTCAAGTATCATAAGTATGGTGCATGTTCAGATTTCTATAGACTGTTCTGTTTTAGACAGATTCTGTTTTTGATGCATAGTTTGCTTGTTTTGATGAATCTATCAATTTATATTAGTGGATTAAGCCATTGAAAAGTTATGTTACAGTAGACACAATGCAAAAACAAAATATGAATTGGTTTTCAACAGTACTTATAGTAGTGATTTGCTTTATTATACTAACGGATCTTACCGAGTTTTCTGTTGAAGTTTTGTGTGGATGAAGTGTTCGATGATCGAGAAGGTTTTGATGTGAGAAGAAGGAAGAGAGGCAAGAGCTCAAGCTTGGGGATGCCCGAGGCACCCCAATTAAATATTCAAGGAGACTCAAGCATCTAAGCTTGGGGATGCTGGGGAGGCATCCCCTCTTTCTTCAACAAGTATCGATATGTTTTCGGATTCGTTTTGTTCATGCGATATGTGCAAGTCTTGGAGCGTCTTTTGCAATTAGGTTTTTATTTTTCTTTTATGCACCATGCTGGTATGAGATGGTCCTTGGTTGATTTATATAATTCTCTTTGCACTTCACTTATATCTTTTGAGTATGGCTTTATAGAATGCTTCATGTGCTTCACTTATATCATTTGAAGTTTGGATTGCCTGTTTCTCTTTACATAGACAACCGCCATTTGTAGAATGCTCTTTTGCTTCACTTATAATTGTTAGAGCATGGGCATATCTTTTGTAGAAAAAATTAAACTCTCTTGCTTCACTTATATCTATTTAGAGAGATGACAGGAATTGGTCATTCACATGGTTAGTCATAAAATCCTACATAAACTTGTAGATCGCTGAATATGATATGTTTGATTCCTTGCAATAGTTTTGCGATGTAAAGATGGTGATATTAGAGTCATGCTAGTTGAGTAATTGTGAAATTGAGAAATACTTGTGTTGAGGTTTGCAAGTCACGTAGCATGCACGTATGGTGAACCGTTATGTAATGAAGTCGGAGCATGAGGTGTTTATTGATTGCCTTCCTTATGAGTGGCGGTCGGGGACGAGCGATGGTCTTCTCCTACCAATCTATCCCCCTAGGAGCATGCGCGTAGTACTTTGTTTTGATGACTAATAGATTTTTGCAATAAGTATGTGAGTTCTTTATGACTAATGTTTGAAGGAAATATGCCCTAGAGGCAATAATAAAGTTATTATTTATTTCCTTATATCATGATAAATGTTTATTATTCATGCTAGAATTGTATTAACCGGAAACATAATACATGTGTGAATATATAGACAAACAGAGTGTCACTAGTATGCCTCTACTAGACTAACTCGTTGATCAAAGATGGTTATGTTTCCTAGCCATAGACATGAGTTGTCATTTGATTAACAGGATCACATTATTAGGAGAATGATGTGATTGACATGACCCATTCTGTTAGCTTAGCACTTGATCGTTTAGTATGTTGCTATTGCTTTCTTCATGACTTATACATGTTCCTATAACTATGAGATTATGCAACTCCGGTTTACCGGAGGAACACTTTGTGTGCTACCAAACATCACAACATAACTGGGTGATTATAAAGGTGCTGTACAGGTGTCTCTGAAGGTACTTGTTGGGTTGGCGTATTTCGAGATTAGGATTTGTCACTCTGATTATCGGAGAGGTATCTCTGGGCCAACTCGGTAATGCACATCACTATAAGCCTTGCAAGCATTGTAACTAATGAGTTAGTTGCAGGATGATGTATTACGTAACGAGTAAAGAGACTTGCCGGTAACGAGATTGAACTAGGTATTGAGATACCGACGATCGAATCTCGGGCAAGTAACATACCGATGACAAAGGGAACAACGTATGTTGTTATGCGGTTTGACCGATAAAGATCTTCGTAGAATATGTGGGAGCCAATATGAGCATCCAGGTTCCGCTATTGGTTATTGACCAGAGACGTGTCTCGGTCATGTCTACATCGTTCTCGAACCCGTAGGGTCCGCACGCTTAAGGTTTCGATGACAATTTTATTATGAGTTTATGAGTTTTGATGTACCGAAGGAGTTCGGAGTCCCGGATGAGATCGGGGACATGACGAGGAGTCTCGAAATGGTCGAGACATAAAGATCGATATATTGGACGACTATATTCGGACATCGGAAAGGTTCAGAGTGATTCGGGTATTTTTCGGAGTACCGGAGAGTTACGGGAATTCGTATTGGGCCTTAATGGGCCATACGGGAAAGGAGAGAAAGGCCCCAAAGGGTGGCCGCACCCCTCCCCATGGACTAGTCCGAATTGGACTAGGGAGGGGGGGCGCCCCCTTCCTTCCTTCTCCTTCTCCCTTCCCTTTCCTTCTCTCCTACTCCTATTACTTGGAAGGTCTCCTAGTTCTACTAGGAAAGGGGGAATCCTACTCCCGGTGGGTGTAGGACTCCCCTAGGGCGCGTCATAGAGAGGGCCGGCCCTCCCCCTCCTCCACTCCTTTATATACGGAGGAGGGGGGCACCCCATAGACACAACAATTGATCCTTGAGATCTCTTAGCCGTGTGCGGTGCCCCCTCTACCATAGTTCTCCTCGATAATATTGTAGCAATGCTTAGGCGAAGCCCTGCGACGGTAGAACATCAAGATCGTCACCATGCCGTTGTGCTGACAGAACTCTTCGCCGACACTTTGCTGGATCGGAGTCCGGGGAACGTCATCGAGCTGAACGTGTGCAAGAACTCGGAGGTGCCGTAGTTTCGGTGCTTGATCGGTCGGGCCGTAAAGACGTACGACTACATCACCATGATCTTGCGTGTGCGTAGAAAATTTTTGAAATTACTATGTTCCCCAACAATGTTGAGTCCATGGATTATACGCACTCTCACCCTTCCATCATTGCTAGCCTCTTCGGTACCGTGCATTGCCCTTTCTCACCTCGAGAGTTGGTGCAAACTTCGCCGGTGCATCCAAACCCCGTGATACCATACGCTCTGTCACACATAAGCCTCATTATATCTTCCTCAAAACAACCACCATACCTACCTATCATGGCATTTCCATAGCCATTCCGAGATATATTGCCATGCAACTTCCATCATCATCATATACATGACTTGAGCATTCATTATCATATTGCTTTGCATGATCGTAAGATAGCTAGCATGATGTTTTCATGGCTTGTCCGTTTTTTGATGTCATTGCTACGCTAGATCATTGCACATCCCGGTACACCGTCGGAGGCATTCATATAGAGTCATATCTTTGCTCTAGTATCGAGTTGTAATATTGAGTTGTAAGTAAATAAAAGTGTGATGATCATCATTATTATAGCATTGCCCCAGTGAGGAAAGGATGATGGAGACTATGATTCCCACACAAGCCGGGATGAGACTCCGGACGAAAAAAAAGAGAGGGGCCAAAAAAAAGAAAAAAATGAAAGAAAAAGAGAGAAGGGACAATGTTACTATCCTTTTACCACACTTGTGCTTCAAAGTAGCACCATGTTCTTCATATAGAGAGTCTCTTGAGTTATCACTTTCATATACTAGTGGGAATTTTCATTATAGAACTTGGCTTGTATATTCCAACGATGGGCTTCCTCAAATGCCCTAGGTCTTCATGAGCAAGCAAGTTGGATGCACACCCACTTAGTTTCAGTTTGAGCTTTCATACACTTATAGCTCTTAGTGCATCCGTTGCATGGCAATCCCTACTCCTCACATTGATATCTATTGATGGGCATCTCCATAGCCCGTTGATACGCCTAGTTGATGTGAGACTTTCTCCTTTTTTTGTCTTCTCCACATAACCCCCATCAACATATTCTATTCCACCTATAGTGCTATGTCCATGGCTCACGCTCATGTATTGCGTGAAAGTTGAAAAGGTTTGAGAACGTCAAAAGTATGAAACAATTGCTTGGCTTGTCATCGGGGTTGTGCATGATGTGAATATTTTGTGTGGTGAAGATGGAGCATAGCCAGACTATATGATTTTGTAGGGATGAGCTTTCTTTGGCTATGTTATTTCAGTAAGACATAATTGCTTGGTTGGTATGCTTGAAGTATTATTGTTTTATGTCAAAGGATAGACTATTGCTTTGAATCACTCGTGTCTTAATATTCATGCCATGATTAGACATATGATCAAGATTATGCTAGGTATCATTCCACATCAAAAATTATCTTTTTTATCATTTACCTACTCGAGGACGAGCAGGAATTAAGCTTGGGGATGCTGATACATCTCCGTCGTATCCATAATTTTTGATTGTTCCATGCCAATATTATTCAACTATCATATACTTTTGGCAACTTTTTATATTATTGGGACTAACATATTGATCCAGGCTCAGTGCAGCCTCGTCATTGCATGTTTTATGTTTCGCAGAATATCCATATCAAACGGAGTCCAAACGGGATAAAAACGGACGGAGCTTATTTTTGGAAAATATGGAAAATTCCGGAAGAAAAATCCACGCGAAACGGTGCCCGAGGTGATCACGAGGTAGGGGGGCGCGCCTGACCCCCCTGGGCGCGCCCCCTACCCTCGTGATCCCACCCTAAGGCGGTTGACGCTCTTCTTTTGCCGCAAGAAAGCTAATATTCGGAAAAAAATCACGGCATAGGTTTCAGGCCAATCGGAGTTACGGATCTCCATATATACGTGAAACGGTGAAACAGAGCCAGAACAGAACGCAGAAACAGAGGGATAGATCCAATCTCGGAGGGGCTCTCGTCCCTCCCAAGCCATGGGAGCCAAGGAACAGAGGGGAAACCCTTCTCTCATCTAGGGAGGAGGTCAAGGAAGAAGAAGAAGAAGGGGGGCTCTCTCCCCCTTGCTTCCGGTGGCGCCGGAGCGCTGCTGGGGGCCATCATCATCACCATGATCTTCACCAACACCACCGTCATCTTCACCAACATCTCCATCACCTTCCCCCATCTATATCCAGCGGTCCACTCTCCCGCAACCCGCTGTACCCTCTACTTGAACATGGTGCTTTATGCTTCATATTATTTTCCGATGATGTGTTGCCATCCTATGATGTCTGAGTAGATTTTCGTTGTCCTATCGGTGATTGATGAATTGCTATGAATGGTTTGAATTGTATATTTTATTATTGGTGCTGTCCTATTGTGCCCTTCGTGTCGCGCAAGCGTGAGGGATTCCCACTGTAGGGTTTTCAATATGTTCATGATTTGCTTATGGTGGGTGGAGTGATGTGAAGCTAATGCACTGAGTAAGTAGGTTGTTTGTGTATGGGATAAAGAGGACTTGATACTTTAATGCTATGATTGGGTTTTACCTTAATGAATCTTTAGTAGTTGCGGATGCTTGCCAGAGTTCCAATCATAAGTGCATATGATCCAAGTAGAGAAAGTATGTTAGCTTATGCCTCTCCCTCAAATAGAATTGCAATAGTGATTACCGGTCTAGTAATATATTCAGTTGCCTAGGGACAATTCCACAACTCCTACCACCACTTTTCCACACTTGCCATATTTACTTTAGTTGTGTCTTTATCTAAACAGCCCCTAGCTTTTATTTACGTGCTCTTTACTTTCTTGCAAGCTTACCCGAAAACACCTACAAAGTACTTATAGTTTCATACTTGTTCTAGGTAAAGTGAACGTCAAGCGTGCGTAGAGTTGTATCGGTGGTCGATAGAACTTGAGGGAATATTTGTTCTACCTTTAGCTCCTCGTTGGGTTCGACACTCTTACTTATCGAAAGAGGCTAGAATTGATCCCCTATACTTGTGGGTTATCATACCGCTCCAGAACACATGGATTGACTGGCATGTATCCTTCTTTGCTCATGTGTTTGTCCCTACGCGGAAATGTCACGCGTTGTTCCTTTAAGCCCTTGTAGCTTGCTACGACTTGGGTTTATACGTTGATGACCGACACGTGCATTGCTGGGTTACGTATGCCTGTCCCTGTACGTTTGTGCCACCTTGGTTTATGACTAGTCATGTCGAGTCGGGTTCTCTGTCATATGGATGCTAGCATCGCAATCATATATGTGAGCCAAAAGACGCAAACGGTCCCGACCAAGGAAAAGTCGGCAGCCGTGGGTTACCGTGCGTGAGGCCGCAAAGTGATATGACGTGTCATATGCTAGATCTGTGTGACTTAGGATCAGGGTCCCGACACCTGCTATCCCGCCCAACTCCAGCTCACGCTCCAACAGGCCGAGGGGACGAGGCCGTGGTGTTGCGGGGGTGCGTCGCCGCCATCCTCTGTTGATATGTCAGGAGTGCGACAATGGTTGCTCGACGGGAGACGCGGCAACATAGGTGCCCTGGTCATGCGGATGGCCGCACTCGTCGCACATCTACTTCCTCGTTGCTCCATCCCATGATCGGGAGAGCCGCAGGCGGCCAAGTGCGCCCGTGCACACTTGGATCTTGCAGGAGATGGCTGGGGCCACCACGCCGCCACATCGTGTCCCTTGATTCTCTGGTGATGCTAGCTTGACGCCTCCTCGCACGGGAAAATTATGGTGGAGCTCGAGCGGTGCTGATGGTAACAACCATGACGACGAGCTTTGGCATGCCTTGAGCGGGCCAAGGAAGGAGGCAGGTGGCGAAGACGGTGGCCGCGTCACATCGATGAAGGTGGCGATCCTGGGGCGGTGATCCCGGTCTCTCCGGTTGCTAGCACAATTTTGATCGGGCTGACTAACGGTGTCATACATTGGTGTCACTCGCCAAGGGAGCTCGGCCTCTCGACCAACTATGGGCCCACAAGGCCCAAGGCAAAGGAGAAACCCTAGAAGGGCACGGGAGGCCTTCTTGCCCTCCAAGACAAGGGCGACAGTAGAGAAAATCGCATCTATCCATTGTAAATCCTAGGCCTCCATCGTCTATATAAGGGGAGGCCAAGGGGCCTTCACGATCATCCACACTCACATAGAAAACTCTCTGTAGCAATCTCATACACCATTGTAACCCCTCACATGAGGTATCCCTCCACCATGAATAAGGAAAACAAGCAGGATGTAGGGTATTACTCTTCGGAGGCCCGAACCCAGGTTCACTCCTTGGGTGATCTCTGATCTAATAAAGTTGTGCTTGGACCCCTACCGAGGGACCAGACGGAATTTTGTACCGTTAGTTGGCGCGCTAGGTATGGGCGGCACTAGCTAGGAACTGATCTTAGATCAGATTTTATTCGTCTCTCAGCGACCCCTTGCTGGGACAGAGACTGATCTTTGGCCCCCTCACCTTTGTCGTTGACAAGACGAGTCGGGTCAATGTCAACCAACCGGCTCACCCGGACGCTTCGACCTAAGCAAACAAGACGATTGACACAGTCACTGAATACAGAGGCCTCCATTCATGGAGGCCCCAAGGCCAACAGATCGTGGGTGGCACCCGTGACCCCAACGTCCGCGCCACCGACCTTCGTACAAGTTAAACCCAAAACGATATCGCCAAAGGCCTCAGAGCCTGAGAATGGTGACAGGTGGGTGACGCCTCTCCCCTGCTGTAGCAATCAGAACTCAAACAGTCTGATCTCTGTGCATAAGTGTCATCCCTGGATCGGTAATGCTGACACACACAGTACTTGAAGGATTTATAATAGAGTAGCAATCACACACTTATTACATCAAAAGTCTCAAAAGAGAACTTATTACAATAAATATGGCTTAAGGCCAACTAATTATGATAACAACGGAAGGCTTGGAAGATAAAGTGAGTCCACAACTCCAACGGCATCACTGAGTGAAAGATCACGACCTAAGGCTCCTTACTCGTCGTCTGAAAAATCTGCAATATGATACGTTGCAGCCCGAAAACGGGTCAGCACATGGAATATGCTGGCAATGTAACACAAGAGAGTAATGAACAGAATAATGCTATCACTATATGCATATATGGCTGGTGGAGGCTGTATGGTTAATATATTTGCAAAAAGCCAAATTTTCCCTACTGCAAAGGAATAAGTTTTATTTAACTATCATGGTGGTTGTTAAATATTGAGAATGGTGAACCCCATCTGAATCCCAATTAAAAATAATTAATAACCCAATCAAGTTTTATTATTAAGAGTGATGAGATCCACATGAAAATCCAAGAACCAGATACTCAAGATGTCCATAACCGGGGACACGGCTAACCATGATTAGTTTGTACACTCTGCAGAGGTTTGTGCACTTTTCCCCACAAGACTCGATCTCCTCCATTGGATTTCTCGCACTACAAGGTGTTTGAGAAACAGATGACCGAGACACAGTCTTTTAGAAGCGTTAGCACCTTACGATGGGTAGACCGGTACACCTACATCCCCTACATCTGCTAGTCTACCACTGTAAGAGTTTACACAACTTAATCAACTATGCTAGAGCCCAGAATAGCTTGTGGCTGCACACAGAAGTTTCTAGCATGAATAATCTTATGATCCCTTTGAGCCTGGGTGGCAGTCCATAGGAGAATCACACGGTACCCTAGGATTTCCAAAAATACAGGCAATCACTGGAATTCCCCAGGTGCCTCAATCCACCCAGATGTGTATTAAAGTTGCCACCTTAAGTTGAGCCATTAATTAACAATCTCACATCTGTCATGGATACACTCAAACCCAATCCACGTCTACGAGCATAGCATAGCAATATAAGCAACGTAGAAGTAACTCCCAAGGTTTGATAATAAAGAGGTGAATAGGTACTACCTCATCTACTTCGCAAACCCACAATTTAATTCAGATCCTAACCATGCAATTGTTTGATGGTTGATCTAATGCAATAAAACTGGGTAGTAAAGAGGTATGATCAAAGTGTTACTTGCCTTGCTGATGATCCGCGAAACCTAGAGACTCGTAGTAGCACGCTTCACACTCCGGGTACTCTATCGCAAACAAATGAGCATACAATAAGCAATCAAGCAAGGGCACAGGTAAAACTCAAATAAAAGATCTAACCAGAAAGTTCAACTTAAGAACTCCGGTTTGCAAAAAGAATCAAATCAAACGAAGTAACAAAACTCAAACGACGAAAGAAACAAGTCTCGTTTACTAATCTGGACTAAAGTCAAAATTTACAGTAGCAGAAACTTGTTTAAGTTGGTTAAATAGAAAGAGGTTTCGAGATGAAACTCTAGGCGCTTGAATCGCCTGATTCCGATAAACGAGCGAAAAGATATACTAGAACGAAAATCGGATCAGAAATCGCGATCGAAAATAATCGCGGAAAAATCCGAGAAAAGAAAATCGATTTAACAAAGCTAACGAACTAACGCTCGCTGTCCGCGACTAACGAGTGAACACCGCTCGCTAAACGAACGTACGGACGTAACGTCCGCTAAATAAATAAACTGAAAAAAATAAAACCGATCTATTAAAAAATGAACTAGGGTTTTCTAAAAAAACCGGATCAGTTTTCTAAGGAAAACCGGCGGCGATGACGGCGGCTACCCCGTCGGATCCGGCGGGGCTCGGGCCCGACGGGCTGGTGGCGCTGGCGGCGATGGCGAGGGCGGCGACGAAGGGCGGCGGCGGCGAAGCTATAACGGTGATGGCAGGCGCGTAAGCGGCGACGGCCGCCGCTGGGTGGCGGGCGGGTGGGACGGGTGGTGGCGGCGGGTGGGCGGTATTTAAGGGGAGGGGCGGGTCGGCTTGGGAAGGGGGGCACTGGGCGGCGGGACTCCTGACTCGGTGGAGTCCGGCTCGGTCACGGCGGGCGCGAGCAAGGCGGCGAGCGGTCGGTTCACTGGCCTTCGCCCGGTCGGTCTGAACGGATTTTTTTTATAAAAATAATTTCGCCGAAACTTAAATAAATCCTAGAAAATAAAATAAAAATCTAAAAAATGCCAAAACAAATTTTCTCTGTCTAAATAAAATATTTAGAACAAGAAGAACATTTTCTTGGCCCTAAAATGCAATTTTGAAAACCTGCAATTTTTTTTCTAATTCAAATAAAATTACAATAAAATCCAAATAAAACATTTATTTGATTTTAATATTTTTCCTCTAATATTTCATCTATTTTGGAGAATTAATTTTATCTCCTCTCATATATTTTTATTTTTAGAAATATTAGGAAGAAAAATAATCAAAACCAAATGATCCTATTTTCAAAATCTGAGAAAACTCAAATATCAAAGTAACAAAATCCCCAACTCTCTCCGTGGGTCCTTGAGTTGCGTAGAATTTCTAGGATCAAGCCAAAATGCAATAAAATATGATATGCAATGATGACTGTCGGTGTCAAAACCGGCGGAACTCGGGTAGGGGGTCCCAACTGCATGCGCCTAGGCGGATGGTAACAGGAGACAAGGGACACGATGTTTTACCTGTGTTCGCCCTCTCGATGGATGTAAAACCCTACTCCTGCTTGATTAATATTGATGATATGGGTAGTACAAGAGTAGATCTACCACGAGATCGAGAGGCTAAACCCTAGAAGCTAGCCTATGGTATGGTTGTTGTTCGTCCTAAAGACTAAAACCCTCCGGTTTATATAGACACCGGAGAGGGTTAGGGTTACATAGAGTCGGTTACAATGGGAGGAGATCTACATATCCAGACGCCAAGCTTGCCTTCCACGCCAAGGAAAGTCCCATCCGGACACGGGACGAAGTCTTCAATCTTGTATCTTCATAGTCCAGAGTCCGCCAAAGGTTATAGTCCGCCATCCGGACACCCCTAATCCAGACTCCTCAAGAGTCTGTGAACCAGGCTTCAATGACGCATTTAGTCCGCGTGCAGATTGTCTTCGTATTGCAAGGCGGGTTCCTCCTCCGAATACTTCATAGAAGATTTTGATCACAAGGATAGTGTCCGGCTCTGCAAAATAAGTTCCACATACCACCGTAGAGAGAATAATATTTGCAAAAATCCAATCTGCTGACGTATTCCGCAGTGTGACATCACACCACGGCCAAGCCTTTATTCGAATCGTTTTTACTGGACCAGCTCAGCGCACTTAGCGAGGCGGTTTCCTTGGCACGTCTTGTTGGAGCAGAGATCGTGTCCCCTTATTTCGGGATTCTCATCAATACGGGTGTGGGTAACCCAATCGTGCCCGTTGGCACGTCTCCTCCACCGAAGACGAGTCCCAAACGGTCACGGGGAAGGCTCTTGGTATCCAACCTCTTTATAAAGAGACCAAGGCTCTAATCCTTTCTTTCAATCTCAATCGAATCCGACCCTCGCCTCGAGTTCCAACACCCAAAGCTCCAGATTCAGGCGCTTCAGACCTTCAATGATGTCCGGCTCCGACCTTCAAGGCCGATGGATGCCTTCCTTCGTTACGGAAGAAGACGTGCTAAAGCTAAGAGATACCAGGTATTTAACCAAAGAAATTTCGCATAGGCTGCCTGCTCAAGGGCAGGTTATTCCCACTCCCAAGCCTGGTGAGAGCGTAGTGTTTGCGTCTCACTTCCTTCAGGGGCTAGGCTTCCCGATGGACCCCTTCGTGAGGGGGCTCATGTTTTATTATGGGTTGGAATTTCACGACTTGGATTCGGAGTCTATCCTCCGCATCTCATCGTTCATTGTTGTGTGCGAAGCCTTCCTCCGCATTACCCCTCACTTCGGATTGTGGCTTCAGACCTTCAAAGTGGAGCCGAAGATGATCAAGGGGCAGCAAGCGGAGTGCCGAGGGGCTGTTATAAGCAAGAATGCTGACGCTCCATGGCCCGAGGGCTCTTTTCAAGAGGAGTTCAGCTTATGGCAACAAGAGTGGTTTTATATCACAGCTCCTGTGGGCACCAAGTGGGTGGCGGCACTGCTGCCGCCGGGTCCTCCCGCGGCTGGCGTCATGGGTCAATAAAGGGCTCGACTGGGGGCCGTCCAAGGACGTGCCTTGTTGCCGGGCCGCATTCAAGATCTCCTGGAAAGAGACATTAACCTGGCCGTAGTGACGCAGGTCATGTTAATTCGCTTCACTTTGCCCTGCAAACGCCGCCCCCTCCACCTGTGGAAGTTTAATCCGGAGGGACCACGAGCTCTCCAACACTTTACGGGCGCGACGCCCATGGAGATGTACAAATTGTTCTTCGGATCACAAGCAATGTGTCCGGACTTGACCGAGGATGCAGGTCTGAGCTGCAATCGCCCGGATACCCAAGTAAGTAGCCTTGTACCCGGACACGCTATCCGTATATTCATCATAAAATTGCCCTTAAAAGAGCTGTCCCTTAAACAGGAGTGGATAGCGAAGCAAAGCTAATCAGTGTCCGCCCTCCCCGAGACCACGCCGGATCCCGTGTTAACCAGATGTTGGAGGTTGCGCCTTTGGAAGAAGGCGAAGGGGGAACAAGGAAGCTACCGCCTCTCAAGGAGGCTGTCAGAAAGGAGGAATCGAGAATCCCTCCATCCAAGGAAAGAAGAGGACCGCCTCAAGACCCGGAGACCATGGTCTCAAAGCGGAGAAGAAATCTTCGCCGAGGGTCCTGACCGGAGGTGCCTCGGCCAGACTGTGCCCTCAAGGGATCAGCCTCCAGCAAGCCGTAAGTAGAGAGGGAGTTTTAAAATAAGAGATATCCCTATTCTATTCCTGAGAAAGATAACTGAATTTTACCTTGTAGTTCGGATCTCAGCCCTTCTCAACAGAGCTCATCTTCGTGGGATCTTCGCCCGAGATGATGGAGAGCGAACGCCCCCCATGCCATACCGCTTTGCAGGCGGCGACCCGAGGTGTCGCCACAAAGGGTTTCTCGAATCCGCAGAGCCGAAAACAGCCGTATGGCTCCCCAAAGCCTCAGTGTCCGCCTTCAAAAAGGCCATCGACGAGTCTGGCACCATCCGCACGGTCGGAGGAGTTGAAGGATCTGCTCGGGCGAGCGCCTATCTTAGAAGAACACCGCATTGATGGGCACGGTGATTGAAAGGATTTCATCCATGAAAGCGGGTTGCACGAGGCCGCCAGAGTTTATCGACAGGTTTTGAGGTACGCGAAATGATGTACCGCTTGACAGTTTCGCATATAAAAGATGCGCTCAGATAGATAGTAGTTTCGAGACTCGTGCATTGTCAAAATGACAGCGCCGAGGATCGTAATCCTGTGTATAACATGTCGCTTCTTCCTATGCAGGTGGCGGCGTCCGTGGCTAGCGGATCGATGAATTTGCCGAGCTAAAGCGGCAACTTGACGTGGCGGATGCCGACATCGCGCTTGTCAACAAGCTGCTTGACGAGTCACAAGGTATGCAATTTCTCCGCGACACTGGTAAGGGGCTTGATGCCCGTGTTTTACAACATGTATGCTTGATGCGATGGTGCCGCTGCCATGGAGAACCTTCGGCGGAACTCGCCGAGCCAAGGAGCAGGCCGAAAAAGTGATGCGGCTGCCTTGAAGGCGGCCAAGAGCTGAAAGTTTAACAGGCCGCTCACTTCAAGCAGGAAGGAAATGGCCGAGATGGCTGTGAAGTTGAAGGATGCTGCCGATCGCTGAAAGCTTCTTGAAAAGAAGGTCGGGCGGAATGAAGGACTGGAGAAGGCCACTACCGAGGCTAAGGATGCTCGCTCCGCAATGAGATCCATGAAGGTGAGCTACGCCAGCCGAGATATCGTGGGTGGAAAGGCCTTTATGCGGCGGATGAAGTTCGGGATCCTAAATATGCTCACTGGACCGCTGTGGAGTGCGGCGGATACTTATTTGGACTTGGCGGCAAGTACATGACGCGTCAACACTTCCGAGATCAATAGGATCACGAAGTGGAAAAGCTTTTTTGGTCGCAGTTCCACAATCCAGAGCACCCACTTCCATTAACCGAGCGTTTGGCCGAATGGGCGGAGCTGAATAGGTTATCGGGACTCGCCATGAAGGATGTCGTGAGTCATCTGTGGCCGGAAAGGCCCGATCGAAGAGTTATTTTGGTTTGGTGCAACAGTTCCTTGGTGCGGTGCCGCATATCAATGCAATGAAGAGGTTAGCATGCATAGAGGGTGCGCGGATGGCTCTTGCCCGTGTCAAGACATACTGGGCGGAGATGAAGGCCACCGATGTTGCATCCCAAGATTCGGACGGGAGCCAAGTACCTGCCGAGCACTATTTTTAGGAAGTTCTGCAGGCGCTGCTTAATAGAGACGCAAAGTTTCAAGGATATCATGTTCAATAACATGTATTATTGTAAAACAATGTTTTGATGGAATATAAAGCTTTTTATACTTGCGCCGCAAGAATTAAAATACCTCCTGTGCGGCCGTTAATGTATATGTGTATATAACTCGAAGATGGCAGTTCGATTTCAGCCCCACGCATATAATGCGGGGTGTACGCAGTAGGCGATTTTCACACTTGATCCAACGCCTTGGTCCTATAAAGGAGGTGATAGCGCAGCTTAACTAGGCAACCGGACTATAATGCTTTATCACTTTCACTTAGCCATAGGAGTTTGACGGTGGGGCTACTATATAGCCCCTAGGGGCATCGCGCCGCCCGAATTGGGCGCGTGTGTGCTCGACCGAAACGCCCTTCGTTAATGCGGAGGAATCCTAAAGATTCCGTGGGTCATCAAGTGGTTGACCAGTCTCACGCTGTATCATGACATCAGTGGCCGACTTTTCATCGAGGTGCTTGCCTGGCCGAACCGGGGCACAATTGCAGTAGTTCTCCTGGTGCCGCCTTGGCCGATAGAGCGGAACGTAAGGCAGCAAAACACATGAGCCGGGCAAACCCAACATTTGACCAAAGACATGATTCAGAGCTGATGCATATAAGGCCAAACTCGCGACGCCGAACACTCCCTAAGGTATTCGGTCTTTATGAAAACAGCTGAATAACGCCTTAGTAATAAGCCCTCGTGTCCGTGCACGCAAAATCCTGACGTGGCTAATGCTAAGACGCCAGCCTCCACCTCGGTTATAGCAAGAAACTGGGGATGTTTATCAACAAAAGACAGAAAAAGGTTTACGCAGGTCTTAATCCAAAAGAATCCTTGAACGGGTCCCTACCGCACGCTCACAAGAATGTCTCCGCAGCCGTGATCCGGACGGGTGTAGCATGTTGTTCATCTGTAAAAGAGAGGAACTTAGTTGAAAAAGATCATGCGAAAATGTACGTTATATTAAATAAACAAAGTACAATTTAAAAAATTAACAAATTGAGCTTTATTGTCTCTTGTTGTACATGCACGGAGCCCCTTGAGCGGGGGTATGCGGCTAGTAAGCCCTTGTATGTCTACGCCGGACTCGTCTAGCCATGTCCGGGGTCTGAACGACCTGTTTAGGTGCTTTGATTAGTGAAGCCGGTTTAGTGTGTGGCTGTTAAGGCAGCCGCACAATCTTTCGCGCTCGAGGAACACTCGATATTTCCCTTTAATGAGATGGCGCCTCGTGGACCGGGCATTTTAAGTATAAGGGATGCATAATGCGGTATTGCGTTAAAGCGGGCGAAAGCTTCAAGGCCCCAAGAGTGCTTGATAGCTACTTGTAAATGGAGCGATGTGGAAGGTTAGCTTTTCATGATTTAAAGTTGTCGGTGAGCCGAACATAACTTCTAGCAGTGAGAGAGCCCGCATAATGGGCATCTGGGCTGGCGTTACCCTTGAAAGGAAGTGTTGCTATGGTGAATTGTTGTTGGGTCTATCCCCATTTTATGGATTGTGTCCTGATATAGCAGGTTTAAATCACTTGCCGCCGTCCATTAGGACTTGTGTAAAGTGGAGTCCGTCAATTATCGGATCTAATACCAAGGCAGTCCAGCCTGCATTCCGGATACTTCTAGAGTAATCCTGATGGTCTAAGGTGATTGGTTTTAACGACCGGTGGCGGAACTCCTCTGGGATAGGCCATATGGCGCGTATCTCTATGGGAGCCACTCTGTTCTCCCCTTTTGTCACGTGAAGTGAATTTACTGTTTTGACTTCTTGTGGGAAGTTCTTTTGTTTTCTGGTGCTCTGCTTGTGGGGTTCGCCATCGCCCTCGCTGGTGTGTCGAGCCCTTGTGTTCGGTGTTGAGTTTGCTCGATTGCTTGAAGACCCAACAATCTTTGTGGGTATGGTTTGCGTGCTTCCCAGAGTCTTGTGGATTTGACATATCTTGTCCAAAATTTTGTTTAGGTTAGATAGCTCGTCCCTGTTATCCTTGAGGGGCAGCTTTTTCTCGATTCTCGCCGAGAGCTTTTGAATCCGGCGTTGATCGCCGTGTTTCTTCGGCTGTTTCCTTGGTCCAGCGCTGGTCCTTGCTGCGTCATGTTTCCCATTTCCATCCCTAACTTCGGATGTACTTGGGTCGCTGGTATCGTGCATCTTGCCAACCAGCTATCCTCTCCCGCGCAAAAGCGGTCATGTGGCTTGTTAATGCGGCCATTGTTCTTGGCTTTTCTTGGCCGAGGTGTCGGTAAGTTATCTGCCCTTTAACGCTGTGTTTGAAAGCTGCTAAGGCTTCAGCCGTCTCTGACATTGACTATTTGGTTCTTTTAGTAAGAAATCTGTTCCAGAGTTTCGGCTGACTCTCCGGGTTGTTGAGTTATATGACTTAAATCATTTGCATCCGGAGGTCGGACATAGGTCCCTTGAAAATTTGCCCGAAAAGCATCCTCGAGCTCTTCCCAACTTCCAATGGTGTTTTCGTGAAGGATTTTAAGCCAATGCCAGGCTGGCCCTTTGAGTTTGAGGCGTAAGTATTTTATGGTGTGGAGATCATCTCCTCTAGCCATGTGTATGTGGAGGATGTAATCCTCAATCCGCACTGTGGTCTGTTGTTCCGTCAGATGCCTCTATGTTTACGGGCTTGAATCACTGAAATTCATGATCCAAAGACCTCATCGGTGAAACATAGGGGTGAGCGACACCCCTATATCTGGGTGTATCGCGATGTTCGGATATTTGATGTGTTGCATTGCTTACTAGAGCTTGCTTTCTTGGCCCATAGATAGATCTGGCTGGGCCATCTTTTGATGCTAATACGCAGCGGATCGCGTCGGCTTGTGTGCGGAGTCCTTTGCCGCAGACCGTGGTTGGCCATGGGGTCGCTTTGTCCGACCGGTGGCTTCCTTATTTTTTGATTGCGGAGGCTCTAAGGCCTCATCATCAAATTCGCAGTAATTTTCGCTCAGATAGCTCTTTGTGTGGCGTATGCCGCGATTTGTTCATGCGGTGTTGAGTACTTTGCTCCATCTAATTCGAGTGCATCTTCCGCTGTTTTGAGCTTCCGCTTGCTTTTTCAGCTACGCGCAGCGATGGCGCGAGCCTTTTTGAGGTTCTTCGCTCCAGCAACTTGTCCGCGTGAGGTCGTCCGGACTGTTGTCTTCGCCGGGACGGGTTGTTTATCCAAGTTGCCCTGTTCGGACGGTTGCTCGATGGCATGTTCGCCGTCCGCCGGTTTGCCCCTGCTCTATGGCTGGGTCTCAGATGGCTGCTTTCTCCGCCGAGGTGGGGTTTGAGCGGCGCTTACGCCGCCGCTTTGATTGCTTTTTGAGGAACGATCCTCGCGCCCCTTTGTTCCTCGTCGTCATTTCCTTTAGGTGTGTCCACCATATATACATCGTGAGATGGGGTGGTTGTCCAGTGGCCTATAGGCGCTGGTTCCTGTTCGTCTCCTACATCGTCGTCCATACCGTCTATGTCTTCGGAGTCGAAGTCGAGCATGTCGGTTAAATCATCGACAGTGGCTACAAAGTGGGTGGTGGGTGGGCTTTGAATTTCTTTATCGTCCGCATCCCAACCTTGCCGACCATAATCCGGTCAGGGCTCTTCTGATAAAGAGAGAGACCTTAGTGAATTCAGGATGTCGGCGAAGGGCGAGTGCTGAAAGATGTCCGCGGTGGTGAACTCCATGATTGGCGCCCAATCGGATTCGATTGGTAGGGGCGCGGAAGGTTCGGAGTCTAGAGAAAAGTCCGGCACCTTGGAGTCACGAGCTCCGCAAAGGACAAGGCTGGTGTTCGGCTCGATCGCCGTAGAGATTGCAGCCCCCGAGGCGCTGTCTAGCCACCCATCCTTGATTGGCGCAATCGGCTCCGAGCTAGAGGTCGGAGCGGACACTGGTGCAGCCTCCAGGGCACTGTTCGGCAGCAGAGTTAGATCATGCCCATCGCAACAGTGCGGCGCGCTTGGCTGTGGCTCGAACCCGTCGAAGATCAAGTCTTCGCGACGCCACCGTAGTTCAAACTTCCAAATCTGACTCGACGGCCGGGGCGAGCTTCGATCTGCTCCATATGGCTGCTTAATTGCCCGCAGTACTGTACCGCCGAATATGAAGATCTGTCCGGGAGAAAAGTCTCACCCCGACCGCATCGTTGTTGATGATCGAGGAGCCATCGGGCCTAAAGATGACGCATACGAGGAACTCTCAATGAAAGCACCAATGTCGGTGTCAAAACCGCGGATCTCGGTATGGGGTCCCGAATCAGGCGTCTAGGCGGATGGTAACAGGAGACAAGGGACACGATGTTTTTACCCAGGTTCGGTCCTCTCGATGGAGGTAAAACCCTACTCCGCTTGATTAATATTGATGATATGGGTAGTACAAGAATAGATCTACCACGAGATCGTAGAGGCTAAACCCTAGAAGCTAGCCTATGGTATGATTGTTGTTCGCCCCACGGATTAAAACCCTCCGGTTTATATAGACACCGGAGAGGGTTAGGGTTACATAGAGTCGGTTACAATGGGAGGAGATCTACATATCCGTATCGCCAAGCTAGCCTTCCACGCCAAGGAAAGTCCCATCCGGACACGGGACGAAGTCTTCAATCTTGTATCTTCATAGTCCAGGAGTCTGGCCAAAGGTTATAGTCTGGCCATCCGGACACCCCCTAATCCAGGACTTCCTCAATGACCTAATGTATAACATTCCAAATTGAAAATTTGGAATGTTATAAACCTACCCCCCTTAAGAGGAATCTCGCCCTCGAGATTCGGGTCGGCTAGAAAATAGGTGAGAGTGATCCTTCCGTAGGTCTTCTTCTCGCTCCCAGGTGGCTTCATCTTCGGTATGGTGACTCCACTGAACCTTGCAAAACTTGATAACCTTGTTGCACGTAACTCGGCTGGCAAACTCGAGTATCTTGACTGGTTTCTCCTCATATGTCAAATCTCTATCCAACTGTATCACTTCCAGCGGCACTGTATCTCTCAGAGGAGTATTAGCCATCTCCGCATGGCACTTCTTCAACTGAGAAACATGGAACACATCGTGAACTCCTGACAATCCCTCAGGCAATTCCAACTTGTAAGCAACTTCTCCCATACGTTCCAAAACTCTGTATGGTCCCACAAAACGTGGCGCTAACTTTCCCTTAACTCCAAAGTGCTTCACTCCTTGAAGTGGGGATACACGAAGATACTCTGCCTCCAACTTCAGAACTGTCTCCTTGCGCTTAGAATCCGTGATAACTCTCCCGCTCGACTGGGCTACCTTGAGTCTATCACGAATCAGCTTAACCTTCTCTTCGACTCTTTAATCAAATCTGGTCCAAACAACTATGGGCCTCCAACTTCGCCCCACAACAACGGTGTTCTCGCACCTCCTTCCGTACAAGGCTTCGAAAGGCGCCATCTTCAAACTGGCTTGATAACTATTGTTATAAGAGAACTCTGCATAAGGCAAATTATCGTACCAACTAGATCCATAGTCTAGCGCACAAGCTCTCAACATGTCCTCCAGAATCTGGTTGACCCTCTCGCCCATCCATCCGTCTCAAGGGTGAAAAGTTGTATCAACTCTAGCCTGGTTCCCAAAGTTTCATGCAACTGATTCCAAAACTTTGAAGTAAATTGGGTTCCTCTATCTGATACAATGGTCCTCAGAACTCCATGCATACATACGATCCTGGTCATGTATATCTTTGCCAACTTAGCACTAGTGTAAGTGCTCTTTACTGGGATGAATGAGCTACTTTCGTCAAACGATCGACTACAACCCATATCGAGTCATAGCCTGAACGGGTCCTGGATAATCCCGTGATAAAATCCATGCCTAGTTTGTCCCACTTCCATTCGGGTATCGGCAATAGCTGTAGCAATCCTGCTGGCTTCTGATGCTCTGCCTTCACTCTCTGACATACATCACAAACTGCTACATACTCCGCTATATCCTTTTTCATTCCGGTCCACTAGAAACTGTCCTTCAAATCCAGATACATCTTGGTATTACCTGGGTGAATCGAATATGGCGAATCATGGGCCTCTTGCAGAATCAACTTCCTGATCTCCTGATCATTGGGCACATATATGCGGTCCTCAAACCATAAGGTATCGTGCTCATCCTCACGAAATCCTTTAGCCTTTCCTTTGCTCATCCTTTCCTTTATCTCGGCAATCTCCTTGTCCGTCTTCTGAGCTTCTCTGATCCTATCCATCAAAGTAGACTGAATCTCCAAAGCTACTACATAACCTCTCGGAACTATCTCCAAACATAGCTCGCGAAGATCTTCTACTAACTCCTTGGTTAACTCTCCAGTCATGAGGGTATTTACATGACTCTTGCGGCTCAACGCATCGGCTAGTATGTTAGCCTTTCCTGGATGATAATGCAATCTCATATCATAATCCTTAATGAGCTCTAACCATCTCCTCTGCCTGAGATTTAGCTCCTTCTGCGTGAAGATATACTTCAAACTCTTGTGATCCGTGTATACCTCACAATGGTTTCTGATGAGAAAATGTCTCCATGTCTTCAACGCATGCACTACGGCTGCTAACTCCAAATCATGCGTAGCATAATTTAACTCATGGGGTTTAAGCTGTCGTGAGGCATATGAAACAACTCTTCCCTCCTGCATAAGTAGTCCAAGTCCTCGACGTGAAGCATCGCAGTATACTTCATAATCCTTGCGTTGATCTGGCAGCATCAACACTGACGATGTAACCAAGCGTCTCTTCAACTCCTGAAAACTGGCCTCACATTCCTCAGTCCATTTGAACTTGGTGTCCTTCTTCAACAACTCCATCATAGGCTTTGCAATCTTTGAGAAATTCTCAATGAACCTCCGGTAGTATCCTGCGAGTCCAAGAAAACTCCGGATCTCTCCAACTGTCGTGGGTGACTCCCAATTTGTCACAGTGACAACCTTGGTGGGGTCTACCGCTATTCCTTCTCCGGATATAACATGTCCAAGAAATCCAACTTCCTTCAGCCAAAACTCACACTTGCTAAACTTGGCGTATAACTGATGTTCTCTTAGCTTCCCAAGTACCAAACTGAAGTGCTCCCTATGTTCTTCTTCATTCTTCGAGTAGACCAGAATATCATCAATGAACACCACGACGAACTTATCTAAAAACTCCATAAACACCTTGTTCATCATGTTCATAAAATAGGCAGGTGCGTTAGTAAGGCCAAATGACATAACGGTATACTCATATAGCCCGTACCTTGTGGTAAAAGCTGTCTTAGGTATATCCTGCTCTCGAATCTTCAGCTGGTGGTACCCTGATAGCAGATCGATCTTGGAAAACACTTTAGCTCCTTGCAGCTGGTCAAACAAATCATTGATCATCGGCAGTGGGTACTTATTCTTGATCGTCACCTCATTCAGTCCTTGATAATCAACAACCATCCTTAACGATCCATCCTTCTTCTCCACTAGGAGTACTGGTGATCCCCAAGGTGACGAACTTGGGCGAATATAACCTTTATCCAGTAACTCCTTAATCCGCTTCTTAATTTCTTCCAAATCCTTTGCGGGCATTCTGTACGGTCTCTTAGATATTGGCCCTGTGCCTGGCAAAAGTTTAATAAAAAACTCAATGTCTCTATCCGGTGGCATGCCTGGCAACTCTTCTGAAAATACATCCGGAAAATCCTTCACCACTGGTACTTCCTCCTGTATAACTCCAGATAAGGAATTTACTTGCGTCCTGTTATAAACATGCCGGGATACATACTTGATCCTTCTTCCTTCTGGGGTGGTAAGCAAAATCGTCTTACTGGCGCAATCAATGTTCCCTCCATACATCGATAGCCAATCCATTCCCAGTATCACATCCAAACCTTGCGACTCCAATATTATCAGATCTGAGGGAAAAACATGCCTACCTATGGTCAATGGCATCTGAAAACATCCATGGCTTGCCATATACTCTGTTCTGGGTGAGGTTACTAGCATGGGTGTCTTAAGAACTCTAGTGGGCAACTTATACTTATCCACAAATCCCCTTGATATGTATGAATGCGATGCACCAGTATCAAAAAGTACGACTGCAGTAAATGACTTAATCAAAAACTTACCTATTACTGCATCCGGCTGAGCTTCAACCTCCTCCACGTTAACGTGGTTCACTTGTTCCCTGTTGAAAGGGTTGGGCTTCTTCCCAGAGCTTCAATTGCCGTTTCCATTCTTAGCTTCAGGACATTCATTGGCGTAATGTCTGGTCTTCTGGCACTTGTAGCAAGTAACGTGGCTTAGATCCTTCTTGGCGGGTGTTGTCGGGTTAGAACGGTTCTGTCCGCTACTTCCCCCATTACCATTTCCGTTCTTGGGGCCACTATGGTTGTGTGAACTTCCTCCATTATGATTGTGGCCTCCATGGTTATGAACAAGTCCTCCCGAGTTCGGGGTAAAACAGGGTCTCTGCTGGGCTCCAGAATTATACTTCCCTTGTCCATACTTCCTCTTGCGGCTGTCAATCTGCTGTTGCTTCCCTTCAAGCATGAGAGCTCTATCCACCAACTCCTGATAATTATTGAAATTTTCCACAATCAACTCCATGCTCAGCTCATCATTTAGTCCTTCCAAAAACTTCTCCATCTTAGATGCATCTGTAGCAACGTCATCTGGGGCATAACGTGCTAACTTAGTAAACTCATCCACATATTAGCCAACAGTGTGCCCATCCTCGACGTAAGTTGCGAAACTCACGCTTCTTCATGGCCATAGCTCCTGCTGATACATGGGCAGTGCGAAAAGCCTGCTGGAACTGATCCCATGTCACAGTGTCAATAGGGTAAGTGACTATGAAATTCTCCCACCATGATGTCTGCGGGTCCATCAAGTCGATAAAGCGGCAAAATGCACTCTCTCCGTGATCTGTGCATCCTGCAGAGTCAACTCCTCTCAATCTTATGGAGCTAATCATCTGCAATAATCGCTCGGTGCTCTATCGAGAACACCGCAGATTTAGCCTAAGAAAACGGACTAAGTGATCAACTGGTGGTGGTGGTGGTGGGTTGTTGTTGTTCCCCTGGTTTTGATTCTGGACTAGTATTTGCATCAAAGCATTCTTCTGCTGGATCAACTGAGTGAGCTCCGGTGGGAAAGCAAATCCATTGTCGCGTCTCGGAGGCATCTACTGGTTTTAGAAAAGATGAGAAAACAGAATAGAATGAGGTCTAGAGGGAAAACACTACCCATATGCACATGAGATAAAACACAAACATATCACTCAATCAATCAAACAAGGGCATACAATCGGTCTAGAACTATCGTTACAAAAGTGCTTGGACTATACTATATACATGGTGGAATACTACTACTGATATGGTGGTCTACTAGAAAAATTGCTCGGTCGAAGACTCCATGGTATCTGCTCCAGCTTCATCAACATAATCGTCATCGCTATTGTCGGAGTCCGAGTGAGTGTCGTCGATGATTATGTAGTTCTCCGGGCAAGTGGAATCGTCATCTCCTCCTCCTGGCGCGGGGTCTCCCATGAAAACTCCTAGCTTCCTTGTCAGGTCATCATTCTTCTCCACTAGTACGGCGATTTCCTCCTCATAATCTTTGCGTGTGGCCTTGAGTTCTTCCTCCAGCTCCGTGATCCTTGTCATTGCCTTCTTCAAATCTGTCATGCCTGCGCACATCTGGTTCTCCTGGCGTCGAATGTGCTGGTTTAACTCCTGGATGAAAGAGGCAATCGATCTATCCTTCCTGGTACTGATCATATCCCATTGCTCATATCGGCGCCCACAAATCTGGTAGATAGTGTCCTTGAGATCATTGTGGTAAACTTGTCCAATGCGTCCCATGGTAATGTGAGCTGCCATACTCTTTCCTAGACTCCAGGTTGGTGCATCGAAGGAAAACTCTATGGGCCCAGTGACTGACGTGAACGTCCTTCCTGGAACTTGAACTTGAATCATCCAGCGCTCCTTTTCTGGTAAAGTGGCGTTGTAGGTCCCGGTGAAGCTTGGTATTCCAATGTTCAGGTATCTAGTGACTTCCTTCAAGTGGCGTCCAAATGGGGTGTCTTCATCCGGTTGCATGAACTTGATCCTTGCATCCGCCATCCTAAAGAGTAGAAAATGGAGAGGAGTCAGAAACAAGAAGAGAGTAGTGATCTAGGGCTTTAGCTTAGTGGTTGTGTCCTACAGTCAGTGTGTGCTCTAATACCATCTTTGTAGTGACGAGACCTCAAACAGTCTGATCTGTGTGCATAAGTGTCATCCCTTGATCGGTAATGCTGACACACACAGTACTTGAAGGATTTATAACAGAGTAGCAATCACACACTTATTACATCGAAAGTCTCAAAAGAGAACTTATTACAATAAATATGGCTTAAGGCCAACTAATTACGATAACAACGGAAGGCTTGGAAGATAAAGTGAGTCCATCAACTCCAACGGCATCACTGAGTGAAAGATCACGACCTAAGGCTCCTTACTCGTCGTCTGAAAAATCTGCAACATGATACGTTGCAGCCCGAAAACGGGCCAGCACATGGAATATGCTGGCAACGTAACACAAGAGAGTAATGAACAAAATAATGCTATCATTATATGCATATATGGCTGGTGGAGGCTGTATGGTTAATATGTTTTGTGAAAAGACAAATTTTCCCTACTGCAAAGGAATATGTTTTATTTAACTATCATGGTGGTTGTTAAACATTGAGAATGGTAAACCCCATCTCAACCCCAATTAAAAATAATTAATAACCCAATCAAGTTTTATTATTAAGAGTGATGAGATCCACATGAAAATCCAAGAACCAGATACTCAAGATGTCCATAACCGGGGACACGGCTAACCATGATTACTTTGTACACTCTGCAGAGGTTTGTGCACTTTTCCCCACAAGACTCGATCTCCTCCGTTGGATTTCTCGCACTACAAGGTGTTTGAGAAACGGATGACCGAGACACAGTCTTTCAGAAGCGTTAGCACCTTACGATGGGTAGACCGGTACACCTACATCACCTACATCTGCTAGTCTACCACCGTAAGAGTTCACACAACTTAATCAACTATGCTAGAGCCCATAATAGCTTGTGGCTGCACACGGAAGTTTCTAGCATGAATAATCTTATGATCCCTTTGAGCCTGGGTGGCAGTCCATAGGAGAATCACACGGTACCCCGGGATTTCCAAAAATAATGGCAATCACTGGAATTCCCCAGGTGCCCCAATCCACCCATATGTGTATTAAAGTTCCCACCTTAAGTTGAACCATTAATTAACAATCTCACATCTGTCATGGATACACTCAAACCCAATCCACGTCTACGAGCATTGCATAGCAGTATAAGCAACGTAGAAGTAACTCCCAAGGTTTGATAATAAAGAGGTGAATATGTACTACCTCATCTACTTCCCAAACCCACAATTTAATTTAGATCCTAACCATGCAATTGTTTGAGGGTTGATCTAATGCAATAAAACTGGGTAGTAAAGAGGTATGATCAAAGTGTTACTTGCCTTGCTGATGATCCGCAAAACCTAGAGACTCGTAGTAGCACGCTTCACACTCCAGGTATTCTATCGCAAACAAACAAGCATACAATAAGCAATCAAGCAAGGGCACGGGTAAAACTCAAATAAAATATCTAACCAGAAAGTTCAACTTAAGAACTCCGGTTTGCAAAAAGAATCAAATCAAACGAAGCAACAAAACTCAAACGGCGAAAGAAGCAAGCCTCGTTTACTAATCTAGACTAAAGTCAAATTTTACAGTAGCAAAAACTTGTTTAAGTTGGTTAAACACAAAGAGGGTTTCGAGATGAAACTCTAGGCGCTTGAGTCGCCTGATTCCGTAAACGAGCGAAAAGTTATACTAGAACGAAAATCGGATCAGAAATTGCGATCGAAAATAATCGCGGAAAAATCCAAGAAAAAGAAAAACTGACGCACAGGCTAATGAACGAATGTTCGCTGTCTGCGACTAACGAGTGAACACCATTCGCTAAAATGAACGTACGGACGAACGTCTGCTAAATAAATAAACTGAAAAAAAATAAAACCGATCTATTAAAAAAATGAACTAAGGTTTTCTAAAAAAACCGGATCGGTTTTCTAAGGAAAACCGGCGGCGGCGATGGCTACCTCGTTGGATCCGGCAGGGCTCGGGGCTCCGGCAGGGCTGGGTGGCGACGGACGAGGGAGGTGCACGAGGGGCGGCGGCGAGACGACGGCGGCGGCGGCGGCTTCTTCATGATGGCTGGCGGGCAAGCAAGGCAAGAGGACGGGTGGTGGCGGCAGGATGGGGCGGTATTTAAGGGGGAGGGGCGGGGTCGGCTTGGGGAAGGGGGCACCGGGGCGGCGGGGACTCCCGGACTCCGGTGGAGTCCAGCTCGGCCACGGTGGGCGCGAGCGAGGCGGCGAGCGGCTGGGCCTTCGGCCCGGTCGGTCTGAACGGATTATTTTTTAAAATAATTTTGCCGAAACTTAATTAAATCCTAGAAAATAAAATAAAAATCTAAAAATGCCAAAACAAATTTTCTCCGTCTAAATAAAATATTTAGAACAAGAAGAACATTTTCTTGGCCCTAAAATGCAATTTTGAAAACGTGCAATTCTTTCTATTGCAAATAAAATTGCAATAAAATCCAAATAAACATTTATTTGATTTTAAGATTTTTCCTCTAATATTTCATCTATTTTGGAGAAGTCATTTTATCTCCTCTCATATATTTTTATTTTTAGAAATATTAGGAAGGAAAAATAATCAAAACCAAATGATCCTCTTTTCAAAATTTGAGAAAACTCAAATATGAAAATAACAAAATCCCCAACTCTCTCCGTGGATCCTTGAGTTGCGTAGAATTTCTAGGATCAAGCCAAAATGCAATAAAATATGATATGCAATGATGACCTAATGTATAACATTCCAAATTGAAAATTTGGGATGTTACACCTGCATGATAGGAGCGTGTGTTAGGGCATATTTCTTCCTTAGTAGTTTTGGTGATTGATGACAATTCATTTGCAGACTAATCGTGTGCATTGAGCATTTCAGATAATCTATCGTATGGCACAAGACGATTCGGGCCCCTCGGAGTACCGCTTTAAGTACCGCGCATACTATCGCCCAGCTCGGGTCTCGACTTTTCGTGTCGGGTTCAGCCGTAGTCCAGCGATGGTCCCACTGGCATACTAACGCAGAGCCCCTTTTGACCCAGGTGGGAAAGCGGCATTAGGAGCAGTAGTACCGCTTGTAAGCAGTAGTACCACGCCTACCTCCGCTGCCACTTCCACTCGTGGCTTCACTCTTCAGTCTTCCCCTGCTTCTGCAGGCTGCAGTGGTAGTAGGGCGCGGAAGTACTGCCTGTAAGCATAGTATGACTCATGTGAGTGGTAGTACCGATGTTGCAGCACTACCACTTTGCCCTATCACCACGGTCCCATAGTGCAGTGACCCCAGCGGTAGTACCACCGGGGCGAGCGGTAGTACTGCTCCGGGGGCACTACTAGCTCGTGGCCCTGTGCCATTACACGCGCTCCCTGGCACTACCGCTTGGGCGACAGTACCGCTCCCAGAGAGATAGTACCACTTGTATGCGGGCTGTGGGCAATAACGGTTGGATTTGTTGCCCACTATATAAAGGGGGTCTTCTTCCCCAAGAAGACTACCTCTTCCTCCCACAAAACTCCATTGTTGCTCAAAAGCTCATTTTCGCCCGATCTCTCTCCCTAGCCAATCAAACTTATTGATTTTCTAGGGATTGGTTGAGAAGGCCCCGATCTACATTTCCACCAAGAGAAATCTAATTCCCTCCACTAATCCCTTCCCTATCTTGTTACTCTTGGGTGTCTAAGCACCCTAGACGGTTGAAGTCACCTCTAAGCCACAATCCATTGTGGTGAAGCTTCATGGTGGTGTTGGGAGCCTCCAATTTTATTGTGGAGATTGCCCCAACCTTGTTTGTAAAGGTTCGGTCACCACCTTCAAGGGCACCACTAGTGGAATCATGACTTTTGCATTGTGCGAGGGTGTGAGGATAATATGGTGCCCTAGTGGCTTCTTGAGGAGCATTGTGCCTCCACCGCTCCAATGGAGATGTACTTCCCCTCAAAGGGAATGAACTTCGGTAACACATCCTCGTCTTCACCAGCTCCACTTGTGGTTACTTCTTACCTTTACTTTGTGCAAGCTTTACTTGTGTAGTATCCTTTGCTTGCTTGTGTAGTTGTTGTTGCTAGCATCATATAGGTTGCTCACCTAGTTGCATATCTAGACAACCTATTTGTTGCTAAACCTAATTTGCTAAGAAAAGCTAAAAAAATGGCAGTTTCCTATTCCCCTTTCTAGTCAACCATATCGTTTCTTTCAATTGGTATCAGAGTCTCGTCTTTTTTAAGGGTTTCACCACCTGAAGAGTATGGTTGACGGCGGGGATAGGGTTGATGAAGTACCCTAGGCCGTGGAGTTGAATTCAGTTACCCGAGATGACTTAAATGAAGCTATGGCTTCACTTAAGACGTCTATGACGGCCGAGGTCAATTCTATGCTTAAAGATCTCCTTGAGGGGTGGAAAATTCTACCGGTCCGTTCTAGGTGGCTAATCCCACTGCATCGGAGTCCAAGGCCAATTCCACTAAGGAAGCGGCTAAAGCTAATCAAACTTCCTCCCCTCAATGTAAGAATTGGACGGGCACACATGCCACGGTTGCCCCTCCCCCGATCTACGGAAGATCGGTCCCCTCACCTCATATTAACAACCTTAGTCCTCCTCCTAAGCTTGTGAAGAATAATGTTTCTAATTGGGTTTTTCATATAAAGTCTCATTTGAATAACAGACCAATACATCTTTGGAGAATCATTGAACAAGGGTACTACCCACATGATCCATACAACCTCACTCCAAGAGAAGAGGTGGACAATCAATACAATCACTCCGCCTTGTTCGTCCTTCAAGCCATGGTGCCTCCAAGAGGGATAACCCACTTGCGCCCCTTCACTCGTGCAAAGGATTCTTGGGAGCATATTGTATCGATGTATAAGGGAAGCTCAAGCATTCAACGGTCTAACTTTGAGGTGGTTCTTGATGAGGCTGATGAGTTTGTTATGAATGAAGAGGAGGATCCTCGTGACCTCTACCGGAGATTGACAACTCTCACGGTCTTTCTTCAAGATCATGGGAGCATGGATACGGATGATAATTGGATCAAGTACAAGTTTCTCAAGGCCATCATGCCATTCAACAAGGCCATGTCCTATGTGATCCGTCAAAGACTGGACTTCCACACCTTATCTTCAGGTGATGTGTTGGATGAGTTTATTTCCATGAACATCATGAACAAGACTACCGACAACGCTCTAGCTTGTGTTCAACGATCAAAGAAAGCCTCACCCAACCTTGCTTTGAAGGCCAAGGCCATCCGGGAAGAAGAAGAAGAAGAAGAAGAAGAAGAGGAAGAAGAAGAAATTTTCCCCGAGGATACCAAATATGCTTACCACAAGCACATGGCTCTTGCGTCAAGGCAATCTTTGGGCAACAAGAGAAACTCAAGGCCCAACTTCTCCAAGAACAACTCAAGTGGCTCCAAGGTCAAGCAATGTGTGATAACATGCTATAATTGTGGCAACGTGAGTCACTTTGTTGTGGATTGCTCCTACGAGAAGAGGGAAGACAATGGTGGCAAGCTCATTCACAAAGACAAGGCCAAGTCCTTCCCCAACAAGAAAAACTTCAATAAGAAGGTACCACAAAACGGATTGGTGGGACAATAAGAGTACCTCTCCGATGATGAGGATGATGATGCAAGTGGTGAAGGATTGGCAACGGCCTCCGTGGCCATTGCCACCTCTTCCCCGACCAAGGTGTCACTCTTCAACGCCCCCAATGAGAACCTCTTCCCCAAGTGCCTTATGGCTAAAGACATCAACAAGGTAACCTCCAAAATCAAAACTTCCATCACTACTAATCCTTCCTTGTTGGATTGTGTGGATGAAAATGAGGAGGTAAAGGTGGATGAGAATGAGTTTGACAAGTTCTTAGGTAAGCTCAAAGGTGAGACCAAGAAGCACTTCGTTGCTCTCTAGGAACAACTAGGTGAGGCCAATGATATCATTGAGTCCCATGAGGATACCATCACGAAGTTGGAGAGGCATAGCCATGACTATGCCGACGAGATAGCCGATCTTTCCATTGCTCTAGAGGAAGAGCGAGGTCTTCGTTTGGCTCTTGAGGAGTCACACCATGTTGATCTTGCTAAATTGCAAAGAGGTCACGATAATGCTCTTGTTCTTACTTGTGTGCTTAAATCTGAGAAGGTCACACTTGGGGTTGGCCATGATAGACTCAAGGAGGAGTTTGACATACTTGACAAGGCTCACAAGGTCTTGAAGGGTGTTCATGCTTCTCTCAAGAAGTCTCATGATCAACTCCAAGTGAAGCTAACCAAGGAGATAGCCAATTGCCCTCCCTTTCTTTTAATTGATAATGCCCATGCTACTAACCCTTGTTGTGAGCATGTGCATCTTGTGGAGGAGAATGCCAAGTTGAAAGAGCAACTTGAGAAAGGCCTTGTGACTTGCATATAAGGTGAGAAGAACCTCAATGGCCTTTTCAGCAATCAAAAGGAAGTTGTGGCAAAGTAAGGACTTGGGTTTGTACCCAAGTAAAAGAAGAAGAAGAACAAGACCAAGCAACCTCTCCCGCTTAAGGAGATCTTCATCAAGGCAGGGGAGGGTGATCATGAGAAGAAGAAGGACAAGGATGTGGGTGGTAATGCCAAGAAGGGCAAGACCACCCCTCCCAACAAAGCCGGCGATTTTAACCCTTCATGTGTTTTATGTCGTGCTAGTGCTAGGCATGTTTATGCCAAATTTGTTGGTTCTTATTATGAGTACATTGAATGGTCTATTTGGGTTCCTAAGACCCTTGTTGCTAACATCAAAGGAACCATTCAAAAATGGGCACCTAAATACAAGCATTAATCTCTTGTAGGAGTTTGCTTCCGGTGGGGTCATGGTTGCTCGATAGTGGAGCAACAAATCATATGACCGGGAGCAAGGACTTGGTCGTGGACGTGCATCCAAGCCCATCTATGCCCACTCATGTCCAATTCGGGGATGCTTCAACATCGAAGTTGTTGGGTATTGGCAAGGTAGTCATCTCTCAAGATTTATCTATTGAGAAGGTTATGCTTGTTGAGACCCTTGCATACAATTTACTTTCCGTTCGTCAACTTGCACTCATGGGCTTTGCAACATTCTTTGATCTTGATACCCTGGCCCTTTTTTAGAGCAAGATTCTTAAAGTAGCTTTGGCATGTCGAGAACGGTCTCTATGTGTTTAACTTCACGGAGCAACCCACTAAGACCGCGACTTGCCTAATGGCTAAAGTTGACGTGGGGTGGCTTTGGCGTCGCCGGTTAGACCATGCCAATATGAGATCTTTGCAAAGTCTCCTCAAAGGGGATCATATTCATGGACTAACAAATGTGATTTTTTCCAAAGACCTGTGCTTGCAGTGCTTGTATTGAAAGAAAGCTACATGAGACGGCTCACCGACCCACGACTATGATATACTAAAAGAGGCCATTGGAGCTCCTTCACATGGATCTCTTTGGTCCTCCATCCTTTGATAGTCTTGGAGGAAGAAAATATTGTTTGGTGATTGTGGATGATTATTCAAGATACACTTGGGTATACTTCTTCAAGAGGAGGAGTGAGACCCAACAAACCGTCATTGACTTTGCTAATGAAGCTCAACGTCAACATGAAGCAAAGATATTGATGATTAGAAGTGACAACGGCACCGAGTTCAAGAACTACACCTTGGACGAGTTTCTTAGTGATGAGGGGATCAAGCACCAATACACCGCACCATACACCCCTCAACAAAATGGTGTTGCAGAGAGGAAGAACCGGACGTTGATGGGTAAGGCAAGGACCATGTGTCGGTGTGAGGACAACACCTATGGGATCACAAGAGTCCCTACTACGGTTGCGGGGCGCGGGGTCGTGAGAAGAGCGGATCAAACAAATAGCACACGGTTTCTTTATCCAGGTTTGGGCCACGAGGATGCGTAAAACCCTACTCCTGCTTTGGTGGTTTGTTTATCTATGTTCTTGAACTAGCAATGGGGCGTGAGGAGCTCCAAAAAGCCGAATCCTCCTCCTAGTCGCCTTGGGCCTCCTTTTATAGGGAAAGGGGTTGCCACAGTGGCACACAGGAGGTGGAAAGGGTACAATGATGCGAGTTTATCCCTCGCATTACATGACAAGGCGCCTTTAATGCGTCTTGCTTAGGTGTCCTCGCTTTATCGGGGACGGGGGGGGAGCCCTATCTCGTCTGTCGCTGCTCCCTTTCGTGTCGACACGCGCCCTGGCCAGCGGTGCCCGCGGTGCCACGTAGGCAGGTAGGCAGCTGAGGTGGCGCAGCGGTGGGTCTCCACGAAGATCCGGTTGCCGCCACGCAGGTGCCTACCCAACTGGTTGGGTCGGCAGCTGCATGCGAACGGCGGTGGAGGTTTGATTGGCGTGGGCCTGATGGTGGCCCTACGGGTGCTCTTGGCGAGGGCCTCGCCGTAGCCCCGGCAAGGGTCTTACCGGGGCCCCGGCAAGGGTCTTGCCGTGGCGCCTGCTGTCATCCCCGGCAAGGCTGTTGCCGGGGGCCTTGGTGGTCCTCCGTGGCTGGGATCCCGCCAAGGGTCGTCATCTTCTATAGTGTGTATCTGATCTTGAATGTCTTCACAAAGATCTGCATACCACCATGGGGATGTCTCCCGAATCCTTGCCCCATGGGGGCAGTGGACTCAAGGGTGATTCGCTCCGTAGGTGTGGGGCGAGCTGCCACGGCAAGGGTCTTGCCGAGTTTGCTAAAAGTGCCCCCCGGCAAGGATCATGCCGGGGGAGTCCGCTTCGTCCCCTTTGCTCTTTGTGGTCTTGGTCTTGGCGTCGTTCTGCTCCTTTCGAGCTTCGGCCTTACCTTGGCTCACCTCCCTTGCCTTGCTCAGTGCGGTGGTGCCCGCGGCTCAGACTACTCGTGCACAGTTATAGGGGTACAAAAAGTATACCCCTCTTTTTGTACACCGACAGGAGCCCCCGGGCCTGGGCCACACGTAAGCGCAATCGCGTCATTGGGCTAGGCCCAAAAACGGTGCGTCGGCAGGCAGGGTGGGTTTTACCGCGGTACGTCTCTTCGCGCGCTGCGCTTCCCATGCCTCCCACGCGTGGCTCGGCATGGGGAGGCGTGCGTGACATGGGCGGCATGCGCGGGGCTGAGCTCTGCGCACATGCGTCACTTTGTAGTAAATGTGAAAGGAGGCGGCCCGCGTTTTCCCCCATAAGAAGGAATAACCGTGGGCGCGCTGCTCACTTTCTCCTCCTCTCCCGTACCTTTTCCAATCTCAGAGCCGCCGTTTCCTCTCTTCCTTCCCTCCTAAGATTTCGCCGTCGCTGCTTCGCCACCCCCCTTCCTCACTCCTCTAGACTTCTCGGCCGCCATGGCGCCCCAATCCGCCAAGGGCAAGGGGGTGGCTAAGAGCTCCGGGACCGTGGAGCCGCCGGAGAGCGCGCCGTCGGGGGACCGGACGAAGTCCGCCTTCTTCTTCCCCTCGTCGGTTAATGTTCATGAGCTCCGGGCCTCCTTCAAGCCCTTATGGGGAGTGAAGATGGGGGTAGAGAATTCGGGGCACCCGGCGACGTGCGTCCTTCCTGCCGCTTGCGCCGATCCTGCTCCAAGTCGGTATCCCTTTTTTGTCGATTACTTTTCTTGCGGGCTATGCCCTCCTTTTTCCGATTTCTTCGGCGACATCATGCACACCTTCGGCTTTCGCCTCTTGGATTTCACTCCGAATGCGGTGGCGTTCTTGGCTCTCTTCGCACATCTTTGCGAAGGCTTTGCTAGAGTGCAGCCCAACATGGCACTCTTTCGCCATTATTTCTCCCCTCGAATCCAGCCAGGAGCCGCCGTCTCCGTATGCGTCGCCTGGATCTCAAGATCAAAGGGGGCGTACCCGGATGGTGCCATGAAGGAGAGGTGGGATGAATGGCGTGGCCGGTGGTGCTGGATTGAAGATGAAGACCCGCCGGAATTCTGCAAGGTCCGTCGAGCGCCGCCAGTCCGTGGCAGCGATTGGGGTGATGTCGATGCTGCCGACGGGAGGCTTACTGTCGCCACCACCAGGATCCTCCGGCTGACCCGGGCTGGGCTCACCCTGGAGATGATCGGGGCGGACTTCATTCGCCGCCGGATCGCCCCGTTGCACAACAAGGGGAGGCCAACCTGGCTTTTCACGAACCCGGCCGACATTATGCGGCTCTGCCCTGGCCTCGACCACAACTTCACTGTGATGGCGCATGCCCACTTCTGTCAGCGGCTTTTCCAGCTTGGTGTGGGTTGCGACGGCGAGGTTGAACGGACCGGCAAGGCCGCGAGGGCTGCCACAAAGGTCGGCAAGGCCGTCAAGGGGTCGTTCTTCCAGTTGCCAGCGGGGGTGGTCCCGTTGTGCAATAACTCACGCCGGTCCGAGATCATTGCTATGATGCCGGACTGCAACGAGCATGGCCCTGTCCCGAGCTAGAAGGAGCCGACGGACGCAGATGTGCAGCAATTCTTCGACTCCTTGACCGAGGTATACGTCAATGCCGACGCCGAGCGGCGGCTTGTCATGGACACCACCCAGGCGGAGCTGGACTACATCGCCACCAGGGCGAGGGAGGCACAGCTTACCACGGAGGCCGGCAGCGCCGGGGGCGTTGAGGACAAGGCCGGGACGGCTGCGGAGGAGGAGCAGTTCACCCTGTTGGCGGCGGCCACCGGGGAGGTCAGCAGCACCGATGCTGGAGCTCCGCTTGTCGAGGACGTGGCCGACGAGTCGTCGTCGGAGGAGGACGTGGCGGCGGGCTCGACGCCAACCAGGGTAAGAGGGCGAGTCCTGCGGCGGGCTGGCTCCGGCGAGCCGGTCCGGCCTGGCAGGGCTACGCGGCCTCAATTGACCCTGGAGGGGTCCGGGCGCCACACGAGGGCCACGACAGCGAAGGGGTTTGCGAAGGCCGCTGAGAAGAATAAGGCGACAACCCCTTCCTCATCCGGGCACGCACAAACCCCGCCACCTTCTTCGCCTCCTCCGGCGGGCGTTGACTCGGATTGATGATGTGGAGCTCCCTTTTGATCTCGGGCCTCTCAGCCCGGAGAGGAAAAGGAAACTGGTGGAAGGGGAGGAGACGGACGACGAGTAAGTACTCCGTTCCGTACTGTCATTTCCACTTCCCTGAATCGGGTCGCTTGTCTTGATCCATTTTTGCTTTTGCAGGGGGACAGAGACGTTGGCCCAGAGGGCGAAGAGGGCGAGGACCTTGGTGAGCGGTCAGTCCCCGGCTGGGGCTTCAAAGACACCACTGGTGGTGCTGAGCAGCCCGGACAGCAGCCCCCGGCGTAAGTTCGTCACCCTCTTCTTACTCGACACGTGGTAGGCGCTCGATGCTATGATGCTGACCTTGCCGGGTTCGCAGGAGGGGAGCGGCAGCAGGAGGAGCCACAGAGGGCTACTCCTAACACACCACCCCCATCGACTATGCCGCCGCGGGGGGTGTCCCCGACAAGTGCATCAGGCACGGAGCCCACACCCATGGAGGAAGAGGGGAACTTGGGTGCTTGTGACTCTGCCACGGCGCCAAATGCTGGCGGAGAGGGGGCTTCTGCTTCACAGCCTGGCACTGGTGAGTCGCCTGTCCTCCGTCTCTGTTTTTCCCTTATTCTTTTCTTGGCTTCATTGCTCCCATTGCTGCCCATGCCCTCCTTCAACAGACATGGAGGACGTGGACACTGTTGTTGGAGACATTGTTGAGGAGGCCGCGGTGGAGGCCAGCAGGATTGCCGCCGAGGAGGCCGCCAAAGATGCTGATGAGGCCGCCGCTGACGAAGCCGCCAAGGGTGCTGCCGAGGACGCCGCTGCGGGGGCCGCCAAGGCGACCGGCGAGGCTTCTGCCGAGGGGCCAGTGGTAGACATGCTGGTGAGGCCGGCAAGGCCTCCGCCGAGGAAGAGGTGGCTGGTGACCAGCCTCCCTCCTCCTCAACCTCGGGCCCCGGCAGATATCTGAAGGTGGGCAACGGTCTTTTCGTCCATCCTCCAGGGGCGTCAAGCCGAGCGCCCGCCGAAGGGGAAGCCTTTGACGGCGAGGTGCTTGCCGCCACCGGGCTTGAGGTGGTTGATGAGCCGGGCGTTGGCGGCGACGGTTCTCCAGAAGAGCAGCTTTTCCGCGCCATGGGGGCCGATTTCCGGAAGCTCCAAGTGCTCTACCGTGCCCGTCTGGACAAGGTCAAGTCCAGGATGGCAACGGTAGACAACGCGGAGGTGGACTTCAAGGCGCGCGTTGCTGAGACGCAGACCTGGTTCCACCAGACTCGCGAGGAGCAGAGGGCCTTTCAGGAGGAGTTGGCCAAGCGCGATGTGGAGCTCACCATGAAAATGGCCGACATCGAGAAGGCCCAGGAAGAGGCGGCGAACTTGGCTGCCGTGGCTGAAGCCGCCCGGAACCAGCATCAAGCCGCCTTGGATTCCCAGGAGGAGGACCTCTCCGCGCGTGAAGCGAAGCTTATCGCAACGCTCCGTGGCAAGGATGAGGAGCTCGAGGACCTTGTCGCGCGACGGACCCGCGAGCTGGAGCAGAGGCACAAAGAGGCACTTGATGCCCAGGCTCTGGCCCATGCCGGCAAGGTGAAGGAGCTGGAAGCGGAGCGGGACGAGCTGAAGGAGCAGGCCCTCAAGCTGTCCGGCGAGAAGAACACGCTCAACCGCGCCTTGGTAGAGGCGCAAGGAGCAGCCATCAGCAGATCGGGAGCTCTCCGACGCAGAGAACTCCATCGAGATCTCAAGTCAAGCTGGAGGGTCTCGAGAAGATGCTGTCGGAGAGCAGGGCTCGGGAGGAGACCTTGAACAGGAGCCTCGAGGAGGAGAAGCAGCTGCGGGCAAACGAGGCCGCCTCCCACCAGGAATATGTGATGGGTGAGAACAAGTGGATCAGCCATCTGGAGGTCGTCGCCGGCAGGGTCACCTTGCAATTGGCCACCATGGGGATGCCAAATGTGAGGTACGCCCCCGAGCGCAGCGGGACCGTCAACGCCAAGCTGACCCAGTTCTTCAAGGGCGTCCTCGGAGCCTTGGCCTATCTTCACTCCAACAGGACGGCCACGCTGGCCGAGGAGGCCCGACGACTTTTCCGGAGGGTTGTGACCAAGGTCCTCACCAAGATGGCGCACTGGAATCCTGACCTTGACTTCGCGGCCTCGATGAAGAGCTTGCCGGAGGGTGTTGACCTCATGGTGCTCAAGGAGCGCATCAAGCCCATCACTAACCGTATCGACGAAATCAAGAGGGTGGAAGGCCAGCGCCGGGATTAGGCATCCCATTCTTCTTCGCCGCTGCGGGTTCCCGACCAAGACAAATTTTATCTTTAGTTAGAACCGCAGCTATGACGTGATGTAATATAACTTTGAAGTACTCTTAATTTTCATGCATGTTATTTCCCCGTTCAATTCCTCTTTGTATGCGTGCCACGCCGATTGGGTAGGCTTGCGGCGCGGAAGCCCCTAGCGGCGCTTTTGGGGACGGATCCCGTGGCCTGCTGAGTGCAGCGCTGTTGCCGGACGAGCCACCTTTCCGTTCCAAACGCGTCCACTCGAACTGTCGAGCTTGACTCGAGTCAGAATCGAGGGCATTGTTGATCGCGGAAGGTTACTCTGCCATTCTCGACGCAGCCGCTTGAGCTATTGAGCGGACTCGAAACAGGGCAAGGGCGTTGCCGATCATGGGAGAGCCCCCTGGCAAGCAGGTTTCTCATACAAAGGCGTGACATCTCCGGGGGGAATAACCTCAAATAAGAAGGGTAGCACAAATAAGGGTTCAGTGCAACTTAGCTTCTATTGGCGATCGCTCGAGTGTCGATCTTCTGGCCTCCTTTCTTCTTCAAGGGTCACGAAGATGAAGGAGTGCCGGGCTAACTGCTAAAGCCGATTCTCACAACTGCACCCCCTACCTGGCGCGCCAAAGATGTCGGTGTGAGGACAACACCTATGGGATCACAAGAGTCCCTACTACGGTTGCGGGGCGCGGGGTCGTGAGAAGAGCGGATCAAACAGATAGCACACGGTTTCCTTATCCAGGTTCTGGCCGCAAGGATGCGTAGAACCCTACTCCTGCTTTGGTGGTTTGTTTATCTGTGTTCTTGAACTAGCAATGGGGCGTGAGGAGCTCCAAAAAGCCGAATCCTCCTCCTGGTCGCCTTGGGCCTCCTTTTATAGGGAAAGGGGTTGCCACAGTGGCACACAGGAGGTGGAAAGGGTACAGTGATGCGAGTTTATAGGGAAAGGGGTTGCCACAGTGTCACACAGGAGGTGGAAAGGGCAGCAGACGCGATGGAGGGCTCGGGCTCGCTTCTCCGGCGACCAAAAGGACGGTGGAGAGCGGCTACGGGGAGCCAGAGCTCTCGCGCATCCAACACAGCAGGCAGCATCAGCTAGGACGGCCGGAGCTTGTCGGAAACGACCTCGGGGCGCCGGCTGGCATTCGGGCACAAGCGGGGATGGAGCTGCGGTGTGTGAGTGCGAGAACGGAGAGCGGGAGGAGGAGCAGAAGCTCACATCGAGTCGAACGGGAGGGTCAGCGAGCTCGGGGAGGCACCGGAGGCAGCAAATCAACGGCGACTATCTTCGGTGGCTGATGAGGGGAACGATGGTGCAGGCAGCATCCAGGGGCTTCCGGCGTCGGGCGGCTCGGTGAGGAGGAGGAGAGGGACTAGGCGGAGCTCGTGGGTAGCTCCAGGGGGGCGAGGGAGAGGCGGTGGCCATGGCTACGTAGCGCTGGCGACGGTGGCGCTCGGGTGGTTGCGAGCGATAGAGACAGAGGAGGGGATGAGCACGGGGGAGAGTGAGAGGGGGTCGAGGGAGGGCGTGGCAACGCCTTGGCGCATCGGGGATGAGGCAGGCAGGCAGGAGGTGGCCGAGCGCGTGCTCACGCGCTCCGGGCACACGCCTCTCGTCCTTCTAGCGAGAGAAGGGAGATGACTGGCAAGAGGTCCTGGTGGGCTGGGCTGCTTCGCCTGGGCCAAGTGGCTACACTGGTATGGCCAGGTAGTTCTCTCTCTCTCTTTTTCACTCTCTTTTTCTTCTGTTTTGCATTTTCTGTAATTTGTTTTGATTTAGTTTTAAATACTAAATCATTTTTGTTGCTTTTGATAATTCTTGTAGGGACTTGTTGGATTATTTCAAAGCCCTTCACCAAAGATCAGAATTATTGGACATATATTAATTAATTAACAAATATATATCCAATGCAAATAGTTATTGATTTAATTCAAAGGCCCAAAATAAATATCTATGAGATTCCCAAAAATATTGTTTTGAGTTTTACCTCTTGCCAATATTTTCAGAGACTAAGAGGAACATTTTCTTGGACTTCTTTGAAAATATTTTAATGTTGATTATTTCTGAAGTGATTCCCGAGGGTTTTAACTAACCTCAATTCAACTTTCAGAATTTAGACATGATGCATGATGCTCACTCATGTAATTAGCTACAAGCAAATTCTAGGGCTGTGACAACTCACCCCCACTAAACAAGAATCTCGTCCCGAGATTCAAGACGTGAGGTAAGAAGGCAGAGGGGACACCAATAAAGAATCTTCACGATCCAATTTCCCTTCTCGAAGATGTTGATTCATTGCATCATGTCAATCTTGACATCTTTTCCCTCAAGAACTTCACCCAACACGATGATGGCAAAAGAATTCTATAGGAATCAATCTTCTCAAAGATCGAGCACTCAAGATCAACTCATGGAGTGAGACTTTAGAACATGTCTTGAGCTGAGACATTAAACACAGATCAGGAGTGATGGAAAGAGGTAGATGACAAGGTTCAAGTTGGTGGGCAACAATTCCACACTTAAGTAAGATGGTGAACGGGTTCAAAGTAGCGGGGAGTCAATTGCCATGACTCCATAACGGGGCACCTTAGGGAAGGTAACTCGTAGCATTATTCCCTTCAGTGGCAAACCGAATTACTTTTGATACATAGATCATTGGAACTCTTCACACCAGCCAGGCAATTCATAATTGATCATTTGAAGAAATGGCATACTCAGTTTGGGAACATGACTATAAGTCAAATCCTCATGGGGAGTGGATGATATCTTGACTCAGCAGAATGACCACTACATTGACTTATCGGAATTACAGAGGAACTAAGATCAAAATCTTTGATATGCCCCAACTGTCATAACTGCCTGAGATTCAAATCTGGTTGGTGGCAGGATATTCCAGACTCAACATGTCTAAAAAGGAAAGTTTGCAACACAAATCGACGAGATAATATTGCGAGATTCTCGGGAGATGAACTATGGTAGTAAGCTGCAAAACATGAGCGGGTTCTGCTACACACATGTGAACACGTTGTACCATACAAGCATGACCATGTAGTAGTCTTATAAGTAAACACTACCGAGTTCTGGTTGGGAACCATCATTGCAGAGAGCGAAACCCATGCATAAGTCATATAATTAGCTCTTATGAAGGAACTTCTTCTTCTTGGACAAATCAATCAGTGGCTTGGTGTGCTAGGGATTACATATGGAATGGAGATAATCAGTCTATCATACCATAGAATGCTTCGCACGTGCATGACTGACTTGGGATGATTCCAAAGGAAGCAAAATACAAGCTTTCTCGAATTCACGGCGGCAACTTGCTTCAAATGCACATGAACTAGAGGAAGTCACTTCTTTCATCCAAACATATGCTTCATGAACGGGACATGAAGATAATGCTTATAGAAGTTTCCAACACTAACATAGATGTCCAACATGAATCATGGGTAAGATGAAATGTTGTCAGTGGGCTCAACAACAATCCATCCAGGCTTCCATATAGGTGGAATTCCACAATTAAGTGAACACGGTGATAGCATTGGTCAGACCAAAAGAAGTAATGGTGTATGCTCGAGGGATCAACCACGAGTAAGAAAACATTATGAACATCGTTGGTCCTGACTTGATTTGATGATAGCCCATGCGCAAATCAAAGATTGGATAAGACAATAGCACCGACAGTTGATCACGAGGATCAATCGATGAAGATATCATCTTTCTTCAACAAACACACAAACACAAGGATATCCCTTTGGAAATGAACTAAGCGGGACAAGATTTCATCTTCCAACTCTCCAAGTTGTTGTCTAGCTCAACCAACTAGCTTAGGGATATCCAACACAGATTCTTGGAGAAGGGGTGGTTTATAAGAAAACCAACTTGATCACGAACTCAACATAGCGGTCAGGTGACAACCTGGTAATACTTCCGGGAAGATATCCAGAAAATCATGAACCACGATATATTATTAAGCTCGAGAACAACCTTGCTTTTCAGGCAAGACGATATGTTCAAATAAGCAAGGGATCGGCACATTCCTGACTCATTGATCGAGGAGTGCACCATGGAAAATGGACTAGGTAACACGATCTATCTAAGAATGATGATTCAATAACCAACACACTAAGAATGGGATTATCATACATTAACTACCAAGCAACACGGTAGCTAGGAGTATTGATTTCACACACCACGGTTCACTTGTCGGCATTCCGGTTGCCATAACATGGGCACCGAGATATGAACAATGATAGCGAGAAGTATCATTGCGTCAAGAATTCATAAGAGGTGGTGCAATTCCTATGATATTCTTGACAAAAGAAGTAATACTCCAGGGTAGAACAGAACAAAAGCTAGATTGGCATTTTGATCTGCGGGATACAACTGCTTAGACTCAATCCTAGAAATGGATAAGGTACCGGAGTTTGTTTCTCCTAGTCATTCTGAAATAGAATGGCTTGATGGACCATAAGAATAATAGGCATCGATGAACACGAATGCACAACTATTCCTGACTATCAAGTGATAGACTAGGGTCGGAATACATCTGAGAAGGGTCAACTCAAGGAACATATAACCTTCTAAGTTGTGGATGCATAGATTAGTATGTTGAACCAAGTTCAACAGGTTTCTTCCGGATAACCCATGCGGAGAGGTAGGACTGGCAGAGGCACAATATAGAATGGCGAACTCATTAAGAGCACTCTTGTTGTGATCTTTTGGTTCAAGGAACTTCTGCCATAAGCACTTCATGGTATTTGGAAGAAGGAAATACCACAGACCTCGAGGACTATTGCAAAGCTTACTAATATCCTAAAGGAACTAGCAAACACTATAACCATGAATGAGTAGAGTGAAGCTCGGGTTCAAAACCCACGAATAGAATGCCTACTAACTAAATGCATCACGGGATGCTTTCGAGAATGATGGCCAGAATCATCACACCGGGAATACACATCAGAGCTAGATTACTGGGTAGTTCTCTAATATACCCTAGTGTCATAATAATAGCTCCAACATATATGTCGAGGCAACAGAGTACCTCAACTCACCGATTAGTGTGGTTAAACTTGAGCAAAGGAACATCATGAATGGTAAGAAGGGATTTGCAAATGCATTAGACTATTTAGAAACCTGGGATGACTTGGACAGCATAACGACTGTAAATGCTCAAAAATATTTGAGACATCCTGCAAAATGGTGGCATAACCACTCAACATCACAATATCAAGGTTTCGAGACCAACTGTTATCACACGGAGGTAGTAGAAACCGAACTGAGACTTGAATCCATCAATCCTATAAGTCTATGGGTTAGTAACACGTGATCCTGATAGAAAGAAGAGAAATCCTAGTTCCTTAACCCCGTAGGAAAGATAGGATGACTCGGATCATAAGGCATAAGGTAAAGGAGTAAAAAGAGCCATACGTTCCCTTCCACAATCAATTCCCTTATAACCAAAGCATTTCTAGACTCCACTTTGACCATTTTGGCTTCGTAATCCTTCAAGCAGTCAGGCTCTAATACCAAAGTTGTCAGGACCCTGATCCTAAGTCACACCGATCTAGCATGTAACACATCATATCACTTTGCGGCCTCACGCATGGTATTCCCATGGGTGCTACCTTACCTGGCCCGAGACCGTTTGTGCCTTTTGGCTCACGTATATGATAGTGTCGCTAGCATCCATATGACAAAGAACCCGGGCCGACATGACTAGTCGTGAACCCAAAGTGGCACTAACTTACGAGGACAGCATACATGACCCAAAGAACGAACGTGTCGGTCATCACGAGTGAATCCGGGCTGTAGCAGCCGGGCGAGCAGGACTCGGAGAATCTGGGCTGTAGCAGGCTAACAGACTACGGTAGACACCGTGACATTTCCCAAGGGATGTATACAGAACGAAAAAGGACACATGCGGCCAACCTAAGTGTTCCGGAGCAGTAGCAAGCTACCATGGCTCAGTGGAAGCACTAGGAGACATTTTTCGGTAAGAGAGGCTACCAAGGATAAACAAATAGGTTGTCGGATCCCACACATAACAAGCATTTCAAATCATACACACAATATGCTCGATATGTGCAAATACAACATGGCATCACAACAAAACTCTACAACTCAAAGTATTTATTCATTAGGCTCTGAAGAGCCAGATATTACAAACATGGGTCTGATGACCCAGCATTTCAAGTCATACAAGCAACAAGCACATGCGGAAGCTTAACTTGTCTGAGTACAGACAACTACAAATGAAAAAGGCTGAGAAGCCTGACTATCTATAGGACCTTGCCGAGGGCACAAGATCGTAGCTGAGGTAACAAGCTAAACGTCGAAGTCCACGCGGAACTACTAGTGAGACTGAAGTCTCTCTGCAAAAACATAAATTAAGAAAACGTGAGTACAAATGTACCCATCAAGGCTTACATCAGAACTATCTACATATGCATTAGTATCAACGAAGGGGGCGGTGGAGTTTAACAGCAACAAGCCAACTTTGAATCAGTGGCTATCCTGAACTACAACTGCAAGCAACTCTTTTGAGGTGGCGCACACGAGTCCACATATTCACCCAATCAATACGCCACTATGGATCCGCTCCCGTCTCCCTACGAGAAGGCTATCCATAGCACTCACACTTATCTTGCGCAGTTTAGAGTATCCACTTTCACTTGTCTATGAACTATATAGGCAACCCAGAGGTCCTTTACCACGAACGCGACTATTCGAATAGATGATTTTAACCCTGCATGGGTGTACTTCTTCACACGCGCTCTCGCCACTTACCACCATGTACACGTCGTGCATCTCGACAACCTTCAAGCGGAAGCCTGGCGAGGGAGTCGGCCACGACCTGACTAACCACACAAGTCTCTAGTCTAGGTTTATCGCCTATTCGGGTTCCATCCTCAAGGAGATCCGGCCGGGGTGTCGCTCACGGCCCCAAACGATGTGTACAGGGTTCCCAAGCCCACCAAACGGGCGACACTTGGTATACCCGGCCACGGTGCCTAGTCTATCCCAAGCCCACCTGTACCGGGTGCCACTTGGTAGACTACTAACACAACCTACAAACACCAGAAATTAGTTGCAACTCCTGGACAAAGATCAAGTTGATTAATAAGTCGAGAGAGCTTGGAGTGCCTGGAGCCCAATGTGTGTAGTAGCTGTTCATGGATCACAGACACAGAACTTAGTTCCTGAGGATGGTTTCAATGAGACCACCCACCATGTACTCCTACATGGCCTCTCACTGCTACCTTTACCAAATTGTGTTCACACACTTAGCTCTCAACAGTGGGACATGTTCACTACATTCCAATTCATCCCGATGAATCGACTGACTCAACTCTAAGCAAGAGCAGTGCATGACAACAAGCATGAATGAGTAGGCACATCAGGGCTCAAACAACTCCTACTCATGCTAGTGGGTTTCATCTATTTACTGTGGCAATGACAGGTCATGCGGAGGAAAGGGGTTCAACTACCGCAGCATGTAACAGTTGAATCGTTGTTGTTGTCCTAATGTAGTAAAAGAGAGCAGAAGCAAGAGAGTGGGATTGTATCGGAATTAACAAGGGGGTTTTGCTTGCCTGTCACTTCTGTAGATAGTATAACTCTTCATCGGTGTCATGGAACAAATCGTCGGAACGTCGTCTACTGAGAAGGGACAAACACCAGCAAACAAGAGGGAACACAATCAATGCAATGCAACAATATGATGCATGAATGAGTCATGGCAAAATGAGTGTGTTGAGCTAACGCAACTAAAACTAGAAGGATTTGAGTCAATTTGAACCAAGCGTTCAAATTCCAACTCAAGTTGTGAATTTATAAAGTGCATTATCATGTTTTGATCTAAATAGCAAGGTTAAGTTGCTTTTCCATGCATGAAACCAGTGCCAATGGATTGATTGGATTTTTCTGATCATTTTTCGTATATAAATCTTTTCATTCTGAGCTGTGGATTATTTTCTATGATTTTTTGAAGTTCAAATCATTTTTTGGATTTTTCTGGTTATGTAGAATTAAACAAAATCCAGTAAATGATTTACTGTGTCAGCATGACATCACGCTGATGTCAGCAGTCAACGGAGTGGCCCAGGTCAAACTGACCAGTGGGTCCCGCGTGTCAGTTACTAACTGAACAATCCTGGTTTAATTAGCACTAATCCTAGGTTAATTAGTAGGGCCGGGCCCGCGTGTCAGTGAACCAGGGGGTTAAATCCCTGGTCAAACCGGGGCTAACCCGCCGGCGTTTAGCCGCCGGCGGCAGCAGATGCGGAGGAGGGCTCGGGCTCGCTTCTCCGGCGACCAAAAGGACGGCGGAGAGCGGCTACGGGGAGCCGGAGCTCTCCCACATCCAGCGCATCAGGCAACAGCAGCTAGGACAGCTGGAGCAGCTCGTCGGAAACGAGCTTCGGGCGGCGGATGTTGTTCGGGCGCGAGCGGGGATGAGGCTGCGGTGTGTGAGGGCGAGAACTGAGAGGGAGAGGAGGAGCAGAAGCTCACAGCGAGTCGGACGGGAGGGTCAGCGAGCTCGGGGAGGCACCAGAGGCAGCAAATCGATGACGACGATATTCGGTGGCCGACGAGGGGAACAGAGGTGCATGCAGCATCCGGGGGCTTTCGGCGTCGGGCGGCTCAGTGAGGAGGAGGAGAGGGACTAGGCGGAGCTCGTGGGCAGCTGCAGGGGGGCGAGGGAGAGGCGGTGGCCATGGCTACGTAGCGCCGGCGACGGTGGCGCTCCGGTGGTTGCGAGCGAGAGAGACAGAGGAGGGGATGAGCACGGGGGAGAGTGAGAGGGGGTCGAGGGAGTGTGTGGCAACGCCTAGGCGCGTCGGGGATGAGGCAGGCAGGCAGGAGGTGGCCGAGCGCGTGCTCACGCGCTCCGGGCACACGCCTCTCTTCCTTCTAGCGAGAGGAGGGAGATGACTGGCAAGAGGTCCTGGTGGGCTGGGCTGCTTCGATTGGGCCAAGTGGCTACACAGGTATGGCTAGGTAGTTATCTCTCTCTTTTTCTTCTGTTTTGCATTTTCTGTAATTTGTTTTGATTTAGTTTTAGACACTAAATCATTTTTGTTGCTTCTGATAATACTTGTAGGGACTAGTTGGATTATTCCAAAGCCCTTCACCAAAGATCAGAATTATTGGACATATGTTAATTAATTAATAAATATATATCCAATGCAAATAGTTATTAATTTAATTCAAATGCCCAAAATAAATATCTCTGTGATTCCAAAAATATTGTTTTGAGTTTTACCTCGTGCCAATATTTTTAGAGACTAAGAGGAACATTTTCTTGGACTTCTTTGAAAAATTTAATGTTGATTAGTTTTGAAGTGATTTCTGAGGGTTTCAACTAACCTCAATTCAACTTTCAGAATTTAGACATGATGCATGATGCTCACTCATGTAATTAACTACAAGCAAATTCTAGGGTTGTGACAACGCGGCCCTCCCCAAGCTTGAGGCGTCACGTCCCCTCGGGTAGTCCAAGCATGCCATCACCTTCTACTCCACGGACCAGCTCAAGTGCTCAGCTGCCGCTGGCGCGCTCCCGATGCTCTGCACGCCAACCATCAGCAACGTCCTTGTCACCAAGACCCTCATCGTTGGTGGCGCCAGGCTCAACGTTCTCTCTGTCTAGACGTTTGAAATGCTCCAAGTGCCCTACGACCAGCTTCTACCCACCAAGCCTTTATCTGGAGTGACTGATGGCTCCACTATTCCCCTGGGGCAGGTGCGCCTCCCAGTCACCTTCGACAACCACGACAACTACCACACCGAGCTCATCGACTTCGACGTCGCCCACATCGGCCTCCCGTACAATGCCATCCTTGGTTATCCGGCCCTCGCCAAGTTCATGGCAGCAACTCACCACGGCTACAATGTCCTCAAGATGCCAGGAAGTGGCGGTACCATCATGATCTCTTGCAACGAAAAGGATGCGGTGTGCCGTCCTGCCTCCTGAGGCCATCCCCAAGAAGAAGAAGCAGCTCCTCCTCAAGGGCCATCAGGAGGCCGGGGCGCCTGACGGTCCTACCTCTGGGCCCATGCCCTCTACCGGGACGCCTTTCCCTCTCGCATAGGAAGGCGCGCCCGGCGCCCCCCTCGGTACGGGCCTGGGGGCTCTCATCTGTAGGGCCTCTGACCTAACCAGCGTGACAAGGGAGGCATTCGGGCACCATGTGGAGGCGTGCTTCGACGCGCGCCTCCGTGAGCATGGTGCAAAGCGCGAGGCGCCAGGCGCGCAAGAGTTCATCGCCAAGGCAATCGAAGAGCTTTAGGAGGCGCGGGCCATGCGTGGCGAGCGTTGCCCCGCACCACCGGGTGCAGCTGCGGCCCCTGACATGGGCGACGAGCTGCACATCTGCGTCAATATCCCAGGCCTCAACAGGGCTGCTTTGTAGGACCTCTTCTGGCCGTCCCGTGTCGGCCGGAGTGGGGGCTACCCCTGCAGCTACGTCAGCATGCCGTTTGGCCTGCTGAACGTGGCTGCCTCGTACCAGCGCCTCGCGTAGCATGCATGGGTGGCTCACGAGGCCAGGCGCCAGCCGGTCCTGACGGGGGAATTGTCGGACCCTCGCGAGCCCCCACGGACCTCCGGAGCCTCCCGGGACTCAGGAGTCAGTCGGCTCGTGATGAGCGATCTCTGCAGCGTGCGTCTTCAACTACTCCAACGCTTCTACAACGATGGTGCCAGGTGACTTTTTGGTTTGTTCAATTGAGGGCGCCCCCCGGGCTGCGTTATCTCAAACTGTCAGGAACCGCTTCCCCCAGCTGCGTTACTTCAGTTCATGTACCCTGGATTGGTTATGCTCTACGAGCTATTCTAGCTTTTTGACCTTGTGACTGGTCGTACATCACCTCTGGAGTTACCCTACGGGCCTCGCGCGTTGGTAGCTCTCCTCTCGGACGTCCCGTGCGAGGGGGCTATCGGCACGACGCCTGTGCTCGGGTCCGTCCCTGCAGCGTTGATAAATCTAAGAGACTGAGCTCTGGCGCCGGCCCCGTGCACGTCACCTCACCAGGTCCTTAGTGCCTACGTCTCCTCATGGAACGACCGCGAGCGGACCTGCAGGGGTTCAGGAGGCAAGGCCTCACGGCCACGGCGCGTCAGCTCCGACATCTTGCAAAGGCTAAGGGAAAGTTGCCCTAAATCCCGCATGGTGATGGGTATGGCCATTATCGAGCACCGCCGCGAGGCAGGTTGTTCATATTTTGTGCAAATCGCTTGCATGTTAAAAGGGGGGCCCTGAGCATCGCGACTCAAGAGCTCCTACTGGCTCTCGAGCTCTCACCCCCTAGCCTTGGCCACAACATCGTGACCTGGCATACCAGCGGCAGCTGAGATGCACTCCAGGGTGGGGTCTTGAGGACATAGAGCATTATGATGAGCAAAGGGAGAGGAATCGCCAGGCTCGCAGGGGAATGCAGGGAAAAGAGCCCGACCCACCAGTGCTAACGTTTGCTCGGACGCTTTCTGGAATATGATAGGCATCAATCCCCTCACATGCCCCTAGCAGGGGCTTATTTTAACACGACGCAGACGAAGGGACGCGCGCAAGGTCGCAATCCCCAGGAAGGCTCGCCTCCGCGGCAGAGGAATCACCGTGAAACACAACCCCGCCAAGCTAAGTTATCATGCGCACACCAGCCTGACTTTTTGCCGCTAACATTTTATTCTTTCATGGCCTCGCTCGGGCAAGGGACCCCCCTTTTTGAACCTTTCGATAGTCGTTTGAGCATCAAGGGGATCCACTGAGCATCGCGCCTCGGGGGCTCTTACCGGACCTCGGGTCACTCACCTCCTGGCCTAGCACACGACATCATGAACTGGCATATACCAGCGACTGCTGAAGCCCTCCTGGGGACTAGGTCCTATCGACATAGAGCAACACGCTGTCGTGAGATCAAAAAAGGGGACCGATGCCCAATCGAGAAACGTGAGCGCAAACAAGAGCATGAGCTGGAAGCATTAAAATAAAGGCACGAGCACCATGGTTCTTACACGCCCCCTCGGGGCCCTTCATGATTTTGATACAGGAAACAAAGAAAAATAAAAGACCTGCGAGAACTGCTGCTCACGAGGTGTAGGTCCGGGCGTTGTCGCGTTTTCTTCCTAGGCCCGGGCACGGCGGTGTGGCGGCTCGGTGTAGTCATCGTTGCTCGAGCTTTCCTCGGGGGAGGTACCGCTGCTGCTAGAGGTGTCGCGGACAAGGCCAAGGGCAAGTTCACTAATGGTGGCTTTGCCGCATTACCGGCCCTTGTCGTCAGCAGGAAGGCCACCGTCGCGGTCGCCGCCCCTGGGGTAGCACTCCAGGCGCTCGTTGTCCTCTCTGAAGACCTTGAAGAAGAGCGTCGAGGCCCCGTCATACTCGAAGTGGATGGAATGCCTCCCCTCCGAGATGCAGGCACGAGCGATCACTCCCCATCCTCGGGTCATGAAGACGTTGCCGGAGTAGACCGCCTCAATGTCCGCCTCTGAAGCTTGGCCGCAGCAGCCATCATGCTGTAGCCACAGCTCGACGCCCCCCCTCGACAATATCTCCCCGGCCAGGGACCGTGGGAGCCGAATCCATGTGCGCGGAGACATCGCCGCCCATACCACTAACTCGCGGGCCATGCCGCTCGCATGGGCCTATGGGCAAGGTGGTCGCGCGGCTGTCGCTTGTTCTCTTGCCCGGCTTCGTCCTCCACGACTTCCACGGCTGCTCTCACGAGCGGGGCCCTACGCGCGAACGTTCGCGTTGGCGGGGAAGCCAGGCGAGGCACGTTTGCACCAGGTTTGGACAACTGTAGGCACGGCGGTGGCCCCGCGGGGGCGACCCCGCCTCTTATTCAGCGGAAGCAACTCCGGTTCCACCCGTGGGGCCTTGCCCTTCTCTTTGGTAGAAAACCTCCTCACCAGCGCCATGGATGCTTCGGCAAGATGGCGGGGCGGCGGAGACGAAGAAGAGGCGAGTAGCCATTTATAATAATCCGGCAAAAGGGGGATTATTCAGAGCAGGCTCAATGGACAATGGGGATGGAATAGCTGTTGGATGGTTAGGACATCCCGTCTTTAGAGATAAAGAAGGACGTGAGCTTTTTGTACGCCGGCAAAGGAAGGCTAACCGGCGGCCTCCCATGCTCCAAGCAATGATGGCCCCACTGCATGCATCAGGCAGTTGTCAAGTCAGGCAGTTACCGAGGCAACGTGGGGAAGCGGAGACGCCCATGTCCCATCAAGTGCCACGCGTTAGCCTGACCCACAGGCAATTGGGGCCCGCAACGTGTCGCCCTTGCCCTTTGGCTTCGCCTCGGAGCCAAGTCCAAGCGCGCCTTGGGCCCGAGGCTACTGTCGGCGTTCTGGGAACCGGGGTACCCAGACTTGCCTGCCTGCAGCCCACGGCGTGGCCCCACCAACGTCCTGGTACGACCCACCTCCAAGACCATCAAGACAAGACCCTCGTGAGGCGGACGACACCAATACCTCCCGAAGGAGCCACCTCCCCAGGCGGCCTCCCAAGGAGCGGAGATTTTTATGCAGGTACCCAGCCTCATGAGGCTATCATGACGCAAGCCATGACGACCAAGGCCAGGCGGGCGCTAGCGGGCGCAGAAGAGGCAGTTTCCTCTTTGGTTCTAAGGAGGCAAGGACAGGCGTGGGTTCCCGAGGAATCCAGCAAAGGTTTCCATTCCGGTGCAACAAGACCAAGACCGCCAGGATGGCATGACGGATGTCATCGCCGAGCCCACCACTGCATCACAACCAGAAGCTTTGCAGGGGAAGACCACCTTTCGTAAGCATAAGATGTACTACTTGTCCCCTTTCAAATTGGCCACTTTGGGATCCCTTCCCGCCTGCGTTTTGGGGGAAGAGGACCGAGGCCACTATAAGTATAGGTTAGCCACCATCGTATAAAGGGATCCGATCCGATCCGATCTGATGGAGGATGACTCATTCTCACCCCGAGCCCTCGCGGGGTTGTTCATCCTCTGTACTTGTTTATCCTCAGCCCCTCGTGAGGCCAATCCACCACAAAGCAGGAGTAGGGTTTTACACCACAAGGTGGCCCCAACCTAGGTAAACTGCTGTGTTCATCTTCTTCCTCGCCTTCGTGCAAGTTCAGCCAGGCTAGGTCATGGGGCGATGAGTAGGAAGGCTTGAGAGGTTGAGTTCTTCGTATGCACCCCTGAGTTCGAACCTTTCTTGGGTCTGTAGAGCCCTGAATCCGATAGTTGTCGAGGACCAGTGTATGGGCCTGTATTCATCCTTCTTCCTAGAAAACTATCCGTGATGAAATCCTTTTGTTGTCATCAAAGGAAAAGAGAAGAGATGATAGCACATGACCTTTCACAGCATGCTAGTCATCTTATCTTAAGATTGGTGTAATCACAACGAGATCATACTTAAGCAAACAGAAAATCATGTATGCAAGTTTTGTGAAAACACTTTGTTTTATTTAACTATGCACAGGGTCTGCGCCTGGCTTTGTATAAAGGGTTGCAAGTCCCGGGGACTATGCTTGTACCTGGGGCAAGGTCCGACAACCGCGCCTTACAGGTAGAACTTGCAAAGATGCTCAATATTCCATGAGTTTTGCATTGGGATGCCATATTTGGTCTCCAGATGGACTGCGCCAGGTCTGGTGACATGTACTACCTGGTAAGGGCCTTCCCACTTTGGTGTCAACTTATTTGTACCCTTGGCAGACTGAACGCGCCTAAGGACAAGGTCACCTTCCTCAAGGCTCCGGGCGTGAACCCTGCGGCTGTGATAGCGGTGCAGGGCTTGCTGATATCTGATACGTCTCCAACGTATCTATAATTTATGAAGTATTCATGCCATGTTTATAACAATTCTATATGGTTTTGGTATGATTTGAATGGAACTGACCCGGACTGATGCTGTTTTCAGCAGAACCATCGTGGTGTTGTTTTTTGTGCAGAAATAGAAGTTCTCCAAAATGCAACGAAACTTTTTGACAATTTTTTGGAACAAAAGAGGCACTAGAAGCTTCGTGGGAGGACCAGAAGGTGAAGGAGGTGAGCATAACCCACCTGGGCGCGCCTGGGCCCTTGCCCGTGTGCAGGTGGGTTGTGGTCACCTCAAGGCCCATCTTCGCATGAAACCAACACCAAAAAATCCTATAAATACATAAACCCCCAGAAATGACCCTAGATCAGAAGTTCCGTGGCTGCAAGTCTCTGTAGCCATGAAAAACAATGTAGACCCCGTTCCGGCACACTGTCGGACGGGGAAATCATCACCGGTAGCCATCTTCATCATCCCGGCGGCCACCATGATGAGGAGGGAGTAGTCCACCCTCAGGGCTGAGGGTTTGTACTAGTAGCTATGTGTTTAATCTCTCTCTCTCTCTCTCATGTTATTGATTTGGCACAATCTTGATGTATCGCGAGCTTTGTTAATATAGTTGGACCATATGGTGTTTCTCCCTCTCTATCTTGTTGTGATGAGTTGAGTTTTGCCTTTGAGATTTCTTTGTTATCGGATTGAATACTTCTATGGATTTGAGAGCACTCGATGTATGTATTTACTATGAATACCCGTGGTGACACTGGGGTATCATATTGATTCACTTGATATGTGTTTTGGCACTCAACTCGTGGATTCCCGAGGTGACATTGGGGTAATCTATGCATAGGGGTTTATGTGTGTTCTCGTCCTTGTTTCTTTGGTAGAAATATTGGGGCACTCTTTGAGGTTCTTTGTGTTGAATTGAGTATTATGAATTAAAATTGTTTGATGCATATCGTATAATCAACTCACGGATACTCGTGGTGACATTGGAGTATCTAGGTGACATTAGAGTTGGTTGATGTGTATCATATGTTGTTATTTTAGTACAAACTCTTGAATAGATCGAACGGAAAAGGTAATTTGGTGTTATTTTGTTACAAACTCTTCGATAGATCAATCAGAAAGGATAACTTTGAGGTATTTTCATACCCTACAAACAATTCTTCTTATGTTCTCTGCTAGATAAGAACTTTGGAGTGATGCTTCATCGCATGTTGAGGGATGGTTATATGATCCAATTATATTAGGATTGTTGAGAGATTGCACTAGCAAAAGTACGGACCCTGGGCCTCTTTTTCAAGCATTGCAATACCGTTTCTGATCACTTCTGTTACTTGCTACCTTTCTTTGTTTACAAAAATCGACATCTACTATCATTACTACGCTTGTATCACCATCTCTTCGCCGAACTAGTGCACCTATACAATTTACCATTGTATTTGGTGTGTTGGGGACACACGAGACTCTTTGTTATTTGGTTGCAGAGTTGTTTGAGAGAGACCATCTTCATAATACTGAATGGATCGAGAAGTGGTGTCTAGATGGGGGTGAATAGACTCTTAGCAGGAAAAGTTGCAGTTTTTAAATTCTTTAAGTTGAAGTGGAGTTTTAGCACAAGTTCTAACATTCACAATACATATCAAGAAAGCATGACAAGAGTATATGAGCAGCCGAAAGTAAATCATGCAAGTTGCAAGAATGTAAAGGGATGGGATTGGAGTATGAAAACGCAATTGGAGACACGGAGATTTTTTATCCGTGGTTCCGATAGGTGGTGCTATCGCACATCCACATTGATGGAGACTTCTACCCACGAAGGGTAACGGTTGCGCGAGTCCACGGAGGGCTCCACCCACGAAGGGTCCACGAAGAAGCAACCTTGTCTATCCCACCATGGCCATCGCCCACGAAGGACTTGCCTCACTAGGGTAGATCTTCACGAAGTAGGCGATCTCCTTGCCCGTACAAACTCCTTGGTTGAACTCCACAATCTTGACAGAGGCTCCCAAGTGACACCTAGCCAATCTAGGGGACACCACTCTCCGAAAGGTAATAGATGGTGTGTTGATGATGAACTCCTTGCTCTTGTGCTTCAAATGATAGTCTCCCCAACACTCAACTCTCTCTCATAGGATTGGATTTGGTAGAAAGATGATTTGAGTGGAAAGCAATTTGGGAAAGGCTATAGATCAAGATTTATGTGGATGGAATGGAATATCTTGACCTCAACATAAGTATAGGTGGTTCTCTCTCAGAAAATGTATGTTGGAAGTGTAGGCATGTTCTGATGGCTCTCTCCATGAATGAAGAGTGGGTGGAGGGGTATATATATCCTCCACAAAAAATCTAACCATTACACAGAAATCACCAAACTCAGGGTGGGACCGAATTATAAAACTCGGTTGGACCGATTTGGTTCATAATGTGGCCGTTAGGCTTTTCGGTGGGACCGACATGATCAACTCGGTGGGACCGATGTGCTAGGGTTAGGGTAAAGCCGTATCTCAGTTGGACCGATTACACAAACTCGGTGGGACCGATTTGGGTAATAAGCAAAACAGAGAGTTGGCCAAGCAAACTTGGTGGGACCGATTTCATATTTTGGTGAGACCGAAATTAATGCAATAGGCAACAGAGAGTTTGCAAGCCCATCTCGGTGAGACCGAGATCCCATCGGTGAGACCAAATTGATTAGGGTTTCTGGCAGTGGCTATGTCAAGAGAACTCGGTGCCGCCAGATAGAAAGTATCTGTGGAGCCGAGTTTGACTTTTGGTTTGGGACATATGTGGATGTGAGGAAGTGGTTGAGGGCTTTGGAGCATATCACTAAGCACTTTGAGCAAGCAAGCCATTAAGCAACACCTCATCCCCTCTTAATAGTATTGGCTTTCCTATGGACTCAATGTGATCTTGGATCACTAAAATGAAAAATGTAGAGTCCTGAGCTTTGAGCTTGAGCCAATCCTTTGTCCTTATCATCTCGAAGGGGTTCCACATCCTCTAGTCCATGCCACTCCATTGTTGAATTTATCTGAAACATACTAGATGAAAAGATTAGTCCAACAAGAGATATGTTGACATTAATGACCAAAATCACCCAGGGAGCACTTGTGCTTTCAATCTCCCCCTTTTTGGTAATTGATGACAACATACATCAAAGCTTTAGATAAAGATATAGAGAATAAGAAGTAAAGCTTCGGAAAGACATGTAACATGCATAGGCTCCCCCTATATGTATGCAATCATGTAAATATGGAATATAAGAGCATGTGAATCCATAAGCATGACAGAGTAAGCAATGTGTTACATGTATCTTGGCTATATGCATCAGAGGAAATGATGTAAGTATGGGAAACGTACATTCATGCTCATGGGTCCTTCTTGCAAACAGTATGTACATCAGAAAGAAATCCTCATGCACATGAGTGTGATGCATATAATTACCTTGTGGTCTTGAGTTGGCTTAGAAAGGGATGAACCTGAGTAAACAAGGTTAGATAACATAGATACATCTACTAGCCAGAGCAAACAAAAGGAACCACAAGAGTACCAAGATTGGGATGACATGTAGAGTGTGAGCACTGGATACTCTATTAGATATAGACATGTACCAAAAAGGTAAAGATACGCAATGAATTTGAAGATTTTCTTCCCTTAGATTTCTTGCTCCCCCTGAGTCTTGTATGGGATACTGGGAGAAGATAGGGAACAAAAAATCAGAGCAAACCAAATAAGCAAACATGAACATGCCTTTTCCCCTCTAAAGACATGTGACTTCTCTCCTCTTTGAATACCAAGCATCTGGGGCTTTTATGTGATTTCTCTCTTCCTTCCTATTTGAAGTATTCTCTCTTCCCCTTTTGAAGAATTAAGCTTTGATGTGATCTCTCTCCCCCCTTTGACATCAATTTCCAAGAAGGGTTCTTCTTGAGTGTGAGTCAAAATAGGCTTGGTCCTTGAGTCATAGAGCAAAGTAGCATATAGAGTGTGATGCTGGTAGAGGACAGGGATCATCGAGTGGAGCTGGAACAAAAATGTAGGAACAAGTGGCAAATGGTCTTTTCTGCATAGAAATCGGTGACACCGAGTTGTTTACTTCGGTAGCACCGAAAGGTGTGGGTTTGACCGAAAATGGCAGACCGGTGTGACTGAGTTCAACAGAGAGAGAACACTTGTCACCTCAGCTCACTAGGCAAATAAGATCTCACAAAGATTTGCAAGGAATTGGATGCAGGGAATGTAGAACAAAACAGAGAAAAGAAAATCTAGATGAAGTTTTTTTTTGATAAAGGAAAGGGAATAAATATGCAAAGGGCAATATAAAAAACTCAAAGAAACACTAGAGAACATCATCTAGAATTGGGCGGTGACAAAGTCACCTATGTTAGAGTATATTGACTAAGGAGTCAAGTGAGAACACTTGATCATAAGTCATACTCATCATTTAATCTCAAAATGGGGTTACCATTTTTCGTTTAAGCATTTGATGTACTCTCATCTTGTTGAGTTGCTTTGACCTATCACTTGAGGTTAAGCTTCTCTAAGATGGAATGACATACCTTGGGTGGTGGTGTTGATCCTAGTCATGTAGTTGAACTTGTGTGAGTTGCTCGAGGTTGATGTAGCTCATCAAGAGTCGGGAGCACCACTTGAAAGTGAGTTCATCTACCTACATGGGTTAGTTTTTGCAAGGAAGAGCACTTGTGTATCCAAAATGACAATCATGAAATTTGATACCAAATGAAATTTGATATATAGAATTTGTCAAAGGATATGTTGAATGGTTTCATGCTTCCTTGTCATCAACCACCATTGTGTAGAGACTTGGTGATGTAGAGATTGCTCAAGATGTGAGTGAGTTGCAATCTCATAGATTTAGATTCATCCAAGTACCTACAAGGGTTAGATAACATGCAAGGGTGCAAGTATATCCAAGACATATGATCATCATCATAAGAGAAGTATCAAGGATTAGTCATAGGCTCATGCCTTGCATGTATCCAAATGGAGTTCCTACTCCAAGTTTGAAGCATAAATGATGTTCAATTCTCCTCTCAAATGGCAAAAAACTTTCTCATCAAGCGGTTTGGTGAATATATCCGCCAATTTCTTATCGGTACGTACATGCTTAAGATCAATGTCCCCTTTAGCAACATGATCTCGAATGAAGTGATGACGAACTTCAATATGCTTAGTTCGAGAATGTTGCATGGGGTTGTGAGCAATCTTAATAGAACTTTCATTGTCACAAAGCAATGGAACATGTTTCACATTGATCCCATAATCTTTAAGAGTTTGTGTCATCCAAAGTAATTGAGCACAACATGAACCGGCGGCAATGTATTCCACTTCGGCGGTGGATAAGGATACCGAGTTTTGTTTCTTGGAAGACCAAGACACAAGAGATCTACCAAGAAATTGACAAGTACCCGAAGTGGACTTTCTATCAACCTTGTCTTCGGCATAGTCTGGGTCGGAATAGCCAACAAGACCAAAAGAGGACCTCTTAGGATACCAAATGCCAAAATTTGGTGTATGTATTAAGTATCTTACTATCCTTTTCACAGCCTTAAGATGACATTCTTTGGGGGCCGCTTGATATCATGCAGACATGCACACACTTAGCATAATATCGGGACGAGAGGCACATATATATAACAATGATCCAATCATAGAGCGATAAACCTTTTAATCAACCAGTTTACCATCCTTAGTCAAATCAAGATGCCCACTAGTAGGCATGGGAGTTTTCATACCTTTGCTTTCTTGCATGTTGAACTTCTTGAATAAGTCCTTGGTGTACTTTGTTTGAGAGACAAAGGTGCCTTCCTTAGTTTGCTTGATTTGCAAACCAAGAAAGACCTTGAGTTCACTCATCATAGACATCTCAAACTTCTCTGACATAAGCAAAACAGAGAGTTGGCCAAGCAAACTCGGTGGGACCGATTTCATATTTCGATGAGACCAAAATTAATGCAATAGGCAACAGAGAGTTTGCAAGCCCATCTCGGTGAGACCGAGATCCCATCCGTGAGACCAAATTGATTAGGGTTTCTCGTAGTGGCTATGTCAAGATAAATCGATGGCGCCGGGTAGAAAGTATCAGTGGGGCCGAGTTTGACTTTTGGTTTGGGACATATGTGGATGTGAGAAAGTGGTAGAGGGCTTTGGAGGATATCACTAAGCACTTTGAGTAAGCAAGCCATTAAGCAACACCTCATCCCCTCTTAATAGTACTGGCTTTCCTATAGACTCAATGTGATCTTGGATCACTAAAATGAAAATGTAGAGTCCTGAGCTTTGAGCTTGAGCCAATCCTTTGTCCTTATCATCTCGAAGGGGTTCCACATCCTCTAGTCCATGCCACTCCATTGTTGAACTTATCTGAAACATACTAGATGAAAACATTAGTCCAACAAGAGATATGTTGACATTAATTACCAAAATCACCCAGGGAGCACTTGTGCTTTCACCTACGCCTCCCACGGATTGATAAACCTTAGGTCATCCACTTGAGGTAAATTTGCTACTGTCCTACAAAACTCTGCGCTTGGAGGCCCAGCACGAGTCTACAAGAACAAGTTGTGTAGTAGACATCAAGCTCTTTTTTGGCGCCGTTGCCGGGGAGGTGAGTGCTTGAAGGTATATCTTTATATCTTGCAATTGAATCTTTTTGTTTCTTGTTTTTCACTAGTTTGGTTTATAAAAGGAAAACTACAAAAAAAATGGAATTGAGGTGGTCTCATATTATTCATCTTTATCATGTCTTTCTTGAAAATGATGGAGCTGAAAATTGTGCTCAATTGATAGCAGAAGAATTCAATAAAATGATTGGCATGAATGATGAGCATGATTGCGATGTTGTTAGTATGAATTCTATGAATATCCAAAATGCTAATGATGATTGCACAAGTCATAAAAAAAATGTTTCTTATAAGCATGTCCATTTTTGAAAGACTTTGTGAATACATGCCTTATAGGGATGCTAGATTTTGTAAGAAGCATAAACATGATAGAACCAATTTTTTCCTCAAAGTGATAGATGGATTTTATACAAAATTATGTTCTCTTTATCCTATTACTTGTGAACTTTGCAATAAAGTTGGTCAGCTTAATTTCTAATGCATGCGTTTTCAAGATCGAATCTTGTCCAAATATTGCAATAACTTGATCACCCTTGAACTTTATAGTGAACTTTGTTTATTTTTGGGGTGTAAAGAATTGTCACATAAAAATGGTTGGTTTGAAGCATTCATATTCACAGACCATGCTGAAACTAATTTGAAAGAAATCCATATGTTTTGCATGGTAAATTGCAATGATAATGCTTATATTGGCAACTATAGAAAGACGGGAAAACCAATAAAATATGAAAGGAATACTAATGAAAGGGTAAATATTTCTACTTTCCCTCCTATTGTTTCTCATGATGAAATAGGTGACGAGAAGGAGCTCCCTATTCAACCAATCTCATCAATAAGAAGCTCAGAGAAATTAATTAAACCCACACATGATGTGGTGAAGAAGAAGAAAAGAAGAAAGAGTAGAGGTAAAAAGGTATCTCTCCCAAATAATGTTGCTGCTATTATTCTTGTGCCTCATGAAAATGAATCAAAAAATAATTGTGGAAGAGGATGCACTTGATGATAATATTGCTTCTTTGTCTTATGACACAATGTCCGAAAGAACTATTGATGATGATTGTTATGCCTATTGCTTGTTGTGATGATTATGATTGGGAAGATAATGATACTTATAATCTTGAAAATCTTTTTGGCACCAACTTGGGAAATTATGATGATAATAATTGTTATACTATTTGTGTTTTTCATACTATTAATGATGAGAGTGATTATGCTTATGATATGCCAACCACAAGCTTGGGGATGCTATGTTTGATGAAAATGACATGTTTGAGAATATTAATGTTTGTCCCAAGCTTGGGGATTTTATGCTTAAGGAAGAAGACCTTTTTAGTCCCCCCTACTTTGAATGATCAAATTTGCTATGATGATTGCATGCCTCCTATTGATGATGATTGCAATATTTATGAAAGTGGGTTTGGAAGAGTGTCAACTTTAGATAATATTTATCCCACTATTTTGGAGGGTGTCAAATCTTATTATAATGATAAAAGTGAATTTGGAAAGGTCATGACTTTATTTAGTAATGATTCCACTATTTTGGAAGAGGTTTCAGTTGACTATGATGAGAACAAAGTTGCTAGTTTCATGATTATTGTGATGATACTTATGTTATAAAAGTAGCGATAATTATTATCATAATTTTGAATATCCTTTTACTTAACATTACTCCTTAATGTGGAAACAATTTATAGTATTCGAGTTTCATATGATACTCCCACTATTATGAATGAGAATAAAATTGCTTGTGTGGAGAGTAATAAACATACTATGCTTGTGGATCATGAAAGGAATACTTTGTGTGATAGTTATATTGATGAATCCATTCATACTGCTACTGAAAGTAACTATGGGAGAGGAACATGTGATTCATGATGCTCTCCTTATGTTTCAATTCTTTACTTTTATGTGAGCATCATTGAAATCATCATGCCTAGCTAAAAAGGCATTAAATAAAAGCGCTTGTTGGGAGACAACCAAAAACTTTTACCTATTGTTTTTGTGTTTTCACATGATTAAGCTACTGTAGTAATCATGTTTTATAGCTTTTGTTTCAATAAAGTGCCAAGTAAAGCCTTTGGAATAGTGTGGATGATAGTTGACTTGATTGTATGCAAAATAGAAACTTTTGCTTCCAGTAACAGAATTGTTTAAATTCACTGGCACGTGATATAATTCTGAATTTTCAACAGATGATTTATATACAAGTTTCCTACGTTGTCCTAATTTTCCAGAATTTCTGTATTTACATAAGTATGGTCATTGTCCAGATCATTATAGACTGTTCTGTTTTTGACATATTCTGTTTTCAATGCATAGTTTGCTTGTTTCCTAGATTCTATAGCTTATATTGCTCAATATAAATTGTTGAAATGATAAGGTACAATAGGTAGTATGTGATAACAATTATGAATCTTGTCTTTGACAGTACCAAAGTGAATGATTTGTGTTTATCATACTAACCTATCTCACGAAGTTCCGTTAAGTTTTGTGTGATTGAAGTTTTCATGTTTTGGGTGAGATATTGATATGAGGAGAATAATGAGCGGCAAGACCCTAAGATTGGGGATGCCCAAGGCACCCCAAGGTAATATTCAAGAAATATCCAAGCAGCTAAGCTTGGGGATGCCCCGGAAGGCATCCCCTCGTTCGTCTCCAACATTATCCATAACCTCACTTAGAGCTATATTTCACTCAACACATGATATGTGTTTTGCTTGGAGCGTCATTTTATTTTGTGAGGATTTGCTTGATGTTATTTAGAATAATGTTTTGTATCTTCTACTCCAGTATAAAAGTGTCAAGGATAGCCTTTACCATGCTTATTTTGCAAGTCTACATCTTGCTGTTTTGAAAACAGAAAGTTTTCTATGATTGTCTGAATTGTTATAAAATATCAGAACGTGATAAAATCTTGAAATTTTTAAAAAATAAGCTGAAAGAAATTTTCTACAGTGTGTAATTTTTCATAATTTTTGGAGTCACAGAAATATGAATCTTCTTGCATTCTTTACAGATTGTACTGTTTTGACAGATTGTTGTTATGTTTGCATTGTTTGCATATGTTTGCTTGTTTAATGATTCTATTTGAGGATATGACTATTAAATATGCAGAGGCATTTAGTATGCAACGTTAAATAATAATTTTAGTGATTTGCTATAGTGGAGAATGATAAGGTTATTGCATTGATTCATACTAACTTATCTCACGAGTTCTTGTTGAGTCTTGTGCTTCACTTATATTATTTTAAGAGTTGATAATAGTGATGACAATTTTCACAAGCTATGAAATTGGTCCCAAAGTGATGGATATTCAAGAAAGGATATAATAAAAACTTTCATGTAGATCATTGGATTTGATAATTTTGATTCCTGGCAATAGTTTTGCGATATGGAGATAATAATATGTGAGTCATGTTGGTGAGTAATTATGATTTAGTACGAATATTGGTGTTAAGGTTTGTGATTCCCTATGCTAGCGCGAAACTCAATAGTTATGCAATGAAATTACATACTACTTGTGGTGCATTATTCGGTGTTAGTTATGTTTAAAGATCGTTTATGATAGTTTTCATTTCTTGGTTGGTCGCTTCTCAATCTATTTTCTAGCCTCCACTTGTACTAAGTAGGAATACTACTTGTGCATCCAAAATCCTTAAACCAAGTTTTGCCATATGAGTCCACCATACCTACCTATATGCGGTATTTCCGTGCCATTCCAAGTAAATTTGTATGTGCCAACTTGTAGCGACCCGACCTCAGATGGTCAAGTCTCTGTGCTTCCGTGTCATCCCTGGATCGGTAATGCTGACACACACAGTACTCGAAGGATTTATAACAGAGTAGCAATCACACACTTATTACATCGAATGTCTCAAAAGAGAACTTATTACAATAATATGGCTTAAGGCCATCCAATACGGTAACAGCGGAAGGCTTGGAAGGTAAAGTGAGTCCATCAACTCCAACGGCATAGCTGAGCTGCACGGCAATGACCTATCGAACCTTACTCCTCGTCTGAAAAGTCTGCAACATAATACGTTGCAGCCCGAGAACGGGTCAGCACATGGAATATGCTGGCAATGTAACACAATAGAGCAATAACAGAATAATGCTACCACTACATGCATATTTGGCTGGTGGAAAGCTCTACGGTTACAGTTTTGCGGAAAGCCAATTTTTCCCTACAACAAAGGAATAAGTTTTACTTTAACTATCATGGTGGTTGAAACATCATTGAGAAGGTATAACCCCAACTCAATCCCAATTAAGGTACTTAACATCCCAGCAATATTAATTTAGAGTGATGAGATACATGTGAATACTCAAATACTAGATACTCAAAATTGTCCATAACCGGGGACACGGCTAACCATGATTAGATTGTACACTCTGCAGAGGTTTGCGCACTTTTCCCCACAAGACTCGATCGCCTCCGTTGATTTCTCGCACTGCATGGTGTTTGCGAAACGGATGACCGAGACACAATTTTCAGAAACATTAACTCTTTACTCCGGGTAGACCATACCAAACCTACAAAACCCACTACCTGCTGATCTACCTCTTCAAGAGCTTCACGTAACTTACTCAACTATGCTAGAGCCCATAATAGCTTGTGGCTGCACATGGAAGTTTCTAGCATGAATAATCTCAGTTCCCTTTGAGCCTGGGTGGCGGTCCATAGGAAGATCACACGGGTACCCCGGGATTTCCAAAAAGTAAAACAGACAACACTGGGTTCCCCAGGTGCCTCAATCCACCCAGATGTGTATTAAAGTTGCCACCTTAAAGTAAACCGTTAATTAACAATCTCACATCTGTCATGGATACACTCAAACCCAATCCACGTCTACGAGCATAGCATGGCAATATAAGCATAACGTAGAGGTAACTCCCAAGGTTTGAATGCAGGACAATAGGTTCCTACCTCATCATCTACTTCCCAACCCACAAATTAATGACATCCTAACCATGCAATGTTTGAGGGTTGAAACTAATGCATAAAAACTGGGTATGAAAAGAGTATGATCAAAGTGTTACTTGCCTTGCTGACGATCCGGGAATCCTAGAGAATCGTAGTAACACGCTTCGCACTCCAGGAATTCTATCGCAAACAAACAACAACATACATAAGCAACAAGCAAAGAAGCACAAACGAAACTTCAACTGAAAGAGGTTGACCGGAGAGTTCAACTTAAGAACTCCGGTTCACAAGAAGAATCAAACCAAACAGAGCAACGAAACTCAAACGGCAAAAGAAACAAGATCCGTTTACTAATCTGAACTAGGGTCAAATTTTACAGAGGCAAAAACTTGTTTGAGTTGGCTATTCGGAAAGAGGGTTTCGAGATGAAACTCCATGCACTTAAATCGCCTGATTCCGATAAACGAGCGAAAAGTTAAACTAGTTCAAACATCGGATCAGAAATCGCGATCGGAAAAATCGCGGAATAAATCCGATAAAAAGAAAACGACGAACGGCTAATGAATGAACGTTCGTTAGCAGAAACTAAACGACAAACACGTTCGTTAGAACGAACGAACAAACGCTCGCTAAACAAATAAACCGGAGAATAAAACCGATATATAAAAAAACGAACTAGGGTTTTTTTTCTAAAAAAACCGAAGGGGTTTTCCAAAACAAACCGGGCGGCGGGCGGCTACCTCCGGCGAGGTCGTCCGACGGGCGGGCGGCTCCGGCGTGGGCTCGGCGAGGGGCGGCGGGTGGCGGCGAGGCGCGGGCGGCGCGGAGGCGGCGACGGCGACCACGGCGGCGGCGGCTCGGGAGAGGCGCGGCGAGGGCGGCGGGTTCGGCTCGTGGCGCGGCGACTCGCGGCGGTGGTAGTGGTTTAGAGGGGGGCGGCTTATATAGGTTGGGGCTCCGACTTGGGAGGGGTCGGCGGCGGGAGGCGGCTGCGACCGGACTCTCCGAGTCCGGGCTGACACGACGGGAGGCGGTGGCGGGCGGCCGGCTGGCTCGGCTGGCTTCGGCCTAGTCATGCTGGTCCTCTTTTTTTTAACGTTCCGCCGACTAAGAAAAATCCTAGAAAAATAAATAAAAATCTAAAAATTCCAAAACAAGTTTTCTCCATCTAAATGAAATATTTAGAACAGGTTCAACTTTTCTTGGCCCCTAAAATGCAATTTTAAAAACATGCAAATTTTTCTAGGGCGAATAAAATTCCAAAATAAATCAAGTAAAAACCAAATAATTATTTTAACATTTTTCCTCTGATATTTCAATTATTTTGGAGAAGTCATATTATCTCCCCTCATTTATTATTTTAAAATGAAATATTTTCCGGAGAGAAAATAATTAAAATCAATAATCCTCGTCTTCAATATTTGATAAAATCAAATATGAAAATCAGAAAATCCCCAACTCTCTCCGAGGGTCCTTGAGTTGCTTAGGATTTCGAGGATTGTAAACGAAAATGCATTAAAATATGATATGCATGGATGACCTATGTATAACATTCCAAATTGAAAATTTGGGATGTTACAAACCTACCCCCCTTAAGATGAATCTCGCCCTCGAGATTCGGGTTGGCTAGAAAATAGGTGTGGATGGTCCTTGCGAATATCGTCTTCTCGCTCCCAGGTGGCTTCCTCCTCGGCATGGTGGCTCCACTGGACTTTGCAAAACTTGATAACCTTGCTGCGAGTGACTCGACTGTCGAAATCAAGAATCTTTATAGGCTTCTCCTCATAGGTCAGATTACTATCCAGCTGAATCGCCTTCAAGGGCACTGTATCATTTAGCGGTATATCGGCCATCTCAGCATGGCACTTCTTCAGCTGTGATACGTGAAACACATCGTGAACTCCTGACAATCCTTGAGTAACTCCAGCTTGTAGCCAACTTCTCCCATCCGCTCCAAAACACGATACGGTCCTACAAATCTTGGGGCTAACTTTCCTTAACTCCAAACGTTTCACTCCCCTCAAGGGTGATACTCGCAGATAGGCTCATCTCCAATTTCATAGGTTACTTCCTTGCGTTTTGAGTCCGCATAACTCTTACATCTGGATGAGCAATCTTTAGTCTGTCTCTGATCAGTTTAACCTTCTCTTCTGATTCTTTAATCAAATCTGGTCCAAACAACTGACGGTCTCCAACCTCATCCCACATCAATGGTGTTCTACATCTGCGTCCATACAGGGCTTCAAACGGTGCCATCTTCAAACTGGCCTGGTAACTGTTGTTGTATGAGAACTCTGCGTACGGCAAATTGTCATCCCAACTAGATCCATAATCTAGCGCACAGGCTCTCAACATGTCTTCCAGAATCTGATTGACTCTCTTTGTCTGTCCATCCATCTGCGGGTGAAAAGCGGTACTGAACTCCAATCTGGTACCCAAAGTCTGGTGTAGCTGATGCCAAAACTTTGAAATAAACTGCGTTCCCCTTTCTGATACGATGCTCCTCGGAACTCCATGCAAACATACGATCCTGGACATATATATCTTGGCCAACTTTGCACTTGTATAGGTTGTTTTCACTGGGATGAAATGGGCTACTTTGGTCAAACAATCCACAACTACCCAAATTGAATCATATCCTGCCTTGGTTCTGGGTAATCCAGTAATAGAGTCCATGCCAAGTTTATCCCACTTCCATTCGGGTACTGGCATAGGCTATAACAGTCCTGCTGGCTTCTGATGCTCTGCCTTCACTCTCTGACATACATCACATACGGCTACATACTCGGCAATATCCTTCTTCATACCAGTCCACCAGAAACGTTCCTTCAAGTCCAAATACATCTTGGTGTTTCCGGGGTGAATCGAGTATGGTGAGTCATGGGCCTCCTGAAGTATTAACTTCCTGATCTCCGAATTGTTGGGCACATAAATCCGGTCCCCAAACCACAAGGTATCATGCTCATCCTCACGAAAACCTTTGGCTTTTCCTTCGCCCATCTTCTCTCTTATCTCAGCAATCTCTTTGTCCTCCTTCTGAGCTTCTCGAATCTTGTTCAACAACGTCGACTGAACCTCCATTGTTGCAAGAAAACCTCTTGGAACAATCTCCAATCTGAGTTCCATGATCTCCGCAGCTAACTCCTTTGGCAATCCTTTGCTTTCAAGGATATTAGCATAACTCTTCCGGCTCAAAGCGTCTGCTACGACGTTGGCCTTTCCTGGATGATAGTGTAGCTTCATGTCGTAATCCTTTATAAGTTCCAGCCATCTCCTCTGTCTAAGGTTTAACTCCTTCTGTGTGAAAATGTACTTCAAACTCTTATGATCCGTGTACACATCACAACGATTTCCAATAAGATAATGTCTCCAGGTCTTCAACGCACGTACTACAACTGCTAACTCCAAATCATGCGTGGCATAGTTCAACTCATGTGGCTTCAGTTGTCGTGAGGCATACGAAACCACTTTTCTGTCCTGCATAAGAACACATCCAAGTCCCAAGCGAGAGGCGTCACAATACACTTGAAACTCCTTATGTATATCTGGCAATGTCAGCACTGGGGCTGTAGTCAACCGTTTCTTCAACTCCTGAAAGCTTGTCTCGCAATCCTCTGTCCATTTGAACTTAGTGTCCTTCTTTAGCAATTCAGTCATTGGCTTAGCAATCTTGGAAAAATTCTCAATGAATCTCCGATAATATCCAGCCAGTCCAAGGAAACCGCGGATCTCGCCAACTGAAGTGGGTGCCAACCATTCAAAGGATCGATCGAACTTCTTTGGGATCTCTTGCTATACCCTCTCCTGATATAACATGCCCAAGAAATCCAACTCCTTCAAACAAAACTTGCACTTGCTGAATTTGGCGTATAACTCGTGTTCCCTGAGTTTCTCGAGGACCAAACACAAGTGTTCCGCGTGCTCCTCTTCGTTCTTAGAGTATACCATAATATCATCAATAAACACCACAACAAACTTGTCCAAATACTCCATGAACACCTTGTTCATCATACTCATGAAATAGGCAGGGGCGTTAGTCAGTCCAAATGACATGACTGTATACTCATATAATCCATACCGTGTGGTAAATGTTGTCTTTGGAATATCCTTCTCTCGGATCTTCAACTGATGGTATCCTGATCGTAGATCAATCTTTGAAAACACCTTAGCTCCTTGCAACTGATTAAACAGATCATTAATCATCGGTAAGGGATACTTGTTCTTTATCGTTACTTCATTCAGAGCTCGATAATCAACAACCATCCTCAGGGATTTATCCTTCTTCTCCACCAAAAGTACGGGGGCTCCCCAAGGTGATGAACTTATACGAATGTAACCTTTCTCCAATAGCTCCTTGATCTGCTTCTTAATTTCCTCCAGATCATTTGCGGGCATCCGATAGGGTCTCTTGGATATTGGCCCTGTACCTGGCAATAGCTCTATCAGAAACTCGATGTCTCGATCTGGTGGCATGCCTGGTAACTCCTCTGGGAAAACATCCGGATAATCCTTTACTACAGGTACTTCCTCCTGTACAACTCAAGTGAGGGCATTCACTTGGCTCCTCCTAGGCACATGCCTAGATACATACTTAATCCTTCTTCCCTCTGGGGTGGTAAGATAAATTGACTTGCTAGCACAGTCAATACTTCCTCCATACTTTGACATCCAGTCCATACCTAATATCACATCCAATCCTTGCGACTCCAAGATAATTAGGTCAGACGGAAAAACATGTGTGCCAATGATTAGGGGTATCTGGGTGCACCATCTGCTAGCCATGTACTCTGCTCCAGGCGAGGTCACTAGAAGAGGGGTCCTAAGGGTTTGGGTTGGTAACTTAAACTTATCCACAAATCCCCTTGATATGTATGAATGCGATGCACCAGTATCGAAAAGAACAATAGCGGTAAATGACTGAACCAAAAACTTACCTATTACCGCGTCCGGCTGCTCTTCAACTTCCTCCACGTTAACGTGGTTCACTTGTCCTTTGTTTAATGGATTGGGCTTCTTCCCAGTGCTTCCATTTCTGTTTCCATTCTTTCCTTCAGGGCAGTCATTGGCATAGTGCCCTGTCTTCCCGCACTTGAAGCAAATAACTTGGCTTAAGTCCCTCTTGGCGGGTGTAGCTGGGTTAGAGCGATTCTGATTATTGTTGACTCCATTCCCATTCCCGTTCTTCGCACCATTTTGATTATGCGATCCTCCTCCAGTGTGGTTATGACCTCCATGGTTATGAACAAGTCCTCCCGAGTTCGGGGTTAAGCGAGGCTTCTGGTGAGTTCCTGAGTTATACTTCCCTTGTCCATACTTCCTCTTACGGTTCTCAATCTGCTGTTGCTTTCCTTCAATCATTAGGGCCTTATCTACCAACTCCTGGAAGTTGTTGAAAGTTGCCACCATCAACTGCATACTCATCTCATCATTCAGCCCTTCCATAAACTTCTCCTGCTTTGCGGCATCTGTGGCCACATCATCAGGGGCATAGCGTGATAACTTGCTAAACTCATCCACGTCATTGGGCCACAAGATGGTTCCCTGGCGTAAGTTGCGAAACTCACGCTTCAGATCTGCATGGCTCCAGTTGAGACATGGGGCGTCTGAAAAGCTTGTTGGAACTGGTCCCAAGTGACATTGGCTATAGGAAAAGTAGCCGTGTAATTCTCCCACCATGCGACTACTGGTCCATCCAATTGATGTCGCAAAGCGCCCTTTCAGCATCCGTGCATCCTGCGGTGGTTAACTCCCTTCCAACACGGCGTAGCCAATCATCAGCAACTATTGGCTCGGTGCTACTGGAAAACACCGGCGGTTGTAGCCTCAGGAAATGGGTTAAGTTGTCCACTAGCGGCGGGTTGTGGTTGGCATTGTTGTTGTTGCCCTGGTTCTGAACTAGCAATTGCATCAAGGCATTCTGCTGCTGGATCAACTGGGTGAGCTCCGGTGGGAAAACAAAACCGGGGTCACGTCTCGGAGGCATCTGAGGGTTTTAGATGGAAGAGATTAGAATAGAAAAAGATCTAGGGGAGAAATACTACCCATATGCATATGAGGCAAACACACACATTCATTCAATCAATCAAGCAAGGGCATACAAAACGGTCTAGGACTATCGCATAAGTGCTCAACTACTACTAATTACATGGGGAAATACTACTATTATATGGTGGGCATCTAGAAATTTTGATCGGTGGAAGACTCCATGATGTCTGCTCCAGCTTCATCTTCGTAGTCATCATCACTTGGATCGGAATCGGTGTCGTCGATGATGATGTAGTTGTCCGGACAAGTGGGATCTTCTTCCTCTTCTTCCGGTGCTGGTCCTCCCATGAAGACTCCAATCTTCTTGACTAGGTCGTCATTCTTCTCCAGTAGGGTCTTGATTTCTTCCTCATATCCATCGCGTGTAAACTTGAGTTCTTCCTCCAGCTCGATGATCCTAGTTTTCGCCTTCTTCATCTCCATCATGTCTGCAAGACATATCTGGTTCTCCTGACGTCGAATGTGCTGGTTTAGCTCCTGGATGTAAGCTGCAATGGATCTATCCTTCTTGGTGCTGATTACTTCCCATTGCTCATCTCGGCGCCCACATATTTGATATATGGTGTCTTTAAGCTCCCGGTTGTAGGCTTCTCCAATGCGTCCCATGGTAATGTGAGCTGCCATACTCCTGCCAAGGCTCCAGGTGGGTGCTTCAAAAGAAAACTCTATGGGCTTGGAAGTTAGCGAGAACGTCCTTCCTGGAACTTGTAGTTGAATCATCCAGCGCTCTTCTTCTGGTAAAGTGGCGTTGTACGTCCCAGTGAAGCTGGGTATTCCAATATTCAGGTACCTAGTGACTTCCTTCAAGTGGCTTCCAAAAGGTGTGTCTTCATCCGGTTGTGCAAACTTGTTCTTCATCTCCGTCATCCTAAAGAGTGGAAAAATGGAGAGGAGTCAGAAATGAGTGGAGAAGAGTGACCTATGGTTTTATCTTAGTGGTTGTGTCTTACACTCAGCGTGTGCTCTGATACCATCTTGTAGCGACCCGACCTCAGATGGTCAAGTCTCTGTGCTTCCGTGTCATCCCCGGATCGGTAATCTTGACACACACGATTACTCAAGGATTTATAACGAGTAGCAATCACACACTTATTACATCGAATGTCTCAAAAGAGAACTTATTACAATAATATGGCTTAAGGCCATCTAATACGATAACAGCGGAAGGCTTGGAAGGTAAAGTGAGTCCATCAACTCCAACGGCATAGCTGAGCTGCACGACAACGACCTATCGAACCTTACTCCTCGTCGAAAAGTCTGCAACATAATACGTTGCAGCCCGAGAACGGGTCAGCACATGGAATATCTTGGCAATGTAACACAATAGAGCAATAACAGAATAATGCTACCACTACATGCATATTTGGCTGGTGGAAAGCTCTACGATTCTGATTTTGGAAAGCCAATTTTTCCCTACAACAAAGGAATAAGTTTTACTTTAACTATCATGGTGGTTGAAACATCATTGAGAAGGTGTAACCCCAACTCAATCCCAATTAAGGTACTTAACATCCCAGCAATATTAATTTAGAGTGATGAGATACACGTGAATACTCAAATACTAGATACTCAAAATTGTCCATAACCGGGGACACGGCTAACCATGATTAGATTGTACACTCTGCAGAGGTTTGCGCACATTTCCCCACAAGACTCGATCGCCTCCGTTGATTTCTCGCACTGCATGATGTTTGAGAAACGGATGACCGAGACACAATCTTTCGGAAACATTAACTCTTTACTCCGGGTAGACCATACCAAACCTACAAAACCCACTACCTGCTGATCTACCTCTTTAAGAGCTTCACGTAACTTACTCAACTATGCTAGATCCCATAATAGCTTGTGGCTGCACATGGAAGTTTCTAGCATGAATAATCTCAGTTCCCTTTGAGCCTGGGTGGCGGTCCATAGGAAGATCACACGGGTACCCAGGATTTCCAAAAGTAAACAGACAACCTTGGGTTCCCCAGGTGCCTCAATCCACCCAGATGTGTATTAAAGTTGCCACCTTAAAGTAAACCGTTAATTAACAATCTCACATCTGTCATGGATACACTCAAACCCAATCCACGTCTACGAGCATAGCATGGCAATATAAGCATAACGTAGAGGTAACTCCCAAGGTTTGAATGCAAGACAATAGGTTCCTACCTCATCATCTACTTCCCAACCCACAAATTAATGACATCCTAACCATGCAATGTTTGAGGGTTTAAACTAATGCATAAAAGCTGGGTATGAAAAGAGTATGATCAAAGTGTTACTTGCCTTGCTGACGATCCGGGAATCCTAGAGACTCGTAGTAACACGCTTCGCACTCCGGGAATTCTATCGCAAACAAACAACAGCATACATAAGCAACAAGAAAAGAAGCACAAACGAAACTTCAACTGAAAGAGGTTGACCGGAGAGTTCAACTTAAGAACTCCGGTTCACAAGAAGAATCAAATGAAACGGAGCAACGAAACTCAAACGGCAAAAGAAACAAGATCCGTTTACTTATCTGAACTAGGGTCAAATTTTACACAGGCAAAAACTTGTTTGATTTGGCTATTCGGAAAGAGGGTTTCGAGATGAAACTCTAGGCGCTTGAATCGCCTGATTCCGATAAACGAGCGAAAAGTTAAACTAGTTCGAACATCGGATCAGAAATCGCGATCGGAAAAATCGCGGAATAAATCCGATAAAAAGAAAACGACGAACGGCTAGACGAACGGCTAAACGAACGCACGTTCTTTAGCAGAAACTAAACGACGAACACGTTCGTTAGAACGGACGAACGAACGCTCACTAAACAAATAAACCGGAGAATAAAACCGATCTATAAAAAAACGAACTAGGGTTTTTTTTTCTAAAAAAAACCCGAAGGGGTTTTCCAAAACAAACCGGCGGCGGGCGGCGACCTCGGCGAGGTCGTCCCGGGCGGGCGGCCAAGGGCTCGGCGAGGGGCGGCGGGTGGCGGCGAGGGCGCTGGAGGCGGCGGCGGCGACCACGGCGGGCGGCGGCGGCTCGGCAGAGGCGCGGCAGGTTCGGCCTCGGGCGAGGCGACTCCGGTGGTGGTGGTGGTTTAGAGGGGGGCTTATATAGGTTGGGGCTCCTACTTGGGGAGGGTTGGGCGGCGGGAGGTGGCGGCGACCGGACTCTCCGAGTCCGTGGCGGCACGGAGGGGAGGCGGTGGCGCGGGCGGGCCGGCTGGCTCGGCTGGGCTTGACCCGATCGGCGCTGGTCCTCTTTTTTTAAACGCTCACGACTAAGAAAAATCCTAGAAAAATAAATAAAAATCTAAAATTCCAAAACAAGTTTTCTCCGTCTAAATGAAATATTTAGAACAGGATGAACTTTTCTTGGCCCCTAAAATGCAATTCTTAAAAGATGCAAAATTTTTCTAGGGCTTAATAAAATTCCAAAATAAATCAAATAAAACCAAATAATTATTTTAACATTTTTCCTCCGATATTTCAATTATTTTGGAGAAGTCATATTATCTCCCCTCATTTATTATTTTAAAATGAAATATTTTCCGGAGAGAAAATAATTAAAATCAATAATCCTCGTCTTCAATATTTGATAAAATCAAATATGAAAATCGGAAAATCCCCAACTCTCTCCGAGGGTCCTTGAGTTGCTTAGGATTTCGAGGATTGCAAACGAAAATGCATTAAAATATGATATGCATGGATGATCTATGTATAACATTCCAAAATTTGGGATGTTACACAACTCTAATGTTCGAATTTCCTTTTTGTGTGCCTGTACCGCTCATGAAGCGGTAGGGGGTGGCCAATATTTTCCATGCTAGATGCATTATTCTCATGATGAGTGTTTATTCACTTGTCATTGCACGAGAGTGTGGCAGAGGTAATAGGGATGCCTAGTCTCGAAATGCAAAAAATAAATTATTTATGTTGTTTAATAATAAATTTTTGGAAAGTGTTGGTATGGAAGGCACCCGTGGATACGGCTAGTCATGGATTGTGAAAGAATGGTGGAAAAAGGAATAAACTTTATTTTGTGTTTGGGAACCGCTTGTGGTGTATCTAGCATGGAAAGTTGTAGGATCGAAAGTAGGTCTAGAGGGGGGCTCATTAGACTACTTGACCAAATAAAAATCTAACCTTTTCCCAATTTGAAGTGTTGGCAGATTTTAGCAACTAGTACAAGTCAAGCAATCAACCTACACATGCAATTCTAAGAGTGTAGTAGCGGAAAGTAAAACATTGCATTTGAAGGTAAAGGGAAGGGTTTGGAGAAGGCAAACGTAATGTAGACACGGAGATTTTTGGCATGGTTCTGATAGGTGGTGCTATTGTACGTCCACTGATAACCCACAAGTATAGGGGATCTATTTTAGCCTCTTTCGATAAGTAAGAGTGTCGAACCCAACGAGGAGCTAAATGTAGAACAAATATTCCCTCAAGTTCTATCGACCACCGATACAACTCTACGCACGTTTACCGTTTGCTTTACCTAGAACAAGTATGAAACTAGAAGTACTTTGTAGGTGTGATAGGATAGGTTTGCAAGATAATAAAGAGTACGTAAATAAAATCTAGGGGCTGTTTAGATAAAGACACAACTAAGTTATTTTTAGTAGAGAGCTTTTGTCAATGAGAAAGTTATTTGTCCCTAGGCAATCGATAACAAGTACCGGTAATCATTCTTGCAACTTTATATGAGGGAGAGGCATGAGCTAACATACTTTCCCTACTTGGATCATATGCACTTATGATTGGAACTCTAGCAAGCATCTGCGCCTAAAGATCATTAAGGTTGTGAAACCCAACCGTAGCATTAAGTATCAATTCCTCTTTATTCCCATACGTCATACCCCACCAACTCGGGTTTAAGTTTCTGTCATGCAACCAACCGTAAGCGAACCATGAACATATCACAACACCCTACAGTGGGGGCCCCTCATGTTTGTGCGAGACAGAGGGCACCGTAGGACAACACCATAAATAAAATATACAATCATACCAACCAAGATCACGATTAACCCACAGGACAAAATCGATCTACTCAAACATCATAGGATAACCATAGATCATTGGGAAATAATATATGGAGTTGAGCACAATGTTTAAGTAGAGATTACAACCGGGGGGGGGGGGAGGTGTTACACCGCTGCATAGAGGGGGAGAACGTTGGTGTTTCTGGTAGCAAGATTTTTTATGTAGACTGTCATCCCGATCGTTGCCCCGAGGGCACTCCGGTGCCACCGAGAGAGAGGGGGGGGGGAGAGCCCCCTTCCTGCTTCTTCTTCCTTGGCCTCCCCCTAGATGGGAGGAGAGTTTCCCCTTTGGTCCATGGCCTCCATGGTCGCGGAGGGGCGGGATCCCCTCCGAGATTGGATCTCCCTCTCTGTTCTCTTCTGTTTCGCGTTCCCAGATCTGGCCGAAAACCGTTTATTATATTCCCGGAGATCCGTAACTCCAATTGCGCTGAGATTTTAACATGATTTTTTCCGGATATAAGCTTCCTTGCGCCCGAAGTACAGCTCCAACCGACGTACGAGGTGGGCACAACCCACCACGACACGCCTGGCTCCTCTGGCGCGCCCTGGTGGGTTGTGCCCACCACGGGCCGCCGTTTGCGGTGATTCCAACTCCCAAAAATCACATATATTCCAAAATAATTCTTTGTGAAATTTTATTGCATTTGGACTTCGTTTGATATGGATACTCTGCGATACAAAAAACATGCAGAAAACAGGAACTAGCACCGGGCACTGGATCAATAGTTTAGTCCAATAAATCATATAAAAAGTTGCCAAAAGTATGTAAAACTTGTATAATATTGACATGAAACAATCAAAAATTATAGATACGACGGAGACGTATCAACATCCCCTAGCTTAATTCCTGCTCGTCCTCGAGCAGGTAAATGATAAAAAAGATAATTTTTGATGTGGAATGCTACCTAGCATAAACTTGATCATATATCTAATCATGGCATGAATATTAAGACATAAGTGATTCAAAGCAATAGTCTATAATTTGACATAAAGACATCAATACTCAGGCATCCCAACAAACAATCATGTCTTTCGAAATATTAACACTAAAGTAAGTTATCCCTACAAAATCATATAGTCTTGTCATGCTCTGTCTTCTTAACACAAAGTATTTATCATGCACAACCCCGATGAAAAGCCGAGCAATTGGTTCATACTTTTTAACGCGCTTCAGCTTTTTCAACCCTCACGCAATACATGAGCGCAAGCCATGGATATAGCACTCCGGGTGGAATAGAGTATGATGATAGGGGTAAATATAAAGAAGACAAAAAAGTAAGAAAGTCTCACATCGATGCAGCTAACCAACGGGCTATGGAGATGCCCATCAATTGATATCAACGTGAGTAGTAGGGATTGCCATGCAACGGATGCATTAAGAGCTAGTGTATGAAAGCTCAATATGAAAACTAAGTGGGTGTGCGTCTAATCCTATAATGAAAAATTCCTAGTAGTATATGAAAGTGACAACATAGGAGACTCTCCATATGAAAAACATGGTGCTACTTTGAAGCACAAGTGTGGTAAAGGATACTAGCAATGCCCCTTCTCTCTTTATTTATTTATTTATTTCCTTTTTTCTTCTTTTTTTCTTCTTTATTCTTTTTTATTCTTTTTATTCTTTTTTTATCTCATTGTCCGGAGTCTCATCCCGACTTGTGGGGGAATTGTTGGGGAACGTAGTAATTTCAAAAATTTTCCTACGATCACGCAAGACCATGGTGATGCATAGCAACGAGATGAGAGTGTTGTCTACGTACCCTCGTAGACCAGCAACGGAAGCGTTGACGCAATGTAGAGGAAGTAGTCGTACTTCTTCCCGATCCAACCGATCCAAGTACCGAACGTACGGCACCTCCGAGTTCTGCACACGTTCAGCTCGATGACGTCCCTCGAACTCCGATCCAGCCGAGTGTTGAGGGAGAGTTTCACAAGACGACGGCGTGGTGGACGATGATGATGTTCCACGGCGCAGGGCTTCGCTTAAGCTCCGCAACGGTATATTCGAGGTGTAGTTTGGTGGAAGGGGCACCGCACACGGCTAAGGAACGATCTCAATGATCAACTTGTGTGTCATGGGGTGCCCTCTGCCTCAGTATATAAAGGAGGGAAGGGAGGGGCTGGCGGCCACCAAGGGCTGCGCTGGGAGTCCTACTCCCTCCGGGAGTAGGATTCTCCCCAATCCTAGTCCAACTAGGATTGGCCAAGTGGGAAGGGAGAGAGGCGCCACCCCTTCTCCTAGTCCTAATAGGACTAGGGAAGGGGGAAGGTCTGCCAGCACTTGGGCCCCTTTCATCCTTTCCACTAAGGCCCATCAAGGCCCATTGACCCCGGGAGGTTCCGTAACCCGGTACTCGGTAAAATTCCCAATTTCACCCGGAGTGATTCCGAGTCCAAACATAGGCTTCCAATATATCAATCTTTATGTCTCGACCATTTCGAGACTCCTCGTCATGTCCGTGATCTCATCCGGGACTCGAACAACCTTCGTACATCAATATCATATAAACTCATAATAAGCGCCATCGAAGCGTTAAGCGTGCGGACCCTACGGGTTCGAGAACTATGTAGACATGACCGAGACACCTCTCGGTCAATAACCAATAGCGGGACCTGGATGCCCATATTGGTTCCTACATATTCTACGAAGATCTTTATCGGTCGGACCGCATAACAACATCGTTGTTCCTTTGTCATCGGTATGTTACTTGCCCGAGATTCGATCGTCGGTATCCAATACCTAGTTCAATCTCGTTCATGGCAAGTCTCTTTTCTCGTTCCGTAATACATCATCTCACAACTAACACATTTAGTTGCAATGCTTGCAAGGCTTATGTGATGTGCATTACCGAGAGGGCCCAGAGATACCTCTCCGACAATCGGAGTGACAAATCCTAATCTCGAAATATGCCAACCCAACATGTACCTTCGGAGACACTGTAATGTACCTTTATAATCACCCGATTCGTTGTGACGTTTGGTAGCACCCAAAGTGTTCCTCGGCAAACGGGAGTTGCATAATCTCATAGTCACAGGAACATGTATAAGTCATGAAGAAAAGCACTAGCAACAAACTATACGATCAGGTGCTATGCTAATGGAATGGGTCATGTCAATCAGATCATTCAACCAATGATGTGATCCGTTAATCAAATAACAACTCCTTGTTCATGGTTAGGAAACATAACCATCTTTGATTAACGAGCTAGTCAAGTAGAGGCATACTAGTGACACTCTGTAGGTTTATGTATTCACACATGTATTATGTTTCCGGTTAATACAATTCTAGCATGAATAATAAACATTTATCATGATATAAGGAAATAAATAATAACATTATTATTGCCTCTAGGGCATATTTCCTTCAGGAATCACAGTCTCCATCATCCTTTCCTCACTGGGGCACTACTCTAAAAATGAATAATGATGATCATCACACTTCTATTTACTTATAACTCAAAATAAATAAAAATTACAACTCGATACCTATGACAAATTATGACTCTATATGAATGCCTCCGCATGTACCAGATGTGCAATGATCTAGCATAAAATGTATGAAAAATGATGAATGATGGCTGAGCCACAACTACTATGTCAGCTATATGATCATGCAAAGAAATATGACAATGAATGCTCAAGTCATCAAACGGAAGCGGTGGAAGTTGCATGGCAATATACCTCGGAATGGCCATGGAAAAGCCATAATAGGTAGGTATGGTGGATATTTTGAGGAAGATACAATAAGACTTATGTGTGATCGAGCATATCATATCACGGGTTTGGATGCACTGGAAAGTTTGCACCGACTCTCGAGGTGAGAATGGGCAATGCACGGTACCGTGAGAGGCTAGCAAATTGCGCAAAGTTAAGAGTGTGTATAATCCATGGACTCACATTAGTCATAAAGAACTCATATACTTATTGCAAAAGTTTATTAGTCCTTGAAGCAAAGTACTACTACGCATGCCCCTAGGGGGATAGATTGGCAGGAAAAGACCATCGCTCGTCCCCGACCGCCACTCATAAGGAAGACAATCAATAATAAATCATGCTCCAACATCATAGCATAACGAGAGACTATACGTGCATGCTTCGGGAATCACAAACCTTAACACCAATATTATTACTAACCACAACAGTTTACTAGTACCTCCCACATATTATCATCTCTATATCGCAAAACTATTGAAAGGAATCAAACACATCATATTCAATGGATCGCTGGAGCTTGCACACTTTGTTAGCTCCCTTTGGATCGACAAAACCTTCTGGTTGCATCATATACAACTCTTCTTCCAGAAATCCATTCAGGAATGCAGTTTTAACATCCATTTGCCAAATTTCATAATCATAAAATGCGGCAATTGCTAACATGATTCGGACGGACTTAAGCATCGCTACGGGTGAGAAGGTCTCATCGTAGTCAATCCCTTGAACTTGTCGAAAACCTTTTGCAACAAGTCGAGCTTTATAGACAGTAACATTACCATCAGCGTCTGTCTTCTTCTTGAAGATCCATTTATTCTCAATTGCTTGCCGATCATCGGGCAAGTCAACCAAAGTCCATACTTTGTTCTCATACATGGATCCCATCTCGCATTTCATGGCCTCAAGCCATTTTGTGGAATCTGGGCTCACCATCGCTTCTTCATAGTTCGAGGTTCATCATGTTCCAAAGAACATGACTTCCAAAATAGGATTACCGTACCACTCAGTGCGGATCTTGCTCGTTGATCTCTGAAGTTCTGAGAAACTTGATCTGAAGTTTCATGATCATCATCATTAGCTTCCTCCTATTTGGTGTAGGTGTCACGTAAACTGTTTTCTCGTGATGTACTACTTCTCAATAAGGGAGTAGATACAGATTATCTCATCAAGTTCTACTTTCCTCCCACTCACTTCTTTCGTGAGAAACTCTTTCTCCAAAAGTTTCGAATTTAGCAACAAAATCTTGCCTTCGGATCTGTGATAGAAGGTGTACCCAACTGTCTCCTTTGGGTATCCTATGAAGACACATTTCTCGATTTGGGTTCGAGCTTATCAGGTTGAAGCTTTTTCACATAAGCATCGCAGCCCCAAACTTTCGAAACGACAACTTTGGTTTCTTGCCAAACCACAGTTCATAAGGCGTCGTCTCAACGGATTTAGATGGTGCCCTATTTAAAGTGAATGTAGCCGTCTCTAAAGCATAACCCCAAAGCGATAGCGGTAAATCAAGAAGAGACATCATAGATCGCACCATATCTAATAAAGTACGATTCTGACGTTCGGACACACCATTACGTTGTGGTGTTCCGGTGGCGTAAGTTGCGAAACTATTCCGCATTGTTTCAAATGTAGGCCAAACTCGTAACTCAAATATTCTCCTCCACGATCAGATCGTAGAAACTTTATTTTCTTGTTACGATGATTTTCCACTTCACTCTGAAATTCTTTGAACTTTTCAAATGTTTCAGACTTGTGTTTCATTAAGTAGATATACCCATATCTGCTCAAATCATCTGTGAAGGTGAGAAAATAACGATATCCGCCACGAGCCTCAACATTCATTGGACCACATATATCAAGATGTATGATTTCCAATAAATCTGTTGCTCTCTCCATAGTTCCGAGAACGGTGTTTTAGTCATCTTGCCCATAAGGCACGGTTCATAAGTGCCAAGTGATTCATAATCAAGTGACTCCAAAAGTCCATCAAGATGGAGTTTCTTCATGCGCTTTACACCGATATGACCTAAACGGCAGTGCCACAAATAAGTTGCACCATCATTATCAACTCTGCATCTTTTGGTTTCAACATTATGAATATGTGTATCACTACTATCAAGATTAAGTAAAAACAAACCATTCTTCAATGGTGCATGACCATAAAAGATATTATTCATATAAATAGAACAACCATTATTCTCGATTTAAATGAATAACCGTCTCGCATCAAACAAGATCCAGATATAATGTTCATGCTCAACGCTGGTACTAAATAACAATTATTTAGGTCTAATACTAATCCGAAGGTAGATGTAGAGGTAGCGTGTCGATTGCGATCACATCGACTTTGGAACCATTTCCCACGCGCATTGTCACCTTGTCCTTAGCCAATCTTCGCTAATCCGTAGCCCTGCTTCGAGTTGCAAATATTAGCAGAACCAGTATCAAATACCAGTGCTCTGCGAGTATTAGTAAGGTACACATCAATAACATGTATATCACATATACCTTTGTTAACCTTGCCATCCTTCTTATCCGCCAAATACTTGGGGCAGTTCCGCTTCAAATGACCAGCCTGCTTGCAATAGAAGCACTCGGTTTCAGGCTTAGGACCAGACTTGGGTTTCTTCTCTTGATCGACAACTTGCTTGCCGCTCTTTTGAAGTTTCCTTTTCTTTCCTTTGCCCTTTTCTTGAAACTAGTGGTTTTGTTAACCATCAACACTTGATGCTCCTTTTGATTTCTACCTCCATGCTTTCAAACATCGCGAAGAGCTCGGGCATTGTTTTGGTCATCCTTGCATATTATAGTTCATCACGAAGCTCTTGTAGCTTGGTGGCGTGATTGGAGAATTTCATCAATGGCGCATCATCCGGAAGATTAACTCCAGTTGAATCAAGTGATTGTTATATCCGGACATTACGAGTATATGCTCACCGTGTAACGTTCTCCTCCATCTTACAGCTATAGAACTTATTGGAGACTTCATATCTCTCAATCCGGGCATTCGCTTGGAATATTAACTTCAACTCTGGAACATCTCATATGCCCCATGGTGTTCAAAACGACGTTGAAGTCCGGTTCTAAGCCGTAAAGCATGGCACACTGAACTATAGAGTAGTCATCGCTTTGCTTTGCCAGACGTTCATAACTTCCGGCGCAGCCCTTGCACCAGGCCTGGCACCTAACGGTGCTTCGGGACGTAATTCTTCCGTGCAGCAATAAGGATAATCCTCGTTACGGACCCAGTCCGTGTAATTGCTGCCATCATCTTTCAACTTTGCTTTCTCAAGGAACGCATTAAAATTCAACGGAACAACAAAGACGAGCCATCTATCTACACATCATAGACAAGCAAGATACTATCGGTACTAAGTTCATGATAAATTTAAGTTCAATTAATCATATTACTTAAGAACTCCCACTTAGAAAAATATCCTCCAATTCTCTAAGTGATTGCGTGATCCATATCAACTACACCATGACCGATCATCACGTGTGATGGAGTAGTTTCAATGGTGAACATCAATATGTTGATCATATCTACTATATGATTCACGCTCGACCTTTCGGTCTCCGTGTTCGAGGTCATATCTTATATGCATAGCTCGTCAAGTATAACCTGAGTATTCGCGTGTGCAACTGTTTTGCACCCGTTGTATTTGAACGTAGAGCCTATCACACCCGATCATCACGTGGTGTCTCAGACGAAGAACTTTCATAGCGGTGCATACTCGGGAGAACACTTCTTGATAATTTAGTAAGGATCATCTTATAATGCTACCGTCAATCAAAGCAAGATAAGATGCATAAAGGATTAACATCACATGCAATCAATATAAGTGATATGATATGGCCATCATCATTTTGTGCTTGTGATCTCCATCTCGAAGCACCGTCATGATCACCGTCGCCACCGGCGCGACACCTTGATCTCCATCGTAGCATCGTTGTCGTCTCGCCAACTATTGCTTCTACGACTATCGCTACTCCTTAGTGATAAAGTAAAGCAATTACATGGCGTTGCATTTCATACAATAAGCGACAACCATATGGCTCCTGCCGATTGCCGATAACTCGGTTACAAAACATGATCATCTCATACAATAAAATATAGCATCACGTCTTGACCATATCACATCACAACATGCCCTGCAAAAACAAGTTAGGCGTCCTCTACTTTGTTGTTGCAAGTTTTACGTGGCTGCTACGGGCTGAGCAAGAACCGTTCTTACCTACGCATCAAAACCACAACGATACTTCGTCAAATAGACTCCGTTTAACCTTCTCAAGGACGGGCGTAGCCACACTCAGTTCAACTAAAGTGAGAGAGCAGACACCCGCTTGTCACCTTTAAGCAACGAGTGCTCACAGCGGCGAAACCAGTCTCGCGAAGCGTCGCGTAATGTCGGTCCGGCCGCTTCATCTCACAATACCGCTGAACCAAAGTATGACATGCTGGTAGGTAGTATGACTTGTATCGCCCACAACTCACTTGTGTTCTACTCGTGCATATGACATCAACGCATAAAACCAGGCTCGGATGCCTTTGTTGGGGAACGTAGTAATTTCAAAAATTTTCCTACGATCACGCAAGACCATGGTGATGCATAGCAACGAGATGAGAGTGTTGTCTCACGTACCCTCAGAGACCAGCAACGGAAGCGTTGACGCAATGTAGAGGAAGTAGTCGTACTTCTTCCCGATCCAACCGATCCAAGTACCGAGCGACGGCACCTCCGAGTTCTGCACACGTTCAGCTCGATGGCGTCCCTCGAACTCCGATCCAGCCGAGTGTTGAGGAGAGTTTACATCGACGACGGCGTGGTGACGATGATGATGTTCCACCGGCGCGAGGGCTTCGCCTAAGCTCCGCAGCGGTATATTCGAGGTGTAGTTTGGTGGAAGGGGCACCGCACACGGCTAAGGAGCGATCTCAATGATCAACTTGTGTGTCATGGGGTGCCCTCTGCCCTGTATATAAAGGAGGGAAGGGAGGGGCTGGCGGCCACCAAGGGCTGCGCTGAGTCCTACTCCTCCGGGAGTAGGATTCCTCCCCAATCCTAGTCCAACTAGGATTGGCCAAGTGGGAAGGGAGAGAGGCGCCACCCTTCTCCTAGTCCTAATAGGACTAGGGAAGGGGGAAGGTCTGCCAGCACTTGGGCCCCTTTCCTCCTTTCCACTAAGGCCCATCAAGGCCCATTGACCCCCCGGGAGGTTCCGGTAACCCCCCGGTACTCCGGTAAAATTCCCAATTTCACCCGGAGTGATTCCGGAGTCCAAACATAGGCTTCCAATATATCAATCTTTATGTCTCGACCATTTGAGACTCCTCGTCATGTCCGTGATCTCATCCGGGACTCGAACAACCTTGGTACATCAATATCATATAAACTCATAATAAGCATCATCGAAGCGTTAAGCGTGCGGACCCTACGGGTTCGAGAACTATGTAGACATGACCGAGACACCTCTCGGTCAATAACCAATAGCGGGACCTGGATGCCCATATTGGTTCCTACATATTCTACGAAGATCTTTATCGGTCAGACCGCATAACAACATACGTTGTTCCCTTTGTCATCGGTATGTTACTTGCCCGAGATTCGATCGTCGGTATCCAATACCTAGTTCAATCTCGTTACTGGCAAGTCTCTTTTCTCGTTCCGTAATACATCATCTCACAACTAACACATTTAGTTGCAATGCTTGCAAGGCTTATGTGATGTGCATTACCGAGAGGGCCCAGAGATACCTCTCCGACAATCGGAGTGACAAATCCTAATCTCAAAATATGCCAACCCAACATGTACCTTCGGAGACACCTGTAATGTACCTTTATAATCACCCAGTTACGTTGTGACGTTTGGTAGCACCCAAAGTGTTCCTCGGGCAAACGGGAGTTGCATAATCTCATAGTCACAGGAACATGTATAAGTCATGAAGAAAAGCACTAGCAACAAACTATACGATCAGGTGCTATGCTAATGGAATGGGTCATGTCAATCAGATCATTCAACCAATGATGTGATCCCGTTAATCAAATAACAACTCCTTGTTCATGGTTAGGAAACATAACCATCTTTGATTAACGAGCTAGTCAAGTAGAGGCATACTAGTGACACTCTGTAGGTTTATGTATTCACACATGTATTATGTTTCCGGTTAATACAATTCTAGCATGAATAATAAACATTTATCATGATATAAGGAAATAAATAATAACATTATTATTGCCTCTAGGGCATATTTCCTTCAGGAATCACAGTCTCCATCATCCTTTCCTCACTGGGGCACTACTCTAAAAATGAATAATGATGATCATCACACTTCTATTTACTTATAACTCAAAATAAATAAAAATTACAACTCGATACCTATGACAAATTATGACTCTATATGAATGCCTCTGGCATGTACCAGGATGTGCAATGATCTAGCATAAAATGTATGAAAAATGATGAATGATGGCTGAGCCACAACTACTATGTCAGCTATATGATCATGCAAAGAAATATGACAATGAATGCTCAAGTCATCAAACGGAAGCGGTGGAAGTTGCATGGCAATATACCTCGGAATGGCCATGGAAAAGCCATAATAGGTAGGTATGGTGGATATTTTGAGGAAGATACAATAAGACTTATGTGTGATCGAGCATATCATATCACGGGGTTTGGATGCACCTGGAAAGTTTGCACCGACTCTCGAGGTGAGAATGGGCAATGCACGGTACCGTAGAGGCTAGCAAATTGCGCAAAGTTAAGAGTGTGTATAATCCATGGACTCACATTAGTCATAAAGAACTCATATACTTATTGCAAAAGTTTATTAGTCCTTGAAGCAAAGTACTACTACGCATGCCCCTAGGGGGATAGATTGGCAGGAAAAGACCATCGCTCGTCCCCGACCGCCACTCATAAGGAAGACAATCAATAATAAATCATGCTCCAACATCATAGCATAACGAGAGACTATACGTGCATGCTTCAGGAATCACAAACCTTAACACCAATATTATTACTAACCATAACAGTTTACTAGTACCTCCCACATATTATCATCTCTATATCGCAAAACTATTGAAAGGAATCAAACACATCATATTCAGTGATCCATAAGTTTTATGTAGGATTTTATGACTAACCATGCAATTGACCAATTCCTTTTGACTCTCTAAATAGATATAAGTGAAGAATGAGAGTTTAATTCTTTCTACAAAAGATCATGCTATAACAAATATAAGTGAAGCAAAAGAGCATTCTTCAAATAACAGTTTTCTATGTGATGAGAAATAGGCAATCCGAACTTCAAACGATATAAGTGAAGCACATGAAGCATTCTATAAAGGCCATACTCAAAAGATATAAGTGAAGTGCAATGAGCATTCTATAAATCAACCATGGAATATCTCATACTAGCATGGTGCATGAAAGAAAAATGAAAACTAGAAGCAAAAGACGCTCCAAGCTTTGCACATATCACATGAACGAAACGAAGACGAAAACATACCGATACTTGTTGAAGAAAGATGGGATGCCCCAGAAGCTTAGGAACTTGAGTCTCCTTGAATATTTACTTGGGGTTCCTTGGGCATCCCCAAGCTTGAGCTCTTGCCTCTCCTCCTTCTCCTCATATCGAGACCTCCTCGATCTTTGATCACTTCATCCAAACAAAACTCAACAGAAAGTTCGATAAGATCCGTTAGTATAATAAAGCAAATCACTACTCTAAGTACTGTTACAAACCAATTCATATTTCGTTTTTGCATTGTAGCTACTGTAATATAACTTTTTCATGGCTTAATCCACTGATAGAAATCGATAGTTTCATCAAAAGAAGCAAACAATGCATCAAAAACAAAATCTGTCTTAAACAGGACAGTCTATAGGAATCTGAACATTCACCATACCTCTGGTACTCCAACAATTCTGAAAAACTTAGGAAAAATAAACATTTTGTATAGAAAGACAGTGCAAAAAGTTTCAGAACCAATTGACGTTCCAGTAAAAAACGTAAAATCTCGCACTACAGCTAAAGTTTCTGTTTTGCACTGCACAAACCAACAAGCAATGTAAACATCCTGAAGGAAAATCTTGGCACATTATTTTTATAATACAATGGAAGTTTACAAGGGGATAATTATTTTTGTGAGAATATTCATGAAAAATTCTACATTGTTTCCATGAGCATGAACACAAGTGTTCAATGTCGACCCTCACTTCTCCAATGCATAACTTCCAATCACTTCTCTTTTGTGAAAAAGTTTTTAAGTTCCCCTCTATATTTTTTGTTTTTAAACTTTGTAAAAGAACTCAACAAGAATAAATTACTCTCTAAAACTTCCGGGTTGTCTCCCTGGCAGCGCTTTCTTTAAAGCCATTAAGCTAGGCATAAAGTGCTCAAGTAATGAATCCACCCAGATCCCAAGGTATATCAAAGCCAATTTTAATTAACAATGATTTGGCATTTAGTAGTGAGCGCAAAGCAACATATATAAAGCAATGACGAAGTCTAACTCTCTTCCTATGCATCGGCATGTCATACAAGAACAATTCATGCACATCAAGTAAAGGCCAATGCATAGCATAAACAGTTTCTTGCAATTTTTTCGTGTTGGAAACATAAAGAGGCGGAGATGTAGTTCCTCTCTCATAATAACTGCAAGTAGGGGCAGCAAGCACATGCATATTATATTCGTCAAAATCATCATGTGCAACGATAAAAGGCAACCCATCAATATAATCCTTAACAAGAGCAAACTTCTCCGATATAGTGTAGTTGGGAGAATTCAAAAAGATAATAGGACTATCATTCTTAACATAAGGAACTATAGCAAGTTCATCTCCATAAGCATAACTCATATTGGCATCATGGCCACAAGCATCAAAAGCATCAAGTTCATCAAAAAGGGATATTTCAAATGAATCAAAAGGATCATAGCAATTATCATAGCATTCATCCTTCAGTAAGCATGAAGGGGAATTAAACAATGTATGAGTTGAAGAGTCACTCTCATTAGAAGGTGGACACGGGTAGCTAATTCGTTCTTCCTCCTTTTTATCTTCGCTCTCCTCATCATCTTTTCCATCAAATGAGCTTGCAGTTTCATCAATTCCTTTTTCCATAGACTCCTGCAAAATATTAGTCTCTTCTTGGACAGCGCAGACTCTCTCAATAAATTCATCAATATCGGAATTGAATTTATAATTATCATAGCAATATTTAAGGATGGCAAAATTTTCAGGTCTATAAACATCATCATCAAAAGCTTCATATTTTTCAAACAAAGATTCAATTTCATAAGCACCCTTAAAAGCAACAAATTCTTCTATTCGTTCCACATCATAGTAATCATTTATACCTCTAGCATAAGAAGCTAAGGTTTCATTATCATTAAATTCGCATGAAAAGGGAAGATGTGGAGCGTTCATCCTAGAGCAACAAGTATAATCTTATCTCCAGCATAGCTCCCAAGCATACCAATGCAACATATGAATTTGATCCCATAATAATTTCCCTTTATGAGTCAAGCGATAATCCCTAAAGTATTCACGTTGATCCAATGTTACTCCCATTATATAGTTGAATGGGGTTTTCTCAGGATTATCAAAGTAGTGCGTAACATCTTTCACATAACAAGCATCGAGGGCTTTAGGAGGTTCCCTATCTCCATGAGTAGCAAGTACAACTAATTTTTTGGGTGTTTCGTGTTCCATATCCATAACTAAAGATAGACAACAACTTAGAACAGGAAATAAAAACTACTTAGTGATAAAGCAAACAAGCACACACGAGAATATTCACCCCACGCTATTGCTCCCCAGCAACGGCGCCAGAAAAAGGTCTTGATAACCCACAAGTATAGGGGATCAATTGTAGCCTATTTCGATAAGTAAGAGTGTTGAAACCAACGAGGAGCTAAAGGTAGAACAAATATTCCCTCAAGTTCTATCAACCACCGATACAACTCTACGCACGCTTACCGTTTGCTTTACCTAGAACAAGTATGAAACTAGAAGTACTTTGTAGGTGTGATAGGATAGGTTTGCAAGATAATAAAGAGTACGTAAATAAAATCTAGGGGCTGTTTAGATAAAGACACAACTAAGTTAGTTTTAGTAGAGAGCTTTTGTCAATGAGAAAGTTATTTGTCCCTAGGCAATCAATAACAAGTACCGGTAATCATTCTTGCAACTTTATATGAGGGAGAGGCATGAGCTAACATACTTTCTCTACTTGGATCATATGCACTTATGATTGGAACTTAACAGGCATCTGCAACTACTAAAGATCATTAAGGTCATGAAACCCAACCATAGCATTAAGTATCAAGTCCTCTTTATTCCCATATGTCATACCCCACCTACTCGAGTTTAAGTTTCTGTCACTCTCGCAACCCACCGTAAGCGAACCATGAACATATTGCAACACCGCATACAGGGGGGAGGAGCTCACGTTTGCACGAGACGGAGGGCACCGTAGGACAACACCATAAATAAAATATACAATCATACCAACCAAGATCATGATTAACCCACGGGACAAAATGGATCTACTCAAACATCATAGGATAACCATAGATCATTGGGAAATAATATATGGAGTTGAGCACCATGTTTAAATAGAGATTACAGTGGGGGGAAGAGGTGTTACACCGCTGCATAGAGTGGGAGAAAGTTGGTGTTGCCGGTAGCAAGAATTTTTATGTAGACCGTCGTCCCGATCGTTGCCCCGGCGGCACTCCGGCGCCACCGGGAGAGAGGGGGGGAGAGCCTCCCTCCTTCTTCTACTTCCTTGGCCTCCCCCCTAGATGGGAGGAGAGTTCCCCCTATGGTCCATGGCCTCCATGGCCGCGGAGGGGCGGGAGCCCCTCCGAGATTGGATCTCCCTCTCCGTTCTCTTCTATTTCGTGTTCCTAGATCTGGCCGAAAACCGTTTCTTATATTCCCAGAGATCCGTAACTCTGATTGAGCTGAGATTTTAACCCGATTTTTTTCCGGATATAAGCTTACTTGCGCCCGAAGTACAACTCCAACCGATGTACAAGGTGGGCACAACCCACCACGACACGCCTGGCTCCTCTGGCGCGCCCTGGTGGGTCGTGCACACCACGGGCCGCCGTTTGCAGTGATTCCAACTCCCAAAAATAACATATATTCCAAAATAATTCTCCGTGAAATTTTATTGCATTTTAACTTCATTTGATATGGATACTCTGTGATACAAAAAACATGTAGAAAACAGGAACTGGCACTGGGCACTTGATCAATAGGTTAGTCCAATAAATCATATAAAAAGTTGCCAAAAGTATGTAAAACTTGTATAATATTGACATGAAACAATGAAAAATTATAGATACGACGGAGACGTATCATCCACGTTGATGGAGAATTCAAATCATGAAGGGTAACGGTTGCGCGAGTCCATGGAGGGCTCCACCCATGAAGGGTCCACGAAGAAACAACCTTGTCTATCCCACCATGGCCATCGCCCACGAAGGACTTGCCTCACTCAGGTAGATCTTCACGAAGTAGGCGATCTCCTTTCCCTTACAAACTTCTTGGTTCAACTCCACACACTTGTCGGAGGATCCCAAGCGATACCTAACCAATCTAGGAGACACCACTCTCCAAAAGGTAATAGATGGTGTCTTGATGATGAACTCCTTGATCCTGTGCTTCAAATGATAGTATCCCCAACACTCAACTCTCTCTCATAGATCTGGCTATGGTGGAAAGATGATTTGAGTGGAAAGCAACTTGGGGATCAAGATTCTAGTGATAGGATTGGAATATCTTGGTCTCAACACATGAGTAGGTGGTTCTCTCTCAGAAAATGAATAGTGGAAGTGTAGGCATGTTCTGATGGCTCTCTCTCAGATGGAGAAGGGGGTGGAGGGGTATATATGGCCTCCACACAAAATCCAACCATTACACACATTTGACCCAACTCGGTCAGACCAAATAGAGGAACACGGTGAGTCCGGTTTAGTTCAAAATGTGAACGTTAGGAATCTCAGTGGGACCGACTGGAACAACTCGGTGGGACTGTTGTGCTAGGGCTAGGTCAAACCTCATCTCGGTGAAGCCGACTGCATTAACTCAGTGAGACCGATTTCAGCAAAGAGCAAGCAGAGACTTGGTCAAGCAAACTCGGTGGGACCGATTACTCATTTCAGTGAGACCGAAACGTTACAAAGGGAAACAGAGAGTTTGCAGGGCCTTCTCGATGAGACCGAGATCCGTATCGGTGTGACCGAATTGTCTAGGGTTTCTGGCAGTGGCTATGTCAACTAAACTCGGTGTTGCCTGATAGAAAGGTTCGGTAGGGCCGAGTTTGACTTTGAGTTTTGGACAAATGTGGAAATGAGAAAGTGGCTGAGGGTTTTGGAGCAATATCACTAAGCACTTTGATCAAGTAGATCATTAAGCAACACCTCATCCCCTTTTAATAGTATTGGATTTCCTATGGACTCAATGTGACCTTGGATCACTAAACTATAAATGAAGAGTCTTGAGCTTTTAAGGGGTCCACATCTCTAGTCCATGCCATGCCAATCATTGAACTTTCTGAAATATTCAACTTGAATGGATATTAGTTCAAAACCACTCGGGGATTAGTTTCACTTTCAAAAGTGTTGGGAATTCTCGGTCGTTTTCATTGACGGGAAAAGTATGACTCTCAAAATATTTTATCTCTCAATTTAAGCTTTGAGCTCTGGCATCTCAACAAATCTCTTCTTTCCTCTCCGAAGGTCCTATCAATTACTTTATGCAATTTTTATTTGAGTCTCCATCTTCTCTTATAAAGCACCAACTAGAGAGCACTATGATCATACTTGTGCATTTGATGTAGCTAATATTCGAGTGTGTTTCATGAATAGATCAATGATTGAGCATAATGGGGTAGGGATAGCTTTGTTTAATGTTGATATTTTGTAAGACATGGTTGCTTGTTAGTATGCTTGAGTATTGATGTCTTCATGTCAAATTATAGACTATTGCTTTGAATCATTCAAGTCCAAATGTCCATTCTACAAAATAAAGAGTGTATGATGAATATGATAGGTAGCATTCCACAACAAAAATTCCGTTTTCCATTGCTACTTTATCATGATGAGTTTTATGAGAAAGATTTGTTGTTATGATGCTATGAAAAGTGATTGAAATTATCATTGATCAAACTTATGCACTTTTCTAGCTTTCACACTTCATAAATTATTTCTTTTATCATTTACCTACCCGAGGACGAGTAGGAATTAAGCTTGGGGATGCTAATATGTCTCCAACATATCTATAATTTATGAAGTATTCATGCCATGTTTACAACAATTCTATATGGTTTTGGTATGATTTGAATGGAACTAACCCGGACTGACGTTGTATTCAGCAGAACTACCATGGTGTTGTTTTCTGTGTAGAAATAAAAGTTCTCCAAATGCAATGAAACTTTTTGATGATTTTTTGGACAAAAGAGGCACTAGAAGCTCTGTGGGAGGACCAGAAGGGGAAGGAGGTGAGCACAGCCCACCTGGGCGCGCCTGGGCCCTTGCCCATGTGCAGGTCGGTTGTGGTCACCTCGAGGCCCATCTTCGCGTGAAACCAATGCCAAAAAATCCTATAAATACATAAACCCCTAGAAATAACAATAGATCAGAAGTTCCGCCGCCGCAAGCCTCTGTTGCCACAAAAAACCAATCTAGACCCCAGTCCGGCACCCTGTCGTAGGGGGAAATCATCACCGGTGGCCATCTTCATCATCCCGGCGGCCACCATGATGAGGAGGGAGTAGTACACCCTCGGGTCTGAGGGTTTGTACAAGTAGTTATGTGTTTAATCTCTCTCTCTCTCTCTCTCTCTCTCTCTCTCGTGTTCTTGATTTGGCACGATCTTGATGTATCACGAACTTTGTAATATAGTTGGATCATATGGTGTTTCTCCCTCTCTATCTTGTTGTGATGAGTTGAGTTTTTCGCTTTGAGATTTCGTTGTTATCGGATTGAATACTTTTATGGATTTGAGAGAACTTGATGCATGTATTGCTATTAATACCCGTGGTGACAATGGGGTATCATATAGATTCACTTGATATGTGTTTTGGCACTCAACTCACGGATTCCCGAGGTGAAATTTGGGTAATCTATGCATAGGGGTTGATGCACGTTCTCGTCCTTGTTTCTCTGGTAGAAATCTTTGGGCACTCTTTGAGGTTCTTTGTGTTGGATCGAGTATTATGAATCTGAAATTGTTTGATGCATACCGTATAATCAACTCACGGATACTCGTGGTGACATTGGAGTATCTAGGTGAGATTAGAGTTGGTTGATGTGTATCATATGGTGTTATTTTAGTACGAACTCTTGAATAGATCAAACGGAAAAGGTAACTTGGTGTTATTTTGGTACGAACTCTTCGATAGATCGATCGGAAAGGATAACTTTGAGGTGGTTTTGTACCCTACAAACAATTCTACTTATGTTCTCCACTAGATAAGAACTTTGGAGTGATTCTTCATCGCATGCTGAGGGATGGTTATATGATCCAATTATATTAGCATTGTTGAGAGATTGCCCCAGCGAAAGTACAGACCCTAGGCCTCATTTTCAAGCATTGCAATACAATTTGTGCTCACTTCTTTTACTTGCTAGCTTGCTGTTTTTTATTTTTCCTATTATAAAAATCAATATCTACTATCATTACTATACTTGTATCACCATCTCTTTGCCGAATTAGCGCACCTATACAATTTACCATTGTATTTGGTGTGTTGGGGACACAAGAGACTCTTTGTTATTTGGTTGCTGGGTAGTTTGAGAGAGACCATCTTCATTCTACGCCTCCTGCGGATTGATAAACTTTAGGTCATCCACTTGAGGGAAATTTGCTACTGTCCTACAAAACTCTGCGCTTGGAGGCCCAACACGAGTCTACAAGAACAAGTTGTGTAGTAGACATCAGTATCGTGCAGCACGTACAGCTGCCCGGAGACGATCTTCCTCGAGGAGCGCGGCATCGTCATGCCACAGCTGGTCTTGCGCTACTTCATTGTAGGCAAGTACTCGAGGTGACCTGTATGTGAGTTTCGTGGGTAGCACTGCTTCTGCACCATATACTAGGGAGAAGGGAGTCTGGCCAGTAGCTCGATATAGTGTCGTCTTGATTGACCAAAGAACCACCGGCAACTCATCAACCCAGCGCTTGCCGCGTTTTTGCAACTTATCGAAAGTTCTTGTCTTAATCCCTCGCAACATGCTACCTCTTGAGCATGCGTTGGTTTTACCTTGAAGAGGAAAGGGTGATCTAGCAAGGTAGCGTAAGTATTTCCCTCAGTTTTGAGAACCAAGATATCAATCCAGTAGGAGACAACGCACAAGTCACCTAGTACCTGCACAAACAATCAAGAACCTTGCAACCAACGCGATAAAGGGGTTGTCAATCCCTTCACGGTCACTCGCAAAAAGTGAGATCTAATAAAGATAGTAAAGTAAATATTATTGGTATTTTTTTGAAGGAAATATGCCCTAGAGGCAATAATAAAGTTATTATTTATTTCCTTATTTCATGATAAATGTTTATTATTCCTGCTAGAATTGTATTAACCGGAAACATGATACATGTGTGAATACATAGACAAACATATAGTCACTAGTATGCCTCTACTTGACTAGCTCATTAATCAAAGATGGTTATGTTTCCTAACCATAGACATGTGTTGTTATTTGATTAATGGGATCACATCATTAGGAGAATGATGTGATTGACATGACCCATTCCGTTAGCCTAGCACTTGATCGTTTAGTATATTGCTATTGCTTTCTTCATGACTTATACATGTTCCTGTAACTATGGGATTATGCAACTCCCGTTTACGGAGGAACACTTTGGTGCTACCAAGCGTCACAACGAATCGGGTGATTATAAAGGAGTACTACAGGTGTATCCAAAGTTACATGTTGGGTTGGCGTATTCGAGATTAGGTTTTGTCACTCCCATTGTCAGAGAGGTATCTCTGGGCCCTCTCGGTAATGCACATCACTATAAGCCTTGCAAGCAATGTAGCTAATGAGTTAGTTACGGAATGATGCATTACGTAACGAGTAAAGAGACTTGCCAGTAACGAGATTGAACTAGGTATTGGATACCGACGATCAAATCTTGGGCAAGTAACATACCGATGACAAAGGGAACAACGTATGTTGTTATGCGGTTTGACCGATAAAGATCTTCGTAGAATATGTAGGAGCCAATATGAGCATCCAGGTTCCTCTATTGGTTATTGACCAAGAATAGTTCTAGGTCATGTCTACATAGTTCTCGAACCCGTAGGGTCCGCACGCTTAAGGTTTTGATGACAGTTATATTATAAGTTTATGAGTTTTGATGTACCGAAGGAGTTCGGAGTCCCGGATGAGATCAGGGACATGACGAGGAGTCTCGAAATGGTCGAGACGTAAAGATTGATATATTGGAAGCCTATATTTGGATATCGGAATGGTTCCGGGTGAAATCGGGATTTTACCGGAACACCGGGGGGTTACCGAAACCCTCCCGGGGGATAATGGGCCTTAGTGGGCCATGAGGGAGAAGAGGAGGGCCGGCCAGGGCAGGCCGCGCCCCCTCCCCCCTAGTCCGAATAGGACAAGGAAGGGGGGGCGCGCCTTTCCTCTTTCCCCTCCCCCCTTTCCTTCTCCAACAAGGCAAGAGGGGGGAGTCCTACTCCCGGTGGGAGTAGGACTCCTCCAGGCGCACCCCTTGGGGGCCGGCCGCACCTCCCCCTCCCTCCTTTATATACGGGGGCAGGGGGCACCCCATGACACACAAGTTGATCTACGGATCGTTCCTTAGCCGTGTGCGGTGCCCCCCTCCACCATATTCCACCTCGGTCATATCGTCGCGGAGTTTAGGCGAAGCCTGCGCCGATAGAGCATCATCATCGCCACCACGCCATCGTCTTGTGGAACTTATCCCGACACTTTGCTGGATCGAGTCCGGGATCGTCATCGAGCTGAGCGTGTGCTGAACTCGGAGGTGCCGTGACGTTCGGTACTTGGATCGGTCGGATCGTGAAGACGTCGACTACATCAACCATGTTGTCATAACGCTTCGCTATCGGTCTCACGAGGGTGCGTGGAAAACACTCTCCCTCTCGTTGCTATGCATCACCATGATCCTTGCGTGTGCGAGGATTTTTTTGAAATTACTACGTTCCCCAACAGTGGCATCCGAGCCTGGTTTTATGCGTTGATGTTATTTGCACGAGTAGAACACAAGTGAGTTGTGGGCGATACAAGTCATACTGCTTACCAGCATGTCATACTTTGGTTCGGCGGTATTGTGAGATGAAGCGGCCCGGACCGACATTACGCGTACGCTTACGCGAGACTGGTTTCACCGTTGCGAGCACTCGTGCTTAAAGGTGATGGCGGGTGTCTCTCTCTCACTTTAGCTGAACGAGTGTATACGCCCGGTCCTTGCGAAGGTTAAAACAGCACTAACTTGACGAACTATCGTTGTGGTTTTGATGCGTAGGTAAGAACGGTTCTTGCTCAGCCCGTAGCAGCCACGTAAAACTTGCAACAACAAAGTAGAGGACGTCTAACTTGTTTTTGCAGGGCATGTTGTGATATGATATGGTCAAGACGTGATGCTATATTTTATTGTATGAGATGATCATGTTTTGTAACCGAGTTATCGGCAACTGGCAGGAGCCATATGGTTGTCGCTTATTGTATGAAATGCAACGCCTGTAATTGCTTTACTTTATCACTAAGAGGTAGCGATAGTCGAGAAGCAATAGATGGCGAACGACAACGATGCTACGATGGAGATCAAGGTGTCGCGCCGGTGACGATGGTGATCACGACGGTGCTCGGAGATGGAGATCACAAGCACAAGATGATGATGGCCATATCATATCACTTATATTGATTGCATGTGATGTTTATCCTTTATGCATCTTATCTTGCTTTGATTGACGGTAGCATTTTAAGATGATCTCTCACTAAAATTATCAAGAAGTGTTCTCCCCGAGTATGCACCATTGCGAAAGTTCTTCGTCTTTGAGACACCACGTGATGATCGGGTGTGATAGGCTCTACGTTCAAATACAACGGGTGCAAAACAGTTGCGCACGCGAATATTCAGGTTAAACTTGACGAGCCTAGCATATAACAGATATGGCCTCGGAACACGGAGACCGAAAGGTCGAGCGTGAATCATATAGTACATATGATCAACATATTGATGTTCACCGTTGAAACTACTCCATCTCACGTGACGATCGGACATGGTGTAGTTAATATGGATCACGTAATCACATAGAAGATTAGAGGGATGTCTATCTAAGTGGGAGTTCTTAAGTAATATGATTAATTGAACTTAAATTTATCATCAACTTAGTACCAGATAGTATTTTCTTGTCTATGTTTACTGTAGATTGATAGCTCGCGTTGTTGCTTCCCTATGTTTGTTGCTTTCATATGTTTATTTTAATATGTTCCTAGAGAAAACTGTGTTGAATTAGGTTTAAACCCTCTGCAGAGGTTTGTACACTTTACCCGCAAGATTCGATCCCTCTTTTTACGTTCTCGCACTTCAGGGTGTTTGAGAACAAGGTGACCGAAACATGGTCTTCCGAAGAGTTCCTCTGACCACTGTCCGGTGCTCATCCAATCCTACCGTAGTTCTACATCTGCTAGCACCGTCCCAACCAGATTCACCACTAAGGTCAACCAAGCCGAGCCCATAGTGACTTGCGGTTGCACAGTAAGCTTCGGGCATGAAGTATTCTTCCGTCTCTTTGAGTCTGGGTGAAGCTTTCCGCAAGATGTCATGGCGCTTCTCCATGCATCCCGCCAACCTTTGGTTTCTCCAGGTGCCCGTCAACCATCCTTCACCCAAGAGTGTGTATTGAATTCTTGTCTCGAGTCTTGAAGTCTTGAGGCCTTGAAGATGCAGTCCTTGCAGATTCCATCATGGAGTTGTCGTCATTGGCGTAGATCCTCCATTCTCACACCACTCCGAGCACTCATACCAATCCCGTCTACTATAGCGTAGCATTAAAATAAATAACGTCCGGGCTTGGTAACAGGTGATGGGTTCCTACCTCATGCATACTACTCAACTACAAGGATTCAATATCACTCTGGAGGGATTGTTGCGAAGATGACACTAGATGCAATAAAACACATAGGTATGAAAAACATGGTCAAAGTGAACTTGCCTGGTAATACTTGATGAAGATAACAACGCTGTCAGAAATTGACTTGGTAGAACTAATCGTCACTCCGTTGAAAATCTATATAGTCAAACATAGTATTCACATAAGCAAACATCCTAGCAAACAATTCTAACACTCATAACAATACTCAATCAAAATAAAAGCAACAAAGAAAACCAAGTCGAAAACCAAAGGAAAACTTCGAAAGAAAAATTCAAGGAAAAACTAGTGGTGACCAACTCACACAAATCTTAACATAACATCACTAAATTATTCTAATAATTTTTCTACAGCAAAGAAAATATAATTATAATAAAATAACAGAAAATAAATTACTAATTTACTAACTAACAAAAAGAACTAATATAAAACTACTATAACCATCTAGTGAATACTAGAACAAATATAGCAACTAGCAAAACACTAAGACAACTATAACAACAAATCATTTATTAAAACATTAATAAACTATACTAAATAAATATAACAACTAATGTGTTCACAAATAACAGAAACAAAAACAATATAACTTGAAGTGGAAAAAGAATTACTTTTAAAACTAATAAAACTATTTTTATCCACTATCACTATGAACTAAACAAGCAAACACAAAACAGTAGCTAAACACTAATAAATAACTACAAAAATTTATAAACTGTAGCTAAACATAAACATATAACAACAAGTGAAAATCTACAAAAGGAATGAACTAAAATAATTAAAAACAATAATTACATAACTAAACAACTATATAAGCAAAACAGTACTGTTTTTACTAAAAATATAATTTAAAATACTCCAAAATTACCAAACTAAATCCTACAGCTAAAAAAATATCACAAGTGACCAGGAGCAAAAAGAATTAATTAAAAACCTATTTTTAAACTCAAGTTATGGCCAAAATACTAATCTGAACAAAATTTATCAAATTCAAATTTAAACTACTCAAATTTGAAATCCAGAGACACTAACAGAAACTTCAGCAAATTTGTGACACATTTCAATTGGAATCACTCAAAAATTCTAAAAACTCTAAAAGATATGAATTTTCTAAGATTGCTATTTTCTGAAAAAATGAATTACGGGATTTCGTGGATCTCACCGGAGTAGTCGTCGAAGTTGGGGAAGAAGATCGGATCCGATGTTGCGGTTGATCCTAGAGGAAAGGAGATCACGGGACGGTGGAGAGGAGATCATATAAACCTCAGGAGAGGTCGAGGACGCGGCGGCGGCACTTGGCGGCGGCGGTGGCAAGCGGCGGCGGTGGTGCTGTACTGCTGCTGCTGCGGAGAGGAGAGGAGAGGAGAGGTGTTGGTTTGATGTGTTGGAGGGAGGGGGGGTGCTTGGGTATTTATAGTGGGGAGGGGAGGGTTTTGCTTGGGGTAGGGGACAAGAAATAGACTAGGATTAGGAAACAAAAGGGAAAAGATCTAGAAACAAATCGGAATAAACGAAAGTAGGAAAAAAGTCCTACTAGGAAAGGAAAAGGAGCGGTGGCTACCTGGTGCGCGTGATGGCCTTGGCCTTGGCCGGCCGGCCGCTGGCTTGGCCTTTGGCCCGGCGGGGCGCAGCGATTTTTTTTTTGACAAAGACAACAAAACAAAAATAATAAAACCAAATAAAAATTTTTATATAGGCATATAATATATCAAAATTTTCAGAAAAAGATTTTCTACAACATGAACACTATTTTAGCTTCAAATAAAATACACACAAATTTTAATAATTCACACAGTGCTACCGGTCCAATAAAATCCAATAAAATCATTTTAAAATACCAAAATGACTTCAAATTAATTTCTCTCCAATTTTCTGATGTAGGGAATCATGTTACCCTAATTTCCATATATTTTGTTTTGGAGAAAATATTTTGAATAAAACTCAAATAACTCAAAATTGGAAATAAATTCAAAAGAACTTTGGATTTAATTCTTTTAAAACTCCCAACTCATATTTCATTTAATTTGAAGAAGTCATTTTATCTTCTCTCGTGAAAATCATTGAGTTGCATAAAGTTTCAGAATTGGAAATATTTTCCAAACGAAATTCAAATATTTTTCAACACCCCTTGTCATTTAAATAAATGGAAGAAGTCATGTCATCTTCTCTCCAGGGTTTTGTGATGGAATGAAATTGAATTCATTGAGATCCAAAAAGGGCAAAGGGAAAGTTTGGGAAAGTCATTTCATTCCCTCTCATTCAACTTTCAAAAAAGTTTCAAATCCCACTCAATTTCACTCAATCAATCAAACAAACAATCAAACAACAAGCATAGTTATTTATTTAATATAACATTCCAAAATTAGAATTTTGGGATGTTACAAATCTACCACACTTAAAATGAATCTCGTCCTCGAGATTCGAAGAGGCAGCAAGAAAAGGTTAGGGTTTGGGGGTCTTCCAGCAAATCCGTCGATCGGAATGGTCTAGTGTGCTACCCCACTTAAAAGCAGGGTTATGGTTCCAACGGAACTCAGGTACTCCATCCCTAGGGTGAACACTATCGGTCTTCTCACAACTTCGAAGTAACTCCTACACTGGGGCTCTTCCGGTAGGGTCAAAACCTTTTCCTCAAATACGTGTCCTTTCATCCTGGTGAGGTTCTTCCGAGACTGTGTCTCCTTAGCTGACAGGTCTGTCGCCAATAAACAACTATCGAGATCTCATGGTGGTCGACCATTACAGGTTTCTCCTGCAGGAATAATGGGTTGGGTTGGGTCTCACCGTATGACCTACGTTTGGCAACGGTTGCCGGTACATGGATCAATCGTCCTACCATTCTAAGGTTTTTGGCTTGTCGTCGACGCTCTTCTAAAGTTTTCAAGTCTCTCGATTTTCCATCAACATATGATAGTTCATGATAGAAGTCTCGGTATGGGGCCAATCCATCCCGCACTTGAATCATTACCACATACGTAAGCAGTGAATCACGTATTCTAACACTTGGGCATACTCACAAGCATTGCAGAATTTCTCTTGTTCTCGAACTGGGTTCGAGTAAATCCTTTGGTTCAGCAAGCCAAACAAAACATCTATCGTTACTTCACCACTCTCAGGTTTTTGTGTAACCTCCTACTAAACGTATGCTGATTGGATCACCGATTCTTCCAAATTTATTCCTTTATCAAGGTTACATCTGTTCCTTTTCAAAATCCTGGGCCTGTGGGTTATGGCCCACTTCAACACTAGTGCAGCTTTAACTCATCCTTGGAGTAACTCTCTTGTTCCATATTACACCTCCTTTAAATCCAGAGTACTCTGCTTCTTCATACCATCATATCAAAAGCAAAACTCCAACTTTTTTTTCCTTGAACTACAGTCCGTGGAATATATATTTTCTTATCCATTAGTCTAGTCTTCTTCACAGGGTACTACCACCTTAAAAATGAAATTCACAAATCCATCCATAGACCATATTTCTCATATCCTCGAAAATGGTCAAAATCCGTGTTCATAGAGTAACAACTCATACAATTAAACATATGAAAACATGTCACCTTAACTTTATTGATTTCATGCATTCATTACAATCTCTGAGCACCCATTACATAACTCAACTCATCGAACTCATGAAAATGAAATTGCTTTCTATTACTCTTGTTTTCAATATCAAAATTCCAACTACTCAACTCCAGCTTTCATCTTGTTGGGACATTTAGTAGCATAATGTCCTGCTTCCTTGCAATGAAAACACATAACTTTCAATAAGTCTTTGGGCTTCTTGGAGATGGTGCCTGCTCCTTGAGTTCCTTGCTTCCTTTCAAGACAATGATTGGCATAATGCCCGACGTCCTTACATTCAAAACAGGTAATATGACTCTTGTCCCTCTTTACGAAATTGGGTTGTCTTGAGGGTGTCTTTGTTTTCTCTTCGGGGTTTCTTCGTTCGATCAAACCTTTTATTCCACGTGGATCAAACTCTATTGCTTCCGCCGGAAGTATCCGGATACTCTTTTCTTTCCTTGGTGCAATCTTGTGAAAATGTCCTTCTTCTCCACATGAATAGCAGGCATTGGAGTAAAATCTGTTGAGGCCTTCTCCATCAAGGTCTTCAACACATTCCTTCATCCTTGGTTCTTTCATAACTTCTCGGAGGGCTTCTTTCATTCCTTCTTCCTGCTCCTGAATAGTTTGTTGCACCATGGGGTAAATGTAACTTGAGTCGGGTAGTGGGTGGTTCCTTCACACAAGAAACAAGTAACTTGACTAGTTGGGCATTCCTCATTGGGTGTTTCTCCTCACAATGAGGGCATCCATCCTTGTGTTCCTCCCGGTGTGTCCTATTTCTCCGCAAATCTTGCAGGCACAAGGTTTCTTCTTGGGTTATCATAGTGCTTCCGGATGAGGCGTGATCTCAACAGGGTCTTCTTGAATTCCTCCCAAGTTCTTGCTCCATTCCATCCCTGTATAGCTTGATGCATCTGCCACCATGTTGCAGCACTTCCTTCAATGTACTGGAGAGTGTAAGATACTTCATTCTTCCTTGAAACCAAATTGCTCCCAAAGTGATTCTCCATGTTCTGAATCCATAGCTCTGCCTCGGGCTGAGTCTTCGGTCCAGAGAATATCAGTCCAACTTCATTCATCAACTATGGGGTCCAAAAGTTTTGGGATGAGATATGAGAGAGGTGGGGAGGGATATACACACAATACAAACAATAGTTTTGAAGAAACGAGTTTTATTTTGGGGCTGTCGGAAAGCATCAAACAAATGACAGCTCACAAATCATCGCATCTAACGTAGGTGTATAACAGGGGTTTGGTCTCTAAAGGTCAAATAATTCTTCAGGAACTTCAAATTCTTCAAGTCTTCAGAGTCTTCAATTGTTGCAGCTGCAATTTCTTCCAACGCATGGTGAAATCCTGGTTACTTTGAAGGGGTCATCAGCTGTCCGATATCTTTCTTGGAGCGGCTTCAGTTGATCCTTCATGTGGTCAAAAGGGAAAAGGGGTATATTCTAACTGTTTGAGGTGAGAGTGTCTATTTGATAAAATCTGAAAAGATGAGAAGTAAGAGTCTTTTTGAAAATAAAGTTTTAGAAATTTCCTGTCCTAGGGCTTTCCGGTTTCTAGGGTCACGTCCTCATATCAACATGTGCTCGATACCATATCTCAGAGCGACCCGACCTCGACGGTCAAGCCTCGTGTATCCGTGCCATCCTCGGATCAGTATCTTTGGCACACACAGTACATCAATGTATATATCAAAGTGCAATCACATGTATAAATAACGTAAAACTGATATATATACCTCATAAGTCACAATGAAGCAGAATAGTCGGGTGTGGAGTCCCATCAACGCCATCGGCAGGTTGAGTGTAGACCGTAACCAGATCGTACTCTTACTAGTCGGAAGAAATTATCGCAACATGATACGTTGCAGCCGTGTAGGTCAAGTACATTGAATGTACCGCAAGATCACAACATGAGAAAAACAGATAATAAAACTATACTATATGCAATATGGCTTTGTGGCTCGTGTGCGAGTTTTGTTTGCGTAAAAGCTGATTTATTTTCCCTACATCAAAGGAATAACTGAGTCTGTACTATGGAGTTTTCTATCATGACATGGTTCCGCCAACCGATGTCTCATAGCCCACATCATCATAAGTTGCCCACAATTAAGTTATCAATCCGGTGTTGAGAGTTCGAGATAGATCCAAGTCCGAGGCTCAAATTGTCCGTAATCGAGGACACGGCTAATCGATTAGGTTTAAACCCTCTGCAGAGGTTTGTACACTTTACCCGCAAGATTCGATCCTCTTTTACGTTCTCGCACTTCGTGGTGTTTGAGAACAAGATGACCGAAACATGGTCTTCGAAGAGTTCCTCCGACCACCGTCCGGTGCTCATCCAATCCTACCGTAGTTCTACATCTGCTAGCACCGCCCCAGCCAGATTCACCACTAAGGTCAACCAAGCCGAGCCCATAGTGACTTGCGGTTGCAGGTAAGCTTCCGGGCATGAAGTATTCTTCCGTCTCTTTGAGTCTGGGTGAAGCTTTCCGCAAGATGTCATGGCGCTTCTCCATGCATCCCGGCCAACCACTGGTTTCTCCAGGGTGCCCGTCAACCATCCTTCACCCAGTAGTGTGTATTGAATTCTTGTCTCGAGTCTTGATGTCTTGAGGCCTTGAAGATGCAGTCTTTGCAGATTCCATCATGGAGTTGTCATCATTGGCGTAGATCCTCCATTCTCACACCACTCCCGAGCACTCATACCAACCCCGTCTACTATAGCGTAGCATTAAAATAAATAACGTCCCGGGCTTGGTAACAGGGTGATGGGTTCCTACCTCATGCATACTACTCAACTACAAGGATTCAATATCACTCTTTGGAGGGATTGTTGCGAAGATGACACTAGATGCAATAAAACACATAGGTATGAAAAACATGGTCAAAGTGAACTTTCCTGGTAATACTTGATGAAGATAACAACGCTGTCAGAAATTGACTTGGTAGAACTAATCGTCACTCCGTTGAAAATCTATATAGTCAAACATAGCATTCACATAAGCAAACATCCTAGCAAACAATTCTAACACTCATCACAATACTCAATCAAAATAAAAGCAACAAAGAAAACCAAGTCGAAAACCAAAGGAAAACTTCGAAAGAAAAATTCAAGGAAAAACTAGTGGTGACCAACTCACACAAATCTTAACATAACATCACTAAATTATTCTAATAATTTTTCTACAGCAAAGAAAATATAATTATAATAAAATAACAGAAAATAAATTACTAATTTACTAACTAACAAAAGAACTAATATAAAACTACTATAACCATCTAGTGAATACTAGAACAAATATAGCAACTAGCAAAACACTAAGACAACTATAACAGCAAATCATTTATTAAAACATTAAGAAACTATACTAAATAAATATAACAACTAATGTGTTCACAAATAACAGAAACAAAAACAATATAACTTGAAGTGGAAAAAGAATTACTTTTAAAACTAATAAAACTATTTTTATCCACTATCACTATGAACTAAACAAGCAAACACAAAACAGTAGCTAAACACTAATAAATAACTACAAAAATTTATCTACTGTAGCTAAACATAAACATATAACAACAAGTGAAAATCTACAAAAGGAATGAACTAAAAATAATTAAAAACAATAATTACATAACTAAAACAACTATATAAGCAAAACAGTACTGTTTTTACTAAAAATATAATTTAAAATACTCCAAAATTACCAAACTAAATCCTACAGCTAAAAAAATATCACAAGTGACCAGGAGCAAAAAGAATTAATTAAAAACCTATTTTTAAACTCAAGTTATGGCCAAAATACTAATCTGAACAAAATTTGAAATCCAGAGACACTAACAGAAACTTCAGCAAATTTGTGACACATATCAATTGGAATCACTCAAAAATACTAAAAACTCTAAAAGATATGAATTTTCTAAGATTGCTATTTTCTGAAAAAATGAATTACGGGATTTCGTGGATCTCACCGGAGTAGTCGTCGAAGTTGGGGAAGAAGATCGGATCCGATGTTGCGGTTGATCCTAGAGGAAAGGAGATCACGGGACGGTGGAGACGAGATCATATAAACCTCAGGAGAGGTCGAGGACGCCTGGCGGCGGCACTTGGCGGCGGCGGTGGCAAGCGGGCGGTGGTCTTGTCTTCTTGCTTCTGCAGGAGAGGAGAGGAGAGGAGAGGTGTTGGTTTGATGTGTTGGAGGGGGGTGCTTGGGTATTTATAGTGGGGAGGGAGGGTTTTGCTTGGGGTAGGGGACAAGAAATAGACTAGGATTAGGAAACAAAGGGAAAAGATCTAGAAACAAATCGGAATAAACGAAAGTAGGAAAAAGTCCTACTAGGAAAGGAAAAGGAGCGGTGGCTCCACAGTGCATGTGATGGCCTTGGCCTTGGCCGGCCGATCACTGGCTTGGCCTTGGGCCTTGGCCCTTGGCCAAGTGAAGTATAGCGATTTTTTGACAAAGACAACAAAACAAAATAATAAAACCAAATAAATTTTTTATATAGGCATATAATATATCAAAATTTTCAGAAAAAGATTTTCTACAACATGAACACTATTTTAGCTTCAAATAAAATACACACAAATTTTAATAATTCACACAGTGCTACCGGTCCAATAAAATCCAATAAAATCATTTTAAAATACCAAAATGACTTCAAATTAATTTCTCTCCAATTTTCTGATATAGGGAATCATGTTACCCTAATTTCCATATATTTTGTTTTTGGAGAAAAATATTTTGAATAAAACTCAAATAACCCAAAATTGGAAACAAATTCAAAAGAACTTTGGATTTAATTCTTTTAAAACTCCCAACTCATATTTCATTTAATTTGAAGAAGTCATTTTATCTTCTCTCGTGAAAATCATTGAGTTGCATAAAGTTTCAGAATTGGAAATATTTTCCAAACGAAATTCAAATATTTTCAACACCCCTTGTCATTTAAATAAATGGAAGAAGTCATGTCATCTTCTCTCCAGGGTTTTGTGATGGAATGAAATTGAATTCATTGAGATCCAAAAAGGGCAAAGGGAAAGTTTGGGAAAGTCATTTCATTCCCTCTCATTCAACTTTCAAAAAAGTTTCAAATCCCACTCAATTTCACTCAATCAATCAAACAAACAATCAAACAACAAGCATAGTTATTTATTTAATATAACATTCCAAAATTAGAATTTTGGGATGTTACATGCTCAGATTGTCTGGGTACTTTAATCGCTTGAATCAAGTGGGAGTTAATCTTCCACATAAGATAGTGATTGACAGAATTCTCTAGTCACCATCACTAAGTTACTAGAACTTCGTGATGAACTATAGTATGCAAGGGATGACGAAAACGATTCCCGAGCTCTTCGTGATGTTGAAATCGACGAAGGTAGAAATCAAGAAAGAGCATCAAGTGTTGATGGTTGACAAGACCACTAGTCTCAAGGAAAAGTGCAAAGGGAAGAAGGGGAACTTCAAGAAGAACGGCAAGCAAGTTGCTGCTCGAGTGAAGAAGCCCAAGTCTGGACCTAAGCCTAAGACTAAGTGCTTTTGCTGCAATGGAACTGGTCCTTTCGAAGCGGAACTACCCCAAGTATTTGGCGGATAAGAAGGATGGCAAAGTGAACAAGAGTATATTTGATATACAGGTTATTGATGTGTGCCTTACTAGTGTTTATAGTAGCCCCAGTATTTGATACTTGTTCGGTTGCTAAGATTAGTAACTCAAACAGGAGTTCTGAGAATAAACAGAGACTAGTTGAAGGGGAAGTGACGATGAGTGTTGGAAGTAGTTCCAAGATTGATATGATCATCATCGCACACTCCCTATACTTTCGAGATTAGTGTTAAACCTAAATAAATGTTATTTGGTGTTTGCGTTGAGCATGAATATGATTTGATCATGTTTATTGCAAAACGGTTATTCATTTAAAGTCAAAGAATAATTGTTGTTCTGTTTACATGAATAAAACCTTCAATGGTCATACACCCAATGAAAATAGTTTGTTGGATCTCGTTCATAGTAATACACATATACATAATATTGATGCCAAAAGATGCAAAGTTAATAATGATAGTGCAACTAATTTGTGGCACTGCCGTTTGGGTCATATCGGTGTAAAGCGCATGAAGAAACTCCATAAAGATGGACTTTTGGAATCACTTGGTTATGAATCATTTGATGCTTGCAAACCGTACCTTTTGGGCAAGATGACTAAAACTCCGTTTTCCGGAACAATGGAACAAGCTACTGACTTATTGGAAATAATACATACCGATGTATGCGATCCAATGAGTGTTGATGCTCGTGGCAAGTATCGTTATTTTCTGACCTTCACAAGATGATTTTAGCAGATATGGGTATATCTACTTGATGAAACATAAGTCTGAAATAATTGAAAGGTTCAAAGAATTTCAGAGTGAAGTGGAAAAATCATCGTAACAAGAAAATAAAGTTTCTGCGATCTGATCACGGAGACGAATATTTGAGTTACGAGTTTGGTCTTCAATTAAAACAATGTGGAATAGTTTCACAGCTCACGCCACCTAGAACACCACAACGTTATGGTATGTCCGAACGTCGTAACCGCACTTTATTGGATATGGTGCGATCTATGATGTCTCTTATTGATTTACCATTATTGTTTTGGGTTTATGCATTAGAGACAGCTACATTCACGTTAAAAGGGCACCATCTAAATCCGTTGAGACGACACTATATGAACTGTGGTTTAGCAAGAAACCCAAGTTGTCGTTTCTTAAAGTTTGGGGCTACGATGCTTATGTGAAAAAGTTTCATCCTGATAAGCTCAAACCCAGATCAGAGAAGTGTGTCTTCATAGAATACTCAAAGGAAACTATTGGGTACACCTTCTATCACAGATCCGAAGGCAAGTTATTCGTTGCTAAGATGGATCCTTTCTAGAGAAGGAGTTTCTCTCGAAAGAAGTGAGTGGGAGGAAAGTAGAACTTGATGAGGTAATTGTACCTTCTCCCAAATTGGAAAGTTGTTCATCACAGAAGTCAGTTCCAGTGATTCCTACACCAATTAGTGAGGAAGTTAATGATGATGATCATGAAACTTCAGATCAAGTTGCTACCGACCCTCGTAGGTCTTCCAGAGTAAGATCCGCACTAGAGTGGTACGGTAATCGTGTTCTAGAAGTCATGTTACTAGACCATGATGAACCTACGAACTATGAGGAAGCGATGATGAGCCCAGATTCCGCGAAATGGCTTGAGGCCATAAAATCTGAGATATGATTGACTTGCTCGATGATCAGCAAGCCATGTTAAATAAATGGATCTTCAAGAGGAAGACGGACACTGATAGTAGTGTTACTATCTACAAAGCTCGACTTGTTGCAAAAGGTTTTCAACAAGTTCAAGGTGTTGAATACGATGAGATTTTCTCACTCGTAACGATGCTTAAGTCTGTCTGAATCATGTTAGCAATTGCCACATTTTATGAAATCTGGCAAATGGATGTCAAAACTGCATTCCTTAATGGATTTATTAAAGAAGAGTTGCATATGATGCAACCGAAGGTTTTGTCAATCCTAAAGATGCTAACAAAATGTGCAAGCTCCGATGATTCATCTATGGACTGGTGCAAGCATCTCGAGTTGGAATATATGCTTGATGATTTGATCAAAGCATATGGTTTTATACTGACTTTTGGAGAAGCCTGTATTTACAAGAAAGTGAGTGGGAGCACTACAAGCATTTCGATAAGTATATGTGAATGACATATTGTTGATCGGAAATAATGTAGAATTATTCTGCAAAGCATAAAGGAGTATTTGAAAGGAGTTTTTCAAAGAAGGACCTCAGTAAAGCTACTTACATATTGAGCATCAAGATCTATTGAGATAGATCAAGACGCTTGATAAGTTTTTCAATAAGTACATACCTTGTTAAGATTTTTGAAGTAGTTCAAAATGAAACAGTCAAAGAAAAGTTCTTGCCTGTGTTGCAAACGTGTGAAATTGAGTAAGACTCAAATCCCGACCACGGCAGAAAATAGAAAAGAGAATGAAAATCATTCCCTATGCCTCAGTCATAGGTTCTATAAAGTATGCTATGCTATGTACCAGACCTATTGTATACCTTGCTCTGAATTTGGCAAGGGAGTACAATAGTGATCTAGGAGTAGATCACTGGACATTGGTCAAGAACATCCTTAGTGAGGACTAAGGAAATAATTCTCGATTATGGAGGTGATAAAAGAGCCCGTCGTAAAGAGTTACATCGATGCAAGCTTTTTACACTGATCCAGATGACTCTAAGTCTCAATCTGGATACATATTGAAAGTGGGAGCAATTAGCTAGAGTAGCTCCGTGCAGAGCATTGTAGACATAGAATATTTGCAAAATACATACGGCTCTCGAATGTGATGACCCGTTGACTAAGCTTCTCTCACGAGCAAAACATGATCATACCTTAGTACTCTTTGGGTGTTAATCACATAGCGATGTGAACTAGATTATTGACTCTAGTAAACCCTTTGGGTGTTGGTCACATGACGATGTGAACTATGGGTGTTAATCACATACAGATGTGCATATTAGTGTTGAATCACATGATGATGTGAACTAGATTATTGACTCTAGTGCAAGTGGGAGACTGAAGGAAATATGCCCTAGAGGCAATAATAAAGTTATTATTTATTTCCTTATTTCATGATAAATTTTTATTATTCATGCTACAACTGTATTAACCGGAAACATGATACATGTGTGAATACATAGACAAACATATAGTCACTAGTATGCCTCTACTTGACTAGCTCATTAATCAAAGATGGTTATGTTTCCTAACCATAGACATGTGTTGTTATTTGATTAATGGGATCACATCATTAGGAGAATGATGTGATTGACATGACCCATTCCGTTAGCCTAGCACTTGATCATTTAGTATATTGCTATTGCTTTCTTCATGACTTATACATGTTCCCGTAACTATGAGATTATGCAACTCCGTTTACGGAGGAACACTTTGGTGCTACCAAACGTCATAACGAATGGGTGATTATAAAGGAGTACTACAGGTGTCTCCAAAGGTACATGTTGGGTTGGCGTATTTCGAGATTAGGTTTTGTCACTCCGATTGTCGAAGAGATATCTCTGGGCCCTCTCGGTAATGCACATCACTATAAGCCTTGCAAGCAATGTAGCTAATGAGTTAGTTACGAAATGATGCATTACGTAACGAGTAAAGAGACTTGCCAGTAACGAGATTGAACTAGGTATTGGATACCGGCGATCAAATCTCGGGCAAGTAACATACCGATGACAAAGGGAACTACGTATGTTGTTATGCGGTTTGACCGATAAAGATCTTCGTAGAATATGTAGGAGCCAATATGAGCATCTAGGTTCCGCTATTGGTTATTGACCAAGAATAGTTCTAGGTCATGTCTACATAGTTCTCGAACCCGTAGGGTCCGCACGCAAGGTTTCGATGACAGTTATATTATGAGTTTATGAGTTTTGATGTACCGAAGGAGTTCGGGGTCCCGGATGAGATCGGGGACATGACGAGGAGTCTCGAAATAGTCGAGACGTAAAGATTGATATATTGGAAGCCTATATTTAGATATCGGAATGGTTCCGGGTGAAATCGGGATTTTACCGGAACACCGGGGGGTTACCGGAACCCTCTCGGGGGATAATGGGCCTTAGTGGGCCATTAGGAAGAAGAGGAGGGCGGCCGGGGGGCAGGCCGCCCCTCCCCTAGTCCGAATAGGACAAGGAAGGGGTGGGGCGCCCCTTTCCTCTTTCCCTCCCCTTTCCTTCTCCAACAAGGCAAGAGGGGGGAGTCCTACTCCGGTGGGAGTAGGACTCCTCGAGGTGCACCCCTTGGGGGCCGGCCACACCTCCCCCTCCCTCCTTTATATACGGGGGCAGGCGGGCACCCCATGACACACAAGTTGATCTACGGATCGTTCCTTAGCCGTGTGCCGTGCCCCCCTCCACCATATTCCACCTCGGTCATATCGTCGCGGAGTTTAGGCGAAGCCTGCGCCGTAGAGCATCATCATCGCCACCACGTCGTCTTGTGGAACTCATCCCGACACTTTGCTGGATCGAGTCCGGGATCGTCATCGAGCTGAGCGTGTGCTGAACTCGGAGGTGCCGTACGTTCGGTACTTGGATCGGTCGGATCGTGAAGACGTACGACTACATCAACCGCGTTGTCATAACGCTTCCGCTATCTGTCTACGAGGGTACGTGGACAACACTCTCCCCTCTCGTTGCTATGCATCACCATGATCCTTGCGTGTGTGTAGGATTTTTTTTTGAAATTACTACGTTCCCCAACATTTTTGTTGTATAGATTGGAAAGTAAATATTGCAAAATAAAAGAACGGTGATAGAAATTGGCAAGTTAACGGGAAACTAATATGATGTAAAATAGACCCGGGGGCCATAGGTTTCACTAGTGGCTTCTCTCAAGATAGCATATATTATGGTGGGTGAACAAATTACTGCTGAGCAATTGATAGAAAAGCGCATAGTTATGAAGTTATCTAAGGCAATGATCATGAATATAGGCATCACGTCCGTGTCAAGTAGACCAAAACGATTCTGCATCTACTACTATTACTCCACACATCGACCGCTATCCAGCATGCATCTAGAGTATTAAGTTCATAAGAATAGAGTAACGCATTAAGCAAGATGACATGATGTAGAGGGATAAACTCAAGCAATATGATATAAACCCCATCTTTTTATCCTCGATGGAAACAATACAATACGTGCCTTGCTGCCCCTACTATCACTGGGAAAGGACACCACAAGATTGCACCCAAAGCTAAGCACTTCTCTCATTGCTAGAAAGATCAATCTTGTAGGCCAGACTAAACTGATAATTTGAAGAGACTTGCAAAGATATCAAATCATGCGTATAAGAATTCAGAGAAGAACCAAATAATTTTCATAGATAAACTTGTTCATAAATCCACAATTCATCGGATCTCGGCAAACACACCGCAAAAGAGTATTACATCGAATAGATCTCCAAGAACATTGAGGAGAACTTTGTATTGAGAATCAAAGAGAGAGAAGAAGCCATCTAGCTAATAACTATGGACCCGAAGGTCTGTGGTAAACTACTCACGCTTCATCGGAGAGGCAATGTTGTTGATGTAGAAGCCCTCCATGATTGATTCCCCATCCGTCAGATCGCCGAAAAAGGCCCCAAGATGGTATCTCACGGGTACAGAAGGTTGCGGCGGTGGAAAAATGGTATCATGGCTCCCCCTAATGTTTCTAGGGTATAAGAGTATATATAGGCGAAAGAAGTACGTCGTTGGAGCTTCGAGGGGCCCACGAGGGTGGGGGCGCGCCTACCCCCCTGGGCGCGCCCTCCTGCCTTGTGGCTTCCTTGCGGAGTTCCAGACATCAACTCCAAGTCTTCTGGTTTGCTTTAGGTCCAAGAAAGATCATCGTGAAGGTTTCATTCCATTTGGACTCCATTTGGTATTCCTTTTCTGCAAAACTCTAAAATAGGCAAAAAAACAGAAACTGGCACTAGGCCTCTGGTTAATAGGTTCGTCCCAAAATTAATATAAAAGAGCATATTAAAGCCCATTAAATATCCAAAACAAATAATATAATAGCATGAAATAGTCAAAAATTATAGATATGTTTGAGACGTATCAAGCATCCCCAAGCTTAATTCCTGCTCGTCCTCGAGTAGGTAAATTATAAAAACAGAATTTTTGATGTGGAATGCTACCTAACATAATTATCAATGTAATTTTCTTTATTGTGGCATGAATATTCAGATCCGAAAGATTCAAAATAAAAGTTTAATATTGACATAAAAACAATAATACTTCAAGCATACTAACAAGGCAATTTTGTCTTCTCAAAATAACATGGCCAAAGAAAGCTTATCCCTACAAAATCATATAGTCTGGCTATGCTCCATCTTCATCACACAAAATACTCAAATCATGCACAACCCCGATGACAAGCCAAGCAATTGTTTCATACTTTAGTATTCTCAAACTTTTTCAACTTCCACGCAATACATGAGCGTGAGCCATGGACATAGCACTATAGGTGGAATAGAATATGGTGGTTGTGGAGAAGACAAAAAGGGGGAGATGGTCTCACATCAACTAGGCGTATCAACGGGCTATGGAGATGCCCATCAATAGATATCGAGGTGAGTGAGTAGGGATTGCCATGCAACGGATGCACTAGAGTTATAAATGTATGAAAGCTCAAAAAGAAAACTAAGTGGGTGTGCATCCAACTTGCTTGCTCATGAAGACCCAGGGCATTTGAGGAAGCCCATCGTTGGAATATACAAGCCAAGTTCTATAATGAAAAATTCCCACTAGTATATGAAAGTGACAACATAGGAGACTCTCTATCATAAAGATCATGGTGCTACTTTGAAGCACAAGTGTGGTAAAAGGATAGTAGCATTGTCACTTCTCTATTTTTCTCTCTTTTTTTGTTTGGCTTCTTTTGCCTCTCTCTCTCTCTCTCTCTCTCTCTCTCTCTCTCTCTCTCTTCATTGGCTTCTTTGGCCTTTCTCTTTTTTTCCTCGCATGGGACAATGCTCTAATAATGATGATCATCACACTTCTATTTACTTACAACTCAAGAATTACAACTCGATACTAGAACAAAATATGACTCTATATGAATGCCTCCGGTGGTGTACCGGGATGTGCAATGAATCAAGGGTGACATGTATGAAAGAATTATGAAGGGTGGCTTTGCCACAAATACGATGTCAACTACATGATCATGCAAAGCAATATGACAATGATGGAGCGTCTCATAATAAACAGAATGGTGGAAAGTTGCATGGCAATATATCTCGGAATGGCTATGGAAATGCCATAATAGGTAGGTATAGTGGTTGTTTTGAGGAAGGTATATGGTGGGTTTATGGTACCGGCGAAAGTTGTGCGGCACAAGAGAGGCTAGCAATGGTGGAAGGGTGAGAGTGCGTACAATCCATAGACTCAACATTAGTCATAAAGAACTCACATACTTATTGCAAAAATCTATTAGTCATCAAACAAAGTACTACGCGCATGCTCCTAGGGGGATAGATTGGTAGGAAAAGACCATCGCTCGTCCCTGACCGCCACTCATAAGGAAGACAATCAAAAAATATCTCATGCTCCAACTTCGTTACATAACGGTTCACCATACATTAATGCTACGGAACTCACAAACCTCAACACAAGTATTTCTCAAATTCAAAAATACTCACTAGCATGACTCTAATATCGCCATCTTCATATCTCAAAACAATCAGAAAGAATCAAACTTCTCATAGTATTCAATGCACTTTATATGAAAGTTTTTATTATATCCCTCTTGGATGCCTATCATATTAGGACTAAATTCATAACCAAAAGCAAATTACCATGCTGTTCTAAAAGACTCTCAAAATAATATAAGTGAAGCATGAGAGTTCAATAATTTATATAAAATAAAACCACCACCATGCTCTAAAAAGATATAAGTGAAGTACTAGAGCAAAATTATCTAGCTCAAAAGATATAAGTGAAGCACATAGAGTATTCTAATAAATTCCGATATATGCGTGTCTCTCCCAAAAAGGTGTGTACATCAAGGATGATTGTGGTAAACTAAAAAGCAAAGACTCAAATCATACAAGACGCTCCAAGCAAAACACATATCATGTGGTGAATAAAAATATAGCCTCAAGTAAAGTTACCGATAGACGAAGACGAAAGAGGGGATGCCTTCTGGGGCATCCCCAAGCTTAGGATTTTGGTTGTCCTTGAATTTTACCTTGGGGTGCCTTTGGCATCCTCAAGCTTAGGCTATTGCCAATCCTTATTCCAAAATCCATCAAATCTTTACCCAAAAGTTGAAAACTTCACAACACAAAAACTTCAACAGAAAAACTCATGAGCTCCGTTAGTATAAGAAAACAAACCACCACTTTAAGATACTTTAATGAACTCATCATTTAGTTATATTTGTGTTAAACCCACTATATTACAACTTCTGTATGGTTCATACCCCCCGATACTACTCATAGATTCATCAAAATAAGCAAACAACACACGAAAAACAGAATCTGTCAAAACAGAACAGTCTGTAGCAATCTGTATCATTCGAATACTTCTGTAACTCCAAAAATTCTGAAATAAATTTTTGGAAGTGAGGAATTTGTCTATAATCATCTTCAAAAAGAATAAACCTAAAAGCACTCTCCAGTAAAAAATGGCAGCTAATCTCATGAGCGCAAAAGTTTCTGTTTTTGACAGCAAGATCGCAAAGACTTCACCCAAGTCTTCCCAAAGGTTCTACTTGGCACAAACACTAATTAAAACATAAAACCACATCTAAACAGAGGCTAGATGAATTATTTTTTACTAAACAGGGGTAAAACGCAAAGAAAAAAAATATAATTGGGTTGCCTCACAACAAGCGCTCTTGTTTAACGCCCCTAGCTAGGCATTGATAATTTTAATGATGCTCACATCAAAGACAAGAATTAGATCACAAAGAGAGCATCATAGAACACGTGATAAACACATCTAAGTCTAACATAATTACTATGCATAGGCATTTTATAAGCAAACACATTATCATAGCAAGCAAATATTAGCATGTGCAAGGAAGAAGAAAGAGACGATAGCAATCTCAACATGACGAGAGGTAATTTAGTAAGATAAAAATTTCTACAACCATATTTTCCTCTCTCATAATAATTACATGTAGGATCATAGGCAAATTCAACAAAATAGTTATCACATAACATATTATCAACAGGACTCACATGCATGCGAAGTTGACACTCTTCCAAAATAGTGGGATCATCATTAACTAAAGTCATGACCTCTGCAAACCCACTTTTATCAAAAATACCATAAGATTGAACATTCTCCAAATATGTGGGATCTAAAGTTGACACTCTTCCAAACCCACTTTCAATACTATTGCAAACACTATTATCAATCTCATATTATCATGGGGCTTAAAAAAAATTTCAAGATCATAAGAAGAATCACCCCAATCACGATCATTGCAAGAAGTAGTAGACATAGCAAAACTAGCATCCCCAAGCTTAGGGTTTTGCATATTATTAGAACAATTGACATCAAGAGAATTCATAGTAAAATCATTGCAATCATGCTTTTTATTCAAGGAGCTATCGTGAATCTCTTCATAAATTTCTTCATCACAATTTTCAGATTCACGAATTTCAAGCAAAACCTCATAAAGATAATTTGGTGCACTCAAATCCCTAGAAATTGGTTCATCATAATTGGATCTCTTAAAAATATTAGCAAGGGGATGAGGATCCATAAACTTTTAGCAAGTGAAGGTGCAAGCAAAAATAAGGCACATGGTAACACAAGATTGAACGGATGGAGGGCGAAGAAAAGGCAAAGGTTTTCGAAAATCATTTTAAAAGTGGGGGAGAGGAAAACGAGAGGCGAATGACATATAATGTAATGCGAGGGAGAAGAGTTTATGATGGGTACTTGGTATGTCTTGACTTGGCGTAGATCTCCCCGGCAACGGCACCAGAAATCCTTCTTGCTACCTCTTGAGCATGTGTTGGTTTTCCCTTCAAGAGGAAAGGATGATGCAGAAAAGTAGAGTAAGTATTTCCCTCAGTTTTGAGAACCAAGGTATCAATCCAGTAGGAGACAATGCACAAGTCACCTAGTACCTACACAAACAATCAAGAACCTTGCAACCAACGCGATAAACGGGTTCCAATCCCTTGACGGTCACTCGCAAAAAGTGAGATCTAATAAAGATAGTAAAGTAAATATTTTTGGTATTTTTGTTGTATAGATTGGAAAGTAAAGATTGCAAAATAAAAGAACGGTGACAGAAATTGGCAAGTTAACGTGAAACTAATATGATGTAAAATAGACCCGGGGGCCATAGGTTTCACTAGTGGCTTCTCTCAAGATAGCATGTAGTATGGTGGGTGAACAAATTACTGCCGAGCAATTGATAGAAAAGCGCATAGTTATGAAGTTATCTATGGCAATGATCATTAATATAAGCATCACGTCCGTGTCAAGTAGACCAAAATGATTCTGCATCTACTACTATTACTCCACACATCGACTACTATCTAGCATGCATCTAGAGTATTAAGTTCATAAGAATAGAGTAACGCATTAAGCAAGATGACATGATGTAGAGGGATAAACTCAAGCAATATGATATAAACCCCAACTTTTTATCCTCGATGGCAACAATAAAATACGTGCCTTGCTGCCCCTACTATCACTGGGAAAGGACACCGCAAGATTGAACCCAAAGCTAAGCACTTCTCACATTGCAAGAAAGATCAATCTAGTAGGCCAAACTAAACCGATAATTCGAAGAGACTTGAAAATATATCAAATCATGCATATAAGAATTCAGAGAAGAACCAAATAATTTTCATAGATAAACTTGTTCATAAATCCACAATTCATCGGATCTCAGCAAACACACCGCAAAAGAGTATTACATCGAATAGATCTCCAAGAACATCGAGGAGAACTTTGTATTGAGAATCAAAGAGAGAGAAGAAGCCATCTAGCTAATAACTATGGACCCAAAGGTCTGTGGTAAACAACTCACGCTTCATCGGAGAGGCAATTGTGTTGATGTAGAAGCCCTCTGTGATTGATTCCCCCTCCGGCAGATCGCCGGAAAAGGACCCAAGATGGGATCTCACGGGTAAAGAAGGTTGCGGCGGTGGAAAAGTGGTTTTGTGGCTCCCCCTGATGTTTCTATGGTATAAGAGTATATATAGGTGCAAGAAGTACGTCAGTGGAGCTCCGAGGGGCCCACAAGGGTGGGGGCGCGCCTACCCCCTGGCCGCGCCCTCCTGCCTCATGGCTTCCTCGCGGAGTTCCAGACTTCAACTCCAAGTCTTCTGGTTTGCTTTCGGTCCAAGAAAGATCATCGCGAAGGTTTCATTCCGTTTGGACTCCGTTTGGTATTCCTTTTCTGCAAAACTCTATAATAGGCAAAAAAACAGAAACTAGCACTGGGCCTATAATAGCATGAAAATATAAAAGAGCATATTAAAGCCCATTAAACATCCAAAACATATAATATAATAGCATGAAAAAATCAAAAATTATAGATACGTTTGAGACGTATCACATCACTTCAGTGTTCATCCTCTCGGCATGTCCGTTGCTCCTAGGATAGGCAACAGAGGCGAAAGAGACATGCCTTCCAAGGCTCTGGATGCACTCTATGAAGGCGCGGCTTGTGAATTGGGTGCCAATGTCGGTCATCACCGTGTTGGGCACTCCAAAATGGCACACCAATCCTTTAAAGAACTTGATAGCTGATTGCGCAGTCACCTTCCTCACTGGTCCCACCTCGGGCCACTTTTTAAAGTTGTCCATTTCCACGTACAAGAATTCAAAGCCTCCGGTTGCACGGAGAAAGGTGTCGGCGTTCTGGGAACGGGGGTCCCCAGACTTGCCTGCATGCGGCCTGCGGCGTGGCTCAAGTGGGGGCCCAGCGCGGCCCAGCCTCATCAGCTCAAGCTCAAGACCCTTGCGAGGGGCCAAGCCTCGCGGGGCGGGCGACATGAACCTCCCTCAGGAGTAGCCTTGTCAGGCAGGCTCGTGAGGAGGCGGAGAGATCAAGGCAGGGTATCTCACGAGGGTGCCCCGTGACGCAAGCCATGACGATCGAGACCAGGCGGGCGCCAGCCTGCGTAGTGTCCTCGTTTCCCCTTTGGTGCAAAGGAGGCAAGCACAGGCCAAGGCATCAGGCAGAGGTTACCGCTTCGGTGCAACAAGAACAAGACCAGCAGAGCGGCAAGAAGGAGGTCATCGTGGAGCCCAGGACGGCGTCACCGTCAGAGCCTTTGGCAGCCGAAGACCAAGTTTAGTAAGGATAAGTGTACCAGATGTTCCCCTTCAAAATGGCCAATTGTTGGCGCCCTTCCTGCTCATTACTGGGGAAGAGGTCCAGGGCCTCCCACTATAAATAGAGCTAGCCACCACAGAGTAGGGGCATCGGATAGAGCCCTAGCAGATAGAGAGAGGCGACTGAACTCACCCAAGTAGTTCATCGCACCAGCTCAAGAACAGCCCCTCGCGAGGTTGTTCTTCCTTTGTACTGTTCATCATCAGCCCCAGAGGCAATCCACCACACCACAAACTAGAGTAGAGTATTACACCTCAATGGTGGCCCGAACTAGTATAAACCTCGTGTCCCTTGTATGTTCCTCGTCCCTAGTTTAGATCCCTCGCAATCCATTCACCCGTGAACTGGTAGGGGAAAGATCTCCGCGCGCACCCCAGTGTTCGAACCTCAAGGGTCTGCCGGAACCCGAAATCTGACATTTTGCACGCCAGGTAGGGGTGCGCCGGAATCTTTCTTCCGCTGGTCGCGTGTGATCTTCCGTCATGCCCATGGGCGACTTCGCCGAGCCAGCGCTAAGCATCGGGCTGCTCGCGCGCTTCGAGTCGCCAGACGGCTCCGTCGGCGGACGCCCGCCGTTCCCGTCGCTTTGCCGCCAACGCCGCTTAACGCCCGGGGGAACGAGCAGCAGACCTGTTGGGGGGAGCTGCGCGACCTCTACCTCGCCCCTCGCACCGGGACGGCGCCCCCAGTCATCGCAGCCCTCCTGGGCGGCTCACTGGCGCCACCTTCGAGCCGCCACGTCAAGCCATTCACCCGCCAGATCGCCGCCGCCTCCTAGCGCCAGGGAGCCCCACCGGGCTGGGTGGCGCCCGAGGCCGATCTGCTCTTCAACTCGGATGATCACCCCTTCAACCCCACCGGATCGGGTGCGCTCCCGATGCTGTGCACCCCCACCATCTGCGAAGTGGCAGTCACCCGGACCCTCATCGACGGCGGAGCCGGCCTCAACGTGCTCTCTGTGGAGGCCTATAGCCTCCTCCATGTGCCACCAGAGCGGCTCCAGCCCAGCGGGCATTTTTCCGGAGTCGGAGCCGGTTCCACCGCCTCCTTGGGACAAATTCGCCTCCCGGTGACCTTCGGCACCCGCGACAACTTCCGCACGGAGCTGATCGACTTCGACATCGCCCCCATCGGCCTCCCATACAATGCCATCCTCGGCTACCCGGCCTTGGCCCAGTTCATGGCAGCAACTCACCCGACATACAACCTCATGAAGATGCCCGGGGTAGCGGCGTCCTTACCGTGTCGGGAAACACCAGAGAGGCACTGTAGGCGCTCAAGCATGTTTTCAAGGCGGCTGCGGTGGCACGGCCCACCAGCGTTGACTCTCCTGAGCCCAAGGGGGCTGCACTGTCCAAGAAGAAGCAGCTATTCACTCAAAACAAGGCGGAAACCAAGCAGGTACCAATCAGTGAGAACGGGTCCACTGACGCCACCTTCACCATAGGTGCAAACCTCGAACCCGAGCAAGAGGAGGCCTTGGTAAAGTTCCTGCGCGCAAACAAGAAGGTGTTCGCATGGGGACCTGATCAGTTGGCGGTGGTCCCGAGGGGCGTGATTAAGCATCACCTCAACGTGTGCCCCAACGTGCGCCCCGTGAAGCAGAAGGCGAGGCAACAGTCCACAGAGAAACAAGCTTTTATCATCCAAGAGACCCGCAAGCTGGAGGCAGCAGGGGTTATTCGCGAGGTCCGCTACCCGGATTGGCTGGCCAACCTAGTTGTCGTGCCAAAGAAGGGGGGAAAGGAACGTATGTGTGTCGACTTCACCAACCTCAACAAGGCCTGCCCACAGGATCCATTTCCGCTTCCTCGCATTGACGAGATCGTCGACTCCACCGCTGAGTGTGACCTGCTGTGCTTCCTGAATGCCTTCTCAGGCTATCACCAGATCAAGATGGCGGTAGAAGACGTGGAGAAAACGGCTTTCCTGACCCCGTGCAGAATGTACTGCTATACCTGCATGCCGTTTTGGTTGCGCAACGCAGGCGCGACCTTTCAGCGGCTGATGCACATCGCCGTGGGCCAACAGCTCGGGAGGAATGCTGAGGCGTACGTCGATGACATCGTAGTGAAGTCTCGGGAGGCGAAAACCCTGATACAGGACTTGGAAGAAACCTTCGCGAGCCTTGATAAAGTGGACCTGCGGCTCAACCCTGAGAAGTGCGTATTTGGAGTCCCCTCGGGCAAGCTCCTGGGTTTCCTTGTGTCCCATAGGGGCATCGAGGAAAACCCGGAAAGGTCAAAGTAGTCGAAGACATGAGCCCGCCAAAGACCCTCAGGGAAATGCAGAAACTCACCGGGCGCGTGACCGCGGTAGGGCGTTTCATCTCCAAGCTGGGGGAACGAGCACTGCCATTCTTCAAGCTGATGAAGAAGAAGGGCCCCTTTGAATGGACTGAAGAGGCCGACAAGGCATTACAAGAACTCAAGAGGTACCTTACCAGCCCTCCGGTGATGGTAGCTCCGCGTCCTCGGGAGCCTTTGGTGCTCTACCTCATGGCCACCCCTTACTCCACCAGCGCGGCCCTGGTGGCGGTCAGGGAGGAGCATCAGGCCAAGACAGCAACTGCCCTTCAGGCGGGAACGAAGCGAAGCCAAGAGAGCCTCACAAAGCCCGCTGCCGCGACCGAAGGGGATCAGCCGCAGCAGGAAAGCGCGCCCGAAGCGGAAGAAGCCCCGCCAAGTGATCAGGCGTTGGGGGCTCCGCTGCCTCAGGAGGCACCCCAACCTGCGGAGGACGCGAACAGCGACAACGCTCACAGCCTCGTCGAGCACCCCGTGTACTTCGTCAGCACGGTGCTGCGGGACGCGAGGGCACGGTACCCCATGCCCCAAAAACTTCTCCTCGCGCTATTGGTGGCCTCGCGCAGGCTGCAGCACTACTTCCAAGGTCATCCCATCAAGGTCGTCTCAGCATACCCTCTGGAGAGGGTGCTCAGGAGCCCCAACTCAGCTGGAAGAGTCACCGAGTGGAACATTGAACTGCAAGCGTTTCAGCTAGAATTCAACACGACCAGAGTCATCAAGGGGGCCGCATTGGCAGATTTCGTGGCAGAATGGACGGAGGCACCTGGCCTCGAAGCAGGCGAGGACCGATCACTCTCTCCGGGGAGCGAGGCACCGGACGACTGGGTCATGTACTTTGACGGGGCACTCTCCCGACATGGCGCGGGGGCCGACGCAGTGCTCGTATCCCCTACTCAGGACAAGCTCTATTACGCCGTGGAGCTCTGTTTCCAGCATGGGGAAAAGGTCTCCAACAACATAGCAGAATATGAAGGCCTGATAGCCGGCCTGAGAGCCGCAATCGCTTTGGGGGTAAAGCGCCTCATCATCAAGGGCGATTCACAACTCCTCGTCAACTTCTCCAACAAGATATACGAGCCGAAGGATGAGCACATGGAAGCCTACCTCGCGGTGGTTCGCAGGATGGAGAAACAGTTCTATGGACTGGAGCTGCAATGCGGCACCAATCAAGAGGCAGATGACATCGCCAAGAGGGCTTCCAGGCGGCTGCCTCAGGAGCCCGGCGTCTTCGAAGAGCGACTCTTCAGGCCCTTAGCGGCACCATCACTATCAAGCGCGGAGCAACCTCAGGAGGAGCTCCCCCAGCCGCCTGCCTCGGGAGCCCCGGCCTGCGGCCCGGCCTCAGGGGCACGCCTGCACCTGGCGATGGAACCTCAGGAAGGGTGCTGGATCACAGAGCTCAAGAGCTACTTGACGCAGGGGACCCTGCCCGAAAAGGAGGAGGAGGCGGAGCGTGTGGCGCAGCAAGCCATGGCCTACTGCATCAGGGATGGAGAGCTTTACCGGAGGCGGCCGAATGACGTGTCCCTGCGCTGCATTTCCACAGAGCAAGGGAAGGAACTGCTGGAAGACATACACGGTGGAGATTGTGGCATCACTCATCATCGCGAACCCTCGTTGGCAAGGCGTTCCGCAGTGGGTTCTACTGGCCCACAGCACTCAGCGACGCTGTTGAGCTGGTAAAGGCTTGCAAGGCGTGCCAATTTCACGCCAAGCAGATCCATCAGCCGGCGGGAGGTCTGCAAACTATACCCCTCTCATGGCCGTTCGCAGTTTGGGGGTTGGACATTCTAGGCCCGTTCCCTCGGGCGCCAGGGGGCTATCGCTACCTATACATCGCCGTGGACAAGTTCACCAAGTGGACTGAGGTGGAAGCTGTCCGCACCATCCCAGCAGGCTCTGTGGTCAAGTTCATCAGGGGCCTCGTGAGCCGGTTTGGGGTGCCTAACCGCATCATCACCGACAACGGTTCACAGTTCACCAATAATCTCTTCAAAACATACTGTGCTAACCTTGGAACGCAGATATGCTACGCCTCGGTGGCGCACCCTCGGAGCAACGGCCAGGCCGAGCGAGCCAACGCGGAGGTCCTTAAGGGCCTCAAAACCAGGACCTTCAAGAAGAAGCTGGAGGCCTGCAGCAGGGGCTGGCACGACGAGCTCCAGTCTGTGCTGTGGTCCATCCGCACGACCGCGGCCAAGTCGACTGGTGAGACCCCTTCTTCCTCATCTATGGGGCAGAAGCCGTCCTCCCTCACGAGGTCAGGCGTCGCTCCGCATGGGTCCTGGCGTTCGACGAGGCGCAGCAGGACGCCATGCGGGGGACGGATCTCGTGCTTGGAGAGGAACATCGTCGAGAGGCCGCGCTGCGAGCAGCAAGGTATTAACAGGCGCTGCGGCGATACCACTACCGCAACATCCGCCCCAGGACTCTGGAGGTAGGGGACCTCGTGCTCAGATGGGTCCTCTCCAGGGAAGGGTTGCATAAGCTCTCTCCCATGTGGGAGGGCCCGTTCAAAGTTGTTCATGTTTCCAGGCGCGGCTCCGCACGCTTGGAGACTCAGGAGGGGGTGCCCATCCCGAACGCGTGGAACATCCATCATCTCCGGAAGTTCTACCCTTGAAGAAATGCCCAGAGCCTGTGAAGAAGGAAAACGCCTGTGAAGCTCGTTTTCCCGAGAAAGGCCCGGAGCCTGTGAAGAAGGCAAACGCCTGTGAAGCTCGTTTTCTCGAGAAAGGCCCGGAGCCTGTGAAGAAGGCAAATGCCTGTGAATCTCGTTTTCCCGAGAAAGGCCCGGAGCCTGTGAAGAAGGCAAACGCCTGTGAAGCACGTTTTCCCGAGAAAGGCCCGGAGCCTGTGAAGAAGGCAAACGCCTGTGAAGTTCATTTCCCCGAGAAAGGCCCAGAGCCTGTGAAGAAGGCCAATGCATGTGAAGCTCGCCGCCCGTGACACTCTCACGTAATAATGAGTTGGGGCTGTACACGCCCCGGAGTCTTAGGAGCACCGGCCTCAGGCCCTGGGGCTCCCTCCCACGCCTAGTGGCAGCACTCAGCTCCGCGCTGGTGAGAAGACGTCGAAGACTAGATTAGGTGCCGGACGCGGCTTTTTCATTTGCTTTCTGCAGTTGGTTGTTCATTCCTATTTGAAGTTTTATTGAAGTTGTTGCCGTCTTTGTCTTGTGACTCATTGTCTTTTTCGCTCTCTTGCCTCGATTTCTCTCGCGCAAGTCTCGCGAGGGAGCAGCGCGGGCACCCTCGCGAGTGTTTTCTTCCCTTATCGTTTGAGGCTTTCCTATCCGGGTCCACTACGGGAGCACCCCTCCCAGTCCGTGCCCCACGGGCATTGCGACGCGAACACAGGACCTGGGTCGGTCGCCTCCACAACCGAGGCCGGAAGCTACCCCTCCTGACTAATCCTTGCAGGACATGAAGCGTTCGACGAGGCCTCGGCCTCGGGAAGCGAAGACCACGACAGCCCCCGAGCTAAGTAATTTTTATGCGCGGGCATGCGGCACAAAAGCATAGCACAGAAATAGCGGAAACAACATGGTAATTAACATCAACAGTTCAGCACGCCCCCACGGGGCCCTACACTACTTTCTCTTTGCGCAGGGAAGGGAGAAAAACAATATAGGCACGACTTGCTCGGCACCAACTCGCAGCGAAGGCCCGCACTACCTCTGGAACTTCAGCCAGACTCCTCCTCCCGCTTCACTGAGGCGTGGCGGCGGGCTGACCTGCTACTTACCTCCAGGCGGGCGCGACGGCACGGGGCTGGTCGCGGCGACCGCTGGAGGAGCCGCTGTCCGAAGGAGAGCCACCGAAGCTGGACGAGCCCCGAGCGCCGCCGATCACGCGCCCACCGCCATCTTCATCCCGATCATCGCTGGGGCTGGGTCCATGGCCGCGGTCGTTGTCTTCGGGGCGGCACCCGGCTCGGCGGCCGTCTTCTCCAAACACCCTCACGTAGAGGGTGGCGTCGCCATCGAACTTGAAGTGCAAGGTGCACTGCCGGCTCAGGCCACGCGCGCGGGCGAACGTTTGCCAGCCACGGGTCAGGGCCACACTCCCGGCGGCGAAGACTTCTAGTGAAGCCCAGGAGGCCCGGCTGCAACAGCCGTCCGCCTGAAGCTAGAGGCCGCCTGGAGTGCCGGCCGGAAGTTCACCTAAAAGGAAGCGGGGAAGCTGGAGCCAGGTGCTGGTCGGCTCCACCAACCACACGACAAACTCCGGCAGCACCTCCGCCGAGTGGAAGCGCAGCCTAGGGGGCCGCGCGGTCATGATGCGCCCCCCATCGACAGCCTGGCGCTCGTCGCCGCGCAGGAGATCGCCTCCACGGCCACGGGAAGCCGCTGCGGGAGCCACGGGATGCTTGCGAGGACGGCCTCGACTGCGCTTGGCCAGGGGAGAGTCAGGCCCTACCTGGCGGGCCTTTCCCTTCTCCATGGCCGAGAACCTCTTCGATGGAGCCATGGAGAGAAAGGAGTAACGAGAAGGGATGGACTGGAAGGGCTAGCACCGTTCCGTACTTATAGCCGGAGGAGGCCAACCGTCGGCCTCCACGATCGCAGGTAATCATGACCCATTTCTGCGTGCAGGGACTTGTCAAGTCGTGCGGTTGTCGAGGCATCATGGGGAAGTGGAGACGCCCACATCCAACTAATCGCCACGCGGCGCCCAAGGCCGCAGGCTGTTGGGGCCCGCGGCGCTTCGCACTTGTCCCTTTGCTTCTCTGCTAAGCCAAGTCCGGGCGCGCCTTGGGCCCGGGGGCTACTGTCGGTGTTCTAGGAACGGGGGTCCCTAGACTTGCCTGCCTGCGGCCTGCGGCGTGGCTCAAGTGGGGCCCCAGCGCGGCCCAGCCTCATCAGCTCAAGCTCAAGACCCTCGCGAGGGGCCAAGCCTCGCGGGGCGGACAACAGGAGCCTCCTTCAGGAGCAGCCTCGTGAGGCAGGCTCGCGAGGAGGCGGAGAGATCAAGGCAGGGTACCTCACGAGGGTGCCCCATGATGCAAGCCATGACGATCGGGTGCCAGCCTGCGCAGTGTCCTCTTTTCCCCTTTGGTGCAAAGGAGGCAAGCACAGGCCAAGGCATCAGGCAGAGGTTACCGCTTCGGTGCAACAAGACCAAGACCAGGAGAGCGGCAGGAAGGAGGTCATCGTGGAGCCCAGGACGGCGTCACCGTCAGAGCCTTTGGCAGCGGAAGACCAACTTTAGTAAGGATAAGTGTACCAGATGTTCCCCTTTAAAATGGCCAATTGTTGGCGCCCTTCCCGCTCATTATTGGGGAAGAGGTCCAGGGCCTCCCACTATAAATAGAGGTAGCCACCACAGAGTAGGGGCATCGGATAGAGCCCTAGCAGATAGAGACAGGCGACTGAACTCACCCAAGAAGTTCATCGCACCAGCTCAAGAACAGCCCCTCGCGAGGCTGTTCTTCCTTTGTACTGTTCATCATCAGCCCCAGAGGCAATCCACCACACCACAAATTAGAGTAGGGTATTACACCACAATGGTGTCCCGAACTAGTATAAACCTCGTGTCCCTTGTGTGTTCCTCGTCCCTAGTTTAGATCCATCACAATCCATTCACGCGTGAACTGGTAGGGGAAAGATCTCCGCGCGCACCCCAGTGTTCGAACCTCAAGGGTCTGCCGAAACCCGAAATCCGACAAAAGGGGCCCAAGATGTCGAGCCCCCAGACTGCAAAAGGGCAGGGTAAAGGGATTGTTTGAAGGGCTTGAGCAGGTTGATGAATATTCTTGGAATGATATTGACAAGCCTCACACTTAGTGACGAGCTCTGTTGCATCCCGGAGAGTAGTGGGCCAGTAGAATCCTTGCCGGAAAGCCTTCCCGACAAGTGCTCTTGATCATATATGTGAGCCACATACTCCCCCATGTATTTATGCCAACAGATTCAGTCCATCTTCCTGATCGATACATTTCAGCCTCACACCATGCAGTCTATTTTTGTACAGAATGTTATCCACAAACTGATACATACTCGATTGGCGGGCTACCTTCTCGGATTCCTCTAGTTCATCGAGAAGTTCTCCTGTCTGTAGGAATTGGATTATATGCTGCACCCACGCCGGAGCTTGTGGTTCGATGACGAGGACGAAAGGCATATCCTCTGTTGTGGGAACGCTAACCTCAACAGCAAGAACTTGATGTTTTGTTGGAGGATGTAGCTTACTGATATGTCCATTTTGCATCATGTTTTCCTACTGTTATTTACAATGTTTTTTATGCATAATAAATCTTTATTGAGTAATTCTAATGCCTTTTCTCTCATAATATGCAAGGTTTACATAAAGAGGGAGAATGCCGGCAGCTGGAATTCTGGACCTGAAAAAGCTACGTCAGAGTTACCTATTCTGCACATCTCCAAATGAGCTGAAAATTTATGGAGAATTGTTTTGGAATATATAAAAAATACTGGAACAAATAACTACCAGAGGGGGCCAACCTAGTGAGCACAACACACCAGGGCGCGCCTGGGCCCCCATGCACGCGCTGGTGGGTTGTGCCCTCCTCGGCCCACCTCCAGTGCCCATCTTCTGGTATATAGGTCATTTTGACCTAGAAAAATCAGGGGGGGGGGACTTTCGGGATGAAGCGCCGCCGTCTCGAGGCGGAACTTGGGCAGGAGCACTTTTGCCCTCCGGAAGAGCGATTCCGCCGGGGGAACTTTGATAAACCACAAGTATAGGGGATCGCAACAGTTTTCGAGGAGCCAAAGAATATTCTCAAGTATTAGCAGTTGAGTTGTCAATTCAACCACACCTGGAAACTTAATATCTACAGCAAAGTGTTTAGTAGCAAAGTAATATGATAGTGGTGGTAACGGTAACAAAGGTAAAGACAGCAAAAGTAATGTTTTTGGTATTTTTGTAGTGATTGTGACAGCAACAACGGAAAAGTAAATAAGCATAAACCAGTATATGGAAAGCTTATAGGCACCGGATCAGTGATGGATAATTATGCCGGATGCAGTTCGTCATGTAACAGTCATAACATAGGGTGACACAGAACTAGCTCCAATTCATCAATGTAATGTAGGCATGTATTCCGTAAATAGTCATACGTGCTTATGGAAAAGAACTTGCATGACATCTTTTGTCCTACCCTCTCGTGGCAGCGGGGTCCTATTGGAAACTAAGGGATATTAAGGCCTCCTTTTAATAGAGAACCGGAACAAAGCATTAGCACATTGTGAATACATGAACTCCTCAAACTATGGTCATCACCGAGAAGTATCCCGATTATTGTCACTTCGGGGTTGTCGGATCATAACACATAATAGGTGACTATAGACTTGCAAGATAGGATCAAGAACACACATATATTCATGAAAACATAATAGGTTCAGATCTGAAATCATGGCACTCGGGCCCTAGTGACAAGCATTAAGCATAGCAAAGTCATAGCAACATCAATCTCGGAACATAGTGGATACTAGGGATCAAACCCTAACAAAACTGACTCGATTACATGATAAATCTCATCCAACCCATCACCGTCCAGCAAGCCTACGATGGAATTACTCACGCACGGCGGTGAGCATCATGAAATTGGTGATGGAGGATGGTTGATGATGACGACGGCGATGAATCCCCCTCTCCGGAGCCCCGAACGGACTCCAGATCAGCCTTCCCGAGAGAGATTAGGGCTTGGCGGCGGCTCCCTATTGTAAAACGCGATGATTTCTTCTCTCTGATTTTTCTCTCCCTGAAAGCCAATATATGGAGTTGGAGTTGGCGTCGGAGGGCATCCAGGGGGCCCACGAGGTAGGGGGCGCGCCCAGGAGGGAGGGCGCCCCCACCCTCGTGGACAGTGTGTGGGCCCCTGGTCTTCATCTTTGGCGAGGATTTTTTATTATTTATTCTAAGATATTCCGTGGAGTTTCAGATCATTCCGAGAACTTTTGTTTTCTGCACATAAAACAACATCATGGCAATTCTGCTGAAAACAGCGTCAGTCCGGGTTAGTTCCATTCAAATCATACAAGTTAGAGTCCAAAACAAGGGCAAAAGTGTTTGGAGAAGTAGATACGACAGAGACGTATCAACTCCCCCAAGCTTAAACCCTTTCTTGTCCTCAAGCAATTCAGTTGACAAACTGAAAGAGAAAAAGAAAAAACTTTTACAAACTCTGTTTGCTCTTGTTGTTGTAACTATGTCAAGCCAGCATTCAGGTTTTCAGCAAAGATCATAACTAACCACATTTGCAATAATTCCTAGGTCTCATGTTTACTCATATCAATAACATAATCAGCTAGCAAGCCATAATAATAAATCTCGGATGACAACACTTTCTCAAAATAATCATAATATGATATAACAAGATGGTATCTCGCTAGCCCTTTCTGAGACCGCAAAACATAAATGCAGAGCACCTTCAAAGATCAAGGACTGACTAGACATTGTAATTCATGGTAAAAGAGATCCAATCATAGTCCTACCCAATATAAATTAACAGTAATGAATGCAAATGACAGATGTGCTCTCCAGCTAGTGCTTTTTATAAGAGGGTGATGACTCAACATAAAAGTAAATAGATAGGTCCTTCGCAGAGGGAAGCAGGGATTTGTAGAGGTGCCAGAGCTCGGTTTTGAAATAGAGATAAATTATACTTTGAGCGGCATACTTTCATTGTCAACATAACAACTAAGAGACGACAATATCTTCCATGCTAAACAAATTATAGGCGGTTCCCAAACAGAATGGTAAAGTTTATACTCCTCCTCCTCCACAAGCATCAATCCATGGCTCGCTCGAAACAACGAGTGCCTCCAACATTCAACGGGTCCCGGGGGAGTTTTGTTTGCAATTATTTTGATTTAGTTTGCATAAAGCATGGGACTGGGCATCCCGGTGACCAGCCATTTTCTCGTGAGTGAGGAGCGGAGTCCACTCCTCTTGAGAATAACCCGCCTAACACGGAAGATAAGGGCAGCCCTAGTTAATATATGAGCTATTCGAGCATGCAAAACAGAATGTTTATTTGAAGGTTTAGAGTTTGGCACATACAAATTTACTTGGAACGGCAGGTAGATACCGCATATAGGAAGGTATAGTGGACTCATATGGAATAACTTTGGGGTTTAAGGGATTGGATGCACAAGCAGTATTCCCGCTTAGTACAAGTGAAGGCTAGCAAAAGACTCGGAAGCGACCAACTAGAGAGCGACAACAGTCATGAACATGCATTAAAATTAATAAACATTGCATACAAGCATGAGTAGGAGATAATCCACCATGAACATAAATATCGTGAAGGCTATGTTGATTTGTTTCAACTACATGCGTGAACATGTGCCAAGTCAAGTCACTTAAATCATTCAAAGGAGGATACCACCCCATCATACCACATCACAACCATTTCAATAGCATGTTGGCACGCAAGGTAAAACATTATAACTCATAGCTAATCAAGCATGGCACAAGCAACTATGATCTCTAATTGTCATTGCAAACATGTTTATTCATAATAAGCTGAATTAGGAACGATGGACTCATCATATTTACAAAAACAAAAAAGGCCGAGTTCATACCAGCTTTTCCCATCTCAGTCAGTCCATCATATATCATCATAATTGCCTTTCACTTGCACGACCGAACGATGTGAATAATAATAAGAGTGCACGTGCATTGGACTAAGCTGCAATCTGCGAGCATTCAATAAACAGGAGAAGACAAGGCAATATGGGCTCTTGGTTAAATCAACAATGATGCATATAAGAGCCACTTCAACAATTTAATCATGGTCTTCTCCTACTGACCCCCAAAGAAAAGAAATAAAAACTATTTACACGGGAAAGCTCCCAACAAGCAAAAGAAGAACGAGAAATATTTTTCGGTTTTCTTTTTAACTATTACTACTACAGCAGGAAAAATAAACTACTGCTAATTTTTTTGTTTTTCTTAAAGTTTATTAAACACACAAGAAGAAAGCAGGAAAAAGAAAATAAACTAGCATGGATATTACAGTGAAAGAGTATGAGCACCGACATCTAGCAATGAGTGTGTGTGAACATAAATATAATGTCGGTGAGAAATCGTACTCCCCAAGCTTAGGCTTTTGGCCTAAGTTGGTCTATGGCCAGGGATAGCCTGGCAGAGACCCGTAGGTGTAGCTGGGGTCATACTGCGATGCAGCGGCTATCGCCTCCTGAGCTGCAGCGCGGTGTCGAGTCGCCTCCGCTCTCCTCTCGTACTCATCTGCCTCCTCTCTGGTAATAATATATCTTCCTTTTGTCTGAAAATCAAAGAAGGCAGGAGCAGGAAGAGAAATATGGACAACATGCTGTTTGTTAAAGATTAGTCAATATTGGAGAGGTGGTTCAGTCCTCTCAACAAACTGGTGAGCAACCATAGAATCAAAATCTAAATAAGTAGGGGGTAACTCCATATCACCCTCACGAATGTCTTATCTCAAGAAAATTAGCTAAGCGGGTTGCATAAATTCCTCCAAAGAAATCTCCGTTATGTCTATTATGATGCAACCTACGAGCTACAATGGCTCCCATATGATAAGCTTGGTCTCCTAACACAGCACTTCTGAGAATGCTGAGATCAGGGGCACACATGTGACATGCTTCATCCTTAGCATTTATACATCTACCTATGAAGAGAGCAAAATGATGTATAGCAGGAAAGTGAATGCTCCCTATAGTGGCTTGCGTTATATCTCTAGATTCCCCCACAGTTATTCTAGCAAGAAAGTCTCTATATTAAGATTTAGGGGGATCCCTGACACTACCCCAAGATGGAAGTTTGCAAGCAAAAGTGAAATCCTCTAAGTCCATGGTATAAGATTTGTCATAAAGGTCAAATATGACTGAAGGAGAATTATGCGAAGATGAAAACTCAAACCTCCTCACAAATGAACGTGTGAGATCATGATACTGGGGGCATTTGTCGGCTTCAAAGTCCTCAAGACCGGCATTACGCAAATATGCGCTAAATTCTTCTTTGATTCCCACTTGATTCATAAAATTTTCCGAAGGCCATTCACAGGGCCTCACAGTAGCATCTCTTGGTGGTTCCTCGTCAGCATCACACATTGCAAGCATGGGACCTTGCTTCCTTGAAGAACGACCTTGGAACATCTTGTTGGAAATATGCCCTAGAGGCAATAATAAAAGGATTATTATTATATTTCCTTGTTCGTGGTAATTGTCTTTTATTCATGCTATAATTATATTATCCGGAAATCGTAATACACGTGTGAATACATAGACTACTATATGTCCCTAGTGAGCCTCTAGTTGACTAGCTCGTTGATCAACAGATAGTCCTGGTTTCCTGACTATGGACATTGGATGTCATTGATAACGGGATCACATCATTAGGAGAATGATGTGATGGACAAGACAATCCTAAGCATAGCACAAGATCGTAGTTCGTTTTGCTAGAGCTTTTCCAATGTCAAGTATCTTTTCCTTAGACCATGAGATCGTAACTCCGGATATCGTAGGAGTGCTTTGGGTGTACCAAGCGTCGTAACATAAGCGGGTGACTATAAAGGTGCACTACAGGTATCTCCGAAAGTGTCATTGGGTTGTCACGGATCGAGACAGGATTTGTCACTCCGTATTACGGAGAGGTATCCTGGGCCCACTCGGTAATGCATCATCATAATGAGCTCAAAGTGACCAAGTGTTTGGTCACGGATCATGCATTACTGATGCGAGTAAAGTGACTTGCGGTAACGAGATTGAACAAGGTATTGGGATACCGACGATCGAATCTCGGGCAAGTAACATACCGATTGACAAAGGGAATTGTATACGGGTTGCTTGAATCCTCGACATCATGGTTCATCCGATGAGATCATCGAGGAGCATGTGGGAGCCAACATGGGTATCCAGATCCGCTGTTGGTTATTGACCGAGAGCCGTCTCGGTCATGTCTACATGTCTCCGAACCCGTAGGGTCTACACATAAGGTTCGGTGACGCTATGGTTGTAGAGATATGAGTATGCAGCAAACCGAAAGTTGTTCGGAGTCCCGGATGAGATCCCGGACGTCACGAGGAGTTCCGAAATGGTCCGGAGGTAAAGAATTATATATAGGAAGTGCAGTTTCAGCCATCGGGAGAGTTTCGGGGGTCACCGGTATTGTACCGGGACCACCCGGTGGGGCCACCAATCCCGGAGGGCCCCGTGGGCTGAAGTGGGGAGGGGACCAGCCCCTTGTGGGCTGGTGCACCCCCCCTTGGGCCCCCCCTGCGCCTAGGGTTGGAAACCCTAGGGTGGGGGGCGCCTCCACTTGCCTTGGGGGGCACTCCACCCCCCTTGGCCGCCGTCCCCCTTGGGAGATCTCATCTCCAGGGCCGCCCCCCCAGGGCACCTATATAAAGGGGGGAGAGGGAGGGCAGCCGCACCCTGAAGCCTTGGCGCCTCCCTCTCCCCTGCTACACCTCTCCCTCCCGTAGTTGCTTGGCGAAGCCCTACCGGAGCACTGCTGCATCCACCACCACGCCGTCGTGCTGCTGGATCTTCATCAACCTCTCCCTCCTCCTTGCTGGATCAAGGTGCGGGAGACGTCATCCGCTCCGTACCTGTGTTGAACGCGGATGTGCTGTACGTTCGGCACTTGGTCATCGGTGATTTGGATCACGATGAATACGACTCCCTCAACCCCATTCTCTTGAACGCTTCCGCTCGCGATCTACAAAGGTATGTAGATGCACTCCTATCACTCGTTGCAATATGAACTCATAGATGGATCTTGGTGAAACCGTAGAAATTTTTCTATTTTCTGCAACGTTCCCCAACAGTGGCATCATGAGCTAGGTCTATGCGTAGTTCTCTATTGCACGAGTAGAACACAATTTGTTGTGGGCGTAGATGTTGTCAACTTTCTTGCCGCTACTAGTCTTATTTTGCTTCATCGGTATTGTGGGATGAAGCGGCCCGGACCGACCTTACGACGCTTACGAGACAGGTTCCACCGGTCGACATGCACTAGTTGCATAAGGTGGCTAGCGGGTGTCTGTCTCTCCCACTTTAGTTGGATCGGATTCGACGAAAACGGTCCTTATGAAGGGTAAATTGAAGTTGACAAATCACGTTGTGGTTTTTTCGTAGGTAAGAAAACGTTCTTGCTAGAACCTTATGGCAGCCACGTAAAAGATGCAACAACAATTAGAGGACGTCTAACTTGTTTTTGCAGCAATTGCCTTGTGATGTGATATGGCCAAAAGTTGTGATGAATGATGAATGATATATCGTGATGTATGAGATCATGTTCTTGTAATAGGAATCACTACTTGCATGTCGATGAGTATGACAACCGACAGGAGCCATAGGAGTTGTCTTAATTATTGTATGACCTGCGTGTCATTGATTCAACGCCATGTAATTACTTTGCTTTATCGCTAAACCGTTAGCTATAGTAGTAGAAGTAATAGTTGGCGAGCAACTTCATGGAGACACGATGATGGAGATCATGATGATGGAGATCATGGTGTCATGCCGGTGACAAGATGATCATGGAGCCCCGAAGATGGAGATCGAAGGAGCTATATGATATTGGCCATATCATGTCACTACTATATAATTGCATGTGATGTTTATTATGTTTATGCATCTTGTTTACTTAGAACGACGGTAGTAAATAAGATGATCCCTTATAATAATTTCAAGAAAGTGTTCTCCCTAACTGTGCGCCGTTGCTAAAGTTCATCGTTTCGAAGCACCACATGATGATCGGGTGTGATAGATTCCTACGTTCACATACAACGGGTGTAAGACAGTTTTACACATGCAAAACACTTAGGTTAACTTGACGAGTCTAGCATTTACAGACATGGCCTCGGAACACAAGAGACCGAAAGGTCGAACATGAGTCGTATGGAAGATACGATCAACATGGAGATCTTCACCGACGATGACTAGTCCGTCTCACGTGATGATCGGACACGGCCTAGTCGACTCGGATCATGTAACACTTAGATGACTAGAGGGATGTCAAATCTGAGTGGGAGTTCATTATATATTTTGATTAGATGAACTTAATTATCATGAACATTAGTCTAAAATCTTTGCAAAAATGTCATGTAGATCAAATGGCCAACGGTCATGTCAACATGAACTTCAACGCGTTCCTAGAGAAAACCAAGCTGAAGGATGATGGCAGCAACTATTCGGACTGGGTCCGGAACCTGAGGATCATCCTCATAGCTGCCAAGAAACAATATGTCCTAGAAGCACCGCTAGGTGAAGCACCCATCCTAGAACCAAGACGTTATGAACGCTTGGCAGTCTCGTGCTGATGATTACCCCCTCGTTCAGTGCGGCATGCTTTACAGCTTAGAACCGGGGCTCCAGAAACGTTTTGAGCAACACAGAGCATATGAGATGTTCGAGGAGCTGAAAATGGTTTTCCAAGCTCATGCCCGGGTCGAGAGATATGAGGTCTCCAACAAGTTCTATAGTTGTAAGATGGAGGAAAATAGTTACGTCGGTGAGCACATACTCAAAATGTCAGGTTGCACAACCACCTGTCCCACTGGACATTAACCTCCCGGACGAGGCGGTCATTGACAGAATCCTTGATCGCTCCCACCGAGCTACAAGAGCTTTGTGATGAACCACAATATGCAGGGGATGGTGAAAACTATTCTGAAGTATTTTCAATCTGAAGTCGCAGAGGTAGAAATCAAGAAGGAACATCAAGTGTTGATGGTCAATAAAACCACCAAGTTCAAGAAGGGCAAGGGTAAGAAGAACTTCAAGAAGGACGGCAAGGATGTTGCCGCGCCCGATAAGCCATTGCCGGGAAGAAGTCAAAGAATGGACCCAAGCACGAGGCGAGTGCTTTTATTGCAAAGGAAGGGTCACCGAAGCGGAACTGCCCCAAATACTTAGCGCATAAGAACGCCGACAACACTAAAGGTATATTTGATATACATGGAATTGATGTGTACCTTACCGATTACTCGTAGTAACTCCCGGTATTTGATACGGTGCCGTTGCTCATATTTGTAACTCACAGCAGGAGCTGCGGAATAAGCGGAGACTAGCGAAGGACGAGGTGACGGCGGCGTCGGGAATGGTTCCAAGGTCGATGTGATCGCCGTCGCACGCTACCTCTACATTTACCTACGGATTAGTTTTAAACCTCAATAATTGTTATTTAGTGCCAAGTTTGAGCATGAACATTGTATCAGGATCTCGTTTAATGCGAGATGGCTACTCATTTAAATCCGTGAATAATGGTTGTTCTATTTATATCAGAGATATGTTTTATGGTCATGCTCCTATGGTTAATGGTTTATTCTTAATGAATCCCGAACGTGATGTTACACATATTCATAGTGTGAATACCAAAAGATGTAAAGTTGATAACGATAGTCCCACATACTTGTGGCACTGCCGCCTTGGTCACATTGGTGTCAAGCGCATGAAGAAGCTCCATGCTGATGGACTTTTAGAGTCTCTCGATTATGAATCATTTGACACATGCGAACCATGCCTTATGGCCAAAATGACCAAGACTCCGTTCTCGGAACAATGGGCGAGCAACCAACATATTGGAAATCATACATACCGATGTATGCGGTCCAATGGCGTTGAGGCTCATGGAGGATATCGTTATGTTCTCACTCTCACCGATGACTTGAGTAGATATGGGTATGTCTACTTGATGAAACACAAGTCTGAGACCTTTGAAAAGTTCAAGGAATTTCAGAAAGAGGTAGAGAATCAACGTGACCGAAAAATAAAGTTCTTACGATCAGATCGTGGAGGAGAATATTTAAGTCACGAATTTGGTACACACTTAAGGAAATGTGGAATCGTTTCACAACTCACGCCGCCTGGAACACCTCAGAGTAACGGTGTGTCCGAACGTCGTAATCGCACTCTATTGGATATGGTGCGATCTATGATGTCTCTTACTGATTTACCGCTATCATTTTGGGGATACGCTCTAGAGACAGCTACATTCACTTTAAATAGGGCACCGTCTAAATCCGTTGAGACGACACCGTATGAATTATGGTTTGGGAAGAAACCTAAGCTGTCATTTCTAAAAGTTTGGGAATGCGATGCTTATGTCAAGAAACTTCAACCTGAAAAGCTCGAACCCAAGTCGGAAAAACGCGTCTTCATAGGATACCCTAAGGAAACCATTGGGTATACCTTCTACCTTAGATCCGAAGGCAAGATCTTTGTTGCCAAGAACGGATCCTTTCTGGAAAAAGAGTTTCTCTCGAAAGGAGTAAATGGGAGGAAAGTAGAACTCAATGAAGTACTACCTCTTGAACAGGAAAGTAGTGCAGCTCAGGAAAATGTTCCTGTGGTGCCTACACCTACTGGAGAGGAAATTAATGATGATGATCAAGGTACTTGGATCAAGTTGCTCTTGAACTCGAGGTCCACAAGGACACGTTCCACACGAGTTGTATGGCAACCCTGTCACGGAAATCATGTTGTTAGACAACGGTGAACCTTGAACTATGAAGAAGCGATGGCGGGCCCAGATTCCAACAAATGGCTTGAAGCCATGCAATCCAAGATAGGATCCATGTATGAAAACAAAGTATGGACTTTGACAGACTTGCCCGATGATCGGCGAGCGATAGAAAACAAATGGATCTTTAAGAAGAAGACGGACGCGGATGGTAATGTTACCATCTATAAAGCTCGACTTGTCGCTAAAGGATATCGGCAAGTTCAAGGGGTTGACTACGATGAGACTTTCTCTCCCGTAGCGAAGCTGAAGTCCGTCTGAATCATGTTAGCAATTGCCGCATACTATGATTATGAGATATGGCAAATGGACGTCAAAACGGCATTCCTTAACGGCTATCTTAAGGAAGAACTGTATATGATACAGCCGAAGGTTTTGTTGACCCTAAGAATGCTAACAAGGTATGCAAGCTCCAGCGATCCATTTATGGGCTAGTGCAAGCATCTCGGAGTTGGAACATTCGCTTTGATGAGATGATCAAAGCGTTTGGGTTTATGCAGACTTATGGAGAAGCCTGCGTTTGCAAGAAAGTGAGTGGGAGCTCCGTAGCATTTCTCATATTATATGTAGATGACATACTTTTGATGGGAAATGATATATAACTTTTGGACAGCATTAAGGCCTACTTGAATAAGAGTTTTTCAATGAAGGACCTTGGAGAAGTTGCTTATATATTAGGCATCAAGATCTATAGAGATAGATCGAGACGCCTCATAGGTCTTTCACAAAGCGGCATAAGATATAGAAGAGATGAGTGTCATCCCCTATGCATCAGCCATAGGATCTATTATGTATGCCATGTTGTGTACCAGACTGATGTAAACCTTGCCGTAAGTTTGGTAGGAAGGTACCAAAGTAATCCCGACAAGGAACACCGGACAGCGGTCAAGAATATCCTGAAGTACCGAAAAGGACTAAGGACATGTTTTCGTTTATGGAGGTGACGAAGAGCTTGTCAGAAGGGTTACGTCGACGCTAGCTTCGACACAGATCTGGATGACTCTAAGTCACAAACCGGATCGTGTATATGTTGAATGGTGGAGCGATGGCTGGTGCAGCTGCAAGCGAGAGCGTCGTGGCGGGATCTACATGTGAAGCGGAGTACATGGCAGCCTCGGAGGCAGCGCATGAAGCAATTTGGGTGAAGGAGTTCATCACCGACCTAGGAGTCATACCCAATGCGTCGGGGCCGATCAAACTCTTCTGTGACAACACTAGAGCTATTGCACTTGCGAAGGAGCCCAGGTTTCACAAGAAGACCAGGCACATCAAGCGTCGCTTCAACTCCATTCGTGAAAATGTTCAAGATGGAGACATAGAAATTTGCAAAGTGCATACGGATCTGAATGTCGCAGATCCGTTGACTAAACCTCTTCCGCGAGCAAAACATGATCAACACCAGAACTCTATGGGTGTTCGATTCATCACAATGTAACTAGATTATTGACTCTAGTGCAAGTGGGAGACTGTTGGAAATATGCCCTAGAGGCAATAATAAAAGAATTATTATTATATTTCCTTGTTCGTGATAATTGTCTTTTATTCATGCTATAATTGTATTATCCGGAAATCGTAATACACGTGTGAATACATAGACTAATATAGTCCCTAGTGAGCCTCTAGTTGACTAGCTCGTTGATCAACAGATATTCATGGTTTCCTAACTATGGAAATTGGATGTCATTGATAACGGGATCACATCATTAGGAGAATGATTTGATGGACAAGACCCAATCCTAAGCATAGCACAAGATCGTGTAGTTCGTTTTGCTAGAGCTTTTCCAATGTCAAGTATCTTTTCCTTAGACCATGAGATCGTGTAACTCCGGATATCGTAGGAGTGCTTTGGGTGTACCAAACGTCACAGCGTAATCGGGTGACTATAAAGGTGCACTACGGTATCTCCGAAAGTGTTCATTGGGTTGTCACGGATCGAGACGAGATTTGTCACTCCGTATTACGGAGAGGTATCACCGGGCCCACTCGGTAAGGCATCATCATAATGAGCTCAAAGTGACCAAGTGTTTGGTCACGGATCATGCATTACTGACTGAGTAAAGTGACTTGCGGTAACGAGATTGAGCGAGGTATTTGGATACCGACGATCGAATCTCGGGCAAGTAACATACCGATTAACAAAGGGAATTGTATACGGGGTTGCTTGAATCCTCGACATCGTGGTTCATCTGATGAGATCATCGAGGAGCATGTGGGAGCCAACATGGGTATCCAGATCCCGCTGTTGGTTATTGACCGGAGAGCCGTCTCGGTCATGTCTACATGTCTCCCGAACCCGTAGGGTCTACACACTTAAGGTTTGGTGACACTAGGGTTGTAGAGATATGAGTATGCAGCAAACCGAAAGTTGTTCCGAGTCCCGGATGAGATCCTGGACTTCACGAGGAGTTCCGGAATGGTCCGGAGGTAAAGAATTATATATAGGAAGTGCAGTTTCGCCATCGGGAGAGTTTGAGGGTCATTGGTATTGTCTGGGACCACGGAAGGTTCCTGGGTCCACCGGTGGGGCCACCTATCCCGGAGGGCCCGTGGGCTGAAGTGGGAGGGACCAGCCTGGTGGGCTGGTGCGCCCCCAGGGCCCCCTGCGCCTAGGGTTGGAAACCCTAGGGTGGGGGGCGCCTCCACTTGCCTTGGGGGGCACTCCACCCCCCATGGCCGCCGCCCCCCTTGGGAGATCTCATCTCCAGGGTCGGCGCCCCCCAGGGGGCCTATATAAAGGGGGGGGGAGAGGGAGGGCAGCCGCACCCTGAAGCCTTGGCGCCTCCCTCTCCCCTGCTACACCTCTCCCTCCCGTAGTTGCTTGGCGAAGCCCTGCCGGAGCCCTGCTGCATCCACCACCACGTCGTCGTGCTGCTGGATCTTCATCAACCTCTCCCTCCTCCTTGCTGGATCAAGGTGCAGGAGACGTCATCCGCTTCGTACGTGTGTTGAACGCGGAGGTTCTGTCCGTTCGGCACTTGGTCATCGGTGATTTGGATCACGACTAGTATGACTCCCTCAACCCCGCTCTCTTGAACGCTTCCGCTCGCGATCTACGAAGGTATGTAGATGCACTCCTATCACTCATTGCTAGATGAACTCATAGATGGATCTTGGTGAAACCGTAGTAAATTTTTTATTTTCTGCAACGTTCCCCAACACATCTTCCTAAACATATTGTTTTCTCTGAAAAATAATTCTGAAATTTTTAGTAACTTCAAACAAAAGTGAACCAACTTCAATAAAACTGATAGCAACTACTCCTACAAGTGCCTAGAGCCTATATCAAGCATTAGAACTACTTGGAACCATATAAATTTGACATGCAAGCTCAAGAACATGGTCACCTATGCAGCACAAATTTGCAAAGAATAAAGCACTAGAACAAAAACTAACTGGACCAATGGAGGAGTCACATACCAAGGAACAATCTCCCCAAGCAGTTTTGCGAGAGGTGCTTTGAGCAAGGAGATCGAAAATCGCAGCAAAAGTGGCTAGAACTCGTGCTTGAGTTGGTTTTTCGGGTTTGTGTGAGGCAGAGGAAGAAGATGGGTGCAGGGATAAGTGGAGGAGGGCCACCATGGGCCCACGAGGCAAGGGGGCGCTCCCAGGGGGGTAGGGCGCGCCCTCCACCCTCGTGGCCAGGTGGCAGCTCCCGCCGAGGTAATTTTTGCACTATAAATCCTCAAATATTCCCGAAAAAAATTATCAGCCATTTGCAAAGATATTTCAGTAGGTGTCAACTTATTCAAGTCAAGTCTACGATATAAAGAGAGAGGCATAACACTAACACCGGCTCCAAGATCACATAAAGCAGTTTTAACATAATTTCTTTTAATAGAGCATGGTATAGTGGGTACTCCTGGATCTCCTAGTTTCTTTGGTATTCCACCCTTAAAAGTATAATTAGCAAGCATGGTGGAAATTTCAGCTTCCGGTATCTTTCTTTTATTGGTAATGATATCCTTCATATACTTAGCATAAGGATTTGTTTTGAGCACATCAGTTAATCGCATACACAAAAAGATGGGTCTAATCATTTCAGCAAAGCGCTCAAAATCCTCATCATCCTTTTTCTTGGATGCTTTCGGAGGAAAAGGCATGGGTTTCTGAACCCATGGTTCCCTTTCTTTACCATGTTTCTTAGCAACAAAGTCTCTCTTATCATAATTGATTCTTTGATTGTGGGTTATCAAGATCAACAGCAGGTTCAACTTCTACATCATTATCATTACTAGGTTGAGCATCATCATGAACATTATCATTAACATTTTCACTAGGTTCATGTTCATTACCAGATTGTGTTTCAGCATGAGACATAGAGATATCATTTGGATTCTCAGGTGGTTCAGCAATAGGTTCACTAGAAGTTTGCAAAGTCCTATCATTTTTCTTTTTCTTCTTTTTAGAAGAACTAGGTGCATCAATATTATTTCTCTGAGAATCTTGCTTGATTCTCTTAGGGTGGCCTTCAGGATACCAAGGTTCCTGAGTCATTCTACCAGTTCTAGTAGCCACTCTAACAACATAATCATTTTTCTTACTATTCATTTCATCAAGCACTTCTTTCTGAGCTTTAAGTACTTGTTCTACTTGAGTGGTAACCATAGAAGCATGTTTGCTAACAAGTTTAAGTTCACCTCTAATATTAGCCATATAATCACCCAAGCGTTTAATCATATAAGTATCTTGTTTTAATTGCCTACCAAAATAAGCATTGAAGTCATCTTGCTTAAACATAAAGTTATCAAACTCATCCAAGAACTGACTAGCAATTTTAGTAGGAGGGACTTCAGCTTTATCGTATCTATAGAGGGAATTTACCTTTACTACCTGTGTTGGGATATCGGGATCAGGAGGTTCTTCAGTGAATAAGGAATTGAGATCATATACTTCTTCAACAGGCGGTAAATTAAGACCATATATTTCTTTAATAGGAGGTAAATTCTTAACATCTTCAGCTTTAATACCTTTTTCTTTCATAGATTTCTTTGCCTCTTGCATATCTTCGGGAATAAGAAATAGAACACCTCTCTTCCTCGGAGTTGGTTTAGGAATAGGCTCGGTAATTGGCTCTGGAGCTGGCTCAGGAGTTGGCTCAGGAGGTGCCCAATTATTTTCATTTGTCAACATATTATTCAATAGAATTTCAGCTTCATCCGATGTTCTTTCCCTGAAAAGAGAACCAGCACAACTATCCAGGTAATCTCTGGAAGCATCGGTTAGTCCATTATAAAAGATATTAAGTATTTCAGGTTTCTTAAGAGGATGATCAGGCAAAGCATTATAACTTGAGAAGCCTCCCCAAGCTTGTGGGAGACTCTCTTCTTTAATTTGCGAGTTGTATATTTCCCTCAAGGCAGCTTGTTTCTTATGAGCGAGGAAATATTTAGCGAGAAGTAATAAATCATATCACAGGGACTACGCACACAACCAGGATCAAGAGAATTAAACCATATCTTAGCATCACCCTTTAATGAGAGCGGAAATATTTTGAGTATATAAAAGTAGCGTGATCTCTCATCATTAGTAAACAGGCAACTATATCATTTAACTTAGTAAGATGTGCCACAACAGTTTGATTCATAGCCACAAAAGGATCAGATTCAACCAAAGTAATTATATCGGGATCAACAGAGAATTCATAATCCTTATCGGGAACACAAATAGGTGAAGTAGCAAAAGCAGGGTCAGGTTTCATTACATCTCTAAGGGATTCTTTACTCCATTTAACTAGCAGCCTCTTAAGTTCATATCTATCCTTACAAGCAAAAATAGCTGCGAGAAGATTCAGCATCAAAAGATAACCCGCGGGAATAGCGGGCATATTTTCATCATCACTTTCATCATCGTATTCAGGTTCAATAATTTCTTTCTCTCCAACCCTAGCAATTTGTTCATCTAGAAATTCACCAAGGGACACAGTAGTATCAAGCATAGAAGTAGTTTCATCATAAGTATCATGCATAGCAGAAGTGGCGTCATCAATGACAAGCGACATATTGGAACGAATAGCAGAAGCAGGTTTAGGTGTCGCTAGCTTACTCATAACAGAAGGTGAATCAAGTGCAGAGCTAGATGGCAGTTCCTTACCTCCCCTCGTAGTTGAGGGATAAATTGTTGTCTTAGCGTCTTTCAAGTTCTTCATAGTGTCCAGCAGATATAAATCCCAAGTGAATCAAAGAATAAGGCTATGTTCCCCGGCAACGGTGCCAGAAAAAGGGTCTTGATAACCCACAAGTATAGGGGATCGCAACAGTTTTCGAGGGTAAAGTATTCAACCCAAATTTATTGATTCGACACAAGGGGAGCCAAAGAATATTCTCAAGTATTAGCAGCTGAGTTGTCAATTCAACCACACCTGGAAACTTAATATCTGTAGCAAAGTGTTTAGTAGCAAAGTAATATGATAGTGGTGGTAACGGTAACAAAGGTAAAGACAGCAAAAGTAATGTTTTTGGTATTTTTGTAGTGATTGTGACAGCAACAACGGAAAAGTAAATAAGCGTAAACCAGTATATGGAAAGCTTGTAGGCACCGGAACAGTGATGTATAATTATGCCGGATGCGGTTCGTCATGTAATAGTCATAACATAGGGTGACACAGAACTAGCTCCAATTCATCAGTGTAATGTAGGCATGTATTCGGTAAATAGTCATACGTGCTTATGGAAAAGAACTTGCATGACATATTTTGTCCTACTCTCCTGTGGTAGCAGGGTCCTATTGGAAACTAAGGGATATTAAGGCATCCTTTTAATAGAGAACCAGAACAAAGCATTAGCACATAGTGAATACATGAACTCCTCAAACTATGGTCATCACCGAGAAGTATCCCGATTATTGTCACTTCGGGGTTGTCGGATCATAACACATAATAGGTGACTATAGACTTGCAAGATAGGATCAAGAACACACATATATTCATGAAAACATAATAGGTTCAGATCTGAAATCATGGCACTCGGGCCCTCATGACAAGCATTAAGCATAGCAAAGTCATAGCAACATCAATCTCAGAACATAGTGGATACTAGGGATCAAACCCTAACAAAACTGACTCGATTACATGATAAATCTCATCCAACCCATCACCATCTAGCAAGCCTACGATGGAATTACTCACGCACGGCGGTGAGCATCATGAAATTGGTGATGGAGGATGGTTGATGATGACGACAGCGATGAATCCCCCTCTCCGGAGCCCCGAACAGACTCCAGATCAGCCCTCCCGAGAGAGATTAGGGCTTGGCGGCGGCTCTGTATCGTAAAACGTGATGATTTCTTCTCTCCAATTTTTTTCTCCCCGAAAGCCAATATATGGAGTTGGAGTTGGCGTCGGAGGGCATCCAGGGGGCCCACGAGGTAGGGGGCGCGCCCAGGAGGGGGGGCACCCTCGTGGACAGGGTGTGGGCCCCCTGGTCTTCATCTTTGGCGAGGATTTTTTATTATTTATTCTAAGATATTCCGTGGAGTTTCAGGTCATTCCGAGAACTTTTGTTTTCTGCACATAAAACAACATCATGGCAATTCTGCTGAAAACTGCGTCAGTCCGGTTAGTTCCATTCAAATCATACAAGTTAGAGTCCAAAACAAGGGCAAAAGTGTTTCGAAAAGTAGATACGACGGAGACATATCAAACTTTCCTCCCGGAGAGGGAAATCATCGTCAATGTCGTCACCAACAACCCTCTCATATTTGGGAGGGAAATCTCCATCAACATCTTCAACATCACCATCTCCTCTCAAACACTAGCTCATCTCTTGTGTTCAATCTTTGTACCGGAACCTCAGATTGGTACCTGTGGGTGACTAGTAGTGTTGATTACATCTTGTAGTTGGTTACTATATGGTTTATTTGTTGGAAGATTATATGTTCAGATCCATTATGTTATTGAATACCCCTCTAATCTTGAGCATGATTATTAGTTGTAAGTAGTTACTTTTGTTCCTGAGGTCACGGGAGAAGTCATGTTGCAAGTAATCATGTGAACTTGATGTGTGTTCGATATTTTGATGATATGTATGTTGTGATTCCCTTAGTGGTGTTGTCGGCGTTCTGGGAACGGGGGTCCCCAGACTTGCCTGCCTGCGGCCTGTGGCGTGGCTCAAAGGGGGGCCCATCACGGCCCATCTTCATCAACACAAGCTCAAGACCCTCGCGAGGGGCCAAGCCTCGCAGGGCGGATGATAGGGAGCTTCCTCAGGCACGGCCTCATCAGGCTGGCTCGTGAGGAGGCGGAGAGATCAAGGCGGGGTACCTCACGAGGTGCCCATGACGCAAGCCATGACGACCAAAGGCGCTAGGCTGGCGCCCAGCCAGCAGATGTCCTCCTTTCCTCTTTGGTGCAAAGGGAGCAAGCGCGGAGAGCATCAAGCAAAGGCGTCCATTTGGTGCTGTGAGACCAAGACCAGCCCAGCGGTAGGAAGGAAGTCATTGTGGAGCCCAAGCCAAGGCGTCACCACGAGCCTTTGACAAGGCGAGGACCAACTTTAGTCAGGATAAGTGTACTAGATGTTCCCCTTCAAAATGGCCAATTGTTGGCGCCCTTCCATCTCAATATTTGGGAAGAGGCCCAGGGCCTCTGCCTATATAAGTAGAGCTAGCCACCATAGTAGAGGCATCTTGGATAGACAGAGCTAGAAGCCAAGCAATCTGGAATCAGCAGAGAGAGAGCGACTGAACTCCCCCTAGCAGTCCATCACACCAGCCAAGAGCAGACCCTCGTGAGGCTGTTCTTCCTTGTATTGTTCATCACCATCAGCCCAAGAGGCAATCCACCACACCAAAAACTAGAGTAGGGTATTACACCACAATGGTGGCCCGAACTAGTATAAACCTTGCGTCTCTTGTGTTGTTCTTTGTGTAGTTTAGATCCAAGCGAGGCGGCGCGGTGCAAGTAGGTAGAGGGCGAGATCTCCGCGCGCACCCAAGTGTTCGAACCTCAAGGGTCTGCCGGAACCCGAAATCCGACATTTGGCGCGCCAGGTAGGGGTGCGCCGGAATCCGTCTTCCGCCGCCCAGTTCTCCATCGACCACCGCATCCATGTCTGACACTCGTCGGGCCCGCGCCGAGCGCCGAGCCGCTCTCTTTTCCCGCGTCGCCCAGACGGCTCCCGTCGGCGGGCGCCCTCGTTGTTCCCCGTCACCTGCCGTCAACTCCGCCACCGGCCCGGCGGGGAACGAGCAGCAAGCATTGTCCCAGCATCCCCCCGTGAGGCAAGACGGCCGCACTGCTACCCCCTCACTCGTCCCGGCTGGTTCTTCATCTCGCGCATTCCACGCGCCCATGGAGGCTCGAGCTGCGCTCATCGCGGCAAACGAGCTCCTGCGCTACCGTCCAGTCGACGTCATCTACGAAGAGTGGCTCGACCGCGTCGCCGAGCTCGTCCGAGCCGCAGGAGGCTCCCCCGCGCCGTCCGTCCCGCTGCACCGCACCCCGCCCTGCGCGGGCGACGAAGCTCCGGGGGCGCCTCGGCTACCTCCCCCTCAAGAAGGCGCCTTGGCCCCAAGGCGCGTGGTCCCTGGGCGGAACCCGCTCCATCCGGCGCCAGCGCGGCAAGAGCAGAGCTGCCAGGAGGTCCCTCGCCCGCAAGAGGCTGCCTGCGTGCTCCCCGCTCTAGCTCGTCGTGACCACGCTCCTGCTCCGGCACGTCAAGACCCCGCGCTGCTCCCAGCTGCAGCGCATTGGGACCCGCAAGACCAAGCTCTTCGTCACCCAAGGCATCCTGTGGCCACAGCAGGCTGTCGTGCCTTCACCACCGAGCTGCGCAGCGTCGCGTGGCCCGGCAAGTTCAAGCCAGACCTGCCTCCTCGCCACGACCAGTGCAGCCGACCCAAGAGTTCCTCCAGCTCTGAGCTGGGCATCGGCCGCCAGCGGAGCGAGAAGGTCATGGCGAACTGGTTTCCCATGGCGCTCAAGGGCGGGGCCCTTTTGGCTCTGAGCGTGCCTCGAGCACGATCTCCTCTGGGGCGAGATGCGCACCGCTTCGCCGCCAACTTCAAGGTACTCGTGACCAGCCACCCGCCGTGGCGACATGCGCCGCATCAAGCAGCAACGTGGGAGAACCTGCAGAAATACATCGGCGCTTCAACAACACCGCCTCAAGATTCCCAAGGTGACCAAGGAGGCCATCATCTCCGCCTTCTCCGACGGTGTCTTGTGACGTCAAGATGAAGGAGGAGGCTGGCGATGCATGAAGACTTGTGCACTTCCTTGGATCTGTTCAACTTGGCAACCAAGTGCGCCAGGGCTGAGGAAGGACGTCTCTCCCTCCCCGAGCTGCCTGCCGCAGACCCAGAAGAAAAGAAGCCCAAGGCCAAGGATGTGAAGCGCAAGGGGGCTGTCGTGCTCGCGGCAGAACCGGACACCAAGCGGGGCAGAGATCAGCCCGAGTCTTCCAAGGGCAGCCGGTACTGCGTGTACCACTACCTCCACACCCACAACACCAACGAATGTCAAGAGCTCCGAGCCGTGCGAGAAGGGAGGATCGGCCGACGTCCCGACCGCAGCGACCGGGGCTACGGCCGAGGAGGAGGAAGGAACACAAGACGCTGGGAAGACCGCGGCCCTCGCCAAGGGTGGCGTGACCAACCTCGCGAGGATCGCTGGCGGGACCCGCCTCGTGAGGGAGGCTGGAGGGATCAGCCTCGCGAGGATCGCCCGCAAGGCAACGCAGGCCTCCCTCCTCTGCCACCGCAGCCAAGGAGAAATGAAGACCATCATCGGGGCCGAGGGGCTGGGGGCTTCCGGGGAGCCGTCTTGCGATCGCTGCATCTGGGCGGAGCTCAAGCCCGACCTCTCAACGCATCTTCAAGCAGTTCGCCCGCGAAGTGAATGCAGTCCTCCCCAAGCTCGAAGCCACGCGCCCCCTCAGGTGGTCGGCGTGCGCCATCACGTTTAGCTCAGCGGATCAGCTCAAGTGTGCAGCCACAGCCGGAGTCCTCCCGATGCTTTGCTCCCCAATCATCAGCAACATGCTGGTCACCAAGACCCTCATCGATGGCGGGGCAGGGCTCAACGTCCTGTCTGTGGAAACGTTCAACAATCTCCAAGTGCCTTACAATCAGCTTCAGCCAACCAAGCCTTTCTCAGGGTCACCGGCGGCTCCACGGTCCCGATTGGGCAGGTTCGCCTCCTGTCACCTTGGCGCCGCGACAACTACCGCACCGAGCTCATCGACTTCGACGTCGCCCACATTCGCCTGCTATACAACGCTATCCTCGGGTATCCAGCGCTGGCCAAGTTCATGGCTGTAACCCACCACGGCTACAACGTCCTCAAGATGCCAGAAAGTGGCGGAGTCATCACGGTGCCTGCGAAGAGAAAGATGCGATGTGCTCCTGGGCGAGCCTTTCGAGCCGCATCACTTTGGAAGACCGGATCGCGAGGCGGGAGGCTTCTGAGACCGCTCCCAAGAAGAAGAAGACATCGTACGGCCCGGCCCCTCAGGGTCCGCGCCTCCTCAGGGGGAACCTCCTTCTATCGCATAGGAAAGCGCGCCCGACGCCCTCCTCAGGCAGGGATCGGGGGCTCCCCCCTGGAAGGCCACCGACCTTGCTAAGGTCACGAGGGAGGCGCTTGGGCACCACTTGGAGGCGTGTTTCGAAGCACGTTTCCCTCAAGAAGGAGCAAGGCAAGGAGGGCCAAACCCTCAGGAGTTCGTCAGCAAGATCATTCAGGAGCTGCAGGAGTCAAGAGTCATGAGTGGCAGCCGCCGCTTACCTGCTGTAGCTCCCCATCCAGGCGAGGATGGTGGGCTGCGCGTCTGCATCGACATACCAGGGCTCAACCGAGCCGCCTCCCAGGAGCGCCTCTGGCCCTCTCGCGTGGGGCGCTGCGAAGGTCCACCCCACAACTACGTCTGCATGCCTTACGGCTTGCCGAACGCGGCTGCCACGTGACAACGCCTCATGAGGAGCATCCTGGAGGCTCAAGAGGCCAGGCGTTCCGCAGCCCTGGCAGAGATGGAGATGGTCCACGAGGAGCCACCAGCGCCTCCGTAGCCTCCCGAGGCGTCTGAGCCTGGGGGCTCGTGAGGATCGGCTCCTGCAGCCCACCGAGTCTGCTGCACCAACACCCTTTCGTCTTCAACGCTATCAGGTGATGTCTTTCAAGTTTCATTTCAGGTGGGGCGCCCCGTGGCTGCATTATTCCCGGGCCGCGTGGGTCCGTCCTGCGGCGTGTATCCTTTACTTCATGTTTCTAGCTTATCTTGTTGGGGCGCCCTCGGCTGCATCATCCCAGTCGCTCGGGTCCGGCCGGCGATGTTAAATCTTCTTTGCGCTTATCTAAATGGACTTGCTCCTTCGTGATTAACATGCTTGACCTAGTTGCCCGCTCAACTGACACGAACTGCCGGAGCTTCCCCCTAACGGCACGACGCTTGCGCATGGGTCCGTCCCTGCAACGCCGACAAACCTGAATGGCTGAGCTCTGGCCGTGGCAGCCCCGCATAGCGCCACCTCGTCAAGCCTTCAGTGCCTCGTCACCCCTCCGGGGCAACTAACGGCTGACTGTCGATTGTCATGGCGAACTTGCGTTCTTTCAGTGATGAGCCTGCAGGATCTCTTCAAGGAGCAGCGTCAGGCGAGGCCCCCACGGTGTCTCCTTCACTCTCATCCGCGTGAACCGCTTGCACGTTAAAGGGGGGTGCTTGAGCATCGCGACTCAGGGCTCCTACTGGCTCTCCAGCCCTCACCCTCTGGCCTTGACCACGGCATCACGACTTGTCATACCAGCGACGGCTGAGACTCGCTCGAGGGCCGGGACCCGAGGACGTAGAGAAGAAAGGGGAGCAAAGGCGAGAGGGGAGGGACACGTGAGGACCTCGCCAAGCGACCCCTCGCCTGCCGATGCACGGACCCGGCAACACACCAGGAAGCGACTCCTGATTCTCGAGATAAGTCACCCCCCGGAAGCACTAACTAACACGGCACCGTCCCCTCACCCAACGCAATCCCATGTTAGCAACGTCGCTCTCCTTTCTCACGAGCGATGGCTGCTTGGCGCTAAGGGGACCTCCACGAGCATCGCGACTCAAGGGCTCTTACGGACCCGGGCCGCTCACCTCCTGGCCTTGACCACGGCATCGCGACCTGGCATACCAGCGACGGCTGAAGCTTGCCTTGGGACTGGGACCTGTCGGCGTAGAGCGTCAAGCCCTCGCAAGGTTTGAAAGGGAGAACTGAGCTAAGGCGGAATGAGCAACTCGCACTGCTTCACAACAAGGATCTTATTAACAAACAGGACCACAGGCACCTTACAAACCCCCACGGGGCGCTCTTTTGATTCCTCGCAGGGAGCAGATCCTAAAGAACGCTAACTACACGCGCTCCTGCAAAAGACGCCATCATCAATAGTGTGCCGCCGGGCACCGGCGCCAACCCCATCCAGATCAGAGGCGGCGACGGCCTGCCGAGCCCGCCCTGCTCCGAGAGCGGCGCAGGCTCGGGGGCTCGTAGCTGCCGTCGCTCGTCTCCGGAGTCGCGAAGAGCTCGGTGGAGTCGCTGGATCCTCCGACGCCTCCACCGCCTGAGGAGCTGCTGAGGGAGCGGTCGGCGAGCCTAGCCCTCTCCGCGCAGGGCCTCGATCACCTCTCGTGGGGAAGCACTCAAGCCGGCGCCCTTCCGCATCGAAGACCTTGAAGAGCATGACCGAAGCGCCGTTGTACTCCAGGTGGATCGCGAGGGCGCCCCTTGTCCTGCAAACCCGGGCAATCTCGCCCCAGCCTCGAGTCATGAAGACCTCGCCCGGGGCAACGACCGCAACCTCTGCCCCGGTCGCAAGGGTGCCGCAGCCCGGCGTCTGCAGCGAGCTCGAGGATCCTCCACAGGGAATCGTGAGGCGAAGAAGGAAGGAAGGCGAATCCAAGACCGAGGAGACATGGCGGCGTGGAGCACGAACTCTCGGGTGGAGCCCTCGGCGTGGACTCCAGGGGGAACGACGCACACCTTCGTGACCCGCCGGCGCCGACGGCGGCGTCGCCCGTGGCGTTCGGCATCAACCCCTTCAGAGCCCTCGATCTGGGCGTACAAGGGAAGCGGGAACCCCGGTGGTGGCCGCTCGCACCAGGGCCTCGAGACCACCTGGTGGGCACCCTGCTTCCGATGGCAGAGGGCTAGCCGTTTCTTCGGCGGGAGCTGGTCAAGACCCTCTCGGGGAGCCTTTCCCTTCTCCGCCGAGGAGAACCGGCGGATCGGAGCCATAGCAGCAAGACGGAGCAAGGACCGGGAAGAAGGAGAAGCAAGAAGAAACGGACCGGAAGGGCACGCGCCGTTCCGTACTTAAAGCCAGAGGAGGCCAACCACCGGCCTCCACGATCGCAGGTAATCATGATTCGCTTTGCATGCAGGGACTTGTCAATTCGTGCAGTTGCCGAGGCATCATGGGGAAGTGGAGACGCCCACGTCCAATCAACCACCACGCGGCGCCCAAGGCCGCAGGCTGTTAGGGCCCGCGGCGCTTCACACTTGCCCCTTCGCCTCTTTGCTCGGCCAAGCCCGGGCGCGCCTTGGGCCCAGGGGCTAATGTCGGCGTTCTGGGAATGGGGGTCCCCAGACTTGCCAGCCTGCAGCCTGCGGCGTGGCTCAAAGGGGGGCCCATCACGACCCATCTTCATCAACACAAGCTCAAGACCCTCGCGGGCCAAGCCTCATGAGGCGGACGATGGGGAGCTTCCTCGAGCACGGCCTCATCAGGCTGGCTCGCGAGGCGGAGAGATCAAGGCGGGGTACCTCACGAGGTGCCCATGGCGCAAGCCATGACGACCAAGGGCGCCCGGTGAGCGCCAGCCAGCAGATGTCCTCCTTTCCTCTTTGGTGCAAAGGGAGCAAGTGCAGGCGAGAGCATCAAGCAAAGGCGTCCATTTCGGTGCAACGAGACCAAGACCAGCCCAACGGTAGGAAGGAAGTCATTGTGGAGCCCAAGCCGGCGTCACCACCAGAGCCTTTGACAGGCGAGGACCAACTTTAGTCAGGATAAGTGTACTAGATGTTCCCCTTCAAAATGGCCAATTTTTGGTGCCCTTCCCGCTCAATATTTGGGAAGAGGCCCAGGGCCTCTGCCTATATAAATAGAGCTAGCCACCATAGTAGAGGCATCTTGGATAGACAGAGCTAGAAGCCAAGCAATCTGGAATCAGCAGAGAGAGAGCGACTGAACTCCCCCTAGCAGTTCATCACACCAGCCAAGAGCAGACCCTCGCGAGGCTGTTCTTCCTTGTATTGTTCATCACCATCAGCCCAAGAGGCAATCCACCGCACCACAAACTAGAGTAGGGTATTACACCACAATGGTGGCCCGAACTAGTATAAACCTTGCGTCTCTTGTGTTGTTCTTTGTTTAGTTTAGATCCAAGCGAGGCGGCGGGGTGTAGGTAGGTAGAGGGCGAGATCTCCGCGCGCACCCCAGTGTTCGAATCTCAAGGGTCTACCGGAACCCGAAATCCGACAGGTGTCATGAGCGTCGACTAAATGGCACTTCACCATATTTGGGCCTAAGGGAATGCATTGTGGAGTAGTTATTAGATGATTGGTTGCTAGAGTGACAGAAGCTTAAACCCTAGTTTATGCGCTACTTCGTAAGGGCCGATTTGGATCCAAAAGTTTAATGACATGGTTAGATATTATCTTAATACTTTTCTTGTAGTTGCGGATGCTTGCGAGGGGGTTAATCATAAGTAGTAGATTTGTTCAAGTAAGAACAACACCTAAGCACCAGTCGACCCACATATCAAATTATCAAAGTAGCGAACATGAATCAAACCCACATGATGAAAGTGACTAGATGAAATTCACGTGTACCCTCAAGAATGCTTTGCTTATTATAAGAGACTGTTTTGGCATGTCCTTTGCCACAAAAGTATTGGGCTACCTTGCTATACTTTATTTATAGTTATTGTTACTTGCTCGTTGCAAATTATCTTGCTATCAAACTACCTGTTACCGACAATTTCAGTGCTTGCAGAAAATACTTTGCTGAAAACCACTGGTCATTTCCTTCTGCTCCTCGTTGGGTTCGACACTCGTACTTATCGAAAGGACTACGATTGATCCCCTAAAGAGAAGTGGTTTAAATATCATCCCCCTATTAAAGAAGAAATTAAAGAACCGGTAATAGCTAAAGATGAAACTATCATTTCCAATGTTGATCCAGTTGTGCCTACTGGTTATATTGAAAAACCACATTTCCCTGTTAGGATAAAGGAACATGCTAAGGTCTCAAGTATGGTTCACAAAAGTAATATTAGAGCACCCAAACCCGCTGAACAAATCAAAGAAGAACCTAGTGTTGCTATGGTTAAAGATCTCTTGGCAGAAAATATTGATGGGCATATTATTTATTTCAGTGATGATGCTGCTAGAATTACCAAACCCGATGAAAAGGATAAACACAGACCTGTTGTTGGCATGCCTGTTGTCTCAGTTAAAATAGGAGATCATTGTTATCATGGTTTATATGACTTAGGTGCTAGCGCGAGTGCTATTCCTTTTACCTTATATCAAGAAATTATGAAAGACATAGCACCCCTGAAATAGAAGACATAGATGTCACTATTAAACTTGCTAATAGAGACACTATCACACCACTTGGGATTGTTAAAGATGTTGAAGTCTTGTGTGGGAAAATAAAATATCCTACTGACTTTCTTGTTCTTGGTTCCCCACAAGATGATTTTTGTCCCGTTATCTTTGGTAGACCTTTCTTGAACATTGTCAATGCTATATAGACTGTCATAAACAAACTGTCAGTGTTAGCTTTGGTGATGAGTCTCATGAATTTAATTTCTCTAAGTTTAGTGGAAAACCTCATAAGAAAGAATTACCTAATAAGGATGAAATAATTGGTCTTGCTTCTATTACTGTGCCTCCTACTGATCTACTAGAACAATATTTGCTAGACCATGAAACTAATATGCATATGCATGAAATAAATGAAATAGATAAAAAATTCTTTGAACAACGACCCCTGCTAAAACACAATTTGCCTATTGAAACTCTGGGAGGCCCTCCTCCACCTAAAGGTGATCATGTGTTTGAATTAAAACATTTTTATGACACTTTGAAATATGCTTATCTGGATGAGAAAAATATATATCTTGTTATCATTATTCCTAACCTATCAGAACATGAAGAAGAAAGATTATTGAAAATTCTGAAGAAGCGCCATGCTGCCATTGGATATACTCTTGATGATCTTAAGGGCATTAGTCCCACTCTCTGTCAGCACAAGATTAATATGGAACCTGATGCTAAACCCGTTGTTGATCATCAATGACATTTGAATCCTAAGATGAAAGAAGTGGTAAGAACTGAAATACTAAAACTTTTGGAAGCAGGTATAATCTATCCCATAGCTAATAGTAGATGGGTAAGTCCCGTTCATTGTGTCCCTAAGAAGGGAGGTATTACTGTTGTTCCTAATGATAAAAATGAACTAATTCCACAAAGAATTGTTATTGGCTATAGAATGGTAATTTATTTCAGAAAACTAAATAAAGCAACTAGAAAAGATCATTGCCCTTTGCCTTTTATCGATCAAATGTTGGAAAGATTATCTAAGCATACACACTTTTGTTTTCTAGATGGATATTCTGTTTTTTCTCAAATGCTGTTTCACAACCTGATCAAGAGAAAACCACCTTTACTTGCCCTTTTGGAACTTACGCTTATAGAAGTATGCCTTTTGGTTTATGCAATGCACCTGCTACCTTTCAGAGATGTATGACTGCTATATTCTCTGATTTTTTTGAAAACATTGTTGAGGTTTTCATGGTTGATTTTTCTGTTTATGGAACTTCTTTTGATGATTGCTTAAACAATCTTGATTGAGTTTTGCAGATATGTGAGCAAACTAATCTTGTCTTGAATTGGGAGAATTGCCACTTTATGGTTAATGAAGGTATTGTCTTGGGACATAAAATTTGTGAACGAGGTATTGAGGTGGATAAAGCTAAAGTTGATGCAATTGAGAAAATGCCATGTCCTAAAGATATTAAAGGTATTCGTAGTTTCCTCGGTCATGCTGGTTTCTATAGGAGGTTTATTAAAGACTTCCCTAAAATTTCTAGGCCTCTTACAAATCTTTTACAAAAGGATGTTCCATTTGTTTTTGATGATGATTGTGTAGAAGCCTTTGAAACACTTAAGAAAGCCTTAACTTATGCACCTATTGTTCAACCACCTGATTGGAACTTGCCTTTTGAAATTATGTGTGATGCTAGTGATTATGTTGTTGGTGATGTTCTAGGACAAAGAGTTGATAAGAAATTAAATGTTATTCATTATGCTAGCAAAACCCTAGACAGTGCCCAAACAAACTACTGAAAAAGAATATTTAGCAGTTGTGTTTGCCTATGATAAATTCAGATCTTATATTGTTGGTTCCAAAGTAATTGTTCACACTAATCATGTTTCTATAAAATATCTTATGGAAAATAAAGATGCTAAACCTAGACTCATTAGGTGGGTTATCTTGCTACACGAATTTCATTTACATATAACTGATAGGAAAGGAGCTGAGAACCCCGTAGCTGATAACTTGTCTAGGTTGGAAAATATTCTTGATGACCCACTACTTATTGATGATAGTTTTCCTAATGAACAATTAGCTGCAATAAATGTTTCTCATAACACTCCTTGGTATGTTGACTATGCTAATTATTTTGTTGCTAAATACATACCACCTAGTTTCACATACCAACAAAAGAAAAGATTCTTCTATGATTTAAGACATTACTTTTGGGATGACCCACATCTTTATAAATAACGAGTAGATGGTATTATTATACGTTGTGTACCTGAGCATAAACAGGAAAAAATCCTACAGAAATGTCACTCCGAAGCTTATGGAGGACATCATGCGGGAGACAGAACTGCTCACAAGGTGTTGCAATCTGGTTTTTATTGGCCTACCCTCTTCAAGGATGCCCGTAAGTTTGTTTTATCTTGTAATAAATGTCAAAGAATTGGTAATATCAATAAGCGTCAGGAAATGCCTATGAATTATTCTTGTTGTTGAACCATTTGATGTTTGGGTATTTAATTATATGAGACCTTTTCCTTCCTCTAATGGGTATACACATATTTTGGGTGTTGTTGATTATGTTACTAAGTGGGTAGAAGCTATTCCAACTAGCAGTGTTGATGATAACACTCCTATTAAAATGCTTAAAGAAGTTATTTTCCCAAGGTTTGGAGTCCCTAGATATTTAATGACTGATGGTGGTTCACACTTTATTCCTGGTGCTTTCCGTAAAATGCTTGCTAAATATGATGTCAACCATAGAATTGCATCACCTATCATCCTCAATCTAGTGGTCAAGTTGAACTTAGCAATAGAGAAATAAAATTAATAGTACAAAAAAATGTCAAGAGGTCCCGAAAGAATTGGTCTAAGAAATTAGATGACGCACTTTGGGCTTATAGAACAACATATAAAAATCCTATGGGTATGTCTCCCTATAAAATGGTTTATGGAAAAGCTTGTCATTTGCCTCTTGAGTTAGAACATAAAGCATATTGGGCAATTAAAGAACTCAACTATGATTTCAAACTTGCCGGTGAAAAGAGGTTATTTGATAATATCTCACTAGATGAATGAAGAACCCAAGCTAATGAAAATGCCAAATTATTTAAATACAAAGTTAAAAGATGGCATGACAAAGGAATCCAAAAGCGGGAATTCAAAGTTGGAGAATATGTTCTTTTGTACAACTCTCGTTTTAGATTCTATGCAGGAAAACTTCTCTCCAAATGGGAAGGACCATATATTATCGAAGAAGTTTATCGTTCTGGAGCCATCAAAATAAATAATGCCGAAGGTACTAACCCGAAGGTGGTCAATGGGCAAAGAATTAAACACTATATCTCCGGTACGTGTATTAATGTTGAAAGCAATATTATTCAAACCATGACACCAGAGGAACAGATAAAAGAAACCTTCCGGAACACTCCAGAATCATGAAAAAAGACGAGGTACGTGATATGGTAAGTAAACGGACTCCAAAAAATCCGCAAAAATATTTTCTGTCAGCTTTGGAATATTCTAAAAATTAGGAAAATAAGAAACAACCAGGAAGGCAACCGAGGAGGGAACAAGACACCAGGGCGCACCTGGCATGCCTGGCGCTCCCAGGTGGGTTGTGCCCACCTCGGGGACCTTCCCGACTCTGTTTTCCCCTCGTTTTGCATGTTTCCCAAGATAATTTTTTTTCATATATCCCCCGAACGTATTGACCACCATATCATAGAGAAATCTTCTGTTCTTCTTTCTTGTTTTTTTCTGATAGATCTAGATCGCCATGGCCGCTCTAAGCTTCTCCAAGGACTAGTTCTTCAAGAGGGTAATCAACGCCTACTTGTCGTAGGTGGTGAAGCACCCTCAAACCATCGAGATGTGTGAGGGGGCTAGGTGCTCCACATCCGGACGTTCAAGGACCCAAAGGGAAGGGAACCGTGGAGGCGAGGCTCGAAGCCATGGAGCAAGAGGTCTTCAATTGCAAGGCGATGGTGGATCACGGACTCAATGCCAATCACCTCATGATTACGGATTTCACCAGTGATCTCAAGGTTGATGGCCGGTCCGTGTAGGTGTCGTCTTCACCCTCAACGAGCAAATCAATTTTTTGCAAAGCCAAATCTATGATCTCCAAAACCAACTCTTTGAATACGAGGTAAGATTTAAAGGTATGAGTTTGGCTGCCAGTTGCAGGACTCGTGAGACTCGTTCTTCCTTTTATGATGGTGAGCCACTGTCATGGAAACCGAAGGATAAGCTTGCTACTACCTCATCACCACCACCTCCTTCTTCGTCACCAAAGGAGACTTGAGTTCATGGTATGGGAACTCCCCTTGGCTTTTGCCAAGCTTGGGGGAGGTGCCCCGGTATCGTATCACCACCACTTTCTTTGCCTTTATTTATCTTAGTTCGATCATTAGTTATCTTTTGAATTAGTTGAATAAAAGTTTAGTTCGAATCTTTTCTTTTCGAGTGCTTGCTTAGTGATCTATTTATATATGTAATCGTGTGCAAGATATATAATAGAGAGTAGTTTGAGTTTTGTTTCTTTACTCTTTTGTTCCAATAAAAAGAAGGAAAATAAATGAAAAAGATCATATGCTAATCTTATGGTAAGTAATGACATCACATAAGGAAAAGTGTAAGTGGTAAAATTTATTGGAGATTGACAAACATAGCATTGGTCAATGATGCAATTCATGAAAGAATTAATAAGGGAAGAGAAGATTCACATGCAAATACACTATCTTGGACATCGTTTATGATTGTGAGCCCCCATTAAATATTATGTGTCAAAATTGTTGACGTTAGACAAGGAAGTCAACCTAATGATTTATGTTTGTTCATATCCACATAGAAGTTATATTGTCATAGATCCTTAAACATGTGGTGCTTGCTCAGTATCATTGCTAGCCAAAAAATTTGCACTAAGTAGAGATACTACTTGTGCATCCAAAAAACCTTAAACCCAAAATCTTGTTTTGAGAGTCCACCATACCTACCTATGGATTGAGTAAGATCCTTCAAGTAAGTTGTCATCGGTGCAATAAGGCAATAAAAATTGCTTCTAAATGTGTTGGATCATTTAGTGTAAGAGAAAATTGAGCGTTGTACGAACTTGTGATGGCAAAATAATAAAAGCGACAGACTACATAATAAAGGTTGCCATCATAAGGGGCAACATAATGTGACGTTCTTTTGCACTAAGAGATTGAGCATACCAGCCCAAAAGCACATGCCAACCTTGGCTTCCTTCTGCGAAGGGCCTATCTTTTACTTTTATGCATTTACTTTCATGTAAGAGTCAAAGTATTCTTCCCTATTCCTTTTTATTTTATATTTTCGCAAGCATAATGTGGTGAGGAAAGATCTAGGCACATATATCCTGTTGGGTATGAGTGGGCATGAGTTATTATTATTGAAATCACCCTTGAGGTGAATACTTTGGGAGGCGAAACTATAAGCCCCTATTTTTCTATGTGTCTGGTTGAAACTTTTTGTTCATGCGTATGTTGTGAGTGTTAGCAATCACAGAAGGTTAAAATGATGGTTGAGTATGTGGACTTGCCTAAAGGCTCCAACACGAGACCCTTCTGAAAATATGATGAATTGTAGTTGCAAAGTTAACTGAGAACATAGTTTGTTGGTTTTCAATAAGGTTTATGCTTTATACTTCAGTGTTGTGATGAATTGTCACTTGTTCATGAGAAGTTATATGATAAAAGTTATGTGATGAATTTTTATGTTAAAGTTCTTTGTTGTCATAATAATAAGCATGATGCTTCTATGTCCGTATTTTATTTTTACCGACACCTCTCTCTCTAAGCATGTGGACATGTTTTTTGATTTTGGTTTTCCCTTGAGGACAAGCGAGGTCTAAGCTTGGGGGAGTTGATACGTCCATCTTGCATCATGTTTTCCTACTGTTATTTACAATGTTTTTATGCATAATGCTTTATGGAGTAATTCTAATGCCTTTTCTCTCATAATATGCAAGGTTTACACAAAGAGGGAGAATGCTGGTAGATGGAATTCTGGACCTGAAAAAGCTACGTTAGAGTTACCTATTCTGCATATCTCCAAATGAGCTGAAAATTTATGGAGAATTATCTTGGAATATATAAAGAATATTGGAGCAAATATCTACCGAAGGGGGGCACACTGGTTAGCTCAAGACACCAGGGCACGCTTGGGCCCCTAGGCGCGCCCTGGTGGGTTGTGCCCTCCTCGGTGTCAGAGTAATGGGCCACGGGTAGCCCAACCCGATGTGACACCCCTGATTCAATCGTACACTAATCATGCACGCAAATGTGTAGGATCAAGATCAGGGACTCACGGGAAGATATCACAACACAACTCTAAAACATAAATAAGTCATACAAGCATCATAATACAAGCCAGGGGCCTCGAGGGCTCGAATACAAGTGCTCAATCATAGAAGAGTCAGCGGAAGCAACAATATCTAAGCACATACATAAGTTAAACAAGTTTGCCTTAAGAAGGCTAGCACAAACTGGGATACAGATCGAAAGAGGCGCAGGCCCCCTGCCTAGGATCCTCCTAAACTACTCCTGGTCGTCGTCAGCGGGCATCACGTAGTAGTAGGCACCTCCGGTGTAGTAGAAGTCGTCGTCGATGGTGGCGTCTGCCTCCTGGGCTCTGGCATCTGGTTGCGTCAACCAGGTAGAAAGGAAAAGGGGGAAAAGGGGGAGAAAGCAACTGTGAGTACTCATCCAAAGTACTCGCAAGCAAGGAGCTACACTACATATGCATGGGTATATGTGTAAAGGGCCATATCGGTGGACTGAAGCTGCAGAATGCCGAATAAGAGGGGATAACTAATCATGTCGAAGACTACGCTTGGCAGCAGACTCGTCTTGCAAACATGTAGAAGAGAGTAGATGAAGTCCTCCAAGTAGCATCGCATAGCATAATCCTACCCGCGATCCTCTCCTCGTAGCCACATTAGAGAGCGACCACGGGTTGTATCTGCACTTGGAAGGGTGTGTTTTATTAAGTATCCGGTTCTAGTTGTCATAAGGTCAAGGTACAACTCCAAGTCGTCCTATTACGAAGATCACGACTATTGAATAGATTAACTTCCCTCTGAGGGTGCACCACATAGCCCAACACGCTTGATCCCATTTGGCGGACACACTTTCTGGGTCATGCCCAGCCTCGGAAGATCAACACGCCGCAGCCCCACCTAGGCCAACAGAGAGGTCAGACGCTGGTCTAAACCTAAGCGCCGCAGTGCAGGCCCATCGCCCTTAGCACACACGCACGTGCGAGGTAATTTGAAGCGAACTAGCCCCTTAATACAAGAGCAGGCTTACGTTCCAAACCGGTAGCGATCTCGATGACCTATGTTGTGTTGAAGGATATCTATATGATCCGATCGATTGCATAAGACCAGCGGTAGCAATAGAGCGAGGAAAGTATCTGAAAAGACAGTTCTTTTCAATTTCGATTATCTATATATTAGTTCATTTCTATTTCTAGATATCTATTTCTATATATTAGTATTAGTTGTTGCTATCACTATTTCTCCCTCCGGTGGCCTTGAGGCGTCTCGCTCTGGAGTACCAGAAACTGGTGGACAAAAAAGTCGCTGACGTCACGAAGGCTTTGGCTGATACCACGGCGTCAAGTGCCCATAACTGTTCCCGCGTAGTTGGTCAGTGCGTATAGGCCAGTAGCCAGACTCAGATCAAATACCAAGATCTCGTTAAGCGTGTTAAGCATCCGCGAATGCCGACCAGGGCCAGGCCCACCTCTCTCCTAGGTGGTCTAAACCTGCCCTGTCGCTCCGCCACAAAGTAACAGTCTAGGGCTGTCAGGAACCCAGGCCCACCTCTACCGGGATGGAGCCACTTGTCCTTTCAACCCCCTCATCAGAATCACTTGCGGGTACTCAACGAGCTGAACCGACTTTAGTCACCACATGTGTCATGTATAAATTATATAGAATATACCCGTGATCACCTCCCTAGTGATCACGGCCCGATAGTATAGCATGGCAGACGGACAAGAATGTAGGGCCTTGAGAAGCAGTAGCATCCTATACTAAGCATGTAGGATTGCGGTAAAGGTAACAATGAGTAGTAGCAAGGACAGGATATGCATCGGGATAGGATTTAAAAGCGATAACGAGCTACACTACTCTAATGCAAGCGGTATAGAAGAGAATAGCGATATCGGTGATCAAGGGGGCTTGCACGGTTGCTCGGAACAAGAAGGAGAATTCGTCGGTGGCGTAGTCGACCACGGGGGCATCGGCATCGTCACAGGGGTCTACGAAGAGAAAAGGGGGAGAAACAGTAAATACATAGCAAGCAAGTGCATAACAGGATATGAAGAGAGCTAGGCGTGTTCTAGCGCGGTATGAGGTGATCTGGGAGAGGGGAAACATCCGAGAAAATATCCCCAGTGTTTCGCGTTTCCGGACAGATGAACCGGAGGGGGAAAGTTGCGATTCGATATGCTAGGGGTGTGTGGTGGACGAACGGGCTGCGTATTCGGATTTGTCTCGTCGTTCTGAGCATCTTTCATGTAGAAAGTATTTTCATCGGAGCTACGGTTTATTTTATATGATTTTCTAAAGTTTTAAATCATTTTTAGAATTTATTTAATTAATTTAATTCAACATTATCCAAAAGCAGTGCATCTTGACATCATCATGGCGTCGACATTCAACGAAGGTGTTGGTGGTCAAACCGGCGTGTGGGTCCCGCATGTCATATCGCTTTTTTCTAATTAGGGTTTAACGAATCTAATTCTTGTCTAATTAATTAACAATAGTTAATTAGGTTACCCAAGCAGGATTAATTTAGTTAATTAATTTAATTAATTAAATAATTAAATTTATTACTATTATTATTTTAATCCCTTTTTAAACCGTTACGGGGTGGGGCCCGTTGTCAATGGTTAAAGGGCCAAGCAGGCGCTTCATAAGCGGTGCAGGCACCAGCCCGCTTCGGTGGAGTGAGCGTCGTCAGGCGCCCGGCGAAGGCCGAGCTTAGGCGGCGTGAGCCTGACAGCCAGGCCGGCAGGCAGCGAGGCGGAGGCCGGCGGGGACGGACCCGAGCGGCACCGTGAGGCGGCGAGCAACGAGGAGGTTCGGTGGCGTCTTGGTGGCGACTACTGGTGCGTGTAGAGCGGAGAAGCCTGAGCGAGCGAGGCACGCTGCCGAAGCGCGTGGAAGCAGCGGCTAAGCGTGTTATGTCAGCCGAAGGTCGCGACAGGTGTAACCGGGAAGCGAGATGGGGCGGTGATGCGGTGGCAAGCATGCATCAGTGGCGGACGGTCGCGATGATGACAGTGTGGGCGCGTCGCACACGAGACCGAAATCGAGGAGAGGGAGGATTCGTTGCTCACTCCGTTGCGAGATCTGGGCGGCGAGGCTCGATGATGCAAGCTAGGGAGGAGGGCGAGGGCGTGTGCAATCCGTCGAGGAGGTCAGCGCGAGTCCAGCGGCGTCGTGGTGGTGGGGACGGGTCGAACAGCGGCGGCATCGGGTCGGCGATGAGGCGAGCCACGGCGTCGGTAGGCGCCCGAGGAGAGGAGGAGCGCGAAGAGTCCACGAGGCGGTCTGAGGAGACTGGTGGCGGTGGCCTTAGCGCGCTTGATGACTTCGTCGGTAGCGGCCGTCGGGAGGAGGATCGGCGGCGCCCTCCCGAGCCTGGCGTGCGTGTCTGTGTGTGCGCGTGTGTTGCGTGTGGTGGCGGCGGGGTGGGAGACGAGGGGGAGGTGGGGATCGTGAGGGGAGTGGGTCGTTCGGGGGTTATGTCACGAGGGAGGGGCCATATAGGCCAGGAGAGGTGCGGCTGGGCCGGTGGCCGAATGGGCCGGCCTGCTGGGCCAAAGCCCAGTGGGGGCCTTTCTCTCTTTTCCCTTTTTTCTGTTAGTTTGTTTTCTGTTTTCTTTTATTTCTTTTTCTTTTCTGTTTTATTTAGTTTAAAGCACTTAGGCACTTTGTAAAATTATGCTTTCTTCAATATAATTACTTTAGCAATATTTGTCACACACCGAACATTTTTGTTTAATATTTTAAAACTTTTGTCGTTTAACTTGAATTTGAATTTTGAATCCGAACGGGGTTGGATCATCGAGATTAACAACTTGTGTCGTGGTGATGTGGCATCGTTAGCGAGATTACTGTAGCTTAAATATCGAGGCGTCACACGAGTCCTGAATATTCTAAAACATCGGACATTGCGCCCTCAAGACACCAAGATTGAGCACCGCCTTCCTCTGACCGGCTAGTCAGGTGGCTGGCTGTCGGAAGGCGGCCAAGATCCAGAAGGCGGCGCCAAGACAAGCCGACTCCCGGCAAGCGGCCTCCAGAGAGGCCGGCTCCTGGTAGTCGGCTCCCAGGCGCCCTCAAAGTCTGCAGCCTCATTAAGAGGACAAGAACGAATATGGCTACAGTGTAGCCCCTCACCCCCACGATCGGAGCTAAGCGAGGGAACAGTGCCCCGTACAGGCGGAGGTCGCTGTCCGGCGTAGCACTGTTGCCCCTCCTCCCTTGACATCACGCTGGTCCGGCGGAGCTTTGCACCACGATGGCCTGTCGGGACGGCCCACAGGCGGCAGGCCCTACCTGGCAGCGGGCAGCATACAAGGCGGAGGGAGATAGACCAGCCAGACCCGAGGGAAGCCGGCTTCCAGCAGGCGGCCCATTCTCTCCTCGGGGCTCACAAGCCATTAACTAGATGAGACGGGGAGTGGCTACAGTGATCTCTCCCTTGGCAGCAACTGTAGCCACGCCCTCCTGACAAGCTGCATCATTAGCATAAGCGGCTCTGATAACCAGCAGCACTGCAAGGCTCGCGATCGTGAGTGCGGCTGTCGGCTTCGAGCCAGACCAGTCGGCGGGGCCCACCAGGCGGCGGGCCCCAGCAGCCGGCGGAGAAGTCGGCGCCTAGAGACACTGGCAGCCGTGACCTACACCCGGCTGGATTACCATTGTACCCCTGGGGGTAGGCCTATATAAACCCCCCAGGGCACCCATGCAAAGGGTTCCCAACTCCTTAGAACTAGATACATACCTAGAGAGGAGAAGAGCTACCCTTGCCTTCTCCTACCTCCGCCAGACAGCTCGAGGAGCACCATTCTACCCACTGTGACCTTAGTGATCATGCGGAGACCCCGCAGTGCAGGATTAGGGGTGTTATCTCCTAGGAGAGCCCCGAACCTGGGTAAAGTTCGCCGGCGTTCGTGTTTACGCCTTGTCCCGCTTCTAGGCACCGGTGACGTTCTACTCGCTCCCACTATGATAAGCCATCCTTTGGCATATGTCGCACCCAACCCCCGACATTTGGCGCCCACCATGGGGCGAGGTGCACCGTCGTCCAGGAGACCTGTTACAGATAGGAACCCTTTTCCTCCTGGCGGCGCAGCCAGCCCGGCTACGCCAGATGGCACTGCGTCAGCCTTGTTGCAGCCCGGAGATCGCGCTGGCGGCGAAACTGCCTCGCCCGGCGTTGTTGGCGGGATCCACCTCTCCGACGAGCCCGCATCCAACGCGGGCACCGCGGCCCCGAAGGCCGCCTCATCAGCCTCCTCGACCAGGTCCATGTCGCCGGTGAGCCTGCTGCCGACTGTGAGTCGGTCAGTTCCACCGACCCGATGTTTGTCGACTCCGAATCTGCATCGCTTGACGCATTCCCCACCAATGTGGTGGTCTACGACGAGCGGCCTCCTTGCGCGGAGAGCGGTGAAAGCGCCGTCACGGAGGTGCTTGTCATCGACCACAGCGAGCACTCTGGCGGAGGCGCTCATGACCCGCTCCACGCGGCACTGCAAGACCTGATGGCGCCCATCCCAGAAGATGGCGGCACCGAGATGCTGGAAGCACGCCATGTCCAGCTCGTCGAGAGCGCCAAGAAGCTGGCCAGCATGAGACGCCTGTTGGAAGCCTACCAGCGCGAGATGGACCACGCTGTGGGCGGCACGCTGGCTCCCGTGGGGCCCAGCCGCCTTGGCATGGTCCAACAGCGCAGCGTGGCCATCGCCAACCTGTTCGGGGCAGATCGCCCCGTCTACGCCACGCCTGCAGAAAACATACGAGCTGCTCAGGCGGCTGCAGAAGAGCTGGACAAGTTCGAGGGCGAAGAACGTCGCTAGATGGCGGAGCGCGTCCAGCGGCTCCTCGACGCGGCTGCCGAGTAGCACGAGGCCAGCTGCCGCACTGAGGTGCCACATCGGCAAAACGACGATCTGCCTTCCTGCCAAGATCAAGGCACGACATCTCGGACGCCGACTGGTGGCGTCCGCGGAAGAAGAGACAAGGAGTCGGCTGCCAGCTGCAGTCGGACTCGCATCACCATAGAGCACGACCAAGACGGCCGCCCAAGAGCAGTGGAACAACGGGATGACTGTCCGCCTCCTCCCCCTCACAGGGAAAGGCACGTCTCCCCACCGCCTGTTGATCACCCGACACTCGGCGACCGCCTTGGCCGCCGAGAGGGAGTTGGAGAGAACGATGTGCGCCACCGGATCGACCGTCTCCATCGGTCCTTGGCGCTAGAAGAGGAAGATGAGTTGGGTCCGCCGTGTTTCGGCCCCCGCATTCGAGACGAGCCTTTCCCCAAAGGGTTCACGCTCCCAAGAGACACGCCCAAATACACCGACTCCGTGAAGCCGGAGGACTGGCTGGTCGACTACTCCACAGCCGTTAGCATAGCAAACGGCAACAAGCGCGTTGCTGTGAAGTACGTTCGCTCATGCTCCGAGGCTGGCCGGACATGGCTGAACGATCTGAAGCCCGCAGCATCAACAGGTAGGTCGACTTCACGGCGCGCCGTCCATAACTTCACCGGCCGCGTACAAGCGGCCGCCCAAACCTCGCCGGCTTTCCTTGTGCGTGCAAGGCCCCAACCGGTCGACTCGCGACTACCTCACGTTGGGCGAGCTCCGCAACTCTTGTGAAGGCATGCGAGTGCGAGCCATCCAGTACTTCATAGCTGGGTGCGAGGGCACCTGCTCAACACCGACTCCTCTGCGGCAATGGCGACCCTCGACGAGCTGCTGTTCATAGCGAATAAATATGCCACGCCGACTCTTCCATGAAGGCAGAGATCCAAGTTGATGCCTGCAGCAGCGGCCCTCCCAAGCTCCTCGGACTCCGGTGGCGAAACCGGTCGGCATCAATCTTGAAGCGACCACAAGCGCAAGGCCCGCGGCGGCTTCCACCAGCCGGCGGTGGCGATAATTGAGCCGGCGGCGGAAGGGCAACCTCCTCCCAAGCGCCAGAAGGGCAGCAAGCCCAACTGGTTGCCCGCCTTCTCGTACGAGTAGACTCTCGATGCCCCCTGCAAGTTTCACAGCGGCGCGAAGCCGTTGAATCACACCACTCAGAAGTGTCACTGGCTCAACAGAATCGCCAAGGGCGACGGACTCCAGCCTCCCCCGCCGCCTCCTCCCCAGTAGCCGGTGGCCCGACCAGTCGGAGCTATACAAGATGAATACCCTGAGGAGCAGGGAGCCTACGTCGTATTCAGCAGCATAGCCAGTGATAAGCGCAGCAGACAGCAGCAGCACCAAGAAGTCAACGCGGTGGCGTCCGAGCCCCCAAAATTCATGCACTGGCCGGAGAAGCCCATCAGTTGGAGTCGGGCTAACCACCCGGAGGTGATGCCCTCGCCCGGTTCTTATGCTCTGGTCCTGGATGCCACCTTTGCAACCGATAAGCGAGCTGCTCGGTTCTCCCGGGTCCTAATAGATGGCGGCAGCAGCATCAACATCCTGTACCAAGCAACTATGGAGAAGTTAGGAATAAAACAGAGACAGCTTCACCGCAGTCGGACAGTATTTCATGGCATAGTTCCTGGCCTTTCCTGCTCTGCAATTGGCAAGATTCAGATAGATGTCCTCTTCGGAGACAAAGATCATTTCTGTAGGGAGCCAGTTTGGTTCGAAGTGGTAGACCTTGAAAGCCCCTATCATTCACTCCTTGGTAGGCTAGCTCTGGCCAAGTTCATGGCGGTCCCCCACTATGCTTATATCAAGATGAAGATGCCAAGTACCAAGGGAATCTTGACCATAGTCGGAGACTACAAGAAATCGTCCGCCTGTGTGACGGACAGTAGCCGGCTAGCCGAGTCCCTCGTGATAGCGGCTGAGAAACGACTCCTTGATCGGGTTGTGGCGATGGCAAGCAAGCAGCCAGAGATGTCGCCCGACCCTAAGGAGTCGGAAGCCGAGGGCTCGTTCAAGCCGGCCAAAGAGACAAAGAGGATACCCTTGGACCCGGAGCACCCGGAGAGGCACGCTGTCATAGGTGCAAACATGGACAGCAAATAGGAAGGCGAGCTCGTCGATTTCCTCCGTGAGAATCAGGACATCTTTGCATGGTCCAAGGACATGCCGGGTGTTCCGACGGAATTCGCCGAGCACAAGCTACACGTCCGATATGACGCCAAGCCAGTCAGGCAGCCCTTGCGCCGCCTATCAGAAGAAAAGAGAAGAGTTGTGGGAGAGGAGATAGCCCAGCTTCTAGCAGCAGGCTTCATTATGGAGGTTTTCTTTCCAGAATGGCTGGCCAACCCAGTGCTAGTGTTGAAGAAGAACAAGCAGTGGCGCATGTGTATTGATTATACCAGCCTCAACAAAGCTTGCCCCAAGGATCCCTTTGCCTTGCCAAGTATTGACCAAGTGATAGACTCCACAGCAGGATGCGAGCTGCTGAGCTTTCTTGGTGTGTACTCAGGGTACCATCAGATCAAATTTGAACCCGCGCATGCGGTGAAGACCGCCTTCATCACACCATTGAACCTACGCTGCGACCATGACATTCGGCTTGAGGAATGCCGGCGCCATGTTTCAGCGTTGCATGCAGAAATGCCTCCTCAAGCAACTGGGAAGGAATGCCCACATTTACGTGGACAATATTATGGTGAAGACGGAGAAGCGTGGCACTCTGCTAGAGGACCTCAAGGAAACCTTTGATAACTTGCACCGATTTTAGATCAAGCTCAACCCGGAGAAATGTGTCTTTGGAGTACCGGCCGACCAGCTCCTCGGCTTTATGGTCTCAGAACGCGGCATCGAGTGCAACCCTGTGAAGATCAAAGCCATCGAGAGGATGGAGGTACCCACCCGACTGCTGGATGTGCAGAAGTTCACCGGCTGTTTGGCATCCATCAGCCGCTTCGTCAGTCGGCAGGGCGAGAAGGCTGTTCCTCTGTACCAGCTCATGAAGAAGACCACTTTTTTCGAGTGGAATGACAAGGCGGATGAAGCTTTCCTCCATCTCAAGAAGATGTTGACCACTCCACCTGTCCTGGCGGCTCCGACTGATAAGGAGCCCATGCTCCTCTACATTGCCGCCACCAGCCGGGTGGTCAGCACTGTCATTGTTGTCGAGCACAAGGAAGACGGCAAAGCACTGCCGGTCCAGAGGCCGGTCTATTATTTAAGCGAAGTGTTGTCCACCTCCAAGAAAAACTACCCTCACTACCAGAAGATGTGCTATGGTGTGCACTTTGCCGCCAAAAAGTTGAAGCCATACTTTCAAGAGCATCCCATCACTGTTGTTTGCGCTGCACCTCTCGCCGAGATCATTGGAAGCAGAGACGCCTCTGGCCGAGTGGCCAAATGGGCTATAGATCTGGCCCCCTACACCATTTACTACCAACCATGCACCGCCATCAAGTCCCAAGCACTGGCCGACTTCCTCGTCGACTGGGCCGAGACCCAGTACTTGCCGCCAGCGCCGGACTCCACCCATTGGCGGATGCACTTTGATGGCTCCAAGATGCGCACCGGTCTAGGAGCCGGCATCATCCTCACCTCTCCCAAAGGCGACAAGCTCAAATATGTGCTGCAAATCCATTTCGCCGCCTCCAACAATGTGGCAGAATATGAGGCACTCATACACGGGCTCCGGCTTGCCAAGGAACTCGGCATTCGTCGGATCATGTGCTATGGTGACTCTGACTTGGTGGTCCAGCAATCGTCAGGCGACTGGGACACCAAGGACGCAAACATGGCAAGCTACCGCTTCCTCGTTTAGCAGCTCAGCGGATACTTTGAAGGGTGCGAGTTCCTCCATGTACCAATAAACGACAACGAACCGGCAGATGCTCTGGCACGGATAGGCTCCACCCGGCAAGCAATACCTCCTCAAGCGTCTGTCAAGCCATGTCCAGAATCAGATTCATTTTGTGCTCTTGACCCCAAAGCACACAGGGACCTCGGCGGCGAGCACGAGGATTCAGCGGCGGCTCGGGGGCTGCAGGCGATCGCACCGTCCGAGGACTTGAGCTGACCGGGGACTGCAGCAGTCGGCCCGGGGACTTCAACGATGCAGCAACCGGCAGCCGACTCCAACCCACCGCCTCCCGGCCCAGCCACCCTTGTGCAAGTAGCAGTCTTGATAGCTGAAGAGATAGCAACACCCTCATGGGCCCAGCCCATCCTGAAGTTTCTGGTGAACAAAGAGCTACCGACTGATGAGATCTCGGCCACGACAAGTCTGCGTCAGGCAGCGACATACACCATAGTCAGCAGAGAACTTGTGTAGCGCAGTGTCACTGGTGTTTACCAGTAGCTGCCTAGAGCGAACAAGGCCAAGCAATCATGAAAGATATCCATCAAAGGCGAGTGTGGTCACCTGCAGCGGCTTCAAAACACTCGTGGCCAAAGCTTTCCGCCACGGTTTCTTCTGGCCGACTGCTCTGGAAGACACCAAAGACTTGGTCCAGAAATGCAAAGGGTGCCAGAAGTTCTGCTCCAAACCACATCAGCCGACTTCTGCACTCAAGACTATCCCCATTGCCTGGCCCTTTGCCATCTGGGGCCTAGACATGGTGGGACCATTCAAGACGGCGTGAGGAGGCATGACTCACGGTGGAAAAGTTCACCAAATGGATAGAAGCAAAGACAATTAAGAAATTGAATGGTCCAACTGCTATGACTTTCATCTCCGACATCACCATCCGGTATGGCATACCACACAGCATCATCACCGACAAATGGCACAAACTTTGCCAAAGGCGCCTTGGCCCGTTTTTGTGCGACACAGGGCATCCGACTGGACTTAGCGTCCGTTGCCCATCCGCAGTCAAACGTCCAAGTGGAGCGAGCAAACGACCTCATTTTGTCCGGCATCAAGCCCCGACTGGTCGAACCGCTGGAGCGTTCGGCCGGCTGTTGGCTCGATGAGCTGCCAGCCGTGCTCTGGAGCCTGCGCACAACTCCGAACAAGTCAACCGGCTTCACGCCTTTCTTCCTCGTCTACGATGCCGAAGCCGTCATCCCGACAGACATATAATTCGACTCCCCTCGAGTCACCATGTACACCGAAGAGGAAGCAGAAGAAGCACGACAAGATGGCGTTGATCTGCTGGAAGAGGGCCGACTGCTGGCACTAAGCCGATCCGCCATCTACCAGCAGAGCTTGTGTCGATACTACAACCGGAAGGTCAAGCCAAGATCCTTCCAAGAGGGAGACCTTGTGCTCTGTCTGATCTAGCGAACAGCCAGCCAGCACAAGCTCTCAGCACCTTGGGAAGGCCCCTTCATCATCAGCAAGGTGTTGGGCAATGATTCTTACTACCTGATCGATGCTCAGAAGCCTCGAGCACGCAAGAGAGACGACTCCATCAAGGAGACGGAGCATCCATGGAATGCAAACCTTCTTCGAAGGTTTTACAGTTGATGCAGTATGTACCACGCCAACTTTTGTATTAAGTACGAAGACTCCAGGACCCCCGAGGAAAGCTTGGGGACTGCCCTCTTTTATGATAAGTTTTATGTTCATGAATGCGCATTCCATTATTCTTTGCCTGGCACCGGGTCCGACCAGTCGGCCCGGAGGCTTGCCGCCTTGTCCTATGAGAATACTTCCTGCAGCCAGACAAGTAGTGTGTGGCATCTAGACCAACTCTGCCGAAGCCGCAGCTCATGAGCAACCGGCCGGCGGGCGGGGCCATGAGAAGAAAGGGTGCCCAAAAAAGTCTAAGGACCCAAAGCATCTGAATAGCTCAAGGCGGCTCCCGCTCTGCCGACCGGCTCTTGAGCAGCCGCCGGCCAACTTCTATTTTAAAACTAGCTACAAAGCCCGATCGGCCAAGTACTTGCCTTCCCAAAGTGGCCAAATCACTTGATCCAAGCCACGGTCCATGAGCTGCCGTTGGGTTGGCAAGGCAACATCTAAGGGAAGGCGACAAAGGAAAAACACCAAGGGCAGCAAGCTAGAAAAGATAGAACCCGCAAAAGAATATTTACATACCAAAGGCCCTTGGCCGCATTCAATGAGAGGTTGAGAAATACACCCCTGGTGGAATTGTGTGAGACTAACAAAGTTTGTCGAGGCCCGATAAGCAGATAAAAATTAAAGCAAGTTGATAGCCTAGGGAGCAGCGAGGCGAGGTTGGCGGTATGCTGGAGTCGGCGGCGCCGGCTGGTGGAGCGGCTGGCTGGTCAGTCCCTGCGTGATCACCCTCAGCAGCAGCCGGCTTGATCGGGCCTGGCTCGTTGCTGGAGGCACGGTCGAGCTGAGGATGGCCGTCCGCTCCGACCTCTGGTGCCTCCTCTTCGCCTTCCTCCTCCCCCTCGTCTTCTCCCTCGTCGCTGGAGTCAATCACCTCGGCCGAGTCTTCGCCATCTTTCGGGTTCAGCCCGAACCACTCTGCCTATGCTGGGACGCCCTCCTCCATCAGCTCCAGGACAAATACGCTGGTGTCAGCATATTCGGCAATCGCAGCCGCCCGGGCGACAAGATCGCGCTCCACCACCGGTGCCGCCAGCTCCCCTAGGGCCTCCAGATGGAACGTGACCAGCCGGACCAGATCTAGCTCAGGATACCACGCCTTGGCAAACTCCAAGGCCCGGCGAGCACCAACCCGGGCCGAAGAGCCTTTCCAGGCCTCCAGGTGACCGGCTGCCACCTCGGCCGATCGGCGATCCGGTGGGAGACTACGCGCAGCGATTCGGTGAGCAGGCCGAGGCGGGCACAGATCTTGATGAACTGCTTGCCAAGGGATCGGGGGGCGTTGGCCGCAATCAGCGTGCCTTCCACCCTCCGTCGCTCGCGATCAGCCTCGATGGCCTGATTGGGTGGCGACAGATTGACCAGGGAAGAAGTCTGCCGAAAACAGAAAGCAAAAAATCTAAAGTAAGAGACGAGGAGACGAGCCCGGCCAGCAACCGGCAGCTCAAAGAAAGAAAAAGAGGAAAACTCACCGTCAACCATGTCCTCAATCTCATGGAAGCGAAGTCAGCATCGCCTCCACAGCCGGTCCAGTGGACCGTTCGATTCTAAACTCAGCAAGGAGGCCGGCCTCCTTGTCCTCCGCCTCCTTATGAGCCTTTTTGAGCAACTCCGCCTGCTCCGCCAGTTGCGTGACCAGCCTGTCACGCTCTTGATCAGCTTACCGCCTCCACCTCCTTGGCCTTGCAGCGGTGTTGGCTTTCGCCAGCTGCTGCTTGCAAGGTAGCGTTAGCCCTGCGAAAGATAGAAGAAAGAAAAGGCGTCAGTCGCCAGCAGAGAAGAAGAATGGTCGCCAGGGAGATCCGGCCCGACTGCTCAGCAGTCGTCCTGAATCTCGGGGACTACAGCCCGCGGGCGAGCCAGCGCGCCCCCGCGGAGAGAGGAGTCGTCAAGACAACAAGAAAGAAAAACAGTCACCGAGGAGATCCGGCCCGACTGCTCAGCAGTTGGCCCGAATCTCGGGGACTACAGCCCACGGGTGCGCCAGCGCGCCCCCGCAAAAAAATGGAAGAAACTTACTCCGGCTTTCTGACAAGTCGGCGGTCCGCTTTTCCAGCTCCTGGATCTTAGAGTTGAAGACGGCAGCACGAATACTGTGATAAGTCTACAAAAAGGAGAGTTCAGATAAAGCCAGCACTCGGAGCTTACAGATAGAAGTTCCAGGCCGCCTGCTCAACAGCCGACCCGGAACTCGGGGACTACACCCAGTGGGTGCGCTGGCGCGCACCCACAGAGAAGACAAATAAAAAATCAAAGATGTAGGAGGCCCACCCGAATGGCTGCTCGCGTTTCCAGGAACACGTTGTTGCACCTCTTGAGGGCATCGGCCTCGGCTTGGAGTTCGGCCTGAACATCCAGGATGTCCCGGTTCGGTGTCCAGTCAGCTGGCACGGCGTTGGTTGCTTCGGTGTCCGGGTTCGAGGAGCTCACGGTGCCGGCTTTCTGCGGACGTGGCGCCGAGATCGCCTTCGTGAGCCGGCGACACGTTGGCGTGCGGGCCTAAGGAGTCGGGCCCTTCACCACCTCGCTTCCGGCTGGAAGCACCGGCGGATCTTTCGACTGCTTGTCCCGCGACTCCCTGGATGGCGGCGGCGGGGGCACGACCACGTCCAGCATTATGACGTCGCCGCCCTCCCTCTCCATGGTCGGTTGCTCATTGCCGGCTCCTCCGGTCGACGCCATGAAGTCCAGCGGTGGAGGCGCGTAGCTCAAGGGGACAACAAGCAGCGGCTCCTGGCGGTGCGACGCTTCTTCGAGGCGCTTCTTCGCGGCGACGTCCGCCTCGGCCTCCTTCAGCTTCTTCAGTGCCGCGGCTTCAGCCTTGTCCGCCTCCTCCTTCTCCCGACGGGCAGCTTCCTGCTCCGCGCACGCCTTCCTCAAGTTCCGCTCCTTCGCCTCCCGGAGGTCGGCGGCTGGGTCAATTCGCCGGAGGAGGAAGAAGTCTGCACCGACCCAATAACGGAGCCGGCGGCCGATTTCTTGAGAGAGAGTGGGGCCTAAAAATTCAAGAAAGTAAACTTAAGAGCTCAGATGGAAGTAGCCAGACAAGTAAAAAAGCACGAAAGGAGATACGTACGCTGACACAAGGGGAGGCGCCTTCGGGAGCTTCTGGAACTTGGCCACCTTCGCGGCGGCTTCCTGCCGCTTGGTCGCGGCGTCCGGGTTCTTGGGCTTTTTCGGCTGGCTGCCGAACAGGGTAGCACCCTGCTTACGCTTACACGTGCCGCCTCGGGCGGTCGGCTCGGCGGAGGGCCTGCATCCACTGTGCCGGCTATTCACGACGGGCGCGACACGTCCTCCTCATCGTTGTCATCTGGCCAGGACCCGACGCCGCCACCTTCTTCAGAGCCGTCTGCTCCATGGAAGCCGTCTGTGGCGTCATCTTCCAGGGCGGCCGCCCCCAAGTCGGGGTCGTCCACGTCGCTTACGGCCCGATCCGGCGCGTAGGGACCGTCCGCCCCCACTGCGGCGTTGGCTGCGTCCGACTCGAGGACCTGTTCAAGGGTAAAAAGACGGACTAATCAAACCACAAGGCGAGATCAAGCAAAGTAGAGTTGAAGAAAGAAGAGACCAGATAACTTACGGCTGGCGGCGGGTTCGCACGGGAGTACGACTCCTTGCCAAACACCCAGGGCACCTCGAGTCGGAGATCAGAGATCTCGTTCACCAAGTTCGCCACCTCCGCGGCCGGCATCTCCTTGGTGCACAGTCGGCACGGGTCGCGGTGCCCGCTCATCCGACTGATCAAGTGAGGCCGGCGTTGGAGCGGGAGCACCCGGCGCGCGACGAAGGCGACCAACAGGTCGAACGCCTTGAGGCCCTCGGCGTCGGTCAGCACCCGGAGCCGGTTGATTGCCGCGGCGCTGTCCGCTGACACCGGTTTAGGCTTGTAGCCCCAGTTGGCCCGAGGCTCTACTGGGGGGCCGGCTTCGTAAGCCGGTAGGTTCAGGAAGTCGGCGGCCAGGTCGGTGTTCTCCACGTAGAAGTAAGACTGCTGCCACATCTTGACCGACTATGGAAGCTTGATGACGGGGAAGGCGTTTGCCGGAGAAGGCCGGTGCACCCCGACAAAGGCACCGCACTGGGCAGCCACCTCCTTTGCGGACGTGCCCAGTTTGGTGGAGAAGAAGGTCCCCACAGCTCGATGGTGGGGGGATGCCGAGGTAGCCCTCACACATCGTGACAAAGGTGGCAAGGAGCATCACAGTGTTGGGCGTGATGTGATGAGGTTGGAGGTGGTAGAAGTTGAGGAACGAGCGAAAGAAGTCGCTCACCGGAAGGCTGAATCCGCAGATGAAATGCGAGGGGAACACCACCCGCTCGCCCTCCCTCGGCGCCGGCGAAATCTCCTTCGCCGGGGCCAGGCACGTCTTCACCAACTCCGGGCCGGGAAGGCGCCGCGTGTCGCGGAGGAAGGAGATGTGATCATCGTTGATGTTGGACCCATCCCAGCCTCCTCCCCGCTCGCGCGCCATGGGCGGCTCGAGGGAGCAAATGGCGCGGCTGGGGAGCGAAGGACCGACGCGGGAGTGCGGCAGCGAGAGGAAGAAGAAGGCAAACGGGAAGCAGGAGAATGCGTGCGTGCTCTGCCGCTCCCCCTCCCCCTACTTATAGCCCAGGGGCTACGAAGTCGAGGGGGCGGGGTGTGGGAACGTGGGATCGGCTGCGCCCATGATCGTGGCCACGACCCCGCGTCTCCCCATTTACTACGCGAGTTACTCTGCACAGTAACTCTGCGAAGAAACCCAACCGCCCACCTCGGCCGCAGCGGATCCGCCCGGACGCCGAGGCCCGGTAGTGGCGGGCCCAGCCTGCTGTCGCGTCCCATCGCGCGCGTGGGCTGGCAGACTGGCCCGGAAAACAGGCGCCATGTGGCGTGCTCATGGCGGGCGGCGGGCTGAAAAGCTTGGCTAGCATGCCACCTGTTCCCCGTTGTGGCATTTGAAATTCTCAGACAAGTCCGACTGGCGGAGGCCGGCTCCCTCCAGGCAGCTCACCGGAAGACGGATGACGCTACTATCTCAAGCATCCGGAGAAGAAACTGTTGAGGCCCCTTGGCTCCTTGACCGCGGCGCCTCGCCAGCTTCGGGGACTACTGTCGGAGTAATGGGCCACGGGTAGCCCAACCCGAGTCCCTGAATATTCTAAAAACATCGGGCCGACTGCGCCCCTCAAGACACCAAGATGGAGCACCGCCTTCCTCTGACCGGCTAGTCAGGTGGCCAGCTATCAGAAGGCGGCCAAGCTCCAGAAGGCGGCACCAAGACAAGCCGACTCCTCGCAAGCGGCCTCCAGAGAGGCTGGCTCCTGGCAGTCGGCTCCCAGGCGCCCTCAAAGTCTGCACCCTCATTAAGAGGACAAGAACGAATATGGCTACAGTGTAGCCCCTCACCCCCACGATCGGATCTGAGCGAGGGAACAATGCCCCATACAGGCGGAGGTCACCATCCGGCGCAGCACTGTTGCCCCTCCTCCCTTGACGTCACGCCAGTCCGGCGGAGCTTTGCCCCACGATGGCCTGTCGGGACGGCCCGCAGGCGACGGCCCCTACCTGGTAGCGGGCAGCATACAAGGCAGAGGGAGATAGACCAGCCGGACCCGAGGGAATCCGGCTTCTAGCAGGCGGCCCGTTCTCTCCTCGGGGCTCGCAAGCCATTAACCACATGAGACGGGGAGTGGCTACAGTGATCTCCCACCAGGCGGCGGGACTATAGCCACGCCCCCACGAACAAGCCTGCGTCATTAGCATAGCGTCTACAGTAACCAGCAGCCGGCAAGGCCCACGGTCGGCGGGTACGGCCTGTCGGCTTCGAGCCAGACCAGTCGGCGGGGCCCACCAGGCAGCGGGCCCCAGCAGCCAGCGGAGAAGCCGACGCCCAGAGACACTAGCAACCGGGACATACACCCGGCTGGATTACCATTGTACCCCTGGGGGGTAGGCCTATATAAATCCCCCAGGGCACCTATGCAAAGGGTTCCCAACTCCTTAGAACTAGATACATACCTAGAGAGGAGAATAGCTAGCCTTGCCTTCTCCTACCTCTGCCAAACAGCTCGAGGAGCACCATTGTACCCACTGTGACCTTAGTGATCATGCGGAGACCCCGCAGAGCAGGATTAGGGGTGTTATCTCCTAGGAGAGCCCCAAACCTTGGTAAAGTTTGCCGGCGTTCGTGTTTACGCCTTATCCCGCTTCCAGGCACCGGTGACGTTCTACTCACTCCCACCATGATAAGCCATCCTTTGTCATATGTCGCACCCAACCCCCGACACTCGGCCCACCTCTGGTGCCCATCTTCTGGTGTATAGGTCAATTTGACCTAGAAAAAATCAGGGGCAGGGGGCTTTCAGGATGAAGCACCGCCATCTCGAGGCGGAACTTGGGCAGGAGCACTTTTGCCCTCTGGCAGAGCGATTCCGCCGAGGGAACTTCCCTCCCGGAGGGGGAAATCATCGCCATCGTCATCACCAACAACCCTCCCATCTTTGGGAGGGCAATCTCCATCAACATCTTCAACAACACCATCTCCTCTCAAACCCTAGCTCATCTCTTGTGTTCAATCTTTGTACCAGAACCTCAGATTGGTACCTGTGGGTGACTAGTAGTGTTGATTACATCTTGTAGTTGATTACTATATGGTTTATTTGGTGGAAGATTATATGTTCAGATCCATGATGTTATTTAATACCCCTCTGATCTTGAGCATGATTATTATTTGTGAGTAGTTACTTTTGTTCTTGAGATCACGAGAGAAGTCATGTTGCAAGTAATCATGTGAACTTGATATGTGTTCGATATTTTGATGATATGTATGTTCTGATTCCCTTAGTGGTGTCATGTGAACGTCGACTACATGGCACTTCACCATATTTGTGCCTAAGGGAATGCTTTGTGGAGTAGTTATTAGATGATGGGTTGCTAGAGTGACAGAAGCTTAAACCCTACTTTATGTGCTACTTCGTAAGGGCCGATTTGGATCCAAAAGTTTATGCTATGGTTAGATCTTATCTTAATACTTTCCTTGTAGTTGCGGATGCTTGCGAGGGGTTAATCATAAGTAGGAGGTTTGTTCAAGTAAGAACATCACCTAAGCACCAGTCCACCCACATATCAAATTATCAAAGTAGCGAACACGAAGCAAACCAACATGATGAAAGTGACTAGATGAAATTCCCATGTACCCTCAAGAACGCTTTGCTTATTATAAGAGACTATGTTGGCATGTCCTTTGCCACAAAAGGATTGGGCTACCTTGCTGCACTTTATTTACCGCTACCGTTACTTGCTCGTTAAAAATTATCTTGCTATCTAACTACCTGTTACGGACAATTTCAGTGCTTGCAGAAAATACTTCGCTGAAAACCACTTGTCATTTCCTTCTACTCCTCATTGGGTTCGTCACTCTCACTTATCGAAAGGACTACGATTGATCCCATATACTTGTGGGTCATTACTCACCAACCAACATAGGGTTCCCCCCGGCAACCCTCTCATTAGCGGCTCCAGGGAGCTTTGCCGGGAAGTGCTTGCGGGTGTTTAGTTTTCTTCTTTTTCTGGCCAGCGCTGACGGGTAAACTGATGGTTGAGTTAGATGGAGAATAAAAGTTCGTGGTTCCACAGGAAGCTTATGAGCAGTGCACTTTGACAGGTGGTCAGCGATGCTGTTTTCCGCATGGGGCACGTGCTCTATTTGCAGCCCGTCAAAGTGCTCCTCCAACTTCCTCACTTCTTCCACATATGCTTCCATCAGCAGGCTCTAATTATCCTTATTCACTTGCTTCACAACGAGCTGAGAATCACCACGGATGACTATCTTCTTTATCCCCAGTTCTAACGCAATCCTGAGGCCGGCAAGTAGTCCCTCATACTCTGTTGTGTTGTTGGTAGCGTCTTCCTTGGGGAAGTGCTTCTGGATAACATACTTGAGGTGCTCTCTGGTGGGTGCGACAAGCAGCAATCCGGCTCTGGCGCCTTGTAGCGAAAAGGATCCATCAAAGTACATTACCCACTCCTTGGGGGTCTCCTTGCTGGGGAGGGTTGTCTCCAGTATTTCTTCATCAGGTGTTGGCGTCCATTCCACAATGAATTCTGCCAGAGCCCTTCTTTGGATAGTTGCGTGCTCTCGAACTTCAAAGCAAAACTTGACAATTCTAGTGCCCACTCCACTATCCTGCTGGTAACCTCGAGGTTCCTCAAAATATGCTATAATGGAAGGCGAGTCATGAATGTGATCTCATGATCTTGGAAGTAATGGCGCAGATTCCTCAAGGCCATGAGAAGGCCGAAGATCAATTTTTGCACCCCCAGAGTACCTTGACCTAGCCCCCTGCAGGAGGGAGCTGATAAAGTAAATTGGCCATTGCACCATCTTCTTCCTTGCTAACACCCTTTGATTATCAGCATCTGCTTGTGGCCCCTTCACTATCTATATCAGGGATTGTCGGGGATAGGTTTGGTCCATCACTGTGTGGCTCTGCTGCATTGGTCCCTTCGCTATCTGCTTCTCTCTATGCCACCAAAGCAGCACTAACCACTTGATTCGTTGCTGCTAAGTATAGCAGCAACGGCTCTTGTGGTCTAGGTGCGACCAAGGTTGGCGCAGAGGAAAGGTAGGTTTTCAAATCTCGCAGTGCAACCTCTGCCTCTGGAGTCCATTTCATTGGGCCGGTCTTCTTCAATATTTTGAAGAACGACAAGGTACGCTCAGCGGATTTCAAAATGAACCTACATAGCGCGGCAACACAGCCAGCCAAACGCCTCACATCCTTGACGGTTTTTGGGGCTTGAATCTGCTCTATTGCTTTGATCTTGTCGGGGTTGGCTTCTATCCCTCGCTGAGACACAAAGAACCCAAGGAGCTTGCCGGATGGAATGCCAAACACACATTTCTCTGGGGTGAGCTTCAAGTTGATCCTTCGCAGGTTCGCAAAGGTTTCTTCCAAATCTTCAACAAGCATAGACTTGTCCTTTGTTTTGACCACTATATAATTCATGTAGGCTTCTATGTTTCTGTGTAGTTGAGGTTCAAAACCAATCTGCATTGCCCTTGCAAACATAGAACCACCACTTTTTAGCCCGTAAGGCATACATACAAAGCAGTACATGCCACATGGGGTAATAAACATTGTTTTGTCTTTGTCTTCCTTAGCCATGAAGATCTGGTGGTAGCCGAAGTATGCACCGAGGAAGGAGAGAAAATCACATCCTGAGGTGGAATAGACAATCTGATCGATGTGCGGTAAGGGGAAGGGATCCTTTGGGCATGCTTTGCTCAAGTCAGTAAAGTCAATACAAAGTCTCCACTTCCCATTTGCCTTGCGCACCACCATTGGATTTGCTAACCAAGTTGGGTGCAACACTCCTCTGACCAAGCATGTTGCTTCAAGTTTCTTAATCTCTTCGGCAATGAGCTGCTGCCGCTCCAAGGCTTGCTTTCTGGCCTTTTGCTTCACGTTATGGGCATGAGGACAGATAGTAAGGTGGTGTTCGATTACCTCCCTGGGAACACCAGGGATGTCGGATGGTTGCCATGCAAACACATCGACATTTGCCCACGGGAAGGCAACGACCATGCTTTCCTATTTGTCGTCAAGGGTGGAACTAATGGTGAATGTACCATCTGTGCCATCCTGCCTCGCCGGAACCTTCTTCGTTGCAGGAGGAGAAGCCTTGGATCTCTTGCTAGCCGAACTTTCCGGCAAGTCACAGCCGGGCGCAGCACACTCCGAAGAGGTGCGCTTCCCGGGGTCCTTGTCAGTGTCCTTGCCAGCTTTCTTGGCATTCTTTTCTTCCTTGGTGGGAGCTGGGGCCTTGGAAGCCTTTGCTGCTACCGATCTCTATACATCTTGTCAACGCATATAACTTCATCCCTCTTATCTAACGGGAGGGAGATGACTCACATAGGGCACGGCATCTTCAAGGTTTTATACACGTAATGGGACGCCGCCATGAACTTGGCCAAAGCTGGATGACCAAGGATTCTGTTAAATGGGAGGGGAAGCTCAACAACATCGAACACAACATTCTCAGTCCTGAAGTTTAGTTCCCCGCTAAACATCACTAGCAAATTAATCTTTCCCTTTGGCTGGCTCCTTCCTTGGTTAATTCCTTGGAAAGTGCCTGTCTTCTTCAGATCTTCGTCAGGAATTTGGAGTTTCTTAAGAATGTCAGGGGAAATCAAGTTCAACCCTGATCCTCCGTCAACTAACATCTTTGTGACCTTGAGGTTGCGGATTTTTGGTGAAACCAACAATGTTAAGCATCCAACCGTAGCAGTGCGATCTGGATGATCCTCGACATAAAAAATGATGGGTGATACGTCTCCAACGTATCTATAATTTTTTATTGTTCCATGCTATTATATTATCTGTTTTGGATGTTTATGGGCTTTACTAAACACTTTTATATTATTTTTGGGACTAACCTATTAACCGGAGGCCCAGTCCAAATTGTTGTTTTCTTGCCTATTTCAGTGTTTCGAAGATAAGGAATATCAAACGGAGTTCAAATGGAATGAAACCTTCGGGAGCGTTATTTTTGGAACGGAAGCAATCCAAGAAACTTGGAATAGACGTTAGGGAAGCTTCGAGGAAGCCACGGGGCAGGGAGGCGCGCCCTACCCCCCTAGGCGCGCCCCCACCCTCATGGGCCCCTCGTGGCTCCCCTGACCGACTTATTTTGCCTATATATGTCCATATACCCTAAAAACATCGAAAAACAGAATAGATCGGGAGTTCCGCTGCCGCAAGCCTCTGTAGCCACCAAAAACCAATCGGGTCCCTGTTAGGCACCTGCCGGGGGGGGATCCTCACCGTGGCCATCTTCATCATCCCGGCGCTCTCCGTGACGAGGAGGGAGTAGTTCACCCTCGGGGCTGAGGGTATGTACCAGTAGCTATGTGTTTGATCTCTCTCTCTCTCTCTCTCGTGTTCTTGAGGTGATACGATCTTGATGTATCGCGAGCTTTGCTATTATATTTGGACTTATGATGTTTCTCCCCCTCTACTCTCTTGTAATGGATTGAGTTTTCCCTTTGAAGTTTATCTTATCGGATTGAGTCTTTAAGGATTTGAGAACACTTGATGTATGTCTTGCCGTGCTTATCTGTGGTGACAATGGGATATTCACGTGATCTACTTGATGTATGTTTTGGTGATCAACTTGCGGGTTCAATGAACTTGTGCATAGGGGTTGGCACAAGTTTTCGTCTTGATTCTCCGGTAGAAACTTTGGGGCACTTTTAGAAGTACTTTGTGTTGGTTGAATAGATGAGTCTGAGATTGTGTGATGCATATCGTATAATCATGCCCACGGATGAGGTGACATTGGAGTATCTAGGTGACATTAGGGTTTTGTTTGATTTGTGTCTTAAGGTGTTATTCTAGTACGAACTCTATGATAGATCGAACGGAAAGAATAGCTTCGTGTTATTTTACTACGGAATCTTGAATAGATCGATCCGAAAGAATAACTTTGAGGTGGTTTCGTACCCTACAATAATATCTTCGTTTGTTCTCCGCTATTAGTGACTTTGGAGTGACTCTTTGTTGCATGTTGAGGGATAGTTATATGATCTAGTTATGTTATTATTGTTGACAGAACTTGCACTTGTGAAAGTATGAACCCTAGGCCTTGTTTCCTAGCATTACAATACCGTTTACGCTCACTTTTATCATTAGTTACCTTGCTGTTTTTATATTTTCAGATTACAAATACCCATATCTACCATCCATATTGCACTTGTATCACCATCTCTTTGCCGAACTAGTGCACCTATACAATTTACCATTGTATTGGGTGTGTTGGGGACACAAGAGACTCTTTGTTATTTGGTTGCAGGGTTGTTTGAGAGAGACCATCTTCATCCTACACCTCTCATGGATTGATAAACCTTAGGTCATCCACTTTAGGGAAATTTGCTACTGTCCTACAAACCTCTGCACTTGGAGGCCCATCAACGTCTACAAGAAGAAGGTTCTGTAGTAGACATCAAGCAGTTTCTGGCGCCGTTGCCGGGGAGGTGAGTGCTTGAAGTTATATCTGTAGATCTTGCAATCGAATCTTTTAGTTTCTTGTTTTATCACTAGTTTAGTTTATAAAATAAAACTACAAAAAAATGGAATTGAGGGTGCCTCATATGCTTCATCTTTTTAATATCTTTCATGAGAATAAGGATTCCGATAATTGTGCTCAATTGCTAGAGGAAGAATGCATTAGATGTTTGGCACTAAATCTTTGAATTTTGAGCATGATTACAATGTTGTTAGTATGAACTCTTTGAATATCCATAGTACTAATGATGATTGCACTAGTCATGATGAAAATATCTCTTATAAGCATGTAAACTTTTGTGGAATACATAGAGCTTGCAAGTACACACCAAATAGGGAAGATAGATTTTGTAAGAGGCATAAGTATTTGGAAACTAAATGGTTACAAGAAAGGCTAGATGATTGTGCTGAAAGATTCAATATTTATCGTCATCCTTGTGAACTTTGCAATGAACATGGTCATTTAAAGCTCCAATGCTATTTGTTTCATGATCAAATCGTGTCCAAAAATTGTGATAACTTGATTACCCTTGAGCATCATAAAGAGCTTAGTCTTCTTTTGGGGTATGAAGAAATGAAACGTATAACTGAGTGTATTCCAAAATTTAATCTTGATAGATTTCTTGATTTTGATATAGAAGAAATTTTTATGTATTGTGCGGTGAATTGCATTGAAAATACTTATATTGCCAATTACATAAAGACAAGAAAACAAATAGAAGATGAAGGGAATACTAATGAAAGAGAAGAGACTTCCCAATATCCTCCTATTATTTCTTATGATGAATCAGGTAACGAGGCGGAGCTTTCTATTCAACCAATCTCATCAATAAGGAGCTCAAAAAAGAGGGTTAAACCCACACATGAGGTGAAAAAGAAAATGAAAAGACATAGAAGCAAAGGTAGAAAGGTATCCTTCACAAATGATGTTTCTCCTATTACTCATTGTGATGATGATAATTGCTATACTATTGGTGCTATCCATACTATTAATGATGAGAGTGATTTTGCTTATGATATGAACAGGCCCAAGCTTGGGGATGCTATGTTTGATGAGAATGACATGTTTGAGAATATATTTGCTGAAATTAATGTTTGTCCCAAGCTTGGGTATGCTATGTTTAATGAAGATGATATTTTTAGCCTCCCAAGTTTTGATGAGCAAATTTATTATGATGATAGCATGCCTCCTACTTATGATGATTATATTGATGAAAGTGGGTTTGGAAGAGTGTCAACTTTAGGAAGTAATGATCCCACTATTTGGGGGGGGGGGTGTTGAATCTTATTGTGATAATTATGAAAGTGGATTTGGAGAGGTCGTGACTTTATTTAGTAATGATTCCACTATCTTGGAAGAGGTTTCAATCGATTATGATGAGAACAAAGTTGCTACTTATGATGATTATTGTGATGACACTTATGCTATAAAAAGTAGTGATGATTATATTATAAAACTTGTCATGATTATGATTACCCTTTTTCTGAACATTACTCTTTTAATGTGGAAACAATTTATAGTATTCGAGTTTCTTATGATACTCCCACTATTCTGATTGAGAAGAATTTTGCTTATGTGGAGAGTAGTAAATTTTCTATGCTTGTAGGTCATGAAAAGAATGCTTTAGGTGCTAGTTATATTGTTTAATTCATTCATGATGCTACTGAAAATTATTATGAGGGAGGAATTTATGCTTGTAGGAATTGCAATAATATCAAGTTTCCTCTCTATGTGCTTAAAGTTTTGAAGTTATGCTTGTTTTGCCTTCCTATGCTAGTTGATTATTGTTCCCATAAGTTGTTTGCTCACAAAATCCCTTTGCATAGGAAGTGGGTTAGACTTAAATGTACGTCATATTCTTCATGATGCTCTCTTTATGTTTCAATTCTTATGTCTTATGTGAGCATCATTGAAATCATCATGCCTAGCTAGGGGCGTTAAACGTTAGCGCTTGTTGGGAGGCAACCCAATTTTATTTTTGTTCCTTGCTTTTTGCTCCTGTTTAGAAATAAATAATATATATAGCCTCTGGTTAGATGTGGTATTATGTTTTAATTAGTGTTTGTGCCAAGTAGAACCTTTGGGAAGACTTGGGTGAAGTCTTTATGATCACGATGTAAAAAATAGGAACTTTAGCGCTCACGAGATTAGCTGCCATTTTTTACTGGAGAGTGCTTTTAGGTTGATTATTTTTGCAGATGATTATTAGAAAAATTCCTTAGGTACAAAATTTTATTTCAGAATTTTTGGAGTTACAGAAGTATACGTTTGATACATATTACTACAGACTGTTCTGTTTTTACCAGATTCTGTTTTCACTGTGCTATTTGCTTATTTTGATGAATCTGTGAGTAGTATCGGAGGGTATGAACCATAGAGAAGTTGGAATACAGTATATATTACACCAATATGAGTTTAGAATGAGTTCACGACAGTACCTAATGGTGGTTTTATTTTCTTATACTAATGGAGCTTACGAGTTTTCTGTTGAGTTTTGTGTTGTGAAGTTTTCACGTTTTGGGTAAAGATTCGATGGACTATGGAATAAGGAGTGGCAAGAGCCTAAGCTTGGGGATGCCCAAGGCACCCCAAGGTAATATTCAAGGATAACCAAGAGCCTAATCTTGGGGATGCCCTGGAAGGCATCCCCTCTTTTGTCTTCGTCCATCGGTAACTTTACTTGGAGCTATATTTTTATTCACCACATGATATGTGTTTTGCTTGGAGCGTCGTTTTATTTTGTTTTGTTTTGCTTGATGTTTGAATAAAATACCAAGATCTGAAATTCTTAAATGTTAGAGAGTCTTCACATAGTTACATAATTATGCAACTACTCATTGATCTTCACTTATATCTTTCGGAGTAGTTTGTCATTTGCTCTAGTGCTTCACTTATATCCTTTCAGAGCACGACGGTGGTTTTTTTTGTAGAAATAGATGAACTCTCATGCTTCACTTATATTATTTTGAGAGTCCTAAGCAGCATGGTACTTTGCTTTGGTTATGAAATTAGTCCTAATATGATGGGCATCCAAGATGGGTATAATAAAAACTTCCATATAAAGTGCATTGAATACTATGAGAAGTTTGATGCTTGATAATTGTTTTGAGATATGAAGATAGTGATATTAAAGTTATGCTAGTTGAGTAGTTGTGAATTTGAGAAATACTTGTGTTGAAGTTTGCAAGTCCCATAGCATGCACGTATGGTAAACGTTGTGTGACAAATTTGAAACATGAGGTGTTCTTTGATTGTCATCCTTATGAGTGGCGGTCGGGGACGAGCGATGGTCTTTTCCTACCAATCCATCCCCCTAGGAGCATGCGCGTAGTGCTTGATTTTTTATGACTTGTAGATTTTTGCAATAAGTATGTGAGTTCTTTATGACTAATGTTGAGTTCATGGATTATACGCACTCTCAACCTTCCACCATTGCTAGCCTCTTCGGTACCGTGCATTGCCCTTTCTCACCTTGAGAGTTGGTGCAAACTTCGCCGGTGCATCCAAACCCCGTGATACGATACACTCTATCACACATGAACCTCCTTATATCTTCCTCAAAACAGCCACCATACCTACCAATTATGGCATTTCCATAGCCATTCCGAGATATGTTGCCATGCGAATTTCCACCGTTCCGTTAATTATGACATGCTTCATCATTGTCATATTGCCTTGCATGATCATTTAGATGACATCGTATTTGTGGCAAAGCCACCATGCATGATTTTCATACATGTCACTCTTGATTCATTGCCCATCCCGGTACACCGCTGGAGGCACTCATATAGATTCATATTTTGTTCTAGTATCGAGTTGTAATCATTGAGTTGTAAATAAATAGAAGTGTGATGATCATCATTAATAGAGCAAAAGAAAGGCCAAATAAAAAAAGAAAGGACAAATAAAAAAATAAAAAAAGAGATAAAGGCCAAAAAAAAGGGAAGGCCCAAAAAAAAGAAGGGACAATGCTACTATCCTTTTTCCAAACTTGTGCTTCAAAGTAGCACCATGATCTTCATGATAGAGAGTCTCTTGTTTTGTCACTTTCATATACTAGTGGGAATTTTTCATTATAGAACTTGGCTTGTATATTCCACCGATGGGCTTCCTCAAATGCCCTAGGTCTTCATGAGCAAGCAAGTTGGATGCACACCCACTTAGTTTATTTTGTTGAGCTTTCATACATTTATAGCTCTAGTGCATCCGTTGCATGGCAATCACTACTCCTTGCATTGACATCAATTGATGGGTATCTCCCTAGCCCGTTGATTAGCCGCGTCAATGTGAGACTTTCTCCTTTTTTGTCTTCTCCACACAACCCCCATTATCATATTCTATTCCACCCATAGTGCTATATCCATGGCTGACGCTCATGTATTGCGTGGAGGTTGAGAAAGTTTGAGATTACTAAAGTATGAAACATTTGCTTGGCTTGTCATCGGGGTTGTGCATGATGAGAGCATTCTTGTGTGACGAAAATGGAGCATGACCAAACTATATGATTGTGTACGGATGAACTTTCTTTGGCCATGCTATTTTGAGAAGACATGATTGCTTAGTTAGTATGCTTGAAGTATTATTATTTTTATGTCAATATTAAACTTTTGTCTTGAATATTATGGATCTGAATATTCTTGCCACAAAAAAGAAGATTACATTGATAAATATGTTAGGTAGCATTCCACATCAAAAATTCTGTTTTTATCATTTACCTACTCGAGGACGAGCAGGAATTAAGCTTGGGGATGCTGATACGTATCCAACGTATCCATAATTTTTTATTGTTCCATGCTATTATATTATCTGTTTTGAATGTTTATGGGCTTTACTAAACACTTTAATATTATTTTTGGGACTAACCTATTAACCGGAGGCCCAGCCCAAATTGTTGTTTTCTTGCCTATTTCAGTGTTTCGAAGAAAAGGAATATCAAACGGAGTCCAAACGGAATGAAACCTTCGGGAGCGTTATTTTTGGAACGGGAGCAATCCAGGAGACTTAGAGTAGACGTCAGGGAAGCTTCGAGGAAGCCACGAGGCAGGGAGGCGCGCCCTACCCCCTGGGCACGCCCCCACCCTCGTGGGCCCCTCGTGGCTCCCCTGACCGACATCTTTCACCTATATATGTCCATATACCCTAAAAACATCGGAAAACAGAATAGATCGGGAGTTCCGCCACCGCAAGCCTCTGTAGCCACCAAAAACCAATCGGTACCCTGTTCGGCACCACTGAGGGGGGATCCTCACCGTGGCCATCTTCATCATCCCGCGCTCTCCATGACGAGGAGGAGTAGTTCACCCTCGGGGCTGAGGGTATGTACCAGTAGCTATGTGTTTGATCTCTCTCTCTCTCTCTCTCTCTCTCTCTCTCTCTCTCTCTCTCGTGTTCTTGAGGTGATACGATCTTGATGTATCGCGAGCTTTGCTATTATAGTTGCACTTATGATGTTTCTCCCCCTTTACTCTCTTGTAATGGATTGAGTTTTCCCTTTGAAGTTATCTTATCGGATTGAGTCTTTAAGGATTTGAGAACACTTGATGTATGTCTTGTCGTGCTTATCTGTGGTGACAATGGGATATTCACGTGATCTACTTGATGTTTGTTTTGGTGATCAACTTGCGGGTTCAATGAACTTATGCATAGGGGTTGGCACACGTTTTTGTCTTGACTCTCCGGTAGAAACTTTGGGGCACTCTTAGAAGTACTTTGTGTTGGTTGAATAGATGAATCTGAGATTGTGTGATGCATATCGTATAATCATGCCCACGGATACTTGAGGTGACATTGGAGTATCTAGGTGACATTAGGGTTTTGGTTGATTTGTGTCTTAAGGTGTTATTCTAGTACGAACTCTATGATAGATCGAACAAAAAGAATAGCTTCATGTTATTTTACTACGGACTCTTGAATAGATCGATCCGAAAGAATAACTTTGAGGTGGTTTCGTACCCTACAATAATCTCTTCGTTCGTTCTCCGCTATTAGTGACTTTGGTGTGACTCTTTGTTGCATGTTGAGGGATAGTTATATGATCTAGTTGTGTTATTATTGTTGAGAGAACTTGCACTAGTGAAAGTATTAACCCTAGGCCTTGTTTCCTAGCAATACAATACCATTTACGCTCACTTTTATCATTAGTTACCTTAATGTTTTTATATTTTTAGATTACAAATACCCATATCTACCATCCATATTGCACTTGTATCACCATCTCTTCACCGAACTAGTGCACCTATACAATTTACCATTGTATTGGGTGTGTTGGGGACACAAGAGACTCTTTGTTATTTGGTTGCAGGATTGTTTGAGAGAGACCATCTTCATCCTACACCTCCCACGGATTGATAAACCTTAGGGCATCCACTTGAGGGAAATTTGCTACTGTCCTACAAACCTCTGCACTTGGAGGCCCAGCAACGTCACAAGAAGAAGGTTTTGTAGTAGACATCAAGCAGTTTCTGGCACCGTTGCCGGGGAGGTGAGTGCTTGAAGGTATATCTTTAGATCTTGCACTCGAATCTTTTAGTTTCTTGTTTTATCACTATTTTATTTTATAAAAGAAAACTACAAAAAATGGAATTGAGGTTGCCTCATATGCTTCATCTTTTTAATATATTTCATGAGAATAAGGATTCCGATAATTGTGCTCAATTGCTAGAGGAAGAATGCATTAGAATGTTTGGCACTAAATCTTTGAATGATAAGCATGATTGCAATGTCGTTAGTATGAACTCTTTGAATATCTATAGTACTAATGATGATTGCACTAGTCATGATGAAAATATCTCTTATAAGCATGTAAACTTTTGTGGAGTACATAGAGCTTGCAAGGACACAGCAAATAGGGAAGATAGATTTTGCAAGAGGCATAAGTATTTGGAAACTAAATGGTTACAAGAAAGGCTAGATGATTGTCCTCAAAGATTCAATATTTATCGTCATCCTTGTGAACTTTGCAATGAACATGGTCATTTAAATCTCCAATGCTATTTGTTTCATGATCAAATCGTGTCCAAAAGTTGTGATAACTTGATTACCCTTGAGCATCATAAAGAGCTTAGTCTTCTTTTGGGGTATGAAGAAATGAAACGTATAACTGAGGGTATTCCAAAATTTAATCTTGATAGATTTCTTGATTTTGATCTAGAAGAAATTTTTATGTATTGTGCGGTGAATTGCATTGAAAATCCTTATATTGCCAATTACATAAAGACAAGAAAACAAATAAAAGATGAAGGGAATACAATGAAAGGGAAGAGACTTCCCAATATCCTCCTATTATTTCTTATGATGAATCAGGTAACGAGGCGGAGCTTTCTATTCAACAACTCTCATCAATAAGGAGCTCAAAAAATAGGGTTAAACCCACACATGAGGTGAAAATAAAAAGAAAAGATGGAGAAGCAAAGGTAGAAAGGTATCCCTCCCAAATGATGTTGCTCATATTACTCATTGTGATGATGATAATTGCTATACTATTGCTGATATCCATACTATTAATGATGAGAGTGATTTTGCTTATGATATGAAAAGGCCAGAGCTTGGGGATGCTATGTTTGATGAGAATGACATGTTTGAGAATATATTTGCTGAAATTAATTTTTGTCCAAAGCTTGGGGATGCTATGTTTAATGAAGATGATATTTTTAGCCTCCCAAGTTTTGATGAGCAAATTTATTATGATGATAGCATGCCTCCTACTTACGATGATTATATTGATGAAAGTGGGTTTGGAAGAGTGTCAACTTTAGGAAGTAATGTTCCCACTATTTTGGCTGGTGTTGAATCTTATTGTGATAATTATGAAAGTGGATTTGGAGAGGTCATGATTTTATTTAGTAATGATTCCACTATCTTGGAAGAGGTTTCAATCGATTATGATGACAACAACGTTGCTACTTATGATGATTATTGTGATGATACTTATGCTATAAAAAGTAGTGATGATTATATTTATAAAACTTGTCATGATTATGATTTCCCTTTTCTGAACATTACTCTTTTAATGTGGAAACAATTTATAGTATTCGAGTTTCTTATGATACTCCCACTATTCCGATTGAGAAGAATTTTGCTTATGTGGAGAGTAGTAAATTTTCTATGCTTGTAGATCATGAAAAGAATGCTTTAGGTGCTGGTTATATTGTTGAATTCATTCATGATGCTACTGAAAATTATTATGAGGGAGGAATTTATGCTTGTAGGAATTGCAATAATATCAAGTTTCCTATCTATGTGCTTAAAGTTTTGAAGTTATGCTTGTTTTGCCTTCCTATGCTAGTTGATTATTGTTCCCATAAGTTGTTTGCTCACAAAATCCCTATGCATAGGAAGTGGGTTAGAATTAAATGTACTAGTCATATTCTTCATGATTCTCTCTTTATGTTTCAATTCTTATGTCTTATGTGAGCATCATTGAAATCATCATGCCTAGCTAGGGCGTTAAACGTTAGCGCTTGTTGGGAGGCCACCCAATTTTTTTTTTGTTCCTTGATGTTTGCTCCTGTTTAGAAATAAATAATCTATCTAGCCTCTGGTTAGATATGGTTTTATGTTTTAATTAGTGTTTGTGGCAAGTAGAACCTTTGGGAAGACTTGGGTGAAGTCTTTATGATCATGATGTAAAAGACAGAAACTTTAGCGCTCACGAGATTAGGTGCCATTTTTTACTGGAGAGTGTTTTTAGGTTGATTATTTTTGCATATGATTATTAGACAAATTCCTCAGGTCCAAAAATTTATTTCAGATTTTTTGGAGTTACAGAAGTATATGTTTGATACAGATTACTACAGACTGTTCTGTTTTTGCCAGATTCTGTTTTCACTGTGTTGTTTGCTTATTTTGATGAATCTATGAGTAGTATCGGAGGGTATGAACCATAGAGAAGTTGGAATACATTATATATTACACCAATATGAATTTAGAATGAGTTCACATTAGTACCTAAGTGGTGGTTTTATTTTCTTATACTAACGGAGCTTATCAGTTTTCCGTTGAGTTTTGTGTTGTGAAGTTTTCAAGTTTCGGGTAAAGATTCGATGGACTATGGAATAAGGAGTGGCAAGAGCCTAAGCTTGGGGATGCCCAAGGCACCTCAAGGTAATATAAAAGGATAAGCAAGAGCCTAATCTTGGAGATGCCCCAGAAGGCCTCCCCTCTTTTGTCTTCGTCCATCGGTAACTTTACTTGGAGCTATATTTTTATTCACCACACGATATGTATTTTGCTTGGAGCGTCATTTTATCTTTTGCTTGCTGTTTTAATAAAATACCAAGATCTGAAATTATTAAATGTTAGAGAGTCTTCACATAGTTACATAATTATTCAACTACTCATTGATCTTCACTTATATCTTTCAGAGTAGTTTGTCATTTGCTCTAGTGCTTCACTTATATCCTTTCAGAGCACGAAGGTGGTTTTATTTTGTTGAAATAGATGAACTCTCATGCTTCACTTATATTATTTTGAGAGTCCTAAGCAGCATGGTAATTTGCTTTGGTTATGAAATTAGTCCTAATATGATGGGCATCCAAGATGGGTATAATAAAAACTTCCATATAAAGTGCATTAAATACTATGAGAAGTTTGATGCTTGATAATTGTTTTGAGATATGAAGATAGTGATATTAATGTTGTTCTAGTTGAGTAGTTGTGAATTTGAGAAATACTTGTGTTGAAGTTTGCAAGTCCCGTAGCATGCACGTATGGTAAACGTTGTGTGACAAATTTGAAACATGAGGTGTTCTTTGATTGTCATCCTTATGAGTGGCGGTCGGGGACGAGCGATGGTCTTTTCCTACCAATCTATCCCCCTAGGAGCATGCGCGTAGTGCTTGGTTTTTTATGACTTGTAGATTTTTGCAATAAGTATGTGAGTTCTTTATGACTAATGTTGAGTCCATGTGTCGGGGAAACTGATCCACGAACACCTATGGACCGGCGGACCGAGCCCCTTTCGGTTCGGCGGGGGGCGGAGATCGCACGAAGAGCGGATCGAGGCGATGCACACGAGCAGTTTACCCAGCTTCGGAGCTCTCCGGAGAGATAAAACTCCTACGGCTGCATGTCTGAGTGTATTGAGTTCTTGCTCGGGAGCGCTGAGTGCTACAGTACACACGAGCTGCTAACGAGACCGAGCGTGAGTGTTTTCCGCCTTTCAAAAAAAAACCCTCTACGTTGCGCATGGGCCTCCTTTTATATGCTCAAGGGGTCTCCGACAGGTGGCAACGTAGACAAGGGTAAAAATGGGAAAAGAATTGTGGTTGGTACAACTACTTGTACAAAGGTATCATACCTAACCACGACGGCAGGGGACAAAGGCATTAAATGCCCGTCTGCGTCGCCCAAACAGTGCAAAAAGGACCGTCGGGGACGCCACCGCTGCCACGATGGTAATCTTGTCGGCGCCGCTTGCCATCGCAAGCACCGTCAAGACAGACCTCTTGCCACGCGGCGCTGGAAAGGTCCTGAGGCGACACGTTGGTGGATGTGCTAGAGCGCTGGTACTGAGTGGTAGTTTGCGCGCAAGCGCCTTTGTCATGTCATTGTCTTGTCGCATCCGAAGCTTGTCGCCATCAGGCCTTGCCGGACGCGGCGTGGCGCGTCGCGGCAAGTTCCTTGAGATGCCTTGGTTGGCCTTCCCGGCAAGCTCCTCTTGCCGGGGCCTTGTCTCCTTGGCTTAAATGCTTTGGTCATGCCTTGGTTGGCCTTCCCGGCAAGCTCCTCTTGCCGGGGCCTTTGTTCTTGAATGGCTCCGAAGGAACCACAGAGGACCTTGGAGGTCACCCGACAAGCCTTGCCGCGGGGTGCTGCAACTGCCCGTGCATGAGTTCGGGATACTAGGGTACCCCTACTCTAGTACACCGACAGGAGCCCCCGGGCCTGGGCCACACACGGTGGCGAGCGCTGTTGGGACAGGCCCAAAATAGGGCACGGGCACGCGCGGCCTGGGTTACGCCGTACCTCACTCCGGACCCACCACGCCCTCAACGAACGGCACGCGTCGAATGCGGCGTCGTGGGAGAGATCGTGGGTGGTTTCTTTATTCGAAAGGCGGAACGCCCGCCCCTCCCTCTTTATAAGCAGGGGAACAGGGCAACGCCCATCTCGCCGGTTGCCTTTCCAATTCGAAAACCTCCGCTGCTCTCCCTTCTTCCCAAGGCTGAAAGAGAGCAGCGCCCGCCCCATCGCCACCAGATCACCAACGCCGTCGATCTCCCCACCACCTCCGCCATGGCTCGGAAGCCGACAAGGGAAGGTCGTGAAGTCGGCCGAGGCGCAGATGGCTCATGGCGCCGCGAAAGGAGCGGGCAATCTTCCCCTCAGCTCGCGCGAAGGATCCGAGGAGTACTACTACCTCTTCTGGTCGACGGAGACGCAAGCGCATCCGCGCACGAAGGTACTCCCAGCTGCCGCTTCGGAACTGGCTCCGAATGGATATCCCTTCTCCGCGTTGTTCTTCTACTGCAGGCTCTGCCCGCCTTTCTCTGAATTTTTCTGTGATATCATGAACACCTACGGGTTCCGCCTCCTTGACTTCACCCGCAATGCCGTTCTGACCATGGCAGTTTTCGCACATCTCTGCGAAAACTTTGTCGGGGTCTATCCAAACGTAGCTCTTTTACACCACTTCTTTAGGCCCCGAGTTGAGAGAGGGGAGCCTCTTTCCGGCGGAATCGCTTGGATCTCGAGAACCGGCAAGAAAGAAGCTTATCTGGAGGGAGAGCTCCGCAGCAAGTGGGATGAATGGAGAGCAGACTGGTGCTGGATTGTCGAGGAGAACCAGAGCTGCCATCGCCCAGCGCCAAACCCCGTTAGTGCGCGGCAACGATTGGAGCAGCGTGGCCCCAGAAGACGCTAGGCTGAAGATTGCCGTCACCCGGATCCTACGCCTTAGGCTTGCCGGGCTCACTGTAGGCGCCGTTGGCGCAGCTTTCGCCGCCGCCGACGCTTCGCAGGAGAGGAGGAGACCCACCGGGAGTTCCGAACGCGGCTGATATCATGAGGCTGCGCCCGGGCCTCAACTTCAACTTCACTGTCCTGGAACTGGACGCGATGCTCTTGGAACTGTTCAAGCACGATCCCGATCATCCCGAAATGTTCAGGTTGCCGAGGGGTGTCGTTCCGCTGTGCAACAACTCCTCGCTCGACCGCATCCTTGCAATGATGCCGCTGTGCGATTCGCATGGAATTGTCCCAACTTGGCAAGAGCCTGCAGACGACGTCGTGCGGGAGTTCTTTGACGGCCTGGTAGAAGTGCCTGTCCGCCCCAATGAACAAAAGAGCCTCACCGTGACACCACCGATGATGAGATGCAGCGCAGCGCCACCAGGCTGGAAGAGGCGGCAGCAGCCGCTGCCGCGGGCGGTTTCGGATTCACCGTGGAGGAGGCAGAGGCAGCAGAGGCGGCAAGCCTTGTCGAGCGAGGGGAGCTTGCCGGCGAGGAAGAGCTTGTCGAGCCTGAAGCTGAGTCGAGCGAGCCCGCCGAGGGCGCGAGCGACTCGTTGAAGATCGCCTCCTCCTCCTCACCTTCCGACAGCTTGCCGCAAGCGGAGCCCCCGGCCCCACCAAGAAGGCGTCTCCGCAAGGCCGGGGAAGTAGCGGGGCGGCAGACGGGTCAACAGCCGCCGCGCTGCGCGACGCGCTCCACCGCGGCAAGCACTGTTGCCGCGGGAGCACCTCACGCTGCTGCGGCAACCGGAGCGGGCCTCCCGGACCACCGCATCGCTCCCGCCAAGCGGCCAAGGGAACCTACTCCTCCGCCTCGTCGCGCCGAAGGTGGGCCGGACTTCGACCTCTCCGCGCTCAGCTCCGACGAGGAAGAAGAAGAGTAAGATTCTTTGCTGTACTTATAGTTCTTCAATTCTTGTTGTTTTGTCTTGTATCTGATTTGCTTCACTCTGAACCCATTCCTTTCGTGACGCTGGCCCAGAGCGTCGAAGAGAGCCAAGGTCCCGGTGATTGTCATCGAGGACGAACCCACCGCGACGGCAGGAGGCGTGTCCGAGTCCACCTTGCCGGACCCGGCAAACCTTCCTCAAAGCGGCCCCCAGCGCAGCCCCCATCGTAAGTATATGATTTACTTCCTGCTGTCAGGTGTGCATGGGTGCTCTTTCTTTGCTGATATCTGACTGTTGGTTTGTGTAGGAGCAGAGCAGCCTCACCAGAGTGCCCGAAGCCGCTCTGAAATGCCATCTGCTTGACTACACCGCCAAGGAGGATCCCCGGCAAGGGAGTGTTCTCCGCAAGGAGACTTCTCCGCAAGGGCAGTTCTTCGCAAGGGATAGCACCAGCGACCCTCCGGTGGTTGAGACCACGACTGCAGATCCTAGTACAGGTAACCTTCTTGCTTGAAAACTTCCCTTGTGTTCTTCTTCTTCTGATTTTCTTTTTGGATATTTGCTTGACTTTTCTTTCTTTTCCGGTTGTTAGATCCATCTGCCACGGAGCCGATGGAAACCGAGGTCGCCGGCGAGGAGAACGCGCGTGGCAATACCGACGGCGCCGCTGTCACCGAAGAAGAAGCCGGCGCTGATGATCCCGCCGCGAAGAGGCCATAAAGCTGCCGCCGCAGAAGCCGGGCGAGGATCTGGCGATCGCACTGACGGCCCCGAGGCCGCAGGAGCGTCAGGCGCTACGCCGACCGCCGATCCCTCCGCCGCTGCTGCAGCGTCAGGCTCCGAAGAGCCCCATCCCGGCGCCTATTTGAAGGCCGGCGATGGCGTCTTCATCAAGCTCCCCTGGGCGTCGAGCTCCAGGGCACCGGTCGAAGGAGAGACCTTTGATGAAGAGTTGCTCGCCTCCGCTGGCTGACGCTGGTCGACGTGCTGACAGCACAGAAGCGGCGAGCTGAAGAGGAGCATTTGCGCGAAGCTGTTGTCGCTCTACCGCACCCGACAAGCCAAGCTGGTATCCCGAGAAGCGCTTGTCAAGGCGGAGCAGACATCGAGAAGCGCCAAGGAGCTCGGGGCCTCAACCAGGAAGCGCTCCAATCCCTGGCAAAGGAGCGGGAGCAACTCGCCGAGGAGCGTAAAGCCTTCCTCCTCAAGAAGGCTGAAGCTAAAGAGCAACAGCGGCTTGCTGCCGAGAAGCTGTCTGCGCAGGAAGGCGAGTTGGCGCAGCGAAAGGTTAACCTTGACAGCCACGAGGAGGAGCCTGTCGCGCGCGAGCAAACGTTCGGCGGGGCTCGCAAGGAAGCAAAGGATGCTGCCGCAGCTGCCGAGGCCGCCAAGAAGGAGCTGGAGACGAAGGTGGCGCAGCTGGAGGCTGATCTCAAGGCGAGCGGCGGGGAGCTTGCTGTGCTCAAGCGTGAGCGCGAGAAGGACGCCTACACCCTTGGCGAGCTGCAGGGTCGTCTCGCCGAGAGGAGCAAGGAGCTTAGCGCCGCCAGGGACTCCAACGCAGATCTTGAGTTGAAGCTGACCACCTTGACTCAGACGCTGGACGGCGCGAGGGAGCGGGAGGTGGCCTTGGAGGAGAAGATCAAGGCCGACGAGGCGCTGCTGGCGAGTGTTGTTGCCGCCCAGAACACTTTTAGGGAGAATGTGGAGCACTGGACTGAGGGTCTCGTGGATGTTGCTGCAGTCATCGACAGGGAGCTGGCGCAGCTGGGGATGGAGGATCTCGGGTATTCCTCCGATGAGCACCTCCAACCCAGCGCCAAGCTCAGCTTGTTCTTCAAGGGCGTGGCGACGGCCCTCCAGCGACTCCGGGAGAAGATCCCAAAGCAGCTGGCCGACGAGTCACGCATGATCTGCGCGGGAGCTCTTCAAAAGGTGCTGGTGAAGGTGGCCTTCCGCAACCCAGGCCTCAACCTCACCAACGTCCTCAAGACCTTGCCGCCGGACGCTGATGTGGAAGCGCTCAAGACCCTTGTCGCACCCATTGTGGACAAGGTGAGCGGGATCAAGAGGGTTGAGGGCGATCGCGTGGATTAGGCCGCCCGTTTTCTCCTTTTTCTTGCCGCTGCTGGTCATGTTATGAGAACAATTTATTAGAGCCGCGACAAGCTATCTTGTAATATAACTCTATTTCAGGTAGTGATTGCTATGTTATTTCCTTTACTTGATTCCTTCCTTTGTATGTTTTTGCCCTACGCTTTTAGGGAACTTGTCGGTAGAGGCACCCTAGTCATGAAGCGCTGAGTGCGGACGTCAAGAGCCTCTTTGGCGGTGCCGCCACCGACAAGAAACCTTGTCGCAACTAGTCGCAGCTCACTTAAGTTGTTGAGCGGACTCGAAACAAAGTAAGGGCGCAACTAGCTACGAGTTGGTTCCTCCGCCGCACAGGTTTTCCATACAAAGCACGGTCGCTCGAGGAAGATAACTTAAAATTTTAAAACTAATTGCTCAAACTTTAGCAACTTAGCTTTTCTGTCGTTTGCTTCCCGGTAAGGCGAAACTTCCTCGAGCGACGCTTGGTCCACACCATTATCTTCTCCTTCCCCCCCGGTAAACTTGTGGGCGAGGGAACCTTCCTTTCTTTGAGAAAGAGAAAGAAGAGAAAATAAAGGTATGGAGCCTTACGGCTCGTTATTGCTTACCGGGGATAGGTGCTGCACAAAGTGTCAGATAACGCATGCGAATAAAAGTAGAAAGCATGAATTGACAAGATGTGCGGAGCACATGAGCTTTACTTATGCACGGGTCTGCGCCCGCTTTGTACAAAGGATTACATGCAACATCGGCAAGACTTGTATAAAGGTGGTTGCCGGAACAGGTTCCGCAACCGCGCTTCACGGGTGAAACTTGCGAAGATGCTCAATGTTCCAGAGTTGCTCACCGAATGCCATCTTCGGTCTCAAGGCGGACAGCGCCAGCCTAGTGACTCGTTTCACCCGTAAGGGCCTTCCCACTTCAAGGCCAACTTGTTGGAATTCTTGGCGGACTGAACGCGCCAAGAACAAGGTCGCCTTCCTCGAGACTTCGCATTAACTTTGCGGCTATGGTAGCGGCGCAAAGCTTGCTGGTATCGAGCAGCTCGTCAAAGAGCTCTGAAGACGGTCCTCCTCAAGGAGCAGTGCGTCATCTTGTCGCAATCGCTCTTGCTCGAGCTCATCATAAGCGAGCACTCGAGGTGACCCGTATACGAGTTCCGTGGGGAGAACTGCCTCTGCTCCATAGACTAGAGCGAAGGTGCCGCCGGTGGCTCGATTTGGCGTCGTCCCGATCGACCAAAGAACCACCGCAGCTCGTCAATCCAGTTCTTTCCGCACTTGCGCAGCCTGTCGAAAGTCCTGGTCTTGAGCCCACGCAGCACTTCAGCATTCGCCCTCTCCGCTTGACCGTTACTTCTCGGATGAGCAACAGAAGCGAAGCAGACCTTGGCGCCAAGATCTTGGACGTACTACATGAAGGTGCGGCTCGTAAATTGCGTGCCGTTGTCGGTGATGATCCTGTTAGGGATCCCGAAACGGCAAACAATCGACCTGAAGAACTTGACTGATGACTGTGTTGTCACCTTCCTCACTGCTTCCACTGCTGGCCACTTTGTGAACTTGTCGATTGCAACGTACAAGTACTCAAAGCCCCCGATAGCTCGGGGAAAGGGGCCGAGGATGTCGAGCCCCCAGACCGAAAATGGCCAGGATAAAGGGATCGTCTGAGAGCTTAAGCTGGCTTGTGTATCTGCTGGAATGGAACCGCACGCTTCACACTTGGTTACTTGTGCGATTGCATCCCGGAGGGCTGTCGGCCAAAAGAAACCTTGCCGGAACGCTTTGCCGACAAGTGCTCTTGCGCCAATGTGGTGACCACATATGCCTCCATGTATCTCTGCCAACAGCTTTTGTCCATCTTCTCGGTGAATACACTTCAATTTCACACCGTTGAGTCTTCTTCTGTACAGTGTGTTGTCGACAAACTGGTACATACTTGACTGCCGGGCTACTCTTTCCGCTCCTTCTTGCTCTTCGGGAAGTTCTCCTGTCTGAAGGAAACGGACAATCTGATGTGCCCATGCTGGAGCTTGTGGCTCGACAACAAGGACTAAAGGCACATCTGCTGCTGCGGGAACATCCGCTTCTACGGCGAGAACCTGCGGCTCAGCCGGAGCTTGACGTTCCCCGGCAAGCTTGCCGGAGCAAAACTTGTCGGGAGCGTCTGCTTCAACGGAACAAACCCTAGGGCTTGCCGGAGCAGATCGCTCCTCAAAGACCCTTGGTGTTGATCTTGAGGACCTTCTTGGCGGCGGCTTCGGGAGCTCTCGCCGAAAATAGTCACCGAAATCAACTTCCTCTTCTTGTTCTGTCCAGTTGATGGCGTTATGACGGTTGAGTCGGTTTGAGCACAAAGATCCTGGTTCCATTGTGTAGCTTAAGTGCGGCGACTTTGACAGCCATCGGCAATGTCGTTCGAGCTCTTGGAACGTGTTCCATCAGAGGCCGTCAAAGTGCTCTTCTAGCTTTCTCACTTCATCAACGTAAGCTTCCATCAACGGACTCGATAATTTTTGTTTACTTGGCGGACGACAAGCTGTGAGTCACCCCGACAATGAGCTTCTTGATCCCAAGGTCTATCATGATCTCGAGACCGCAAGCAAACCTTCATACTCTGCAGTATTGTTTGTTGCTTGTTCCTTGGGAAAGTGCATTTGGACTATGTACTTGAGGTGCTCCCGGTGGGTGCGACAAGTAGCACGCCAAGACCGGGCGCCTTTGCAGCGAGAAGGCACCATCAAAGTACATCAGCCACTCTTTGCTTACTTCCTTGACGGGATGCTCGCTTCGAATTTCTTCATCTTGTGTTGGCGCCCATTCTGCTATGAACTCCGACAATGCTCTGCTTTGGATAGTTGAAGTGCTCTCAAACTTGAGGCCAAAGCTTGACAGTTCCAATACCCACTCGACAATCCTGCCTATTGCTTCTGGGTTTTGCAGTATCCTCTTCAGCGGAAAACGAGTGACGATTGTAATCTCATGTGCTTGGAAGTAATGGCGCAGCTTTTCGAGGCCATGAGAAGGCCAAAAGCAATTTCTCGCACACCGAGTACCTTGACCTAGCCCCCGCAGAAGGGAACCGACAAAAGTAAACTGGGCGCTGCACCATTCTTTTCTGATCTTCTCACGCTACCGCAAGCAGATCCATCTTTGTCGGGACCAGAGCTTGCCGGTGAAGTCCCTTGCTTTTCGCTGGATGCCTCTGCCATGGTTGTTGGCTCATCATCTGCCCCCCTCTCCGCTAATAACGCAGCACTAACCACTTGATTGGTTGCCGCTATATATAGCAGCAACTTCTCTTGTGGCTTAGGTGCGACAAGTATTGGAGTGGAGGACAGGTATCTCTTTAAGTCCTGCAGCTCAGCCTCCGCTTCCGGAGTCCATTTCATTGGACCTGCCCTTTTCAATATTTTGAAAAATGGCAGGGCGCCTCAGCAGACCTAGAGATAAACCTGCTGAGAGCAGCTATGCAACCGGCAAGTCTTCGTACATCCTTGACGCGCTTTGGTGCTTCAATCTGCTCAATGGCCTTGATCTTGTCGGGATTGGCTTCAATTCCCCGCTGAGACACGAAGAACCCGAGAAGCTTGCCGGAGGGGACTCCAAACACACACTTCTCGGGGTTGAGCTTGAGGTTGATCTTGTGCAGATTTGCAAAGGTTTCATCTAAATCTTGAATCAGAGTCGCCTTGTCCTTGCTCTCGACCACTATGTCATCCATATAGGCTTCTACATTTCTGTGCATTTGCGGCTCAAAAGCGTCGTGGACTACCCTTGCAAATGTTGAACCAGCATTCTTTAAACCGAAAGGCACCCGCATTTAAATAGTAGGTGCCACATGGGGTGATGAATGCGTCTTCTCCTCATCCTCTTCGCCATGAAGATCTGATGGTATCTCGAGTATGCATCAAGAAATGAAAGCAAATCACATCCGCCGTGGAGTCGATAATCTGGTCAATGCGCCGCAAAGGAAATGGGTCTTTGGGACAAGCTTTATTGACATCGGTAAAGTCGATGCAAAGCCTCCATTTCCGCTTGCCTTGCGCACCACTACTGGGTTGGCCAACCACGAGGATGGAGCACTCCTCCGACAAGGCCTGCTGCTTCCAATTTCTTGATTTCTTCGTGATGAATTCTTGGCGCCCACCGCCGCTTCGACTTTTCGCTTGACGGGGGCGCGATGAGGACAGACGGAAAGATGGTGCTTGATTACTTCAGGAACACCGGGATGTCGACGGTTGCCATGCAAATACGTCGACGTTCGCCCGCAGGAAAGCAACGAGCGCGCTTTCCTATTTAGGGTCGAGAGTGGCACTGATGGTGAAGGTACCACCAGTGCCGCCCTCCTTGGCGGACACCTTCTTGGTCTCTGGTGGAGCTGCCATTGTCTTCTTACTCTTGCCGGTGGAGCTCGATGGTGCGTCCTCGACGGTAGCGCAGCACTCCGAAGAGGTGCGCTTGCCGGAGTGGGCATCAGAACTCTTGCCGGACTTGGTCTTCTTCTTCGCCCCGGGAGCTTCAACGGCAAGTGACTTGCGATCTGTCGCGGCTGCTGCTTCCCGGTAGATCTTGTCGGCGCAGATAAGGGCATCCTTCTTGTCGCCAGGGACAGAGATGACACTTATCGGGCCTGGCATCTTCAGCATGTTGTATGCATAGTGAGAGGCTGCCATGAATTTGGCGAGTGCTGGACGGCCGAGTATCCCATTGTAAGGCAATGGAAAATCAGCAACGCCAAAAGTGACCTCTCACCCCGAAGTTCAACTTCGCTGCCAAATGTCACCGCAACGTGATCTTTCCTTTCGCTTGCTCCTTCCCGGACTGATTCGTTGGAATGTGCCGGTCTCTTCGAGCTCGCCATCAGGGATCTAGAGTTTCTGGAGTACCGCGGAGGAGATCAGGTTCAAGCCGGCCCCGCCGTCAACTAGCATCTTAGTGACCTTGAGGTTGCGGATGGTTGGTGAAACCAACATCGGCAAGCACCCGACCGCAGTTATGCGATCAGGGTGGTCCTCAATATCAAAGATGATAGGCGTGTTGGACCATTTCAGAGGCTTGCGTGATTCGACGGATGGTTCTGCCGCATTGACTTCCCGCATCCACTGCTTGAGCTGGCGATGTGAAGTATGCAGAGAAGCACCGCCGTCAACGCACAAGACCTCTGTGGCTTTCTGGAACTCCTGCTCATCGATCTCGTCATCATCCATATCTTCATCGTCATCGTCATCTTCATCCTTGTCGCGGCCGCGGGGAGGTCTGTCTCCTTGCCGCTGCTTGGCCTTGCCGCGGCGTCCTCCTCGCCGGGCGCTTCTTGTCGACTCCTCCAAAGACCTTCCGGCCTTCTCTTTGTTGTGTCGTCAGATTCAGCCTTTTGCTGCTCGACAAGCTACTCGACCTTCTTGCAGCTCGAGGTCATGGCCCTTGGTGCGGTGGATCTTGCAAGATCGCTTGTTGGTGCCATCCTGCTTGTCGGCGACCGCCACAGCCTGGCAGTTGGTGCCTGCGGCAATCTCCTTGCCGGAGCTACCAGCTTTGGCTTTCTTGGCGCCACCTCCATAGCCGGACTGCTCAACGACTAGCACATCTTTGCCTTTCTTCTTCCGTTGTTCCGCCACTGTTTTTCTTTGCCGGGCAGCCTCCTCACTATCGATCCTCCCGCTTCTATATTCTCTCCGGGAGTTTCTCCTTCCTCAAAGACATGCACACTTGTCGGCGGGGCATATAGCTCACTAACGCCTCTCGATCTTGCACATCGCCGTCCCTCCCCGCATCTGCGGTTTTGCACGCTCGATGGAACGACCGATCACCGCGGCAGGTGGACATCGGGATGTTGTGCCAGACGCTGGCTGAATCTCTGAATGTACTTGCGTAGGGGCTCTCCTTCCTTTTGGGCGAAAGCAGATGAAGGTCGCTTCTTGGCCATGAGGCTTGTGGTCGCTGTAAAGGCGCCGACAAACTGATGGCATAGGTCTGCCAGGAGGAAATGGAGTTGTCCGCAAGTGCATGAGCCAGATCGACATTGGGCTTGAGCACCGGGAAGTAGTTGGCCAGATCTTGTCGCCTCGCCCCGGCAGCTTGCACCGCAATGGTGTAGATGCCGAGGAACTCCGACGGATGCGACTTGCCGCCGTATTTCTCTCGCACGTCGGCTTGAAATTCTTCATGCCGGGCCATCGACTTGCCGCAGCTCACGAGTGAACGCAGGGCAACCTACCGCGACGGCAAGTCACCTGGTTCTTCCGGCGCATGCATGTCGACAGAGGGCCCAGCCGGCTGGTCGATTAACGCCGCTTCTCTTTGGCGCCAATGCGAAGTTCGGCGTCTTCTTGCCGTCGCTCGTGAAGAACTTGGCGCTGATCGCGACGAGCTCGTGGATCTGATGATTCGGTGGAGTCGCTGTTGAGGTGGATCCGGCGAGTCGGCGATCTTGGCCTTTGGGGCGGAGAGTGCATGGTGGTTGCACCCCACCGTTTTGCCGCCATCGGCTCATGCCTTGCAGTCCTGCGCGCAGCGATGTACTCGGCTGTCGCGGAGTGTCGCCGCTGGCAAAGCCGATGAGACTCGAATGGTGGCCTCCATTCATCGATCTTGTCTCGCCGTTGAGGGTAATCCAGAGCGCTTGAGCTCTCGCCAAAGCTTCGCTGGAGTGGCGGGCGGCGATGGCGAACGGCGCGAGGAGTGGATATGCTCGACTTCTAACCACGTTAGAAGGAGCAGATCCCGCCCAGCGACCGTGCCTCGCTTCGTGCCAGCATGTTGGTGTTCATGCTGGTCTTGAGCATCCCGAGATCCACCAGCTCGATCTTGGCCTAACGAACGATGGTATCGCGAGTACCATGACGTTGTCGGTCCCGCGCCCCGAGATGGGCGCGGTGCATGTACGGACGCCGAGGTCTCGCGCAGCCTTGTCCTTGGGCTTGGCAGCACCGTGGGCTCCCTCGCCGACGCCGTTCTTCCACTGCGTCTACCCCACCACCCGCTTGCTCGGGGTGGTGGGATCGACGAGACGGATCAGCTGCCGCCAAGCCTTCTTCTTCGGTGGCATGTCGATGAAGAAGATGAAGATCTGGCTCGTGTGAACGCCGGATCAGGTTCACACAATCTCGACGCCCCCTACCTGGCGCGCCAAAGATGTCGGGGAAACTGATCCACGAACACCTATGGGACCGGCGGACCGAGCCCCTTTCGGTTCGGCGGGGGGCGGAGATCGCACGAAGAGCGGATCGAGGCGAAGCACACGAGCAGTTTACCCAGCTTCGAGCTCTCCGAGAGATAAAACTCTCATCGCTGCATGTCCGAGTGTATTGAGTTCTTGCTCGGGAGCGCTGAGTGCTACAGTACACAAGAGCTACTAACGAGACCGAGCTTGAGTGTTTTCTGCCTTTCAAAAAACCCCCCTCTACGTTGCGCATGGGCCTCCTTTTATACGCTCAAGGAGTCTCGACAGGTGGCAACATAGACAAGGGTAAAAATGGGAAAAGAATTGTGGTTGGTACAACTACTTGTACAGTGTATCATACCTAACCTCGACGGCAGGGGACAAAGGCATTAAATGCCCGTCTGCGTCGCCCAAACAAAGGCAAAAAGGACCGTCTGTGGACGCCACCGCTGCCATGATGGTAATCTTGTCGTTGTCGCTGCCATCACAAGACCGCTGGTCAAGACAACCTCTTGCCACGCGCTACCGAAAGGTCCTGGCGACACGCTGGTGGATGTCTTTGGAGCGCGGGTACATAGTGGTAGTTTGTCGCGGCAAGCGCCTTTGCCGCTGTCGTTGTCTTGTCGCGTCCGGAAGCTTGTCGCCACCGGCCTTGCCGGACGCGTGGTGCGTCGCGACAAGTTCCTTGAGATGCCTTGGTTGGCCTTCCCGGCAAGCTCCTCTTGCCGGGGCCTTTGTTCTTGAATGGCTCCGAAGGAACCACGGAGGACCTTGGCGGTCACCCGGCAAGCCTTGCCGCGGGGTGCTGCAACTGCCCGTGCACGAGTTCGAGATACTAGGGTACCCCTACTCTAGTACACCGACACCATGGATTATACGCACTCTCAACCTTCCACCATTGCTAGCCTCTTCACTACCGTGCATTGCCCTTTCTCACCTTGAGAGTTGGTGCAAACTTCGCCGGTGCATCCAAACCTCGTGATACGATGCGCTCTATCACACATAAACCTCCTTATATCTTCCTCAAAACAGCCACCATACCTACCTATTATGGCATTTCCATAGCCATTCCGAGATATATTTCCATGCAACTTTCCACCGTTTCGTTTATTATGACACGCTTCATCATTGTCATATTGCCTTGCATGATCATGTAGTTGACATCGTATTTGTGGCAAAGCCACCATGCGTGGTTTTCACACATGTCACTCTTGATTCATTTCCCATCCCGGTACACTGCCGGAGGCACTCATATAGATTCATATTTTGTTCTAGTATCGAGTTGTAATCATTGAGTTGTAAATAAATAGAAGTGTGATGATCATCATTAATAGAGCATTGTCCCAATAAAAAAAGAAAGGCCAAATAAAAAAGAGAAAGGCCAAAAAAAGGGAAGGCCCAAAAAAAAGAAGGGACAATGCTACTATCCTTTTTCCACACTTGTGCTTCAAAGTAGCACCATGATCTTCATGATAGAGAGTCTCTTGTTTTGTCACTTTCATATACTAGTGGGAATTTTTCATTATAGAACTTGGCTTGTATATTCCAACGATGGGCTTCCTCAAATGCCCTAGGTCTTCATGAGCAAGCAAGTTGGATGCACACCCACTTAGTTTCTTTTGTTGAGCTTTCATACATTTATAGCTCTAGTGCATCCGTTGCATGGCAATCCCTACTCCTTGCATTGACATCAATTGATGGGCATCTCCCTAGCCCATTGATTAGCCGCGTCAATGTGAGACTTCCTCCTTTTTTGTCTTCTCCACACAACCCCCCATTATCATATTCTATTCCACCGATAGTGCTATATCCATGGCTCATGCTCATGTATTGTGTGAAGGTTGAAAAAGTTTGAGATTACTAAAGTATGAAACAATTGCTTTGCTTGTCACCGGGGTTGTGCATGATGAGAACATTCTTGTGTGACGAAAATGGAGCATGACCAAACTATATGATTTTGTACGGATGAACTTTCTTTGGCCATGCTATTTTGAGAAGACATGATTGCTTAGTTAGTATGCTTGAAGTATTATTATTTTTATGTCAATATTAAACTTTTGTCTTCAACCTTATGGTTCTGAATATTCTTGCCACAATAAAGAAGATTACATTGATAAATATGTTAGGTAGCATTCCACATCAAAAATTCTGTTTTTATCATTTACCTACTCGAGGACGAGCAGGAATTAAGCTTGGGGATGGTGATACGTCTCCAACGTATCTATAATTTTTTATTGTTCCATGCTATTATATTATCTGTTTTGGATGTTTATGGGCTTTACTAAACACTTTTATATTATTTTTGGGACTAACCTATTAACCGGAGGCCTAGCCTAAATTGTTGTTTTCTTGCCTATTTCAGTGTTTCGAAGAAAAGCAATATCAAACGGAGTCCAAACGGAATGAAACCTTCGGGAGCATTATTTTTGGAACGTAAGCAATCCAGGAGACTTGGAGTAGACATCAGGGAAGCTTCGAGGAATCCACGAGGCAGGGAGGCGCGTCCTACCCCCCTGGGCGCGCTCCCCACCCTCGTGGGCCCCTCGTGGCTCCCCTGACCGACTTCTTCCACCTATATACTAGATTGGGATCGCGCCTCGGCGCAAGGGTGCCGGTCCAAACGCCAGGTTTAGAATATGCATTCACACCGTATACATCATACAAAGAATAATGGCCAAGGTAACAATATTTACAATCCACTCAGTATATACCGTAAAGGAAAATCCAAGGACAATCTATATACAGTTGTACTCAGCCATCAACCGTAGTATCAACTTTAACAATAAGCTTATCAAAATTAAAATGGCCTAAGTAAGCACTGGCCCTAATCCAATACATAAAATCCATAGCATAGAAAGCATCACAAGCATAGAAAGCATATCTTTGTCAGCCGAGCAACCAGATTTAAGCAAAGTAATTTTTTCACTCATTATTCTGTCAACCGTGATAAAAATAAAAAACTAATGAAGAATCATTCAGAAGTAAGGTTTGTTTGTATGCACACAATAAGGAGCCACCTAACAGTGTACGAACATGAAAGCACGTAGCACAATAGGTTTAGTAGCAAATATCACATGCATAGGACATACGAAAGCACATGGTAGCTTACAGACGATCCACAACTTTGCATGTCTTGGGCATAATGTAGACCAGGAGGAATGACAACACGACGCATTCATACTGATTGGTCCTCCAAGATCCAATGTAGAGGTGTTGAAAAAGATAGTCACACAGGTCTTGCCGTCCTCATGTACAACATGATCATACTGAACCGATGATTAGCCCAAGGTCAAGAATAGGGATGGCAATGGGTACCCATTACCCGTGTACCCTGCGGGTAAAAACCCTATTAGGGTAAGGGTATGGGACAAAAATTTACCCATGGTACTTAAATGAGAAAAATATCATACCCATCGGGTTGAGAGGGTGCGGGTATGGGATCGTATAACCCATGCCCGCGTACCCATGCACCCATATAAAATGTTGACAAGTGGGTTCCGTTTAATATCCTAATGTATTGATTTTCCCCTCCTAATCGCGCTAGGTAAATACTCTAATGTGTAGTCAAAGTATCACTATAATTTATCATGATTTTGTGAACTTAAAGTGTATGCCTATGTGTTGTTGTTTAACATTTTTATGTGTCGCTTTATAGGCAAGTATTTTTGTTTATGAGAATGTGTTGTTGTTACAGTATGTTGTTGTACATTATTGTTTAAAATGTGTTGCTATTAATAATGATTATATGTAGCTTTTACAACTATTTTCTACTCAACTGATGTGTTGTATACACGGTATTTTTTACGCTGGTACCCATATACTCTCGTCGGGTGATGTATGGGAAAATTGTACCCTTGATGGGTATGGGCATGGGTGATGGGTAAGTTCCGGGTGGACGGGTAAGGGTATGGGGTGGCTCCACCCGTACCCATACCCTGTGGGTGCCATCCCTAGTCAAGAAATGCCCTGTGTGGGATCCTAAACACTCGCTTGGTATCCTACAGTGCCCGAGAACATAAAACATAAGGCCGCGAGGAGCTGCTTACAGTAATTGCATCACAAAGACGGAGAGATATCGAGAAACCAACAGCGGATAAAAGAAGTCATAGTGATAAAAAAGATACGTTAAGTCTATCGGTTAATCAGATTGTCATCGAAAGCGAGCATTTTTGAAAACAACGGGTTATTAATCAGTTGAAAATACAACTTGTTTTAGTGAGAGCAATGATAAGGTAAGATCAATATGATCACCTTCAAAGACAAAAATCTAATTAGCACGTAGAATGCTTGCGCTTTCTAAACAAAATACATCTACATAGAAGGCCTAGACAATATCTAATCAATCGAGGAGACACCTACAAAGCTATTAACTACACAAAGAGCACATCAAAGAAATAGAGTTAAAATCATCACACCGCTCGGATCTAAATATCACTATTTCTTTACTACTATCTCATGAGCATCAATAATCCCTAGATAAGATGTGTGTTTCTTTGTAGAGTTCGCAATGTTTACATCTGTGAGTACTTATTTTGATTATAAAAATCCTGAGTCACACACTCATCATATTTTTGCAACCGCCCAAGAAAATCGAGACGGACAGATGGGTTTCACGACCTATGCAAGCGCCCGAGAGGCGGTCTGTTAGTGGAGCCAGCTGAACTCGACGTGCCATGGACATCGAGCTCTTCGTCAGCCATCGCCATTTGAACAGAACACATGGATACAAGAAATTACTCAGAGGCGGGCATAAATTTAGAGTTCAAAAGGAAAACAAACCATGTGTCCATTAATGAGGACTGACCTGGTCGGTGGAGCCGAGCTGCGAAGGGAGAATCGAGATAGAGGGCTTGTCCGGGCACCAAGAGCTCTATCAATGGGGAAACTCCGTAGTTCGGTCTTTTTCCTCTGGTGAGTTCTGCGCCATCCTTAAATGATTCATTAGCAGCCACCAAGAAACGATCTGCAGAAAACAAAATCAAAGTGAAATCAAATGGAATCACATGCAGGAAGCAATGAAGTACTATACATGCAAAAAAATCCATGAGGAAGGAACGGAGCCCAATGGATTATCATTTTATTCCAATAATTAATTAAATAACATCATCTGCCCCATCATAGGAGCACAAGATGTGCACAGGGCAACAAGAATAACTCTCATCAAACGACACTAAGGAAAGCTAATCAGATAGAATACACAGACGTTAAATGATGGTATGAAGCAAAAGGGAGCCAAATGAAATTTTTCTACTTACACATTATATAAACAATCGAGGCACGCATATGCAACCTCAAATTCAGAACACAAATTGAGAAAAAAAGTGCAGACACCTAATGAGAATAACCATGACAGAACGCATACATCTCACCAAGCAAAGAACTGGTTGTGAACTTGAGGCCAATTCATATAAGTTCCCATTCAAACATTTCTGTAATTGAACTACTTCTCCTATCTTCAAACCACACACTTCCTGAAGCTGCAATTATAGATGCACTTGCAGCAGAAGTGAATATTGGAAAGCATGGAAAATCTGACATATAATTTAAATCAAACATTCCTATAGTTATTAAATTAGGGCTTCTCATGACGCAGTAGAAATAAATTGTCCATGTCTCTGTTTTATATTGCGGTTATATAGTATGCTTCGTCAGTTTTAGAACCTAAGCTAGTCTTCCAGATTGTTTATTAGCTTAGGCACTCCTGTATTTTTCTCACTGCTTGCTATACTTCTTTTTAATATATTTTTGGAAGGATCAGTATTAAACAATAAATGAAAGTACACTTGCTCCTGCAAGTGAAGCAAATATCGCTGCTCGATGATAATCCGATGTAGAAGTGATGTTTCTTTTCTAGCTTAAATATTTTTTTGGTGTGAATAAACTCAATTTGTTATTTATTTTATAGAAACAGTAGAGGATATCCATATAGAGCAAGACAAGTAAAGTTGATGATCTGAGATAATATGTGCACAATCTGAAATGCAAAATATCGAAGTCATCAAGGTTGTTTCTGACTAATGACTACTATTCTTCTCACATAGCGAGTCATTTTTTGGTGTGAATTCCATTCAATGAAAGAATATAGAAGGCTTAGCTACGTTGTATATGCACTACTCAGTTTATTTCAAAAAAGAAAGAAAAATTATGGTTGCATGGTGGATCACACAAATCAAATAGATAATGGAAATGGTGAATCTTGGGTGAAGGGGACTAACCAGTCCAAAGAGCCATGGATGAACTTCAGAGGGATGTGCAATCAAAGTGAATTCTTGTACCTGTAAAATATATCACTCAATAAAAAGATGGGAAGTGAAATAACATTGAGATCACATCTCATGGCTAATCAGATACTCCATCTGCTCAAGTATTTAATATATTTCACCGTTTCTAAATGTAAGTTTGAAGAGATTTCACTATGAACCACATACAGAGTAAAATGAGTGAATCTATACTCTAAAATGCATCTAGATACATCCGTATGTGGTCCATAGTGAAATCTCTACGAAGACTTATATTTAGGAACGGAGGGAGTATGTCATAATTATGACTATTGCAGTGCTTGATATTCTTTAATCAAGATATAGCCATGTATTCTGAGATCAAATTGTACGGGGAAGTGTTCATAACAACATAAGCACATGGTATATGTGTGTATATAAATAAAGTCTGACACAAGAGCATACATGATAAAGTAGAGAAGATGTGTCAACAAGATTAACAGGTCACTCCATTTAAAAGTCCTCGATCAAACGACTACAAATCCCAAAGAAAATATTAGTGGAATAAAATCCAACATGTAATGTAGCATGTGCAGGATGGGGATCATATGCAACCTACCCCCTAAACCACAACTGCTTCACCGGATGTGGTGGCATAAATCTTGCTCTATATGTATCACGAGAGAGAGATCGAGAGGGGTGGGATGCATGGAGTGGCTGACCTTGAGCGGTAGTGGTTGTGGTGGCCGTGCCGGCGGCGACACAGCTTCACCGAGCAGTTTCACCGAAGAACAACCATGGCGTCAGCAGAATCGCCGAGCACGGACCCTTTCCCTCGCTAAGAGCAGATAAGAACATGTAAAGGAAGTAACAAACATATATACTATAAGAACATGTAAAGGAAGTAACAAACATATATACTATAAGAGCAGTTTAATCAATCCTAATTAGGTCTCTGTGAATGTTTACTCTCAATTAAAATTTTAAACAAGGTCACATTAATTTGGTTAATTTAGAATAATTAGAGAAACCACATAACCAATTGGAGCTAGATATATTTATCAAAAAGGCCTGATTACCTATACTACAATCAAAAGTATCATATACTGTTATAGATTTGCTATACCTGGGCGTGTAGAGGCAGCAGAGGCAGAGCTCCTTCTTGTGTGTGTGTCGGATCTCCTCGTCCAAGGCCGACGGTTGCGAGCTCGCCAATCAAACCCTGGGTCAGGGCCACGGGAGGTGGAGGCGAGGCATGCCGGCCAGGATTTTTAAAAGGGAACATAGAGCAGCATGAGCATGAGGTGTAGAAAAAATGGGGTCACCTTAAGATCAAGAAACAATGGCCTTCTCTCAGTTCAGATCAGAAGGAAAGAACCACTATTATTGATTAGAGTTATTCTTAATTAGGCAAAGCACTACAACACGGGATCCTAAGCTACAGTTGAGGCATACAAAACTATAAGTGTCTATTTTTTATATATAAACAACCTTTAGTATCTCAACCAGAACCAAAGCAAAAAAAGTCATGGTTAAGTAACCAGCAAAGGAAGAATGAACCTTTTGGACTTCTAAATTAGCAAGACATGAAAAGTTCTTTTTTGCCTTCAATATTACACACAGTAGGGCAGGTAGCTGCTGTTTTATTGCACAATGGGCTCAGATTCGCCTTTCCTCGATCATATAACCTACCCCCATCATCTCTTATCACCAGATCAATCTGTTTATACAGTAGAGCTGCCCTGGTTATCACTCAACAAAAATGACCATCCAAGGACAGAACAATAAGTATCACATGATCAAAAAGGATTCTAGAGACAAGAGGGGGGACCCAACTTGATACCCACAGGTGCTTTGATTGCTCAAAGGCACACTTATTTCAGCCACCGCGAATCATCATCGCCCTAGCAAGGATGGCTTTCGACCGGTGGGGCACGTGTGAATAAAAAGGGTTCAGGGTTCAATGCATATGGCTCAAATTTGCCTTTCCTTGATCACATAATCTACCCCCATCATCTCTTATCACCAGATCAATCTGTTTATACGGTGGAGCTGCCCCGGTTATCACTCAATAAGAATGACCATCCAAAGGATGTAACAATAAGTATCACAGATCAAAAGGATTCTAGAGAAAGAGGAGGACCCAACTTGATACCCACGGCTAATCATCATCGCCCTAGCAAGAATGGCTTCCACCGATGGGGCACGTGATTCAAACGCGGTGGCACGAGATATCTCATTTTGGGAGTAACTATTCATTCCAAAGAAGAACTTTTTTTATCCAACGGACGAGGTCGTTACAGAGTCGATCCGACGACCCAAGATCCATCAAGCAACCAGATCCGACGGCCAGAATCCCAAATCGCCGAGGAGCGGCCCGAGGAGCTTCTATTTTATTTCGGATGGACTTATTTCTGGATTTTGGATGGATCACCGGATCAATATGTTCTTACGAGGGTTTAACTGCCCTGGTTATCACTCATTAGAAATGACCATCCAAGGACAGAGCCACTAAAATAAGAACGTGATCAAAACAGCTCAAAGAAACGAGGGAGGATCCAAATTAATACCCACAAGTGCCTCGACTGCTTGAGAGCATGCCTATATCAGCCATAACTGATCATCATAGCCATGGCCATGTCCCATATAGTAGCCGAAGCAGAGAAGGGGAAGATGGAGCTCACAGAGGGAGGTTGTAGCCAAGGCAGTACTCAGAGGGCACCAGGGTTGCGCCTGAACACCATCCAACCAGTGAGGAACCACGTCGGAGTTGCGCCTTGCACCATCCCGCCGACGAGCACGAAAGCCATGGGCACCGAAGTGGCCAAGGACGTGAGGAGGTAATGTATAGCACATCTAGGAGCACCATCAGAGATGACCGAGGCAATGAGCAGGCAGGGAGAGAGGCGAGGCGGCAGGAGAGGAAAGGGCATGACATGAGTGCAGGCCTGCAGGGAGCGGAACATCAACTATTTTTTCTTTCGGAGTATATAGGAAGTATCAAACATATCATATAAGTGCAATCATCTTTGATAATATAAGAGAGCATACAAATCACAGAGCTTGTTTAAGATATTTAGTCACATCAAGTAGTTTAGATAAGAAAAGCCTAACCCAGAATTACAAATAATTGGAGTGAGTGGTAGATTTATTATTCTGATAATTTGGTAGTAACTATACATAAATAATTCATTTGCCAACAGTAAAAAATATGCGATGCATTATTTACACAAAACAATATTTTTTCTATAGGGTCAGAAAAATATTTCAGCATTCAAATGAATAAGGCTGAAATAATCTAAGAGTATTATCATACAGAGCAATAATTTATGAACTCACTGTCAGTCAAAAGTAATAATACATGGAAATCTATCTTGAAGTGCAAAAGTTCAATTTAGCAGATTTGACACACCGCACATTTAATGTGCTTACCGCTTCCCAAAGCGGGCCTAGTCAGCTCTCTTTAGCTGCAATCAAAGATAAGATTTGTTAGGACATTCTTGTGGGCAAAATTTATCATCATGCAAGCAATGGGCCTATCTATTGGCTGCTTGTAGTGCCTAAGGTAAAATCGATCGCTACTGCAAGAGGGTGCATCGAAGCTTACCTCCGCTGTCAAGAACGCATATTGGATCGTCGCTTGTCGAACCCTTTCATGATGTGGTTGCTACCAGCTTCTAGGAGAAACAAAGTTACATTAATAGTAATCCGCAAAACATACGCTGATCGGGAACAAGAAAGTTGAGATAATATAAAAGATCAAATTCAACTCATATATGTGATGATTGAAACTCTGTACATCAAGTGTGAATCTTGTTATCACTACTCCTCTATTTGCAAACAGATGGTAGTAAACATATTGTTAGTCCATATAAAAAGCAACTCTCTCTTTCACTTTATTCAGAAATAATATACACAAATAAAGGATAGTGTGCTTCTTTGTAGTTCCCATCATTTGCAGTTTCTGCTCCTACGAAAGAATTTTAATCAATATCCTATTTTTGTGTCTGCCGTGACACAACGAGTCCTATACTGATGCATTCCGGGGCCTTTCCTTTCTAAGTTCTTACCATGTTAATTGTAGAGTTATTGACTTCCATCAATGGGGTTGTAGTAGTTGAAGAATTGACTGGGTGATGTAATGTGTATACAAAGCAAACAGGACACATACTATTAAGTCATGACCAACTCCATCATCAAATGCTATACACTGGAGTTTTAGGCCTTTAACAGTAGCATGCTGAATGACCAAAATGATTTGCCAAAGGCTTTAAGTAAAGGTCGAGTTTAGCATAGTGAGAACAATTGTGCCTTTTCACTTTATATCAAAAATCATATACACAGAAATACAGGAAAGTATGCTTCTGCGTACTTCCCAGTTTATACTGCTTTAAAGAAGTGGTGTTGCATATACAGTAGCTAGCAGATAATATATTTTAACTAAAAACTAAAACTACAGTTGTCTGCTCTCTGATAATCTCATTTTATGATTATACCAAAAGGATATGCACAGATGAAGGCAGCTGAACCAGAAACTAATAAAAAAGACAACACAATGCAAAATATAACACCACAATGGTACACTGATATCTCAAAAGGCCCTAAGGGTAAACGATATTTTGAGTTTCAGAAAGGGTGAAATGTTGAGTTGCAATAAATGTATTCAACTTTATCATAGAAGGTATAGCAATATATAAGAAATGGGCAGTAGCAGATTCACAAAACAACAATCATAAAGATACACATTTTTAAAAGAGATAGAAGTATACCTGCCATGTGGTCGTGGTGAACCTCAAAGATAAAGAATCGCTAACCAATTAGCCTTGCTGCAATCTCTTCGTCCTCCCGCATAACATGACCATGTGATCCATGTAAAAACAAAGGAGCAGATGAAGATCATGTTTATATTTTTATATCCAACATACAAACAAACACCCTCTTACTTGGAACCTAGCTATACCACTAATTCCAAACAAGCTAGCCTTTCATGCACAAAGGAACAAGACCACCAACATTCCATGCACAAAGAAGCAAAGGGCATAGAGGTACACTCCACAAAACAAGCAAAGAGAATAATACTCCTGCCTTTACCAGAATCAAGACAAGAAAGAAGGCCATCATTGGCCAGTCCGTGCACCAGTCATATCGCCATACAACCGTGCACCTAACCCTGGAAACGAAGAGGAGTGGAAAGGAGGGAAAGGAGGAGGAGAAAAGGGGTTGACCTGCAGAACCAAATCACACCCCTATAGCTGCCGTCGTTGGTGATGGCCGCTGCTGCCGTCCAAGGCTAGGGGTCGCTGCTGGACGCGTGCGTGCACCTGTGTACCAAAAGCAGCAGCAACATGAGGGGAGGGGAAGGGCCAAAAATAGCAGCAGCATGAGGGGTGGGGAGGGGCCAAGAGCACCTTGACCAGCAGCAGCAATGCTAGGGTTAGGGTTGGAGCAGGGGGGAAGGGCGGCGTCTCAAGCAGGCCATGGCGTGAGCACACTTAGAGGCCGAGGTCGGACAACGGCGCCAGCGGATCTGCGAGCCCTTGGCCGCCGCCGAACCTGCTCGCTCTCCCTCTTCTCTTCCCCTCCTTTCTGATGACGGGAGGGGGAGGTTGCACACGGTGTGGCGCGAGGGAGACAAGGAGAGAGGTCCACCGCGACGTGGTCTGAGGGGCGTCGGCGATGTGGACGCGGTGGCGAGGTCTGAGGAGGGAGAGGGCGGGCGAGCGGGGGCATCCAAATGGGGTGGGAGAGGCGGGCGGCGTGAGGCCGGGATGGGTGCCTGGAGGCGGGCGGCAGCAGGCAGGTGGAGGCGGGCGCGGGAGGGAGAGGAGGCGGCAAGGCGGGAGGAGAGGAGGCGCGGGAGGAGGGGAACGAGAGAGGGGAGAGGAGGCTTGGCGGGGAGGGAGCTGCCTAGGGTTGCCTCCACTGAGCCAAGACTTTCATACCCCCATGAGTGAAATGACCAAAATACCCTGGTGGGGGCATGATATTTACATTTTTTTTGCCATCACTATTCATTCCAGCAGTAACTTTTTTTTATCCGATAGACGAGGTCGTTCCAGGGGTCGATCCGACGGCCCAAGATTCATCAAGCAGCCAGATCCAACGGCCAGGAATCCCAAATCGCTGAGGAGCCGGGAGAGGAGCTGCTATTCTTATCTCTGGATGTCCATATACCCTAAAAACATCAGAAAACAGAATAGATCGGGAGTTCCGCTGCCGCAAGCCTCTGTAGCCACCAAAAACCAATCGGGACCCTGTTCCAAGGCACTCACCGGGGGGGATCCTCATCGGTGGCCATCTTCATCATCCCGTGCTCTCCATGACGAGGAGGAGTAGTTCACCCCGGGCTGAGGGTATGTACCACCGCTATGTGTTTGATCTCTCTCTCTCTCTCTCTCTCGTGTTCTTGAGGTGGTACGATCTTGATGTATCGCGAGCTTTGCTATTATAGTTGGATCTTATGATGTTTCTCCCCTCTACTCTCTTGTAATGGATTGAGTTTTCCCTTTGAAGTTATCTTATCGGATTGAGTCTTTAAGGATTTGAGAACTCTTGATGTATGTCTTGCCGTGCTTATGTATGGTGACAATGGGATATTCACGTGATCTACTTGATGTATGTTTTGGTGATCAACTTGCGGGTTCAATGAACTTATGCATAGGGGTTGGCACACGTTTTCGTCTTGATTCTCCGGTAGAAACTTTGGGGCACTCTTAGAAGTACTTTGTGTTGGTTGAATAGATGAATCTGAGATTGTGTGATGCATATCTTATAATCATGCCCACGGATACTTGAAGTGACATTGGAGTATCTAGGTGACATTAGGGTTTTGGTTGATTTGTGTCTTAAGGTGTTATTCTAGTATGAACTCTATGATAGATCGAACGGAAAGAATAGCTTCGTGTTATTTTACTACGGACTCTTGAATAGATCGATCCGAAAGAATAACTTTGAGGTGGTTTCGTACCCTACAATAATCTCTTCGTTTGTTCTCCGCTATTAGCGACTTCGGAGTGACTCTTTGTTGCATGTTGAGGGATAGTTATATGATCTAGTTATGTTATTATTGTTGAGAGAACTTGCACTAGTGAAAGTATGAACCCTAGGCCTTGTTTCCTAGCATTACAATACCGTTTACGCTCACTTTTACCATTAGTTACCTTGCTGTTTTTATATTTTCAGATTACAAATACCCATATCTACCATCCATATTGCACTTGTATCACCATCTCTTTGTCGAACTAGTGCACCTATACAATTTACCATTGTATTGGGTGTGTTGGGGACACAAGAGACTCTTTGTTATTTGGTTGCAGGGTTATTTGAGAGAGACCATCTTCATCCTACACCTCCCACGGATTGATAAACCTTAGGTCATCCACTTGAGGGAAATTTGCTACTGTCCTACAAACCTCTGCACTTGGAGGCCCAACAACGTCTACAAGAAGAAGGTTGTGTAGTAGACATCAATGGGCGTGCAGGACCACTTGAGTGGTTCTTGTGCGCTTGCCACCGGCTCAGACGCATTGACCTCACGTGCCCACTGCTTGAGTTGGCAGTGAGAGGAGTGCAAGGATGCTCCCCCGTCAATGCACATTGCCTCGGTAGCCTTCTGAAATTGCTACTCGCAGGCCTCGTCATCCTCTTCTTCACTGTGATCTTCATTTTCCTTTTTCTCACGGCCCCTGGCAGGCTTTTCCTTCTGCTGATCGATCTTGCCGCGGCGACCACCGCGGGCATTACGGCCTTTCGGCCATCCTGGCCTCTCTCCTTATCATGCCTTTCATATTTAGCCTTCTGCTTTTCAACCAATTATTCAACTTGCTTGCAATCTTGGAGATCGTGGCCCTTGGTCCTATGGATCTTAGAGTATGGCCCATCGGATCCGCCAGTCCTCCCAGCTGCCGTTACCGCCTGACAATCAGTGCAAGTAGCAGCTTCCTTGTCGGATGCCTCAGTCTTTTCTTTCTTGCCGGCGCTAAGATCACCGAAGCTCTCAACGGCCATCACTGCTTTCCCTTTATGCTTCTTGTTGTGCTTTCTGTTCCTCTTCCTAGGGGTGGCGGCGTCGTCGTCGTCTTCTGAATCAACTTCGATACCAACCTCCTCCCTTGGAAGTCTTCTCCTTTCCTCACAACGAGCACACTTGTCCGCCAACGTGTAAAGTTCATTGACGGTCTTGGGTAGCCGAACATTCATCTTGGCCCACATCCTCCGATTGCGCACATTCGTGTGGATTGCAACAATCACAGCTGCTGGATGTATCTTCGGGATGTTGCGGTGTACTCGGCTGAACCTTTGCAGATACTTACGCAGACTCTCCCCTTCTTTTTGCAGAAGGGCCTGCAGGTCACTGGGCTATCCTGGTTCTTGATGGCCGCCTGTAAAGGCGCCAACGAACTCGTTGCATAGGTCTGCCCATGAAGAAAAGGAATCTTTCGGCAAGTGCATCAGCCAAGACCTCACATTAGGCTTGAGGGCCAACGGGAAGTAGTTGGCAAGCACTTTCTCATCTCTTCCCCCGGCAGCTTGAACGGCAATCGTATAGATGCCCAAAAACTCTCCCGGGTTCAATTTTTTGTCATACTTCAGCCAACAGACTTGCCGCAGCTCGAGAGTGAAGGCGTGGCACCCTACCTCGTAAGGAAAGTACCTGCTAACACTGGGTGCGGGTTCGTCAACATTGGGTCCATTACTCCTGTCTGATTGATGGCGTGCCTCGCGGCGCCGCTCAATGGTGACACAGGTGTCTTCCTTCCTCATGTCCTTCAACACTTGGCGTTGATCCCACTGGAGTTGGGGGTCGGACGAGGCCATTGACGCCTTGTCAGGATCGTCGACGTCCTGGGTTTGCTGAGCCCACCGTGGTTGCCATTGGGTGAGCTGTCGCGGAGGGGACTGCACCGTGGGTGTAGTCCTCTCAACTTGGCCACCAGCGTAGGCTGCTGGCATCGTCTGCGGGGTAGCTCTCCATTCATCCATCTTGTCTGCTGCTGGGGGAAAGTTCAGCAATAGCTGAGCTCTCGCCATAGCTTCAGACACCGTTCCTGGCATGGTGTGGGAGGCAGAGCGCGACGCTGCTCGACTCCTGGTCGAACCAGAAGGAGCGTCATTGTGCTCCTACCGCCTTGGACCAATCACAAGGGCGGTCTGGCACTGCCGAGGTTTTTCTTGGTGGCCAGGCTCTTGATCAGCTGGGCCCTTCCCATGTGGACGCGGTCGTGGTGGATCGACGGTTCCGCTCGGGGTTTTGTCGCGCTCGCCGTGCATGGGACAGAGCGTGTGTCTTGATGTCGCCCCTCTGGTCAGTGTAGCCTGAAGGTCATGGCTTGCTCCAGAGCGGGCGTCGTTGTCACGCTGGTTGCGCCCGCTAGTGCGACGAGGGGGTGGGAGATGAGCATAACCTTGATCCGCACTGGCGTAAGCATGCTCGCCGGAGGGCTGAGGGAGCTAGGCCACTCCCATGACCCCGGTCCCTGCTCCGGCGGTGGTGAGGGCGTTGGTTGCACCATCTGCCATGCCCGCCCCACCCTTCATGACTACGGCGTCCATTGCGCCTGCAGCTGGAGGCGAGGGAGCCTTCGAGGCGGAGGGATGCGTTGTTGCGCCGCTTTTCTTCTTGGGAGCCATTGATGAAGTAGAAGGTGGTGAAGATCGACGAGTTGGCTATTGCTTCAGATTTGCACAAGCAACAACCCCCTAGCTGGCATGCCAAAGATGTCGTGGGGGAAGCACGGCCACCTATAGGGCAAGGCTGCCCCTTTCCGATGGACAGCTCTCTTTTACCCAGGTTCGGGTCGCTTTGTAGCATAAAACCCTACTCCTGCTATGGTGGATTGATCTGAAGGAACACGAAGACGTGATGAGCTCAAGCCCGATAAGTGTGCCTCGGAGAGAGTGGCGTGTGCGTACAAGTGTTGATGGGTTAAATGTTCGAACCCCTTGATAGGTTGCCTTGGGCCTCCTTTTATAGCTGAAGGGGCGACCACAGTGGCAAAAAAGTCATTACATCATGATTAGATAGCTAACAGTGTTATCATAGAGTTAGGACAAAAGTGCATTAAATGCACTATTAGGTGTCGTGCTGAGGTTGAAGCTGAGCAAGCCTACCGTGCCGCTTATCCATTTACCTCTTATTAGCGTGACACGCCATCAGGACGGGTGTCAATAAAGTTGATCTTTTCTCTAGCAGGTTGCCACGTACCCGGCGGGATCCACCTAGCTACTTGGGAGCTCGACACCGCATTGATTACTGATTGGCGTGTGATGAGGTGGAGCGGTGGCGTCTTGTTGGAGGCTTGTCGGTACGGAGCCTGCCGGGCTCTATCTCGTGGTCTTGATGGACCCGGGACCTTTGCCGGGGCAGTTTGTACTTGGTTCTAGGCATAGCCTTGACCTTGCTGGGCTCACTTGCCCGGCAAGGAAGGCTTTCCTAGGGGATTCCCTGGCCATCTTGGTCTTCTTAATGCACTCCTTGATCTCACGAAGGGCGGTTTCTCTGGCTTATCTTGTGTTAGATTTTGGTACTTGATGCATGTGTGGTCGTACGCCGGTGCATAAGTCAGGTCGGCAAACACACATGTTTGTTGCACCGACAATGAGCTTTTCATATATTGCTCTTGCTAAGTTACTATTATTGCTGCTACTGTTACAACTGCTACAAAACAATTACTACTGTTGTTACCATTACTATTGTTGTTACTATCAGTGCTATCACTATCAAATTACCATACTACTGTGCTACTGGTCACTTTGCTACAGATATTTAGTCTCCAGGTGTGGTTAAATTGACAACTCAGCTGCTAATACTTACAAGTATACTTTGGCTCCCCTTGTGTCGAACCAATAAATTTGGGTTGAATACTCTACCCTTGAAAACTATTTCTATCCCCTATAAGATCAAGAGCAAGCTCAAGATCAAGAGCTACCTCAAGACAAAGAGCAAGCTTAAGACAATGCTCAAGCTGATCAAGATGGAGCTCCTCAAATGCCTATTGAGGAGCTATTGGAGCGTCGTGACGCCAAGATCTCCTCCACACTCAAACCTCAAGATTATGTCATGGAGAATGTGCTTGGTAACCTAAGAAAGGGGTAACCACTCCTAAACAATTAACAAACTTTTGTGAGCATCACGCGTTTGTTTCTTGCATTGAACACCAAAAGGTACATGAGGCTCTCGAGAACTCGGATTGGCTAGAGGCCATGCATGATGAACTCAACAACTTTGAGCGCAATAAGGTCTGGCAATTGGTGCCAATGCCAAAGGAGAACCACAATGTCATTGGCACCAAATGGATCTTCAAGAACAAGCAAGATACGAATGGTGTCGTCACTCGCAACAAGGCAAGATTGATGGCACAAAGCTACTCCCAAGTCGAGGGTATCGACTATGGTGAAAGCTTTGCTCCCGTTGCTCGCCTTAAATATATTTGTATGTTGCTTGCATATGCATCTCATCATGATTTTAAGTTCCAACAAATGGATGTGAAGAGTGCATTTCTTAATGGTCCTCTTAATTAGTTGGTATATGTTAAGCAACTGCAAGGGTTTGAGGATCCCAAGTTCCCAAATCATGTATACAAGCTCGATAAGGCACTCTATGGCCTTAAACAAGCCCCATGTGCATAGTATGAGCACCTTACTGAGTTGTTCCAAGACCGTGGGTTTGAAATTGGGAAAATTGATCCCACTCTTTTCACTAAGAGGGTTAAAGGGGACTTTTTCATATGCCAACTATATGTTGATGATATCATTTTTGTTTCTCCCAACCAAGCTTTGAATGATGAGTTTGTTGCACTAATGACCGAGAAGTTTGAGTTGTCTATGATGGGAGAGTTGAAGTTCTTTCTCGGGTTCGAAGTCAAGCAAAGAAGAGAAGGAACATTCATCAACCAAGCCAAATACACCCAAGACATGCTCAAGAATTCAAGATCGATGGTGTCAAGCCGATGAAGACTACAATGCAAACCAAATGCAAGCCCGACATTGATCCCAATGGTAGGGCGGTGCATCAAAAGGTATATCGCTCCATGATTGGATCCTTGCTTTACCTTTGTGCATCTAGGACGGATATTTTGTTGAGTTTGGGCATGTGTGCAAGGTTCCAAGCCGCACCTGAGGAAAGCCACTATGTGGTCGTCAAGTGAATCTTCCGGTATTTGGCTCATAGCCCAAACTTTGGCTCATGGTACCCCCAAAGGAGCAAGTTTTGATCTTATGGTTTATTCGGACTCGGATTGGGCGGGAGATGTTGTGGATAGGAAGTCAACTTCCGAAGGTTGGCAATTCCTTGGTCGCTCTTTGGTGAGTTGGTCTTCGAAGAAGCAAAATTGTGTGTCTCTCTCCACCATCGAGGCCAGGTATGTAGCCCCCACAAGTTGTTGTGCACAATTGCTATGGATGAGGCAAAATTTAAAGGATTACGGTGTCCCTTGTGACAAAATGCCTCTTCTATGTAACAATGAAAGTGCAATCAAGATCTCCTACAATCCGGTGCAACATAGAAAGATGAAGCATATTGAGATTCGTTATCATTTCATCTGGGATCACATCAAGCATGGAGAGATTAAGATAATCTATGTCAACACTCAAGAGCAACTAACGGATATTTTCATGAAGCCTTTGGATGAAGCAAGATTTTGCGAGTTAAGGCATGAGCTAAATATCATTGATTCGAGCAATGTGTCTTGAATCTAGGCACACCCCACCGCACTCATCATATTATCTTCTCCTAGATGCAGGCATGGACATAGGGGGAGTGTTGTTCTCTCAATGAACTCTCCCTCCCCCCATTATGCATATATCGATCAAGTCTTTCACATCATCCATTTTTTATGGTACTTGTGCTTCAAAGATGAGTTTTGGTCATGGGCCCAAGGTTAAAATCTTCGTGTTGCCATACCAATTGACTCAAACATAGGTGGCTTTGGCCACTGCCCTCTCTTTGGGAGGTGTTTGCTCGAATTGGTTCAAGTTTGTTTTATCTAGTCTTTGGGGCTTTGTTTGCGCTTTGAGTCACTCCAAGTTTGCTCTCCTTTTGTTTGTCAATTTGAACTTGGAGTGACTCTTCCCATTTGCTGGTGTTTCATGTCTCCAGCCCAAGCCATCTCATCTACAAACTCTAAACTTTTGCATAAGCCACCCCTTTACAAACTTGATCTTGCAAGTTCTCGCCTGCGCGATACTACGGCTGGTGTGTGGGCAGTACTACTGCTTGTAAGAAGTACTATGTCGGGCACCACGGTACTACTGCTGGAGTGGTACTACCCGGCCTCCTGCCGCGCAGTAGTATCAGGGCGGTACTACCTCTCCTGAGTGGTACTACTGCTCTGCGGATGGGTGCGGGGGTTATGAGTCGGGCAGGGTGAGTTCCAACTCCCCCATGCCTATTCACTCTCTCTCTCTCTCTCTTCCTCAACTTCTCCTCTCTCACAGGCGACAAACAAAGCACTAGTGGCCGCCACCGGACCGTCGGTTTCGTCCGGTGGGATCGATCCCCACCTTCTCCTCGTGCCATGGATGCTGGTAATGCCCCCTTTTTCCCTTCCTATGGTTCTAGTTTTTGAATCTAGGTTCTAAGGCAATACTTGTTGCATTCTTCGATTTTTGGCCAAATCGGGGCATGAGTAGGACGTAGAAGACTGTTAGAATAGGTGGACTGAAGTTTGGCCGGAGAAAAATTGAATTTGGCATCTCCAGTAGTACCGGATCTCGCGGCGGTTGTGGTCAGCCCATTGACCTCCACCTCGAGCGGTACTACCACTCCCCCTGGAGCGATACTACCGCTTGCAGGTGGTACTGTAGCTGCGATGCTGCGGTACTACCACCCGAAGTTATCAACTCTAAATTTTTCTCATTTCAACCTTCAATCCTGTTTTGATTCATTCTTGTTGTCTTATGTAATCATTCACACCTGCTTTTCCCTCATTCTTTGTTGTGGGTTCCACGTGGTAGCAGTGTTGGGAATCAGGCCCGTCGTAAGAATCCGGATCGTCCAGATGGGTCCAAGCACTACCGTACTTCATAAGATGTCAATGCCACCCCTTCTGCTCAGCCCATGCAGCATTCCAAGCAGGTGGCAAGCAAGCCAAAGGAGAAAGTTAAGTCTGTGAGTGAGATGTCTGCTAGAGGTTTTTGCATTTTTCGCCACCGCAACCCGTATCGCAACAAGCAAGATCCAGCCCTTGCCAGTTGTCCCTTCTGGACCAAGCAGCAGCACTCTATCTATCTTGATTTGCTCAAAGCAAAGAAGAACTTGTTTGTGAGTGACAAGACCATTGATATGGATCATATGCAGAAGGATCCGAAGTACTTTGGATAAGCACTTGAGTTGTGTGGTCAGCTGAACATCCTCAGCTTATGTCATTCAATAAGGATTTCGATGCAGAGATTGTGGCTCAGTTCTATGCCATAATTCACCTCGGTACTAATGTGGAGCTGAATTTGACTTGGATGACAAATGGTAGGGTGCTTTCTGCCAAGTGGAAGGAGTTCATAGAGCTCTTGGGCTATGACGATAAGGGGCTCAATAACCCTATTGGGGTGCGCCCTCGCAAGGAGGTGGCTGATATGCACAAGTCTGCTCTCTGGCCATATAGTGCGTTGAAGATCTCTCCAACCACCCAGAAGAAGACCTATGAGTTGTGCACATTCCTAGCTATCATGCATTGCATCTTCAGGAACATGCTCTTCCCTCGTATTGGGAACTTGGATCAGGTACACTCCTACCTAGTGGATTTGTTGCTCTTCTGTCAGAAGGAGGAGGAGAACACGGGACAAACTTTGGATTTGTCTCATGTCATGTGGTCGAAGCATCACACAACTTTCATGGAGCGCAAGTGCCCCATCTATGGTCCATACTTGATGTTGCTCATTGAGAAGACATGGGCATCCACCTTTCCTGAGGAGCTATTTGTGACTAGTGACTTGACCTCTCATGAGGTAGTTCGACTGAGGCAGAAGGAGAACTGGGGTACTCGCGTTCCTGAGACAGAGGCTCCTATGGATGAGGATAAGGTCGAGGATGATGATAAGCCCTACTATGAGCCATCTGGCAAAGAGCCCTCTTGGGCTAAGAAGCTCAAATCTAAGATGAAGAAGTTGTTCTGCATGGAGGCTCATGGGCAGTACAAGGCGCATGTGGGATAGAGGAAGGCCCGCAGTCGTGATAAGCTCATCATGAGGCGGCTTGGGCTCGAGGTTCCCATTGGGTCAGAGGATAAGATCACTTATGAGGAGCAGTGGACCACTCAGCACTGCTAGTGGACGGACTCAGAGGTTGATCAGGCTATTGCTGCTGATGCGGAGGAGGACTCTAGCGACCACATGGAGTGGTGATGATGATGATCTCCTACGTTGCTACCACCTATGACTGTAGTAGTTATATTTGCCCTTTTGGTGTCTCGATGCCAAAGGGGGGAGAGTTTAGGGATTTGCTGAGTCACGGGTGTGTCTTATTTGCTTTGCTTTCTTCGCTTGTGAACTCTTTTATCATTGTTTGCTTTGGTTTGAGTTTGTGAGACCTTGATATCATATCATATGGTGTGAGACATATGTTATCCTATTATTATCTTTATGTCTAGTACTATGTTAGCTTGTGAGTCGTTATCATATTGTGCCATATTCTTATGCTCACATGCCACTTACTTGCATCCATGCTTATCTCTCCTATGTTGTTTATGCAAGTGTTGTCGGTCTATAAAATATAGTGGGAGCATTGATCCTAATGTGTGTGCTTTGCATTCCAAAAGCATACTTAATTAGTGCACACATCTAGGGGGAGCCCGTCTATATTTTGTAGATGTGGGGTTTGCATTTTATCTTGTTTTATCCTTGTGCATATCCCGCGTTGTTATCAATCCACCAAAAAGGGGAGATTGTTAGGGCATATTTATCCCTTAGTGGTTTTGGTGATTGATGACAATGCATTTGCGGACTAATTGTGTGCATTGAGCTTTCAGATAATCTAGCATATGGCACAAGACGATTCGAGCCCCTCGGAGTTTAGAGTGAAGACGGTTTTCTTTCCTGCGTTTCTTTTTGATGGACTTGAGTCGTAGGAAAAAAAATACTATCAAGAGGGGGTCCGCTTCGGAAAGGTTTGGGTGGAATCAACACATACACGTCCTCATATGCACCCCCTTGCCTTTCCGCTTCGATGGAGTGTCTCCTTGTGTGATTTATAAGGGGGATTGGAGAGCTACCAGTGGTAGTACCATGCCTGGTAGTGGTAGTACCGCTCATAATACCGCCCCAGCTCGGGTCTCAACTTTTCGTGTCGAGTTTAACGGTAGTCCAGTGGTGGTCCCACTAGCATACTACCGCTGAGCCCCTTTTGACCCAGGTGGGCAAGCGTGTAGGAGCGGTAGTACCTCTTGTAGGTTGTAGTACCGCGCCTACTCCTCTGCCACTTCCACTCGTTGCTTTGCTCTCCAGTCTTCCCCTGCTTCTGCAGCAGTAGTAGGGCGCAGAAGTACTGCCTGTAAGCGGTAGTACCGCCCATGTGAGTGGTACTACCGTAGTTGCAGCACTACCACTTTGCCCTATCACCACAGTTCCATAGTGCAATACCACTAGCGGTAAAACCGCTGGGGCGAGCGGTAGTACCGCTCCCGCGGCACTACTGGCTCATGGCATTACACGTGCTCCCTGGCACTACCGCTTGGGCGGTAGTATCAGTAGTACCGCTTGTATGCAGGTTGCAGGCTGAATAACAGTTGGATTTGTTCCCCACTATATAAAGGGGGTCTTCTTCCCCAAGAAGACTGCCTCTTCCTCCCCCAAAACTCCATAGTTGCTCAAAAGCTCTTTTTTGCCCGATCTCTCTCCCTAGCCAATCAAACTTGTTGATTTTCTAGGCATTGGTTGAGAAGGCCCAGATCTACACTTCCACCAAGAGAAATTTGATTCCCCCCACTAATCCCTGGCCGATCTTGTTACTCTTGGGTGTCTGAGCACCCTAGATGGTTGAGGTCACCTCGGAGCCACAATCCATTGTGGTGAAGCTTCGTAGTGGTGTTGGAAGCCTCCAATTTGGTTGTAGAGATTGCCCCGACCTTGCTTGTAAAGGTTTGGTCGCCGCCTTCAAGGGCACCACTAGTGGAGTCACGGCTCTTGCATTGTGCGAGGGCGTGAGGAGAATACGGTGGCCTTAGTGGCTTCTTGGGGAGCATTGTGACTCCACGCCTCTCCAACGGAGATGTACTTCCCCTCGAAGGGAAGGAACTTCAGTAACCTCATCGTCATCGGCTCCACTTGTGGTTACTTATTACCTTTTACTTTGTGCAAGCTTTACTTGTGTTGTATCCTTTGCTTGCTTGTGTAGTTGTTGTTGCTAGCATCATATAGGTTGGTCACCTAGTTGGATATATAGACAACCTATTTGTTACTAAACCTAGTTTGTTAAGAAAAGCTAAAAATTGGTAGTTGCCTATTCACCCCCCCCCCCCCCTAGTTAACCATATCGTTCCTTTCAGCATGGGGATGCTCCGACTCCATGCACCTAGAGCAGTACGCGCAACTCTCTTAGCTCGTCGCAATGGTCTGCATCAACTGCCTCATCACCCACGAGCCAGAATATTGCATCGTCACCGACTTCGCCACCAGTGACAACACAAACCTAGTCGACGTCGTGTCTCTCTCGAACGACAAAAGCAGCTATGGAGAACCAATCTGTTTCACAAAACGACAATGAGAACGCAGATCTCCAGATTATCCGTTAGAACACCACTCCGACCCTTGGAGCGAATTGAAGTGTTAGTAGGACACGAGTAATGAGAAGATATTGATGAAATACTTTCATTAATATTTGAAATAGTTTTGAGTGAAACCGGAAGCATTTCGAGGTCACCAGAAGGGTTTCGGGGTTTACCGGGTAATACCGATAAATTATATATATAGATGAAAATAGTTTAGGTAATGTCAAATTAATATTAAAAGACTCTAAGTATGGTTAGGAGGCTTTTATATTTAATTAAATATCAATGGGCCTAAAAAGGCCAAGTGGTGCAAGGATATTGGGCCACTTGGGCCAAATGGGAGGTGGCGCCCCTTCCCCTTTTAGAAGGAATGGGGAGGCCGAATTAGAGAGGTGCCCCTATATCTCGCCTTCAACAAGTCTAGCTTCCGACTCGCTGAAGAAGCGGGCAAGTTGGGCCGGCCCACGCGCGCGAGAACCTCTACCTCTTTTTCCTATTTTCTTTTTTATGTCTTCTGATTTTTTTTGCTTTGTTTTTATACTTTTGTTTACACTTTAAAATATTTTAAATATATATGTTACAAAAAACATTTGAAAAATGTTGAACAAGTGTTTGAAATTTGTTGAACAAGTGTATTTGAAAAAATGTTGACCATGCATACAAAAATGTTAATCAAGCATTTGAAAAAATATGTTGAAGAAATATTTGAAAATGTTGAAAATGTATTTGAAAAAATGTTGAACAAGTATTTGAAAAATGTTGAATAAATATTGAAAAAATGTTGATCATGTATATAAAAATGTTAATCAAGTATTTGAAAAAATGTTGAAAAGTATTTGAAAATGTTAAATGCATATAAAAACAGTTGAATATGTATTAAAAATGATGATTCTATTATCATGTATATGAAAATGTAAATCAAGCATTTGAAAAATATTGAACAAGTGTTTGAGAAATGTTAATCAAGTCTTTGGAAAATGATAATGTGTATATAAAAAATGGTGACCATGTATTCAAAAAATGTTAATCTTTTATTTGAAAACTGTTCATCAAGCATTTAAGAAATTGTTGAAAATGTAAAGAAAATATTGATCATGTATTAAAAAATGTTAATCGAGCATTTAAAAATAAAAAATGTAGTAGAAAAAATGTTAACTATATATTAAAAATATCAAATTCAGATTGATAAATGTTAAATGAGTATTACAAAATGTTGTTGACATATACGAAAAATATTATAGAATGAAAATGAAAGATACAATGAGAACCAAGAAACTTAAAACTGAAAAAGAAACAAAATAATTCAAAAAAGATAATGAAAAAAATCACAGAAAAAAATAAAAGAATTCAAAATCAAAGAAAAAATAGAAAAAATGAAGAAAAAGAGAAAATACTGGCTCGGGTCGCTTCAAGTAGGTCGCGTCCCTACAACTAACCACTAACGAGAAGTGGGTGGAGTGGCTACCAGCCCTGGGGATCTCCATGGGAGGCCAGGGATCGACTACGCGTTCTCCCTGTTTAAAATTTATTTTTCCTTTCAAATTTTGCGGGAAGATGGGCCGGCCCAAGTACCGTACACGCTTCAGCAAGGGTTCTCCACCGTCTCACTGAATGCGAGGTATAGTCACTGCAGAATTGGAAGGCCCACTCCTCATGGACAGCCAAGGGGGGAGCCGTGTGGCGCCCCTCCCCCTCCTCCAACCTATATATACTAGAGGTTTTGGCACTTTTAAAAGTTTTTGGAGCCTCCTCTTGTTTTCTAGTTCTAGTTGATCCAATTATAGCTAGATCTAGATCCTCTAATCCTCATAATTAGAAGCCCAGTGTGGTTCTAATGTGCTCCTCTCATTCTTTCTTTTCTACCTGAGTCAAGATTGATTCTTCTGCGAAATTGATCTAAACTGCGCTAAGATGATGAAAATGCAAATGGAATATTCTACAAGCACTATAATGCCCCCATTTAAACTATAATGCCCCCATTTACCTGAGATCGGCTTTAGAACCTAAGATTGGTTGCATGTATTGCGACTAATCAGCACATATAATTAGTGGGGAATCTACCCTTGACCAACCGCGTGTGATTGCTTCCGCAAACAACACCTCTCTCTCTCCCTCTCTCTCTCTCTCTCTCTCTCTCTCTCTCTCTCTCGAACCGACGCATCTTCTCGCGATCGTCGCGTCTCTCCAGATCATACAAATAGTTCCTGTAACTATCCATCAATAACAGTTCAATCATTCGCCTCAAAACACGTTATCAGCACGTAGATGTACCACAGAGCGAACAACAGAGAAAAGAAGAGATTGAGACTCATCGGTGAGATGTCCGGCCTCGTTTCCTTCTTCCTCCATCTGATCCACGAGGACGGTCGTCGCTACCGCCTCATTGCTCATCGCCGCCATGGAGTCACTGCATCGATGTACATGGTGGCCACTGTGCCACTGGGTGTGGCGCTAGTGGTGGTCACTGTGCCGCTCGACGCAGCCACTGCACCACCACACGCGTCATTCCTGGTGCTCACCATGCCCACGGACACGGCCTCGGTGCCGCTGCACGCACACCGTTGGTGAACAGGGGGCTTGACCCATGGCTTGTGGTCGGCCCGAGCACCCCCATGGTGCATGGGGCCGCTGTCGCGCCCCCTCCCCCTGGAGGGGTCTCCGCCTCCACCCCCTCCTTCGCTAGCAGCATGGCTCACACCGCTGATGCCTGAGGCCGTGGCTGTTGGCCCAAGCCGCGGCCCGCCTGGCTACGCCCTGGTGCTGATGCGCTCCAAGATGAACAAGGAGGAGGCACTCGGCTTCATCTCCGCGCCAACCAGTGCATCCGGTGTCGTCCGTCTTGGAGCCGGGATGGAGCGTCGTTGCCCCCACACCGCCTCAGCCGGAGATGGCCGCGAGCTCAAGCAGTCACGCGAAATGGCGCTTCCGGCGCCTCTTCGGCCGCGCAGTCACTGCCATCGGCCATTTTCATAGCGTCATCAAATACGGCCTATTAACGTCGGCCCGTTATGGTTAGCCCATGAACGGACGACTCCAACTCTAGCCCGTTTACGGCCATAATGCGGTCTGTTTTTGGCCCATGTTTGGCCAATCGATCATACGGCCCGTCTAAGGCCCATTGATGATACGGCCCGTAGAAGGCCCATTGTTCCTACGGCCCGTAGAAGGCCTATTGTTTCTACGGACCGTAGAAGGCCCATTGTTTCTACGGCCCGTAGGAAGCCCAGTGTCTCTACAGTAAATATGTAGCCCATGGCCTGTTAAAGGCAGGAAACTACTATAGGTTTAGACCTGCTAATGGCCCAAGATGATTATAGGCCCACGTTTTGGCCCATATGAGTAACGGGACGGCCTGAAGACCGACAACACTGAGATCCACTGGACCTTCCAGCCTAAATTACAGCATACCGACCAAAGAATAAACCTAGACTATACGACAAAGAAATTACGGCATATTACATCCACTGGGAATCAAAATTGCCACGGTGATAATAAAGCTTAACATGACCGTGGATTACATACACTGGCATCAAAGGTCGCCACCGAAGGCATATAAACGCTACCGACAAAAGAATATACAAAACTGAGAGCACTTCAGAAGGCACTAGACCTGGCAAGCTCGGGCCCTGCAAGCAGCCGAACAAGCTGATGAGACCTCGGTTGTGTCAACAATAGATGCTTCATCCCTAGCTATATGGCACCATAGTGCGCAAGGCAGTCCTGTGACATCTTCATTACATCTTTGACTTCAAGTCGGAGCTGAGCTGAAGCAAGCCTTTCCACTTTAAGTTGAGACTGAAGAAGTCGAACTGATTGAGGCAGCGACTGCACAGAGGCTGTCTCACACCTGATGGTGAGTAGCTTCAACTCACTGTCTTCATCAAGACAGGACCTTGGGGTCATCTCGCTGTCCTCAAGATGGTTTGGCTCACTATCTTTCCTAAAGTTATGCCTGGCATAAGATATACGACTCTGAAAGAGAAACAAGGAGACACGTAACAGGTTTCACAATTATATAAGCAAATAAATGGATATGTTCTGCATAAGGAACATGTTTATACAACTACAATTTAAAACTGGTAGTTGTTGCAAACATCCAATCAGATGTAAACAACAGTGGAGGAAATGATGCTTATCCAAATCTATACTAGAACAAAGTTTGAAGGCTTGAGAAGGATGAACTTACATTACATGTTAACACGGGCTGGACAAAGCCCTTCTCCATGTTGATGGAAAGATAATTCAATAAATTCCCCAAAGAAAATTCTTTATAAGCATTGCCATTATTATACATTTTGCAAAGAGTAAATATAGATCAAATAATATTGGAAGAAATAGAGGATTATGAAGCTCAGGTGCAGACTAATGATACATAATCAAATAGCAATTAATTAAGTACAGCGTTACAAGGCAAAAGGTACTGACAAGAGGAATGCGACATCAACGTGCAAAGATGGCATTGGCTTTATTCAACATTTTGGTAAGAGTAAATGTAGATATGATAATTTGGAGAAAGTGGAGGGCAGAGCAGATAAGATGCAGAGTAATGCTAGACAATCAACTATCTCGCGATGCATGTACAGTAATACCACCGTCCGTTATTAGTTGTCGCTCAAATGGATGTATCTAGCACTATTAAGTTCTAAATACATCCAATTGATCAACAATTAATTCGATACAGAGGGAGTACATGACAACAGGTACTTACATGAGCAATCCAAAACTACATAACCATTGTGTTAATTCTACATTTATCTAAGAGTAAATATAGATCTTATAATTTCAAGCAAAGGGAGGATAAAGAAGCGAACATTTACAGTGATGCTACATAATCAAACAGCAATGAGTGTAAGTATGCTGACAAAAGGGCAAGAGGTACTGACAAGAGCAATGCAGAGCCCAGTATTGTCGTGAGATCCTATGATCCTTTGAGCAAGGTGATTCATCTGAAATTAGTTTTCATACAAGAGAGAAGGTAAGGCACATGCAGAAATTAAGGAGTTGAAATTTTGAATTGATATCATAGACAGTACCTGACGCTGGGCTGTCGGCAGTTCTAATAGGGGTTTGGCCACTAGAGTAGGGGTAAAGTCTGTTACAGTTGGGCCTGTGTTTTCAGTGGCTGCTGATCTATCTGATTTAACAGGTATCACTACCTTTTCCAAATACCTAGTTTGTACTCTTTGAGGATCTGCTATCACCCTCTTCCTTTTGGACATCTATTACGAAAGAACAACATTTGACTGGAAAAACATAGTATGACGACACATGGAATAGGTACAGAAAATGGATAGGTATGGCATATACTCATATATGATGCTTAAACTAAGCAGATGGTGTAACAAAGTAGAAGTAATGCAAGAGGTCAGATGCAAAATATGTGTGACCAATATAACCTTGCCAAGTTAGAGCATGCACCTTGATGGGTGAATAAGATAGGCCATCCTCCACCATGCCAAGTTTGTTAGCCAGTGGATTGTTCCGCAATATTCCTCTCGTGCGCCCATTCTCATATTCATTTTGATAATGTTCAATACCTGACATGCATGAAAACATAAAAACAAGTGAGATTATCTTTGTAATGCGTAGTGATTCTAATCCAATACTTCCTCCTCAGAACCCCTTTGTGCTATCTCTGCAATTCATCTAAGAGGTGTCATGCATGCTGTAATTTGGTGTGTGCATTAATATAATGTGGCCTACTACTCAAAATATGAGAGCTCCAGAAGTGATGATACTTCGCAGATGACAGCTTCAACATATAGTAAAGAAGAACAAGTCGACCTGACCTGACAGATTCAAAATATACTAAGGGAGAATAACTCGACCTGACCAGTCGACCGCAAGAGAAGAGGATCATCTTAAAGAAGAGCAGAAGAGCAAGCAGATTGAAGATATTACAAGTCTTTCTATACAATGTCGGTTGGCCACCCATGATGAACCAGAGCGCACAGAGAAACACTATTCCTTTCGGTCTCTCCATATGTGGCTCACATGCATTTCAAAACTAAAGTAGGAACATTTAGCTGACCAATTAAACATCTCTCAGTTTTACTAATATTAGCATAATATCATATTTGAATTTGTACAACTAAGCTTGTTTAGCTCGATGGGTGGAGCAGTGCTATTACGACACGAACCACGTAGGTTGATCGTGGTCATCATAAAATGGGGAAACCGTAAGCATGATGAGTATAGTGTTGACCGTGGCTGTGGGATGGCAGATCTGAAGCTGCAAACCGCACAAAGGGTAGTTAGCAACCGATATTTGCTTTGAAATAACAACTAGGATTTGGTATGGACAAGAAAGTACAGTCAACAAGTGACAAAGAAATGCAATTCTGCTATCTCTCTATATGTCGCGACATGCATTTGGAAACTCAAGTGGGACCTTTAGCTAACCAATTAAATGTGTCTGTTCACTAATATTAGTATCATATCACAATCATATTTGAACAACTAAGCTTTGTGAAAGTGTAACTATCCCTAGGTGGTTTTGGTAATTCATAACAACATATAGCTCATTGAGCTAATGCTATTCCAAGATGAACATTTCAGGAAAGCTCAATGAATGGCATGGCATGGATGATGAAAGTGGATCCCTCAAAATGCTGATGACAAAGGATTGGCTCAAGCTCAAAAGCTCAAGACTCTTCATTTTATATTTTAGTGATTCAAGATCACATTGAGTCTATAGGAAAAGCCAATACTATCAAGGAGGGATGAGGTGTTGCTTAATGAGCCTCTTGCTTCATGTGCTTAGTGATATGCTCCAAAACCCTCAGCTACTTTCTCAAATCCACATATGACCTAAACCTAAAGCCAAAATCGGTCTCACTGATTCTTCCAATCCGGCGCCACCGATTCCATATGTCATAGCCACTGCCACAAACCCTAGGCAAATCGGTTCTACCGATAGGGATCTTGGTCTCACCGAGATGGGATTGCAATCTCTCTGTTTCCTTTTCGTAACTTTTCGGTCTCACCAAAAGAGCGGATCGGTCCCACCGAGATTGCAATCTAAACTCTCTGTTTCCCTTTTGTAACATTTTGGTCTCACCGAAAAGAGCAAATCGGTCCCACCGAAGTTTACTCCGACCAACTCTCCGTTAGCTAATTACCAAAATCGGTCTCACGAGTTTGTGTAATCGGTCTCACCGAGATTATGTTATGCCCTAACCCTAACCATATCGGTCCTACCGAGATGCATGTCAGTCCCACCGAAAACCCTAACGGTCACTAGGTTTACTAAAATCGGTCTGGCCGAGTTTGTTGATTCGGTCCCACCGAGATTGGTAAATTGTGTGTAACGGTTAGATTTTGTGTGGAGGCTATATATACCACTCCACCTCCTCTTCATTCGTGGAGAGAGCCATCAGAACAAACCTACACTTCCAACTTACCATTTCTGAGAGAGAACCACCTACTCATGTGTTGAGGCCAAGATATTCCATTCCTACCATATGAATCTTGATCTCTAGCCTTCCCCAAGTTGCTTTCCACTCAAATCTTCTTTCCACCAGATTCAAATCCTATGAGAGAGAGTTGAGTGTTGGGGAGACTATCATTTGAAGCACAAGAGCAAGGAGTTCATCATTAACACACCATTTGTTACTTCTTGGAGAGTGGTGTCTCCTAGATTGGCTAGGTGTCACTTGGGAGCCTCCGACAAGATTGTGGAGTTGAACCAAGGAGTTTGTAAGGGCAAGGAGATCGCCTACTTCATGAAGATCTACCGCTAGTGAGGCAAGTCCTTCGTGGGCGACGGCCATGGTGGGATAGACAAGGTTGCTACTTCGTGGACCCTTCGTGGGTGGAGCCCTCCGTGGACTCGCGCAACGTGGAGGTCCGATAGCACCACCTATCGGAACCACGCCAAAAACATTTGTGTCTCCAATTGCGTTTGTATCCTCCAAACCCTTCCCTTTACTTTCTTGCAAGTTGCATGCTTTAATTTCCGCTACTCATATACTCTTTGCATGCTTGCTTGAATTGTGTGATGATTGCTTGACTTGTCCTAAGATAGCTAAAATCTGCCAAACTCTAAAACTGGGAAAATGCTAAGTTTTTAATTAGGCAAGTAGTCTAATCACCCCCCCCCCTCTAGACATACTTCAAGGTCCTACAAGTGGTATCAGAGCTTTGGTCTGCATTTGCTTTGATTTCCATAGCTTTTGGTGGTCATATCCTTGGTTTCACAACCTAGGAGAGTATGGCGTCTAGCGAGGGAAATTATCACCGTAGAGGTCCTTACTTTGGTGGTACTAATTTTGCTAGTTGGAAGCATAAGATGAAAATGCATATTCTCGGACATAACCCCGCCGTTTGGGCAATTATTTGTATTGGCTTGCAAGGTGAATTCTTCGATGGGAGAGAGCCGAACCGTGAAGCTAATGTGGAAGAATTGAAGATGTTGCAATACAACGCTCAAGCTTGTGATATCATCTTCAACGGATTGTGCCCCGAAGAATTCAACAAAATCAGCCGTCTTGAGAATGCAAAGGAAATTTGGGATACTTTGATTGATATGCATGAAGGTACCGAATCTGTCAAGGAATCCAAGTTGGATGTGCTCCAAAGTCAGCTTGACAAGTTCAAAATGAAGGATGGTGAAGGTGTCGCTGAAATGTACTCTAGGCTTGCACTTCTCACAAATGAAATTGCCGGCTTAGGGAGTGAAGAGATGACCGATGATTCATCATCAAGAAGATCCTAAGAGCATTGGATGGAAAGTATGATACCGTGCACATTGATTCAAATGATGCCAAACTACAAAGATCTCAAGCCAACGAAGTTATTGGAAGAATTGTTGCTCATGAGATGTCACTTAAGGATAAGGAGGAACTTCACAACAAGTCAAGTGGTGCTTACAAAGCCTCAAGTGAAGCCCCCACATCATCGAGTGAGAAACAAACCTTTAATGAAGAATTGAGCTTAATGGTGAAGAACTTCAACAAATTCTACAAGAGTAGAAGCAAAGAAAGAAGCTCCAAGTCAAGGTCTTACAATGACAAAAGATCTTCTAGTCGAGAGCGCAATTGCTACAATTGTGGGAGACCCGGACACTATTCCAATGAGTGTATGGCACCCTACAAAAGAAGAGAAGACTCTCCAAAAATAAGAAGTAGAAGAGAAGAATCACCACCAAGAGAGAGGAGGAGTAGAGATGATCGTTATGAACGAAGACCCTCACGGAGAAGCAAGGATTCGGAAAGGAAGGACAAGTCATCAAAGAGCTACACAAAGCGAAGACATCAAGCTCATATTGGTGAATGGGTATCCGCCCGACTCCACCATCACTCCGAGAGAAGCTATCACTCCGACTCCGAATATACTCAAGATGAAGGTGTTGCCGGTCTAGCACTTGTGTCAACCAACTCCTACGACATATTTGAATCACCAAATGAAGGAATTGGTAGATGCTTCATGGCCAAAGGTCCTAAGGTAACACACCCCGAGTATATTGATTTTGATGTTGATGAAGATGACTTGCTAGGTGATGATGATTTACTTATTGACAACTCTAGTGATGAATACTATGATGAAACGTCAATTAATCATGCTAATCAAGTTGAAACGAATGACAATGATAAGGAGAAAATTGAGCGTCTAACTAAAGAACTAAACACTCTTAAGTTAGCTCATGAAACTATCTTTGAAGATCATTGAGAACTTTTAAGGGCTCATGAGAAGTTACGCTTTGAAAAGCTCAATCTTGAGCAAGAGCATGAGTTCTTAAAAGCAATCAATGATGATCTCCGTAAGAAAAGTTCTTCTTACATTGCCAAGCGTTTACTCTTATCTACTTACATGCCTCAAGTAAAGTCTAGTAACAAGAACAAGAAAGATTCTTCTTCTAGTAGTAACAATAACATTGCTAAATCCAATATTGTTGCTTCTAGTAGTTCTCTTGATTCCACTAATGATTCTCTTAGCCAAGTTACACTTGAGCAAGAAAATAGCTTATTGAAGGGAATTATAGAGAAAGGTGTATACAAGAGCCTTGCCGGGAGTAAGCAATTCGAGGAAATTGTACGCAAGAAAGGAAGGCACCGGAAGAATCAAGGTGTTGGTTTTGAACGGAAGTTCAATGCCATTGGAGTTGAGTGGGAAGAAGATCAATACCCCAAGACGAAGTTTGTTCCTCAACAAGAGAAGTATGATCCTACTTCCTTCAAGGGAACACAAGCACAAGATGATCTTCCACCACAAAACCACAAGGGCAAGGACAAGCTTCAAGAAGAGATTGATGCATTTGAAGAAGCACCTAAGGTCTCGGTCAAGTGGATTCCCAAGAATACGTCAAGTTCTACCTCATCAAGTACAACTACAACTCCAAGGATTCCCATCAAGATGATGTGGATCCAGAAGAAGAAGAACTAGAGAGTTCTTGAGGGTGACTCTGCCAACATATTTCACTCATATCATTATGGCAAGGACAAGTGCAATCAACTTCCATATCTTGCACTAGTTCAAGGAGTCACAAACCCTCATGTTGGTAAGGCAAGGGACAAGGTAACCTAATGATTTCATGGACATCATTTTGTGTGTGCATCACTCTATGTCTATGGATATACTTGTTTGTTCCTTGTGGGACTAACCCATGTAGGTATTGAAAGTGCAACTCACTCCAAAGGATTGCTCCAAAAAGATCTACAACAACATTGAGCATCCACATCTTCAACACCTACATGAAGTCATCATCGACAAAACCGAAGGTTAGTTCATCCCTCTTAGGGGGGATCTCACATCTAGGGGGAGCTTAACTCTATGAATTGAGTCAAAGCAACTCTAATGATGTGAACACATAAATGCTTTATGTAAAAGTGGTAACTCCACTTGAGCTTAAACGATTAGTATGACCTATGATCAAATGTTCTCATTTGACTCCTAAGTCAATATACTCATATATAGATGACCTAGTCATCGCCAATTGCTTGATAGATGCTAGAATTGGTTGAGCATGCTTTGTCACATATTTCATTTGCCATCTTATTGTGTGAGCATGTTGGTTGCATACTTTACCCATTCGAGGACATCCACTTGTTGTTTTGATTGATTGGCTTCTTTTTCTTTGGCCAAGTGGATGGACAAGAATGCCTAAGAACCTTCTTTAGCTATCTATGATTTTCTCGTCTCAAACTCCGTTCATGCTACATCACAAAATTTGATCAAGTCAGATTCGAACCACTCTGTGTGAGGAGCACTCGGAGTCCCCGATTCGTCATAGACTTAAACTTCCAAAACTTCTTTGTGATTTTTGGTCTGACCGATTCCTCCATTTCGGTCTTACCGAGATCACTTAGTCGATCTAGGTTTTCAATCTCGGTGCAACCGATTTGAACTCTTCGATCACACCGAGTTGTAATAACTGTACACAGTTTTGCATCTCGGTGCCACCGAGTTGTTCCACTCGGTCACACCGACAGGGTCGGGCTATATATAGTCACGGGCAAAAATTTGGAAATTTCTCCAAACCTCTTCGCCCGCGCAATAGCTCGCTCTGCCTCCGTGGTCTCCGGATCGTCTCATCGTCGCCAGCCGCCCCCTGTCGCTGGTATCCGCCGCCGTCAACGGAATTCAACCCCGCCGATGCCGCCATAGCTAGTCTCCGTCGAACTAGGGTATGGACTCGATCACTGTGCTTTCCTCGTCTGATTCTAAGCACATTGTGTTCTTATTGATTATTGCCACGATTGAAACACTCCTATCCAATCAATGCAATCCTTAGAATAGTTTTGATTTGAAAATTTAGGGCTAGGTTTCCGCCAAAACCATCTCGGACCCACCGAGTTGAAAAACTCGGTCCCACCGATTTGGTGTCGGGACCCCGATCCTAAGTCACACCGATCTAGCATGTAACACATCATATCCCTTTGCGGCCTCACGCACGGTATCCCCACGGGTGTCGCCTTACCATGGCCCGGACGGTTCGTCTTTTGGCTCACGATATGATAGTGTCGCTAGCATCCATATGACAAAGAACCCGGGCCGACATGGCTAGTCGTGAACCCAAAGCGGCGCTTAACCTATGGGGACAGCATACATGAATCACATCGAGCATGTCGGTCATCAACGATATATTCGGGCTGTAGCACTTTGGGCTAACAGGACTCGAATAACACGCGTGACATTTCCCGGCGACGGACATAAGGAAAGTGAAACACATGCCGCCGATCAAGTGTCCAAGCAGTAGTGCTGGGCTAGCAGGACTCGTGAACCGGGCAGTAGCAGACTACTATCGCCGAAGCACGAGACTACATTTCCCCATAAGAGAGGCTACCAAGGATAAACAACTTGGTTGTCGGATCCCACACATAGCAATACAAGTTACACGTACGCATAACATGCAAGTATGTGATGTACAACATGGCATCACAACATAACGCAAACTCATATAGATAAAGGCTCAAGAGCCACATAGCAATAATACAAACAGGGTCACATGACCCATCATTCAGAACATACAAGCAACAAGCGGAAGCATTACATGTCCGAGTACAGACATCTACAAAAGAAAAAGGCTGAGAAGCGACTATTACAAGACCCTCCTAAGGTACAAGATCGTAGCTGAGGTAACAAGCTACTCATCAAGTCCAAGCGGAACTACTAGTAAGACCAAGTCTCCGCTGCAAAAACATAAATAAAGCAACGTGAGTACAAAGGTACTCAGCAAGACTTACATCAGATCCTATCATACATGCATTAGTGTCAAAAGGTAATGTGGGGTTTAGTTGCAACAAGCCAGCTTTGACTCTGTGGCTATCCTGTTCTCGACTACAAGAAACTCTTGAGGTGAGTCAACGACACGCAGTCCACTAATCACCACATCAATACACTACTACGGATTCATTCCCGTCTCCATACGAGAAGGCCATCCATAGCACTCACACTTGTCTTGAGCATTTTAGAGTATCCAATTCAAGTTGTCTATGTACCACGAAGCATCCAAGAAGTCCATAACCGAGGACACGGCCATTGAATAGATCATGATAACCTGCAGGTGTACTTCTTCACACACGCCTCGCCACTTACCGCCATATACACGTCATGTATCTCGCAACCTTCAAGCGAAGCTTTGGCGAGGGTGTCGGCCACGACCTAACTAACCACACAAGACTCTAGTCCGGGCTTATCGCCTATTCGGGTTCCATCCGCAAGGAGATCCGCCGGGTGTCGCCACGGCCCCAAACGATGTGAGCAGGGTTCCCAAGCCCACCATCCGGTGCCACTTGGTACACCGTGCCACTGTGTTTAGTCATCCCAAGCCCACCTGCCGGGTGCCACTTGGTAGAAAAATAGCACTACCTACAAACACCAGAGACTAGTTGCGACTCACGGACAGAGATCAAGTTGATTAATAAGTCGAGAGGGTCGAGTTACGGAACCCAATGTGTGGTAGTATCGAGTCATTGGACAACATACATAGAACTTCGCTTAAGGACGGTTCCAGTGAGACAACCCACCATGTACTCCTACATGGCCTCTCACCGCTACCTTTACCAAATCGTGTTCACACATTTCACTCTCAGCCTCGGAACATAGAACTGTACTCCAATTCATTCCCAATGAATCAGACGACACAACTCTAAGCAATAGCAGGCATAGCATGGTAGGAACACAACATGGCTCAATCAACTCCTACACATGCTAGTGGGTTTTAACTATTTCTTGTGGCAATGACAGGTCATGCGGAGGAATGGGTTCAACTACCGCAGCACAAAGTAGCGTATGAATCGTTGTTGTCCTAATGCAATAAGCGAGAGCAGGGCGAGAGAGTAGGATTGTATCGGAATGAACAAGGGATTTGCTTGCCCGGTAAGTCAACAAGGGAGGCACCGCTTCATAGAGTGTACTGAACGTCTCCGGAGCGGGACCTATCGAGAAGGAGCGGTGCCGCAATCAATACACAATCATATGCAACAATATGATGCATGAACATGGCATGTAGATGTGATGCTGTTTGAGTTAATGCAACTGGTATTTGATTTGAATGAAGTCCATTTGAACCAAAGGTTCAAATGCAATTCCAAAGTAAGCTCTTATAAATGCCATTTTAGAGTTTCACTTATACAGCATGTATAAGTTGGTTTGTCATGCATGAAACTAGTACAGATGGATAGATTGAATTTTTCTGATAATTTTTCATATATAAATTATTTAAATCTGAGCTACGGTTGAATTTCTATGAATTTTTGAAGTTTTGAATATATTCTGGAATTTCCTGATTTAAATTAATTCCAGAAAATAAAATGTTGCGCCAGCATGACGTCATGCCTGCGTCAGCAGGTCAACCGGGGCCGACCAGGGTCAAACCTGACGTGTGGGGGCCACACGTCAGTGACACGGTTAACAGGGGGGTTAGTTTAGTTAATTAGAGATTAGGGGGGGCACTGGGGCCCACTGGTCAGTGTCAGTAGGGGTAGGTTAGTTGGTGATTAGCCTTAATCTAATCACCTGACCCACGGGGCCCACCCGACGGCCCGGCGAGGTCAACGGTCAACCCCACCGGCGTTAAGCCGCCGGCGACCACGGGGCTCGGCGGAGTCCGCGTTATAGGCCACGGGAACGGCGTCGGAGAGCACCGGGGCGTAGCCCGTGCTCTCGCGCACCGTGGAGCAGCGGGAAGAGTTGGGGGCGGGGCTCGCGAAGGGAGTTTCAGGGCGGCGCCGGAGTTCGGGTGGAGAGGGAAGAGGGCTACGGCGTGCGGGGGCGAACGGAGAGGGAAGCGGTGGCGGAGCTCACATGATTTGCGCATTTAACGGGCGGCGAGGTCGGGAGGAACGAAGCGATCGTGGCGGCGGAGGGGATCTCCGGCAACCGGAGACGGAGACGAAGGCGACGGCGGCGCTCCAGGGCTTCCCGCGTCACGTGGCTCGACGGGGAGGTAGCGGACGGCGGCGCGGAACTAGCGGACACGGAGAGAGGGCGAGGGGGAGACGGGGGCCACGGCGGCGAGCAGCGGCGCGCTCGGTGGCGTTAGTGCGGTGGGAGAGAGAGCTCGAGGGGGAGGAACGAGAGAGCGAGAGAGGTGCGGAGCGGCGCGTGGCGTGTTCTGAGGCGTCCAGAGCGGCGAGGGAGGACAGGCGAGTGGCGTGGCGGACGCGCGCTGTGGCCGGCGTGGCGTGCCCCTGTCCTCTGGCGCGAGGAAGGGGCGGCAGCACTTGGCGGTCGGCTGGGCATGGGCCAGCCAGGCAGCAGGCAGCAGTCTTGGGCATGTGGGGAGGTAAGCCTGTAAGGGTTTTACCTATTTTGTTTCCTTTTCTATTTTTCGACATTTGTTTTGATTTATTTAAAATACCAAACTAATTTATTTAATTATGCCAATTTTATAGGAGCCATTTATAATATTCGAGCTCCTCAACAAAAGGCACAATTTTGGACAATATTTTATATATATAATAATATATATCCAAGGCAAATATTCTTGCATTAATTCCAAATGCCCAAAATAAATACTTATGAGATCCTAAAATATTGGTTAGGTTGTTATCTCTGCCCAATATTTTCAGAGGGCCACATGAGCATTTTCTTGGACCTTTTTGGAGCAATTTTTATTTAGGTCATTTCCAAAATGATTCTGAGGGTTTCACAAATCCCCATTTCAAAATTAAAATGGAATTTAAACATGATGCACAATGACTAGCTAGCCTTAAGCATACCAGAACTAGGGATGTGACATTTGGCTTATGCCATTGCACTAGTGAGACTCGGTCTGACCGAGAATTACTAATCGGTGAGACCGATTTTAGGACTTTGTGAAACCCTAGTAGTCTCGGTGCCACTGAACTGTGACTCGGTCCAACCGAGTTCATCAGTTTAGGTTCCAAAACTGCTTCGGTATCACCGAGTTTGAAAATCGATTGATCCGAAATGCTTTCTGTGGAAAACTAAAACTGAATTTTTGAGTCATTCTTTTGCAAAAATCTCTGCATTTTGTGATGCTCATCCACTCTACCTCATCTATAACTCTTCACAGGTCAGTGATCAAGCATGTCGGACCAGAGTGACAAATGTAACAGGTCGAGGAACAGGTGAACATGAGTGAGGGCACTAGTCCCTCCAGCTCTTGAGATGAAGGCAGCAGGAGCACCCCAAGCAATCTGCCTAAAGCTGCCACCAGAAAAGGAAGAAGAAAACCTCAGATTAGGAAGATGAGGATTATAGGCGAAGAGGAACAAGCAACCTCCAAGAAGGTTGTGCTCAAAAGGAATATGGCTCAAACACATAGCTCAAAGCACGGACTCAATAAGAAGGTTCCCGCCAAGAGGACACCAATGCCAAAAGTCGAGCATCAACTCAAATTCTGAAAAGCCTGATCCCAAAGAGCCATTTCTCTGTGAAGGGAAGAAAAGGAAAGAGAGGGTCAAGAAGACCACAATCGAGTTATTGGGAAGCCTTCCATGATGGAAGAGGAAGAAGAGATTGCTACACCGGCACCAAAGGCACCCAAGCTTATGGGTGATGCTATAAGATCGGGGCTGCCACATCTAAGACCAAGGAAGCACCCAAAGCTGCCCCAAGGCCAAATCTGCACCAAAGAGGAATACCGGGAGTATTCCAACTCTCGAGAAGAACAAGGCCCAAGTGCTCGAGGTTGTCAAGAAGAAGATGAAGAAGGACAAGTTTTGAGGAAGCTCAAGCCAAAGATACCAGACCACAATGATGCCCATCCTGTGGTGAGGATATGAAGAGCAGAAGAGACAATGGGTTGAGGCTATGGAGGATGACAGATCCATATGCCTCAAGGAGAAGAATTGTTGTGGACTACAGGTTCCACACCAAGGAACAGCAGGACTTTTATGAGACTGTTCTGCTGGACAAGAAGCCCATAGTGTGTGACATGAGGTGGGTCGACTGGACCAACATGAAGGAAAATTTAGAGAACTATCCACGAGTGCAAGACAGTTTTGTTCTTTGTTGGAGTTGCGAGACTTTGTTGGGCAAAAGCTCACCAACTGGAGCGATGAACTTATCATGCAGTTCTACTCCTGAGCACACTTTTATCCAGATGGCAGGATAGTGTGGATGTCTGAAGGTACAAGGTACCAGTCAACTGTTGAGGAGTGGGCAAAGCTGATAATTGCCCCAAGGAGAATGAAGATGACCTGGATGTATATGCAAAGAAGAAAATGGGACACAATACCATGACACACATGTACAAGGAGATCCCAGATGAAGCCCTAGAGACTTTCTCTTTTGGATCATTCCACTTTCTTCTGTCAGGGCTGCCAACTATCAATACCATCTTAAGGCATACCCTACTGCCAAAGTCTGGTGACCACAACATGATCGGAGGGCATGCAATCAACATGTTGCATTTATTTGATGTGCCATAGAAATTCAAAGTCATGAGCCTTATGGTTGAAATCATTAAGAGGACTGAAGCTGATCAGAAAAGAAGTTGTGGATATGCCCCTCAGATCCAGGAGTTGATTAACTCAAAGATGGGCACAGGCAAATATCTATTGGATAAGGAACATTTTCCAATTTATCTAGACTTTGAGGACAATGAAGTTGTCATGAATGAGAATGATCCATCATCAGTTCAAGCACAAGAGAAGAAGGAGAAGGCAAGGAAGGAGAAGGCTGCTAGGATGCCAACTCAGGAGGAGGCATCTGATTATTTCTTGAAGAACAAGCAGGAGCAGCTCGGATACTTAATAGCATCAACCCTGAGGATTGAGAAGGGATTGGCTACCCTCACTCAAAATCAGGAGAGCTTGAGAGAATCATAGAACAAAAGTTCTATAACTTAGATGTGAAAGTGGCGAGATTCGATCTGCGGTGGAGGAACTACAAGATGACATGCAGGAGAGGAAGGGCAAAACAACAAGCGATGCATTTGCAGAGTGCCTAGAGCCCAGAGGTCATCTGTTGTGCCAGTTTCTGACACAAGAGCAACTTCATCTGCACCAGCTACAGCCTCAGTGCCACTAGCTCCAGCACCTACACCAGCTCCAGCTCCATCTACTTCAACTGAAGCTTTCGTCCTCGGCGTTATCCGGACTCCACCACCTGAAGATCAAGCCTGAGAGTCGATCTAGCACTATGCATTTTCTATGAACTTTTTGGTAACTTGTTGCCAAAGGGGGAGAAAAATGTATAGATCATAGGCTTCGAGAGAGAGTGTGTTGCTTTTGTTCTCTCTTGATTTGGTGTTTTTTCAAACTTGTTTGCTTTTGGTTGCTTGATATACTATGTTTGTGAGACATTGATGATCATGTGTTTGATCATAAGCTACACTTATGCATGTTTGATGATATTATCTTATCTATCCTATGTGATCATTCACTGCGCTTGGTGATGAGTGCATGTATTCATTTCGTATCATTTTGAGCGCTCCACCAAGATGTCTGTGACATGGAAGAGTAACCCATGAGCCTAATTCCTTGTGCATTTGCAGTCCAAAGCAAATCATAATCTATGCACAAATTTAGGGGGAGCTCTTGCTTATCACATACTTCTCAAAGCGACGATGTTTTTTTTCAATCTTATTATCATTTGTCGAAGCTTTGATCTATATGTTGTCATCAATTACCAAAAAGGGGGAGATTGAAAGTGCAACTATCCATAGGTGGTTTTGGTAATTCATAACAACATATAGCTCATTGAGCTAATGCTATTCCAAGATGAACATTTCAGGAAAGCTCAATGAATGGCATGGCATGGATGATGAAAGTGGATCCCTCAAAATGCTGATGACAAAGGATTGGCTCAAGCTCAAAAGCTCAAGACTCTTCATTTTATATTTTAGTGATTCAAGATCACATTGAGTCTATAGGAAAAGCCAATACTATCAAGGAGGGATGAGGTGTTTCTTAATGAGCCTCTTGCTTCATGTGCTTAGTGATATGCTCCAACACCCTCAGCTACTTTCTCAAATCCACATATGACCTAAACCTAAAGCCAAAATCGGTCTCACTGATTCTTCCAATCCGGCGCCACCGGCTCCATATGTCATAGCCACTGCCACAAACCCTAGGCAAATCGGTTCTACCGATAGGGATCTCGGACTCACCGAGATGGGATTGTAATCTCTCTATTTCCTTTTCGTAACTTTTCGGTCTCACCGAAAGAGCGGATCGGTCCCACCGAGATTGCAATGTAAACTCTCTGCTTCCCTTTTGTAACATTTCGGTCTCACCGAAAAGAGCAAATCGGTCCCATCGAGTTTACGACCAACTCTCTGGTTAGCTAATTACCAAAATCGGTCTCACCGAAGTTTGTGTAATCGGTCTCACCGAGATTACGTTAATGCCCTAACCCTAACCATATCGGTCCTACCGAGATGCATGTCGCCCCACCAAAACCCTAACGGTCACTAGGTTTACTAAAATCGGTCTGACCGAGTTTGTTGATTCGGTCCCACCGAGATTGGTAAATTGTGTGTAACGGTTAGATTTTGTGTGGAGGCTATATATACCCCTCCACCTCCTCTTCATTCATGGAGAGAGCCATCAGAACAAACCTACACTTCCAACTTACCATTTCTAAGAGAGAACCACCTACTCATGTGTTGATGCCAAGATATTCCATTCCTACCATATGAATCTTGATCTCTAGCCTTCCCCAAGTTGCTTTCCACTCAAATCTTCTTTCCACCAGATTCAAATCTATGAGAGAGAGTTGAGTGTTGGGGAGACTATCATTTTAAGCACAAGATCAAGGAGTTCATCATCAACACACCATTTGTTACTTCTTGGAGAGTGGTGTCTCCTAGATTGGCTAGGTGTCACTTGGGAGCCTCCGACAAGATTGTGGAGTTGAACCAAGGAGTTTGTAAGGGCAAGGAGATCGCCTACTTCGTGAAGATCTACCGCTAGTGAGGCAAGTCCTTCGTGGGCGACGGCCATGGTGGGATAGACAAGGTTGCTACTTCGTGGACCCTTCGTGGGTGGAGCCCTCCGTGGACTCGCGCAACCGTTACCCTTCGTGGGTTGAAGTCTCCATCAACATGGAGGTACGATAGCACCACCTATCGGAACCACGCCAAAAACATCCGTGTCTCCAATTGCGTTTGAATCCTCCAAACCCTTCCCTTTACTTTCTTGCAAGTTGCATGCTTTAATTTCCGCTGCTCATATACTCTTTGCATTCTTGCTTGAATTGTGTGATGATTGCTTGACTTGTCCTAAGATAGCTAAAATCTGCCAAACCTTAAAACCGGGAAAAGGCTTAGTTTTTAATTGGTCAAGTAGTCTAATCACCCCTCCCCCTCTAGACATACTTCAAGGTCCTACACTTTGGAATTTTGAGTGTTGTGTTGTTTAGCTTGAAGGGTGGAGTAATGCTAGTATGACAGAAAGCACCTATGCAGATCATAGTAGAGTAGATAAAAGGGGAAAACCCTAAGCATCAAGAGTAAAATCAGGAAAGTGGAACTAGCTGGACCAGTGGGTGGCGCACATGCTTTTCGAAACGAATATAGGAACATTAGTTGACCAATTAAACGTTCTCTGTTTTGGTAATATGAGCATCATATCAGATTTGTATTTCAACACGTAAGCTTTGGAATTATGAGTGGCATGTTGTTTCGCTTGATGGGTTGAGGTCTTGAGGAGCAGTGCTAGCACGACACGAAGCAGTGAAGCACCTACGATGATGGTAGTGAATATAAAGGGGGGGAACCATAAGCTTTACGAGTATAGTGACCGTGACATGGCGGATCTGAAGGTGCAAACCGGAAAAAGCTACTTCGCGACCAATGTTTGCATTCAACTAGCCACTACGATTTGGTACGGACAAGAAAAGTATAGTAAACAATTTAAGATCTATTTTCCGGGTGAGATCAATAACTTAAGCACATATGGAAGAGTACCACCTCTCTTGCGCCGTGTAGGCCCTAACGACACGTTGAGGGTGTCAAGGGTGCGATGGCTGTTGGCGGCAGGGAAGAAGACATTAGATGGCAGACGGCTGGTGTCGGTGTCAAAATCGGCGGATCTCGGGTAGGGAGTCCCGAACTGTGCATCTAGGCGGATGGTAACAGGAGACAAGGGACACGATGATTTTACCTGTGTTGGGCCCTCTCGATGGAGGTAAAACCCTACCCGCTTGATTAATATTGATGATATGGGTAGTACAAGAGTGGATCTACCACGAGATCGGAGAGGCTAAACCCTAGAAGCTAGCCTATGGTATGATTGTTGTTCGATCCCACGGACTAAAACCCTCCGGTTTATATAGACACCAGATAGGGTTAGGGTTACAGAGTCGGTTACAATGGTAGGAGATCTACATATCCGTATCGCCAAGCTTGCCTTCCACGCCAAGGAAAGTCCCATCCGGACACGGGGACGAAGTCTTCAATCTTGTGTCTTCATAGTCCAGAGTCCGCCAACGGTGATAGTTCGCTATCCGGACACCCCTAATCCAGACTCCTCAAGAGCCCCGAACCAGGCTTCAATGGCGATGAGTCCGCGCGAGATTGTCTTCGCATTGCGAGGCGGGTTCTTCTCCAAATTCCATATACTTGTCGAATAGTGTCCGGCTTCTGATAAATGCTGCGCTCCTTGGCTTCCACGCCCAATAATGGCCATCTTCCACGTGTTGAATAAATGCGAAAAGCCACGGTATTTTGACACTTATCCCCCTAGCTGCGCAAATGAGATGTCTATAAAAGGGACGAGGATCTAGATCCGAGTCACACCATCCTCCCTCCGCGAGCTTTCATCGGAGCGCCTCTGACAAAAATCCATTCCATCATGGACAGTCGACGCGGCTCCTCCTCTCGCGCTCCCAGCCCTCGGCCTCGGAATTGGGAGAGATGCTCAGTCCCGCATAGCGAGCTAGTGACACTCCAAACCAAGGGATTCCTTCCCCCGGCCTTCATGGTTCCGGTTCGAGCCGGACTCGCCACCTATAAGGGCGGAAAGCAAGCGGAGAGTGTCACCGATCCCTTCAAAGGAGAGCGGGTATGTTTTGTCTCTTATCTAGTAAGAGGACTCGGATTTCCAATTCATCCGTTTCTCCGGGGGCTCTTAGAGTTCTACGGCTTCCAGTTGCACCACCTTACGCCTGCCTCCATTTTGCACATCGCGGGCTTCGTGGCCCTTTGCGAACTGTTCTTGGGCGTCGAGGCTCATTTTGCTCTGTGGAAGAGATTATTCTGCCTTGTACCCCGTTCTCATGAGGGGTCAATATATCAAGTGGGCGGAGCCGAGCTATGGCGCATCGCCGAGACCGGATATCTATCCGGAACCCCGAAGAAGGCGTCCGAAGACTGGCCTTCGGAATGGTTTTATATAGAAGACGTCCCACTGCCGGATCCTATTCGGATCGGTCTCCCGAAATTCAGCAATGCTCCTTTGAGGAAACGCCTGAGTTGGCGCCCGCAGAGCTCCCAGAGGGAAGACGACAGGGACGTCCTTTACCTGATGAGCCGAACAAGATTGTTAGCTCATTCCGGACTGACCATGATCGGTGTCATGGCCACATGTATTATGCGGGGGGTGCAGCCGCTCCAGTATAGGGGCCACCCCATGTGGGATTTCAACGGGGAGGACGATGCCACCCGTCATGGCCGTAAGGGGCCGGGATCGGTCACCAATCTGGTGAAGATCTTGTCCGCGTTGTACAAGGGAGAAGAGGAGGATTTTCTCCGCGTCAGTCCATTGAACGGATTTTCTATGAACAATCCTCGAAGCTGGGTAAGCGGACATTTCTTTTTTGCACATCCGATCCGTATTCCCATGGTTAGGTATCTCATTTTGTGATTTTGACGCAGGAACTGCGCCAGGCCATAAAAGACATAAACAGCCCGCCTCCACAACTCGAGGATCCGGAACGGCTCCTCGATCCGGCCTCCCAAGAGGATCCGGACATATTGGTGGAGCTGATTGATGGGGTATTTCACCAACTGAGCATCGATAATGCCTTGGTTGCCATTACGCCGATTACCGGAATACTTCCAGCCTCACAGTAATGGCGAGACCGAGGTGCCAATACTCTGATAATGACCCATCTGTGCTTATTTTTTATCACTGTATACCAATGGTGTTTTGCAGAGGGTTCCTTCGAGGCAGGAGGCCGAGCCCGCGGCGGCTAGCCAACAAGGGGCAACACGGCCCCGCAGGCTAAAAAGAAGTGCGGTCGGATTGAAACGCCGCCGCAATGGTATGGCGTGTCACCATATTCCCAGGATTGATTCCTGGAAGGCGTATTAATGCTGGTGCCCTTTTCAGGAAAAAGAGCGCTCGCCGGACTGTGTCCGGAGAGGTTGCCAATCGAGCCTCCGCCAGCCAGGCTCCAAAGCCGGGTCTAGAAGCGGAGGCGAGCACGAGGCGTGTGTCAGATGCTCCTCCAACAGAGGATGCCGACAGATTGTCCGCCACCAACTCCGAGGTGGAGAGCGCCATGAATCACAGGCGCCGCCGGACAGTTCTTCGTGATGCATGTTTCTCCCAAGAGGCATTGAATGCCTTCAATTTAGGAGATGCGCACCTCCGTGCCGCTCAAGATGGTCTAGCCAGAGCCACGGAGCAGTATGTAAAGGACATACGGGTGAGGAAATTTGACGGTTATATATGCCAATAGCCCCCGAGACTTAAAATAGTTAGAATAACTGATTTAAGGATCATTTGTTATGCAGGATCTTACAAAAAAGAATACCCGACTGTCCCAGGAGCTTGAAGAATGCAAGGCCCAACTTGAGGCCGCACTAGCCGCTACATGGGGAGCCACAGAGACCCCCTCTGGTAATATATGCTTCAAAAGATAAGTAGTTTGTGAAGTGCGCGTGTGTGTAAATCTGACAATAATATTGCAGATGGCGCCAGACTAGATCCGGACAAGCAACAGCTCTTGCGCCGGTTGAAGGCCGGCGAGAATGTGCTTACAAGGGTGAGGCAAGAGAAAAATAATCTCCAGGATGCCAATGCCCAGCTGGGTGAGGAACTAAAGGATGTTCGTGCCCAGATGTCTGACTCCGTGAAGGAGAATCGGCGACTTCGTCGCTGCATTTATAGTAAGTGCTTGAGCGAACTTTGAAAAAGAGTTCGGCGAGGAAGTCAACTAACAGGGTTATGTCTGTAGGTATGCTCACGGGTCGTCCTGCAGAGGAAATGCCCGGTTCTACGGGTGACCTTCTTTCCGAGCTATTGCAACTGCACTACCGAGTTCGGCAGGTGATGAAAGGCGTTGCCCAGGCCTTGTGGCCATCTATCTCCCTGCCCGAAGGCCTTGGAGAGCTTGCAGAGAAGCTTCAGGGAGCACGGCGGCGCTTCCGACTATGGAAGATATCGGCCTGTCGTCAAGGCGCCAGGGAGGCCTGGGCAATGGTGAAGACGCGGTACACGAAGGCGGACCCAAACCACATGGCCGAGGTCGGACCTATGGGGCCCGACGGGAAGGAGATCCCTGTGAGCTTAGTGTACGGCCAAGTAGAGTTGCCCACAAAGTATTCCCAGCAGGACTGTAAACTAGACAGCCTATTAGATGGCATTGAAGAGGAATACAATCAGTCAATTTGACTATGTAATTTAAAATGACATGTAAAATGCCTTCTAGCCGGATTGTAGATCGTTTGTCGTAGCGGACCTTTTCGCTTCAACCTCGGGACCCAATAGTCCGGAGTGTGTCCGAATACCCTCGCGGTTATGTAAAAACCGGGGCATGCATGGAGACCAGGCGTAGGGGTCATGAGTGCTTTATCAGAAAAGTGCCCAACTAGTTATGTTATATTACATGGTTAGTAAGAAACATCTTCCAGGGAGAATAGTTCCGTTAGGGGTTCCTTTCCTTGGGAGGCATGCCCTAAAGTGCATGTCCGGACTGCGAAAAAAGCAGAAAAGCATCTGGGGGCAGATAAATAAAAAATAAAAAATCGCCTTTTAGTTCACTGACCGAATATTCCCTTAAGAACGCTAACTTTCGGCTTCACCCGGTCCGAGGTACACGTCCGCTGACCCGCGGTAATAATCGCAGAGGTGCTCCTTTACCACCTAGCCGAACAATCGGGAACGAGGGGTAAGCACAGAGCCAGCAACCCAGCTTGGCCAAAACTTAAGTCATATCGATGCATATAATGGTGAATAAAAGGCACATGCGGAAGTGTGACACATGTGTTGGGCATAAAGCCCGTATAAATAAGCTTCTGTTAAAGAAGCCCCCAGGTATAATGAGGGCGGATAGCGCGTCAAGTGTGTGCGAACAATGCGCAAACGAGCCTTTAACGGCTTCGGAAAAAAGGAGGGAGAAGGAGAGAAATAAAAGACAGCTTAAAGTATAAAATATAGACGGAGGAAGGAGACGAACTCAGAATCCGGCGCTAGGCGTAGAATCTTCGGAGACGGGCTGCGTTCCATGTGTTCGGCTCGAGTCGGTTATCCGATGCGTTTCGCAGACGGTACTCTCCGCCGGTCAGGACTTGGTCGATGATGAAGGGACCCTCCCATTTGGGCTTGAGTTTGTCCTTTTTCTTGTCCGGCAGGCGTAGAACTAGTTCGCCAACATTGTAAGCTTTGGCCCGTACTTCCCTGCTTTGATATCTTTGAGCCTGCTGTTGATAGAATGCGGAACGAGCTTTTGCCACGTCATGCTCCTCCTCCAAGGCGTCCAAGCTGTCCTGCCGAACGATCTCGGCTTCTCTTTCTTCGTACATGCGCACGCGAGGTGAGTCATGAATTATGTCGCAGGGCAAAACTGCCTCTGCGCCGTATACCATAAAAATGGTGTGAATCCGGTAGTGCGATTCGGCGTGGTCCGCAGCCCCCAGAGTACGGAGTCGAGCTCCTCTACCCAGTGCGTGTTAGATTCCTTGAGGGACCGCACTAGCCTGGGTTTAATGCCGCTCATGATTAGACTGTTTGCTCGCTCGACTTGACCGTTAGTTTGGGGGTGATAGACTGAAGCGTAGTCGAGCTTAATGCCCATGTTTTTGCACCAGAGTTTGACCTCGTCGGGCGTGAAGTTCGTGCCATTATCAGTGATGATGCTATGGGGGACGCCGTAACGGTGTACTACCCCTGATATGAAGTCTATTATCGGTCCGGATTCGCCGTCTTTGAGCTTGGCCTCTATCCATTTGGTGAATTTATCCACCATGACCAATAGGTATTTTTGCTTGTGGGTTCCTCCTTTAAGGGGTCCAACCATGTCAAGCCCCTGACGCAAAGGGCCGGTGATGGGTATAGTTTTGAGGGCGGTGGGTGGCATGTGGCTTTGATTAGCAAAGAGCTGGCAACCGACGCATTGTTGGACTAAGTCCTGAGCATCTGCCCGGGCCGTCGGCCAATAAAATCCTATACGAAAGGCCTTGCCTACAAGGGCCCGGGCTGCGGCATGGTGCCCACTGAGTCCGGCATGGATTTCAGCCGGGAGATTCCGCCCTTCCTCTTCGGAGATACACCTTTGAAGGACTCCGGTTGTGCTTTTCTTATAAAGCTCTCCCTCATGGACCTTATAGGCTTTAGACCGCCGCACTATGCAGCGGGCCTCATTTTGGTCCTCGGGAAGTTCCTGCCTAGTTAGGTAGGCTAGGAATAGTTCTGTCCACGAGGCGATGACTGCCATTATTGCGTGGGCTGACGGTGTTATTTCGTTGGCGGGACCACCAACTATGTCGGAATGTTCTGTGTGGGGCAGTGTGTTGGGTCCGGGTTGTTATTTCTGGACTCTCCCTCCCATAGTACGGATGGCTTGAAAAGCCTCTCTAGGAAGATGTTGGGGGGGACGGCATCGCGCTTTGCGCCAATGCGTGCCAACACGTTTGCTGCCTGGTTGTTATCCCAGGCTATATGGTGAAATTCGAGCCCCTCAAACCGAGTGGACATTTTTAGGACGGCATTGCGATAAGCTGCCATTTTCGGATCCTTGGCATCAAAGTCCCCATTTGTTTGGGATATCGCGAGGTTCGAATCCCCGCGCACCTCTAGGCGTTGAATGCCCATGGAGACTGCCATCCGGAGGCCATGTAGAAGGGCCTCGTATTCGGCTGCGTTGTTGGAGTCCGTGTACATTATTTGAAGTACGTATTGGACTGTGTCTCCGGTTGGGGACGTCAGAACGACGCCAGCCCGTAGGCCGGCCAACATTTTGGAGCCGTCGAAGTGCATGATCCAGTTGGAATATGCGCCGTACTCTTTAGGGAGTTCGGCCTCAGTCCATTCGGCGATGAAGTCAGCCAAAACTTGCGACTTAATAGCTCGCCGTGGCTTGTAGGTTATGTCGAACGGGAGGAGCTCAATGGCCCATTTAGCAATCCGGCCCGTTGCGTCGTGGTTGTTTATAATGTCATTAAGAGGTACTTCAGAGGCTACTGTTATCGAACACTCTTAGAAGTAGTGTCGCAGCTTCCGGGATGCCATGAACACCGCGTATGCTATCTTTTGATAATGCAGGTATCGTGACTTGCATGGAGTTAGGACAAGTGGACACGTAGTAAACTGGTTTTGGAGAGGAACTTGTGTCATCCGTTTCTCGTTCGACAACGAGCACCGCGCTTACAACTTGATGGGTTGCTGCGATGTATAATAGCATTGGTTCGCCCATGTTGGGCCCGGCCAGGACGGTTGTTGCCAATATGGCTTTGATTTCTTCGAGTCCGCCGTGGCAGCATCAAATCCACTCGAAGCGTTCGGGCGCGGAGGAGGCGATAAAGGGTAATGCCTTTTCTCCTAAGCGGGAGATAAAGCGGCTTAGAGGCGCCACGCATCCAATCAATTTTGTATTTGTTTGAGGTCTTTGGGGATATCCAATTGTGACAGAGCTTGGATCTTGGCTGGGTTTGCTTCAATTCCTCTACCGGATACAATGAAGCCCAAGAGCTTTCGGTGATGCGCCAAAACGCATTTTCGGGTTGAGCTTGATGTCATATGTTGGAGATTATCGAATGTGAGCCTCAAGTAAATCGACTAGGGTTTCGACATGCTTGGATTTGACGACCACATCGTCTCGTATGCCTCCTTTGTTTTGCCGATCTGGTTTGCGGACATGTACGAATCATGCGCTGATATGTTGCGCCGGCGTTTTTGAGCCCAAAGGGCATTGAGTTGAAGCGAGAATGGGCCGTATGGAGTGATGAATGCCGTTGCGGCTTGGTCAGCTCTGCCATCTTAATTTGGTGGTAGCGGAGTATGCATCGAGGAAACACAATGAATCGTGTCCTGCGGTAGCGTCGATAATTTGATCGATGCGGGGAGAGGAAGGATCCTCTGGGCAAGCCTTGTTAAGGTCCTTAAAATCGACACATAGGCGCCAGGATTTGTCCTTCTTTGGTACCATTACCAGGTTTGCTAGCCAGTCCGGATGTTTAATATCTCTGATGAATCCGGCCTCCACTAGTTTAGCTAGCTCCTCTCCCATGGCCTGTCTCTTGGGTTCGGAGAAACGCCGAAGAGCTTGTTTGACTGGCTTGAATCCTTTTAGGATATTTAGGCTGTGCTCGGCCAGCCAGCGTGGGATTCCTGGCATGTCTGAAGGGTTCCTGGCAAAAAGGTCCCAATTTTTGCGTAGGAATTCTCGTAATGCGGCGTCCACATCAGGGTTTAATTGTGCCCGATGGAGGCCGTTTTGTAGGGTCCGTTGGATGGACTTGGAATTTGACTATTTAAATGCGCGGTTTAAAAGAGGTGGACTTGGATCTCTTATCGAGTATCACATCGTCCCCTGTTCACCGTGGAGTGCAGCGTGATGAGTTCCTCTGCCGCTAGGGCTTGGATAGTGCCTCAAGGGCAAGTGCGGCTGTTTTATTTTCGGCGCGAGCGCTATGTCCGGTCACTAGCGAGTGATAATTCCGCTGGTGCAGGCATTTTGAGCTTCATGTACCTGTAATGGGGTATAGCTTGAAAAATTGTAAATGCATCTCGCCCTAACGAGGCGTGGTATCCGCTGCTGAGCGGGCCACTTGGAATGTGACCTCCTCGGACCTATAATTGTCCCGTGCATCAACACCACATCTAGTGTGATCTTTCTGACAAACATGCTTCCGGTCGGGATTATTCCTCTAAAGGTTGTGCTGCTTTGCTCAATGCGGCTCCAGTCTATTTCCATTTTTCGAAGGGTTTCCTCGTAGATGAGGTTTAATACGCTGCTACCGTCCATGAGTACCTTGGTAAGGCGAAAGCCGTCCACTATTGGACTGAGGACCAATGTGGCTGGTGCTCGGGCTGTTCGGAATTTAGGTTCGTCACTGGCATTAAAGGTAATAGCCGTGTCACTCCATGGATTTATTGTTGCTATCTGGTAGACTTCGGCAAGGCTGCAGAGTGTTCGTTTCCGCATATTATTTGATGCGAAAGTCTCGAAGACTGTTAATACCGTACTGGTATTGCTGGGCTGGTGCTCTGGAGCTAAGAGCTCTTCGCCACTTTTGGCCACCTGCCATAGTATCCAACATGCTCTAAGGCTATGAGTTGGAGTGGCGCCCTCGTGCTATGAATTTTGCGGGGTCCATTGAGCCATCCCTCAATCTGATTCCATGCCCTTTGGGGGTTTTGCTTTTGGTATGTAACCGGTGCACTCGTGACGATGCACCCTTTTATTTCGGAGTAGGGTCGATTCGGGGCGGATTATCCCAAAATTTGATTTCGGTTTTCCAGGCGCTCTCCATCGCGCAGTACTTTCATACTATGGACGCCAAGTCAGCGAAGCGTGTAATTTCATGACGATTTATGGCATTTAGGATTCCCTTGTCCGTGCAATTATTGCAGAAGAATGAGATTGCGTCCTCCACGCGGCAATCCTTTATCCTGTCCATAACCAGGAGGAAGCGGCCCGATAATGATGTCTTGTTTCCTTTGGGCTCTTGCCGGATTTGGGATAGATCGCTTATGTTTGGGTGGGCGAGTGGAATTAAATTCCGAACCCCGTCCGATCTAAGATTCAGGGGCCAAGAAGTTTCCAAACTTGGAAGCTTGGGTTCTTGGAGGTTGTCCAATGAATCTAGCCCGCTGCCTGACTTTAAGTTCAGGGCTAGAGTGGTGTCCTCCCCTCCGCGGGAATCCAGCATGGAGGGGTCAGGAATCCGGACATAGCTAGTCCTTAAGGTAGGAGAAGAGTCGTCGTATTGTTACTCTACCACAACAACGTGGTGGGTAGCCTGGGGAGAGTTGATCTCTCTCAGATCGGTTTTAGGCCCAATCTGATCGTAGTCTGTAGCGACTCCCAGGGCGGCGATGCGATCCAAGAGCTCGTTCAAGGAAGAGAGCTCCATCGGATCTAACTGCTCGGCGAGTTCCGAGTTAACGTGAAGATTGCTTTTGATGACCCGAGAAGTCATCGTCGGTAGCGGTGACGAACAAGCGGTCATAAGAAAACCGCTTAGCGGAGAGTTTGGCGGTGGCCAAAGCTCCTTTAGCAACGGTGCCGTCTTTAAAGGCGGGATGAGGCATCCTTCATGACAGCGACGCACGAGAGGAACTCTCAATGAAAGCACCAATGTCGGTGTCAAAACCGCGGATCTCGGTAAGGGGTCCCGAATCTGTGCGTCTAGGCGGATGGTAACAGGAGACAAGGGACACTATGTTTTTACCAGGTTCGGGCCCTCTCGATGGAGGTAAAACCCTACTCTGCTGGATTAATATTGATGATATGGGTAGTACAAGAGTGGATCTACCACGAGATCGAGAGGCTAAACCCTAGAAGCTAGCCTATGGTATGATTGTTGTTCGCCCCACGGACTAAAACCCTCCGGTTTATATAGACACCAGATAGGGTTAGGGTTACACAGAGTCGGTTACAATGGTAGGAGATCTACATATCCGTATCGCCAAGCTTGCCTTCCACGCCAAGGAAAGTCCCATCCGGACACGGGACGAAGTCTTCAATCTTGTGTCTTCATAGTCCAGGAGTCCGGCCAACGGTGATAGTTCGGCTATCCGGACACCCCCTGATCCAAAACTCCCTCAGCTGGGTTGGGGGATAAATCTTATTGCCGTGGACGAGGTAGTCGTAGGAGCAGCCACGGCAAAGTGGACGACGGCGCCGATGAGGCGAGATGACGCGATGAAAGGATCATGGACCGGCGCCATGGATGAGAGACGTCCATCTCTTGCAGTGGACAACGGGGTAGGGGTAGCGGCTCCGGCAAGGTGGATGATGGGGTGGCGGACGGAGGAGGCTGGCCACAGTGGAGAGGTTATCGTGGCGCCGACGGTGTATGAATGGGGAAATGGAGGGGGAGGGGGATCTCAAACTTTGGGACGCGCTTGTCTGAAATGTGACAAAGTTACGAACTTATCCCCCGTTTAAAATTTCGAACATCACGTCAGTTGGGGATAGGACGGTAATCTCGCATATCCCAAACATTTGCCGGTAACGATTTCGGGCGAGGAGAGGGTGTTTTGCCGCCCACGGCTGGCGCCAACGGTGTATGAACGGGGCTGACAGGTAGGGCGGTTGTGTCACGTCTGAGGGAAGTTACACATCTGCCCCTATTTAAAATATTAGCCTACATCGATTTCGGACGAGGAGAGTTTGTTTTGCCGCCCACAGTGGATGAATGGGGAAATGGAGGGAGAGACACATGTCTTTCTGACGAGCTTTAACCAAATGTGTTTTGCCGCCCACGTTTGGCGTCCACCGTGTCTAAATGGGCTCAGAGGCCGTCGTGTCACGTATGATTGAAGTTACTAGTCTACCCCTATCGACAGTAGTGTAAATCCGGTCGATAAGGATGTGAAGTGTAAGGGGTAGACAGTAATTTCCATCTCGCAAACACTTGCTTCGGGCAGCCCACAAATGATAGTGGGTGTTTAGCCGCTTCGTTCAAAACTTGGGAGAAATAGCATTCACGTTTTCCCTGGGCCCTGGTAACTAAATCCAAATCCAATTTTTATTCGATTACAAATATCCACAAATAATTCTACATTTATTTATTTATTTCTTCAAAACCACAACTGTAACATCCCAAATTTTCAATTTGGAATGTTAAACATAGGTCATTCTTGCACATCATATTTTATTGCATTCTCGTTCCGCAATCCTCGAAATCCTAAGCAACTCAAGGACCCTCGGAGAGAGTTGGGGATTTCCCGGTTTTCATATTTGATTTTTATCAAATAATGAAACGACGATTTGATTCTAATTATTTTTCTCTCCGAAAAATATTTCATATTGAAAATATATGAGAGGAGATAATATGACTTCTCCAAAACAATTGAAATATTGGAGGAAAAATGTTAAAATCATTTATTTGATTTTATTTGGATTTTATTTGCATTAGAAAAATTGCATGTTTTCAAAATTGCATTTTAGGGCCAAGAAAATGTTCCTCCCATTCTAAATATTTTATTTAGACGGTGAAAAATTATTTTGGCATTTTTAGGTTTTTATTTTATTTTCTAGGAGTTTATTTCTGTCGGCGTAATTATTTAAAAACACTCTTGCCTCGACCGGGGGCTCAGCCAGCCGAGCCCGGCGGCCCCAGCGCCACCGCCTCCCGTCCCGTGAGATTGAGCCCGCCGCCATGACCCCCCTCCCAAGTCGGAGCCGCCGCTGCCCCCCGGGCCCCAAAGTCGTCGTCGTCGCAGCCCTCGCCCGCCCGCCGCCAGAGCCCGCGCCTTGCCGCCATAAGCCGCCGCCGCCGCCGCCGCCTTCGCGCCGCCGTCGTCCGGCCGCCCATGAGCCGCCGCCCGACCCTGCCTCGCCGGAGGTACCGGGCCGGATCCGAGCCGCCGGTTTTTTTAAAAACCGTTCGGTTTTTCTTTAGAACCCTAGTTCGTTTTTTTAGATCAGTTCGCCGGTTTTTCTCGGTTCTTCTAATTTGCGGGCGTTCGTCCGTACGTTCGTTTAGACGAACCGTTTTCTCCCGCTAGTTACAGATAACGAACGCTCGTTCGTTAGTCTGTTCGTCAGTTTTCTTTTATCGGTTTTATCTGCGATTATTTTCGATCGAGATTTCTGATCCGATCTTTGTTTCTGTTTATCTTTTCGCTCGTTAGTCGGAATCAGGTGATTCAAACGCCTAGACTTTTGTCTCGAGACCCTCTTTATGTTTAATCAACTTAAACAAGATTTTGGTACTGTAAAATTTTACTTTAGTTCAGATTAGTAAACGGATCTTGTTTCTTTCGCCGTTTGAGTTTCGTTGCTCCGTTTGATTTGATTCTTTTTGCGAACCGGAGTTCTTAAGTTGAACTTTCTGGTCAACCTCTTTTATTTGAAGTTTTGCTTGTGCATCTTTGCTTGTTGCTTATGTATGTTATTGTTTGTTTGCGATAGAATTCCCGGAGTGCGAAGCGTGTTACTACGAGTCTCTAGGATTCATGGATCATCAGCAAGGCAAGTAACACATTGATCATACTCTTTTCGTACCTGGTTTTTATACATTAGTTCAATTCCCAAACATTGCATGATTAGGATGTCATTAATTTGTGGGTTGGGAAGTAGTTGTTGAGGTAGAATCTATTGCCCTGTTACTATCAAACCCTTGGGAGTTACTTCTACGCGTTGCTTATATTGCTATGCTATGCTCGTAGACATGGTTTGGGTTTGAGTGAATCCATGACAGATGTGAGATTGTTAATTAATGGTTCAACTTAAGGTGGCAACTGAAATTAACATTTAGGTGGACTGAGGCACCTGGGGAACCCAGTGTTGTCTGGTTTTTTTTTTGGAAATCCCGGGGTACCCGTGTGATCTTCCTATGGACCGCCACCCAGGCTTAAAGGGAACTGAGATGATTCATGCTAGAAACTTCCGTGTGTAGCCACAAGATATTATGGGCTCTAGCATAGCTGAGTAAGTTATGTGAAGCTTTTGAAGAGGTAGCAGCAGGTAGTGGGTTTTGTAGGTTTGGTATGGTCTACCCGGAGTAGGGAGTTAATGTTTCTGAAAGACTGTGTCTCGGTCATCCGCTTCTCAAACACCATGTTGTGCGAGAAAACCAACAGAAGCGATCGAGTCTTGTGGGGAAAAGTGTGCAAACCTCTGCAGAGTGTACAATCTAATCATGGTTAGCCGTGTCCCCGGTTATGGACAATCTTGAGTATCTAGTACTTGGGTTATCACATGTATCTCATCACTCTTAATTAATATTGTTGGGCTATTAATTACTTTAATTTGGGATTGAGTTGGGGTTGTACCTTCTCAATGTTTCAACCACCATGATAGTTAAGTTAAAATCTATTCCTTTTTTGTAGGGAAAAATTGGCTTTTCGAAAAACTATAACCATAGAGCTTTCCACCAGCCAAATATGCATGTAGTGATAGCATTATCCTGTTCTTGCTCTATTGTGTTATATTGCCAGTGTATTCCATGTGCTGACCCGATTTCGGGCTGCAACGTATTATGTTGCAGACTTTTCAGACGAGGAGTAAGGTTCGTTAGGTCGTTGCCGTGCAGCTCAGCTATGCCGTTGGAGTTGATGGACTCACTTTATCTTCCAAGCCTTCCGCTGTTATCGCATTAGATGGCCTTAAGCCATATTATTGTAATAAGTTCTCTTTTTGAGACATTCGATGTAATAAGTGTGTGATTGCTACTCTGTTATAAATCCTTGAGTATTGTGTGTGTCGGCATTCTTGATCCGGGGATGACATGAAGCACGAGACTTGACCGCTTGAGGTCGGTCGCTACAAGATGGTATCAGAGCACACGCTGAGTGTAGGACACGACCACTAAGATAAACCATAGGTCACTCTTCTCTACTCATTTCTGACTCCTCTCCATTTTCTACTCTTTAGGATGACGGAGATGAAGAACAAGTTTGCACAACCGGATGAAGACACACCTTTTGGACACCACTTGAAGGAAGTCACTAGGTACTTGAACATTGGAATACCAAGTTTCACCGGGACGTACAACGCCACCTTACCAGAAGAGGAGCATTGGATGATTCAAGTACAAGTTCCAGGAAGGAAGTTCTCGCCAACTTCTAAACCCGTAGAATTTTCTTTCGAAGCACCCACCTGGGGTCTAGGCAAGAGCATGGCAGCCCACATTACCATGGGACACATTGGAGAAGTCTACAACAGGGAACTCAAGGACACAATCTACCAAATATGCGGGCGCCAAGACGAGCAATGGGAAGTAATCAGCACCAGGAAGGATAGATCCATTGCAGCTTTCATCCAGGAGTTAAACCAGCACATTCGACATCAGGAGAACCAGATGTGCGTAGACATGATGGACTTGAAGAAAGCGAAGACTAAGATCATCGAGCTGGAGGAAGAACTCAAGTTTACACGTGATGGATATGAGGAGGAAATCAAGACACTACTGGAGAAGAATGACGACCTGGTTAAGAAGATCGGAGTATTCATGGGAGGACCAGCACCGGGAGAAGAAGACGACAACCCCACTTGCCCGGACAACTACATCATCATCGAAGACACCGATTCTGATCCTAGTGATGATGACTTTGAAGACGAAGCTGGAGCAGACATCATGGAGTCTTCCACCGATCAAAATTTCTAGATGACCACCATATATTAGAAGTATTTCCCCCATGTATTTAGTACTAGTTCAGCACTTTTGCGATAGTTCTAGACCATTTGTATGCCCTTGCTTGATTGATTGAGTGAAATGATTGTGTTTGTCTCATGTGCATATGAGTAGTGCTTTCTCGTTAGACCTTTTTCTATTCTAATCTCTTCCATCTAAACCCATCAGATGCCTCCATGACGTGACACCGGTTTTGCTTTCCCACCGGAGCTCACCCAGTTGATCCAGCAGCAGAACGCTTTGATGCAATTGCTAGTTCAGAACTAGGGAAACAACAACAATAACCCGCCGCCAGTGGATAACCTAGCCCGTTTTCTAAGGTTACAGCCGCCGGTGTTTTCCAGTAGCACCGAGCCCATAGTTGCTGATGATTGGCTACGCCGTGTTGGAAGGGAGTTGACCACCGCATGTTGCACAGATGCTGAGAAAGTGCGCTTTGCCGCACATCAATTGGATGGACCAGCAGCCTCATGGTGGGAGAATTACACGGCTACTTTTCCTATAGCCAATGTCACTTGGGACCAGTTTCAGCAAGCTTTCCGCACAGCCCATGTCTCAACTGGAGCTATGCAGATGAAGAAGCGGGAGTTCCGCAACTTACGCCAGGGGAACCGTACTGTGGCTCAGTACGTGGATGATTTTAGCAAGCTATCATGCTATGCCCCTGATGATGTGTCCACGGATGCCGCGAAGCAAGAGAAGTTTATGGAAGGGCTAAATGACGAGATGAGCATGCAGTTGATGGTAGCAACCTTCAACAACTACCAGGAGTTGGTGGATAAGGCTCTTATGATCGAAGGGAAGCAGCAGCAGATTGAGAGCCGTAAGAGGAAGTATGGACAAGGGAAGTATAACTCAGGAGCTCAGCAGAAGCCTCGCTTAACCCCGAACTCGGGAGGACTTGTTCATAACCATGGAGGTCACACCCACACTGGAGGAGGATCGCATAACCACAATGGTGCTAAGAATGGAAATAGGAACGGAGATAACAACAATCAGAACCGCTCCAATCCAGCCACACCCGCCAAAAGAGACCTAAGTCAAGTTACTTGCTTTAAGTGCGGGAAGACAGGGCACTATGCCAACGATTGCCCTGAAGGAAGGAATGGAAACGAAAATGGGAGCACTGGGAAGAAGCCTAATACATTCAACAAAGGACAAGTGAACCACGTTAACGTGGAGGAGGTTGAAGAGCAGCCGGACGCGGTAATAGGTAAGTTTTTGGTTAAGTCATTTACCGCTCTTGTTCTTTTCGATACTGGTGCATCGCATTCATACATATCAAGGGGATTCGTGGATAAGTTTAAACTACCAACCCAAACCCTTAGGACCCCTCTTTTAGTGAGCTACTTTGGAGCAGTATATGGCTAGCCGATGGTGCAACCAGATACCCCTAACCATTGGTACCCATGTTTTTCCGTCCGACCTAATTATCTTGGAGTCACAAGGATTGGATGTGATAATAGGTATGGACTGGATGTCAAAGTATGGAGGAAGCATTGACTGTGCGAGTAAGTCGATTTATCTCACCACCCCGGAGGGAAAGAGGATTAAGTATGTATCTAGGCATGTGCCTAGGAGGAGCCAAGTGAATACCCTCACAGGAGTTGTGCAGGAGGAAGTGCCTGTAGTAAAGGATTACCCAGATGTTTTCCCGAAAGAGTTACCAGGCATGCCACCGGATAGAGACATCGAGTTTTTTATAGAGTTATTGCCAGGTACAGGGCCAATATCCAAGAGACCCTATCGGATGCCCGCAAATGATCTGGAGGAAATTAAGAAACAGATCAAGGAGTTATTGGAGAAAGGTTACATTCGAAGGAGTTCATCACCTTGGGGAGCTCCAGTGCTTTTGGTTGAAACGAAGGATAAATCACTAAGGATGGTTGTTGATTATCGATCCTTGAATGAGGTAACGATTAAGAACAAGTACCCACTGCCGATGATCAATGATCTCTTTGATCAGCTGCAAGGAGCTAAGGTGTTTTCGAAGATTGATCTACGATCGGGATACCATCAGTTGAAGATCTGAGAGAAGGATATACCAAAGACAGCGTTCACCACGCGGTATGGATTATACGAGTATACGGTCATGTCGTTTGGACTGACTAACGCCCCTGCCTATTTCATGAGCATGATGAACAAGGTGTTCATGGAGTATTTGGACAAGTTTGTTGTGGTGTTTATCGATGATATTATGGTATACTCGAAGAATGAAGAGGGGCACAAGGAGCATTTGCGTTTAGTTCTCGAGAAACTCAAGGAACACCAGTTATACGCCAAGTTCAGCAGGTGTGAGTTTTGGTTGAAGGAAGTTGGATTCCTTGGGCATGTTATATCAGGAGAAGGTATAGAAGTAGACCCCAGCAAGGTTCAGTCAGTCACTGAATGGTTGGCACCCACTTCAGTTAGCGACATCCGCAGTTTCCATGGACTCGCAGGATACTATCGGAGATTCATTGAGAATTTTTCCAAGATTGCAAAGCCAATGACGGAATTATTGAAGAAGGATACTAAGTTTAAATGGACACAAGATTGCGAGGCAAGTTTTCAGGAGTTGAAGAAACGTTTGACTACAGCCCGGTGCTATAATCGCCGGATATACATAAGGAGTTTCAAGTGTATTATGACGCCTCTCGCTTAGGACTTGGATGTGTGCTTATGCAGGACGGAAGAGTTGTTTCGTATGCCTCACGACAACTAAAACCCCATGAGTTGAACTACGCCATGCATGATTTGGAGTTAGCAGCCGTAGTGCATGCATTGAAGACTTGGAGACATTATCTTATTGGAAACCGTTGTGATGTGTACACGGACCATAAGAGTTTGAAGTACATTTTCACGCAAAAGGAGCTGAACCTTAGGCAGAGGAGATGGTTGGAGCTTATAAAGGATTATGATATGAAGCTACACTATCATCCCGGAAAGGCCAATGTCATAGCAGACGCCTTGAGCCGGAAGAGTTATTCCAATATCCTTGAAAGTAAGGGATTGCCGAAGGAGTTAGCCGAGGATATCATGGAACTTCGATTAGAGATTGTTCCAAGAGGTTTCGTTGCAACAATGGAGGTTCAGTCGACATTGTTGGGCAAGATTCGAGAAGCTCACAAGGATGACAAAGAGATTGCCGAGATAAAGGAGAAGATGGGAAAAGGAAAGGCCAAAGGTTTTCGCGAGGATGAGCACCATACCTTATGGTTTGAGGACCGAGTTTATGTGCCCAATAACCCAGAGATCAGGAAGTTAATACTTAAGGAGGCTCATGACTCACCATACTCGATACACCCCGGAAACACCAAGATGTATTTGGATTTGAGGAGCGTTTACGGTGGTGGTATGAAGAAGGATATTGCGAGTATGTAGCCATATGTGATGTATGTCGAGAGTGAAGGCAGAGCATCGAAGCCAGCCAGGACTATTACAGCCTATGTCGATACCGAATGGAAGTGGGATAAACTTGGCATGGACTTTATCACGGATTACCTAGGACCAAAGCAGGATATGATTCAATATGGGTAGTAGTTGATCGCTTGACCAAAGTGGCTCACTTTATCCCAAATGAAAACTACCTATACAAGTGCAAAGTTGGCCAAGATATATATGTCCGAGGATCGTATGTGCGCATGGAGTTCGAAGACCATCGTATCAGATAGAGGAACACAGTTTACCTCAAAGTTTTGGCATCAGCTACACCAAACTTTGGGAACGAGATTGGAGTTCAGTACAGCATTTCACCCGCAGACGGATGGACAGACCGAGAGAGTCAACCAGATACTGGAAGATATGTTGAGAGCCTGTGCGCTAGATTATGGATCTAGTTGGGATGACAATTTGCCTTACGCAGAGTTCTCGTACAACAATAGCTACCAAGCCAGTTTGAAGATCGCACCGTTCGAAGCCCTGTATGGACGGAGGTGCAGAACACCGTTGATGTGGGATGAAGTAGGAGACCGTCAGTTGTTTGGACCAGACTTGATCAAGGAGTCTGAGGAGAAGGTTAAGCTGATTCGAGATAGACTGAAGATTGCTCAGTCCAGGCAGAAGAGTTATGCAGATTCAAAACGGAAGGAGGTAACCTATGAGATTGGAGTCAGAGCATATCTGCGAGTATCACCCTTGCGAGGAGTGAAACGATTTGGAGTTAAGGGGAAGTTAGCCCCAAGATTTGTAGGACCGTATCGTGTTTTGGAATGGATGGGAGAAGTTGCCTACAAGTTGGAGTTACCAGAGGGATTGTGAGGAGTTCATGATGTGTTCCACGTTTCACAGTTGAAGAAGTGTCATGCTGAGATGGCGATATACCGTTAAGAATCTGATACCCTTGGAGGCAATTCGGTTGGACGGTGATTTGACTTATGAGGATAAGCCGATTAAGATTATTGAGTTTGCCACCGAGTCACCCTTGACAAGGTTATTAAGTTTTGCAAAGTTCGATTGGAGCCACCATACCGAGGATGAAGCCACACAGGAGCGAGAGGATGATCTTCGCAAAGACCACCCGCACCTATTTTCTAGCCAACCCGAATCTCGAGGGCGAGATTCATCTTAAGGGGGGTACGTTTGTAACATCCCAAATTTTCAATTTGGAATGTTAAACATAGGTCATTCTTGCACATCATATTTTATTGAATTCTTGTTCCGCAATCCTCGAAATCCTAAGCAAGTCAAGGACCCTCGGAGAGAGTTGGGAATTTCCCGGTTTTCATATTTGATTTTTATCAAATAATGAAACGAGGATTTGATTTTAATTATTTTTCTCTCCGAAAAATATTTCATATTGAAATACATGAGAGGAGATAACATGACTTCTCCAAAACAATTGAAATATTGGAGGAAAAATGTTAAAATCATTTATTTGATTTTATTTGGATTTTATTTGCATTAGAAAAATTGCACGTTTTCAAAATTGCATTTTAGGGCCAAGAAAATGTTCCTCCCGTTCTAAATATTTAATTTAGAAGGTGAAAATCTGTTTTGGCATTTTTAGGTTTTTATTTTATTTTCTAGGATTTTATTTCTGTTGGCGTAATTATTTTAAAAAAACTCCCCGCCTCGGCGGGCCAAGCCCAACCGAGCCGAAGCCGGCCCGCCTCCGCCACCGCCACCTGTCGTGCCGCCCGCCCGGGCTCGGGAGAGTCGAGCCGCCACCCCCGCCCCCCTCTCCAAGTTGGAGCATTTGTAACACCCCAAAAATTTAACCATGATTTGTTTATTAAAATTTTGCGAGGAGTTTAAAATTTTACTTTCTGGATTTTCTTTTGATTTCAGAACCTCCCTTTTCTTTGACATTGTGGAGTTTTCACTCCAAGTGAAAACTTTTCAAAAATATTGCTGGACTTTTATACCCTCTTAAGAAACATTTATTTTATCAGTGGAAATTATTTACATGATTATTCTCCCTGAGCTTTATAAGTTTTGGGTTCCAATTGCACTACAACCCTTTGATAAACTTATTTAAAAATCCCACCAAAATTTGGGGATGACATATGAGGTCCCTAAATCACGTTTGTGCAAAAAGATCTTTTAGCATTTGGAGAATTTGAGCTCTACACCAAGTTTTCAAATCTGGTCCATATTGCACTTTTGCACTACAACCTATTTAAATAATTCTTTAAAAATTCTACCAAGTATTTTGAGATGACATTAGATGCATATAATTCATTTTTATGCAAAACCCCATGTATGTTCTTTGCAAGATTTGAGCAAATCATCCTCTTTTGCTCTCTGGACCAGATTGGCATTTTCTACTGCAACCCCATTTTATTTTGATCTGTTGACCATGATTCTTTTTTCATGCTTATAAACCACCCTAACAAACCCTTAAGTCTAGGAGAATGGACCCATTGGAATATTTTTGGTCCATGATATGATAGCCTTTAGTTTCTGTCCAAATTTGGTTTTCTCAAAAACTTGCACTAACAAGTTTTTGTCTTTGACAAACTAACCTTGTCACATTCCCCTACACCTAAAGAGACTAGGATCTGGAGATTTTGGCCACCCCAAGAGTTTCCTAGATGCCTCTAGCATTCTGTCGAACACTTTGTGTGCATAACCAGATTTGGCATGATTTTTAGTTGGCTTTGTCAACTTGATCTTCTGACCTAACTAACTTGTCCACTAAGCTCCTAGCTAACCCTAACCCAGGTCTGTTAACTACCAGCATCATCTGAACTCTCTAACAAGCGCTGGCATATCGTCAAGCACCTAGCGTGCATACTCTGGGCGCGCCCAGAGCGCGCGTTTTGCACGTGCATGCGCACGGGTCGCCGCGTCTGGCCCCTGGTCCTTGCTCACCTGCAGAGCCACACCCCAGCCTCATCCACTCACCAGAACACTCCAAGCCACCCCTGGAGCCCCCACAGCGTCGCCGTCAGGTCGGCCATGGCGGCTAGCGGCCGGCGACAGTGGGTTCCTGCCATGGACGGCGCCGCCCAAACCATACGCCTTGGCCGCCCTCGAGCGATGCTCTTTCGTCAGCTAGCTTCTGCCACCATTCCGAGCCTCGACACGTTGCCCTGCAGCAACAGAACGGCGGTTCGCCGTCGGTCTTATCCACGGCCGTCGCGGAACCGACCTTGGCCGCCTATAAGAGGGGCCCCGAGCTTGTCCAGTCACTCAGGCAAGCTCAGGCCATCCACCTAGCGCCCCCATAGCCTGCAATCGACCAGGGAAGGCCGTCTTCCCCGTCTCCGGCCAGTTCAGCCGCCGCCGCCTTCCGGCCCCGTTCATCGCAACCAGGCCCTCCCCCGACCATCCAACACCACCACCCGACTCCACTTGGTCTTGCGGAGCCGCCCAAGCCCTCAGCTTCGACGGAGAGCCACCATAGCCCGAACCCCCAAATCATCCTGAAGCCACCTCCGCCGCGGAGCTCGCCGCCGGCGATTCCCTTTGTCCCCACCTGCCTGTCGACCATCGGGAGGACCGCCCTGGACTGGCAGATCCATCCCCGCCCTCATAACCCCGTGAGGAACCGCCGTTCATCAACGGCGATCGCCGGAGTCCCGCCTCCGCTCGGGCAGAGGAGAAAGGAGGGAGATGCGACTGGTCAAACCTGACCAGTGGGCCCCGTGGACCCACTGTCAGTGACCCACGAGCCGGTCCATGCTGGTGTAAGTGGAGGCATAAATCCAGAGTACGTCTTCGACGTGTTCTTTTATTTCGAAACGTTTTTCTTTTTCAGTTTTTTTAAACAGAATTTTGACTAGCTATAACTTTTTAAATATAGCTCCAAATGAGTTTATTCTTTTTCCTACCTCTCTAAAATTTCACCTAGTTTATTTTAAGATTTATTTCAAAAATAATTAGTAAAACTTTTTGTACTGTTTTAAAAATTAGTGTTAATTTGAATATTCTCAAAAATAGGATTTTTGAAGAGAAAGGCAACTCTCAAAAGATTTGGAATGCACCTTGCCTCTCCACATCTTGAAGGCAAGCATTCTGAACCCTGGCATAATATTGTCGTGAGTTATTTTATACGGTTGCAACACCCCTCATCTCGGGATTTTCGTTATTTTAGGTAATGATATAAGCATACTCACAAATGCATATTGATGATTCCGTGCTATTGGAATTTGATACGTTGTGATGGTAATCACTATCGTATGCCTTTCATGCATACCGGAAGGAATCCGGGAAGGCCTTTGTCTTGGGTAGACACGGGCTTGTCTCTAGTCCTCCGTCGAGACGGTTGTGTCCGGTACGGCATGATGGGGTATGACGAGTGGTGACTCTGTCTGTTGGTTGGAGTATAAGTTGTTATGCTAATCATGCAGGGAATACTTAAACCTCCTAAGTCGACCATAGATCGAGTCTTGTTCCGGTAACCCCCATACTTGTTTCGTACTACCACTTGTCCCTGCCATAGGTGGGGTGCGGTTCAGTAAGTCGTCAACCCCTTTCCTAGCACACACCGTACAGAGAGGCCATGGTGGAAGATACCGGCTGCATCCGGTAGGCATGCCACCTGGTCCGGGGGCATGGGTGTTTCAGGTTGGAGCCGAGGGGGTAGCTCCCTAGTTTTGTGCTGCTGTTATAAATTTTGTGATCCCATGCTAATCGAGGTTGTAGCCTCCTCACTTAGAGTTTTGCTTAAACGGGTGTCATGGGTGATTCCAGACACCGGTGAGTTAGGCTGGTGTGTGCGGTTAGGTATGTTTTCAGTTAAAAGACCGTAGACGGAATCAGTCCCATTAGACTAAACAAATCCGTTACTTGTGGGTAAAGAGTACACTATCTGCAGAGATTAAACATCTATTCGAATAGTCGTGTCCATGGTTAAGGACTACAGTCTGGGATGGGTCAAGTGTCGGTCTTAGTGTCGGTCTTCGGAGGAAAAACTGCTAAAACAGAACATGGATCATGGCTTGTGACTCTTAATGACTACGGTTATTATTATTATGGACTAACCCTTTATATTATTTGAATTATTGAGTATCCTTGGGACGGTTCTACCTCCTGGATAATCACTGTGATTATTCTCTTATAAGTCCTTTATGTGGTGTCGCTCAGACGCCCGACTGTGGCCTGCTTGTCATTTAAATTACTTATAAGCCCTTTATGTGGTGTCGCTCAGACGCCCGACTGTGGCCTGCTTGTCACTTAAATTACTTATAAGCCCTTTATGTGGTGTCGCCGACGGCCGATCCGGGCCTGCTTGTCATTTAAATTACTTATAAGCCCTTTATGTGGTGTCGCACAGACGCCCGACTGTGGCATGTTTGTATTGATCTACTTTATAAGCCCTTTATGTGGTGTCGCTTAGACGCCCGACTGAGGCATGCTTTATATCATTATCCTTTCGAGGCGTCGCTTCAGACACCCGATCGGTACATTTTATTTCCACTCCATTATTACATATTCATGTTGTATGTAAATAACCTACGTGCATGCATCAAGGATTTTATTTTTTGACTGACGTTGTGATCATGGAATATTTTAGAGCATGATTATCATCGTTATATTATACCTGTGTTCATAATGTTTGCGAGTACATTCAATAGTACTCACTGGCTTGTCCCTGGCTATTGTCTTGGCCAGATTTCTTGCATGGAGAGGAGTGTTGCGATGACAGCCCGGGGACATACGAAGTGGTGATAGCAGCCTCGCGAAGATAGGAGTTATCCTGGTCAGCTGTTCCTGTGGGAAATGGAGCCCCATAGACGCAGATGAACCACAAACCGCTTCCGCCATCAACCACCAGAAACCTTGTGTTGTACTCATAGGCCAGAGTGGTCTTGTACTACATATTATGTATTTTGCTTGGAGCTTCTGTATCAAGTTAGTGCCTCATCAGCTAACAGTAATCATGGGGCTGGTGAGTACAAGGACCATTTTCTGGAAATTAATATCCTGAAAACCCGGTCCTCACAAACTTGGTATCAGAGCCAGGCTGACCATTGGCTAATCCTATCTTAGCTAGGTCGAAAACCTAGGTTAACCAACCCACCAGACCTTAACCTAACCCCAGCCAAGCTTCTCGTGTAAGACAGCCACACAGTGACCCCAACACCTTTTGGCCGTCGGTGCCCAACCTATCAGCCTAGCCTGTCGATCACGCGCCAGTGACCGACACCTAAATTGTCTCATTCGCAAGCGTGCGAATGAAGGCTCTGTCCCCTTTTTCTATAAAAAGGGCACGCTAGCCTCAACTCAGCACAGCACAGCCTCTTCCCCAAACCAAGCTTCGATGCCCGGCCCTATTGTGCATAATGAGACCACAGCAACCAACCTTGGAGGTTTTGTGACCGTGCTCGCAAACCTCACCCACCGTGCCTATGCATTAGAAGAACCCCCAGAATATGTTGTGTACCAAGGACCCATGAGCGGTGAGAGCCGTCAATTCTGGGCCACTGTGCACATCGATGGTAGGGGTCTATCGCCAGAACGCCCCTACAGGTTCACCGGAAGGACAACTTCCTTTGAGCCACAAGCCATCCAACTAGCTGCTCGAGAGGCTATAGTTCAACTCCGGCACTTGTCGCCCAGAGTTAACTATCGCTCATTCTACTACTACCCTAGCCGTGACGGGTATGGTAGGCCGCCCCAGGTTGCCAACGGAGATCACGAGACGGATCATGCATTGATGCATCTAGTGCGCTATGTAGGTGCACTAGAGGAACTGCTCGATCAAATCACCCTTGATCTGATCGCAGCTCGTGGAGAACTGGTTCGCCGAGCCCCGGCGAGAGGAGAAGATGAGCCCGACACCGACAACCCAGTCGTGCTGTTCGGACACCCGATCGAGTCCTTGAGGTCTACTCCAGCCATCGACCAAAATACCTTGGTGTCCCCATAAGTGCTTCGTCGCCTTTTGGGAACACGCAACAACGGGATTGTGGCCAACAATCCCCGGGATGGTCATCATCGCTACCCCAACCCGGCAGCCCCTCAACCCCCTCCAGCTAATCCCGACGGTGAAACCCGTGGAGAAGCCTCGACATCCACAAGGCACGCCCGCTTGGATATAAACGAGGTAGACTAAGTCACTCGAATAGTACCGAGTCTCAGTATGTCGACGCCTTATAATCGTGTGACCTTGTAAATAAACGCATCCTGCTTGGGTGCCTCTGTTTTGAATAGTATCCATGCATAAATATGTTAGCATGTGGTTGCATTTTTATCCCTGGCACAGCTACCAAAAACCACCCCGACGACCCCCACAGTGATATGTCACTTTTGTGGGATATGTGTATCTGTGGCATTGACCCCGACCCTTAGAGCAGAACTGACAAATTTATTACCTTTCACCACAGTAAATAACCCAGCTCCAGTGCTATAAAAAGGCCACCTCGTGACCTTGCCTAGTATCCCTCACCTTGTGCACAACTCTCACAGCCGTTTCTTTGCCATGCCGAGCCCAAGTATTTATCTGAGAACTCCAGATGCAACCCCAGGTAGTTTTGTTAAAATATTGTGGGACTTTACCTGCAGTACCATGAGTTCTATCCTTCCACCCAAGTATGATTTGCTCAAGTCGAGGATCACCCCATCCACCTCGAAATATTGGGCAGTGGTGCACGTCCCTCCCGCAAACCCAAACCAAGACCCGACGGAAGTCTCCTTTGTGGGGAAATCTATGCCGACTCCGCATATGGCCATAGAAGCTGCTGCATACGAAGCACTTGCTCGCCTTCGATTTGCGGTACCCTATGCCTGCGATAGAGGGTACTACTACTTCCCGAGTCGCGCACCGGAGAAGTAGCATCTTTTCCAGTGGACTAATTGAGAGATCCAAGATCGCCAACCTTGCCCAAGATGTCATCAATCAAGAGTTTGACCCAACGAGTGATGGGTTATCTCGAGCCTCGCTAATTTAAATCCTCGAGATCGCCATCGGCAGACCACTGAGGCCCGACCAGGAGAGACGCATTCATCGACTAGTCAATCCGCTTCCCCCGATAGAAGAGGACTGTGCCCCAGTGCCAGAGACGTTTGCTCAGGACCCTGTCCATTTACCGTTTTCGTTGTAGACGTCACTGCTATGTTCCTTGTTCCAGCATTTATGTATGTGTTGCAACTTAAGCGTTGTGTCCTAGAATTGTGTGATTAAATATTTGGTTTTAATTAACATAAGTAGTTTATGCTGCTATTAATTTTGATTTAACTGTTTTCGCTCTCAATAAAGTTGAAGTGAGATTTTCTTTCCCTGAGTTGTGGCAGCATATATCTCTTCACGACATAGGTTTTTATTCACGCAGCACCATAACAGCAGACTCACAACCACAACCATTCGACCACGTGCGCTAAGTGCAAATCCTCGTGCACATTTTGCACCTAACTGACCACCTCCCTAACACACCACAGTCTCTGAAGGAGAGATTAGTGGGTAATCATCCGGGTGCAAGTTGCCCCCAGCACACCGACGGCAGTTAGCACCCGACACCACACCTAATCCTCATGATCGCCGCCACCGCGGAGAGCCAACACTCGAGCGGCAGCATCACGACGATCATCGAGGATCATCGCGCACAGGAGCACGGAGAACCCCAGTAATGTCGCCAGCCCTCCGTACGCCAGGATCATGCACCAGTCCGGCATCGCCTCCGCCATTAGAGCCTCGCCTCGAGCTCCTGCAAACAGAAATGGAGGAGAAAGAAGGAGAAGGAGAAGCGAGGTCAGGTGGGAGGGAGAAGAAAGGAGCACCTCGGTCATTTTATAGCTCGAGATCGGTGTACGGTGGGCGAGGTCCACCAGCGCAGCTCGTCACTCGATCGCCGGTGTTCGGAGGCGAATCCGCGAGCAGTGACGACAGCGCACTGGCCCGCGAGGTGAGTGCACACTGCGCCGGCAGCTAGCACACCGCGCACTACCGCAGTACGGCCTAGATGCCCTACGCGCTAGACGTCGCCGGTGGAGAAAGCGCAGGAAAGCACGCGGGAGAGAGGAAGAAGAGAGAGCCAGAGGTAGAAGAAGAGACTGACAGTGGACCCCGGGTCCACCTGTCAGCAAGATAGAGCACTGTGCTCTCGGGTATGACCAGCGTATTTTAGAAATTAAGAATTTATTCTAAATTTACTGTATCCGTCGTAGAAATCTCTCGTTTGCCCCAAACCATGGATTTTTCCACACAGCACAAGCGTTCCACACTGTAGTTTTACTCCACTTATTGCCCTCTCACTGTAGCCACATTTTATTGCATGAATAGGATGGTTATTTTTGTGATATTACTTTGATGGTAAGAATAATTTTTTTATCAACTTTTAGCAAATCTCGAGGACGAGATTTTTCTTAAGGGGGGTACTATTGTAATACCCCAAAATTTTAACCATGATTTGTTTATTAAAATTTTGCCAGGAGTTTAAAATTTTACTTTCTGGATTTTCTTTTGATTTCAGAACCTCCCTTTTCTTTGATATTGTGGAGTTTTCACTCCAAGTGAAAACTTTTCAAAAATATTGCTAGACTTTTATACCCTCTCAAGAAACATTTATTTTATCAGTGGAAATTATTTACATGATTATTCTCCCTGAGCTTTATTCTTTTAAAAAGGGTTTTTTATAAGTTTTGGGTTCCAATTGCACTACAACTCTTTGATAAACTTATTTAAAAATCCCACCAAAATTTGGGGATGACATATGGGGTCCCTAAATCACATTTGTGCAAAAAGATCTTTTAGCATTTGGAGAATTTGAGCTCTACACCAAGTTTTCAAATCTGGTCCAAATTGCACTTTTGCACTACAACCTATTTAAATAATTCTTTAAAAATTCTACCAAGTATTTGGAGATGACATTAGATGCATATAATTCATTTTTATGCAAAAACCCATGTATGTTCTTTGCAAGATTTGAGCAAATCATCCTCTTTTGCTCTCTGGACCAGATTGGCATTTTCTACTGCAACCCCATTTTATTTTGATCTGTTGACCATGATTCTTTTTTCATGCTTATAAACCACCCTACCAAATCCTTAAGTCCAGGAGAATGGACCCATTGGAATATTTTTGGTCCATGATATGATAGCCTTTAGTTTCTGTCCAAATTTGGTTTTCTCAAAAACTTGCACTAACAAGTTTCTGTCTTTGACAAACTAACCTTGCCACATTCGCCTACACCTAAAGAGACTAGGATCTGGAGATTTTGGCCACCCCAAGAGTTTCCTAGATGCCTCTAGCATTCTGTCGAACACTTTGTGTGCATAACCAGATTTGGCATGATTTTTAGTTGGCTTTGTGAACTTGATCTTCTGACCTAACTAACTTATCCACTAAGCTCCTAGCTAACCCTAACCCAGGCCTGTTAACTACCAGCATCATCTGAACTCTCTAACAAGCGATGGCATATCGTCGAGCACCTAGCATGCGTGCTCTGGGTGCGCCCAGAGCGTGCGTTTTGCACGTGCATGCGCACGGGTCGCCGCGTCTGGCCCCTGGCCCTTGCTCACCTGCAGAGCCACACCCCAGCCTCATCCACTCACCAAAACACTCCAAGCCACTCCTAGAGCCCCACAGCGCCGCCGTCAGGTCGGCCACGGCGGCTAGCGGCCGGCGACAGTGGGTTCCTGCAATGGACGGCGCCGCCCAAACCATACGCGCGCGCCAGCTCACCCCTGGAGCAGTGCCTGCTCGTCAGCTAGCTTCTGCCACCATTCCGAGCCTCGACACGTCGCCCTGCAGCAACAGAATGGCGGTTCGCCGTCGGTCTTATCCACGGCCGCCGCGGAACCGACCTTGGCCGCCTATAAGAGGGGCCCCGAGCTCATCCAATCACTCAGGCAAGCTCAGGCCATCCACCTAGCGCCCCCAAAGCCTGCAATCGACTAGGGAAGGCTGTCTTCCCCGTCTCCGGCCAGTTCGGCCGTCGCCGCCTTCCGGCCCTGTTCATCGCAACCAGGCCCTCCCCCGACCATCCAACACTACCACCCGACTCCACTTGGTCTTGCGGAGCCGCCCAAGCCCTCAGCTTCGACGGAGAGCCACCATAGCCCGAACCCCCAAATCATCCCGAAGCCACCTCCACCGCGGAGCTCGCCGACGGCGATTCCCTTCGTCCCCACCTGCCTGTCGACAACCGGGAGGACCTCCCTGGACTGGTGGATCCATCCCCACCCTCATAACCCCGCGAGGAACCGCCGTTCGTCGACGGCGATCGCCGGAGTCCCGCCTCCGCTAGGGCAGAGGAGAAAGGAGGGAGAGGCTACTGGTCAAACCTGACCAGTGGGCCCCGTGGACCCACTGTCAGTGACCCACGAGCCAGTCCACGCTGGCGTAAGTGGAGGCGTAAATCCAGAGTACGTCTTCGACGTGTTCTTTTATTTCGAAACGTTTTTCTTTTTTTGTTTTTTTAAAACAGAATTTTGACTAAACTTTGACTGGCTATAACTTTTTGAATATTTCTCCAAATGAGTTGATTCTTTTTCCTACCTCTCTCAAATTTCACCTAGTTTATTTTAAGATTTATTTCAAAAATAATTAGGAAAAAAATTTGTACTATTTTTAAAAGTTGTGTTAATTTGAATATTCTCAAAAATAGGATTTTTGAAGAGGAAGGCAACTCTCAAAAGATTTGGAATGCACCCTGCCTCTCCACATCTTGAAGGCAAGCATTCTGTACCCTGGCATAATATTGTCATGAGTTATTTTATACGTTTGCAACACCCCTCATCTCGGGGTTTTCGTTACTTTAGGTAATGATATAAGCATACTCACAAATGCATATTGATGATTCCGTGCTATTGGAATTTGATACGTTGTGATGGTAATCACTATTGTATGCCTTTCATGCATACCGGAAGGAATCCGGGAAGGCCTTTGTCTTGGGTAGACATGGGCTTGTCTCTAGTCCTCCGTCGAGACGGTTGTGTCCGGTACGGCATGATGGGGTAGGACGAGTGGTGACTCTGTCTGTTGCTTGGAGTATAAGTTGTTATGCTAATCATGCAGGGAATACTTAAACCTCCTAAGTCGACCATAGATCAAGTCTTGTTCCGGTAACCCCCATACTTGTTTTGTACTACCACTTGTCCCTGCCATAGGTGGGGTGCGGTTCAGTAAGTCGTCAACCCCTTTCCTAGCACACACCGTACATAGAGGCCATGGTGGAAGATATCGGCTGCATCCGGTAGGCATGCCACCTGGTCCGGGGGCATGGGTGTTTCCGGTTGGAGCCGAGGGGGTAGCTCCCTAGTTTTTGCTGCTATAAATTTTGTGATCCCATGCTAATCGAGGTTGTAGCCTCCCCACTTAGAGTTTTGCTTAAATGGGTGTCATGGGTGATTCCAGACACCGGTGAGTTAGGCTGGTGTGTGCGGTTAGGTGTGTTTTCAATTAAAAGACGTAGACGGAATCAGTCCCATTGGACTAAAGAAATTTGTTACTTGTGGGTAAAGAGTACACTATCTGCAGAGATTAAACATCTATTCGAATAGCCGTGTCCATGGTTAAGGACTACAGTCTGGGATGGGTCAAGTGTCGGTCTTAGTGTCGGTCTTCGGAGGAAAAACTGCTAAAATAGAACGTGGATCATGGCTTGAGACTCTTAATGACTATGGTTATTATTATTATGGACTAACCCTTTATATTATTTGAATTATTGAGTATCCCTGGGACAGTTCTACCTCCTGGATATTCACTGTGATTATTCTCTTATAAGCCCTTTATGTGGTGTCGCTCAGACGTCCGACTGTGGCCTGCTTGTCATTTAAATTACTTATAAGCCCTTTATGTGGTGTAGCTCAGATGCCCGACTATGGCCTGCTTGTCATTTAAATTACTTATAAGCCCTTTATGTGGTGTCGCACAGACGCCCGACTGTGGCATGTTTGTATTGATCTACTTTATAAGCCCTTTTTGTGGTGTCGCTTAGACGCCCGACTGAGGCATGCTTTATATCATTATCCTTTCGAGGCGTCGCTTCAGACACCCGATCGGTACATTTTATTTCCACTCCATTATTACATATTCATGTTGTATGTAAATAACCTACGTGCACGCATCAAGGATTTTATTTTGTGACTGACGTTGTGGTCATGGAATATTTTAGAGCATGATTATCATCGTTATATTATACTTGTGTTCATAATGTTTGCGAGTACATTCAAAAGTACTCACTGGCTTGTCCCTGGCTATTGTCTTGGCCAGATTTCTTGCCTGGAGAGGAGCGTTGCGATGACAGCCCGGGGACATACGCAATGGTGATAGCAGCCTCGCGAAGATAGGAGTTATCCTGGTCAGCTGTTCCTGTGGGAAATGGAGCCCCATAGACGCATATGAACCACAAACCGCTTCCGCCATCAACCACTAGAAACCTTGTGTTGTACTCATAGGCCAGAATGGTCTTGTACTACATATTATGTATTTTGCCTGGAGCTTCTGTATCAAGTCAGTGCCTCATCAGCTAACAGTAATCCTGGGGCTGGTAAGTACAAGGACCATTTTCTGGAAATTAATATCCCGAAACCCGGTCCTCACAGCCGCCACCGCTGCCCCCCCCCCTTTAAATTCCACCCGGGCCCCTCGAGCCCCAAGTCGCCGCCGCAGCAGCCTCGCCCGCCAGCGCCCGCGCGCAGCTGCAAGCCGCCGCCGCCGCCACAAGCGCGCCCGCCGCGCCGTCGCCCGCCGCCCGACCCGCCTCACGGAGCCCTCACGGAGGTACTGCATCGGATCCGAGCAGCAGTTTTTTAAAAACCGTTTGGTTTTTCTTTAGAAACCCTAGTTTGTTTTTTTAGATCGGTTCGCCGGTTTTTCTTGGTTCTTCTATTTTGCGGACGTTCGTCCGTACGTTCGTTTAAATGAACGGTTTTCTCCCGTTAGTTACAGATAACGAACGCTCGTTCGTTAGTCTGTTCGTCAGTTTTCTTTTATCAGTTTTATCTGCGATTATTTTCGATCGCGATTTCTGATCCGATCTTAGTTTATGTTTATCTTTTCGCTCGTTAGTCGGAATCAGGTGTGTCAAATGCCTAGAGTTTCGTCTCGAGACCCTCTTTTGGTTTAATCAACTTAAACAAGATTTTGGTACTGTAAAATTTGACTTTAGTTCAGATTAGTAAACGGATCTTGTTTCTTTCGCCGTTTGAGTTTCATTGCTCTGTTTGATTTGATTCTTTTTGCGAACCGGAGTTATTAAGTTGAACTTTCTGGTCAACCTCTTTTATTTTAAGTTTTGCTTGTGCATCTTTGCTTGTTGCTTATGTATGTTATTGTTTGTTTGTGATAGAATTCCCGGAGTGTGAAGCGTGTTACTACGAGTCTCTAGGATTCGCGGATCGTCAGCAAGGCAAGTAACACATTGATCATACTCTTTTCATACCCAGTTTTTATGCATTAGTTCAATCCCCAAACATTGCATGATTAGGATGTCATTAATTTGTGGGTTGGGATGTAGTTGTTGAGGTAGAACCTATTTCCCTGTTACTATCAAACCCTTGGGAGTTACTTCTACGCGTTTCTTATATTGCTATGTTATGCTCATAGATGTGGTTTGGGTTTGAGTGAATCCATGACAGATGTGAGATTGTTAATTAATGGTTCAACTTAAGGTGGCAACTTAAATTAACATCTGGGTGGATTGAGGCACCTGGGGAACCCAGTGTTGTCTGGTTTTTTTTTTTTGAAATCCCGGGGTACCCGTGTGATCTTCCTATGGACCGCCACCCAGGCTTAAAGGGAACTGAGATGATTCATGCTAGAAACTTCCGTGTGCAGCCACAAGCTATTATGGGCTCTAGCATAGCTGAGTAAGTTACGTGAAGCTCTTGAAGAGGTAGATCAGCAGGTAGTGGGTTTTGTAGGTTTGGTATGGTCTACCCGGAGTAGGGAGTTAATGTTTCTGAAAGACTGTGTCTCGGTCATCCGTTTCTCAAACACCATGGAGTGCGAGAAAACCAACGGAAGCGATCGAGTCTTGTGGGGAAAAGTGCGCAAACCTCTGCAGAGTGTACAATCTAATCATGGTTAGCCGTGTCCCCGGTTATGGACAATCTTGAGTATCTAGTACTTGGGTTATCACATGTATCTCATCACTCTTAATTAATATTGTTTGGTTGTTAATTACTTTAATTTGGGATTGAGTTGGGGTTATACCTTCTCAATGTTTCAACCACCATGATAGTTAAGTTAAAATCTATTCCTTTGTTGTAGGGAAAAATTGGACTTTCGCAAAACTATAACCATAGAGCTTTTCACCAGCCAAATATGCATGTAGTGATAGCATTATCCTGTTCTTGCTCTACTGTGTTATATTCCCAGCACATTCCATGTGTTGACCCGATTTCGAGCTGCAACGTATTATGTTGCAGACTTTTCAGATGAGGAGTAAGGTTCGTTAGGTCGTTGCCATGCAGCTCAGCTATGTCGTTGGAGTTGATGGACTCACTTTATCTTCCAAGCCTTCCGTTGTTATCGCATTAGATGGCCTTAAGCCATATTATTGTAATAAGTTCACTTTTTGAGACATTCGATGTAATAAGTGTGTGATTGCTACTCTGTTATAAATCCTTCGAGTACTGTGTGTGTCAGCATTACTGATCCAGGGATGACACTGAAGCACAGAGACTTGACCGCTTGAGGTCAGGTCGCTACAACAACAAAGATTTATTCCACCTTTATATATGATTATGACTTAGAAATGTCGTGATCTTCGAATTCAGTAGGTTGGATACACTTTGAGTCAAACAGTTATTTCATCGAATACATATGCTCACACGAAAAAAAATCACCTTATGTCAATCATACAAGTACTGAGGATTACCTCGCCTAAAAAATTCAGATCATTACAACACATGGACAACACAGGGGGTCTTACAACATAATCCATTCAGAGACATGACACAACATGCAAGTACAATAATCTAATGACAATTTCAACTGCTATCTAAAGAAGAACTGGGATTACCCTGGGCTTCAGATAGCAGAAGCAGCAGGACCTCCTCCGTCGTCAAATGCAACATTCTTACTTTCTCCAATTCTTGGGTTGCTTGCATAATGCGTGCAGCTAATTGCATAATCCCCAGCTTCAAGATCGAGATTACCTCATTCATGGCAGCCACACCATCTCTTTCTGCCTCTAGTAGAGCCTCAAGAACTATAATATATGTGCTCAGACTACTCTCCGGCGGTGTTGCCTCTGAACTGCTACCATCTGGTAACATGGATGGCGCACTGCTTCCACAAATAGATTTTGGGGTTATACATTGTGTCCTAGTGTGAACGGCATCCTGAAAGGTTTTTATTTGGACATAAGTAAGAGATAGTTATCGCATGATCCAGCAGAAGCTTACATGGTAAGCGACATACTAATTATTGCCGAGCATGGCAAGCTATATTTAAATGGTTCAAGCAACATCGGCGAAAAGAAATTAAAATGGTAAGATGAAACTAGGGATGTAAGTGGCAAATAAATGACATCCGCCAGTCCCATCTAGTTAGTTTTTGCTAGCTCCCTGGTTCATTTTCCTCAAAAAACAAAAACTCTTTTGAACTATCATACCACTAGTGGACTTTAATCGGGATTAAACGGGACCCAGTTGACATCCCTAGTTGAAAGGGAGTGTACCACCGCTATATTTAAGTTGCCAAGGCATCTAAGCAGTTGAAATAATCTGAGAAAGCACTTAACAGTGTGGCCTCATATAAACTACGAAGACAGTCTTGTGATGAAGTTCAGAGGAAAATTTAAGGACTCAAATGAACTAGGCATGCATTTCTTTACGATAGTACAGCAGGCATTGCTGACATATTGGCCAACTCAGGTATAGCGTAACAAGTAACAAACAAGCATTCGAATCAAGCAATACAGCAAAGCAGACAACTGAACTATTTGTTATTATGTAGGATTACAGGTAGAGGGCACAAGCCAAGAAAGAAGCCCACACGCATTACATTTCACATGTACTAAAACACACTGGCTTACCATATGTTGTTGTGAAGCCTCGCTACTGTTGCAATGTTCTTTGAAGATATCGTCAGCATCCCGTGGTTGCAAATCTACTTGTTGTAGTTTATTCTGCACCCTCTATTTAGGTAAAATTAATTTTAATCGCATGCACTGGTTGAATTGATCATCAATGGTTCATCTAAACTAATGAAAGAAGGTGTGTGCATACGACAATATATATGCTTCCTCTATTTTTATGCTTGTTCGAGGTGCCAGCCCCAAAAGAACAAATATTTTGCTTGATGGGGTTGGCAGCTCCATAATTAATAGAAGCATCAAATTAGTCATGCAACTTGGGAAGATCAAGAACACACAAAAAATTAATGAACAGAGGCTCGTAGCAGTGATGTAATAGCTAGCATCAGAAAATGTAGGGTAAAACAAAAAAAACCAGCGGAACCACAAACTAGTTTGCTGATGTGTAATTAAGCATAGAGAACATGAAGCAGTCTAATGGAACCAACAGGTGGCATCAGAACAACACCATTATCATAAATATAGCATGCAAGAAGTAAAATAGTAGGCAGTGATATCTAGGAAGTACAGTAATACTTAGGACAAACTAAAGCATATTAACTATATGTACACTGGTATGTAATTTAGCACATGTAACATGTTCACTGCCAGAAGTATGGCCCTACAGGTGCAAGCAGAATAACCCGTCTCATGAAAAACTGAATGATGCCCTGAAGAAATTCAAGGGTGCGGTGCTTATGCTAAGAAAGTGAACGTAGGCGCCGGCCGTTGGATAATAATACCTAATTCTCGGCGGCGTATGGGTATCATTGGCACACATGATAGCTAAGGATCATCGATGATGCTCGTGTTGCGGTTGAGTTTGGGCCGGCTGTCGCCATCGCTGAAGTGGCTCCGGTGCTACACTTGCGGCGCCTGTCGACATACAAGAAACCTCATCTGTGGTAAGTGAACAGTTGCACGATAAAGAGAAAAACCGAAGGAGTACAGATCGAAATAACCTGATGAGGCTGCGGCGTCGGTAAAGCAGGGCCGGTGGAGTTGAATATGGCGTCCGTGGAGCGGGTCCGGTGCAGTGGACGAAGGCTTCGAAAGGCGCGTTATATAGTGCTTTCGGTGAGGCGGAGCTGTTGCGGCGGACGAGGGCTTGTATGAAGGGCCAGCGAAGGGACGGACGAGGAAGTCAGTGAAGGGCCTACACTGTGGTGGATGAGGGCGCCGGTTAAGCAGATCCAGTGCGGTGGACCATGATGGCGGTCAAGGAGATCTGGAGTGGTGTACAAGCCAGTCGCTGAAGCGGCTCCGGTGAAGTGGTGAGTTGGCAGTTGGGGCTTCCAAGGTGCGGAAGGTAGATCCGTCGGGGTGTGAGGTCCACCGCTGCGGCGGAGGACTAGATTCGCGGCTTGCCGTGGTTGGGGGGTCGGGGAGGAAGGGAGGGGCCTGGGAAGAATGTTGGGGCAAAGAGGGAAAACAATGGAGTTACCAAAGCAGCCCTTTTCCGTTCATGTGGCAGGGGTAAAACAGGAATATCACAGGGCTGAACTTTCGGGCGCGAGATATTTTGATGTGAGCGGGAAGTTTGAAAGCTTTTGGCGCCTGAAATTATATTCTTCTCTTGTACGTCCGACTATGATATCATGGCCGAGAATTTGTTTGTTTTGCACGCAAAAAAAGTGCAAGTTTTGAAAATCAATGTCTCCAACTCGAAAGTTAGATTGTCCATTCAATTCAAATATGGATCATTGAGCTACTACAAGCAAATACCATCATATGGTCCAATTCAAATGAAATTCCAAATGTGTTTATCCTAAATATGATGACAAAAGCAAAAATGTGTATGTGTATTGTAGGATCAAAAGTATGTCTAGAGGGGGGGTGATTAGACTACTTGACCAAATAAAAACTTATCCTTTTCCCAATTTTAGTCTTTGGCAGATTTTAGCTATCTTAGCACAAGTCAAGCAATCTTAACACAATTCAAGCAAGCATGCAAAGAGTATATGAGCAGCGGAAAGTAAAGCATGCAACTTGCAAGAATGTAAAGGGAAGGGTTTGGAGAATTCAAACGCAATTGGAGACACGGATGTTTTTGTCGTGGTTCCGATAGGTGGTGCTATCGTACATCCACGTTGATGGAGACTTCAACCCACGAAGGGTAACGGTTGCGCGAGTCCACGGAGGGCTCCACCCACGAAGGGTCCACGAAGAAGCAACCTTCACTACTGGAAACTGGGAATTTGCCATCAGCCAGCTCTTTGCCATCTACCAGCTGATGGCAAAGAACGTCTTTGCCATCTGCTTATAAAAAACAGATGGCAAAGACACGACGACGCAAAGAACATGGTTGCCATCAGCCAATTCTTTGCCATCCGCTAGTGGATGGCAAATAATCTTTGCCATGTGCCAGCAGATGGCAAAGAGGTGGGTAGGGTCCAGTGTTGTAACGGCCTATCAACCCACCTCTTTGCCATCTGCCAACAGATGGCAAAGAATCTTTCCGTCTGTTGGCGGATGGCAAAGAAGTGGGTGGGGCCCAATGGATAACGGCGCAGAACGGCCCAAGAGTTAGCCCACCTCTTATCCGCCACCACCGGCCGATGGCAAGATATGGGCCTTGCCATCCACCGGTCGATGGCAAAGAGGCCTCTTCTTCTAAAAAATTCTCCTCCCTCTCTCCCAGCCCGCCCCACCCTCTCTCTCTCTCCCCACCTCACCCACCCCCACGACCGTTGTCTAAAAACACCCACCACCGCACCGCGCGCCCCATCCATCGGACGACGCGCAGAAGACGCGCCGCCCCGCCACCGCCAAACACCGCCGCTGCCCGCCCCTCCCGCCACAGCAGCCGCCCCGCGCCCGTCCCTCCACCGTTCGGTAGCGGCGCCGCCCTCCCGCCATCGCTGGCGTGCCCGCGGACCTTCCCGCCACCGCAGCCCGCCCCTCCACCGAGCAAAGCCACGGCGCCGCCTCCCGATCTGGTACTTTTCTTTATGTAAGCTCGATTTGTGCGTGTTTCGGCCGGGTGAAATCCGTGAGCGACCCTGGAGCACGGCTGTTTCCCGTCGGTGTTGTGCTGCGAGGATTATGAATGCCGCGCCAGTTCTACATTTCCGTGATGGACTTGGTTTGGATCCGGATGCGAGGTGCTTTTGTCTGTCCATCCGTTCAGGTGGCAGTTTATTTTAGGGGATTTAGCTAGGCTTTGGCCTGGATTTCAGGTTTTTTAGCGCGAATTTGCTCTGCATCTCCAAATCCAGACACCAAGTTCCGTGCCGATTGCAGGATTCATGGATGCAAACAGTTGTGGGTTGTATAGGCGGCGATCACATGATCCAGAATCATGGACGAAATCCTCATAAGTAACTAGTACGTGCATTAGGAACCTTGTATATATAAACTGCACGAATTGGTTCGTCTAATATATAGGTGATTTATTTATAGCAACACACATCACACCTCCATTAATTAGTTGTTACTTCCTTCCTTAATTTTAGTAGGTACTAGGTGATAAGATAACATTCGGTCTCGCTGTTTTCTCGGCGGTAGCTAGAGACATGATCCCCGCACTAGTTACAAGGTTCTGCATTGCATTGGGAAATGTTTTTGTTTTTGTTTGATCACATGCCTCGGCATGCATGCTTGATCATACATACGATACGACTGACTGCCCCAACTAAGATAATCGGCGCGTCGAGTCTCTCGTAGCTCATATGCCTGCTCAGATGTGATCAAAAGATTTTATTACTATATAGTAAGTAGAAGTGTTTTCGACCGGTGATCTTCCGGATTTCCTCAATGTTTGGCTTTTTGGTGGGTCGCAAGCTGATGGGCAGTTGTTCGTCATGGTCCGGGTATTTGTGGTTCAGTTTAGTTGAAACCGGTGACAGTCTAGCCGACCCATTTTTAGAAATAGAAAGCATACAATCGCGGGGTGGGTTTTTTTGACATACAATTGTCCTCTATTTATTTGTCGTGAAATGTGAATGATACCGAATTGGAAAACAATCAAGTACTAAATAGACACTCCCTATTTATTTGTGAATTATGAGTTAGGTCATATATTTTCCAATTTTGTTATGAAAAACATCATATATATTTGCGTTGATCGGTGGATTTAAATGTGCGTTGTTTCATCGCTGTGAGGGTCAGTGTTCAACGACCTCCCGTGCGCTCGACGAGCTCCGCCCCTGCGTTCGTGGGTGAGCACAAATGACATCTCCTCCTCTCCCCCTTCATTTGCTCTGTTCCGGTCTTCATGCCGATGAAACTTGCTAGCTATAGGTGTATTCAATCATCAGTATGCATGACCACTATGTGTCTCCCGTTCGAAAGGGTTACATCTATAAATATGCATTCATTTGCATATTTATAACCATAATGCTTTCGAATTGTCCAACGTTATCCATGGACAGCCTGAGTATGTGTAGATTGGGTTCGTTTTCCCATATGCTCTGCTCCGATCCGATGCAGAATTTCGCTCGATGCCTCTCTGTTGTTCTCCGGTACACATCCTCTCTCGCTATTGCCGAGATGTGTATCAGGAGAACAGCGGGGAGGTGCTGCCGAAATTTTGTGTCGGATCCGAGCAGAGCATGGGAAAACGAACCCAATCTACACATACCAGTGGGATTAGGACCTATCTTTACCTATTAGCGCCTAGGTTGCATGGACGTAATAAAACTGAGAAACTCTATTAACTGATAAATATGGTTTGCTGAGTTATGTATGTATTTATTGTGTGTCAAGTAGCTAGGCAAGATGAGTGATCGTGCGTGGATGTACACCGGTCACCCTAGTCAGAAAGACATGACCCCTAAATGGATGACAAAAACCAAGGGGTTTATCAGAGCCGCATTTGCAAATGGACAGAAAACAACCTGGTGCCCCTGTGTCGAGTGCGACAACAATCGTAAGATGTCAGAGTTTGAAATGATCAAACACCTGCAGAAGTGGGGTTTTACGCCCGGTTATACGATGTGGACATTTCATGGTGAGTCTGCCCAACGTTCCAGAGCTGAGAAGGGCCGTTGTCGCACCGACGAGCATGGTACTGGGATGGAAGACATGGTGCAAGACTTTTATGATGCTCGGGATTCGGACGATGAGATGGAGGAATCTGCAAAGGCCTTCAATGATATGTTGGAGTCTTGAGCGCCCTTCCACGAGCACACCGAGCTTTGTCACCGGATGCCATCGCACAAGTAATGGCTCAAGGCTCAATTCAACTTGGGCAGAGAATGCTATGACGCGATAGTGACACTATTTGGACGCTTTCTACCCAAAGGCCATATAATGCTCGCAGAACCTGTACCATCGGACAAAATCCTCCGTGTACTTAAGATGCCCTATGAGAAGATAGATGCTGTGAGAATGGATGTGCCTTATTTAGGCTCCAAAGATGCGGACTTGAACTATTGTCCCATTTGCAAGTCTTCCGTATGTTGAGGTAGACAACGGTATGGGTGAGAAGAGTCGGACCAAAATCCCCATTAACGTTCTTGGTATATGCCAATCATACCAAGACTTCAACGCCTATTCATGGTCGAAGAGATGGCCGCATGATGACATGGCACAAATTGGGCAAAAGAGCCGAACGGGATGCAGATGGGAATCGATGATGGTACACACATCGGATGGTGCTGCATGGAAACACTTCGATGCATTGCATGATGAAAAGCGGCAGATCCGAGGAATCCTCGAGTAGCCATCAAGACGGATGGGTTCAATGTGTTTGGTATGATGGCAGCCCAATACAGCTTGTTGGTCCTGTATTTGTCATTCCACTCAATCTCCCCGGACAGATTATGCAAAGAAAGAACATTTTCCGACGCTGATAATTTGGGGCCCAACTATCCGGGAAGAATATGAATGTGTACATGCAGCCGCTTAAGGATGAACTGCAAGAAGCTTGGGATAATGGGATCAAGACATACGATGCCTCTACAAAAAAAACTTCCTAATGCGTCTGTGGTATATATGTACTCAATGCATGACTTGCCGGCGTATGCACTATTCGTTGGCTGGTGTGTGCATGGAAGGTTCCCGTGCCCCACATGCAAGGCAGCTCTTGAGTTTAAATCGGCTGCGGCGGGTGGCAAGTTTTCTTGCTTCGACATGCATAGACAGTTCCTGGATCCTCACCATAAGTTCAGAAAAGACAGGAAGAACTTCATCAAAGGTAGAGATGTCAAAAACTCTGCACCACCTGCATTGACAGGCCAACAGACCCTGGAAAATGCTCTCGAGCCGGATCCAGAGCGCCGGGGTATTTCAAGGGTATATCTGAAACACGCTCGACCCACAAGATATGCTTGTGGGATCTGCCAGATTCAAAGACCTCCTTTGCCCACACAACATCGACGTGATGCACACCGAAAAGAATGTCGGCGAGGCCCTCTTTGGTACATTGTTCAGCATAGAGGGAAAACGAAGGATAATCCTAAGGCCGAGTCGATCAGAGGCTCTATGTGATAGACCGCTACAAAACATGAAACAACCAAAAGGAAAGAAGAATCGGGCGAAGCCAAAGGCATGGTTCAATCTTGGAAGGCCGGTTATGAGGGAAATACTCCTGTGGGTGAAAAAGGAGTTGATGTTTCCCGATGGGTATGCATCGAATCTAAAGAGGGGAGCGAGGCTTGAAAAATTGAAAATATTTGGTCTCAAGAGTCATGATTGGCACATATGGCTTGAGCGGGTAATGCCGGTGATGTTGCGTGGCTTTATCCCTGAGAATGAATGGCTAGTACTGGCAGAGCTGAGCTATTTCTTTCGTGTTCTATGTGCGAAAGAATTATCGCCTAGCTTGCTAGAAGAAATGGAAGAGTTGGCGCCGGAGTTGTTCTGCAAGTTGGAGAAGATCTTTCCACCTGGCTTCTTTAATCCAATGCAGCATTTGATTTTGCATCTCCCGGCCGAGGCACGATTGGGGGGGCCCGTGCAGAATCCTTGGTACTACGCAACTGAGAGGATGCAAAAGACGCTTCGAGCAAAATGTAAAAATAAACGTCGAATTGAAGCATCGATGGCTGAGGCATTCATTACTGAGGAGGCGGCAAACTTCGTGACAGCACACTACAAAGCCAAAAATCGTCATTTGCATAATCCGAAGCCTCGGTACAATGTTGGCGACCCTAAAAAGGGTGGATCCAACCTCAGCCTATTCAAAGGGAAGCTCGCACCAGCTGGTGCTTATACTCCCTTATTGTTGGATAACGACGAATGGCGGACCATTACGTTGTATATCTTGAACAATCTAACAGAAGTGCAGCCGTACATCGAGTAAGTTCTCGGTACATTGTTTCGCAACCTCTACTTCATTTGAACTGCTCTTATTCCTGGATATTTGATACAGTCGATACGTCGCCAAATTCTCGTATGGAGCGGTTATCCAAAAGGATTCCGTCGAAGAGTATGAGCTTATGGCAATGCATGGAGGCGGCTATCCCGGTTTCATCTCTTGGTTCAAACAAACGGTAATTTCCATTAGACCATTTCATTTCTTCTTCTAATTTCTGGCTAATGCAACAATCCTTTTGTATTAAACTTGTAGGCTAGTTCAGAGTCTATGGATGCCGAATTGAGACAAGTCGCTAATGGTTTTGACTATAAGGTCCATTCATTTGACAAATATGACATCAACGGGTATCGCTTTCGTACCTATGGCGAAGAGCTATCTATGGCCGACCGAAAGTCTACAAATTGTTGTGTCTCTGCTATCGGCGAAGGAGATACCGAGTATTATGGAAGAGTTGAAGCAATTTATGAACTTCTATTCTATGGTGCAAACCCACCGAACGTCGTAGTCTTCAAATGTCATTGGTTCCAGCCGAAAGAGACTAGAAGGACTCATGAACATCTAGGACTAGTCGAAATCAAATAAAGCACCCATTTGGATGTTCCCGGTGTCTATATTACGGCTCAACAGGCAACCCAAGTTTTCTATCTACCGTGGGCCTGCCAAAGTGATCCAAATCTCGAAGGTTGGGATGTCGTTTATGAAGTGCCGCCACGTGTTAGACCACCTCCCCTCAATGAAGAGGATTATGAACCTCACGTTAATCCAGACACATATGAAGGAGAATTGTTCCAAGAAACGCGTCTTTCCAAAAAAACGTTTCAAGAACCGCTCACCTCATAACATTCAAGTAGACAGCGGCAGTGAATCCGAGCTGGCGAGGAACAAGAAGAGCGGAACAAGAAGAGGTTATTGCTGCGGATGACCTGTCAATGCTTGACCGATTACATGCAGGAGGCCTTCCAGATGTTGATGAATTTATTGATGATGATGATGATGAGCACGTCATTACTGATAGTGATGAGGATGATGCATTTATTAACCCCGAAGCATATATAGACGATGATGATGCATTTATTAATGATGACGATGAAGATTAATATTATAGTTCATGTCAGGTATTCCATTATTATTATATACATATATATTATTAATTAGTTCAAGTTTTAACCTAGCTAGCTCTAAAATGAGCTATACTTAGCATTTATTCCTCTAAAATGAATTTATATACATATTATTATTCATGTCAGGTATTCATTTTTTTTATGTTGTACTAATTTCATTTACTCTTTGTCATTCCAGGTGTTGACAAATGGTGGGCGCGGGTCGAGAGCGCTCCGGGGCTCCTACCTCGGCGCGTGGTGGGAGGGGTAGTTCCATTCCCCCCATAGCCTCCGGAGAGCTAGATCTCAGTTTGCAGAGTCCAGCGACAGTCGCTTCTTCTTCGGCCGGGAGAGGTCGGGGGGTAAGAAGAAGGAGAAGGCTGCTAGAGGTGGACGTGGCGTCGGGAGAGGTAGGAAGGCTGCTACGCCTTCCTCGCCGCCACCCCCAGCTGAGTCACCCGACCATAGGGCTGCTCCGCCCGAGATCGAGCCATCTGAGGTGGACCTGCCTCGACTCCACTCCACGATCCTCCGGCCAACGAGCCTATGGCAGACGCGCCTACGGCCGACGAGCCTTGGGCCGAAGTCTCGCCCACGAGACTCCGGAGCTCGACGGGTCACGCTGAGTCGGAGCCGAGCCCATGGGAGGACCGGACGGAGTCGAGTGCACATGGTTGTGTTCAGGTGGAGACTACAGTCCTGATAGCTATAGCAAGGGTGAGTGGGTTGAGGGGCAAAGTCACCAGCGTGGTCGCATAAAACTCCCGCCCACCCGGCGACCCCGACCTGTGAGGTGGTTGATTGCACCTAACGGGGAGAAGTAAGTGCATTTACTCTTTTTTTAACCTTTTTCCTTGACGTTTCTTCGAATATCTAATGCGTTGGCCTTGTCATACTGCAGTTCTTAGACACACGAAGATGGTGTCCGCAGCCCAACACTGCCCTTGGTGTGATTTGTCGCTTGATGCTTCCGGGGTGGGTCACGTTTCGGTGAGGGCCAGGTTCCGAGCTAGGAATGACCCGGGAGCACTACTTGGCTGCCCGGCCCCGCCGAGCATAGGGTCGGCGATGTTGAGTGCGACACGGTGGCCGACATTGTGATTGCCACGTTTTGGGTAATTTCTCCTTTGCCATTTACGTTGTGTTTTCTTCTTTGATTGCATACCTTCTACATGTGTTTTCTTGTTTGATTGCAGACCTTCTAATCCGTGTTTTCTTGTTTGATTGCAGACCTTCTACTGGTGTGTTTGAGGGACGAGGAGGAGGCCGCGGCTCAAAGTTATCGACGCCGAGTGCAAAGCGCCTACTTGAAACTTTCGACGAGCTCGGGGACGCAGCTGTTCGAGACTACTTAGCGTAGACTGGTATTAGGAGGAGAAAAGAGAAGTGCCGGACAAGTATCTCGAGTAAGGAGAAGTACATGAAGGTAATTACCTATTCTTAAGGCCTTGTACTTAGTTTCCTTGATTTGATTCAGAGGCGAAGCGCTCAAATTTCTCTTGCTTAACTTAGGTGCCCCGAGATGGTGTGCGGACAAGATGGACTGCTGGGAGGTGTTGGTGGATGAGTGGTGCTCTCCCCAATGGCGCGTCGCCCACAACATAGCAAAGGAGAAGCGCTTCAAAATGAAAGGTGTGCCACACCATCTAGGCAGCGTCGACCTACATGGGTGCAGGGAAAACTGGGTATGTGTGGTTTGCTTCATGATTCATGCAAATTCATTCTTTGTGCTAGCTTGAGTCCTTAACTAATACTCTGTTCCTCTCTTTTAGTCAAAACACAACAAGGCTCCAAAGCTGCGAGCTGTTCGACCTCTATGGCATGTCCAATATTGCATCGCATAAGAAGGCCAAGGCATTCTCTGAGTCGACCTCAAAAATGCAAAGAACTTCAAAGAACGAGGCCTCCCACCACAAGATGGTGCAAGACGTTAGCGTGGGAAGGTGAGGAAAGGGCCGGACTTTAACCCGAGCCGCCTCTTGATCAGAGCTGGTGATGATATCTGGTGGCGGGAGGTCCCATGGCTCGTTAGCCATTGGTAATGGATCGATCGTTGTAGTAGCACTCTCCCGCAGATCAAGAAGCGCCTGCACCAGCTCGATCCACGAGATACCGCCTGCGTTTTGACCAAAGTGGAAATCGAATTCCAGGTTTGTTATACGGACTCAGTAGCCTTTCCTCCATTACATTGTGTTTGCGGCCGTCGATGATTACAATGCTAACGAGTGGTGTTGCAGGCTGCTATTGAGGTAGAGAGAGTGAAGACCCAGGCTGCTTTTGAAGAGAGGGGCCGGCAGTTGGTGGAGAGGGACCGACAGGCGGCGGAGAGGGACAGGGAGAATGAGGAGAGGACGGCAAGGCTGTTGGAGGAGGAGAGGAACCGGAACGACTCGGCTAACCGGGCCATGTACAAGCTCTTCGTGGTAAGTTTCTTCTGCATATTAGCTAAATCATGCACGCAATGTTCCTTTCATTAGTAACTAATATGACTGACTCGTCAAAACCAAATGTGCAGTCCATGTGCGAGAAGAACGGCTGAGACCCTCCGCCGATGCCAGTCATTGCTCCGGCGGGCACGGTGAGTTTCATTTGAACAGTCATTAGTTACTAGTCTTCACATTTGAGTTGCATCATGCTAACGATACATTGGAAATAATCTTTGGTGCAGCGTAACTCCCGACAAGCATCGACTGATCCTTCTCCGTCTGCCACTGGCGCGACCGGTCCTACACCTACACATCCGTGATGACGGTAAGTTTCCCAAGTGTTTTGCTTAATAGAGTTTTGTTGTGATGCCATATTGTATCTACACATATCGTGCATAATGTGTGTATGTTTGAAATGCATTGTATGTGTGGGATTCGACACCTAGTCGTGTGCCTTTGGTAGCCTTCCATACAGGGAAATGCCTCCTAGTGCTTCCACTGAGCCATGGTAGTTCGCCATCGCTCCGGAACACATGGATTGACCGCATGTGTCCTTCTTTGCTCCTGTGTCTGTCCCTACGGGGAAATGTCACGCGGTGTATCACCGAAGTCCTTGTAGCTTGCTACGAGTTGGTTGCACTCGTTGATGACTGGCACGTGCATTGCTGGGTCATGTATGCCTGTCCCTGTATGTTTGTGCCACCTTGGTTCTATGACTAGTCATGGCGGCCCGGGTTCTCTGCCATATGGATACTGGCGACATAATCATATACTTAGCATTTTTTCCTCCAAATACCAATGCAGCAACGTCAGCAATCACTAACCTGCAACTCTCAAAAACCAACAAAATGACATTTTTGAGATGTGAACCAATGGATAATAGTATAGCAATAGAATAAATGAAAAGTCAAAAGAATCAAAATTTATTCCATCAGGAACAATGAATGTGTCCACTTTAACTTTCAATATACGATGGTCAAGACCCTCGACCTGAAAAAGATGATGATCATTAAGTAAGCATCAGAAATACTACATGGAGGTGCTAGGTAAGGAGTTGATGGCAAGATTCATATCGAGAATGGTATTCTAAAGCCCATTGTGTGTCTCCTCAGATGCCCATTAATTTATGAGTTTGTAATGGCTATTTCAAGCTGCGGCACTCACCTCAAATGTTATTGGAGAAGAAGAGATAAACCGGTTCAGTTTGGCCTGGTTGTCCAGGAGGGATTGAGCGCAGAATTATTGGATTAATTCATCTATTTAATGACATTGGTCAAGTATATTGCAACAAAAGGTCAAGAGGACCAGAATTCCAGACGAAACCACAATCAAGTGTAACTACGACCGAAAGATGGAACATATATAACCTGACCTGACTTGGTTAGATCTAGTACTTCTCCATCTTTCCAAAGATCTTGATGCCATTTGTTTGGCCCTAGAAAGATGGAACATATATAACCTGACCTGAAACCACGGTCAAGTGTAAATCGAAAGTTATTTATTTGGGTTGTAACTACCTACATAAAAGATAATATGATGGAATTACAAAAGAAACGTTTGTTTTAAATTGTCAAGGAACAAAATAATTTAACATGGTCTGATTATGTGTTAATAAATAGTATAAGCAAATCCATGCATAGGTGCATGTACGAAACCAAAACACAATCAGATTCACACCTAGTAAGACATGTAGATGCAAATCCGTAGGTGCGTGTACGAAACCAAAACAAAATCAGACTACTCTTTGATTCACTGTACCAGGGAACCAACATCATCGGCACACACATAAAACAAAGGATAATCTGAAAAGAGGTAATATCACTAGCAGTCACAAAACTTGCATCGGATGTGCATTTTAGTGCTAAAACTTGCAAAATACATCATTGTGGTCGCATAACTTGCGTTTACGTGCACATACGGTCACAAATCCCGTCTGCCTTCATCTGACGCGGTTTGGCATGGCATACCGCTGCTGGCAGCCTCTCGATTCCGCTTCGACGAGCGCTTGGCGTCTTCTTTGCAGAAAACCCCTTGGCCCGTTTACTATTTACGCAAAATAGACCCTGCTGACAGTGGCCCTCTGTACAGCTGACCGCACCCCTGTTCCCAAATCGTTGTCCCCTATTCCCAGCAACTATTTTGACCAAATTGGACAGGATTTCTGTTGTTTTATAAATCCGTTTTGGCAAAAAAATCCCAGCAACTATTTTGATCAAATTGGACAGCATTTCTGCTGTTTTATTAAGATTTTGGCCAAGATTTGTAATATAGCAGACTTGCAACAAGGATCTAGCACAGACAAATTGACCTTAAGTGAACAGGAACAGACCATAATTGAAATGACATATTTGGCACTAACATAAGTAGTTTCTTAGTCGTACGAACCAAACCAAAAGTGACATAACTGTTATCACATTGTCTTCTAAATAAGTACTGAACTAGAGACCACAAGTTCATTCATGAACTCCATCACCTAACCAACAAGTTCATTCATAAACTCCCATCAGACTTTCACCTAAAGATGCATGTAATATAAACTACAAAGACAAAAAGTCATGCAGATCATCAGGCCAACCTTCATCATAGAGATAAGGATCCTGGCTAGCTCCTGGTGCATTTTGGCTAAAAATGACCTCCTCCTCACCCTGCATGACAAGTGGCAGTTCATGTATTGTGGATCCATCGGGTCCAAATAGCAAGTTGTAGAAACCTGGAGCAGCAGCTCTTGCTCCTCTTGCATTGCCACCTCCTCTTGCATTGCCACCTCCTCTTGCATTGGCCCCTCCTCTTGCATTGCCACCTCCTCTTGCATTGGCCCCTCCTCTTGCATTGCCACCTCCTCTTGCATTGGCCCACTTGTTGGAGCATTGCTTCCAGTTGTTGCAACATTGCTTCCCATTGCAATATTGCCTTCCCTTGCCTGCTTTTTTCTTGGCCTTGCAATGTTCTCATTGGCAGTCTTTCTCACCCTGCCTCTTGACATGGTTGTTGTAACTCTAACCATAGGAATTGAGTCTCTGGCATTGGCAATGAAGCTAGACTCAGGTAGGGGGACAAATTCCCTAGCTGTTGGATATGTAAACTTCTCCTGCTCACAGAAGTACAATATAAAAAGGTGGGTATGTAAGCACTTAAATGGTAATTACATCTGCATAATTTTGTCACTGAATATATTACCATTTCTTGCATCTTGTAAACCATTGAGTCAGGGGTTTGTGTCGAATCGAGCTGAGGGTAGACTCTGTGTGGCATGATGTTCTGCAACAGGTGAAGCCAATGTATCAATGTTTAAGTATAGTTTGAAGATTAGAGGGAAAAATATATATAAGCAAAGGATGGTACAGAAATTATGCTTGGATTGTCATATTCTTCTTCAATAGTTGTTTCCTCAGTTCTTGTTTGATTAACATGATTGTGGTGGCCCTTCTTGTTATGGTCAGCAGCTCCACAAACAGAACAATGCATGGTCACACCATGTTTGCTCAATTTTTTCACCCCAGTCTTGTTTTTCTTCTCTTCTGGATCTTTTTTCCTGTTCTTCTTAGGCCTGCCCATTAATTTTGTGTACAGGGGTGGGTGAACAGCAATGCCATGCATTTTTACAGATATAAGTTGCATCATAATAATCTTCACATTTTAGTTGCATCATAATAATCTTCTTCTTCTAGTCTTCTTCTTCTAACTTTCTTCTTTCCCATTTTACAGATTTGCTTAAGATCACGGAAGCTTGGGTTGATGGAGTGCTTGTATTTAGTTTTTGTTTTGACCTTGTGAAACTTGCTACCTATGGATGAAACTGTGTAATATTGATGAATTGTGAAACTTGCTACCTATGGATGAAACTATGTATATGTACGGATGAAACTTGCTACTATTGGTAACATGTGTTGGATACATATGTGTTCATGACTATTGGTAATATGTGTTGAATATGCTATATTGGTCATATAAATATATTTGTGTTTGATTTCTGTGAAAATGAATTGATATAAGAAAAAACAAAATTAAATGGGGCAATATAGTCACTTTGCCATCTGCTGGCAGATGGCAAAGAGCTTTGCCATCAGCTGGCAGATGGCAAAGAGGCCTATTTGGGCTGGCCTATTTGGGCTCTTTGCCATCTGCTGGCAGACGACAAAGCATGCAGCCTTTGCCATCAGCTGGCAGATGGCAAAGCATTCAGCCTTTGCCATCTGCTGGCAAACGGCAAAGAGCCTGCAGCCTTTGCCATCTGCTGGCAGATGGCAAAGTATGTCGTTAGCCTTCTAACGGTGCTAACCCCGTTAAGAGGCTTTGCCATCTGCCGTGCCAGATGGCAAACCCTGACTCTTGCCATCAGCCAGCAGATGGCAAAGAAGCCTTTACCGGCAGGGTTTCAGACTAACTGTTTGCCATCTACTGGCAGATGGCAAAGCCTTTGCCATCCGCCGAACATGCCTTTGCCATCTGCCATGGCAGATGGCAAAGTGCCAGATTCCAGTAGTGCTTGTCTATCCCACCATGGCCGTCACCCATGAAGGACTTGCCTCACTAGCGGTAGATCTTCACGAAGTAGGCGATCTCCTTGCCCTTACAAACTCCTTGGTTCAACTCCACAATCTTGTCGGAGGCTCCCAAGTGACACCTAGCCAATCTAGGAGACACCACTCTCCAAGAAGTAACAAATGGTGTGTTGCTGATGAACTCCTTGCTCTTGTGCTTCAAATGATAGTCTCCCCAACACTCAACTCTCTCTCACAGGATTTGGATTTGGTGGAAAGAAGATTTGAGTGGAAAGCAACTTGGGAAGGCTAGAGATCAAGATTCATATGGTAGGAATGGAATATCTTGGCCTCAACACAAGGGTAGGTGGTTCTCTCTCAGAAAATGTGTATTGGAAGTGTAGGTTTGTTCTGATGGCTCTCTCCACGAATGAAGAGTGGGTGGGGGGTATATATAGCCTCCACACAAAATTAAACCGTTACACACAACTTACCAATCTCGGTGGGACCGAATTGAGAAACTCGGTCGGACCGATTCAGCAAATCTAGTGACCGTTAGGATTTTTGGTGGGACCGACATGCAACTCGGTAGGACCGATATGGTTAGGGTTAGGGCATAACGTAATCTCGGTGAGACCGATTACCCAAACTCGGTGGGACCGATTTTGGTAATAAGCTAACCAGAAGGTTGGTCAGGTAAACTCGGTGGGACCAATTCGCTCATTTCGGTGGGACTGAAACGTCACGAAAAGGAAACAGAGAGTTTACATTGCAATCTCGGTGGGACCGATCACTCATCTCGGTGGGACCGAAACGTTACGAAGGGAAATAGAGAGATTACAATCCCATCTCGGTGAGACCGAGATCCCTATCGGTGAGACCGATTTGCCTAGGGTTTGTGGCAGTGGCTATGACATCTGAACTCGGTGGCGCCGGATAGAAAGAATCGGTGGGGCCGAGTTTGACTTTTGGTTTAGGTCATATGTGGATGTGAGAAAGTAGTTGAGGGTTTTGGAGCATATCACTAAGCACTTTGAGCAAGCAAGCCATTAAGCAACACCTCATCCCTCCTTGATAGTATTGGCTTTTCCTATAGACTCAATGTGATCTTGGATCACTAAAATATAAAATGTAGTCTTGAGCTTTGAGCTTGAGCCAATCCTTTTATCCTTAGTATTTTGAGGGGTCCACTTTCCTCGTCCATGCCATGCCATTCATTGAGATTTTCCTGAAATATTTATCTTGGAATAATGTTAGCTCAGTGAGCTATATGTTGTTAGGAATTAGCAAAACCACCTAGGGATAGCTGCACTTTCAATCTCTCCCTTTTTGGTAATTGATGACAACATATAAATCAAAGCTTCGACAAATGATAATAAGAGTGAAAAACATTGTCGCTTTGAGAAGTATGTGAAAAGCAAGAGCTCCCCCTAAATTTGTGCATAGTTTAAGATTTGCTTTGGACTGCAAATGCACAAAGGTTTAGGCTCATGGGTTACTCTTCCATGTCACATACATCTTGGTGGAGCGCTCAAAATGATAACAATAGAATACATGCACTCATCACCAAGCAAAGTGAATGATCATATAGAGATAAAAGGATAATGTCATCTAATAAGCATTAATGTAGCATATGATCAAACACATGATCATCCAAGTATCACATGCATGTAAAGTATCTCAATCAAGCAAATAAAGTTCAACCACCAAATCAAGAGAGAATAAAAAGCAACGCTCTCTCTCGAAGCCTATGATCTATACATTTTTGTCCCCCTTTGGCAACAAAGTTACCAAAAAGTTCATAGAAAATGCATAGCACTAAATCGTCTCTCAGGCTTGATCTTCAGGTGGTGGTGTAGACAGAACACCAAGGACGAAGGTATCAATTGATGTAGATGGAGTTGGTGGGGTAGGTGCTGGAGCTGGTGGCACTGAAGTTGTAGCTGGTGCAGATGAAGTGGCTTTGGTGTCTGTCACTGGTACTGCAGCTGACATCTGAGCTCTAGGCACTCTGGCAAATGCCTTAGTGGTTGCCTTGCCCTTCCTCTCCTGCATATCATCCTAAAGTTTCTCAACAACAGACTGGATCTCTATTACCTTCACATCCATGTCATAGAACTTCTGCTCCATGATCCTCTCCAGGCTCTCCTGGTTTTGAGTCAAGGTGGCCAGCCCCTTCTCAATCCTCAGAGTGGATGCAATCAAGTAGCCAAGTTGATCTTGTTTGCTCTTCAAGAAGTACTTAGATGCCTCTTCCATTGTTGGCATCTTGGCAGCCTTCTCAATCCTTGCCTTCTCCTTCTTCGCTTGAGCTTGCACAGAAGATGGTTCATCTTCATTCATAACCACTTGGTTGTCCTCAAAGTCTGGATAGATAGGCATGTGCTCCTTGTCTAACAAGTATGTGCCAGTGCCCATCTTGGAGTTAATCAGCCTCGGATCTGTGGGGCATACCCACAACTTCTCTTTTGGTCAAGGACTGTCCTCTTGATAGTTTCAACTATAAGACTCATGACCTTGAACTTTTATGGCACATCAAATAAGTGTAGCAGATTTATTGCATGGCCTCTCGATCATGTTGTGATCACCGACTTGGGCAAGAGAGTGTGCCCGAGGATCCAGTTAATGGTTGGCAGTCCTGACAGAAGGTAATGTACTGATCCAAACTTGTGTGATTCTATAGCAGCATCTGGGATCTCCTTGTACATATGTGCCATGGTGTTGTGATCCATCTTCTTCTTGGCATAGACATCCAAGTCATCCTCTTCCTCCTTAGGTGCATTGATCAAATTAGCCCATTCTTAAATTGATGATTGGTACCTAGTACCTTCAGACATCCATACTATCCTGCCATCTGGATAGAAGTGTGATGTGGAGTAGAATTGCATTATTAGCTCATCATTACACTTTGTGAGCTTCTGCCCAACAAAGTCTGCCACTCCACAAGCACTGAAGCTGTCATACACACCAGGATAGTGTTCTTAATTCTCCTTGATGTATTCCCAGTTGACCCATCTCATGTCACACACTATTGGCGTCTTGTCCAGCAGAATTGTCTCATAGAAGTCCAGTTGTTCCTTTGTGTGGAACCTCTAGTCTACAGCAGTTCTCCTTCTTGTGGCATATGGATCTGACTCTCTCCATAGCCTCAATCCTGAGTCCTTCCTGATCTTCATGTTCTCAGCTACAGGATGGGCATCATTATGATCTGGAATTTTAGGCTTCAATTTTCTCAAAACATGTGTCTCATCATCTTCTTCTTCAGCAACAGTTTCAGGCACTAGGGCCTTGTTCTTCTCAGCAGCTGGAATGTTCCTGGTACTCCTATTGGGTGCAGTCTTGGGTTTGGAGGCAGCCTTGGGTGCTACTTTGGGCTTTGATGAAGCAGCCCCTGACCTAATGGCATCACCCATAAGCTTCTGAGCTTTGGGTGCTGGTGCAGCATCCTCTTCTTCTTCCTCCTCTTCCATCATGAAAGGCTTTCCAATTACTCTGGCCATGGTCTTCTTGACCCTTTCCTTCCTCTTCTTCCCTTCTGCAGCGTCCTCTTTGGGTTCAGCTTCCAGAGATGCTTGAGTGGAGGTTCTGGCTTTAGACATGGGTTGTCTTCCTGCTGGCCTTTTGGTCTTCAGACCTGGCTTAGTTGGTGCAGCTGAGCCATATTATTTCTTGAGCACCTTCTTCTTGGAAGTGGCCTCATCCTCAACTGCCACATAGTCTTCATCCTCAGATTCTGAGGTTCTCTTCTTTCTGGCCCTGGTGGCAGCTTTGGGTAGGTTGCTTGGGGTGCTCCTGCTACCCTCATCATAGCTGCTAGAGGGACTAGTGCCCTTACTCATGTGAACCTGCTCCTCTTCCATGTTCTGGTTGTCACTTTGATCAGACATATTGCAATCACTGACAACAGACCCTGTGAGTAGATATAGATGAGATAGAGTGGATGAGCATCACAAAATACAGAGGTTTTTGCAAAAGAATGAGTCAAAAACTTAGTTTTAGTTTTCCATAGAAAGCATTTCGGATCTACCGATTTGTAAACTCGGTGATACCGAAGCAGCTTTTGGAACCCAAACTAGTGAAATCGGTCAGACCGAGTCACAGTTCGGTGGCACCGAGACTGCTAGGGTTTCACAAAGTCCTGAACTCGGTCACACCGATTTGCAATTCTCGGTCAGACCGAGAGTTACATGTGCAATGGCCTTAGCTGAATCGGTGTACCGAGTTCCACAACTCGGTTGGTCCGAGATGGTTTTGGCGGAAACCTAACCCTAAATTTTCAATTCATCTCTAATCTACGGAGTGTTTTGACTGGATAGGATAGTTTCAATCATGGCAAGATTCATGGCGAACACAATGTGCTAGGAATCAGATAAGGATAGCACAGTGATCAAGTTCATACCCTAGTTCGGCGATAAACTCGCTATGGCGGCAACGGTGGGGATGATATCCGTTGACGGCGGCGGAGACCAGTGGCAGGAGGCAGCTGGCGACGAGGAGGACGATCCGGAGACCCTGGAGGCAGAGCGGGCTGAGCGCGGGCAAAAGAGTTTGGAGAAAATTTCCAAAAAATTTCCCGTGGGTATATATAGCCCGACCCTGTCGGTGTGACCGAGTGGAACAACTCGGTGGCACCGATATGCATAACTACAAGCAGTTACAGCAACTCAGTGTGACCAAAAAGTTCAAATTGGTTGCACCGAGATCGAAAACCTAGCCGAAATGGATGAATCGGTCAGACCGAAACGCACAAAGAAGTTTTGGAAGTTTAAGTCTATGACGAATCGGGGACTCCGAGTGCTCCTCACACAGAGTGGTTCGAATCTAACTTGATCAAATTTTGTGATGTAGCATGAATAGAGTTTGAGACGAGAAGAGCATAGATAGCTAGAGAAGGTTCTTAGGCATTCTTGTCCATCCACTTGGCAAAAGAAAAAGAAAAAATCAATCAAAACAACAAGTGGATGTCCTCGAATGAGTAAATTATGCAACCAACATGCTCACACAATAAAATGTCAAATGAAATATGTGGCAAAGCATGCACAACCAATTCTAGCATCTATCAAGCAATTGGCGATGACTAGGTCATCTATATATGAGCATATTGACTTAGGAGTCAAATGAGAACATTTGATCATAGGTCATACTCATCATTTAAGCTCAAATGGGGTTACCACTTTTACATAATGCATTGTTGTGTTCACACCATTAGAGTTGCTTTAGCTCAATTCTTAGAGTAAAGCTCCCCCTAGATGTGAGATCCCCCCTTAGAGGGATAAACTAACCTTGAGTTTTGTCGATGATGACTTCATGTAGGTGTTGAAGATGTGGATGCTCAATGTTGATGTAGATTATTTGGAGCAATCCTTTGGAGTGAGTTGCACTTTCAATACCTACACGGGTTAGTCCCACAAGGAACAAACAAGGATATCCATAGACATAGAGTGATGCACACACAAGATAATGTCTATGAGAGCATTAGGTTACCTTGTCCCTTGTCTTACCAACAAGAGGGTTTGTGACTCCTTAAACTAGTGCAAGATGTGGAAGTTGATTGCACTTGTTCTTGCCAAAATGATATGAGTGAAATATGTTGGCGGAGTCACCCTCAATAACTCTCTAGTTCTTCTTCTTTGGGATCCACATCATCTTGATGGCAATCCTCGTAGTTGTAGTCGTACTTGATGAAGTGGAACTTGATGTAGTCTTGGGAACCCACTTGACCAAGGCCTTAGGAGCTTCTTCAAATGCATCAATTTCTTCTTGAAGCTTGTCCTTGCCTTTTTGCTTGTGGTCTTGTGGTGGAAGATCATCTTGAGCTTGTGTCCCTTTGAAAGAAGTAGGATCATACTTCTCTTGTTGGGGAACAAACTTTGTCTTGGGGTATTGATCTTCTTACCACTCTCCATTGGCATTGAACTTTCATTCAAAACCAACACCTTGATTCTTCCGGTGCCTTCCTTGCTTGCGTACAATTTCCTAAAATTGCTTACTCCTGGCAAGGCTCTTGTAAACACCTTTCTCTATAATTCCCTTCAATAAGCTATTTTCTTGCTCAAGTGTAACTTGGCTAGGAGAATCATTAGTGGAATCAAGAGAACTATTAGAAGCAACAACATTGGATTTAGCATGATTATTATTACTACTAGAGGAAGAATCCTTCTTGTTCTTGTTACTAGACTTGACTTGAGGCATGTAAGTAGATAAGAGTAAACGCTTGGCAATGTAAGAAGAACTTTTCTTGCGAAGATCATCATTGATTGCCTTTAAGAACTCATGCTCTTGATCAAGGTTGAGCTTTTCAAAGCGTAACTTCTCATGAGTCCTTAAAATTTCTCGATGATCTCCTAAGATAGTTTCATGAGCTAACTTAAGAGTGTTTAGTTCTTTAGTTAGAAGATCAATCTTCTCCTTATCATTGTCATTCGTTTTATCTTGATGAGCATGATTAATTGACGTTTCATCATAGTATTCATCACTAGAGTTGTCAACAAGTAAATCATCATCACCTAACAAGTCATATTCATCACTATTGAAATCAACATACTCGGGGTGTGTTACCTTTGGACCTTTGGCCATGAAGCATCTTCCAATTCCTTCATTTGGTGAATCAAATATGTCGTAGGAGTTGGTTGACACAAGTGTTAGACCGTCAACACCTTCATCTTGAGTATATTCGGAGTCGGAGTGATAGCTTCTCTCGGAGTGATTTTCGGAGTCGGAGCTGGATACCCATTCACCAACATGAGCTTGATGTCTTCGTTTTGTGTAGCTCCTTAATGACTTGTCCTTCCTTTCCGAATCCTTGCTTCTCCGTGAGGGTCTTCATTCATAACGATCATCTCTACTCCTTCTCTCTCTTGATGGTGATTCTTCTCTTCTACTTCTTCTTTTTGGAGAATCTTCTTTTCTTTTGTAGGGTGTCGTACACTCATTGGAATAGTGTCCAGGTCTTCCACAATTGTAGCAATTACGCTCTCGACTAGAAGATCTTTTGTCATTGTAGGACCTTGACTTGGAGCTTATCTCTTTGCGTCTACTCTTATAGAATTTGTTGAAGTTCTTCACCATTAAGCTCAATTCTTCATTGAACGTTTGTTTCTCACTTGATGATGTGGGGGCTTCACATGAGGCTTTGTAAGCACCAATTGATTTGTTGTGAAGTTCCTCCTTATCCTTGAGTGACATCTCATGAGCAACAATTCTTCCAATGACTTCTGTTGGCTTGAGATCTTTGTAATTGGGCATCATTTGGATCAATGTGCACATGGTATCATATTTTCCATCCAAGGCTCTTAGGATCTTCTTGATGATGAATCTGTCGGTCATCTCTTCACTTCCTAAGCCGGCAATCTCATTTGTGATAAGAGCAATCCTAGAGTACATTTCAGCGACACCTTCACCATCCTTCATTTTGAACTTGTCAAGTTGACTTTGAAGCACATACAACTTGGATTCCTTGACGGAGTCGGTACCTTCATGCATATCAATCAAAGTATCCCAAATTTCCTTTGCATTCTCAAGGCGGCTGATTTTGTTGAATTCTTGAGGCACAATCCGCTGAAGAGGATATCACAAGCTTGAGCGTTGTATTGCAGCATCTTCAACTCTTCCGCTTAGCTTCACGGTTCGGTTCTCTCCCATCAAAGAACTCACCTTGCAAGCCAATATACACAATAGCCCAAACGGCGGGTTATGTCCAAGAATATGCATTTTCATCTTATGCTTCCAACTAGCAAAATTAGTACCATCAAAGTAAGGACCTCACGGTGATAATTTCCTCGCTAGACGCCATACTCTCCTAGGTTGTGAAACCAAGGCTATGACCACCAAAAGCTATGGAAATCAAAGCAAATGGAGACCAAAGCTCTGATACCACTTGTAGGATTGAAAGTATGTCTAGAGGGGGTGATTAGACTACTTGACCAAATAAAAACTTATCCTTTTCCCAATTTTAGTCTTTGGCAGATTTTAGCTATCATAGCACAAGTCAAGCAATCTTAACACAATTCAAGCAAGCATGCAAAGAGTATATGAGCAGCGGAAAGTAAAGCATGCAACTTGCAAGCATGTAAAGGGAAGGGTTTGGAGAATTCAAACGCAATTGGAGACACGGATGTTTTTGTCGTGGTTCTGATAGGTGGTGCTATCGTACATCCACGTTGATGGAGACTTCAACCCTCGAAGGGTAACGGTTGCGCGAGTCCACGGAGGGCTCCACCCACGAAGGGTCCATGAAGAAGCAACCTTGTCTATCCCACCATGGTCGTCGCCCACGAAGGACTTGCCTCACTAGCGGTAGATCTTCACGAAGTAGGCGATCTCCTTGCCCTTACAAACTCCTTGGTTCAAATCCACAATCTTGTCGGAGGCTCCCAAGTGACACCTAGCCAATCTAGGAGACACCACTCTCCAAGAAGTAACAAATGGTGTGTTGATGGTGAACTCCTTGCTCTTGTGCTTCAAATGATAGTCTCCCCAACACTCAACTCTCTCTCTCTCACAGGATTTGGATTTGGTGTAAAGAAGATTTGAGTGGAAAGCAACTTGGGAAGGCTAGAGATCAAGATTCATATGGTAGGAATGGAATATCTTGGCCTCAACACAAGGGTAGGTGGTTCTCTCTCAGAAAATGTGTATTGGAAGTGTAGGTTTGTTCTGATGGCTCTCTCCATGAATGAAGAGTGGGTGGAGGGGTATATATAGCCTCCACACAAAATCTAACCGTTACACACAACTTACCAATCTCGGTGGGACCGAATTGAGAAACTTGGTCGGACCGATTCAGCAAATCTAGTGACCGTTAGGATTTTCGATGGGACCGACATGCAACTCGGTAGGACCGATATGGTTAGGGTTAGGGCATAACGCAATCTTGGTGAGACCGATTACCAAACTCGGTGGGACCGATTTTGGTAATAAGCTAACCAGATAGTTGGTCAGGTGAACTCGGTGTGACCGATTCGCTCATTTCGGTGGGACCGAAACGTTACGAAAAGGAAACAGAGAGTTTACATTGCAATCTCAGTGGGACCGATCGCTCATCTCGGTGGGACCGAAACGTTACGAAGGGAAACAGAGAGATTACAATCCCATCTCGGTGAGACCGAGATCCCTATCGGTGAGACCGATTTGCCTAGGGTTTGTGGCAGTGGCTATGACATCTGAACTCGGTGGCGCCGGATAGAAAGAATCGGTGGGGCCGAGTTTGACTTTTGGTTTAGGTCATATGTGGATGTGAGAAAGTAGTTGAGGGTTTTGGAGCATATCACTAAGCACTCTGAGCAAGCAATCCATTAAGCAACACCTCATCCCTCCTTGATATTATTGGCTTTTCCTATAGACTCAATGTGATCTTGTATCACTAAAATATAAAATGTAGAGTCTTTAGCTTTGAGCTTGAGCCAATCCTTTTATCCTTAGTATTTTGAGGGGTCCACTTTCCTCATCCATGCCATTCCATTCATTGAGCTTTTCCTGAAATATTTATCTTGGAATAATGTTAGCTCAATGAGCTATATGTTGTTAGGAATTACCAAAACCACCTAGGGATAGTTGCACTTTCAATTGTATGAATAAAGTGGATGATTATAAAGTTTGAACATGCCCGTATGTGTATATCTCTAGGTTTGATATATGAATTTGAAATCAGAAATCCCGGCTTAAAAATGTACCTCTGTTTAAATGAATTACAAAAGCTAATGATGGAGTGGAATTCCAAAATTCCAATCTTAGGTTTGTAATTCTGGTACATCAAAGTATATCACGCATGTTCAAAAGTACCGTTATCTCATAGTCCAAACTGTGAAACAAATTGATCAACCTTGAGTGCACACACTACTGACCATGTATATCTCAATTACGCTGAAGTCCCTCAAATATAGACACATCACTCTTCATCTGAAGCCAACCCCCCCCCCCACACACACACACACACACACAACACACATAGAGAAGTCGTTCTCTCCCCCAAACACCAACACACGAGCACATTAACACCCCTCTCTCTTCTAAAGTCCGGACCCCAATATAGGTCTCTATCACTTTGTCTCTTGGGCATGCACACATCTCTTCCCCCACTCTCTAGCTAGGTCTCCCGGCATCTCTCTTTCCCAAGCACACGCACTATGTAGAGTGTATCTTTCCCATACACACAAAACGTCGCCCTCAAAAGTCTATTTCCCTAGTTATGTGGTTCTCGCACACTCACCTCACACACCACCCCCACTGGAAAACAAGACCACTTTGTCTCCTTGTGCACCACTCTCCTCTTTCTATCTCTCCCACATGCGGACCCGCCCTAGCTCCTCCATGTATACATATATGTCGTGACTCTTTCCATAGCTCCCTAATGTATCATCGTTCTCGATCTCGCACATTGTTCTCTACACCATCTATTCTAGATCTCTCATGAAGTCCCTATCACACACACGATGACTCTCTTCCCTTGCGTCTCCGTACATAGGCCAATTTCAAACAACATCAACATTTTCTCCCTATCTATACGCCATTTATGGACACAAACGCCCCCTCTCTTCTCTCTCTCTCTCTCTCTCTCTCTCTCTCTCTCTCTCTCTCTCTCTCTCTCTCTCTCTCTCTCTCTCTCTCGCTAGCTCTCTCTCTCTCGCTCTCACACCCCTCTCCCACACATAATCGATGTCTCTTCCAAATAGTCTGCTCCCCCCGCCCGCACCCATGCTATCCCGCTACTACACATGTCACACCATTCCCCTTCCCTTATACTCGGGTTTACATCATTAGTGGTCTCTACTCCACATGCACACACTCCCTCTCACACACAAACGCAGCACAAACACACACAGACATGCACAAACACCCATTAATCTGGATCCTCATCTCTCCCCATGTCCGCATGTGTATCTCGCACACTCACTCTCTAATTATGTATATGTGTCTCCATGTTACACAACACAAAGCCCCATGTGCATGTCTCTCTCTATCCTCCACACACATAGACACAAAGAATCTGTTATCATTGCCTCAGAGTCTAGACGTATCACACACACACACTGTCTCTCTCTCGCAAACACACTCAACAAGGGTTTCCGCGTGAATAACTTACCGTCTATTCATCAACAGTCGTGGCAGTACGGCGAACACGAGACGTGAAAAAGAATAAATCTACACGTGCTTAGACCACCTAGTATGACTACTAGGACTAGAGTAAGCCAAAAAGCACGCCGCCGTCACCCCCTCCTTATCGGCGACGGGAAAACCTTTGTTTTACACAGTCGAGAAGTCATTGTGCTAAGGCCTCACATGCTGAGGCGTTGAATAGAATGTAGATGCTAGTTTATGGAAACAAGTATCTATAATACGTTTGTATCTCCATACTTATACTTCTTCTCTTATAAAAACTGAGTTGGTGATGATGGTACGCGTGCCATCTTGCAATATAGACCGTCCGATCTATATCTGATTGATGGAAATTAAACTAAAAGATACCCGCACCCCTCTCCACATTTGCAGACAAGGCCTTCCTCGTTCATCCTTATCTCCAACAACCTCATTGTTGAGCAATTAAGAAAGGAAGCCTCTAGAACAAACTGGCCCGGTGGCCGCTGCCGACGTTGTCAATCCCATGCCTCCGCTCAGTCCGACCACCAATCACCACCACGCCCCACTCCTCTTCACCTTATCTCCTATTTCTCGAGATATCATTAGTTTTTACACATGGGCTTACTCCCGCATGGGTCAATCACAATGAGTGTTTTTATAAAAAAATGCATCTTGATGTTCCGTGCAATGCACGGATCTTGCTAGTACTCCTACAGAAGACTAAGTTGGTGATGATGGTGTGTCTGCCATCCGTCGTTTGTGACCATTAGATCTACATCTAACGACTGTGAGATAAGTTGTTGCCTTTTCTCACAAACATCCCACTTGTCTACCAATTTGCAGAAAAACCCATAATTAGTATCTTAAAACCAACCACATCCCTCCCTGACCTCACCAAAACAGCCCAAGGAATATATTCTAATTGAAACATAATATATCTCTAGTGATATATGTATATCAAAATTAGAGTGTTTTGTATCAAGTTTGTGAATAAGTATTATTCTAATTATGATTAGTTAACGCACATGAACATTGCTAGTATTTCCAACCATGCAAATTTTTTCCCTAGTATTCCATAGTTTCGAGTTTTCCATCAAGATATTAGTCACTCATGGTTGATATTTACTTTCAATCATGTACACATATGCACTATGTAACTAGCGTTGCTTATTGGGTTCCAAAGCTTAACTTCCACTCCTACTTACAATATGTAGAGCATTTAACAAAAAACTACCACTTTCAACCAGCCCTGGGAAGAATCTATTGTACAAAAAATAGCAAAAAACATACCCAAAATTTCTTAGTCCACGCCAAAAGCTACTACCTACCGAGTAGGGTAGTTTAAACCCATTTATGACAGGGTTGGCCCACACGTCCGTGCTGACGAGGCAGCTTAAAACAACACATTTTGTTTAACCGTTGACACGAGGGACCCACATCTGACCTTTTATCCTGTTATTCCCCCTCAAATCATTATTTTTCCTGAACATTACTTCAAACAGATCGATGCGTGTTTGTCGGTGGCGCCGGTGATGAGCGAGTTGGCCGCCGCTCATGGCGGGCGGACGCCGCTACTGCCCTCCGCGACGGGTTGGCAGTGGCCCGAAGCGTGACTCACGAGCGAGCAAGCCGCTACCGCCTTCGCCGAGCCGGATCGCTGGCCTTAGCGCTGGCGCAGAAAGCAAGCCGTCGCGCCGCCGTGCTAATCTAGCTAGCAAACCTTGCGATAAGCAGCTGGACGGAGCAATCTTGGCTAGCTAGCAGCCATGAGCCGGACGGAGCTGGTATCCGGCTGCCGCAAGATGGGCTCGCACCGCCGGCGGTTTTGACTCACCTTCGCCGGGCGTGAAGGTGCGCCCCATGGCCGAGGATGACTAGGTGGACAGGCCGGAGGTAGGAGGACACTCAGGGATTTTTTTGCACACTGACATGTAGGTCCCACAAGTCATAACGCCCGGTCGAATAGAAGGCGTTGACTTAATGGGCGACATGGGCCCTGTTTGGATACTCTAAGTTAGAGGTTAGATTCTAACCTTGAACTAACTCTAACCAAAGTGGTGTTTGGATGGCAGGGTTAGATTGACAACAAATGAGTCCAAACAGGGCCATGGGTTGAAACGTGCCTGTAACGGCACTTTGTAGAGTAGTCGTTTCTTGGTAGAGCTGGTTGGTAAGAGCATGTACAATGGTTGATAAGGTAGTCTTATCTTAAGTCTGCCACGTATGCAAGTGGTAGTAGTTTCTTGGCATTATTAGTGGTTTCTTGCATTATTAGGGGTTTCTTGTAAGGAACAATGTACTACTAGCGACAAAAGGCGATTTTAGGTTGCGTTGTACTCCAACGAGTACTACTAGTGGTCGCGGGAGTGTATAGCTCGTTTTGTGGGTTCGATCCCGACCGAACGCACGGCGGCCTTTTTTTAAATAGTAGCTTTGCTGCGAGCCAATATTTTACATGGGTAGTTTGAGTTTTGAAGTCAAACGGACATGCGGCACCACAATCTGGGTGCACTGGATAGCCTAGCCACGTGAACGGGTTTTCCTTCCCAGCATCTTGTGGCTCGCATGCTTGCCCTAGCCGCACCTCGCTTGCAACTTCCTCATCAGCTAGTAGCATATTTAAACTAGCGCCTCCCAATTAAGCCCGAGGAGATGAAAAGCCTAGCGGAGCATTGGAAACTGTGCAATATGGCTCAGTACGTAAAGTGCTCTACTACTACTCTGTATCTTGTGGCGTTGCACGCATGGACTTCACTCCATTATCGGCTCTACTATAAAAGAAATTCCTCTTGACGTGTTTTTTTAAACGGAGGTAAAAGCTTTGCTTCATCTCATTCATAAAGAAGGAACTACTAACAAAGTTTGACGAGATCCATTACACCTCCACAAATGGAAGCGAAAAGCCTAGTCTCGTTGTATCAAATAACTCAAATGTTCTGCCCCTGCAGTAACCGTCGCTGATAAACAGGCTGCTAGTGTGTGCGTGAGAGGAGCAGCTGAGTAGGCCAGCTACGTGAGAGGAGTGGCTGAATAGAGCACCGAGAGTACCCACTAGGCCACTACGCAGGTGTACTTTCCCTGCATTGATAGTACAGCGATGGTTCTAGAGAACAGTAGTACCCTCCACTTCCAACTGTAGCTCCTTGGCCCTGAGATTCAAGATCAAAACTGGTGCACTATACTAGAAGTACAGTACTCCTCCGTCACATAATGTATGTTTTTTTACTCTATTTGGCGTGTACAAAAAATAGCAAAAACATACCCAAAATTTCTTAATCCACGCCAAAAACTACTAGCTAGTGCCAAAAATTTCTTACCAAAGGCTATTATTTACAGATAATGCAATCCCATAACGTCCCATAATGCTAGTACTAGTAGTAAATAATAGCCTCACCCCTTCGCCACAGCTTGGAAGGAACGATCTACAGCTTGAAGGGACGAGGCCTTGCGGTTACTACGCCTTATCTCCTCCTCGCTAGTTCCCTCCCCGTAAGAGAAGGCGTTCGTTGTTGCTCCCATGGATTCGCCAGCGGTTCTCCTCCTTGTCGGGCTGGAGACCTTGGACGCCGTTCCTCCGAAGAAATCGCGACGCCGCTCGACGTCCTCACCGCCAAGAAGACTCGGTGCTTCTGCGCCAACTATTTCAAGACGGTGCTTAAAATGGCTTGGGAAAAGGCCATGCTTGTTGGTCTTCCATGCGCCCTCGAGGAGAAGGTTCTTCCATGGGACAATCCTTCAACAGTCCACCGCCCATGGCCATGGTTGCACGTTGACTCCGCTTAGAGTTGCCGACGCTGATGTGTAGTCGGATTTTGTCCGATGAGCGGTCAAGAATGGAGTTTGATCATGTAGTACTTAGTTATTCCATTTCCATCCCATAATTTCTCCGCTGCCCACCGCCTTATATATAGGTTCAGGTCGGTGCCAACGAAGATTGGCTTGCATACCCGCCGGATACCACCATCATTTTGCACAACATCCACAAGAAGGCGGCCGCTATGTAGACCCTTCTCCACCATTGGGATCGGCCTTCCGGACTGGCTGGGCTTGAATACATATGAGGATGCCTACATGTTATTGAATAAGATAGCAATTGCAGACCCGCCGACAAAGCGACGCGGCTACGACGATTACTATCTCATCGCGGTGTTCGACATAAGGATTACCATCAATGCAAGAGGCAGTAATGGCAGAGGCTGGCGCATGTTGGCGGCGGCAGATTTGTACCCCTACACGTTCGAAGACGCCGTGCGCCATCTAGGCCGCATCTTCGCGGTGACAAGCCAGGGGACTTGTTTCATCTGGTTGCCATCCCCTACGGTACGAGAGATTACAAACGGAATGCACAAACCATCATTTGCATCCCTAACGGTACTCCATTATTTTGCAGGGACCAGTCATCCCGCGATTAAAATAAGATCGCTGATCCTGGATGTGTATTTGCATCCGCGCTTCGGTCTAACCTAGAACCTTGTAGCTAACTTTGGCATATTGGGATCAACTATCCTAGCAGCCGTTACCCATGGTACTACTGATGTGCAACATGGTCACACAATCTACCACGATCGGACCGTCACCATCTACCCAGGTATTCCATTTTTTAACCCTCTCGCCTTCTCTTTCATTGTTGTACTAGTACTCTACTTACGTACTAGTAGGAGTACTTCTTACCTTGTAGGATGCGTATAGCTAGCTAGGCCCTTGAAGACTTGAACCCACTAGCTGCCACCATTTATATTTTTCCATGTCTTACTATCTCATCCATGTAGCCAAGAGTGGCTATATATAATAAGCCGGTTATTTTACTTCCTCTATACCGAGTAGTACTATTTGTTGCACAAGACATCGACCGCCATATTTGAGCACAACATTATTATGCATGGACCTTGACTATGTACGCCACCATGTGTCCAGATCTGAGATGCCGCGTACCAGATGAACGGCGCCGAAGTTCGACCCCGTGATGCTACGTGGGTGCCGAGGAACACTCTTGGAGAGTATTCGCTTTTCATTGGGGACAGCTACCCCATTGTGAAGCGGATGCCACCTTCCGTGCATGACACGGAAGGCCCGCCGCTCATGAAGCATGGTTGTGTCTTCAAGCGCACCACCGGATGAACGACATCTTTGGGACACGCTATCCCTGATTTATGCCGCTTCAGCTTGGATGAGTCTCCATCGTGTGGAACCGGACTAGAAAGCTGCGACAATGATTCCCGTTGCCCACCGTTATGGATCGTGCCATCCATGAAGAACACCTGGGACTGGAACCTGGAGGAGGACATGTAGCCCATCTATAACGTGTAAGTGGAGTGCGGTAAATTGTGAATGGTAGTGCTGTGAATATATGTAGACTAGTCGTGCACAAATTTATCACATGAATTGGAGATGAACTTGTGTGGCATACTGGCATTTGTCCTTTAGAATTTATTACTAGTAAATGTTTTATGTGTACGTGCAACTTGTGTGGTTGTTGCGCGGGCTCCAACACGCTCTTTGAGAAAAAAAAAGGTGGCACAGCTTTGGATATACGTGACGTGGCGGCATCATACAGTAGCATCGTTCGCTATAGTTGTAGTATGCTCCTACTAGGACGACAACTCCTATAAAACCTTGTGCTTGGCTCTTTGCCTCTTCGGGAGGTTCAACAGTTCGTACTCGTGTGAACCTTGCACTTGGCTCTTCGCCTCTTCGGAAGGTCCGACAATGATGATACTACAGTACACGTTATGCTTCTGGCAATCTGACACCGATTGAACTGCTGCACGTCCAGCGCGAGGGAGAGGGAGAGGGAGAGGGCGCCAGAAGTCAAGACCTCTCTCTCGTCCTGCGAACCATCACGTGGGCGAGGGAGAGGCGTAGTAAGCAAGCTTCTCCTCGTTCAGCGAGTTGACGGGACACATCAAAGGAGTACTAGTACTAGTCCATACTGTGTCCTTTCCGGTTAATATGGCTTAATTTGAAACGAGGAAAATACACTGGCGGTCAATGTATGTAACAATACGCTCTTTACAAATACTATATGTAGTTTTGTGGTGATTATCGATCACTAGCTCATCGAGAGCACCAGATTGCACCCTACCGACCGCCACATAGTCGACGTGGCACTTTGTTGATCGGGTTAAATTGTCACCTGGTTTCGGGCCCCACCCGCCGGTTAGCGAGCAAAGAAATCAGCTAAAAACAAAGAGTGTAGTACATCTACACTTCCAATGCATTTAGCCTTTAATCTAAATCGATATTGATTGACTAATGCACCAACTTGTGCTCTAGGTATAGGCCTCTGTATTTCGCGAAAAAAACGTTCCCTCCGCTAACAGGTCGGACCCACCAACTATATCTTCACACGCAAGTAAGTGCCTCCTTATTGCGCATAAAAAAATGAATGCCCCCCTGCCAGCTGGGACCCACCACTGTGGGAGGCTGACTTGTGGGCCTACTAAGTTGACGGGGACGGAGGGCTTTGTCAACTTAGTCAATATGAACGATTCTAGCTCCAGTGACCATACGATATCCATCCAACGGCCTTAGTGCTTCTTTAACCTCTGGTCTTCTTGCTCCAGCCGCCCAAAGCAACGCCGGTCGTGCCGCCTGCTCCTGCCTCCCGTGGCCGGCTGTGTTGTCATGGAGGCCTCACCACCCCATACTACTCCCACCACTTGGCCGTGCCATCCCTCCCTCACCCACACCCTCGTTATTTTGTGGCGACGGCAGCCTCACACCGCAGCCAACCGGTGAACCTCAGACTTCTTTCACGTGGGCATCCACTACCGTGTCTTCCCGGCTCCTGTCGCCCCTTCCTAGGCCTCGCTCGCCCACCGCCTTGGCGCCTTGGCGCTTGGCGTGGTCAATGCGGTCAACGACCGACTTTCATCGGAAGAGTATCAGACGTGGAGAGGCCGAGTGGGTCCACGCCACAGCCCAGTTTTTTGTGATTTGCCAAGTAAGTCGCTTTGTCAGGCCTGTTAGGCTGCAAATCTTTCAAGACGAGGAGAGCTTCATTCGGCTGGCCGAGAAAATGGCCTATCAGTAATTAGAAATGGGTTGTACATTTTTTAAACACATCAAACCGGCAATTAGTTTCAAATTTCTTTTTTTCATTTTGAGATTTTAAATTGCATTGATTTTTATGTGTGGACAATTTGTTGGATTTTATATTGATATACATTTATTTTTAAAGTCAGTTTGAATGTGACTCAAAATTTCGGGATTAAAAACAGTTCGGACCGCACTGAAATATGCAAAAAATCGTATAGTTTTTTAACCGTGGCCACAATATGGGCTGTAATGCTAACAAAAATAATATGGGCTCCAAAAAAACCTTAAGAATTAGCAAATGGGCTGTAAATTATTAGAAATAATGGCATATGGGTTGTATGATGTTTTCCATGATTTGAGGCTTTCCTAAAAAGGTTGACGACAGCAAAGGATCGTTGGATGTCCATCCAACGGCCGTCGTCTTCTTCAATCTCTCGCTCTCCTTGCTCCATTTGCTCAAATAAGCGTCGGCGGGACTGCTCTGCTCCCCCCCCTGCCGGTCAGTGTCTTGCCAGCAGCCTCACCGCCCCACCGTATTCCCATCGCTGGCCTAGCCATCCTCTACTCACCCACACTGCTTTGTTATTCTCCGCGACGGCAGAAGTAACCAAGAACCTCAGACAACAGTACTCCTCTCGCTGGGAAACAAGCATTGAGTCTTCCCTACCTTCGTGTCGCTCCTTCCTAGGCCTCGCCATCGCCCACCGCCTCGGTGCTCTCGGCGTGGCCTGGTCAACGTGGTCAACATATGACATGCATCCAAGTGGATCAGATGCGGAGAGGCCGACACCTGGGTCCATGGCCGCACGCAAGGAAATGCCTCCTTATTACGCGCAAAATGATGATTCCTCCACCTGACAACTGGGACCCACTGAAAGGGCCTCTGTATTTCATGAAAAAAACATTACCGCCGCTGACAGCTTGGACCCACCAGCTATATCTTCGCACGCAAGGAAGTGCCTCCTTATTACGCACAAAAAATGAATACTCCCCCTGCTAGCTGGGACCCAGTATAGTGGCAGGCTGACTTATGGGCCTACTAAGTTGATGGGGACGGAGGGCTTTGTCAACTTAGTCAATATGCACGATTCTAGCTCCAGTGACCGAACAATGTCCATCCAACGGCCGTAGTGCTTCTTCAACCTCTGGTCTTCTTGCTCCAGCCGCCCAAACCAGCGCCGGTCGTGCCTCGTGCTCCCGCCTCCGTGGCGGCTATGATGCGGAGGCCTCACCGCCCCTACTACTCCCCCACCGCCGGGCCATCCTCTACTCACCCACACCCCCGTTATTCTCGGCGGCGGTAGCCTCACAATCGTGAGCGAACCGTTGAACCTCATACTCCTCACGCGTGGGCATCCATCGTCGCGTTTTCACCGACTCGCCGTCCCTTCCTAGGCCTCGCCGTCGTCCACCGCCTCGGTGCTCTCGGCGCGGCGTGGTCAACGTGGTCAAGGAATGGCTTCCATCGGACGTGGACTGTACGTGGAGTGGCTGATAGCTGGGTCCACGGCCGCAGCAAGGAAGTGCCTCCTTATTACGCGCAAAATAATTATTTCTCCACCTGACAACGGGGACCCATCGTACGGGCCACCGTATTTCACAGAAAAAATGTTTCCCCCTGACTACTAGGACCCACTAGCTACATCTTCGCACGCAAGGAAGTGCGTCCAGGCAAAAAAACGATTCGCCCCCCTGACTGCTGGGACCCACCAGCTACATCTTTGCAGGCAAGGAAGTGCCTGACAGTCGGGACCCACCTGGTCGAAGCATACGTAGCGTTGTCATTCTGGTCGCGAACGTGTATGTACATACTGGTCGATGTAGAGGTGCGCACATGTCGTAGTAGAGGCGCGCACGTAGCATGTACACGTACGTACAGCGACAAGTGTGCAAAAAAGAAAATACAGCCACGTACGTACATACGGGCAGGGTCTCGAACGCCTACTCGCGCATACGTACGACCAGGGCTCGTGTACATGGTTGGGTCGGAACGGAGAAACTGCGTCGTCTTCGTGTTCATGGGGTGCCAATCGGCTAGGTCAGAATGGAATGCGTCGGCGTGTTCATCGGGAGAGCTTGGACGGAATAGCCGATAGAAACGAGGCCTGGCGTACCACAGAACGGAGGAAACGGCCTTGTGTTCGACCGGCCACGGTCAAACGGGATCTGTTCATCGGGAGGGTCCGCGATCGCAAAATGGAGGAAACGGACCTCCTACGGTCGAAACGGGGGTCCTGTTGATCGGGAGGGGTCTGGCGTACCGCAAAACGGAGGAAACGGACTTGTGTTGGAGCGCTACGGTCGAAACGAGGGTCCTGTTGGTCGGGAGGGGTGTGGCGTACCGCAAAACGGAGGAAACAGACTTGGGTTGGAGCGCCACGGTCGAAACGGGGGTCCTGTTCATCGGGAGGGGTGTGGCGTACCGCAAAACGGGACTCCACGAGATACTGTTCATCTCCACCGTCGACCCCCTCCAGCCTCCACGGCTCTTGCTCATCCACCGTCAACCTCCTCCTGCCTCCACCTGCGACTTTTCATCCACGGGCTCCTGTTCATCCAGCCTCCACCGCGCGCTACTCCACCGGCTATAGTTCAACCAACCCTCTCCACGGGCTCCAGTTCAACCACCCCTCCACGGGCTACTGTTCATCCACCCCTCGACCGTCTACTATTCATCCTGCCCTCCACGGGGTGGTCCTGTTCATCCAGCCCTCCACGGGGTCCTGTTCATCCAGGCCCAACCGGCTCGATCGATCGGGGTCCTCTTCATCCAGAGGCAACACCACGGGCTCCTGTTCATCCACCCCCACTGGGAATTGTTCATCCAACCCCCCCAGCAACGCTCACTGTTCATCCAGAGGCAGCATCGATCGGCTTCAGTTAGAAGTAGTAGCGAAGTAATCTCTCGATCGGGTTCAGTTAACAGCCAACGACCGATCGCTCGGGTTCAGTAACGCGTAGCCTGCAGTGCAATCGCTTGGGTTCAGTTAGAGCCCAACGCCTTGCACCCATGTGCGTGCGTGTACGAGAGAAATGCGCATCGCTTGGCCCCGACCACCCACCGTAACCGGGAACACTCTGATATTTTCCTCGCCCTCGCTTCTACCACGGTTTTTTCCGTCATGGACGGCCCGAAGAATGTCATGCAGCTGCGTCTCCGGCCCGCCCAGGACGAAAAGCCCATTTTCTGTCATGATTTTTTGTCACGGAAGTAGGACCCCACCACATCTATGATGATACCGGGTCTTCTCACAATTATCGTCATAGAAGTGTCATAAGTATGACAGGAAAAAAATTCGTTCGGCCCAAAATGTCACGGATGTGTCTTTTTTTTGTAGTGTTTTAGGTATTTCAATGTTCTAATTGGCGCATTTACACGATGGCCGCATGTGTGTCTTCTATCCACATGGAACCATGCATTTTGCCAAGATAATGAGGCAAGTCATTAAGTTGCAAGCCCATTATCCAGAAAGTTGAATTAAGTCAATTCGAATGCTACAAAATTCTCCTCACGTGATTTCAATGATTATTGCATGGCTTTGGGGATTGAAGTTCATCACTCTGTTCCACATGTCCATACACAAAATGGTTTGGTTGAATCATTGATTAAGAGGATAAAACTCATTGCAGGACCTTTGTTGACGAATTGCAACTTGCCAACCTCTTGTTGGGGTCACGATGTTTTACACGCTGATAACTTGATACAATTGAGGCCAACTGCATATCACAATTCTTCCCCTCTGGAATTGGTGTGTGGAATTCCTCCTAGCATTTCCCATCTGCGTAAGTTCAGATGTGCTGCATACATCCTGATCTCACCACCACAACGGACATCTATGGGCCCACACAGGAAGTTAGGGATCTATGTGGGGTAAAAATCATCATTGATTATCAAGTACCTAGAACCCCTGACTGGGGATCTGTTCACAGCCCGTCACAGTGATTTCATATTTAATGAGGAACATTTTGCGGCATTAGGGGGGATTTCAAGTAACAGAAAGAATGCCCAGAAATTGCTTGGAATGCTCATGCCATTTCATCCTCTGATCCACGTACCCAAGAGACCGAACTTCAAGTTTGGAAGATCATTAATTTGCAACATCTTGCAAATAATCTGCCAGATTCATTTATGTGCCAGAAAGAGTGGAGGTACCAATAAAAACCACTCAACTCCCTATTCCTAAAAAGAGGGGGTAGTACGGCCTCTGACCTTGAGCATGCTTCTAGCAAGCAGCAAAGGAAATCGAGGAGAAAAACCTCAGAGTCGGTAAATGCAGGTCAACTCAACATTGACAAACACCTAATGGGTAGTATACACCCAGTGGAAGGGAAACCTCCACAACCCAGCTCCAGTGTGCACAAACTGACTGGGACATCGGAACACCCAGACTCAATCGTATTAGGAAATCAGGAAGAGTCACTAGGGTTGCAGGAAATTTCCATCAACTATGTTGATTCTGGAGAATCATTTGACCGTAAGACTATGACTGTCGACATATATTTTGCTGAAAAGATTGCAGACACCTTCTCACTTATCATGACTCAAGGTCTATCGTTGAGTGCCAAAAATGTTCCGACTAAATGGAAGGATGCAATCCAAGCAGAAATTGCCTCGCTTAACAAAAGAAAGGTATTCACTGAAGCAATACTGACACCTCCCAGTGTTTTCCCTGTGGGATTCAAATGGGTTTTTCTTCGGAAACGGAATGAGAACAATGAGGTGGTGAGATATAAAGTGATGCTCGTAGCACAAGGTTTCACGGAGAAACCTGGCATTGATTTCACCGAAACATATTCTCCAGTAATGAGTGCAACCACTTTCCAATATCTTATATCCATGGCAGTGCAAAATTGTCTAGTTGATGGAGGTCATGACCGCATATCTTTACGGGTCACTAGATTCGGACATATATATGAAGGTTCCTGACGAAATTTCTGTCCTGAATAAAAGTGCAAAACACAACATGTATTGTGTAAAGCTGAATAAGTCATTGTATGGCTTAAGGTAGTCGGGACGGATGTGGTACAACCGACTCGGTGAGTTCCTTCTTCAGAAAGGTTACTCCAATAGTGTTGATTGCCCACATGTCTTCATCAAAAGGTCCTCTACAGGATTTTGCATTATGTCTGTGTACGTTAATGATCTCAACGTCATTGGCAACACACCAAACAATAATGAATTTCTCCAATATATTTTGGATATAGACAACATAGTATACCATAATGTATGAATGAAGGTGCTCAAGTTGTAGTAACGAGCGGTATTTTGGTTTACCCAAGTCCTTCATTTTAAAGTCCGTCACTTAGATGATTACATGTGTCATCATTGTAGACACACAACACATGGATAATCATCATTGTAGGAGTAATCCTTGTGTATAAGAATCTCACTACGTCGGTTGTACCATATGTACCGACAACGATAAGCCGTATGGTGGTTTACCGATTTTACACAATGTATGTTGCATTTTGTATTTTGATTCAGAGTTGAGATTCCATCGGAAATCAATCATATATGTCTGAATCTAGTGATCCACATGGATATGTGATCACTACATCTATCAACTGCAGAGATAGATGATTTTATACTGGCAATGATATAAGTTATCAGAAAGAGATTCCACCTCTGGAGAATAGTTGGGTATCTGCGTGAACCCTTGTACTACAATACTTGCTCTTTGTTTCACCACCTCGTTGTTCTCAATTCTGTTTCCAGAAGAAAACTGGTGTAGGTATTGCTTATGGATACCTTCCATTATTGAACAAGATCATTTCTATCTAGATTATACCCTTTGCTTGAGTTCAGTCCGAGTGTTGTTCACACTTTGCCATGGCCATGGTCTTTGGATCTGAATCATTTGAAAGGTTTTTTGCAATCTAGTTGAGAAATGTATGTCGACAATTGTAGACTTCCGGTTATATGATTCTCCAGAATCTATATATCAATATATAGTTGATTGGAATATCATTACCCATGGTGACTCTCACGCCCAATGCGATTGAGTTGGGTATTCCGATGTCTCGGTCATTGTCTGCACTGTGACCTGGGTTGGTGGAGGTTTCCCGTCCACTGGGTGTATACTACCCATTAGGTGTCTGTCAACGTGAAGTTGACTTGCATTTACTGATTCACAAGCCTTGATATCCTTGCTTGCGAGAAGCTGAATCCTGATGTACTTCTGCCATACATCTCCTCCTGTTGCTTTGAACGGGGAGTGGAGTGGATTTTGTTGGTACCTCCACTCTTTCAGACGTACTTTTGCAGGATTGTAGGGTTGTGTGACACCTTTATAATCAGTAAATGAATCTGGCAGGTTATTTGCAAAGTGTTGCAAACCTTCTGAACACATGGTTCAGATCTTTGAGTGCGTGGATTTGAGGCAGAAATGTGTTGAACATTCCACTAATTTCCTGGCATTCTTTATGGTACTTGAAATCTCCCCCTAATGCCTGGAAATGTTCCTCATTGAATCAAGATATCGGTTTTGAATAACTCGCCATGCGAGGGGCTTGAGGTATTGACGGAAATACGCTTATTCCTCACATAGATCCCAACTATATGTTGAGGGGCCAATGATGTATGCTGGGTGGTGATATCGGTATGCAACCGAATTACCGCAGATGGGAAATACTTGGTATGTTTCCACGTATCAAAGATAGAGGGGAATAATAGTACGCAGTTTGGTCATGAGCGTGTAAAACTGCATGACTCCAACGTAAAGTTGGTAAGTTGCAATTCCAAAGTAAAGATCATGAAATGAGCTTAATTCTTTGGATATAAGATTCTACCAAACCATTTTGAGTCTAGACATTAGGACAATTTTCAATCCAAGGGCCATAGAGAAGGCACTCAAGGAAAATTCTGCAATGTTATCCATTCGATTTGCTCGAAATCGATGTCAGGATAATGAGACAATGGTTTCATGTGGAAAAACCACACTTGGGACCATCATATAGATGTATATTTTAGAACCATGGAACACCTGAATAGTCTAGTCAATGGATGGGAGAGCCACTTACCTCAACTTGATGCATTCAAGGAGTCTGAGTGGTTCAGCGTAGACTTTAAGGTGTGCGCGCCTTAAAATTATCTTCCCTGTGTCACTTGTAGTGCACACAAAATCCAAATGGTACTAGAATTTAGCATCATAATAACCATAAACTATTGGAATTGCTGATAGTTTCGGTTTCAACCCAATGTCTCGATGACCAAGGCGAGTATGCCAAGTTTGTCATGTACAAGACATTCTGGAAAACTATCTCGTACACAACATGTGCTACGGGTTGTGTCGTATGTGTAGTACAATCCAGATGGTACACAGAGAATGTGCTTGTCATATCTGTTGCATATGGTAAAGAGAAGTTAATTCTCTTTGTTGTCATCATAAGTTTCGCTATGGAAACTATTTTGACGGATACCTCTATAGTTTAGAGGGTACGAGTTAAACCCGGAAGCAATAAAGCATCCTGACGTTACTCGAGTACCCACAGGGATTGTAAATATGACTCGAGTCGAGCCAACAAATACCTCATTGCGTCTAGTGATTTAAATATCTCCTTTCTCTCAATGAGAGTGGAAACATTAGACTTCCCTGAGTATAAAGTGTGTGGTGCATATGTCCACAAGGCACATATCATTTTTCATCGGATTTACTCCCATAGAAATCTATATATAGACATGAAGATTCTCAATATGAAAATCACTGTCAGATATATAGAATACATACAAATGTATTTGTATCAAAGTGTTGATACAGTATATTGTGATATACAATATATGATGACAACAATAATCATGTTCTTATTAGAACATCATAAATGGACATAAATGAATAGATCACCAAGGAGACTAAGGGACTAAATGTATATAGTCTCCAAACATGTCGGTTGATGCATATTCAACCATCATGCTCTCCATGCTCATAGGGTCTCGTGACAGCTTGATGGTGTCAGGTTGAGGGTTTGAAGTGAGTTTCAATCCATTACCCTTGTGGTCCTTTGCGTCCCGGTGGTGTGGCTTGGATTGCACGCGCTATCCTATGGGAGGCAAGACTGATCTTGATGTCCATAACCCGCTTAAGTAAGTTGTGGCCATTGAGGGCAAGAGCCTCAAATTACTTAGCCATCTATTACTTATAGGGGCAAACCAGAGATAATTAATTTACGAGTAGTAAATTAAAGACCATCATGATTAGTGTTGTAATGAATTTTGCAAAATTAATGGATATTTCAAGAACTTAGCTTGAAACCATTAGTGTGAATCTCAAATTGCTAAGTATGACATTGTAAAGATACTCTCCAAAATGGAGTAGATCTCGCAGCACTAGGGAGTATAATCTGATGAAATCAGTAGATACTCACTCGTAATGCCTTATGTCACGACATAGTAAAATATGTGGGAGAACACTTTGTTAAGCAATCATAATGTCAAAATGACAAAATGTAGGCTTTAACTGTAGTAGATCTACACACTACCTTGTGATCTCAATACATCAATTCGAAGAAATCGTTAAGATTTTTACATCTGTATTTGCAAGAAATTGAAAATCTCAATTGCAAATAGACGTATTAACCTCAACATGTGGTTAACATGGAAATAGATATATCATAGAAACATTCCGGAATACCTCGTACTCAACGGAGAAACAGTACTGCAGAGGTACTGAATTTATCTTTGCAAGAGAATCAAAATCTCAATTGCAAATAATAGATATAAATAATCTCAACCTTTATAGGCGTGGAAATTATTTATATCTTAAATTTCTGGAGCATTATACTTAACATAAAAATGTTTGAAACAGCGGGGTCTAAAACAGGTAAATACTAGTAATTAGTACTCTTATTAGGACCGATTTAACCCCTATTTCAGCCTATTTTGCAATTTCCTGCATATGGGAGGATCTTAGTGCAAAAAGGCGAAGGGATAAGATTTCCCTGTCTTCTCCCGTGCAGTTACTGCAACTGCCACCGCCCCTCGGGCTCGCCGGCCACGGGCACAGCCTGGCGGAGGCCGGACGGCCGAGCGCGGGCGCAGTGCGGCGCACAGCCGGGCGGAAAAACGCGGGGCGCGTCGACGGCGCGGAGGCCGTGGTACGGCCGTACGGCTGGGCAGAGCGCAGCCACGGGCACGGCCGGCGCGGCCATGCGGCGGCGGCGGGCGGGCGCGGCGCGAAGGCCGGGCAGCCGGGCGTGGGGTGCGGCGCGCGGCCACGGGTGCGGCTGGCGCGAGGACTGCCGGGGCAGCCGGGCGGCACGAAGGCCGGGCGCAGGGCGGAGCGTTGCCGCCGAACGAAGCGCGGAGCAAAGGCTCCGTCAACACGCACACGCATGGTGTGCCGTGTGCGTGATCCCGCTGTCAAGCAAGGGCTCGGATCATGGGCTATCCATGTTGATGGATTTCCTTTGTACAGGATTATGCATTGCATGCAACACATGCACGGCCAGCATGCTCGCTGCGTTCAGCGCCGATGGCGATGATACCACGCGCAGGCCGTGGGAGAGGCGTCTCCGCGCGAGCCGCCGCTGTCTGGGGAGACGAGCGTGAACTGGGAGGCCGGGCGGCCACTTGGGCGGCGCTGCAGAGCACGGGGCGGCCACGGAGCGCGGGCGGGCACGGCCAGAGGCTGCACGGCGCGGAGGCCGGTGAGCGCAACGGCCATGCTGCTTACCTCTTGTTCGCTCGTGGTAGAGCGTGCTGATAACGTGTTAGAGAGTAAGATGAAAGACAAGAGAAAGAGACGTAAAAGTGAATCCTTGTTCTCATTGATGATAGATTACACATATATATAGCCTCCAAAGGACCGTCTCCGAAGGGACACGAGGCCTCCTTTAGAAAAAGTAGGGATGAATAAGATTAAATTAAATCCTAACAATAATTAAGGCCCTATTTGATAGCTCTGCATTTTGAGAATACTACAGTTTTTTTAAATACTATGGTTTTAATTACTTTGAGCTGTTTGGTCTCCAAAAAACTATAGTATTTATACTACATTATTCCTCAAAACGCAGTATTTTCTCTGTCAAATAAAAAGAATCCCGGACCTCTTTTTTTTAAACAGAGCAGGCGAAGAAAATGTTTGAGATCGAAAGTGAAATCTCTATCTTGATTGATGGTTACAGGCACTACTTATACCATCTGGAGAGACGCGGTCGACGGGAGGCGTCGCTTCCAGGGGGCAGGAGCGAGGAGGCGTTTGTGCGGGACAACCGCACGACGGTTTGGGCAAGGGGAGATTTTTCCCTAGTTACAAATTGTAATTAATTCTAACACTCCCCCTAATCTACACTTGACCTTGTAGAACCATCTTCACGATTATCTGGGAAGCTCTATCATCTCAAAAGATTCTCCTTCAAAAGTTCTTCATAAAATCTTTGATGAGATCCTGAAACATATACTCACAAAGAAAGATAACATAATGTGATGTCATTAAAATGACGATATCTCAAGAAGAGACTCCCCCTGACACCTACAAGTCCCTAAGTCTTTGCATACCAATTCCATGAACACATTTCTGGAATGTAGAATTTGGTAGAGACTTGGTAAATAAATCAGCAAGGTTGTCGCATGATTTGACTTGCAGAATGCTTATTTCCCTGATTTTCTGAAGATTATGGGGGGAAAACCATTTAGGAGAAATATGCTTGGTGATATTACTCTTGATGTATCATGTTTGCATCTCATAACACAGCCGCATTATCTTCATAGATAATGGTAGGTGATTTTATCGAACCCATTCCACATGACTGTTGTATGTGGTTTATCATTCTGCGAAGCCATACACATTCACATGTTCCTTCAAATAATAAAATTATTTCAGAATGATTGGTAGATGTTGCCACCAGAGTCTGTTTCTAAGACTTCCATGATATAGCAGTGCCACCATATAGGAACACGAAGCCGGTCTGAGATCTAGCATTATGGGGATCAGACAAATAGTCGGCATCTGCATATCCAATCATATCAGAGTCTTATTTCTCTGGAACTGAAAAAATAGGCCAACCTTTGTGCCTTGGAGATAACAAAAGATATTCTTCACTCCAGACCAATGACGTTCGGTGGGAGTTGCGCTATGTCTATCAAGTAGATTCACTACAAATGCAATAAGGTACATAAGCGCTCCAACGACACTGGGGTATGAAACTTCAGGTCCCAACACTTCTCCATCATCCCGTCTGAATGGATCTTTCTCCACGTCTAGAGATCGAACCACCATGAGAGTTTTAGATGGATAGGATTTGTCCATATTGAATTTCTCCAATATTTTATGAATATAGGCAGATTGGTGTACCATGATTCCTGAGGGAAGGTGCTCAAGTTGAATACCTAAGCAAAATTTGGTTTTACCCAAATCCTTCATCTCAAATTCCATCTTTAGGTGATTGCGTGCTTCATCAATATCTGGTGTGCTGCCGATGATGTTGAGATCATCAACATACACAAAAATGATGCAAAATCCTGTAGAGGACTTCTTGATGAAAACACATGGGCAATCAACACTATTGGAGTAACCTTTCTGAAGAAGGAACTCAATGAGTCGGTTGTACCACATCCGTCCCGACTGTCTTAAGCCATATAATGACTTATTCAGCTTTACACAATACATGTTGTGTTTTACATTTTTATTCGGGACCGAGATTCCATCAGGAACCTTCATATATATGTCTGAATATAGTGACCCGTAAAGATATGCGGTCACGACGTCCAGCAACTGCATAGATAGACGATTTTGCACTGCCAAAGATATAATATATCGGAAAGTGGTTGCACTCATCACTGGAGAATATGTTTCAGTGAAATCAATGTCGGGTTTCTGCATAAAACCTTGTGCTACGAGCCTTGCTTTATATATCACCACCTCATTGTTCTCATTCTGTTTCCGAAGAAAAACCCATTTGAATCCCACAGGGAAAACATTGGGAGGTGTAGGTATTGCTTCAGTGAATACCTTTCTTTTGTTAAGCGAGGCAATTTCTGCTTGGATTGCATCCTTCCATTGAGGCCAGTTGGAGCGCTTTTGGCACTCAACGATAGACCTTGGATCATATCAGTAAGAAGGGTATCTGCAATCTTTTCAGCAAAATATATGTCGACAGTCGTAGTCTTACGGTCAAATGATTCTCCAGAATCAACATAGTTGATGGAAATTTCCTACACCCCTAGTGACTCTTCGTGATTTCCCAATACGATCGAGTCTGGGTGTTCCGATGTCCCACTCAGTTTGTGCATACTGGAACTGGGTTGTGGAGGTTGCCCTTCCACTGGGTGTATACTACCCATCAGGTGTTTGTCAACGTTGAGTTGACCTACATTTACTGACTCCGAGGTTTTTCTCCTCGACTTCCTTTGCTGCTTTCTAGAAGCATGCTCCAGGTCAGAGGCCGTACTACTCCCCCTCTTTTTGGGAATAGGGAGTTGAGTGGTTTTTATTGGTACCTCCACTCTTTCTAGCACATTTCTGGCCGGATTTAAGGATTTTGTAACACCTTTCAGATCAGTAAATGAATCTGGCAGATTATTTGCAAGATGTTGCAAATTAATGATCTTCCAAACTTGAAGTTCGGTCTCATGGGTACGTGGATCAGATGATGAAATGGCATGAGCATTCCGATCAATTTCCGGGTATTCTTTCTGGTACTTGAAATCTCCCCCTAATGCCGGAAAATGTTCCTCATTAAATATGCAATCAGCATGACGGGCTGTGAACAGATCCCCGGTCAGGGGTTCCAGGTACTTGATAATCGACGGCGATTTGTACCCCACATAGATCCCCAACTTCCTGTGTGGGCCCATAGATGTCCGCTGTGGTGGTGAGATCGGGATGTATGCAGCACATCCAAACTTACGCAGATGGGAAATACTTGGAGGATTTCCACGCACCAATTCGAGAGGGGAAGAAGCGTGATATGCGGTTGGCCTCAATTGTATCAAGTCAGCAGCGTGTAAAAGCAGTGTGACCCCAACAAGAGGTTGGCAAGTTGCAATTGTTAACAAAGGTCTTGCAATGAGTTTGACCTCTTAATCGCTGCTTCACCAAACCATTTTGTGTATGGACATATGGAGCAGTCTTTGAACTTCAATCCCCAAAGCCCGCAATAATCATTGAAAGCACGTGAGGAGAATTCTGCAGCATTGTCCATTCGAATTGACTTAATTCAACTTTCAGGATAATGGGCTTGCAACTTAATGACTTGCCTCATTATCTTGGTAAATGCATGGTTTCGTGTGGATAGAAGACACACATGTGACCATGGTATAGATGCGTCAATCAAAACCATGAAATACCGGAAAGGTCCAGATAATGGTTGAATGGGACCACAAATGTCTCCTTGAATACGTTCAAGGAACTGAAGTGGTTCAGCTTGTATTTTGAGGCGTGAGGGCCTCAAAATTAGCTTTCCCGTGGCACAAGATGTGCACACAAAATCAGAAGATTGAGGAAATTTTGACTCAAGCAAATTATGACCAATAGAATTGCTAGTAATTTTTCTCATCATCCCTATTCCAGGATGGCCTAGGCGATCATGCCAGGTTTGGAATGCGTTAACATTCTAAAAATTACTTTGTATGCAACATGTTCCACGGGTTTGATGTACGATAGTACAAACCGATTTATAGAGAAGGAATTTTCTCATGTACCTTTTTGCCATATCCATCATCTTTAGTAAAGAATAGATACTCCTCTTTGTTGTCTTCATGGGTTTCAATGTGAAAACCATTCTTACGGATATCTCGATAATTGATCAGGGCACGTGATGAGTCGGGATACAATAAAGCATCCTCAATGGTCACTTGTGTACCGCTTGGGAGGGTGAATATGGCACGCCCAAGACCAACAATCAACATGATCGCGTCCAATGATAGTTAGAATATCTCCATTCATCTTTTTCAGAGTTAGGAAATATTTCATCTCCCTCAGTATGGAGTTTGTGGTACCACTATCCACAAGGCATAATTCCTCTTCCATCGGATTGTCCCCGTACAAAACTATATAAAACAAACAATTTTCAATAAGAAAACCTCATAGTAATATATAGAATACAATCTTTATTATATCAAATGTGCTGATACAATACAATATAAAGACAACAACAAACTTACGTTCTTATTACAATCATCACAAATGGACATAATTAAGTAGATAACTAAGGAGATTGAGGGACTAGTCAAGTCGCCAAACATGTTGTTTGCGGTGTACTCAATCAACGTGTTCTCCATTTCAGCAGAGCCTCAGCAGATAAGGAACCACGGCGTTGTTTCGGTCCAGAGGAACATCGTGCGAACCACCACTCCTTTTGCGCTTATCCGGATGAAGGTTGAAGTTGGCTTCAAACCTTTTCCTTGAGGTGCTTTGCGTCCCCGAGATTGTTGGTACAAGATAACGGATGCTTGGGCATTGTGCACTTTTCAAGAGAATGTGGAGCATCCACACTTGTTGCAAAGCTTAGATTTATCAAACTTGGGCTTTGAAGTGCCTTTTCCCTTGCCTGTGTATCTAGATCTCATGTTCCCATTGCGCTTTCGCTTGTGCTAGAAATTGGATTGTTTACCCGGAGAGGTACCATTAAACTTTTGTCTATTTGCAACATTCAGATGAACTTCAGGTAAAGGTTGTGCCCCAATTGGGTGCTGAGAGCCATTCTTAGCGAGTAGCTCATCATGTTTTTCAGCCTGAAGTAACATGTGAATAAGCTCGGAATAGACAGTGTAGTTACGAGCACGGTATTGCTGTTGGAGGATCTCTATCCGAAGGAGCATAGTAGACAAAGTTTTCTATCTTCTCCCCTCGGTAGGTTTCTTCTCACAAAAGCGCAGATTTGGAACATATCTTATGAACAACATGATTGTACTCACCGATGGACTTGAAACTCAAGATGGAGATGAGTCCAATCATGGAGTGCTTCCGGCAGACTACCGCCTTGTGCTGTTCATACCTTGTTTTGAGGGCGTAAAGAGTACTAGGAGATTCCTCCTGTAAATACTCAGACTTGAGATCTGGATGAATATGGTGCCTTAGCAGCATAGTTCTGTTGTTCTGTCAGCAGCGTAGCCCTAGCCGGGAGAGGAGTCTCCGGGGGTTGTATTGCACGTGCTATCCCACGGGACGCAAGACTGATCTTGATGTCCATAGCCCATGTAGGGTAATTGTGGCCATTGAGGGCAAGCTCCTCAAACTCTTTGGCGTTGCTCGGTCCAGGAGGAACATCGTGCGAACCACCAGCTCCTTTTGCACTATCCGGATGAAGGTTGAAGTTGGCTTCAAACATTTTCCCTTGAGGTGCTTTGCGTCCCCGAGATTCTTTGGTACAAGATAACAGATGCTTGGGCATTGTGCACTTTTCAAGAGAATGCGTGGAGCATCCACACTTGTTGCAAAGCTTAGATTTATCAAACTTGGGCTTTGAAGTGCCTTTTCCCTTGCCTGGGTATCTAGATCACCTGTTCCCATTGCTAAAAATTGGATTGTTTACCCCGAAAGGTACCATTAAAATTTTGTCTATTTGCAACATTCAGATGAACTTCAGGTAAAGGTTGTGCCCCAACTGGGTGCTGAGAGCCATTCTTAGCGAGTAGTTCATCATGTTTTTCAGCCTGAAGTAACATGTGAATAAGCTCGGAATAGACAAAGTAGTTCTGAGCACTCAGATTCGCTGAAGGATCCTATCTGAAGGGAGCATAGTAGACAAAGTTTTCTCTATCTTCTCCCCCTCGGTAGGTTCCTTCTCACAAGCTGAAAGGACATGCGGTGCCCCCATGTGTGGTTTTGGTAATTGATGACATTCTCTATTGACTAATGGTTGCCTTGAGTTTATTTGAAGGTTTTGTCCATAGGCTTTTCTTGGAGTACATGTGTTGGTTTCAAGGAGAGTTTTGTGTCGACCAAGGTGCTATTCAAGGAATTATCCAAAGATTGGTCATGTGAGTGTTGAGCTTATTGCAAGCATGTCTTGAAGAATAAGATTGTGTGATCATTCATGTCCACCTTCAAGACATCATCCAAATGAAGAGAGTTGGAAAGATTCAAGGTTGATCAAGACTAAGTCAAGAGTGAATCAAGTTGATCAACTCACAAAGCGTAGAAGATGTACCGAGAGGGATCAAGTGATCCCATGGTATGGTAAGCATTGTCCATTACGCTTTGTGTGCTAACCCATGGTCTTCGTGAGAGTTCTTTGTGGGGTTAGGTTGCGGTGTGCAAGTTCAAGTGATGCATCACGAAGAGATCAAGTGCTTGAAGCTTGCCGTCCATTTGGTGACAATGGACTTGTGAAGATGTGGAAGAGTGGCTCACCCATAGTGGAGTATGGGGGAGCAATCAACTAGTCTTCTTCGAGCCAACGCAATCAAGAAAGGTGGTCCAACTTGAGGGAGTCAAGATCGTCATCATCTAGCTCAAGTGGACCATGTGCAAGGCAAAGGTTTGCCCTTGATAGGTTTTCTATTTTACCGGTCTCATGGTAGTTGTGGAAGACCGGGTTATAGGATCGATAGCCGTACTATCAAGGGGGGCTCTCAAGTGAGTAGCTTGATCGTATCGTTCGTCGAGAGCTCAAACCATTGCATCCTTGCATCATGTTTCTTGGTTCTTGTTTGGTTCTTCTCCTTGTGAGATTTGGAGCTTATGGTCATTTTTATGACAAGCTCGAGTTCATCGAAAACGGAGTTCTCATGCATCTTCTATGATGTTTTCGATGTTGGAGGGTATGCCGGTTCTTCTCGGTTGGAGGTTTCACTCCTTTGTTTGATAAGCATACCTCCCCTGCCTCTTCTTACTATAACCGATCGCTGTTTTGATGCTACTCGTTGTCTTGTTTCAAACAAGCTTGAGTTTGCTCAATTCGAGCTCATATGAAGAAGTTATGGCGATTCTGGTTTTCCTTGAGTATTCGTGTTTTTCAAGGTTGGAGCCAGCGGTAGTACCGTGCCCTCAGCAGTAGTACCTTGAAGCTCCCCAATGGTAGTACTGCTCTCGGAGCGGTAGTACCGCCTCCGAACGATAGTACCGCTTGGGAGTTTCGCCGTAGTACCGCTGTCTGCGTCTGGCTACTTCCGCCTCGATTCTCGAACGGTGTTTTCTCGTGTCGGGTTTTGCGGCACTAGGGCGGCAGAGAAGCGGTAGTACCGCCTCGAGCGGTAGTACTGCCCTACTCCCGCCAGTAGTTCCGCCTGGGGCGATGGCTCTGTCTTTCTCTTCATGCAGTAGTACTGCTAGATAGGAGCGGTAGTACCGCCTCGGTGGTAGTACCGCCCTTCCTAGCGGTAGTACCGCCTGTCAAGGGATTTTCAGTGGGGTAACGGTTGGATTTCCCCTCCTATAAAAGGGGTCTTCTTCCCATTGAACCTTATCCTTTGAGCTCGTGTTCTTCCCCATTGTTGACCTTCTCCGAGCTTGCTATCTCTCAATCCCTCCATGGATTATTGCTAGTTTTGGGGGAAAAGAGAGGAGATCTAGATCCACATTTCCACCAATCACTTTCTCCTCTATGTGAGGGGAACCCTTGGATCTAGTTCTTGGAGTTCTTGGTGTTCTCCTTCTTGTTCTTCCTCTCATTTTCCTCCCTAGCATTAGTTGCTTTGGTGGGATTTGAGAGAGAAGGACTTGGCACTCCGTGTGCCCTTGCCATTGCATTTGTGCATCGGTTTGAGTTCTCCATGGTGATACGTGGAAGTTACAAGTTGAGAAGCTTATTACTCTTGGGTGCTTGGCGCCCTTGAGCTTGTTCCTCTTGGGTGCTTGGGCGCCCTAGGCAGTTGGTGGTGTTCGAGCTCAATCATTGTGGTGTAAAGCTCGAGCAAGCGCCGGGTCTCAAATTAGGTTGTGGAGATCGCCTGAGCAATTTGACTGCACCGTGACCGCCCCAAGGGTTTCCAAAGTGTACTGGGTTCGGTGACCGCCCCAAGGGTTGCCATTTGTACGGGTTCGGTGACCGCCTCAAGGGTCCCTTAGTAGAATCACGGCATCTTGCATTGTGCGAGGGCGTGAGGAGATTACTGTGGCCCTAGTGGCTTCTTGGGGAGCATTGTGCCTCCACACCGCTCCAAATGGAGATTAGCATCCGCAAGGGTGTGAACTTGGGATACATCGTCGTCTCCGCTGCCTCGGTTATCTCTTACCCGAGCCCCTTTACTTATGCACTTTACTTTGTGATAGCCATATTGTTCTTTGTCATATATCTTGCTATCACATAGTTGCTTATCTTGCTTAGCATAAGTTGTTGGTGCACATAGGTGAGCCTAGTTGTTGTAGGTTTTGTGCTTGACAAATTAACCGTTAGGTTTATTCCGCATTTGTTCAAGCCTAAACCGTAATTATTTTAAAGCGCCTATTCACCCCCCCCCCCCCTCTAGGCGACATCCTCGATCTTTCACAAGCGCAGTTTGGAACATATCTTATGAATGAAGGAAATATGCCTAGAGGCAATAATAAAGTTATTATTTATTTCCTTATATCATGATAAATGTTTATTATTCATGCTAGAATTGTATTAACCGGAAACATAATACATGTGTGAATACATAGACAAACAGAGTGTCACTACTATGCCTCTACTTGACTAGCTCGTTGATCAAAGATGGTTAAGTTTCCTAGCCATAGACATGAGTTGTCATTTGATTAACGGGGTCACATCATTAGGAGAATGATGTGATTGACATGACCCATTCCGTTAGCTTAGCACTCGATCGCTTAGTATGTTGCTATTGCTTTCTTCATAACTTATACATGTTCCTATGACTATGAGATTATGCAACTCCGTTACTGGGAGGAACACTTTGTGTGCTACCAAACGTCACAACGAATCGGGTGATTATAAAGGTGCTCTTGGTGTCTCGAAGGTACTTGTTGGGTTGGCGATTTCGAGATTAGGATTTGTCACTCCAATGTCGGAGAGGTATCTCTGGGCCCTCTCGGTAATGCACATCACATAAGCCTTGCAAGCATTGCAACTAATGAGTTAGTTGTGAGATGATGTATTACGGAACGAGTAAAGAGACTTGCCGTAACGAGATTGAACTAGGTATTGAGATACCGACGATCGAATCTCGGGCAAGTAACATACCGATGACAAAGGAAACAACGATGTTGTTATGCGGTCCGACCGATAAAGATCTTCGTAGAATATGTAGGAGCCAATATGAGCATCCGTGTTCCGCTATTGGTTATTGACCGGAGACATGTCTCGGTCATGTCTACATTGTTCTCGAACCCGTAGGGTCCGCACGCTTAAGGTTTTTCATGATGCTTATATTATGAGTTTATGAGTTTTGATGTATCAAGGAGTACGGAGTCCGGATGAGATCGGGGACATGACGAGGAGTCTCAAAATGGTCGAGACGTAAAGATCGATATATTGGACGACTATATTCGGACATCGGAAAGGTTCCGAGTGATTCGGTATTTTCGAGTCTGGGAGAGTTACGGAATACGTATTGGGCCTTATTGGGCCATGCGGGAAAGAAGGAAAAGGGCCTCAAGGTGGTCGCACCCCTCCCCATTGACTAGTCCGAATTGGACTAGGGAGGGGGAGCGCCCCCTTCCTTCCTTCTCCTTCTCCCTTCCCTGTCCTTCTCTCCTACTCCTACTACATGGAAGGGCTCCTAGTTCTACTAGGAAAGGGGGAATCCTACTCCCGGTGGGAGTAGGGCTCCCCTAGGGCGCGCCATAGAGAGGGCCGGCCCTCCCCTCCTCCACTCCTTTATATACGGGAGCAGGGGGGCACCCCATGAGACACAAGTTGATCTTCGTGATCGTTCCTTAGCCGTGTGCGGTGCCCCCCTCCACCATAGACCACCTCGATAATATTGTAGCGGTGCTTAGGCGAAGCCCTGCGACGGTAGAACATCAAGATCGTCACCACGCCGTCGTGCTGACGGAACTCATCTCCGACACTTTGCTGGATCGGAGTCAGGGGATCGTCATCGAGCTGAACGTGTGCTAGAACTCAGAGGTGTCGTAGTTTCGGTACTTGGATCGGTCGGATCGGGAAGACGTACGACTACTTCCTCTTCGTTGCGTCAACGCTTTCGCTTCGGTCTACGAGGGTACGTAGACAACACTCTCCCCTCTCGTTGCTATGCATCACCATGATCTTGTGTGTGCGTAGGAAAAAACTTGAAATTACTACGTTCCCCAACAATGAACATACATGATTGTACTCACCGATGGACTTGAAATCCTGAAGACGGAGATGAGTCCAATCATGGAGTGCTTCTGGCAGGACTACTGCCTTGTGCTGTTCATACCTCGTTTTAAGGGCCAGAAACAAAGTACTAGAAGATTCCTCCTGTAAATACTCAGACTTGAGATCTAGATGAATATGGTGCGTTAGCAGCATAGTTCTGTTGTTCTGTTAGCAGCGTGGCCCTAGCCGGGAGAGGAGTCTCCGAGGGTTGTATTGCATGTGCTATCCCACGGGACGCAAGACTGATCTTGATGTCCATAGCCCATGTAGGGTAATTGTGGCCATTGAGGGCAAGCTCTTCAAACTCTTTGGCAGTCATCTTTGCATACATGGGAAAATCAGAGATAATTAATTTATAGGTGGTAAATTAAAAACCATCATGGTTCTGTAATAAGAATGCAAAAATTTGATACTCAAGTGTAAACTTGAAAAATTCTCAACCTCAATTGTGTGAAACACTTTGAAGACCACTTAGATCTCACAGTAATAGGCTACATCGCCATTACCTTGTATGCTACAATTCAGATATAAGGAATACACGTTGGAGGTAATCGTTTGTCGAGAATGACAAAGCGTAGACCTCACAATAAGAGAGGATAGTCTGCAAATGAGCAGTAGATCACAACTCATTACCTTGTGATTCCAAATAAGATGAGGGAGAAATATTCACAAATTTGCAAGTTTGATATGCGAGAGAAGATCTCAAACGCAAAAACATGTTTAATAAAAATGACATGTGGTAAACACATGGAACATCTCATTCTTCCTAGATGGAATCCGATACTTTATTTATATTATTAATCCATTACATAATATAAACACACTAATAATTACACAAGTCCTAGTGAAATGTAATCTAGAACTGGACTAGAATGTAAGTAGCAGTCAAACTACTCCCTCCGTTCTGATTTACTCGTCGTGATTTTAGTTCAATTTGAACTAAAACTACAACGAGTAAATCGGAACGAATGGAGTAGGTACTAAGCATAGTCTAAAATTGCACCATATACAATAATTAGTACTAGACTAATAAAAACAGAGAAAAAAAACTTGAAAGGAAGCAGGTCGATCACCTGGGCCTGAGCTGCCACAGCCGATCGAGGCCAGCCCGCAACCACCCACACCACATAAGAGGAGGCGAGAGGTGGGGCGGTTACGGATAAGGACCCGCCCCAACCCGCACCACGCTTGATCCCCCACCACCACATGCACTCGCAAGGAGCAGGAAGCCCAGTCGCCGGCGATTGGGGCGAGCCTCAGCGCCTCCCCTCACATCTTCAGGTGTCAGCAACGCGACACCGACGAGGCCTCTTCATCTGAAGAGGAGACGACCACGGTGGAGGCCTGGCGCAGTGGGGTAGCGGTGAAGCCGAGGTTCGCCGGAGCCCATGAGCGACGGCCGGGGTGGCGGTCGAGGGTTGCGATGGCGCGCCGAAGAGGCGGCCAAAGCGCCGCTCCACGCGGCTACTCGAGCCTGCGGTCTCCAGTTGTGGCGTGCCGCCAGCGGCGGCGGCGCCCTCCATGCCGACTCCAAGGCGGACGACGCCAGAGGCGCCGGATGGAGCGGAGATGAAGACGAGCGCTTCCTCTGCATTCACCGTCGAGCGCATCGGCACCAAGGCATAGCCAGGCGGGCGGAGGCTGGCCAACGGCCACGGCATCAGGCATCGGCGTTGACGGCGGGATCCATGCGGCCGGAGGAGGTGGTGGAGGCGGAGACCCAGTGGACAGGGCAGGCACGGCAGCGGCATCATAGGGGCGCTCAGGCCAGCCACCGCTAAGGGTCGTACCCAATGGGCGCCTGGCCACGGGCACGGGAAGCACCGCAGTGGGCACGTCCAGGAGCACAAGTACCGTGTCCAGGGGCATGGTGAGCACCGCGACGGACACATCCAGCAGCGCTACGGCCGAACCGTCAGCAGAGGCCACCAACTCCATCACAGCGAAGGGCAATGAGGTCGTAGCGGCGACCGAGGAAGAAGGAGACGAGGCCTGTCAAGTCACCGACAGCGAGTGACTCCTCTTTTCTCCTTTCTCTGTTGCCTTTCGCTCTCGCTGGCTGTTCTACGTGCGTGATAACGTGTTTGAGATCAAACGTGAAATCTCTATCTTGATTGATGGTTAAAGGCGCTACTTATACCAGAGACGCAACCGAAGGGAGGTGTCGGTTCCAGGGGGCAGGAGCAAGAAGGCGTCTGTGCGGGACAACGACGGTTTGGGCAAGGGGAGATTTTCCCCTAATTACAAATTGTAATTAATTCTAACCGACGCATGGACGCCCGGCGCGCCAACTGCCAAAGGCGATGATATCCTCAATGGCCCATAACTATTGCTAAAATTACTCGGTTGTTAATTAAGCATTATAGCTTAATAATGTTGAACTCAAGCTATTAAAATTGCATCAGAGGTAGGTTCTAAAGAAGAGGTCTTAAATAAGCAAAGCAACAAAAGTTTCATGTGATAATCCAAGCCCGTGAATGACATGTGGATACAACGCCGAAGGTCATCCTGTAAACAGGATACACAGTCAAACTAAAATTAAACAAATACAAGGACAAGAATTTTTTGGCATGTTCTTTTTCAACCGTGTTTTATCACTTGTTCTTCATGGATTAATCAGAAGAACAGGTAACACTCAAATCACAGGCATCAACCAAATTAATTCACAGAAGTTAAAATATAAGTATAGAGTTCTGAAAACATATCAAAGATTGCAAGGCATCAGATAATAACCAGAGATTATTAGTCCACACATGGAATTGTCCATTGAGAGTGTAGGATATCTGATCATCAATTGCCAGCATGAAGAGTAGGAAGAATAAAAATTTTGAAAAAAATATGTGAAACACAAAATCTCAGTTAAACATTTGACTCCAGAGAAATGGCTGACGCTGCAAAGGGTTTATAAGTAAACCATCTCACTGTCAGCACCAGCTGGGAACCCGTAAGATCTGAGTCCAAAATAAAACTGAGATCCATATAGAAGAATATGAGCTAAGCGCAAACATGACAGAAAAACAGCAGAAATAAGGGATCTGAAACCTCACGTTCTCTCTCAGATGCCAAACACGGGTAATCACAGATGATGGGAAACCTCATCAAGAAATATTTTCACCAAGATAACATCAAGAAAGATCAAACAACAAAAATACCATAAAAAATCTCAGACAGGAGCTCAGTAAGAACGTAGCAATAGATAATCACATCTAGAAGATCAGACTGAGTGAATTTCCTCATCACTGCTCCAAATCTAGGCAAATACTCCCTCCGTTCCCAAATATTTGTCTTTCTGGGCATTTCAAATGGACACAACATACGGATGTATAGGCATTTCAAATGGACACAGCATACGGATGTATGTAGACATATTTTAGAGTGTAAATTCACTCATTTTGCTCCCTATGTACTACCTCCGTCTAGGTGAATAAGTCATTTGCGTAGTTCTAGGTCATCGATTTGAAGAATTAAATATGTGTTATATGTCATGAAAAGTATATCACTAGATTTCTACAAGGATGTAGTTTCTAAATATATATTTTTTGTCACATATAATACATATTTAGATAGTTAAATCATCGACCTAGAAGTACGCGAATGACTTATTCACCGAGACGAAGGTAGTAGTCACTTGTTGAAATCTCTAGAAAGACAAATATTTGGAATCAGAGGAAGTAGTAATCAACTATTTTGCTCGGTCATATACTTTCCCCCCAACTCACACAAGTAAAGAACCAAAAACAAACAGATTTCTACCTAAATTACAAATTCTGATTTCAACATGAAGAGAATTGAAACAAAGTTTCGTCCAATAGTTTGGTTTAATTACAAAAAAATACAAAAATAAAATGTTCAAGAATATGGGCCACCTTGCAAAAAACAATAATGGAATAGGGCTGCGGTCAAAGGTTGTCAGATAGGAGCGAAAGACTATTTTTGTTCAAGTAATCATTATTTGATCATATGAACTATGCACTTGTGATCATCATTCAACCCTAAAAACCAATAGCAAACGAAGATGATAGGAATCCCAAAGATTGATTCACAATAACGTTGTGCAACAGAACACATCAAATAAAACTGAAGAGTATGAATCAAGCAAGACCATTGGCCTCATAGAGAAGATTAGATCGTTCCACATTAAGAAAATTCAGACATATGCTTGTCTATAATTTAGTTTAATCATTGGCCACTAACAGAAGCAAACCACTTAAATTGTAAAAACACATCAGCAGAAGGATCTAATGGGGGGAAAGCATTTTGATCTAGAAGAAAGGACTCAGAATATGGGTGGTGATATAGCAGAATGGTCGGCAAGGCAAGAAGATGCCAGTTACGACGAACAAGACCAAATATCAATCGTCACCGTCCTCAAATGTAAAATCCCCGAAGGACAAAAAAAGATAAATAAGCACACGAATTGCAGCATGCTCCAGACACAAAATCTAGCACTAATGCCATCCGCAACAGGCTTGCGGAATTTTACAGCAAAATGGAAAAAATGATAAGAAATGTAGGAGGGTTGGTAAGCGGGTTGCCCATTAATATTGGCAGGCCGACCAGATTTCCTTCCTAGGTGGTTTGACTACAGCCGAATCTGGCAAGCAAGACGATGGTACAAAGAACCAAGGCCTTGGTACAATGCAGCCCTGATAGTACTTTAATAGATGAGCAAACGATTGTGAACTGTGAAATGCAATGTTGAGACGTCAGACAATGCTTTCTAGACACATGCATCTCCATCATAACGCAACAATTTTTGCTGCTCGGAGCCCAGTGCATATCTTCATACATACCACACAACATTTGTAATCTGTAGCCCTAAAAAAATTTTGGATTGTGCAATGTCCAAAAAAATTAACATATTGAAGAATGCAAGACAACTCAACTAGACACTTGAAAGCTGTTCAATTTGGCTTCAGAATTGCAGAAAGACAGCATGGACGGATAGCGACCTATCAGTCCCGAAAGATGGTATGATTAATAGGTTTTTCATCACCAGCCAAACCAAATCAATTAAATGGTGTTCTTCAGCATGAGGCAAAGGATTCTGGATTGTGGGAGTGTCAAAAAAAGACAACGAACTAAAACAAACAGTATTCAATAATTAAAGAGTGGATGACCAGAAATAAAGACAAACAGTATTCAACTTGACCTCAGAATTGCAGAATGACAGCATGGGCGCTTAGCGACCAATCAGTCCCGAAAGATGGTATGATTAATATGTTTTTCATCACTGGCCAAACCTGAACAAATGTCTCGAAAACCTCAACATAGATCAAATATGAACCAACACAGAACATTAATGTGGGCTGGACGATGGAATTGCATATGCACAGACAGAAGGTTAAAATAGAAAACAAGGTCATCAAATGAGAAAAATGATTGTTGAGAAAACCAGGTAAGATTTGAGTACTAAACTGCCCAGTTCACCAAACAGGCCAGTACATACCATTGCAGTGCCAAACATGCTAGTCCTGCAAGCAGACCTCAAAAGATAAATTTTTATCTAAAGAGTGCAGATACCAAAAGAATAGAAATAACAATGGGATGCATTTGAAATGAGAGGAAAATGATTGTTGGCAAAAGAGATTATCAAGCTCAACCCAACTGCCCACTTTCTTACAATTAATATAGCAGGAAACACTTTCAGTAATATATGCACAGCAAAAAGCATTTAACCGATACACACTTATCCTGCAAAGACAGCATGGGCATAACAATAACAATTGAGATACATTTGAAGAATATAATGAGAGGAAAATGATTGTTGGCGAAAGAGATTATCAAGCTCAACCCAACTGCCCACTTTCCACAAATTAATATAGCAGGAAACACTTTCAGTAAGAAATGCACATCAAAAGGCATTTAACCGATACACACTTATCCTGCAAAGGCAACAATGGAGAAATAGCAAAAGAACTTCTAAAGCGGATAGATTCAGATACAGTCATCTCATTGGAAGGATAATGAGAGGAAAATGATTGTTGGCGAAAGAGATTATCAAGCTCAACCCAACTGCCCACTTTCCAAAAATTAATATAGCAGGAAACACTTTCAGCCAGAAATGCATAGAAAAAGCATTTAACTGATACACACTTATCCTGCAAAAGCTTGAAGGGAGGAAAAGTGTAACAAATTCATTTGCTAAGCAAAAAGATTCAGAAGCATTGATCAAGACGAAACAGAAAAGGCAAGCATATTGTTATGTTATGGAAACAGACAACAATCACACAAAAACACAGAAAAGTCAGATTAGTTGAGAGGGAAGTGATTATTGCAGAAAGCATTCAAAATCTTACAGCAGTCTTTCCCACTAACCTGCACGATGTGCATAAAACTTGGCATCATGTTACCTAGAAATTACTAATCATAGTTTCAGAAGATAACACAGATATACCAAGCAAGTTGTAGCACTAAGGTTTACACATCACTGTATATCAGACCATGCATTCTAACAATACCATGCAACATTAAATCTGGAAGCACATATTGGATACTGATGATTGAACTTCAAAAGGTGAAGCCCTTTTGTACCAGTACACGTCCATCATAAATAAAAAGTAACTACATAACCCAAAAACATAGCATCAGTCAACCTAAATTCCTATATACCCCTAGGCAGATGCAATTTTTTCACTTTTAAGCAACTGCAATTTCTGCTGCAAGAGGTCTCAGAAACTCATCCTCGTCCTTAGGAGGGTGGATGGTAACAAGGTCAGGCAAAGGTGTAGCTGGTCCTTGTTTCCCCTTCGGATCCCAGTCAAGCATGATCTTAACCTTGATACCCAGCACACCCTGAAAGCGAATAAGATATAAGATGAGCTAAGTAATGTGAACTAACAACACCATTTATTTATAGCAACTAATTCCATGTGAACCAGGCACCAAACCTGTCTCAGAAGGACATGCCTCACAGCTCCATCAATATACTGGTTGACAGGATGGCCAGAAGAGATCATATAGCCATCTTTGAACTTCATGGACTTAGCACGCTGTGCCCTAAGCTTCCCACTCACAATAACCTAGAAATCAGGAATGCTACGTGAGCTAAATTGCCCAAATCAAAACAAGAAAAACTATTGTCAACAGAACAGGTACCTCACAGCCCTTCGCACCACTCTCCATGACAAATCGGAGTACACCATAGCATGCTCTGCAAGTATACATAAACTAAATTAGACAAAGAGCACCCAACAAACAGCTGACAATAGTAAGACAATTCAGTTAGCAATTTTAACTGCCAGCCATAACATAAGAAAAGAATTGCGAAAGCCAAAAGGTAATGAGGACAACCAGTTATAAAGCATTAGAAGCCTATAGACGAGGCTTCCCAGCAAATGAAGCCTGGTTGCCACAGGTAATTTAGTCATCTTCCGACACAAAGTTGGCATAGACCTATTTGCTTTATAGATGACATAGTAAACTATGGCACAAGAAACATATCTGACACAAGATTCATTGGTACTGTTCTCTCCAAAGAATAGACTAGTAGCAACATGTATCTACTGATTACAAAATGCAATAGAGGGCAACAATTAATTACAATCACCAAGTAGAAAGAGAGCACCCGAATAACAATTGATAAGACTCGTACAGCAATAAGATAATTCAGCTAATCAATTTTATATCCTGACATAAGGGACTTGTGAAAGCCAATTAGAGGTAATGTGGCCAACCAGTTAGGAAAGCATTAGAAACCTATAGACAAAGCTTCTCAGCAAATGAAGCCTGGTTGGCACAGGTAATTTAGTCATCTTCCGACACAAAGTTGGCATAAAATGACCTATTTGCTTTATAGATGACTGGCAAACGACGGCACAAGAACCCTAACTTCAAGAAGATTCATTGGTCATGTTCTCTCCAAAGCAGAAAGCAATGGAAACTTTAGCAAAATGCATCAACTGCTTACAGAATGCAATGGAGCGCTACAATTGATTTCTGTCACCATCGAACACAAGTCCGGCGTTAATGAGCCAGACATGTTGTGAAGATGACATGGTAGTACGCTACTCATACATGTAATTAATACTAGTTCCAGAGCGTGTTGTGGGTTCGGGAATAACCTTCGGACGGCGAGGCCACCAAGCAGCTTGTAGCGGAGGGACTCAGCCTGAGCGACGGCACAGAGGCCGCGGTTCAGGACCTTCTCGGCGTAGAGCTCCACGCCGCCGTCCGGAAAGTTGAAGCGCTTCTGCACCACCGACGTCAGCTCCCTTATCCTCCTGCCCTTCTCGCCTGAACGCCAAACATCGCCAGCCACCGGAGCAACAAAATCTCAGATCCGGCGTCGAAAACAATAGGAAGGCACGGGATGCTTGCGGTCGGGAAATGCACGTACCGAGGACGTTCTGGGTGCGGGTGGCGCGGATGATGATCTCGGTGCGCATGGGGGTGACCCGGATCTCGACGCCTGCGAAGCCGTCCTCCCCGAGCTCGCGGGTCAGCATCTCGTTCAGCTCGGCCAGGAACACGCCGTCGGCGACGAACTGCGAGCGAGCAACGGCGCGTAAGAATCTACATATCGTGCTAACCAAGCTGGGGATCGAGAAGGGAGAGGGCTCGGTCGCGTACCTTCCGCTTCTTGCTGATCTGAAGAGCCATGTTGGAGAAGGGAGATGAATTGGCGGCGAAGGCGGCGGCGGCGAAGGCGGCGGCGGCGGCGGCGGCGGAGGTGGATAAACCCTAGGTTTGGATGGAAATGTTGAGGAGCGACTGCGAATATATAATAGATCGATCGGGCGTTAGGGTTTTGCTGCAAATGTTTAGGCCGGTCGGGCCGCCGTGGCAATCTATCGGGCCGTCGCCCAGTCTGGGCAGTAGTTCCCTGGCTGGCTATCGGCGCACCGATTGTCCAAAAGAAATACACATCACACACGCGCCCTTAAAATGAAAATGTTATATCCCAACGAACGCACGTTTTTTTTAACTAAACACGCTTGCTTTATTCAATCAATGTTCATAAGGATACAATCGATGTTTGGCGGATTTATAAGCCACAAATGGCGCCCGGACCCCAGACAAAAAAGCATGTTTTAGCAAGGCATGTGCCTCGACATTAGTCTCTCGTCCTTCAAAGATGAAGGAGCACTGCTGAAAATAGGTAGTTGTCTCATTAATCTCCTTCATTATCGGTGAATACATTCCTACCGTTCAGTCATGAATATCCCGAACTACGCCTTGGCAATCAGATGCAATCACCACTCTAGTCAACTGAAGATTTGCTGCCAGCGCTAGTGCTTCACGGCATGCCAACGCCTCCAGAGCAGCTGGATCGTTCAACCCACTGTACTTCATACATGAGGCTCCCAAAAACACACCCTCTGAGTTTCTGCACATAGCACTAAAAGATCCTTCATTTAAATCTCTGGAAACAGCACCGTTCACTCTCAATTTTTGCCACCCCGGGAGTGGGAGGGATCCATCGTGTTCTGCTTCGAGATGGGACCGTCGTTGCACGTCGAGGTGGCTGAAAGGATCGATATAGTTGACTAGAGGGGGGGTTAATAGGCAACTAACAATTTTTAGCATTTCTTTATCAAGTTAAACTTTACATCAAAGTAGGTTGTCTAGATATGCAACTAGGTGAGCAGTCTATATGGTGCAACAACAATAGGCACACAAGCAAGCAAGGGATACAACACAATAAGCTTGCACAAGTAAATGTAAGAGATAACCAAGAGTGGAGCTGGTGAAGACGAGGATGTGTTACCGAAGTTCTTTCCCTTTGAGAGGAAGTACGTCTCAGTTGGAGCGGTGTGGAGGCACAATGCTCCCCAAGAAGCCACTAGGGCCACCGTATTCTCCTCACGCCCTCACACAATGCGAGATGCCGTGATTCCACTATTGGTGCCCTTGGAGGAGGCGACCGAACATTTACAATCAAGGTTGGGGCATATCTCCTCAACTTAATTGAGGCTCCCAACGATACCACGAAGCTTCACCACAATGGAATATGGCTCCGCGGTGACCTCAACCGTCTAGGATGCTCAAACACCCAAGAGTAACAAGATCCGCAAGGGATTAGTGGGGGAATCAAATTTCTCTTGGTGGAAGTGTAGATCGGGACCTTCTCAACCAATCCCTAGAAAATCAACAAGTTTGATTGGCTAGAGAAAGAGATCGGGCGAAAATGGAGCTTTGAGCAACAATGAAGCTTGGGAAGGGAAGAGGTAGTCAACTTGGGGAAGAAGACCCCCCTTATATAGTGAGAGGACAAATCCAACCGTTACCCACCAACTCAGCCTGCGACATGCGGTACTACAAGGCGGCTTGCAAGATTACCACTGGTTAGTCTTGGTACTACCTTTCAGCAGTTAGGCCAGTGAGGCCCTGTTGCACAAGGCAACGAGCGGTAGAACCGCCGAAGTGGTACTACCGCGCACCCATGTGGTACTACCGCAAGGCAGGGCTCACCCTGGGCTGGGAAGGCACGGACTAATAAAATTACATCCGTGGCTACTTCCGCTGAGTTCCGGTCAGTGCAAAAATCCGGCAAGGTACTACAGCTCACAGGGAGCGGTACTACCGCGTAGGGTGCGGAAGTAAAAAATTACTTCCGCCCCTACATCCGCTCATGCCACAGAACTGGGCCAGAGGCCACGGTACTACCGCGATCCAGGAGCGGTACTACCGCTGCCCTGGGCAGTAGTACCATGGCCTGCTGCGGTACTACTCCTCCCTTGAGCAGTACTACCGCAAGCCACAGACCAGTAGCACTTGGGAGGCCATCATCGCAATGACAAGGGGAACAACCGGTGCTCCAATGAAGTAAGGAAAGGTGGTGCAAAGAAACAGATGTGTACGTGTTGATTCCACCCAAACCTTTCCGAAGCGGACCCCCTCTTAATAGTACGACTTTCCTACGACTCAATTCCACCGAAAAGAAACATAGAGAAATGTCGTCTTCGAAAAGCTCCGAGGGTCACCGAATCGTCTTGTGCCTATACATGAGATATCTGAAATGCTCAATGCACATGATTAGTCCGCAAATGCATTGTCATCAATCACCGAAACCACTTAGGGAGAAATATGCCCTTACAATCTCCTCCTTTTTGGTGGATTAATGAAAATACGAGATTTGCAAATAGAGATATAAAATGACACATAAGCAAACCACATGATATGTGAGACATCAAGTGGTTGCGTCTGAGCGAGACGTGCCTCCTCACAGATGAGCATCATATCCACGAGATAAGCATGCACCTTATCCTTATCACCAATGCAAGAAAAGAGGGAGTTGTAGAAGATCCGGTGCATGATGTCAAGGAATGGATTCAGCACCCAAGTCTTCTTGTCAGTGCCAAGCTTCTTCTCAACTAGGTACAGCTGAAGCTTGTTCTTATTGGCCGACTTCGGGGTTGGCATGAGGGCAGACACCAACGGGCTTGTTGAGCCCCTCATCACGAACATGTAGCAGCTCCATGAACTCCTTCCACTTAGCAGTCATCCTCTGACCATTGGTCATCCATGTCATGGTCTGTTCCTCATCAGTATGGAAGTGGACGACACAAAGAACTGAGCCACAATCTCAGGGTTATAGTCCATGTGGAAAGTGAGCAAGTCCTCAATGCCAAATTGCTCCACCAGGTCCAAAGCCTCACCAAAATATGCCCGGTGTTTATCCTTCCTCATATGAACCATGTCAATCCACTGCACATCCACGTAGATGTTCTGCTTGGCCTTGATCACATCCAGGAAGATAAGATTCTGTTGCTTGGTCCAAAACAAATCATTCCCTCGGAAATTCTCACGGGGCTTCACATAGGGGTTGAGCTTCCTGCGAGAGACAAACTCTGCTGAGGTATCTCGTCCATGCCCAATGATGGCTCCTCGAACTTGTTAGCTGTGGTCTTGACATTGCGTTGTTGGGCACTGGAGCCCTCTGGAGCCTCTTGATTGCGCAGACGCTTCAAGCCCGTATCACGGCTGGGATTCGAGCGTCGGACATTGGAAACGGAGCCACCACCTATGACACACAACACAAACACGAGAAAAGCCATGAAGGATTATTGCAAAGACGAGGGCTGATACGTCTCCAAGGTATCTATAATTTTTGATTGCTCCATGCTATATTATCTACTGTTTTAGGCAACATTGGGCTTTATTATCCACTTTTATATTATTTTTGGGACTAAACTATTAACCGGAGACCCAGCCCAGATTTGTTGTTTTATGCCTATTTCAGTGTTTCGAGGAAAAGGAATATCAGACGGAGTCAAAACGGAACGAAATCAACTGGAGAAGTTATTTTTGGAAGGAAAGCCACCCGATGGACTTGGAGTGCATGTCGGGAAAGAAGGAGGTGCTCACGAGGGTGGGGGCGCCCCCCCCCGGGCGCGCCCTTGCCTCGTGGCCCCCTTCGATCCACCGACGCACTTCGCACCCATATATACCTATGTATCGTAAAACTTCGAGCAGAGATTAGAGGGGAGTTCGCCGCCGCAAGCCTCCGAGCCACCAAAACCAATGGGACCTGTTCCAAGACACCCGAGGGGGGATCCTCACTGTGGCCATCTTCATCATCCGGTGCTCTCGATGACGAGGAGGATTAGTTCACCCTCGGGCTGAGGGTATGTACCGATAGCTATGTGTTTGATATCTCTCTCTCTCTCTCTCTCTCTCTCTCTCTCTCTCTCTCTCTCTCTCTCTCTCTCTCTCGTGTTCTTGATTTGGCACGATCTTGATGTATCGCGAGCTTTGCTATTATAGTTGGATCTTATGTTTCTTCTCCCCCTCTACTCTCTTGTAATGAATTGAGTTTTCCCTTGAAGTAATCTTATCGGATTGAGTCTTTAAAGATTTGAGAACACTTGATGTATGTCTTGCCGATGCGATCTGTGGTGACAATGGGATATCACGTGATTCACTTGATGTATGTTTTGGTGATCAACTTGCGGGTTCCGCCCATGAACCTATGCATAGGGGTTGGCACACGTTTTCGTCGTGATTCTCCGGTAGAAACTTTGGGGCACTCTTTGAGGTTCTATGTGTTGGTTTGAATAGATGAATTGAGATTGTGTGATGCATATCGTATAATCATGCCCACGGATACTTGAGGTGACATTGGAGTATCTAGGTGACATTATGGTTTTGGTTGATTTGTGTCTTAAGGTGTTATTCTAGTACGAACTCTAGGGCTGTTTGTGACGCTTATAGGAATAGCCCAACGGATTGATTGGAAAGAATAACTTTGAGGTGGTTTCGTACCCTACCATAATCTCTTCGTTTGTTCTCCGCTATCAGTGACTTTGGAATGACTCTTTGTTGCATGTTGAGGGATAGTTATATGATTCAATTATGTTATTATTGTTGAGAGGACTTGCACTCGTGAAAGTATGAACCCTAGGCCTTGTTTCCTATCATTGCAATACCGTTTACGCTCACTTTTACCGCTCGTTACCTTGCTGTTTTTATTATTTCAGATTACAAATACTCTTATCTGCCGTCCATATCGCACTTGTATCACCATCTCTTCGCCGAACTAGTGCACCTATACAATTTACCATTGTATTGGGTGTGTTGGGGACACAAGAGACTCTTTGTTATTTGGCTGCAGGGTTGTTTGAGAGAGACCATCTTCATCCTATGCCTCCCACGGATTGATAAACCTTAGGTCATCCACTTGAGGTAAATTTGCTACGGTCCTACAAACCTGTGCACTTGCAGGCCCAACAACGTCTACAAGAAGAAGGTTGCGTAGTAGACATCAAGCTCTTTTCTCAAGCGCCGTTGTCGGGAGGCTAGGTAAGTGAAGGTATATCTTTAGATCTTGCAATTGAATCTTTTTGTTTCTTGTTTTAGCACTAGTCTAGTTTATAAAAGAAAACTACACAAAAAATGGAATTGAGTTTGTCTCATACGCTTCATCTTTTTAATATCTTTCGTGAGTATGATGGAAAGGAAAATTGTGCCCAAGTGTTAGAAGAAGAATGCATTAAAATGTTTAGCACTAAATCTTTGAATGGTGAGCATGATTGCAATGTTGTTAGTATGAATTCCTTGAATATCCATGATGCTAATGATATGCAAAGCCACAAGCTTGGGGAAGCTATGTTTGATGAAGATGATATTTTTTGTCCCCCAAGCTTTGATGAGCAAATTTACTATGATGAAAGCATGCCTCCTATCTATGATGATTATTGTGGTGACACATATGCTTTAAAGAATAATGATAACCATGAAATTTGTCATCTTGATCTTAATTTTCAATCATATGATAGTTATTTTGTTGAGTTTGCCCCCATTATTATTCATGAGAAGAAATTTGCTTATGTGGAGAGTAATAAAAATTATATGCTTGTAGATCATGAAGAGAATGTTTTAGGTGCTGGTTATATTGTTGAATTCATTAATGATGCTACTGAAAATTATTATGAGGGAGGAATATATGCTTGTAGGAATTGCAATAATATCAAGTTTTCTCTCAATGTGCTTAAAGTTTTGAAGTTATGCTTGTTTTGCCTTCCTATGCTAGTTGATTATTGTTCCCATAAGTTGTTTGCTCACAAAATCCCTACGCATAGGAAGTGGGATAGACTTAAATGTGCTAGTCATATTCTTCATGATGCTCTTTTTATGTTTCAATTCTTATCTTTATGTGAGCATCATTGAAATCATCATGCCTAGCTAGGGGCTTTAAACGATAGCGCTTGTTGGGAGGCAACCCAGTTTTATTTTAGTTTCTTGCTTTTTGGTTCTGTTTAGGAATAAATAATCTTCTAGCTTCTTTTTAGATGTGGTTTTATGTTTTAATTAGTGTTTGTGCCAAGAAGAACCTTTGGGAAGACTTGGGTGAAGTCTTTATGATCATGCTGTAAAAAACAGAAACTTTAGCGCTCACGAGATTAGCTAGAACTTTTTATTGGAGAGTGCTATTTAGTTGATTTTTAGCAGATGATTACTAGTCAAATTCCTCAGGCCCACCAATTTATTTTAGAATTTTTGGAGTTCCAAAAGTTTGCGTTAGTTACAAATTACTACAGACTGTTCTGTTTTTGACAGATTCAGTTTTCATTGTGTTGTTTGCTTATTTTGATGAATCTATGGCTAGTAAAATAGTTTATAAACCATAGAGAAGTTGGAATACAGTAGGTTTAACACCAATATAAATAAAGAATGAGTTCATTACAGTACCTTGAAGTGGTGTTTTGTTTTCTTTCGCTAACGGAGCTCACGAGATTTCTGTTAAGTTTTGTGTTGTGAAGTTTTCAAATTTTGGGTAAAGATTCGATGGACTATGGAATAAGGAGTGGCAAGAGCACTGCGTTGGTTTTCCCTTGAAGAGGAAAGGGTGATGCAGTAAAGTAGCGTAAGTATTTCCCTCAGTTTTTGAGAACCAAGGTATCAATCCAGTAGGAGACCACGCTCAAGTCCCACGCACCTACACAAACAAATAAGAACCTCGCAACCAACGCAAAAAAGGGGTTGTCAATCCCTTCACGGTCACTTATGAGAGTGAGATCTGATAGATATGATAAGATAATATTTTTTGTATTTTTATGATAAAGAGAAATAAAGATGCAAAGTAAAATAAACGGCAATAGAAATAGCTAAGTGTTGGAAGATTAATATGATGGAAAATAGACCCGGGGGCCATAGGTTTCACTAGTGGCTTCTCTCAAGAGCATAAGTATTACGATGGGTAAACGAATTACTGTCGAGCAATTGATAGAATTGAGCATAGTTATGAGAATATCTAGGTATGATCATGTATATAGGCATCGCGTCGCGATAAGTAGACCAAACGATTACGCATCTACTACTATTACTCCACACATCGACCGCTATCCAAGCATGCATCTAGAGTATTAAGTTCATAAGAACAGAGTAATGCTTTAAGCAAGATGACATGATGTAGAGGATAAACTCATTCAATATGATATAAACCCCATCTTTTATCCTCGATGGCAACAATACAATACGTGCCTTGCTGCCCTAACATCCTTTGGGAAAGGACACCGCAAGATTGAACCCAAAGCTAAGCACTTCTCCCATTGCAAGAAAGATCAATCTAGTAGGCCAAACCAAACTGATAATTCGAAGAGACTTGCAAAGATAACCAATCATACATAAAAGAATTCAGAGGAGATTCAAATATTGTTCATAGATAAACTTGATCATAAACCCACAATTCATCAGATCTCGACAAACACACCGCAAAAGAAGATTACATCGAATAGATCTCCAAGAAGATCGAGGAGAACTTTGTATTGAGATCCAGAGAGAGAGAGAGAGAAGAAGCCATCTAGGTAATAACTATGGCCCCGAAGGTCTGAGGTACACTACTCACACATCATCGGAGAGGCTATGGTGTTGATGTAGAAGCCCTTCGTGATCAATGCCCCCTCCGGCGGAGCGCCGGAAAAGGCCCCAAGATGGGATCTCACAGGTACAGAAGGTTGTGGCGGTGGAAATAGGGTTTTGGCTTCGTATATGATGTTTCCAGGGTATATGGGTATATATAGGAGGAAGAAGTACGTCGGTGGAGCAACGAGGGGCCCATGAGGGTGGAGGGCGCGCCCAGGGGGGTAGGCACGCCCCTACCTCATGGCTTCCTCGTCTGTTGCTTGACGTCCACTCCAAGTCCTCTGGATCATGTTTGCTTCGAAAATCACGTTCCCGAAGGTTTCATTCCGTTTGGACTCCGCTTGATATTCTTTTTCTGCGAAACACTGAAATAGGCAAAAAAAATAGCAATTTGGGTTGGGCCTCCGGTTAATAGGTTAGTCCCAAAAATAATATAGAAGTGTATAATAAAGCCCATTAAACATCCAAAACAGAATATAGTATAGCATGGAACAATAAAAAATTATAGATACGTTGGAGACGTATCAAGCATCCCCAAGCTTAATTCCTGCTCGTCCTCGAGTAGGTAAATGATAAAAACCAAATTTTTGATGTGGAATGCTACTTAGCATAATTTTAAATGTAACCCTCTTAATTGTGGTATGAATATTCAGATTCGAAAGATTCAAGATAAAAGTTTAATATTGATGTAAAAGTAATAATACTTCAAGCATACTAACTAAGCAATTATGTCTTCTCAAAATAACATGGCCAAAGAAAGTTCATCCCTACAAAATCATATAGTTTGGTTATGCTCCATTTTCGTCACACAAGAATGCTCCCATCATGCACAACCCCGATGACAAGCCAAGCAATTGTTTCATACTTTAGTAATCTCAAACTTTTTTCAACTTTCACATAATACATGAGCGTGAGCCATGGATATAGCACTATGGGTGGAATAGAATATAATAATGGGGGTTATGTGGAGAAGACAAAAAAGGAGAAAGTCTCACATCAACGCGACTAATCAACGGGCTATGGAGATGCCCATCAATTGATGTTAATGTGAGGAGTAGGGATTGCCATGCAACGGATGCACTAGAGCTATAAATGTATGAAAGCTCAACAAAAGAAACTAAGTGGGTGTGCATCCAACTTGCTTGCTCACGAAGACCTAAGGCATTTGAGGGAGCCCATTGTTGGAATATACAAGCCAACTTCTATAACGAAAAATTCCCACTAGTATATGAAAGTGACAAAACAAGAGACTATCTATCATAAGGATCATGGTGCTACTTTGAAGCACAAGTATGGAAAAAGATAGTAGCATTGCCCCTTTTTATTTTCTCTTCTTTTTTCTTTTTTTGGGCCTTTTTTTGGCCTTTCTCTTTTTTTTGGGACAATGCTCTATGAATGATGATCATCACGCTTCTATTTATTTACAACTCAATGATTACAACTCGATACTAGAACAAAGTATGACTCTATATGAATGCCTCCAACGGTGTACCGGGATGGGCAATGAATCAAGAGTGACATGTATGAAATAATATGCATGGTGGCTTTGCCACAAATACGATGTCAACTACATGATCATGCAAGGCAATATGACAATGATGAACGTGTCATGACAAATGGAACGGTGGAAAGTTGCATGGCAATATATCTCGGAATGGCTATGGAAATGCTATAATAGGTAGGTATGGTGGCTGTTTTGAGGAAGATATAAGGAGGTTTATGTGTGATAGAGCGTATCTTATCACGAGGTTTGGATGCACCGGTGAAGTTTGCACCAACTCTCAAGGTGAGAAAGGGCAATGCACGGTACCGAAGAGGCTAGCAATGATAAAAGGGTAAGAGTGTGTATAATCCATGGACTCAACATTAGTCATAAAGAACTCACATACTTATTGCAAAAATCTACAAGTCATCAAAAACCAAGCACTACGTGCATGCTCCTAGGGGGATCGATTGGTAGGAAAAGACCATTGCTCGTCCCCGACCGCCACTCATAAGGAGGACAATTAAAGAACACCTCATGTTTCAAATTTGTTACACAACGTTTACCATACGTGCATGCTACGGGACTTGCAAACTTCAATGCAAGTATTTCTCAAATTTACAACTACTCAACTAGCACAACTTTAATATCACTACCTCCATATCTTAAAACAATCATCAAGCATCAAACTTCTCTTAGTATTGAACACACTCATAAGAAAGTTTTTACTAACCACCTAGCATATTAGGATTAATTTCACAATTAAAGCAAATTACCATGCTGTTTTGTAGGACTCTCAAAATAATATAAGTGAAGCATGATAGAACAATAATTTCTATAAAACAAATCCACCACCGTGCTCTAAAAGATATAAGTGAAGCACTAGAGCAAAAACTATATAGCTCAAAAGATATAAGTGAAGCACATAGAGTATTCTAATAAATTCCGAATCATGTGTGTCTCTCTAAAAAGGTGTGTACAGCAAGGATGATTGTGGTAAACTAAAAAGCAAAGACTCAAATCATACAAGATGCTCCAAGCAAAACACATATCATGTGGTGAATAAAAATATAGCTTCAAGTAAAGTTACCGATGGACGAAGACAAAAGAGGGGATGCCTTCCGGGGCATCCACAAGCTTTGGCTTTTTGGTGTCCTTAGATTACCTTGGAGTTCCATGGGCATCCCCAAGCTTAGGCTCTTGCCACTCCTTGTTCCATAATCCATCAAATCTTTACCCAAAACTTGAAAACTTCACAACACAAAACTCAACAGAAAATCTCATGAGCTTCGTTAGAGAAAGAAAACAAAACACCACTTAAAGGTACTGCATTGAACTCATTCTTTATTTATATTGGTGTTAAACTTACTGTATTCCAACTTCCCTATGGTTTATAAACTATTTTACTAACCATAGACTCATCAAAATAAGCAAACAACACACGGAAAACAGAATTTGTCAAAAACAGAACAGTCTGTAGTAATCTGTAACTAACGTAAACTTCTGGAACTCTAAAAATTCTACCAAAATAGGACGACCTAAATAATTTGTTTATTGATCTGCTGAAATTGGAATCAGTATTTTATCACGTTCTGGTGATTTTTAACAATTGTTTTCGTGAGCAGAAAGTTTCTGGAATTTTCAGCAAGATCAAATAACTATCATCCAAGAAGATCCTATAGGTTTTACTTGGCACAAACAATAATTAAAACACAAAAACAAATCTAACCAGAGGCTAGATCAAAGATTTATTCCTAAACAGAACCAACAAAGCAAAAACTAAAATAAAATTGGGTTGCCTCCCAACAAGCGCTATCGCTTAACGCCCTTAGCTAGGCATTTATAATTTCGATGATGCTCACATGAAAGACAAGAATTGGAGCACAAAGAGAGCATCATATAACATGTGAAAAACACATATAAGTCTAGCATACTTCCTATGCATAGGCATCTTATAGGCAAACAAATTATCAAGACAAGCAAATACTAGCATATGGAAGGAAGAAGTGAGAAACAATAGCAATCTCAACATAATGAGAGGTAATTTAGTAACATGAAAATTTCTCCAACCATATTTTCCTATCTCATAATAATTACATGTAGGATCATAAGCAAATTCAACAACATATCTATCACATAAAATATTTTCAACAAGATCCACATGCATGCAAAGTTGACACTCTTCCAAAATAGTGGGATTAACATTAACTAAAGTCATGACCTCTCCAAACCCACTTTTATCAAAAAACTTCATAAGATTGAACATTCTCCAAATATGTGGGATCTAAAGTTAACACTCTTCCAAACCCACTTTCAATATTATTGCAAACATTATTATCAATCTCATATTCATCACGGGGCTTAAATAAAATATCAAGATCATAAGAAGAATCACCCCAATCATGAGCATTGCAACAAGAAGAGGACATAGCAAAACTAGCATCCCCAAGCTTAGGGTTTTGCATATTATTAGCACAATTTACATCAATAGAATTTATACTAAAATCATTGCAATCATGCTTCTTATTCAAAGATCTATCGTGAATCGCTTCATAAAGTACTTCATCACAATTTTCAGATTCACGAATTTCAAGCAAAACCTCATAAAGATAATATAGTGCACTCAACTCACTAGCAATAGGTTCATCATAATTGGATCTCTTAAAGAGATTAGCAAGTGGATGAGGATCCATAACCATAGATTTTTAGCAAGCGAAGATGCAAGCACATAGAAAGCACATGGCAACACAAGCAAACGAAAAAGACGAACGGAAGAGGGGCGAATAAAACGGCAAAGGTGAAGTGGGGGAGAGGAAAACGAGAGGCAAATGGCAAATAATGTAATGCGAGGGATAAGAGTTTGTGATGGGTACTTGGTATGTCTTGACTTGTGCGTAGACTCCTAACAGCGGCGCCGTAAATCCTTCTTGCTACCTCTTGAGCATCTGCGTTGGTTTTCCTTGAAGAGGAAAGGGTGATGCGAGAAAGTAGCGTAAGTATTTCCCTCAGTTTTGAGAACCAAGGTATCAATCCAGTAGGAGACCACGCTCGAGTCCCACGCACCTACACAAACAAATAAGTACCTCCCAACCAACGCGAAAAAGGGGTTGTCAATCCCTTCACAGTCACTTACGAGAGTGAGATCTGATAGATATGATAAGATAATATTTTTTTGTATTTTTATATTAAAGAGAAATAAAGATGCAAAGTAAAATAAACGGCAATAGAAATAGCTAAGTGATGGAAGATTAATATGATGGAAAATAGACCCGGGGCCATAGGTTTCACTAGCGGCTTCTCTCAAGAGCATAAGTATTACGGTGGGTAAACGAATTACTGTCGAGCAATTGATAGAATTGAGCATAGTTATGAGAATATCTAGGTATGATCATGTTGGGGAACGTAGTAATTTCAAAAAAAATTCCTACGCACACGCAAGACCATGGTGATGGCATAGCAACGAGAGGGGAGAGTGTCGTCCACGCACCCTCGTGAGACCGAAAGCGAAGCGTTATAACAACGCTGTTGATGTAGTCGACGTCTTCACGATCCGACCGACCCAAGTACCGAACGACGGCACCTCCGAAGTTCTCGCACACGTTCAGCTCGATGACGATCCCGGACCGATCCAAGCAAAGTGTCGGGATGAGTTCCGTCAAGACGGCGTGGCAGGACGATGATGATGCTCCACCGACGCAGAGCTTCGCCTAAGCTCATGACGATATGACTTCTCGGCGCAGGCTTCGCCTAAGCTCTCTGACGATATGACCAAGTGGAATATGGTGGAAGGGGGCACCGCACACGGCTAAGGAACGATCCGTAGATCAACTTGTGTGTTCTAGGGTGCCCCCTGCCCCCGTATATAAAGGAGCCAAGGGGGAGGTGGCCGGCCAAGGGAGGAGGCGACGCAAGGAGTCCTACTCCCTCCGGAGTAGGATTCCCCCTCCAATCCTAGTTGGATTAGGATTCCCGGAGGGGGAAAGAGAGAGAGGGGGGCCGGCCCACCTTTCCTAGTCCTAATAGGACTAGGGGGGGGGGCGCAGCCACCTAGGGCTGGCCCTTTCTCCTTTCCTCCAAGGCCCACTATGGCCCATGTAGTTCCCGGGGGGTTCCGGTAACCTCCCGGTACTCCGGTAAATTCCCGATTTCACTCGGAACACTTCCGATGTCCAAATGTAGGCTTCCAATATATCAATCTTTATGTCTCGACCATTTCGAGACTCCTCGTCATGTACGTGATCACATCCGGACTCGAACAACCTTGGTGCATCAATACTTATAAACTCATAATGAACTGTCATCGAAGCGTTAAGCGTGCGGACCCTACGGGTTCGAGAACTATGTAGACATGACCTAGAACCATTGTCGGTCAATAACCAATAGCGGAACCTGGATGCCCATATTGGTTCCTACATATTCTACGAAGATCTTTATCGGTCAAACCGCATAACGACATCGTTGTTCCTTTGTCATCGGTATGTTACTTACCCGAGATTCGATCGTCGGTATCCAATACCTAGTTCAATCTCGTTACGGTAAGTCTCTTTACTCGTTCGTAATACATCATCTTACAACTAACCCATTAGTTGTAATGCTTGCAAGGCTTAAGTGATGTGTATCACCGAGAAGGCCTAGAGATACCTCTCCGACAATCGGAGTGACAAAACCTAATCTCAAATACGCCAACCCAACAAGTACCTTTGGAGACACCTGTAGTACTCCTTTATAATCACCCGATTCACGTTGTGACGTTTGGTAGTACCCAAAGTGTTCCTCCCAAACGGAGTTGCATAATCTCATAGTTACGGGAACATGTATGGGTCATGAAGAAAGCAATAGCAACATACTAAACGATCAAGTGCTAGGCTAACGGAATGGGTCATGTCAATCAGATCATTCTCCTAATGATGTGATCCGTTAATCAAATGACAACTCATGTCTATGGTTAGGAAACATAACCATCTTTGATTAACGAGCTAGTCAAGTAGAGGCATACTAGTGACACTCTGTTTGTCTATGTATTCACACATGTATTATGTTTCCGGTTAATACAATTCTAGCATGAATAATAAACATTTATCATGATATAAGGAAATAAATAATAACTTTATTATTGCCTCTAGGGCATATTTCCTTGATCTCCCACTTGCACTAGAGTCAATAATCTAGATTACAAAGTAATGATCCTAACACCCATGGAGTCTTGGTGCTGATCATGTTTTGCTCGTGGAAGAGGCTTAGTCAACGGGTCGCAACATTCAGATCCGTATGTATTTTGCAAATCTCTATGTCTCCCACTTGGACTTGGTCCCGAATGGAATTGAAGCGTCTCTTGATATGCTTGGTCCTCTTGTGAAATCTGGATTCCTTTGCCAAGGCAATTGCACCAAGATTGTCACAGAAGATCTTCATCGGTCCCGATGCACTAGGTATGACACCTAGATCGGAAATGAACTCTTTCATCCGACTCCTTCATTTCTGCTTCAAGCAGCTATGTACTCCGCTTCACATGTAGATCCCGCCACGACGCTTTGTTTAGAGCTGCACCAACCGACAGCTCCACCGCTTAATAAAACACGATCCGGTTTGCGATTTAGAATCGTCCGGATCGTGTCAAAGCTTGCATCGACGTAACCATTTACGACTAGCTCTTTGTCACCTCCATATACGAGAAACATATCCTTAGTCCTTTTCGTATTTGGGATGTTCTTGACCGCTGTCTAGTGATCCACTCTGGATTACTTTGGTACCTTCTGCCAAGCTTACAGCTAAGCATACGTCAGTCTGCATTGCATACATGATAGAGCCTATGGTGAAGCATAGGAACATCTTTCATTTTCTCTATCTTCTGCATTGTGGTCGGGCATTGAGTCGACTCAATCTTAAACCTTGTAATCTGGTAAAAACCTTTCTTTGCTCGATCCATTTTGAACTTTTTCAAAACTTTATCAAGGTATGTGCTTTGTGAAAGTCCAATTAAGCGCCTTGATCTATCTCTATAGATCTTGATGCCCAATATGTAAGCAGCTTCACCGAGGTCTTTCATTGAAAAACTTTTATTCAAGTATCCTTTTATGCTATCCAGAAATTCTATATCATTTCCAATCAATAATATGTCGTCCACATATAATATTAGAAATGCTCTGAGCTCCCACTCACTTTCTTGTAAATACAAAGCTTCTCCAAAGTCTGTATAAACCCATATGCTTTGATCACACTATCAAAGCGTTTATTCCAACTCCGAGAGGCTTGCACGGACCATAAATTGATCATTGGAGCTTGCACACTTTGTTAGTACCCTTTGGATCGACAAAACCTTCGGTTGCATCATATACAACTCTTCTTCTAGAAATCCATTCAAGAATGCAGTTTTACATCCATTTGCCAAATTTCATAATCATAAAATGCGGCAATTGCTAACATGATTCGACAGACTTAAGCATCGCTACTGGTGAGAAAGTCTCATCGTAGTCAACCCCTTGAACTTGTCGAAAACCTTTCCCAACAAGTCGAGCTTTATAGACAGTTATATTACCATCGGCGTCGGTCTTCTTCTTAAAGATCCATTTATTTTCAATGGCTTGCCGATCATCGGGCAAGTCAACCAAAGTCCATACTTTGTTTTCATACATGGATCCCATCTCAGATTTCATGGCTTCCACCATTTTGCGAATCTGGGCTCACCATCGCTTCTTCATAGTTTGTAGGTTCGCCATGGTCAAGTAACATGACTTCCGAATAAGATTACCGTACCACTCTGTGCGTATTTTACTCTGGTTGACCTCACGAAGTTCAAGTAGTAACTTGATCTCAAGCTTCATGATCATCATCATTAGTTTCCTCACTAATTGGTGTAGTTGTCACAGAACCATTTCTTGTGATGAACTACTTTCCAATAAGGGAGCAGATCTGATTATCTCATCAAGTTCTACTTTCCTCCCACTCACTTCTTTCGAGAGAAACTCCTTCTCTAGAAAGGATCGAATTTAGCAACGAAAATCTTGCCTTCAGATCTGTGATAGAAGGTGTACCCAATGATCTCCTTTGGGTATCCTATGAAGACACATTTTTCGATTTGGGTTCGAGCTTATCTGGTTGAAGTTTCTTTACATAAGCATCGCAGCCCCAAACTTTAAGAAACGACAACTTTGGTTTCTTGCCAAACCACAGTTCATAAGGCGTCGTCTCAACGGATTTTGACGGTGTCCTATTTAACGTGAATGCGGCCGTCTCTAAAGCATAACCCCAAAACGATAGCGGTAAGTCGGAAATAGACATCATAGATCGCACCATATCTAGTAAAGTACGATTACGACGTTCGGACACACCATTTCTCTGTGGTGTTCCGGGTGGCGTGAGTTGCGAAACTATTCCACATTGTTTCAAATGTAAACCAAACTCGTAACTCAAATATTCTCCTCCACGATCAAATCATAGAAACTTTATTTTCTTGTTACGATGATTTTCCACTTCACTCTGAAATTCTTTGAACTTTTCAAATGTTTCAGATTTGTGTTTCATTAAGTAGATATACCCATATCTGCTCAAATCATCTGTGAAGGTGAGAAAATAACGATACCAAGCGTGCCTCAACATTCATTGGACCACAAACATCGGTATGTATGATTTCCAACAAATCAGTTGCTCGCTCCACAGCCCGAGAACGGCGTTTTGGTCATCTTGCCCATGAGGCACGGTTCGCAAGTACCAAGTGATTCATAATCAAGTGATTCCGAAGCCCATCAAGATGGAGTTTCTTCATGCGTTTTACACCGATATGACCTAAACGGCGTGCCACAAATAAGTTGCACTATCATTATCAACTCTGCATCTTTTGGCTTCAACATTATGAATATGTGTATCACTCTGTCGAGATTCAACAAGAATAGACCATTCTTCAAGGGTGCATGACCATAAAAGATATTACTCATATAAATAGAACAACCATTATTCTCTGATTTAAATGAATAAGCGTCTCGCATTAAACAAGATCCAGATATAATGTTCATGCTCAACGCGGCACCAAATAACAATTATTTAGGTCTAAAACTAATCCGAAGGTAGATGTAGAGGTAGCGTGCCGATCGCGATCACATTTGACTTTGGAACCATTTCCCACGCCGATCGTCACCTCATCCTTTGCGGTGCTCGTCTATTCAGTAGTCCCTGCTTTGAGTTGCAAATATTAGCAATGAACCAAGATCAAATACCCAGTGCTACTACGAGCTCTAGTAAGGTACACATCAATAACATGTATATCACATATACCTTTGTTCACCTTGCCATCCTTCTTATCCGCCAAATACTTGGGGCAGTTCCGCTTCCGGTGTCGATCGCTTGCAAGAAAACACTCGATTTAGGGCTTAGGTCCAGACTTGGGTTTCTTCTCTTGATCAGCAACTTTCTTGCTGTTCTTTTGAAGTTTCCTTCTTCTTCCCTTTGCCCTTTTCTTGAAACTAGTGGTCTTGTTGACCATCAACACTTGATGCTCTTTCTTGATTTCTACCTCCGCAGCTTTTAGCATTGCGAAGAGCTCAGAATTGTTTTGGTCATCCCTTGCATATTATAGTTCATCACGAAGCTCTTGTAGCTTGGTGGCGTGATTGGAGAATTCATCAATGACACTATCATCCGGAAGATTAACTCCCAGCTGAATTAAGTGATTGTTATACCCGGACATTTTGAGTATGTGCTCACCGTGTAACTATTCTCCTCCATCTTGCAGCTATAGAACTTATTGGAGACTTCATATCTCTCAATCCGGGCATTTGCTTGAAATATTAACTTCAACTCTGGAACATCTCATATGCTCCATGACGCTCAAAACGTCGTTGAAGACCCGGTTCTAAGCCGTAAAGCATGGCACACTGAACTATTGAGTAGTCATCGCTTTGCTTTGCCGACGTTCACAACTTCTCGCTCAAGACTGCAAGCAGTTCTGCTCACCCGGCGGTGCTTCCGGGGCGTAATTTTTACGTGCAGAATGAGGATAATCCTCAAATTTACGGACCCGATCCGTGTAATTGCTACCATCATCTTTCAACTTTGCTTTCTCAAGGAACACATTAAAATTCAACGGAACAACAACACGAGCCATCTATCTACAGTAAACATAGACAAGCAAAATACTATCGGTACTAAGTTCATGATAAATTTAAGTTCAATTAATCATATTAAAAACTCCCACTTAGGCAGACATCTCTCTAGTCATCTAAGTGATCACGTGATCCAAATCAACTAAACCATGTCCGATCATCACGTGAGACGGAGTAGTTTCAATGGTGAACATCACTATGTTGATCATATCTACTATATGATTCACGCTCGACCTTTCGGTCTCCGTGTTCCGAGGCCATATCTGTTATATGCTAGGCTCGTCAAGTTTAACCTGAGTATTCGCGCGTGCAACTGTTTTGCACCGTTGTAGATGGACGAGAACTTATCACACCCGATCATCACGTGGTGTCCGGGTACTCTGAACTTTGGCAACGGTGCATACTCGGAGAACACTTCTTGATAATTTTAGTGAGAGATCATCTTATAATGCTACCGTCAATCAAAGCAAGATAAGATGCATAAAGGATAAACATCACATGCAATCAATATAAGTGATATGATATGGTCATCATCATCGTGTGCTTGTGATCTCCATCGCCAAGCACCAATCATGATCACCATCGCCACCGCGCGACACCTTGATCTCCATCGTAGCATCGTTGTCGTCTCGCCAACTATTGCTTCTACGACTATCGCCATCGCTTAGTGATAAAGTAAAGCAATTACATGGCGTTGCATTTCATACAATAAAGCGACAACCATATGGCTCCTGCCGATTGCCGATAACTCGGTTACAAAACATGATCATCTCATACAATAAAATATAGCATCACGTCTTGACCATATCACATCACAACATGCCCTGCAAAAACAAGTTAGACGTCCTCTACTTTGTTGTTGCAAGTTTTACGTGGCTGCTACGGGCTGAGCAAGAATCGTTCTTACCTACGCATCAAAACCACAACGATAGTTTGTCAAATAGACTCCGTTTAACCTTCTCAAGGACGGGCGTAGTCATACTCGGTTCAATTAAAGTGAGAGAGACAGACACCCTTGGTCACCTTTAAGCAACGAGTGCTCGGAGCGGTGAAACCAGTCTCGCGTAAGCGTCACGCGTAATGTCGGTCCGGCCGCTTCATCTCACAATACCGCTGAACCAAAGTATGACATCTTTGGTAGGCAGTATGACTTGTATCGCCCACAACTCACTTGTGTTCTACTCGTGCATATGACATCAACGCATAAAACCAGGCTCGGATGCCTTTGTTGGGGGAACGAGTAATTTCAAAAAATTCCTACGCACACGCAAGACCATGGTGATGGCATAGCAACGAGAGGGGAGAGTGTCCGCCCACGCCCTCGTGAGACCGAAAGCGAAGCGTTATAACAACGCGGTTGATGTAGTCGACGTCTTCACGATCCGACCGATCCAAGTACCGAATGTACGGCACCTCCGAGTTACGCACACGTTCAGCTCGATGGCGATCCCGGACCGATCCAAAGCAAAGTGTCGGGGATGAGTTCCGTCAAGACGACGGCGTGGGACGATGATGATGCTCCACCGACGCAGAGCCGCCTAAGCTCATGACGATATGACTTCTCCGTGCGCAGGCTTCGCCTAAGCTCTACGACGATATGACCGAAGTGGAATATGGTGGAAGGGGCACCGCACGGCTAAGGAACGATCCGTAGATCAACTTGTGTGTTCTAGGGTGCCCCCGCCTCGAGATATAAAGGAGCCAAGGGGAGGTGGCGGCCAAGGAGGAGGCGACAAGGAGTCCTACTCCTCCGGAGTAGGATTCCCCTCAATCCTAGTTGGATTAGGATTCCGGAGGGGAAAGAGAGAGAGGGGGCGGCCCACCTTTCCTAGTCCTAATAGGACTAGGGAAGGGGGGCGCAGCCACCTAGGGCTGGCCCTTTCTCCTTTCCTCCAAGGCCCACTATGGCCCATGTAGTTCGGGGGTTCGGTAACCTCCGGTACTCGGTAAATTCGATTTCACTCGGAACACTTCCGATGTCCAAATGTAGGCTTCCAATATATCAATCTTTATGTCTCGACCATTTCGAGACTCCTCGTCATGTCCGTGATCACATCCGGACTCGAACAACCTTGGTGCATCAATACTTATAAACTCATAATGAACTGTCATCGAAGCGTTAGCGTGCGGACCCTACGGGTTCGAGAACTATGTAGACATGACCTAGAACCATTCTCGGTCAATAACCAATAGCGGAACCTGGATGCCCATATTGGTTCCTACATATTCTACGAAGATCTTTATCGGTCAAACCGCATAACGACATACGTTGTTCCCTTTGTCATCGGTATGTTACTTACCCGAGATTCGATCGTCGGTATCCAATACCTAGTTCAATCTCGTTACGGTAAGTCTCTTTACTCGTTCAGTAATACATCATCTTACAACTAACCCATTAGTTGTAATGCTTGCAAGGCTTAAGTGATGTGTATCACCGAGAAGGCCTAGAGATACCTCTCCGACAATCGGAGTGACAAAACCTAATCTCAAATCGCCAACCCAACAAGTACCTTTGGAGACACCTGTAGTACTCCTTTATAATCACCCGATTCGTTGTGACGTTTGGTAGTACCCAAAGTGTTCCTCCGGTAAACGGGAGTTGCATAATCTCATAGTTACAGGAACATGTATGGGTCATGAAGAAAGCAATAGCAACATACTAAACGATCAAGTGCTAGGCTAACGGAATGGGTCATGTCAATCGATCATTCTCCTAATGATGTGATCCCGTTAATCAAATGACAACTCATGTCTATGGTTAGGAAACATAACCATCTTTGATTAACGAGCTAGTCAAGTAGAGGCATACTAGTGACACTCTGTTTGTCTATGTATTCACACATGTATTATGTTTCCGGTTAATACAATTCTAGCATGAATAATAAACATTTATCATGATATAAGGAAATAAATAATAACTTTATTATTGCCTCTAGGGCATATTTCCTTCAGATCATGTATATAGGCATCACGTTCGCGACAAGTAGACCGAAACGATTCTCATCTACTACTATTACTCCACACATCGACCGCTATCCAGCATGCATCTAGAGTATTAAGTTCATAAGAACAGAGTAATGCTTTAAGCAAGATGACATGATGTAGAGGGATAAACTCATGCAATATGATATAAACCCCACCTTTTTTATCCTCGATGGCAACAATACAATACGTGCCTTGCTGCCCTTGCTATCACTGGGAAAGGACACTGCAAGATTGAACCCAAAGCTAAGCACTCCTCCCATTGCAAGAAAGATCAATCTAGTAGGCCAAACCAAACTAATAATTCGAAGAGACTTGCAAAGATAACCAATCATACATAAAGGAATTCAGAGGAGATTCAAATATTGTTCATAGATAAACTTGATCATAAACCCACAATTCATCGGTTCTCGACAAACACACCGCAAAGGAAGATTACATCGAATAGATCTCCAAGAAGATCGAGGAGAACTTTGTATTGAGATCCAAAGAGAGAGAAGAAGCCATCTAGCTAATAACTATGGACCCAAAGGTCTGAGGTAAACTACTCACACATCATCGGAGAGGCTATGGTGTTTATGTAAAAGCCCTCTGTGATCAATGCCCCCTCCGACGGAGCGCCGGAAAAGGCCCCATGATGGGATCTCACGGGTACAGAAGGTTGCGGCGGTGGAAATAGGGTTTTGGCTCTGTATATGATGTTTCCAGGGTATATGGGTATATATAGGAGGAAGAAGTACGTCGGTGGAGCAACGAGGGGCCTACGAGGGTGGAGGGTGCACCCTGGGGGGTAGGTGCGCCCCCTACCTCGTGGCTTCCTCGTCTGTTGCTTGACGTCCACTCCAAGTCCTCTGGATCACGTTTGTTCTGAAAATCATGTCCCCGAAGGTTTCATTCCGTTTGCACTCCGTTTGATATTCTTTTTATATGAAACACTAAAATAGGCAAAAAAAACATCAATTTGGGCTGGTCCTCCGGTTAATAGGTTAGTCCCAAAAATAATATAAAAGTGTATAATAAAGCCCATTAAACATCCAAAACAGAATATAATATAGCATGGAATAATAAAAAATTAAAGATACATTGGAGACGTATCACCCACCGGTCGGAATGCGAGGAGAGCAGCCGGATACGGGGATCCGCTGAGGTCCTCTGGCGCCGTTCTTGGGCAGGAGAGAGAGAGAGAGAGACGGGGTGGAGAAAAGAGATGAATGGGTATGGGGGAGTTGGAACTCCCCCTGACCCACTCTTAACCCCCACCCGCTCGCGACGGCGCGGTAGTACAGCGGGTCATCGCGGTAGTACGGCCCGGGCGGAAGTACCGCTCGCAAGGCGGTAGTACAGCTCTTCTAGCGGCAGTAAAAAATTACTGCTGTGATGGAAGCGGTAGTACCGTGCCGGGGATGCACCTATGCACGCACAGGGCAACCCATCTCTAGCTGTAGTACCGTGGCTCGCCACGGTAGTACCGTAAGCCAAAGAAGTGCAAGTTTCGACAAGAAGAAAAGAACACGGCCTTTGCAATGCAACCTTCAAGCAACCGGACACACAAAAAGCTGACACACGAGGCAACTCAAACACAAGCTCGGCACAAAGAAAGTGGCAAAAGACAAAAAGGACCTGTAGCGACCCGACCCGAATGGATCAAGTCTCTGTGCTTAAGTGTCATCCCTGGATCGGTATGCTGACACACACAGTACTCGAGGATTTATAACAGAGGTAAATCACATGTATAAACAACGTAAATACTATTACCTCAATCCAAATAGCGGAAGTAACAAGGTTGTGGATTCCCATCAACACCAACAGCAAAGTTGAGTGTAGAAATCGTAACCCTAACGCATCACTTACTGTTAAATGCAAAAGTCTCGCAACATGAAAAGTTGCAGCCAAAACGGGTCAAGACATGGAATATCTTGGCAATGTAACACATAGAGAGTAATGAAAGAATAAGCTATACTACATGCATATATGGCTGGTGGAAAGCTCTATGGTTACGATTTTTATGAAAAGCCAATTTTTCCCTCTTGCAAAAGAATAAATTTATTTAACTATCATGGTGGTTGTTAAACATTGAGAATGGTTGACAACATTCTCAATCCCCATTAAAAGTACTCATTAACAACCCAACAATATTAATTAGAGTAACATGATGAGATGAACCGGATAATCCAAGAACTAGATACTCAAGATGTCCAGTTTATACACTCTGCAGAGGTTTGCGCACTTTTCCCCACAAGACTCGATCGCCTACGTTGGATTTCTCGCACTACATGATGTTTGAGAAACGGATGACCGAGACATAGTCTTTCTAAGCGCTAGCACCTTACATGTGGGTAGACCGTACACCTACTTTCCCCTACATCGCTAGTCTACCCGTAAGAGTTCGCACAACTTAATCAACTATGCTAGAGCCCATAATGGCTTGTGGCTGCACACGTAAGTTTCTAGTTTGAATAATCTCATGATCCCTTTGAGCACGGGCGGCGGTCCAAGAAATACGGCAAGTCTGATGGAAACCAGTGCCTCAATCCACCCAGATGTGTGTTTAAGTTGCCATCTTAAATAAACCATTAATTTAACAATCTCACATCTGTCATGGAATTCACTCACCCAATCCACGTCTACTAGCATAGCATGGCATAATAAGCAAACGTAGAAGTAACTCCCAAGGGTTTGATAATAAAACAGGTAATAGGTACTACCTCAACTACTTCCCATCCCACAATTTAATTAGATCCTAATCATGCAAATGTTTGAGGATAAATCTAATGCATAAAAACTGGGTATGAAAAGTATATGATCAAAGTGTTACATGCCTGCAATGTCGATGAAGATGATTCGCACTCAAAACTCTTGATAGTTCTACTCGTCACACTCCGGTCAATCTATCGCAAGCAAGCAATAGTAACCACACATAAGCAATCACTCAAAACATCGGACCGAACGAAGAAAACGATTAGGAAAACATCAAACCCAAGCAAATAACTCTTGCAACATAAAACAATTTCTAACAGTACCAAAATTATATGAATTTGGCCTTATCAGAAAGTTTAGGTCAAGAGCTTCGATTTGTAAAAAGAATCAACTCAAACGGAGTTATAAAACTCAAGTTATGATCAAACGAAGTTCAAATTCAAATCTGATCTAATTCAAATTTAAAACTTTCAAAAACATGTTTGAGTTGGATTACTGGATATAGGGAATCATAACGAGGAAGTGGGCATTGGTTTCGCTGGATTTGGATAAGCGAGTAAAAAGTTATGGCCGTTTGAGGTCCAGGGGCTAAACTGTAAATAAAACATCTACAAAGAAGTCCCTGACAAAAAAAACAGAAAAGGAAAAAGCCTATCGGCTTAACGCTTGCTAACGATAAATAAATAACGAAATCGTTCATCGTGAAGACCTAACCAAAGTGAACGTTTTCTAATTAGATCTAACTAAAAGAAAAACCGACTTAAGCCGAAAAACCAAGAAAACCGGTTCGGGTTTTGCTGGTTTTACCGGATTCATGAAGAAAAACCAGCGGCGGGCGGATCGGCCGCTCCACATCGGGCGGCGGTTCCGGCGTTCTTGGGCGGTGGCCCTGGTCGGCGAGGCGGAGGTGGCGGGGGGCGGAGTCTGGTGAGCCAGCAATGCCATGGGCGGTTCGTCGGCGGCGGCGGTTGGCGTTGTCTTGGCAGAGCGGCGGCGGCGGTGATCGCGAGGCGAGGAGGCGGCGAGATGCGTGCGGAGAAGAGGAGGCGGGGCGGGCCGAGGCTTTATAGGGAGGCGGCGAACCTCGAAGCGGAGTCCCGAGCGCTCGGCGGCGCTGGGCGGCTCTCGAGTGAGTCCCAAGACGGGACGATGGGCGAGGCGGCGGCGGAGCTGGGCTGCTGCCTGGTGGGCTGGTAAGCCCGGTCGGGAGGGGGGACGAGGTTTTTTTTATAAACCTTTTGAGACAAACAAAATAATAAAATGAAATAAGTAAAAATATATATTATATAGGCATATAATATATCACAATTTTCAGAAAAAGATTTTCTCGACATGAACATTTTATAGCATTAAATAAAATACACACAAATTCAAATAAAACAAAGAGTGCTACGCTCTAAAAATCCAATAAAACCATTTTAAAATACCAAAATTAATTCAAATTTATTTCTCTCCAATTTTCGATGTAGGGAATCATGTTACCCTATTTTCCATATTTTATTTTTGGAGAAAAATAATTTGAATAAAACTCAAATAACTCCAAATTGAAAATAAATTCAAAAGAACTTTGAATTTAATTCTTTGAAACTCCCAACTCATATTTCACATGTTTTGAAGAAGTCATTTTATCATCGCTCGTGAAAATCATTGAGTTGCATAAAGTTCCTGGGTAGGAAATATTTTCCAAATGAAATTCAAATATTTTCAACACCCCTTGTCATTTAAATAAATGGAAGAAGTCATGTCATCTTCTCTCCAGGGTTTTTGTGGTGAAAAAGAATTTGAATTCATGAAGATCAGAAAAGAAAAATGAAAGTTTGGGAAAGTCCTTTTATTCCCTCTCATTTAACTTTCAAAAAGTTTCGAATTCACTCATTTTCAGTCAATCAATCACACAACAATCAAACAAACAATCAAATCTATCTATTTATTATAACATTCCAAAATTTAGAATTTTGGGATGTTACAAAACTACCACCCTTAAAAGGAATCTCGTCCTCGAGATTCGGAGAGGCTAGCAAGAAATAGGTTAGGGTTTGGGGGTCTTCTCAAAAATCCATTGATCGTCTCCGGGTCTCGGGTGCTACCACCCTTAGAAGCATGGCTATGGTTCCATCAAAACTCATATACTCCATCCTTATTACTGACAGTGTCGGTCTTCTCAGATTGTAAGGATAATTCTTTCTCTGGGCTCTTTTGGTAGTGGCATAACCTTTTCCTCGATTCTTTTGTCCTTTCCTCTTGGTAAGGTTATTCCGAGACTGGGTCTTCTTAGTTGACGGGTCTGGCGCCAATACCAACTAACTATCGATATCTCATGGTGGTCAACAATTTAGGGTTTCTCATACAGGAAATGGGTCTGGTTGATCCTCACCGTATAACCTACGGTTGGCAAAAGCTGCCTTGTACAAGGGGAAAAAATTCTTATACCCTTCTAAGGTTTAAACAGGGTTTTGATCATCGTCTCTCTACTATAGGTAAGTCACTCAGATTTACCATCCCATATAGCAAGGCGAATAATAAGAGTAAGTCGGTATGGTGATCAATCCATCCCGCACCCAAATCATTACCTTGTACATGGTTTAGCGAATCTCGCATTCTAACACTCGGTCATCCTCACAAGCATTGCAGAATTTCTCTTGTCGATGAACCAAGTTCAGATAAATCCATTGATTCTGCAAGCCAAACAAACATCTATCGTTCCTTAACAACTCTCAGGTTTTGCGTTACTCCTATAAGATAAATGCATTGATAAAGGCATATCCTCTTCGTGGTTTTTCCTTCAAACAAGAATGTGCTTGCTTCTTGGCGAGTCCCGGGGCACGTGGGTTATAGCCCATCTCATCACTTAAAATCCTTGAACACATCATCTGGGCAATCGATCATTATCCCAACATCCAACTTCGGCATACTTAAAATCCATCCAATTGTACTGTCTCTTTTCCTTATATTTGCACCAAACTAAGACGTGATTACTCAGACTCATCATGGAGTCACACTTGCTCCATATTACCAACATTATACCTCCTTGTATCCAATAGTACTTCATCTCTTCATCCTCGTGGGATATCCCACATACCGAGATAAAATTTATACTTATGAAGTCCATACTCCACTTCGTGGAACATCATTATCCTTTCCAGGGTCAAGCATCCTTACAGGGAATATTGGCCATCTCGCATGGCACTTCTTCAAGCGGGAAACACAGAAACACATCATGAACTCCCCGCAGTCCTTGGTGACTCCAACTTGTTGGTAACTTCTCCCATGCGCTCCAAAACTCAGTATGGTCCTACAAATCTTGGGGCTAACTTTCCCTCAACTCCTAATCGTTTAACTCCTCGCAGAGGGGACACACGAAGACATGCTCTGTCTTCAATTTCATAGACTACCTCCTTGCGTTTTTGAGTCTGCACAACTCTTCTGCCAGGACTAAGCTACCTTCAGTTTATCTCGAATCAACTTAACATTCTCTTCTGACATCCTTGATCCCATTTGGTCCAAACAACCGACGGTCTCCAACTTCATCCCACATCAATGGTGTCTGGCTCCTTCTCCCATACAAAGCTTAAAAGGGCCATCTTCAAACCTGGTGAGTAGCTGTTGTTGTATGAGAACTCGCGTAAGGTAGATTATCATCACTACTAGATCCAAAATTTAGCGCACGCTCTCAACATGTCCTCGAGAATCTGATTGACTCTCTCGATTTATCCATCATGCGAGGTTGTTGGACTCTAGCCTAGTACCCAAAGTGCAGTGCGGTGATTCCAAAACTTTGAGGTAAACTGTGTTCCTCTATCTGATACGATGGTCCTCGGAACTCCATGCAGACATACGATCCTGGTCAAATACATCTTGGCCAACTTCTCACTTGTATAGGTGGTTTTCACTCGGATAAAGTGAGCCACTTTGGTCAAGCGAATCAACTACTACCCAGATAGAATCATATCCCAATCGGGTTCTAGGAAATCCGGTAATGAAATTCATGCCAAGCTTATCCCACTTCCATTCGGGTATCGGCATAGGCTGTAGTAATCCTGCTGGCTTCTGATGCTCTGCTTTTACTCTCTCCGGCATACATCACCTACGACTACATACTCCGCAATATCCTTCTTCATACCAGTCCACCAGAAACTCTCCTTCAAATCCAATTACATCTTGGTGTTTCCAGGGCGAATCGGGTATAGCGAATCGTGGGCCTCCTGAAGTATTAACTTCCTAATCTCTGCATTATTGGGTATATGTACACTGTCCTCAAACCATAAGGTGTCATGCTCATCCTTACAAAAACCTTTAGCCTTTCCTTTGCTCATCCTCTCTTTTATCTCAGCAATCTCTTTGTCATCCTTCTAAGCTTCATGGATCTTTCCCAACAATGTAGACTGAACTTCCATTGCTGCAACAAAACCTTTGGGGACAATCTCCAACCGAAGTTCCCTGAGATCCTCGGCTAACTCCTTTGGTAATCCTCTGCTTATGAGGGTATTCGTCCTTGTTTTCTTTATGGTTGTGTCCTATTTCTCCACAAAGCTTGTATGCACAAGGTTTCTTCATATCCTCTCCATAAGGCCTCAATTTCTGGGACACAAAACCAAGACTTTAACAAAGTCCACTTAAATTCTTTCCAAGTGGTTATTCCTTGCCATCCATTGATGGTTCGGTACATCCTCCACCAAGTAGTGGCACCTCTTTCAAAGCACTCAAGAGCATGCTAGTCATATCCTTTCCGGCTATAGGGTTATTCTCCATGTGATCCTCCATGTTCTGAATCCATAGGTCCGTCTTCAAATGACTCATCGATCCAGAAAATATAAGCTTATCTCCATTTATCCTCTATTGGGTCCATGGGTTTTGGGGTGGGATAAGAGAGATCGAGAGGGATGCACACAGTACAAACAGAAGTTTTGAAAGACATATTTTATTGTGGCTGTCGGAAAAACAAAAAACAAATGACAGCTCACAATCTTCGCATCTAATGTAAGTATATAACAGGGGTTGGGTCTTCTAATGGTCTATAGATCTCAACGTCATCAAACTCTTCAAGTCTTGTTCATGCCTCCAATGGCTTCTTCCGGTCATGCTTGTCCTTTTTGCCAGATCATCTTTGTTGACGTGAAATCTCTCATGACATCCTTTAATATTTCTGATAGAGGCAAAGGTGTCCCGTCTTTCGATGAGATGGTGGCTATCGTTTAGGATGAAGTCGACTTTGACGATCCGACTACGAATGTGCGAGGACGTCGCGCCTTAGCAATCGCTAAACCAACTCCGAGAGGTTATTGACCATGCCGAGCACGATCAACGACCACGAAGGTGCATTTCCTGCGAGCAAAGCGAAGAACAAGCAAGAAACTAAGATTCCAATCTGGATATTGCGAATATAAGAGGAAATCTTTATTGATCAAGGTGGGGTTCTGTGACGCCTTGGTCTGGTCGTTGAACACAAACGAAGTGCACGAAGTTGTAGCTATGGTGAGCTTTTAATCTAAGCAAAACCCAAAGTCTAAACGGTGCCCTAAGGGCTGTATATATGGAGAAAGAGGGGGGAATTTCGTGGCCCTTGGGGAAGGGGTCCGAAACCAACCCTATCTCTTGTTTCCCCACACATACGGACTCTAAAAACAGCCTATACTTATGTATTTCAAAATTACATGGGCCTGGCCCAATAATAAGGTGACACGGCACCTAGAATAGCCTCTGGATGAAGTTTATGAAGTGGCATCTTGTATATTTCGTCTAAGGCTTCATGTACTCATTATGGTGGCTTCAAAGTCCTGAAATCATCACTTGTAACTCCGTTCTTATTCCCCTTGCGCATGCCATCAACTCCATGCTTGTTCTTGCTCCAATGTTCATCCCTCTTATCCATGTCAGGCCCTTCATTTGTAAGCAGAACACATGTATCCAATTTAGGCAGCATCATATTCTCATGAACATTAGAATCATTACCAAGAAACGAAAGTACCTGATAATTTAATTGGCGTGCGCGAGCTCTAGTAATTGGTCCAGTATATGTTGTAGTAGGGGCTGTGGGTGTAACAATGGTACTAATGTCCTCATCATCCTCCCCTTCTTGAAATGAAGTCGTCCTCGACGGAAGCTCATCTTCCTCACCCAAATAAGGCTTCAAATCTGCAATGTGGAAAATGGGACTAACCCCAAAATCTGCAGGCAGCTCAAGTTTATATGCATTATCATTTATTTTCTCTAACACCTTAAAAGGACCATCAACACGTGGCATTAGCTTTGATTTGCGCAAATTAGGAAACCTATCCTTACATAAATGTAACCAAACAAGATCTCTAGGTGCAAAGACAACATGTTTTCTACCCTTATCTCCGACAAGTTTATATTTAGCATTCATACGCTCAATGTTGTCCTTAGTTAACTCATGCATTTTAAGATCAATTCAACACGTTGTTTAGCATCAAAATTAACCTTCTCCGAAGATGGAAGAGGCAACAAATCAATAGGTGCACGAGGTAGGAAACCATACACAATTTCAAAAGGGCACATCTTAGTAGTAGAATGCAATGAACGATTATAAGCAAATTCAATATGAGGCAAGCATTCTTCCCACATTTTCTTATTATTCTTCAAAACAGCCCTAAGCATAGTAGACAATGTTCTATTGACTAATTTAGTTTGTCCATCAGTTGGGGGTGACAAGTAGTACTAAAAAGCAGTTTAGTCCCCAACTTAGCCCATAAACATCTCCAAAAGTGGCTAAGGAATTTAGTATCACGATCTGAAACAATAGTATTTGGCACACCATGCAAGCGAATAATTTCTCGAAAGAACAAATCAACAACATTAACAGCATCATCGCTTTTATGACATGGTATAAAGTGTGCCATTTTCGAAAATCTATCCACGACAACAAATATGCTATCCCTCCCCTTCTTTGTTCAAGGTAAACGTAAAACAAAGTCCATAGATATATCCTCCCAAGGAACACTAGGTACAGGCAAAGGCATATATAAACCATGAGGATTGAGTCGTCACTTAGCTTTTTGACATGTAGTGCAGCGAGCAACAAAACGCTCAACATCCCGTCTCATTTTTGGCCAAAAGAAATGTGTAGCAAGTATATCCTCTGTCTTCTTCACGCCAAAGTGTCCCATTAATCCTCCTCCATGCGCCTCCTGCAATAACAAAAGACGAACAGAGCTAGCAGGAATGCATAGCTTGTTAGTACGGAACACAAAGCCATCATTAATAACGAACTTGTTCGATGTTCTTCCTTCTTTACAATTCTGCATTACATCTTTAAAATCAGCATCATGCACATATTGATCTTTGATGGTCTCCAAACCAAATATTTTGAAGTCAAGTTGTGAAAGCATAGTATAGCGACGAGACAAAGCATCAGCAATAACATTTTCTTTACCCTTCTTGTGTTTAATGACATAAGGGAAAGTCTCAATGAATTCCACCCATTTAGCATGTGTACAATTCAGTTTAGCTTGACTTTTAATATGTTTCAAAGATTCATGATCAGAATGTATAACAAATTCTTTGGGCCATAAATAATGTTGCCATGTCTCTAAAGTTCGAACAAGAGCATATAATTCTTTATCATAAGTAGAATAGTTCAGACTAGGCCCACTCAATTTTTCAGAAAAGTATGCAACAGGTTTGCCATCTTGTAATAACACACCTCTAATCCAATTCCACTAGCATCACATTCAAGCTCAAAAGTCTTATTAAACTCAGGAAGTTGGAGTAAAGGAGCATGTGTCAACTTATCTTTCAATACCATGAAGGCTTCTTCTGTGCGGTACCCCAAACAAAAGGCACATCCTTCTTTGTAAGCTCGTTGAGAGGTGCAACAATGGTGCTGAAATCTCTCACAAAACGCCTATAGAAACCAGCGAGGCCAAGAAAACTCCTCACTTGTGTGACCGTTTTGGGCTGCGGCCAACTCTCAATAGCTTCAATCTTGGCTTTATCAACTTCAATTCCCTGTGGAGTAACAACATAGCCAAGAAAAGATACTCGGTCGGTGCAAAAGGTGCACTTCCCAAGGTTACCAAACAAACGTGCATCACGTAGAGCAATAAAAACAACACGTAAATGTTCCAAATGTTCTTCCAAAGATTTGCTATAAATCAGTATATCATCAAAATAGACTACCACAAATCGTCCAATGAAAGCACGTAAAACTTCAGTCATTAGTCTCATGAAAGTACTAGGCGCATTAGTTAACCCAAAAGGCATGACTAACCACTCATATAAACCAAACTTAGTTTTAAATGTTGTTTTCCATTCATCTCCCAATTTCATATGAATTTGATGGTATCCACTATGCAAATCAACTTTGGAGAATATTGTAGAGCCACTCAATTCATCAAGCATATCATCTAGCCTAGGAATAGGATGGCGATAACGAATAGTAATATTATTAATGCCTCTACAATCAACACACATACATGACGTACCATCCTTTTTAGGCACTAGTATAATAGGAACAACACAAGGACTAAGAGATTCGCGTATATAACCTTTGTCGAGCAGCTCTGTGCTTGACGCATAATCTCCTTCGTCTCCTCTGGATTGGTACGGTATGGTGCACGGTTGGGTAGCGATGCACAGGAATTAAGTCAATTTGATGCTCAATCCCTCGAATAGGTGGTAATCCGGTGGCACGTCTTGTGGAAAGGCGTCGTGAACTCTGCAAAATGTTAGTGACAGCGAGGGGCAAAGAGGAAAACACGTCCTCGAATGAAAATAATGCCTCTTTGCACACAAAAGCATAGCAAACAAATTTGCTAAAATCTAGCTCATCAATATCAGATTTGGTGGCAAGTAAACATGCACTTTTCAATTTAATTTCGAAGCAACAGTAGATGGTTTATTATTAGGCTTCATTTGTTGCTCAAATTCTTTTGCCACAATCTGATTTTCACTCTTATTTTTCTCCTGTTTTGCTTTATTAGCTCTACTAATATCATCTTTCAAAATGGAATCAGGACACATAGGAAGCAAAGTAATATTTTTATCCTTATGAACAAGAGTATCTGATTGTTTCTACCATGGTGTCTGAATTTTTATCAAATTGCCATGGTCTACCAAGTAATAAGGAACATGCTTGCATAGGTACCACATCACAATCAACATAATCAACATATGTAGAGATACTAAAATGCACCCGAACAGTACGTGTTACCTTAACCTTGCCGCTGTTGTTGAACCATTGGATGTAGTAAGGATGTGGATGTGGTCTTGTGGTGAGAGCTAGCTTCTCCACCATCTCCATGCTAGCCAAGTTGTTGCAGCTCCCTCCATCTATGATGACGCGAATAGAACGTTCCTTCACAACTCCCTTTGTATGGAACAAATTATTCCTCTGATTTTGCTCAGCTTGTGTAGCCTGCATTCTCAAAACACGTTGAGCAACTAAACATTCATACATGTCAACATCTTCAGCAGCCATGTATTGTGTCTCATGATCAGAATCATCTCCACCGTGTTCCTCATGTGTAATAAGAGCCAAAGTCTCCTCATCATAGTCACTAGCGGACTCATACCCACCATCCTCAGTAGCAATCATCACACGCTGAGATTTGCATTCTCTCGCAAAATGTCCTCTTCCCTTACAACGACGACAAATAATATCACTTGTGTGCCCTGTTGACGCCATGGAAGAAGAAGAGCTCTGTGCAGGCCCGGCACGTGTGCTCTTGGCAGATAGTGGTGGTTGTGCTTGCTTTCTTGTATCACGGTTGGAGGTGGCACCTGAAGGAGGTGATGGTGCAGTGGAAGTAGATGATGCGTGATGTCCATGATGAAGGTCGACTTTGAAAAGTTAGTGTGCGCCAATGCACATCGATCCTGCACTTCACGTTCACTTTACAAGCAAGATGGAATAAGCAGTGATATTATTATAATCCTTATAGTCTAGAATGGTCTGAATCTCTCTATTTAATCCACCGGAAAATGTGCAAGCATAGCTTCATTCTCCTCAACAATACCACATCTAATCAAGCCGGTTTGTAATTCACGATAATATTCTTCTACCGAATTTTTCCTTGTCTTAAGCGCTGCAATTTTGAAGTAATTCACGTTGATAATATGGTGGAACCCAACGAGTACGCATAGCAGTTTTCAAAGCAGCCCAAGTAGTTGGAACATGATATAATCGACAATGTTGAGACCACCAAACACATGCAAAGCTAGTGAAAGCACAAGCAATGGCGAGAACACGTCTATCCTCGGGATATTGTAAACATGTAAATCGTTGTTCAGTTTCTAACTCCCAAGTAAGATATATATCAGGAACATATCTACCCTCAAATGGTGGAATATTCAATTTCAGTTTAGGGAGATGGTCATGATCTCATACCTGAAGGGGAGCCCTAAAATTGCCATTATTTGCATGTGGACGACCTGGTGGTTGCACGTAGTTCTGATTTTGATCAACTTCATCCTCGTAATCTCCCACATAATCATCCTCCTCCGCATCAGCAGCAGGAGCCACAAAAGTATCGACAGCAGCACCAACAGTTTGGCCAAGCGCAAGAGGGACACGGCTCGCTCGGCGGAGGGCTGTTTCATGACGTGGAGGTAGTCGTTGTTGTTGTTGTGGTTGTAGAGGTGCGTTAGGTGCAACCGGTGGTGGTGGTGGAAGGCAGCGAGCAATTCATTAAACTTGTTATCGAGCTTTGTTTGACGTCTTCTCCATGCCATCTATCTTCTCCATGGCCTCTTGAAATCTGTTTAGCACATCTTGCACTGTCCACTCATCATTTGCTGAAATTTATCATGCAACTCTTTATTCATCATGTTCTCCCGGTCAGTCTCGTTGGCTTGTGATCTGGCATGGTTAGCAGCAATAGAAACACACAAGAATATGATCCTCGGACTACTAACAAGAGGTGGTGGTGGGTGTCACAAATCCGTCAAGCAAATCTCAAATTCTTACGGTTCTTACCCAAGCGGCGGTTATCGGCAACCGTTGTAGTCAAAACTCTCAAAGCTTGGATAGAGCGATTGCGGGGAGAGTCAAGCATACGGCGTAGATGTATGTGGAGCTGGGAAGGCTTATAATATGGTAGCAAAAGGGTCAGTAATAATCAATTCAGAGATGCAAAGTTGAATAAGCGCTCAACAGACGATCTTGTCTTTGGTCCTAGGCTAGACCGTGCTAGAGACGCGAGCCTAGAACACTAACAAAATCACGGCGCTGCACGTAAACAAGGGAGGAGCACACTTTGAATTTTTTCTCTCTTTTTTTTTTCTTTTTTTTGCTCTGCAACAATTTTTTTTCGAAAAAGTCTACAAATGGTCTAAAAACGCCTAGCGAAATTTTCGGACTTAGTTTTTTTTGAATTTGGAACTATTTTTCTCTGCGGGTAACACGGAAGTTGGGGAGTCCTTCTCTGTCACGACTTGGAGTATGGCGTGATCTGGAAATCAAAACAAAGCAACAATTCTTGGACTCGGACTAGGGTGGTGGCGAGATGAATCTGGTGGAATCTCCATTGGTGGCGGAGATGAATCTGGTGGAACTTCGGTTGGTGGCGGATATATGTTGTAGGTGGACTCGGATTGGCGTGATGGCGGCGGATATGTGGTGGCATATATGGACTAGGATTGGCGGTGAATATGTGGTGGTGGTATATGGCGGTGGTGATGAAGTTGGTGCGATGGTGGTATATGGCGAAGAACGATGATCTTCATGGTGGTGATATATGGCGCGGCGACGTGACAACCTGTGAACAGAACTCGAAACTCTAAAGGACTAGACTCTAAGACCAACAACTTGACACGACGATGCGACCGCAAATTCAACAAAGCAAATACAGAAAAGATTATGCAAAGGCTCAAATTGGTTCGGATGGGATGAACTAACCCTAATTTTTTTGGCTTTTTCGTGGACTATAGGTATGAAGAACAAACTCGATCTAAACTATGAAAACGTAAAATCTCACGAGCAACACGGAAATCTGATATCACTTGATAGAGGCAAAGGTGTCCCGTCTTTTGATGAGATGGTGGCTATCGTTTAGGATGAAGTCGACTTTGACGATCCAACTACTGAGCGTGCGAGGGCGTCGCGCCTTAGCAATCGCTAAACCAACTACGAGAGGTTATTGACCACATTTGGAGCATGATCAACGACCACGAAGTTACATTTCTGTGAGGCAAACAAAGAACAAGCAAGAAACTAAGATTGCAATCTGGATATTGCGAATATAAGAGAAAGCTTTATTGATCAAGGTGGGGTTACGTGGCGCCTTGGTGCAGTCGTTGAACACAAGCGAAGTCTTGTGAAGTTGCAGCTATGGCGAACTTTTAATCTAAGCAAAACCCAAAGTCTAAGCGGTGCCCTAAGGGCTGTATATATGGAGAAAGAGGGGAATTTCGTGGCCCTTGGGAAGGGTCCAAAACCAACCCTATCTCTTGTTTCCCCACATACGGACTCTAAAACAGCCTATACTTATGTATTTCGAAATTACATGGGCTGGCCCAATAATAAGGTGTGAGCACCTAGAATAGCCTCTGGACGAAGTTTATGAAGTGGCATCTTGTATATTTCGTCTAAGGCTTCATGTACTCATTATGGTGGCTTCAAAGTCCTGAAATCATCACTTGTAACTCCGTTCTTATTCCCCTTGCGCATGCCATCAACTCCATGCTTGTTCTTGCTCCAATGTTCATCCCTCTTATCCATGTCAGGCCCTTCATTTGTAAGCAAAACAAATGTATCCAATTTAGGCAGCATCATATTCTCATGAACATTAGAATCATTACCAAGAAAGCGAAAGTACGATAATTTAATTGGCGTCTTGTGAGCTCTAGTAATTGGTCCGATATATGTTGTAGTAGGGGTTGTGGGTGTAACAATGGTATGAAGTCCTCATCAATTTACGGGGTTGCATTCCAAACTTACGGGTTTCAACATCCTTGGCATGAACCATGATCCCTCATCCTTGAGTTCTCGCGAATCTTTGATGTATCAAGGTTTGGCTCCTCTAGCAGCTACTTTAATCTTACGGGACACTGGGTTCTTCACGAACTTCCTCCTTGTCAATTATGACTTCTGCATATCCACCTAAACTTCTTGATGTAATACTCGGATCACGGTGATGCACCGGCTATGTTAAAGCGCATCCTTCACGACAGATGCTCCTTGACCTTCTACCATCAATCCTTCCATGCATATGCATGCTTAACTCAAGACGGTGACATTAGCATAAGCGGCGATAACATCATGGATAGCGTGTTTACGCTCTTGTCATTTCCATGAGCTATCTCTCCATAGTTGATATCTCACCTTTAGGGTTTCTTGACAAAACTTTGAGTTTCTAACTCTCCATGTTCTGGTCTTACTCCAATACACCTTGATCTCGGGTATTGATAACTTCCATAGTCTGCCAAATTCCATAAACGTAACCTTCCTAGGTCATAAAATCTGGGAATTCTTCAGAGCCTTCAAATTCTCCTAGTCTTCAGAGTCTTCACCGTTGTAGTTTCCATCAGTGTAATGCACGATAAAATCCTCTTTATTCCAAAGTGGTCTTAGTTGTCCGATATCTTGTACTTCTTGGAGTGGTCTCATCTGCCGAATCTTCATGTGGTCAAAAGGGGAAAGGGGTATAGTCTCACTAAATGGAATTTTTGAATAAGCTCAGAAGAGAAGAGAGGTAAAAGATCTTTTTGAAAATGAAGTTGTAGAGAAAAATCTTTCCTATGGGCTTGTCAGTTTCTAGGGTCACGTCCTACAACCAACATGTGCTCTGATACCATCTTGTAGCGACCCGACCGAATGGATCAAGTCTCGTGGCTTAAGTGTCATCCCGGATCGGTATCTTTGACACACACAAGATACTCGAGGATTTATAACAGAGGTAAATCACATGTATAAACAATGTAAATACTATTACCTCAATCCAAATAGTGGAAGTAACAAGGTTGTGGATTCCCATCAACACCAACGACAAAGTTGAGTGTAGAAATCGTAACCCTAACGTATCACTTACTGTAAATGCGAAAAGTGCGCAACATGAAAAGTTGCAGCCGAAACGGGTTGACACATGGAATATCTTGGCAATGTAACACATAGAGAGTAATGAAAGAATAAGCTATACTACATGCATATATGGCTGGTGGAAAGCTCTATGGTTCTGATTTTTGCGAAAAGCCAATTTTCCCTCTTGCAAAAGAATAAATTTATTTAACTATCATGGTGGTTGTTAAACATTGAGAATGGTTGACAGCATTCTCAATCCCCATTAAAAGTACTCATTAACAACCCAACAATATTAATTAGAGTAACATGATGAGATCAACCGGATAATCCAAGAACTAGATACTCAAGATGTCCATAACAGGGGACACGACTAACCATGATTAGTTTATACACTCTGCAGAGGTTTGCGCACTTTTCCCCACAAGACTTGATCGCCTCAGTTGGATTTCTCGTGACTACATGATGTTTGAGAAGCGGATGACCGAGACATAGTCTTTCGAAGCGCTAGCACCTTACATGTGGGTGAGCCGGTACACCTACTTTCCCCTACATCGCTAGTCTACCCGTAAGAGTTTGCACAACAATCAACTATGCAGAGCCCATAATGGCTTGTGGCTGCACGTAAGTTTCTAGTTTGAATAATCTCATGATCCCTTTGAGCACAGGTGGCGGTCAGAAGAAATCTGAGCAAGTCTGATGGAAACTAGGTGCCTCAATCCACCCGGATGTGTGTTTAAGTTGCCACCTTAAATAAACCATTAATTTAACAATCTCACATCTGTCATGGAATTCACTCACCCAATCCACGTCTACTAGCATAGCATGGCATAATAAGCAAACTTAGAAGTAACTCCCAAGGGTTTGATAATAAAGCAGGTAATAGGTACTACCTCAACTACTTCCCATCCCACAATTTAATTAGATCCTAATCATGCAAATGTTTGAGGATAAATCTGATGCATAAAAACTGGGTATGAAAAGTATATGATCAAAGTGTTACTTTCCTGCAATGTTGATGAAGATGATTCGCACTCAAAACTCTTGATAGTTCTACCCGTCACACTCCGGTCAATCTATCGCAAGCAAGCAATAGTAACCACACATAAGCAATCACTCAAAACATCGGACCGAACGAAGAAAACAATTCGGAAAACATCAAACGCAAGCAAATAACTCTTGCAACGTAAAACAATTTCTAATAGTACCAAAATTATATGAATTTGGCCTTATCAGAAAGTTTAGGTCAAGAGTTTCGATTTGCAAAAAGAATCAACTCAAACGGAGTTATAAAACTCAAGTTATGATCAAACGAAGTTCAAATTCAAATCTGATCTAATTCAAATTTTAAACTTTCAAAAACATGTTTGAGTTGGATTACTGATGGAGGGAATCATAACGAAGAAGTGGGCATTGGTTTCGTTGGATTTGGATAAGCGAGTAAAAAGTTATGGCCGTTTGAAGTCCAGGGGCTAAACTGTAAATAAAACATCTACAAAGAAGTCCCTGACAAAAAAAACAGAAAAGGAAAAAGCCTATCGAGCGAACGCTTGCTAATAGTAAATAAATAACGGAATCGTTCAATGTGAAGACCTAACCAGCGAATGTTTTCTAATTAGATCTAACTAAAAGAAAAACCGACTTAAGCTGAAAAAACCAAAGAAAACTGGTTCGGGTTTTCTTGGTTTTACCGTTCATGAAGAAAAACCAGCGGCGGCGGATCGGCCGGCTCGACAGATCAGGCGGCGGCGGCTCGGCGTTCTTAGAAGGCGTGGCCTGGGTCGTGATGAGGAGGCGGAGGGCGGCGGCGGAGGTGGAGGTGGCGTAGTGGCGGAGTGTGAGCAGCAATGGCCAGCGGTTGGCGTTGTCTTGGGCGGTTATGGGCGATTCTGAGGCGGTCAGCGAGGAGGCGAGATCTGTGTGGGAGAAGAGGAGGCGGGCGGGCCGAGGCTTTATAGGGAGGCGGCGAACCTCGAAGCGGAGTCCCGAGGCACGGCTGGCTGGCGGCTCTCGAGTGAGTCCCTTGCAGGGGCGATGGGCGGCGGCGGAGCTGGACCACGACTTTGGCGAGGTGGGCCGGCCCGGTCGAGGGGACGAGTTTTTTATAAACCTTTTCCAGACAAACAAAATAATAAAATGAAATAAGTAAAAAATATATATTATATAGGCATATAATATATCAAAATTTTCAGAAAAAGATTTTGTACGACATGAACATTTTTATAGCATTAAATAAAATACACACAAATTCAAATAAAACAAAGAGTGCTTCGCTCTAGAAAATCCGGTAAAAACCATTTTAAAATACCAAAATTAATTCAAATTTATTTCTCTCCAATGTTAGATGTAGGGAATCATGTTACCCTATTTTCCATATATTTTATTTTTGGAGAAAAATAATTTGAATAAAACTCAAATAACTCCAAATTGAAAATAAATTCAAAAGAACTTTGAATTTAATTCTTTGAAACTCCCAACTCATATTTCACATGTTTTGAAGAAGTCATTTTATCTTCGCTCGTGAAAATCATTGAGTTGCATAAAGTTCCTGGGTTGGAAATATTTTCCAAATGGAATTCAAATATTTTCAACACCCCTTGTCATTTAAATAAATGGAAGAAGTCATGTCATCTTCTCTCCAAGGTTTTTGTGGTGAAAAAGAATTTGAATTCATGAAGATCAGAAAAGAAAATGAAAGTTTGGGAAAGTCCTTTTATTCCCTCTCATTTAACTTTCAAAAAGTTCCGAATTCACTCATTTTCAGTCAATCAATCACACAACAATCAAACAAACAATCAAATCTATCTATTTATTATAACATTCCAAAATTTAGAATTTTGGGATGTTACAGGACCAAACATGAAACACAACTTCTCCAAAGAGAGGGCGGTGGCCTGAGCCACCTATGTTTGAATCAAATGGTATGGCACCGCGAAGAATTATCCTTAGGCCCATGACCAAAACTCGTCTTTGAAGCACAAATACCATAAAAAATGGCTAGTGTGAAAGAGTTGATCAATTTATGCATAATGGGGGGAGGGAGAGTTCATTGAGAGAACAACACTCCCCCTATGTCCATGCCTACACCTAAATAAGGCATCAAGATGAGTATGGCGGGGTGTGGAAGGGTTCAAGCCACATTGCTCGAATCAATGATATCTTTCTTCATCCAAGGGCTTCGTGAAGATATCTGCAAGGTTAAGTGTTGACATAGTTGAGCTCGATCTCCCCTCGCCTAATGTGATCCCGGATAAAGTGATACAGAATATCAATATGCTTCGTCTTGAAGTGTTGAACCGGGTTGAGAGAAATCTTGATGGCACATTCATTGTCACACCAAAGAGGCACTTTGCCACAAATGACACCGTAATCCTTTAAAGTTTGCCTCATCCATAGAAGTTGTGCACAACAACTACCGACGGCCACATACTCCGCTTCGGTGGACGAGAGAGACACACAACTTTGCTTCTTAGAAGACCAACTCACCAAGGAGCAAACAAGGAATTGGCACCCTCCGAAAGTTGACTTCCTATCCACTTTGTCTCCCGCCCATTCCGAGTCCGAAAAGCCCACAAGGTTGAAGTTAGCTCCTCTTTGGTACCATAAGCCAAAGTTTTGGGCATGAGCCAAATATTGAAAGATTCGCTTGACCGCCACAAACTGACTTTCCTTAGGCGCGGCTTGAAACCGTGCACAAATTCCCACACTCAACATGATATACCTTTTGATCCACCGCTTTACCATTGGGATCTTGTTGGGGAACGCAGTAATTTCAAAAAAATTCCTACGCACACGCAAGATCCATCTAGGTGATGCATAGCAACGAGAGGGGAGAGTGTTGTCCATGTACCCTCGTAGACCGAAAGCGGAAGCGTTATATCAACGCGGTTGATGTAGTCGTGTATCTTCACGATCCAACCGATCCTAGCACCGAACATACGACACCTCTGTGTTCAGCACACGTTCAGCTCAATGACGTCCCTCGTACTCTTGATCCAGTTGAGGCCGAGGGAGAGTTCCCTCAGCACGACGGCGTGGCGACGGTGATGATGAAGTTACCGGCGCAGGGCTTCACCTAAGCACTACGATGATATGACCGAGGTGTGTAACTGTGGAGGGGGGCACCGCACACGGCTAAAAGATCAACTTGTGTGTCTATGGGGTGCCCCCTCCCCCGTATATAAAGGAGTGGAGGAGGGGGAGGGCCGACCCTCTCATGGCGCGCCCAAGGGGGGAGTCCTACTCCCGGTGGGAGTAGGATTCCCCTTTCCCTAGTTGGAGTAGGAAAGGAAGGAAGGAGGAGAGAGGGAGAAGGAAACGGGGGCCGGCCCCCACCAAAATTAGGATTGGGCTTGGGGGGAGCGCTCCCCCACCTTGGCCGCATCCTCCTCTCTCCCACTAAGGCCCAATAAGGCCCATAGACTCCCCGGGGGGTTCCGGTAACCCCCCGATACTCCCGTAAATGCCCGAACTCAGCCGGAACCATTCCGATGTTCAAACATAGCATTCCAATATATCAATCTTTTATGTCTCGGCCATTTCAAGACTCCTCGTCATGTCCGTGATCACATCCGGGACTCCAAACAACCTTCGGTACATCAAAACACATAAACTCATAATAAAGATCGTCATCAAACGTTAAGCGTGCGGACCCTACGGGTTCGAGAACTATGTAGACATGACCGAGACTCATCTCCGGTCAGTAACCAATAGCGGAACCTGGATGCTCATATTGGTTCCTACATATTCTATGAAGATCTTTATCGGTCAAACCGCATAACAACATCGTTGTTCCTTTGTCATCGATGCGTTACTTGCGAGATTCGATCGTCGGTATCTCAATACCTAGTTCAATCTCGTTACGGCAAATCTCTTTACTCGTTAAGTAATGCATCATCCGTAATAACTCATTAGTCACATTGCTTGCAAGGCTTATAGTGATGTGCAATACCGAGAGGGCCCAGAGATACCTCTCCGAGCAATCGGAGTGACAAATCCTAATCTCGATCTATGCCAACTCAACAAACACCATCGAGAGACACTGTAGAGCATCTTTATAATCACCCGATTCGTTGTGACATTTGATAGCACACTAAGTGTTCCTCCGGTATTCGGGAGTTGCATATTTTCATAGTCATAGGAACATGTATAAGTTATGAAGAAAGCAATAACAATAAACTAAACGATCATCGTGCTAAGATAACGGATGGTTCAAGTCAATCACATCATTCTCTAATGATGTGATCCCGTTCATCAAATGACAACCCTTGTCCATGGCTAGGAAACTTAACCATCTTTCATCAATGAGTTAGTCAAGTAGAGGCATACTAGTGACACTCTGTTTGTCTATGTATTCACACATGTACTAAGTTTCCGGTTAATACAATTCTAGCATGAATAATAAAAATTTATCATGATATAAGGAAATATAAATAACAACTTTATTATTGCCTCCAGGGCATATTTCCTTCAGTCTCCCACTTGCACTAGAGTCAATAATCTAGATTACATAGAAATGATTCTAACACCCATGGAGTCTTGGTGATGATCATGTTTTGCTCATGAGAGAGGCTTAGTCAACAGGTCTGTAACATTCAGATCCGTATGTATCTTGCAAATCTCTATGTGTCCCTCCTTGACTTGATCGCGGATGGAATTGAAGCGTCTCTTGATGTGCTTGGTTCTCTTGTGAAATCTGGATTCCTTTGCCAAGGCAATTGCACTAGTATTGTCACAAAAGATTTTCATTGGACCCGATGCACTAGGTATGACACCTAGATCGGATATGAACTCCTTCATTTCCTGCTTCCGAAGCAGCTAGGTACTCCGCTTCACACGTAGATCCCGCCAAGACGCTCTGCTTGGGCGCACCAACCGGCGGCTCCACCATTCGGTAAAAATCGTATCCGGTTTGTGACTTAGAGTCATCCGGATCGGTGTCAAAGCTTGCATCGGCGTAACCATTTGACGAGCTCTTTGTCACCTCCATAAGCGAAACATATCCTTAGTCCTTTCCGGTATTTCATGATGCTCTTGACCGTTGTCCGTTGATCCACTCTGGATTACTTTGGTACCTCCTGCTAAACTAATAGCAAGGCACACATTAGGTGCGGTACACAGCATTGCATACATGATAGAACCTATGGCTAAAGCATACGGAATGACTTTCATTTCTCTCTATCTTCTGCAGTGGTGGGGCATTGAGTGCATCTCAACTTCACGCCTTGTAACACGAGCAAGAACCCTTTCTTTGCTTGATCCATTTGAACTTCTTCAAAACTTTTTCAAGGTATGTGCTTTGTGAAAGTCAATTAAGCGTCTTGATCTATCTCTATAGATCTTGGCGCCCAATATATAAGCAGCTTCACCGCGGTCTTTCATTGAAAAAATTCTTATTCAAGTATCCTTTTATGCTATTTAGAAATTCAGTATCATTTCCAATCAACAATACATCATCCACATATAATATCAGAAATGCTACAGAGCTCCCACTCACTTTCTTGTAAATACACGCTTCTCCAAAAGTCTGTATAAAACCATATGCTTTGATCACACTATCAAAGCTAATATTCCAACTCCGAGATGCTTGCACCAGTCCATAAACGGATCACTGGAGCTTACACACTTTGTTAGCACCTTTTGGATCGACAAAACCTTATGGTTGCATCATATACAACTCTTCTTTAAGATATCCATTAAGGAATGCAGTTTTGACATCCATTTGCCAAATTTCATAATCATAAAATGCGGCAATTGCTAACATGATTCGGACGGACTTAAGCATCGCTATGGGTGAGAAGGTCTCATCATACTCAAGTCCTTGAACTTGTCGAAAACCTTTCGCAACAAGTCGAGCTTTGTAGACAATAACATTACTGTCAGCGTCAGTCTTCTTCTTGAAGATCCATTTATTCTCTATGGCTTGCCGATCATCGTGCAAGTCAACCAAAGTCCACACTTTGTTCTCATACATGGATCCCATCTCAGATTTCATTGCCTCAAGCCATTTTGCGGAATCTGGGCTCATCATCGCTTCCTCATAGTTCGTAGGTTCGTGATGGTCAAGTAACATGACCTCCAGAACAGTATTACCGTACCACTCTGGTGCAGATCTTACTCTGGTTGACCTACGAGGTTCGGTAGTAACTTGATCTAAAGTTTCATGATCATCATCATCAGCTTCCTCACTAATTGGTGTAGGCATCACTGGAACTGATTTCTGTGATGAACCGTTTTCCAATTCGGGAGAAGGTACAATTACCTCATCAAGTTCTACTTTCCTCCCACTCACTTCTTTCGAGAGAAACTCCTTCTCTAGAAAGGATCCATTCTTAGCAACAAAGATCTTGCCTTCAGATTTGTGATAGAAGGTGTACCCAACAGTTTCCTTTGGGTATCCTATGAAGATACATTTCTCCATTTAGGTTCGACCTTATCAGGTTGAAGCTTTTTCACATAAGCATCACAACCCCAAACTTTAAGAAACGACAGCTTAGGTTTGCCAAACCACTGTTCATATGGTGTCGTCTCAACGGATTTAGATGGTGCCCTTTTTAACATGAATGCAACTGTCTCTAATGCATAACCCCAAAACGATAGTGGTAAATCGGTAAGAGACATCATAGATCGCACCATATCTAATAAAGTACGGTTATGACGTTCGGACACACCATTTCGCTGTGGTGTTCCCGGTGGCGTGAGTTGCGAAACTATTCCACATTGTTTCAAATGAATACCAAACTCGTAACTCAAATATTCACCTCCACGATCAGATCGTAGAAACTTTATTTTCTTGTTACGATGATTTTCCACTTCACTTTGAAATTCTTTGAACTTTTCAAATGTTTCAGACGTATGTTTCATCAAGTAGATATACCCATATCTGCTCAAATCATCTGTGAGTGTCAGAAAATAACGATACCCGCCACGAGCCTCAACACTCATTGGACCGCATACATCAGTATGTATTATTTCCAATAAGTCAGTTGCTTGCTTCATTGTTCCGGAGAACGGAGTCTTAGTCATCTTGCCCATGAGGCATGGTTCGCAAGCATCAAGTGATTCATAATCAAGTGATTCCAAAAGCCCATCAGCATGGAGTTCCTTCATGCGCTTTACACCAGTATGACCTAAATGGCAGTGCCACAAATAAGTTGCATTATCATTATTAACTTTGCATCTTTTGGCATCAATGTTATGAATATGTGTATCACTACGATCGAGATTCAATAACCATTTATATTGAGTGTATGACCATAGAAGGTTTTATTCATGTAAATAGAACAACAATTATTCTTTGACTTGAATAACCGTATTGCAATAAACATGATCCAATCATATTCATGCTCAATGCAAACACCAAATAACATTTATTTTAGGTTCAACACTAATCCCGAAGGTAAAGGGAGTGTGTGATGGTGATCTTATCAACCTTGGAATCACTTCCAACACAAATCATCACCTCGCCCTTAACTAGTCTCTGTTTATTTTGCAACTCCCGTTTCGAGTTACTACTCTTAGCAACTGAACCAGTATCAAATACCGAGGGTTTGCTATAAACACTAGTAAAGTACACATCAATAACATGTATATCCAATATACCTTTGTTCACTTTTCCATCCTTCTTATCCGCCAAGTATCTAGGGCAGTTCCACTTCCAGTGACCATTTCCTTTGAAGTAGAAGCACTCAGTTTCAGGCTTGGGTCTAGCTTTGGGCTTCTTCATGGGAGTGGCAACTTGCTTGCCATTCTTCTTGAAGTTCCCTTTCTTTCCCTTTGCCCTTTTCTTGAAACTAGTGGTTTTGTTAACCATCAACACTTGATGCTTTTTCTTGATTTCTACCTTCGCCGATTTCAGCATTGCGAAGAGCTTGGGAATCGTTTCCGTTATCCCTTGCATATTATATTTCATCACGAAGTTCTAGTAACTTGGTGATAGTGACTAGAGAATTCTGTCAATCACTATCTTATCGGGAAGATTAACTCCCACTTGATTCAAGTGATTGTAGTAATCAGACATTCTGAGCACATGCTCACTCGTTGAACTATTCTCCTCCATCTCGTAGGCAAAGTACTGTCAGAGGTCTCATACCTCTTAACACGGGCATGAGTATGAAATACCAATTTCAACTCTTGGAACATCTCATATGCTCCATGGCGTTCAAAACGTTTTTGAAGTCCCGGTTCTAAGCCGTAAAGCATGATGCACAAAAACTATCAAGTAGTCATCATACCGAGCATTGTCAAATGTTCATAACGTCTGCATCTGCTCTTGCAATAGGTCTGTCACATAGCGGTGCATTAAGGACATAATTCTTCTGTGCAGCAATGAGGATAATCCCCAGATCACGGACCAAGTCCGCATCATTGCTACTATCATCTTTCAACTTATTTTTCTCTAGGAACGCATTAAAATTCAACGGAACAACAACGCGGGCCATTTATCTACAACAACATAGACATGCAAAATACTATCAGGTACTAAGTTCATGATGAATTAAAGTTCAATTAATCATATTACTTAAGAACTCCCACTTAGATATACATGCCTCTGATCATCTAAGTGATCACGTGATCCATATCAACTAAACCATGTCCGATCATCACGCGAGATGGAGTAGTTTTAAATGGTGAACATCACTATGTTGATCATATCTACTATATGATTCACGCTCGACCTTTCGGTCTCAGTGTTCCGAGGCCATATCTGCATATGCTAGGCTTGTCAAGTTTAACCCGAGTGTTATGCATGTGCAAAACTGGCTTGCACCCGTTGTATGCGAATGTAAAGCTTATCACACCCGATCATCACGTGGTGTCTCGGCACGACGAACTGTCGCAACGGTGCATACTCAGGGAGAACACTTATACCTTGAAATTTAGTGAGAGATCATCTTATAATGCTACCACCGATCTAAGCAAAATAAGATGCATAAAGGATAAACATCACATGCAATCAACATAAGTGATATGATATGGCCATCATCATCTTGTGCCTTTGATCTCCATCTCCAAAGCACCGTCAAGATCACCATCTTCACCGACTTGACACCTTGATCTCCATCGAAGCATCGTTTTCGTCTCGCCAACTATTGTTTCTACGACTATCGCTACCGCTTAGTGATAAAATAAAGCAATTACATGGCGGTTGCATTTCATACAAAAAAGCGACAACCATATGGCTCCTGCACGTTGCCGATAACTGTGTTACAAAACATGATCATCTCCTACACCAATTTATATAATCACGTCTTGACCATATCACATCACAACATGCCCTGCAAAAATAAGTTAGACGTCCTCTACTTTGTTGTTGCAAGTTTTACGTGGCTGCTACGGGCTTAGCAAGAACCGTTCTTACCTACGCATCAAAACCACAACGATTTTTCGTCAAGTTTGCTGTTTTAACCTTCAACAAGGACCGGGCGTAGCCACACTCGATTAAACTAAAGTTGGAGAAACAGACACCCACTAGCCACCTGTGTGCGAAGCACGTCGGTAGAACCAGTCTCGCGTAAGCGTACGCGTAACGTCGGTCTGAGCCGCTTCATCCAACAATACCGCTGAGACATGCTGGTAAGCAGTATGACTATTATCGCCCACAACTCTTTGTGTTCTACTCGTGCATATAACATATACGCATAGACCTGGCTCGGATGCCACTGTTGGGGAACACATTAATTTTAAAAAAATCCTACGCACACGCAAGGTCCATCTAGGTGATGCATAGCAACGAGAGGGTAGAGTGTTGTCCACGTACCCTCATAGACCGAAAGAGGAAGCATTATATCAACGCGGTTGATGTAGTCATACATCATCACGATCCGGCCGATCCTAGCACCAAACGTATGGCACCTCCGTGTTCAGCACATGTTCAGCTCGATGACGTCCCTCGTACTCTTGATCCAGTTGAGTCCGAGGGAGAGTTCCATCAGCACGACGGCGTGGCGACGGTGATGATGAAGTTACCGGCGCAGGGCTTCGCCTAAGCACTACGATGATATGACCGAGGTGTGTAACTGTGGAGGGGGGCACCGCACACGGCTAAAAGATCAACTTGTGTGTCTATGGGGTGCCCCCTCCCCCGTATATAAAGGAGTGGAGGAGGGGGAGGGCCGGCCCTCTCATGGCGCGCCCAAGGGGGGAGTCCTACTCCCGGTGGGACTAGGATTCCCGTTTCCCTAGTTGGAGTAGGAGAGGAAGGAAGGAGGAGAGAGGAAGAAGGAAAGGGGGGCCGGCCCCCACCCAATTCGGATTGGGTTGGGGGGGCACCTTGGCCGCCTCCTCCTCTCTCCCACTAAGGAGCAATAAGGCCCATAGACTCCCCCGGGGGTTTCGGTAACCCCCCGGTACTTCGGTAAATGCCCGAACTCACCCGGAACCATTCCGATGTCCAAACATAGCATTCCAATATATAGATCTTTTATGTCTCGACCATTTCAAGACTCCTCGTCATGTCCGTGATCACATCCGGGACTCCGAACAACCTTCGGTACATCAAAACACATAAACTCATAATACCGATCGTCAAGCGTGCGGACCCTATGGGTTCGAGAACTATGTAGACATGACCGAGACTCATCTTCGGTCAATAACTAATAGCGGAACCTGGATGCTCATATTGGTTCCTACATATTCTACGAAGATCTTTATCGGTCAAACCGCATAACAACATACGTTGTTCCCTTTGTCATCGGTATGTTACTTGCCCGAGATTCGATCGTTGGTATCTCAATACCTAGTTCAATCTCGTTACCGGCAAGTCTCTTTACTTGTTCCATAATGCATCATCCCGTAACTAACTCATTAATCACATTGCTTGCAAGGTTTATAGTGATGTGCATTACCGAGAGGGCCCAGAGATACCTCTCCAGACAATTGGAGTGACAAATCCTAACCTTGATCTATGCCAACTCAACAAACACCATCGGAGACAATTTGAGAGCATCTTTATAATCACCCGATTCTGTTTGTGACATTTGATAGCACACTAAGTGTTCCTCCGGTATTCGGGAGTTGCATAATCTCATAGTCATAGGAACATGTATAAGTTATGAATAAAGCAATAGCAACAAACTAAACGATCATCGTGCTAAGCTAACGGATGGGTCAAGTCAATCACATCATTCTCTAATGATCTGACCCCATTCATCAAATGACAACCCTTGTCCATGGCTAGGAAACTTAACCATCTTTGAACAACGAGCTAGTCAAGTAGAGGCATACTAGTGACACTCTGTTTGTCTATGTATTCACACATGTACTAAGTTTCCGGTTAATACAATTCTAGCATGAATAATAAACATTTATCATGATATTAGGAAATATAAATAACAACTTTATTATTGCCTCTAGGGCATATTTCCTTCAGGTCTATGTCAAGTTGGCATTTGACGGGCATTGGAGTGGAAGCCAACTTGACATCACTTAGCTTGAATCTCTTGAGCATGTCTTGAGTGTATTTGGCTTGGTTGATGAATGTTCCTTCTCTTCTTTGCTTGACTTCGTACCCGAGAAAGAACTCAACTCTCCCATCATGGACATCTTGAACTTTGAGGTCATGAGAGCGGCAAATTCCTCATTGAAAGCTTTGTTAGGGGAACCAAAGATAATATCATCAACATATAGTTGGAACACAAACAACTCCCCTTTGACCTTCTTAGTAAAAAGAGTGTGGTCGATTTTGCCAATTTCAAACCCACGATCTTGCAATAACTCGGTAAGGTGGTCATACCACACACGTGGGGCTTGTTTAAGGCCATAGAGTGCCTTATCGAGTTGGTACACATGATCGGGGAAATAGAGGATCCTCGAACCCGGGGGGTTGTTTGACATACACCAACTCATTAATAGGACCATTAAGAAAAGCACTCTTCACATCCATTTGTTGCAACTTGAAGTTATGATGTGAAGCATAAGCAATCAACAAGCAAATAGATTCAAGGCGAGCAATTGGAGCAAAGGTTTCTGTCAGGACCCCGATCCTAAGTCACACCGATCTAGCATGTAACACATCATATCACTTTGCGGCCTCACGCACGGTATTCCCACGGTGTCGCCTTACCATGGCCGGGACCGTTTGCGTCTTTTGGCTCACGTATATGATAGTGTCGCTAGCATCCATATGACAAAGAACCGGGCCGACATGGCTAGTCGTGAACCCAAAGCGGCGCTAACCTATGGGGACAGCATACATGAATCACATCGAGCATGTCGGTCATCAACGTATATATTCGGGCTGTAGCTTGGGCTATGAGGACTCCGGTATCCCGGCTGTAGCAGAGCTAGGCAGGACTCGAATAACACCGCGTGACATTTCCCGAAGGACGGACATAAGGCGAAGTGAAACACATGCCGCCGATCAAGTGTCCAAGCGGTAGTCTTTGGGCTAGCGAGGACTCGGTGAACCGGGCTGAAGCGGACTACTATCGCTCGAAGCACGAGACTACATTTCCCCATATGAGAGGCTGCCAAGGATAAACAACTAGTTTGTCGGATCCCACACATACCAAGCATTTCAAACATACACACATTATACTTGATATGCGTAGATACAACATGGCATCACAACATAACTCTATGACTCAGATATTATCAATAGGCTCAGAGGCGAGATATTACAAACATGGGTCTCATGACCCAACACTCGAAACATACAAGTCAAAGCACAAGCGGAAGCTAAACATGTCCGAATACTGAGACAACTATAAATGGAAAAGGTGAGAAGCGACTATCTACCGAGATCTGCCGAGGCACAAGATCGTGGTGAGGTAACAAGCTAAGCGTCGAAGTCCAAGCGGAACTACTAGCGAGGCCGCGTCTCTCTGCAAAAACATAGAATAGGCAACGTGAGTACAATTGTACTCAGCAAGACTTACATCGAACTAACTACATATGCATCATTATCAAAAGGGGTGGTGGAGTTTGATTGCAGCAAGCCAGCTTTGACTCGGTGGCTATCCTGAACTACATTGCAAGTAACTCTTTTGAGGTGGCGCACGAGTCCACATATTCACCATATCAATACACCACTATGGACCGCTCCGTCTCCCTACGAGAACGCCATCCATAGCACTCACGCTTATCTTGCGCATTTTAGAGTATCCACTTTCACTTGTCTATGAACCGATATAGGCAACCCGAAGTCCTTCTCCGTGGACACGGCTATTGAATAGATCATATTAAACCTGCAGGGTGTACTTCTTCACACGCTCTCACCACTTACCGCGTTTACACGACATGTACTCGGCAACCTTCAAGCGGAAGCCCAGCGTGGGTGTCGGCCACGCCTACCTAAACACTCAAGTCCCTAGTCCGGGTTTATCGCCTATTCGGGTTCCATCCGCAGGAGTCGGCGAGGTTTCCCATACAGCCCCGAGCGATGTGTGCGGGGTTCCCGAGATACCAAGCGGGCACTTTCGGTACACGGGCCACGGTGCCTACCGCAACACAACCCACCCCTAAGGTCAGCGTTGCGTCATTGACATGCTACAAACACGAAACTACTTGCAACTCCGGATGAGGACAAGGGTGGTCAAGAAGCCGAGAGGGTCCATTGGTTTCAGGGCCCAGCGTGGTAGTAATTGTTTCATGGATCACAAACACAGAACTCAGTTCACGAGGGCGGCTGCAATGAGACAACCCACCATGTACTCCTACATGGCCTCTCACCGCTACCTTTACCAAATCGTGTTCACACACTTAGCTCACACACAGTGAGGACATGTTCATAACAATTCCAATTCATTCCCGATGAATCAGACCCGACTCAACTCTAAGCGAGAGCAGTGCATGACAGCAAGCATAAATGAGTAGGCACAACATGGCTCAAACAACTCCTACTCATGCTAGTGGGTTTCATCTAATTCTTGTGGAATGACAGTCATGCAAAGGATCAAGGGGTTCAGCTACCGCAGCAAGTAACACATGATTCGTTGTTGTCCTAATGCAGTAAAATAGAGCAGGAGCGAGAGAGTGGGATTATATCGGAATGAACAAGGGGTTTTGCTTGCACAGCACTTCGAAGATAATATAATTCTTCATCGGTGTCATCGAACTCATCGTCGGTACATCGTCTACCGGGAGGGGACAATTACCGGCAACCAAGAGAGAGCACAATCAATGCAATGCACATTCACATGAATGACATGTCATATTAAGGTACTGAATTCACCTAATGCAATAATAATCCAAGTTAGTTGAAGTGGAATTCAAACAAGGTTGAACTCCAACTCCAAATGCTAGTTGATAAGTTACCCTAATCATGATTCATCCTATTCAGTAAGGTTAACTTGTTCAAACATGCATGATCATGGCATAAACAGATTCTTCATATTTTTCTGATCATTTTTCATATATAAATTATTTCAATCCGAGTTACGGTTGAATTTCTATGATTTATTAAAGTTTAGGGCATTTTACGAAATTTCCGAATTAAAATAATTCCGAAAAGGGTTTATTGCACAAGATGACGTTGGCATGGCGTCATCAGGTCAACAGGGCTGGTCCGGGTCAAACTGGCAGTGGGTCCCACGTGTCAGAGTAATTAGCTTAATTAGATTTTAATTAAACTAAACCTAGTTATTAAACAGGGCTGGGCCCCACCTGTCATTGACTCAGGAGAGTCAACCGGGGCCCACCGGGTCAAGGTCAAGGTCAAGGTTAAGGTCGGCTGCCGGCGTTTAACCGCCGGCGAGCCCGATGCGGCGGCGGGAGTGGTTTTTGCCGTTCCGGCCACCAAAAGGGTCATGGAGGTATCTATGTGGGCCGGGATGGTGAGGCTCTTGGTGGAGTGGTTTGAGCTCGGGCGGTCGGAATCGGCCGGCGCGACGAGGTTAGCGGCCACGGAGTTGACCATGTGCGGGTTGGGGTTGCGGCGTGCAAGCAGAAGGTGGCGCTAGCGAGGCACTACGCGATCTGGCGGCCATGTTGGTTAGCACGGAATGACCATATGGTCGCCGGAGCGACGCGGCGACAAGCTCGGGCGGCGGTGGTTCTCGGCCGATGAACGCGGCGGCTAGAGGACGGGAAGATGCGGGAAGCAGGGGAAATGCAGCGGAGCTCACTGGGAGGTCGGCGGCAAGCTCGGCTGGCTCGGGACGGCCGGGAGGCGGCGAATCCGTCGATGGAGTCCGGCGGCCGTGCGGGAAGACGACTCGGGCGGCGATGCGGGGCACCAGCGGTCGAGTGGGTTGGTGTGGATGAAGCGAAGGCCATGGCGGTTCTCTGGACCCATCGGGAGGCAGGATGGGCGGTGGCTGCGGTGGAGCTCGTCGGTGGCGGCAGCTCCGTTCGGTGAGCTTCGGGAAGAGGGCCAGGGGGGAAAGAGAGGGAACAGCGAGTGAGGAAGAGGAGCGAGGGGGGTGGGAGGCGCGTGGCGTCTCCGGGCGTCGAGGGGTAGCCAGGCAGGCGAACAGGGAGGAGGTGGAGGCGTCGGCGTGGTCGCCGTGTCCCTCCTCTGCCTACTGGCAGAGGTAGGCGACGAGCGGCGTGGCGGTTGGTGGGCTGGGCCACCAGCCTGGGCTAGCGAGCGAGAGGGGGGGAAAGGCTGGGCGGGTGGGCTGAGAGGTAAGCCAGGTAATCCTTCTCTCTCTCTTTCTTTATTCCATTTTCTATTTTCTGTTTTGTTTTAGTTTAGTAAAATACTAAACCATTTAAATACATCCTGAAAATAATTGTGGGCATTAACTGAATTATTACAGAGGCCCTTAACTATTTTTCAGAATTGTTGGAGCATTTTTAAAAAATATTAATAGTTTTTTTTAATGCCCCAATTCAAATACAATATGGTTTATTCAAATATCCAAAATGTCTTGGAAAAATATCCATCATCTCTGGATATGTTTTTCACCCTTTTCCATTAATCATGAATATTTTTGCAAACCAATTTGGGTTTTTGAAAATATTTTTGAATTTGAACCTATTTGAATTGCTTTAGTGCTAGGGCTTGATCATCCCCATTTCAAATTTCATGGAAATTAAACATGATGCATGGATGCAATGCTACTAGTTACAAGCAAGCTCTAGGGCTGTGACAGTTTCACCGTAGTCGATACCCTCGACTTGGGAGTAGCCTTGTGCTACCAAACGAGCATTGTTGCGAACGATAATTCCATGAGCATCTTGCTTGTTCTTGAATATCCACTTGGTTCCAATGACATTATGGTTCCCCGTTGGCCTTGGCACCAATCTCCACACCTTGTTGTTCTTGAAGTTGTTGAGTTCTTCATGCATGGCATTAAGCCAATCCAGATCCTCGAGCGCCTCATAGACCTTTTGGGGTTCAACACAAGAAACAAACGCGTGATGTTCACAATAGTTTGCTAATTGTATACGAGTGCTTACCCCCTTTCTTAAGCTTCCAAGCACATTCTTCATGAGATGATCTTTGGTAGTGAGCTTGGATGCAATCTTAGCGGCACGACGCTCCAATTCCTCCTCAGGAGTGAGTCAAGGAGCGGAAACTTGACCATCTTGAGCGTCATCTTGAGCTTGTTCTTGATCTTGAGCGTGCTCTTGATCTTGAACTTGCTCGGTGGTGAGAACTTGACCTTGGGCATCACTTGGTGGTTCACCACCATCTTGTGGTTGATCTTGCCCTTGATCTTGTTCATTTGGTTGAGGGCCTTCACTTTGTTCTTTGGAAGCGTGTGGGTCTTGGGTTGGTGATGGTTCCACTTGAGTTGAACATTGTCCTTCTCCTTCGGCCACAAGGGGTTCCTCAATGGGTAGGATATAACCAACACCCATTCTTCTTATGGCTTGGGGAGGAATTTCATCACCTACATCACAAGTGCCACTTTGCTCCACTTGGGAGCCGTTATTCTCATCAAACTCCATGTTGCACGTCTCCTCAATAAGTCACGTGGACTTATTGAGGACACGGTAAGCATGAGAGTTTGTAGCATTGTCGTGGAATTGTCGTGATAGATGTCCTAGTGAAAGGACTTAGTTGTGGAGCCATGGCGACGAGGTTAGCTTAAAGGGGTTAAACGAGACAAAGGACACGAGGAGTTTATACTGGTTCGGCCCCTTGCGGTAAAGGTAAAGGCCTAATCCAGTTTGAGGTGGTATTGCTAGGGTTTCGATTGCCAGGGAGCGAATACGCTTTGCCTGGCTTTCGATCTATCATTTTCTTGCCCTAAGCCGCTGTCGGGTCGTCCCCTTATATACATGGGTTGACCCCATGCGGCCTACAGAGTCTCGGCCGGCTCATACAAGCGTGTCCGGCCCGGTGACTTATCTTACATGCCTTACAATACAAGCTACATATACATGGCGGTTTACACTCACAGGCCTTAAGCCGCCTTCGGGTTTGGGCCTTTTACCAAGCCTACCTCATGAATCGCCATCTTCAACATACTCTTGGGCCTTATTTAGATGAACCGCCATTGGAATAACCCGACCCCTCCTGGGCGGGTCATATCCGAGTCATATCCCCAACATTAGGCCCCAGGCTGATTTGAACTTTGTTCACGTCAATCTTCAACACTTAGAAAAAATCCTTCTTCATCTTCCTGTGTTATCTGTAACCCTCCATGACATCATCTCCTAAAATTACGGCAACCCGCCATGATGTCACCTGTTATAATATTACATATGGCCCAAATCTTAATAAATCTTTTCATTTACTGAACCTCCGAAAATCGAGGCGTCCGCGCCGTCACATATCCATTTTCTTGTCTCCTCGATTCCCGCGCATGTCACTTATCCATCCAGCCTTATAAATAGGGCCTCGGGTCCTCTTTTCACTCTCCCCTTTTGCCTTCTCGCCTTCTTCTTCCTCCTTGTAATGCTCCGACGCGCCCGAGCTCCGCCGCCGCCGACCTTCATCTACAGCTTCGACTCCGGCCGCTGCATCACCCTGAACGGACCAGAACATCGCGGCGCTCCTCCGCTGTTCATCAGCGTCGGTAAGCCATCACTTTTCCTCTTTAACAGATCTGTCTTAGGGTTTCCCTGTTCATTGGTGTTCATCACCGTTCCTCCTTCTCTTTCTTAGACTGCATAGTGTTGATCTGAAAAACGACCCCAATCTTGCGCGGTAGCAGTTTTAGCACTAGGTTTTAAATATCAGAATATATCCTCATTGCAAATAGATCTCATCTGAACATCCCCACTTTTCGGCCACCGCCACCTTAAGGTTTTTTTCATTTTTCTGAACATCTGCAGATCCAATCTTATAGCTTCAACCTGTGAAACCTGTTTGTCCCAACACTTAGTAAAATTTGCTCTTGTCAGATCTTGAATACCCGTGCTGGTCATGGCAGCTTACATCACCGGTTCATAATTACCCATATATCATTGGGCCCCGTTTTAAGCCGCCAGTCTGAATAGATACTTATAATATTTACCTCTGGCTTAAATGAATTAACTAAAACTGGCAAACCTTTCTTCCTTTTTAGGCTTCTCTTTTCACAATGCCGCCAAAGACAGTTACTTCATGTAACTGGGTTCCCTCCATCGTCACTGAGAGCTCACTCAAAGACTTTGTCAAAATCGGGTACTTGCCAGCAAAGAATGTCATGCATTATCGCGCCCCTGATCCAGGCGAAGAAAAACCTCAGCCAAAGGATGGCGAAGTCATTGTTTTACTGATCACATGAACCGGGGCTTCTCACCGCCCGACTTTAAATTTTTCAGAGACGTTCCGCACTTTTTCCAACTCCATCCTCAAGACATCGGACCCAATTCCGTGTCGAACATCTGCAACTTTCAAGTCTTTTGTGAAGTATACCTTCAAGAGGAGCCCAGTGTCGAACTCTTTAGGGAATTTTTTATTTGAACCGCCAAAACGAGTTCATGAACGGGCCCAGCTTGGAACTTGGCGGAATCTCAATTCAACGTAGAGGAGATGCCATCTTCCCTTATGCGTGCCTGCCGAGTCACCCCAAGGATTGGAACCAGACGTGGTTTTACTGCAAGGATACCTCTCCGGCTGACGAGAATCCATTGCCGGGTTATCGCGCTGAACGTCTTGACCCGAAGCATCCTCTTCCTGAAAAGCTTACCGCTGCTGAACGTAAGAAGCTTGCCCCCACTATTGCGAAGGTCAAGGCCTTGCTGGGGAACGGGTTAACTGGCATTGATTTAGTCCGGTGCTGGGTCTAGTGGCGGTTCATACCCTTGAGCCGCCGGCCCGGCTTAATGTGTACTTATACAGGTGGTACAAAGGATCCATTACGCCACAACCCCTTGCGTTTGGCTGATGACGCGATTACCGATATGACAAAAACTCTTCTGAATGAAGATTCCAAAGACTGCAGTAAAGTGGGTCTGAACCCTTTCTGCAAACTTAACCCGCCGCCAGATGTGAGTCTCTAACTTATCTTACTTTTATCTCATCATTCAAATATTGTATCAACTCAACTTTGCTGACTTCCACAGGCTAAATCTGATTTTTGGAAGGCAAAATATGACCATGAAGCCGCCAACAAGGCCAGGGCTGCCAAGAAAGCCGCCAAGAAAACCACCAAGAAGCATAAGAAGAAACCAACTACCTCTGAAATGCTTGATCTAGATGACACCTCTGAGTCGGAGGTAGCCCTTGACTCTCTTGGCTCCTTTTTCAATGATCTTATTGACATTGATTACTCTCAGGATGATACGAGGGCCAACCAAGTAGTTGAAGAAGAGTTAACTATTATTCCCTCCGGCTCAGCACATTTGCCAAGACAGAAAATTCGATGAGTAACCCAGAAAGTAAGATTTTCACACCCCTTAGCTCATTTGGATCCTCACTTTATTTTGAATCAATAACAGCACGAGAGCCGGCGCCAGACTCGGAACATCGGAGGTGAAGAATTGTCCTCCGGCTTACCGAATACTCCAGTTCCACGGAAACGCCAAAATGAGGTCCTTCCAAACTTAAATTCTTTTTACCCGCTGGCGGGTCTCATTCGCTAGCCACTCAATCCCTCTGATTCAAACTACCAGGAGGTTTCTCGCTCTTCCTCTGGCAACTCATCAAAGACCCAGCTACCGGCTTTCAAGACTGCCCCTGGGTAACAACAATTACTTTGTATTTTGTACCTCTTTATATTCTTACAATTATACTGACTTGTCACAACCTGTGCAGTGGACAAGCAAAGCCTAGTAAGAAGGCAAAGGTGACCAAGCCAACTGAAGCTCCTAAAGTTGTTGAACCGGAGCAGCAAGTCTCTACACCCGATGCCTCTAAAAAACAGCCAGAAGAACCTGCCCCTAACGTTTCTCCTGAAATTCCTGATCTCTCCATTGGTCAGACCAATACCGACTCTTTGAACACTGAACCATCAAGCTCGCTTAAGCCGTCAGAGACTCATGCTGATGACGTTCTGATCACCGACACTGGCTTTACAGAACCAGGAAATCCAACTATCTTGGCCAAGCATTCCGCCAAACAAGAAGTTATTGAAAGGCGGAAAGTGAGGTTTGATGTCTCCCACTATGCGCAGTTGAGCAGCAGTGAAATATTATCTGGCTATCTCAACCAAGTGCACTCCAGCCGCGATCTTGAGATCGACATGGTGAAGCAGATGCATTAGAAATATGAGGTATGAATTCCTGCTTAAATAAGTTATGTACATCCTGCCAGCCCCCAAGTCTACTGAGTATGATAAAATTGAATAGGCTGTAGACTTAGAATAACCATAAACATCTGTAGTGGAATCCTTCCAAAACCGACTTTCGTCTTTATAATTGAACCGGGCCATCGAACAATTAACTTTGCATCCGTAGCCCTCAAGGGCTGGTTTAATCAGCATGAATGAGCCGGTCCTGTTTACCATTATTGAAAAAGAAAAGCTTATCTGTGTAGCCCCTATGAACCGGTTGTGATTGTTTACAACACAACCGGGTCATCATAAAGTAGTTAGAAGATACAAGCAATATGCATTAGCCCCCAAGTGCCAAGTACTCTTGCTTGCAAAGTGCTTGGGACTTTACTGACATGAGCCGTTTCTATGAATAATTGCTTTGGCAAGCATTAGCCCCCAAGTGCCAAGTGTTGTTTCTTGCAAAAGGCTTGGGACTTATACTCCTGTAACCCGGATATAAATGTTTTTGAAATTCTTGTGCTTGTACAGGCTGCCACTGCTGATCGTCAATCACAATTGTCTGATGTAAAGACCCGGCTGGAAAACCAAGAACCCGAGACCCGGAAGGCCGACTCAAAATTCCAATTTAGCGTGGCTGAGACGGAAAAGCTGAAGACTAGTTTTGAGGCGGATAGAAACACTTGGGCTGAAGAAAAGACTGCTTTAATGCAACGAGCTGAAAAGGTGGAGGCGGCTCTTCAAGAGGTGACCACTGAGCTCACCGGTTTAAAACACTGTGTATCTCAGATGGTTTCTTCTATCTTTGGTGAGTCGCCTTCTGAAGCATCAAAAGTGAATCTTTTCCTGTGATAGTATAAACTGCCTCTAATCAACCTGTGATTTACTCAGGTCCTAGGAGCAGCAACCTTAACCAATACATGCTTGTGAAGCTGAAGGCGGTTTACACCCTTGTCGAACAACCGTACACTGGAGCTCAGCGTACACCGGCTACAATTTCTCCGACTAATCAAGCACCTACTCTTTTGACAGATGTCTTGAAAAGACTTTCTATGCTACCTGCCAGGATTGATGAGATGAAGCGGTCGTCTGCAAGAGCCGGTGCCGTGATGGCTTTGAGCCGGGCCAAGGCATGGCTACCAGAGCTAGACCCGTCTGAGGTAGCTACTGGATATCCAAGCTTAAAAGAAGATGACACTTCATTTGATCAAAAAGACTTTGCTGCCTGTGTGAAAGAAACACGCCCTCTAGCCAGTCTTATTGCGAATGAAACGGATCTGTCGAAATATCACCCGGCTTACAGCATGGAGAATCGGAAGATGCCTATGCCGGCTTATAAAGTGACGGGTTTAATCCCTCCAATCTGTAAGCATACTTTTGCCCCTGAAGTTGACCCGTCTGGACTTATAGATGACGAAGCTGAATTTCAACCTTTATGTGGCATTGATTGGTCATCACCGAATCTTCAGACGCCGGAAGAGGACGAAGATCCGGAAAAGGATGATCCAGAGGCCTCAAGCCAGCAAGGCCAAGAAGAGTGAACCGCTGGGCGGTTTATATTTGATCTTTGTGAAAACACTTGGTTTGTTTTGTCTCACGGAGTCATGTAATAGGGTAGTGAAACTTTTAATCTGCCGTGCCATCGTGCACGTTTCTGTTTTGCGTAATACTGCTGATTCCGCCAGTTTAAGAAACCATCACCTTATGCTTATGACTGCGTTGATTTATGCAAACCTGATTGATCATTACCCTGCACACAAAGAGATCACAAGTGCCCTGGCAGCTTACCGCCGGGCGGGTCATGATACCCAATTGAAACCACTGGGGACGAATAGTCCATAAGCAGGGCCGGTCTAACCATCATGTTGACATAATAAAATATCGTACCTGTGGTGTATGCTTAGACTGCCGGTTTATCAGCTGCATGCAGCTAGAGTTTTTTAGAGCTATAACTCTAAACATAAGATCATTATGCTCTGGTGACTTAGAATCTGCCATCCTGGCGGGTTGGAGAGACCCAAAAAAATGCTTCAAATATGAGCCATATGTAGGGCAGCTTGGCCCGATTTGTAAAAACCAGATGGCAAAAAAGAGAGCATATAAAGAAAAGAAATAAGAAATCAAAAAATTCGACGCTTTTGTAGGCCGCCAAGCCAAAGTTTCTTCTTCACTAAAACTAGCCTGATGGCCACTGGAAGGTATGTGCTTTCCGTGAGCCGGCACTCACTATGCCCAGTCGACATTTGAACCCAGATAAGTTCAGGTCTTATGTAAAGATAGACTTATCAGGAGTACGTGGGGTCAGAGTAGCAGCATGCATCACAGGCCGATTTATCCAAGTTTCAAGGAAGGCAACTTATGAAGCCTGGATCTATCCTGACTATTTGTAAGCCGTGCTCTCACGTGACAACCGGCGTTTTAACCTTAACAAGCTCAGGATCTTTGGTGAATACACCGTAAAAGACTAATTGTTAAGAGTTCGGCGGGTCAATCAGGATTAACTGATGGAGTTGAAGCAGCTGGTATACAGGTAGGATGACCCGAAAAGGTTATGTCCTCTTTGGTGAATACACCTATGTTTGAACAAGATAACCTGGCCAAGAGGGTAGTAATGCTATGTTCTCTTTGGTGAATACACCTATGTTTGAACAGGAAGCCCCCAAGTGACATACTGACAAATTGTGCTCGTCAGGGACCTATGTTTGAGCTGTGTCGTGCATCCAACTCTCTTTGATCCCTGTAATTTGGGCGTCAAGCCTCTTAAATGAACATATAAGTCGATGATAAAGACTCAGCTTCGAATAAGTGAAACGACAGAGGCCCTGAATTATCAGGGGTGCCGGCTTTATTATACTATTTATAATATATACATCATCAGACTATGTACATCATGAGAGCCGGTGGCTCAAGTATAGTAGGGCCAAAGATGAGCAATATTCCACGGCCGACAGGTCTCCTCTTCCGACTTGCGTGAGTCCTTGTGGTCTCGAATGTCGATAAGATAGTATGACCCATTATGCAGATTCTTGCTGACCACAAAAGGTCCTTCCCAAGGTGGTGATAGCTTATGCCTATCCGTCTGATCCTGGATGAGCCGGAGCACTAAATCGCCTTCTTGAAAGGTTTTGGTTTTGACCCGACGGTTGTGATAACGACGTAGATCTTGTTGATAAATCGCCGAACGAGCCGCCGCAAGGTCACGCTCCTCATCTAACAGGTCAAGTGCATCTTGACGTGCCTTTTCGTTATCAGCTTCAACGTAAGCCGCCACCCGGGGTGAATCGTGACAGATGTCACTAGGGAGAACCGCCTCTGCCCCATAAACCATGAAAAAAAGCTGTGTAACCCGTAGACTTGTTGGGGGTTGTATTGATACTCCATAACACCGAAGGCAACTCCTCCACCCAACAACCCGGTGTTCTTTGCAAAGGAACCATAAGCCGGGGTTTGATACCTCGCAGAATCTCTTGATTAGTCCGTTCCGCTTGACCATTGGACTGAGGGTGATCCACATAGGAGACGTCAATTCGAATATGCTCCCGTTGACAAAATTCTTTCATAATGCCTTTAGAGATATTAGTACCATTATCTGTTATAATGTTGTGAGGAAAGCCAAAACGGAAGATCACCTTCTTGATGAATTGATCCGCCATTGCTGCATCACACTTACTGACCGGCTCTGCTTCAAACCACTTAGTAAACTTATCAACCGCCACCAAAAGGTGGGTCTTCTTATCCTTGGACCTCTTGAAAGGACCAACCATATCAAGCCCCCAAGTTGCAAACGGCCAAGTAATTGGAATCATCCTCAACTCTTGAGCCGGAACATGAGCTCGTCGTGAAAATTTCTGACAACCATCACATTTACTGACCAAATCCTCAGCGTCAGCATGAGCCGTCAACCAATAAAAACCGTGACGAAAAGCCTTGGCTACGAGAGATTTAGAGCCGGCATGATGACCACAATCTCCTTCATGAATCTCTCGCAAAATCTCGCAGCCTTCTTCAGGAGAGACACAACGTTGAAACGCCCCTGTGACACTGCGATGGTGCAACTCTCCATTAACAATTGTCATTGACTTAGATCACCGGGTTATCTGCCTGGCTAAGATCTCATCCTCAGGTAACTCGCCCCTGGTCATGTAAGCCAAATACGGTACTGTCCAATCAGGAATAGCATGAAGAGCCGCCACCAATTGCGCTTCCGGATCAGGAACAACAAGATCCTCCTCAGTAGGTAATTTGACAGAAGGGTTGAGTAGAACATCCAGGAACGTGTTGGGTGGCACCGGCTTACGCTGAGATCCCAACTGGCTTAAATTGTCTGCCGCCTCATTCTTCCTACGATCAATATGCTCAACTTGGTAACCCTTAAAATGACCCGCAATGGCATCGACCTCTCGATGATAAGCCGCCATGAGTGGATCCTTAGAATCCCAAGTACCAGAAACTTGCTGAGCTACCAGATCTGAGTCGCCAAAGCATCTCACCCGGCTTAAGTTCATCTCCTTAGCCATCCGAAGACCGTGGAGCAAGGCCTCATACTCAGCTGCATTGTTAGTACAAGGGAACATTAATCGGAGAACATAAGAAAACTTATCACCTCGTGGGAAGTCAAGAAAACTCCATTTCGAGCCTTCCAACCGCTGGATCCATCAAAGTGAATAGTCAATATGTGTTATCGGCTTTTCCTCGGCGTCTACAACTCTGTCCAATCATTGATAAAATCCACGAGTGCTTGGGACTTGATGGCCGTACGAGGCACATACTTCAAACCATGGGGTCCAAGCTCAATTGCCCACTTGGTGACCCGGCCTGTGGCTTCTCTATTTTGGATGATGTCCCCTAAAGGAGCAGAGCTAACCACAGTAATGGGGTGACCCAGAAAATATTGCTTAAGCTTCCGGCTTGCCATGAAGACCCCATACACAAGCTTCTTCCAGTGCGGATGCCTCTGCTTGGACTCAATAAGTACGTCACTGATGTAGTAAACTAGCCGTTGAACCGGGTACTCCTTTCCTGCCTTTTCCTTTCCACCACAATAGCTACACTGACGGCCCGGCCATTGGCAGCCACATATAACAACAGAGGCTCCTTATCAATAGGAGCAGCAAGAACCGGCGGCTCAGCCAGCTGCTTCTTAAGCGCCTCAAATGCCTCGTTAGCCGCATCACTCCAGACAAAATTATATGTCTTCTTCATCATCTGATACAGAGGAATAGCTTTTTTCTCCCAGACGGCTTATGAACGGGCTCAAAGCCGCTATCCGACCCGCTAAGCGTTGGACGTCATTAACGCACTTTGGCTTAGCCAGGGAAGTAACAGCCTTGATTTTTTCCGGGTTAGCCTCGATACCTCGGTTTGAAACCAAGAAACCCAAAAGCTTGCCCGCCTGTACACCGAAAACACACTTGGCCGGGTTAAGCATCATCTTATACACCCGGAGATTGTCAAACGTCTCCTTCAAATCATCAATCAAGGTCTCCTTCTTTCTGGATTTCACCACAATGCCATCTACATAAGCATGAACATTACGCCCGATCTGATTGTGAAGGCAATTCGCACTGTAACGCCGGTAAATCGCTGGGCACTCTTGAGCCCAAAAGGCATAGACACATAGCAGAAGGCTCCAAATGGAGTAATGAAAGTTGTCTTCTCCTGGTCCTTAACCTCCATCTTGATCTGATGATAACCAGAATAAGCATCCAAAAAACTCAAACGCTCACAACCCGCCGTAGCATCAATGATTTGATCAATACGAGGGAGAGCAAACGGATCAACCGGACAAGCCTTTTTTAAGTCCGTATAGTCCACACACATTCGCCAAGTGCCATTCTTCTTAAGCACCAACACCGGGTTAGCCAACCACTCAGGATGAAAAACTTCAACAATAAACCCGGCCGCTAAGAGCCGGGCCACCTCTTCACCAATGGCCTTCCGCCTCTCCTCGTTAAAATGAGAAGAAATTGCTTGACCGTCTTAAATTTTGGATCAATATTAAGAGTGTGCTCAACGAGTTCCCTCGGTACACCCGGCATGTCTGAAGGCTTCCATGCAAAGATGTCCTGGTTCTCACGGATGAACTTGATGAGCGCGCTTTCCTATTTCAGATCCAGATTGGCACTGATGCTGAACTGCTTAGATGAGTCGCCAGGAACGAAATCAACCAACTTGCTGTCATCTGCCGACTTAAACTTTAGCAAAGGATCATGCTCCATGGTTGGTTTCTTCAAGGACGTCATGTCTGCCGGGTCAACATTATCTTTGTAAAATTTCAGCTCCTATGTTGCACAAACTGATTCAGCATAAGCAGCATCACCTTCTTCACACTCCAAGGCCACCTTGCGACTCCCATGCACTGTGATGGTGCCCTTGTAACCCGGCATCTTAAGCTGCAAGTAAACATAACAAGGCCTCGCCATGAACTTAGCATAAGCCGGCCGCCCAAACAAAGCGTGATAAGGGCTCTTGATCTTGACCACTTCGAAGGTTAGAGTCTCAGACCTGGAATCATGCTCATCTCCAAAGGAAACTTCCAAAAATATCTTACCCACTGGATAGGCTGACTTACCCGGCACCACACCATGGAAAACAGTGTTTGACGACTTTAAGATTTTTGTCAGTCAGCCCCATGCGACGGAAGGTCTCACAATACAATATATTAATGCTAATGCCTCCATCCATGAGTACCTTAGTAAATTTATAGCCCCCAACCTGAGGCGCCACCACCAGAGCCAGGTGACCCGGATTATCAACCCGGGGTGGATGATCCTCACAACTCCACACAATAGGCTGCTCTGACCACCGTAAATAACGTGGCACCGCTGGCTCAACAACATTCACTGCCCTCTTATGAATAGGGATGGAAACGGATCGAATGCGGATCGGATAGTGCTCTTACCATTTCCGTTTTCATATTTCCAAAATGGATACAAATGCGAATACGGATGTTATCGGATACGGATGCGGCTCGGATGTTATTCGAATGCGGATACGTATCGGATATTTACTCGATTCGGAACGGATACGAATAATAGTGACATATTGCTTAAGTAAATTAGTCAATGGCTATGTGCCATTAAATAATCAACTTGTGACATACAATAAATCAATTAAATAGGTTTATGAAAAAATACTATTGTAATGCATAACATTTTCTAAGTTTGATCATACAAAGAGTAAAATTTGACCACTCATTTGGCTTTTCTGTTGGATAATTGGAATATTGGGGCTAGAATTTTGAAACTTACCTCCCATAATCTTATTCGGATACGGATATATCCACTTCCATATCCATATTTGTGTCAAAATCGCATCCATATTTATTTTTATATTTATTAATTAAATCCGGATACGGATAATTTCCATTTCCATTTTGGTTCGGATGCGGATGTTTCGGATATGAATAGGCATTTTTTCGAATACGAATATCAGATATTTCAGATTATCCACTGATAACCCACAAGTATAGGGGATCGCAACAGTTTTCGAGGGTAGAGTATTCAACCCATATTTATTGGTTCGACACAAGGGGAGCCAAAGAATATTCTCAAGTATTAGTAGTTGAGTTGTCAATTCAACCACACCTGGATAACATAGTATCTGCAGCAAAGAATTTAGTAGCAAAGTAATATGGAAGTAACTGTAATGGTAGCAAAAGTAATATTTTTGGGTTTTGTAGCGATTGTAACAGTAGCAACAAAAAAGTAAATAAGCAAAGAACAATATGTGAAAAGCTCGTAGGCATTGGATCGGTGATGGAGAATTATGCTGGTGCGGTTCATCATGTAACAGTCATAACATAGGGTGACACATAACTAGCTCCAATTCATCAATGTAATGTAGGCATGTATTCAGAATATAGTCATAAGTGCTTATGGAAAAGAACTTGCATGACATCTTTTGTCCTACCGTCCCGTGGCAGCGGGGTCCTAATGGAAACTAAGGGATATTAAGGCCTCTTTTTAATAGAGTACCGGACCAAAGCATTAACACATAGTGAATACATGAACTCCTCAAGCTATGGTCATCACCGGGAGTGGTCTCGATTATTGTCACTTCGGGGTTGCCGGATCATAACACATAGTAGGTGACTGTAGACTTGCAAGATAGGATCAAGAACTCACATATATTCATGAAAACATAATTGGTTTAGATCTGAAATCATGGCACTCAGGCCCTAGGGACAAGCATTAAGCATAGCAAAGTCATAGCAACATCAATCTCAGAACATAGTGGATACCAGGGATCAAACCCTAACAAAACTAACTCGATTACATGATAAATCTCATCCAACCCATCACTGTCCAGCAAGCCTACGATGGAATTACTCACGCACGGCGGTGAGCATCATGAAATTGGTGATGGAGGATGGTTGATGATGACGATGGCGACAGATTCCCCTCTCCGGAGCCCCGAACGGACTCCAGATCAGCCCTCCCGAGAGAGTTTAGGGCTTGGCGGCGGCTCTGTATCGTAAAACACGATGAATCTTTCTCTCCGATTTTTTTCTCCCCGAACACGAATATATGGAGGTGGAGTTGAGGTCGGTGGAGCTCCAGGGGGCCCACGAGGCAGGGGGCGCGCCCCCACCCTCATGGAAAGGGTGTGGGCCCCCTGGCCTTGATTCTTTCGCCATTATTTTTTATTATTTCCAAAAATAATCTCCGTGGATTTTCAGGTCATACCGAGAACTTTTGTTTCTACACATAAATAACACCATGGCAATTCTGCTGAAAACAACGTCAGTCCAGGTTAGTTCCATTCAAATCATGCAAGTTAGAGTCCAAAACAAGGGCAAAAGTGTTTGGAAAAGTAGATACGACGGAGACGTATCAACTCCCCCAAGCTTAAACCTTTTCTTGTCCTTAAGCAATTCAGTTGACAAACTGAAAGTGATAAAGAAAAACTTTTACAAACTCTGTTTGCTCTTGTTGTTGTAAATATGTAAAGCCAGCATTCAAGTTTTCAGCAAAGATTATGAATTAACCATATTCACAATAACATTTAGGTCTCATGTTTACTCATATCAATGGCATAATCAACTAGCGTGCAATAATAATAAATCTCGGATGACAACACTTTCTCAAAACAATCATGATATGATATAACAAGATGGTATCTTGCTAGCCCTTTCTGAGACCGCAAAACATAAATGCAGAGCACCTTTAAATATCAAGGACTAACTAGACATTGTAATTCATGGTAAAAGAGATCCAATCATAGTCATACCCAATATAGATTAATAGTAATGGATGCAAATGACAGCGGTGCTCTCCAGCTGGTGCTTTTTAATAAGAGGGTGATGACTCAACATAAAAGTAAATAGATAGGCCCTTCGTAGAGGGAAGCAGGGATTTGTAGAGGTGCCAAAGCTTGATTTTGAAATAGAGATAAATAATATTTTGAGCGGCATACTTTCATTGTCAACATAACTACCAAGAGATGGCGATATCTTCCATGCTACACACATTATAGGCGGTTCCCAAACAGAATGGTAAAGTTTACACTCCCCCTCCACCAACAAGCATCAATCCATGGCTTGCTCGAAACAACGAGTGCCTCCAACTAACAACAGTCCCGGGGGAGTTTTGTTTGCAATTATTTTGATTTGATTTTTATAAAGCATGGGACTGGGCATCCCGGTGACCAGCCATTTTCTCGTGAGTGAGGAGCGGAGTCCACTCCTCTTGAGAATAACCCGCCTAACATGGAAGATATGGACAACCCTAGTTGATACATGAGCTATTCGAGCATACCAAACAGAATTTCATTTGAAGGTTTGGAGTTTGACACATACAAATTTACTTGGAACGGCAGGTAGATACCGCATATAGGAAGGTATAGTGGACTCATATGGAATAACTTTGGGGTTTAAGGGATTGGATGTACAAGCAGTATTCCGCTTAGTACAAGTGAAGGCTAGAAAAGACCGGAAGCGACCAACTAGAGAGCGACAACAGTCATGAACATGCATTAAAATTAATAAACATTGAGTGCAAACATGAGTAGGATATAATCCACCATGAACATAAATATCATGAAGGCTATGTTGATTTGTTTCAACTACATGCGTGAACATGTGCCAAGTCAAGTCACTTGAATCATTCAAAGGAGGATACCACCGCATCATACCACATCACAACCATTTTAATAGCATGTTGACACGCAAGGTAAACCATTATAAGCTCCTAGCTAATTAAGGATGGCATAAGCAACTATAATCTCTAATTGTCATTGCAAACATGTTTATTCATAATAGGTTGAATCAGGAACGATGAACTAATCATATTTACAAAAGCAAGAGAGGTCGAGTTCATACCAGCTTTTGTCATCTCAATCAGTCCATCATATATCGTCATAATTGCCTTTCACTTGCATGACTGAACGATGTGAATAACAATAATAGTGCACGTGCATTGGACTAAGCTGGAATCTGTGAGTATTCAGTAAACAGGAGAAGACAAGGCAATATGGGCTCTTGGTTAAATCAACAATAATGCATATAAGAGCCACTTCAACATTTTCATTATGGTCTTCTCCTATCGACCCCCAAAGAAAAGAAAAGAAATAAAACTATTTACACGGGAAAGTTCCTAACAAGCAAAAGAAGAACAGGAAATATTTTTGGGTTTTCTTTTTAATTATTACTACTACAGCAAGAAAGTAAACTGGCTAAAAGCTACAACTAATTTTTTTGGTTTTCTTAAGGTTTTTCAAACACACAAGAAGAAAGCATAAAAAGGAAAATAAACTAGCATGGATATTACAGTAAAATAATATGAGCACCGACAACTAGCAATGAGTGTGTGAACATGAATGTAATGGCGGTGAGAAATACGTACTCCCCCAAGCTTAGGCTTTTGGCCTAAGTTGGTCTATTGCCACGGCTGGCCTGGCGGATATCCAAAGTTGTAATTGGGGTCGCACTGAGATGCAGCAGTCATTGCATCGTGGGCTGCAGCTTGGAGGCGAGCTATCTCAGCCCTCCTCTTATACTCATCCGCCTCCTCCCTGGTTATAAAATATCTCCCTTTTGTCTGAAAGTCAAAGAAAGTAGAAGCAGGGAGAGCGACGTGATAGGTGCGTCGTCTGTCAAAGATTAGTCGGTACTAGAGGAACTGATCGTTCCTCTCAACAAAACGATGACGAACCATAGCCTCATAATCTAAATAAGCAGGAGGCAGCTCAATATCATCCTCACGTATGGTTACACCAAGAAAATTAGCTAAACGGTTTGCATAAATTCCACCAAAGAAATCTCCATTAAATCTATTATTATGCAACCTACGTGCAACAATGGCTCCCAAATTATAATGTTTATCTCCTAACACAGCACTCCTGAGAACACTGAGGTCAGGGACACACATGTGACATGCTTCATCCTTACCATTTATGCACCTACCTATGAAGAGAGCAAAATAATGTATAGCAGGAAAATGAATGCTCCCTATGGTAGCTTGTGCTATGTCTCTAGATTCACCCACAGCCATACTAGCAAGAAATTCTCTAAACTCGGATTTGCGAGCCTCACTAGTACTACCCCATTGTGGAAGTTTGCAAGCAGTGGTAAAATCCTCTAAGTCCATAGTATAAATTTTTTCATAAAGATCAAACAGGACAGTTGGAGAATTGCGTGAAGATGAAAATTCAAACCTCCTCACAAAGGAACTAGTAAGATAATGGTACTGATGGCACTTATCTGCCTCGAAGCCCACAAGATCAGCGTTACACATATATGCGTTAAATTCTTCCTTGATTCCTGCTTGATCCATGAAGTCCTCTGAAGGCCATTCACAAGACCGCACTGGAGCGTCCCTTGGTGGTTCATCATCAGCATCACGCATTGCAAGCCTGGGTCCTTGCTTCCTTGAAGAACCACCTTGGTACATTTTCCTAAACATATTTCTTCCTTTGAAAAATTTTCTGAAATTTTTAGTAACTTCAAATAAAAGTGAACCAAGCTCAACAAAATTGATAGCAACTACTCCTACAAGTACCTAGAGCCTATATCATGCATTAGAACTACTTGGAACCATATAAATTTGACATGCAAGCTCAAGAACATGGTCACCTAGGCAGCACAAATTTGCAATGAATAAAACACTAGAGCAAAAACTAATTGGACCAATGGAGGAGTCACATACCAAGGAACAATCCCCCAAAGCAGTTTTGTGAGAGGTGCTTTAAGCAAGGAGATCGAAAGTCGCAGCAAAATGAGCTAGAACTCATGCTTGAGCTGGATGGTGATTTTTTGGGAGGAAGAGGAAGTGTGTGGGTGCAGGAATAATCGGAGGGGAGACACCATGGGCCCACGAGGCAGGGGGCGCGCCCAGGGGGGTGGGTGTGCCCTGGACCCTCGTGGCCATGTGCTAGCTCCCCCTGTTGTGTTCTCAGTGCCAAATATTCTCAAATATTCCAGAAAAAACATATTAAATTGCACGGATAATTCAGAAAACAGACAGAAAAATACTACTTTTACTTTATTTTGAATCCATCTCAAAAGGAATCCACTAACAAGGTTGATCAGGTCTTGTTAACAAACTCATTCCAAATAACATGGAACCAGAGAAATTTTGAATAACACTATGTTACCTCAGTGAGGATATGCACATCCCCAATAATAAGAATATCATATCTCTTTTTGACAGTAGGAAGAGGAAATTCAAAACCTCCAAAAATAATCCACTACCACTTTCCACCCCTACTTATGAAGCTTCTGGTCCCGCTTACACAAGCTGGTGGTGAAGACATGGTACTGTCCACTATTCAATTGCTTCAGGTTGCTCTAATAACCACACTGTTGTTGTTGTTGTTGTTGTTGATTTCCTTGATTATTCTGCTAGTTGTATCTACCCTGGTTGCCGTGGCCTTGAAACCCGGAATTTGAACCGCCGCCTCCATGACCCAGACCATGAGAGCCGGACCTTGAACCGCCGTTCGGGCCATGGTTGTGCTGGATGGACTCCCTAAAGTGTCTCATTATACTGCAATCCTTCCACGGATGAGTAGCTGGCTTCTGATCCGTTCCATGTTTTGGACATGGTTGGTTCATAATTGCCTCAAGGTCAAATTTTGTCCCTTGAGCCAGCCTCCCCTTACGACGCTGGTTATAATTCTGTGCACCGGTGTTAGCCACAAAATCATCAGCTTTGTGCTTACCATTGCCGCCCTGATTGGCCGGGTTGTACTGCTGTCCCCTCATACCGCTACTCTTCTTTCCCTTTCCCGATCTTTCATCCTCAGAGTCGGGGTCCTTGGTACTATCAGAGTCGGCATACTTGACGAGAGCCGCCATGAGCTCCCCCATGTCATTGCAATGACGTTTAAGCCGCCCCAGTTTCTGCTTGAGTGGAAGGAAACGACAATTTTTCTCCAACATTAAAACTGCTGAGCCGACGTTGATATTATCTGAAGAATGTATGATAGTCGAGACCCGGCGCACCCAGCTGGTCGTTGACTCGCCCTCGGCTTGAACACAAGAAACCAAATCCGCGATCGACATGGGCTGCTTACACGTGTCTTTGAAATTCTGGATAAACCGGGCCTTCAGCTCTGCCCATGACCCGATGGAGTTGGTCGGCAGCCCCTTCAACCACGTACGAGCCGTCCCTTCCAACATCATGATGAAATACTTAGCGTATGCAGCCTCGCTAACATCCAACATCTCCATAGCCATCTCATAACTCTCCACCCAAGCCTCACGGGGCTGATCTGCTGTGTAATTAGGCACCTTACGAGGGCCTTTGAAGTCCTTGGGCAGACGTTCGTTTCGCAGAGCCGCCGTTAAGCAGGGCACACCCAAAGCTCTAGAAGTTACACCTGCTTCAATTGAAGCCGTCGGGTAAACCAGCGCGTGCTGATGAGCCGCTAGCTGAGCCACCAGCTCGGCCTCCCAGCGTGCTCTGCCCTGGTCCACCAAATCCTGTGCATTGGCACCATTGCACGCCGGATCGTGTCCATGAGGTTGGTTACGGCACTGCTCAGTACTCAAGACTGTTGGCGAGTCAATGTGCCTACTGTAGCTCCAGCTTGGACGAGGGGTTGAATGAATCCGGTCACGACTATAAGAATAAGACTGCTGCTGTACCAAAGCCGTTTGAAGAAGCTCCCTGGCCCTTCGGGTTTCAACCGCCGTCGGAGTCTCGCCCTCGACTGGCAGAGCCGCCAATCGCGTAGCTGCAGTAATCATGTTGTCTAAAGGGGTGGAGTAATGACCCCGCGGCGTCACCACATGCTGAGTGAAGGAAATATGCCCTAGAGGCAATAATAAAGTTATTATTTATTTCCTTATTTCATGATAAATGTTTATTATTCATGCTAGAATTGTATTAACCGGAAACATATTACATGTGTGAATACATAGACAAACAGAGTGTCACTAGTATGCCTCTACTTGACTAGGTCGTTGATCAAAGATGGTTATGTTTCCTAACCACAGACATGATTTATCATTTGATAAACGGGATCACATCATTAGAGAATGATGTGATTGACATGACCCATTCCGTTAGCTTAGCACTTGATCGTTTAGTATGTTGCTATTGCTTTCTTCATGACTTATACATGTTCCTATGACTATGAGATTATGCAACTCCCGAATACCGGAGGAACACTTTGTGTGCTACCAAACTTCACAACGTAACTGGGTGATCATAAAGGTGCTCTACAGGTGTCTCCGAAAGGTACTTGTTGAGTTGGCATAGATCGAGATTACGATTTGTCACTTCGATTGTCGGAGAGGTATCTCTGGGCCCTCTCGATAATGCACATCATAATAAGCCTTGTAAGCAATGCAACTAATGAGTTAGTTGCGGGATGATGTATTATGGAAAGACTAAAAAGACTTGCCAGTAACGAGATTGAACTAGGTATTGAGATACCGACAATCGAATCTCAGACAAATAACGTAACGATGACAAAGGGAACAACGTATGTTGTTATGCGGTTTGACCGATAAAGATATTCGTAGAATATGTGGGAGCCAATATGAGCGTCTGTTGACACCAGATTTTGGCATAGTCAAAAACATAATTGAGAAGGCCTCAAATGGAGAAGTGCTCAAAATGATAAAGTTCCGTATTGTCAAAAGGAGAAACTTTGATATTTGGGCTGTAGCCATCCGATCTCATCTTTAAGGCCGAAGTTGTGTTTTGAGTATTCAGATTTTGTATTCAGAATACTATTCGGCTGATTACGCCCCCAAGATGGCCTCATATGAGAAAAGTTCCTACACGGATTGTCTTCGTCTCGTCGAGACGATCGATTTTGATATAAGAAACGTCTAAATCAGAGTTCGTATGCAAAAATTAGATCCGAAAATGCGCAGCTGCATCAGGATGGCCAGACACTCCGGGAATGATCATCCGGATTTTGGATTTCTCCGAGGACGGCTGGACACTCTGGGGTTGTTTGTCCGGGTTTTGGATTTTTCTGCCGTAGACTTCGGAAAACAGCCTAAAACCCCCTCAAGATGGCCTCTAATCAAAAAACGTTCAACATGAAAGTTGTTCGTCTCATCGAAGCGGTCAAGATTGCTTTTGGGCTCGTTTTCATCGGAGGTTGTTTACCACCACAAAAAATACCCGCAAAGTGCAACCAGTTTAAACCGAACAGTTTTGGAAAGTTCGGACAAAACCAATCCGAATTTGACTAGGGTTTTGGACGTGAATCCAAGCCTTTTCCTTGCACGGGAAGTCCAGCCGCCTCTTATATATCTAAGGGGTGACGGCCGATTGAACAACACACAATCGATCAAATCATCTATCACTTTTTATCTTTTATCTTTTCTCCTTAACCCTAGTTCTTCTTCTTCCTCGTTCTTCGTTCGTTCTTCTCCATTGCAGGGCGGCGAACCTCGAGGCCATAGGGGCGGTCAGGCCGACCTAGGGCAGCCCATAGCCGCCGCGCGCCTTGACGGGGTCCCTCCTGGGCGTGTGGGGTTTCGGGTCTACAAAAGCGCCCGTCGGATTGTCTTGCGTACCGCGCTTCCGGCGGGTCTCCTTCGACGTGAGCTGCGGTGCATCACCCCCGGCGTCGAAGGTACACGGTGACGTGTTCGTGTGTGAACAACGTCCATGTTCCGCAATTGATTATTAACCGGAGACGTGTCTCGGTCATGTCTACATATTTCTCGAACCTGTAGGGTCCGCACGCTTAAAGTTAGTCATGTCTACATATTTCTCGAACCTGTAGGGTCCGCACGCTTAAAGTTCGGTGACGATCGGTATTATGAGTTTTTGTGTTTTGATGTACCGAAGATAGTTCGGAGTCCCAGATATGATCAAGGACATGACGAGGTATCTCAAAATGGTCGAGACATAAAGATTGATATATTGGACGACTATGTTCGGACAAAGGAAGTGTTTCGGGAGGTTTCGGACATATCCGAGTACAGGGGTTACGGACCCCGGGGAGTATATTGGGCCTAATGGGCCTTAGTGGGAGAAGAGGAGGGGCGGCCAGGGCAGCTGCGCGCCCCCTTCCCCTCTAGTCCGAACTGGACAAGGAGGGGGGCGCCCCCCTTTCCTTCTCTCCTTCTCTCCCTTCCTTCTCCTCTCCTACTCCTACTTGGAAGGGGGGAGTCCTACTCCCGATGGGAGTAGGACTCCTCATGGGGCGCGCCATAGGAGGCCGGCCCCTCCCCCTCCTCCACTCCTTTATATACGGGGAGGGGGCCACCCTTTGGAGACACAACAATTGATCATTGATCTCTTAGCCGTGTGCGGTGCCCCCCTCCACCATAATCCACCTCGGTAATATCGTAGCGGTGCTTAGGCGAAGCCCTGCGTCGGTAGCATCATCATCACCGTCATCACGCCGTCGTGCTGACGAAACTCTTCGGTGAAGCTCTGCTGGATCGTGAGTTCGCGGGATGTCTCCGAGCTGAATGTGTGCAGAACACGGAGGTGCCGTATGTTTGGTACCGAGGATCGGTCGATCGTGAAGACGTACGACTATATCAACCGCGTTGTCATAGCGCTTCCGCTTTCGGTCTACGAGGGTACGTGGACACACTCTCCCCTCTCGTTGCTATGCATCACCATGATCTTGCATGTGCTTCGGATTTTTTTTGAAATTACTACCTTCCCCAACTGTGGCATCCGAGCCAGGTTTATGCGTAGATGTTATATGCACGAGTAGAACATAAGTGAGTTGTGGGCGATACAAGTCATACTGCTTACCAGCATGTCATACTTTGGTTCAGTGGTATTGTTGGATGGAGCGGCCCGGACCGACATTACACGTACACAGGTGGCTAGCGGGTGTCAGTTTCTCTAACTTTAGTTGAATCAAGTGTGGCTACGCCCGGTCCTTGATAAGGTTAAAACAACACTAACTTGATGAACTATTGTTGTGGTTTTGATGCATAGGTAAGAACGATTCTTGCTCAGCCGATAGTAGCCACGTAAAACTTGCAACAACAAAGTAAAGGACGTCTAACTTGTTTTTACAGGGCATGTTGTGATGTGATATGGTCAAGACATGATGCTAAATTTTATTGTATGAGATGATCATGTTTTGTAACGGAGTTATCGGCAACTGGCAGGTGCCATATGGTTGTCGCTTTATTGTATGAAATGCAATCGCCATGTAATTGCTTTACTTTATCACTAAGCGGTAGCGACAGTTGTAGAAGCAATAGTTGGCGAGACAACAACGATGCTACAATGGAGATCAAGGTGTCGCGCCGGTGACGATGGTGATCATGACGGTGCTTTGGAGATGGAGACCAAAGGCACAAGATGATGATGGCCATATCATATCACTTATATTGATTGCATGTGATGTTTGTCTTTTATGCATTTTATTTTGCTTAGGTCGACCGTAGCATTATAAGATGATCTCTCACTAAATTTCAAGGTACAAGTGTTCTCCCTGAGTATGCACCGTTGCCAAAGTTCGTCGTGCCGAGACACCATGTGATGATCAGGTGTGATAAGCTCTACGTTCATATACAACGGGTGCAAGCCAGTTTTGCACACGCAGAAATACTCGGGTTAAACTTGACGAGCCTAGCATATGCAGATATGGCCTCGGAACATTGAGACCGAAAGGTCGAGCGTGAATCATATAGTAGATATGATCAACATAGTGATGTTCACCATTGAAAACTACTCCATTTCACGTGATGATCGGTCATGGTTTAGTTGATTTGGATCATGTGATCACTTAGGTGATTAGAGGGATGTCTATCTAAGTGGGAGTTCTAATATATGATTAATTGAACTTTAATTTATCATGAACTTAGTACCTGATAGTATTTTGCTTGTCTATATTATTGTAGATAGATGGCCCGTGCTGTTGTTCCGTTGAATTTTAATGTGTTCCTTGAGAAAGCAAAGTTGAAAGATGATGGTATTAATTATATGGACTGGGTTCATAACTTGAGGATTATCCTCATTGCTGCACAGAAGAATTACGTCCTGGAAGCACCGCTAGGTGCCAAACCTGCTGCAGGAGCTGAACCAGATGTTATGAACGTCTGGCAAAGCAAAGCTGATGACTACTCGATAGTTCATTGTGCCATGCTTTACGGCCTAGAACCGGGACTTCAACGACGTTTTGAACGTCATAGAGCATATGAGATGTTCCAGGAGTTGAAGTTAATATTTCAAGCAAATGCCCGATTTGAGAGATATGAAGTCTCCAATAAGTTCTACAGCTGTAAGATGGAGGAGAATAGTTTTGCCAGTGAACATATACTCAGAATGCCTGGGTATAACAATCACTTGATTCAACTGGGAGTTAATCTTCCGGATGATAGTGTCATTGACAAAATTCTTCAATCACTGCCACCAAGCTACAAAAGCTTTGTGATGAACAACAATATGCAAGGGATGGATAAGACAATTCCCGAGCTCTTCGCGATGCTAAAGGCTGCGGAGGTAGAAATCAAAAAGGAGCATCAAGTGTTGATGGTTAACAAGACCACCGGTTTCAAGAAAAAGGGTAAAGGGAAGAATAAGGGGAACTTCAAGAAGAACGGCAAACAAGTTGCTGCTCAAGAGAAGAAACCCAAGTCTGGACCTAAGCCTCAGACTGAGTGCTTCTACTGCAAACAGACTGGTCACTAGAAGCGGAACTGCCCCAAGTATTTGGCGGACAAGAAGGATGGCAAGGTGAACAAAGGTATATGTGATACGCATGTTATTGATGTGTACCTTACTAAAGCTCGGAGTAGCACCTGGGTATTTTATACTGGTTCTGTTGCTAATATTTGCAACTCGAAACAGGGACTACGGATTAAGCGAAGATTGGCTAAGGACGAGGTGATGATGCGCATGGGAAATGGTTCCAAAGTCGATGTGATCGCCGTTGGCACGCTATCTCTACATCTACCTCCGGGATTAGTTTTAGACCTGAATAATTGTTATTTGGCGCCAGCGTTGAGCATAAACATTATATCTGGATCTTGTTTGATGCGAGACGGTTATTCATTTAAATCAGAGAATAATGGTTGTTCTATTTATATGAGTAATATCTTTTATGGTCATGCACCCTTGAAGAGTGGTCTATTTTTATTGAATCTCGATAGTAGTGATACACATATTCATATTGTTGAAGCCAAAAGATGCAGAGTTGATAATGATAGTGCAACCTATTTGTGGCACTGCTGTTTGGGTAATATTGGTGTAAAGCGCATGAAGAAACTCCATACTGATGGACTTTTGGAATCACTTGATTATGAATCACTTGGTACTTGCGAACCATGCCTCATGGGCAAGATGACTAAAACGCCGTTCTCCGGAACAATGGAGCGAGCAACGGATTTGTTGGAAATCATACATACTGATGTATGTGGTCCGATGAATATTGAGGCTCGCAGCGGGTATCGTTATTTTCTCACCTTCACAGATGATTTGAGCAGATATGGGTATATCTACTTAATGAAACATAAATCTAAAACATTCAAAAAGTTTAAAGAATTTTAGAGTGAAGTGGAAAATCATCGTAACAAGAAAATAAAGTTTCTACGATCTGATCATGGAGGAGAATATTTGAGTTACGAGTTTGGTCTTCATTTGAAACAATGCGGAATAGTTTCGCAACTCATGCCACCCGGAACACCACAATGTAATGGTGTGTCCGAACGACGTAATCGTACTTTACTAGATATGGCGCGATCTATGATGTCTCTTACCGATTTACCGCTATCATTTTGGGGTTATGCTTTAGAGACAACAGCATTCACGTTAAATAGGGCACCATCTAAATCCGTTGAGACGACGCCTTATGAACTATGGTTTGGCAAGAAACCAAAGTTGTCGTGTCTTAAAGTTTGGGGCTGCGATGCTTATGTGAAAAAGCTTCAACCTGATAAGCTCGAACCCAAACCGAAGAAATGTGTCATCATAGGATACCCAAAGGATACTGTTGGGTACACCTTCTATCACATATCCGAAGGCAAGACATTTGTTGCTAAGAATGGATCCTTTCTGGAGAAGGAGTTTCTCTCGAAATAAGTGAGTGGGAGGAAAGTAGAACTTGATGAGGTATCTGTACCTGCTCCCTTATTGGAAAGTAGTTCATCCCAGAAACCAGTTCCTGTGACACATACACCAATTAGTGAGGAAGATAATGATGATGATCATGAAACTTCAGATCAAGTTACTACCGAACCTCGTAGGTCAACCAGAGTAAGATCCGCACCAGAGTGGTACGGTAATCCTGTTCTGGAGGTCATGTTACTTGACCATGACAAACCTACGAACTATGAGGAAGCGATGATGAGCCCAGATTCCGCAAAATGGCTTGAGACCATGAAATCTGAGATGGGATCCATGTATGAGAACAAAGTATGGACTTTTGTTGACTTGCCCGATGATCGGCAAGCCATTGAGAATAAATGGATCTTCAAGAAGAAGACTGACGCAGACGGTAACGTTACTGTCTGTTGGGGAACGTTGCATAAAATAAAATTTTTCCTACGTTCACCAAGATCCATCTATGAGTTCATCTAGCAACGAGTGAGAGAGATGCATCTACATACCCTTTGTAGATCGCGTGCGAAGCGTTCAAGAGAACGGGGTTGAGGAGTCATTCTCGTCGTGATCCAAATCACCGGAGATCCTAGCGCGAAGCAGACGGCACCTCCGCGTTCAACACACGTCACGATCAGCGTGGCGTCTCCTCCGTCTTGATCCAGCAAGGGGAAGGAGAGGTTGATGAAGATCCAGCAAAGACGACGGCGTGGTGGTGGATGCAGAAGATACTCGGCAGGCTTCGCCAAGCAAGCTGGGAGGAGGAAGAGGTGTAGCAGGGGAGGAGGCGCCAAGTGTAAGGTGCGGCTGCCCTCCTCCCCTTTATATAGGCCCCTGGGGAGCTGGCCCCTCTAGAACTCATCTAGATGGGGGGGCGGCCAAGGGGGGAGGCTTGCCCCCCAAGGCAAGTGGGGTGCCCCCCCACCCTAGGGTTTCAAACCCTAGGCGCAAGGGGGGGGGGGCAAGTGGGGGGCGCACCAGCCCACCAGAGGCTGGTTCCCTCCCACTTCAGCCCACGGGGCCCTCCGGGATAGGTGGCCCCACCCGGTGGACCCCCCGGGACCCTTCCGGTGGTCCCGGTACAATATCGGTAACCCCCGAAATTCTACCGATGGCCGAAATAACAGTTCCTATATATAATTCTTTACCTCCAGACCATTCCGGAACTCCTCGTGACGTCCGAGATCTCATCCGGGACTCCGAACAACATTCGGTTTGCTGCATACTCATATTCATACAACCCTAGCGTCACCGAACCTTAAGTGTGTAGACCCTACGGGTTCGGGAGACACGTGAGACATGACCGAGGCGGCTCTCCGGTCAATAACCAACAGCGGGATCTGGATACCCATGTTGGCTCCACATGCTCCTCGATGATCTCATCGGATGAACCACGATGTCGAGGATTCAAGCAACCCGTATACAATTCCCTTTGTTAGGCGGTATGTTACTTGCCCGAGATTCGATCGTCGGCATCCCAATACCTCGTTCAATCTCGTTACCGGCAAGTCACTTTACTCGCACCGTAATGCATGATCCGTGACGGACACTTGGTCACTCCGAGCTCATTATGATGATGCACTACCGAGTGGGCCCAGTGATACCTCTCCGTGTCGGAGTGACAAATCCAGCCTCGATCCGTGTCAACCCAGCAGACACTTTCGGAGATACCTGTAGTGCACCTTTATAGTCACCCGATTCGTTGTGACGTTTGGTACACCCAAAGCACTTCTACGGTATCCGGAGTTACACGATCTCATGGTATAAGGAAGAGATACTTGACATTGGAAAAGCTCTAGCAAAACAAACTACACGATCTTGTGCTATGCTTTAGGATTGGGTCTTGTCCATCACATCATTCTCCTAATGATGTGATCCCGTTATCAATGACATCCAATGTCCATAGTCAGGAAACCATGACTATCTATTGATCAACGAGCTAGTCAACTAGAGGCTCACTAGGGACATGTTGTGGTCTATCTATTCACACGTGTATTACGATTTCTGGATAATACAATTATAGCATGAATAAAAGACAATTATCACGAACAAGGAAACGTAATAATAATCCTTTTATTATTGCCTCTAGGGCATATTTCCAACACTGTCTACAAAGCTCGACTTGTTGCGAAAGGTTTTCGACAAGTTCAAGGAGTTGACTACGATGAGACCTTCTCACCCGTAGCGATGCTTAAGTCCGTCCGAATCATGTTAGCAATTGCCGCATTTTATGAATATGAAATTTGGGAAATGGATGTAAAGACTGCATTCCTGAATGGATTTCTGGAAGAAGAGTTGTATATGATGCAACCTGAAGGTTTTATCGATCCAAAGGGTACTAACAAAGTGTGCAAGCTCCAGCGATCCATTTATGGACTGGTGCAAGCCTCTCGGAGTTGGAATAAACGTTTTGATAGTGTGATCAAAGCATATGGTTTTATCTGAGACTTTTGGAGAAGCTGTATTTACAAGAAAGTGAGTGGGAGCTCTGTAGCATTTCTAATATTATATGTGGATGACATATTGTTGATTGGAAATGATACATAATTTCTGGATAGCATAAAAGGATACTTGAATAAGAGTTTTTCAATGAAAGACCTCGGTGAAGCTGCTTACATATTGGGCATCAAGATCTATAGAGATAGATCAAGACTCTTAATTGGACTTTCACAAAGCACATACCTTTATAAAGTTTTGAAGAAGTTCAAAATGGATCAGGCAAAGAAAGGATTCTTACCTGTGTTACAAGGTGTGAAGTTGAGTAAGACTCAATGCCCGACCACTGCAGAAGATAGACTGAAAATGAAAACTGTTCCCTATGCTTCAGCCATAGGCTCTATCATGTATGCAATGCTGTGTACCAGACCTGATGTGCGCCTTGCTATTAGTTTAGCAGGGAGGTACCAAAGTAATCCAGGAGTGGATCACTGGACAGCGGTCAAGAACATCCTGAAATGCCTGAAAAGGACTAAGGATATGTTTCTTGTTTATGGAGGTGACAAATAGCTCATCGTAAATGGTTATGTCGATGCAAGCATTGACACTGATCCGGACGATTCTAAATCGCAAACCGGATACGTCTTTATATTGAACGGTGGAGCTGTCAGTTGGAGCAGTTCTAAACAAAGCATCGTGGCGGTATCTACGTGTGAAGCGGAGTACATAGCTGCTTTGGAAGCAGCAAATGAAGGAGTCTGGATGAAGGAGTCCATATCCGATCTAGGTGTCATACCTAGTGCATCGGGTCCAATGAAAATCTTTTGTGACAATACTGGTGCAATTGCCTTGGCAAAGGAATCCAGATTTCACAAGAGAACAAAACACATCAAGAGACGCTTCAATTCCATCTGCGATCAACTCCAGGTGGGAGACATAGAGATTTGCAAGATACATACGGACCTCAATGTTGCAGACCTGTTGACTAAACCTCTCTCATGAGCAAAACATGATCAACACCAAGGCTCCATGGGTGTTAGAATCATTACTGTGTAATCTAGATTACTGACTCTAGTGCAAGTGGGAGACTGAAGGAAATATGCCCTAGAGCCAATAATAGTGTTATTATTTATTTCCTTATTTCATGATAAATGTTTATTATTCATGCTAGAATTGTATTAACCGGAAACATATTACATGTGTGAATACATAGACAAACAGAGTGTCACTAGTATGCCTCTACTTCACTAGGTCGTTGATCAAAGATGGTTATGTTTCCTAACCATAGACATGAGTTGTCATTTGATAAATGGGATCACATCATTAGAGAATGATGTGATTGACATGACCCATTCTGTTAGCTTAGCACTTGATTGTTTAGTATGTTGCTCTTGCTTTCTTCATGACTTATACATGTTCCTATGACTATGAGATTATGCAACTACCGAATACCGGAGGAACACTTTGTGTGCTACCAAACGTCACAATGTAACTGTGTGATCATAAAGGTGCTCTACAGGTGTCTCCGAAAGGTACTTGTTGAGTTGGCATGGATCGAGATTAGGATTTTTCACTCCGATTGTCGGAGAGGTATCTCTGGGCCCTCTCGGTAATGCACATCATAATAAGCCTTGCAAGCAATGCAACTAATGAGTTAGTTGTGGGATGATGTATTACGGAACGAGTAAAGAGACTTGCCAGTAACGAGATTGAACTAGGTATTGATATACCGACGATCGAATCTCGGACAAGTAACGTACCGATGACAAAGGGAATAACGTATGTTGTTATGCGGTTTGACTGGTAAAGATCTTCGTAGAACATGAGGAAGTCAATATGAGCATCGAGGTTCCGCTATTGGTTATTGACCGGAGACGTGTCTCGGTCATGTCTACATAGTTCTCGAACCCGTAGGGCCCGCACGCTTAAAGTTCGGTGACGATCGGTATTATTAGTTTTTGTGTTTTGATGTACCGAATATAGTTCGGAGTCCCGGATATGATCAAGGACATGACGAGGAGTCTCGAAATGGTCGAGACGTAAAGATCAATATATTGGACGACTATGTTCGGACACTGGAAGTGTTTCGGGAGGTTTCGGAAATATACCGGAGTACCAGGGGGTTACCGGAACCCCCCGGGGAGTATATTGGGCCTAATGGGCCTTAGTGGGAGAAGAGGAGGGGTGGCCAGGGCAGCCAGGCGCCCCCTCCCCCTCTAGTCCGAATTGGACAAGGAGGGGACGGGGCGGCGCCCCCCTTTCCTTCTCTCCTTCTCTCCCTTCCTTCTCCTCTCCTACTCCTACTTGGAAGGGGGGAGTCCTACTCCCGGTGGGAGTAGGACTCCTCATGGGGCGCGCCATAGGAGGCTGGCCCCTCCCCCTCCTCCACTCCTTTATATACGGGGAGGGGGGCACCCCTTGAAGACACAACAATTGATCATTGATCTCTTAGCCGTGTGCGGTGCCCCCCTCCACCATAATCCACCTCGATAATATTGTAGCGGTGCTTAGGCAAAGTCCTGCGTCGGTAGCATCATCATCAACGTCATCACACCGTCGTGTTAACGAAACTCTCCAGTGAAGCTCTACTGGATCGTGAGTTCGTGAGACATCTCTGAGCTAAATGTGTGCAGAACACGGAGGTGCCGTACGTTCGGTACTGAGGATCGGTCGATCGTGAAGACGTATGACTACATCAACCGCTATGTCATAACGCTTCCGCTTTCGGTCTACGAGGGTACATGGACACACTCTCCCCTCTCGTTGCTATGCATCACCATGATATTGTGTGCACGTAGGATTTTTTTTAATTTACTACGTTCCCCAACACTAAGGCGGGGTGTTATTCATATGCAGAGAACCTGTCACGCGCGGCTGACCCGGCGTCCCACCCCCTCGTGCGCCAGTCGTCTGGTTTATCACCGGCGGGTTAGTGGCCCCTGCTCCACGTGTGTTGAAGAGGTTCCTCGACTCATAAACCAAGGGCAGATGACTCCGATATTTTCTCCTTAAGACTTCATTTTTACGTGTTCTGATCCACCGTGAGCCGGTATGAATCTGCTTGAATCCGCTGCGCTTGGGTGTTTAAGACGGCCTGCTCCACGGTCATCCTAGCGTTTTCCGCTGCCAGCTCTACCTTGGCTTGCGCTATCCCGTCACGCAGCTTAGCCACTTCTGCCTTATGCTGCTCCTGGTTGTCTGGGGTTACATCCACCTCCATCAGAGTCGCTAGAGCTTCCAACAGATCTGTTAAAACTTGAGCCGGCGGGCGCGCTGAACCGCCAGCACTTGATGCCATTACCGCTGTTGCACTAGAAGTCGTGGACGCGGCGGCTGTCGAACCGAGAACTGGCTGGGTGCCAGCCATGAAGATCGCCACCCTGTTCGGCGGCTCATGGGGGTCCGGAATACTGTCGCCATCGAAACAACCCCCAAGCCGTCCGTCTTGTAGTTGATACATTGAGTTGGTCTCACCCGTGGACAACTCACCATCAGAGTAGATGGCCGTCTCACCGCCAGACACAGAACCTTCCAATTCAGCCCCGTGGATAAATCCAACAAAGGCACGCTTCACGGTGGGTTGAACCCGGGCGGGTCATGCACACTGAGCCGTCTCGATGATATCGGTGCAGATGTCCGGCTCAGGGCCCGGTTCGGCGATCTTGCCGATGAAGACGTGGATTCAGCCGAAGGGGACCCGGTACCCATACTCAATTGAGCCGGCCTCGAGGCCCCAGCCTGCATCGTCGATGTAGAGCTTGCCGCGATGACTCTTGGTCATCCGGCCTACAACGTATCCCTTGATCCCTTCGAAGCTGACCTTCAAGAACTCAAAACCACCGTGCGCGGGCCCCATGGTGGGCGCTAACTGTCGTGGAATTGTCATGGCAGATGTCCTAGTGAAAGGACTTAGTTGTGGAGCCATGGCGACGGGTTTAGCTTAAAGGGGTTAAACGGGAAAAAGGACACGAGGAGTTTATACTGGTTCGGCCCCTTGCGGTGAAGGTAAAGGCCTAATCCAGTTTGAGGTGGTATTGCTAGGGTTTCGATTACCAGGGAGCGAATACACTTTGCCTGGCTTTCGATCTGTCGTTTTCTTGCCCTAAGCCGCTGCCGGGTCGTCCCCTTATATACATGGGTTGACCCCCTGCGGCCTACGGAGTCCCGGCCGGCTCATACAAGTGTGTCCGGCCCAGTGACTTATCTTACATGCCTTACAATACAAGCTACATATACATGGCGGTTTACACTTACGGGCCTTAAGCCGCCTTCGGGTTTGGGCCTTTTACCAAGCCTACCTCATGAACCGCCATCTTCGACATACTCTTGGGCTTTATTTAGATGAACTGCCATTGGGATAACCCGGCCCCTCCTGGGCGGGTCATATCCGATAGTCATATCCCCAACAAGCATAACCAACAAATATGCCCTCATGAGCTCTAGCCTCAAATTTAGACAAACGAACACCTTGCTTGAGAATGAAACACTTACACCCGAACACCCGGAAGTACTCGAGGTTGGGCTTGTTACCGGTGAGTATCTCATATGGAGTCTTGTTCAAGCCTTTGCGGAGGTAGAGCCGATTGGATGCATGACACACGGTGTTGATGGCTTCACCCCAAAAGTTGTATGGGGACTTGAACTCTGCCATCATGGTCCTTGCCGCATCCATCAACGTCCGGTTCTTCCTCTCCGCTACACCATTTTGTTGAGGGGTGTATGGTGCGGAATATTGATACTTGATCCCCTCATCACTAAGAAACTCATCCAAGGTGTAGTTCTTGAACTCGGTGCCGTTGTCACTTCTTATCGTCAAGATCTTTGCATTGTGTTGGCGTTGAGCTTCATTTGCAAAGTCAATGACGGTTTGTGTAGCAATCCGACCTGAGACGGTCAAATCTCTGTGTATAGGTGTCATCCCTAGATCGGTAATGCTGACACACACATAGTAGTTGAAGGATTTATAACATAGTGCAATCACACACTTATTACATCGAATGTCTCAAAAGAGAACTTATTACAATAAATATGGCTCAAGGCCATCTAAATAAGATAACAACGGAAGAGATGGAAGATAAAGTGAGTCCATCAACTCCAACGGCATAGCTGAGTGCACGACAACGACCTAGCGCACCGTACTCTTCGTCTGAAAAGTCTGCAACATGATATGTTGCAGCCCGAAACGGGTAAGCACATGGAATATGCTGGCAAGATAACACAGTAGAGCAATGAACAAGTAAATGCTATCACTACATGCATATGAGGTTGGTGGAGGGTCTATGGTTATAATGTTTTGCGAAAAGCCAATTTTTTCCTACAACAAAGGAATATTTTTTTGTTTAATATCATGGTAGTTGATAAACATTGAGAATGGTAAATCCCCATCTCAATCCCAATTAATCAAGTAATTAACAACCCAACAAATTAATTAGAGTGATGAGTTCAACATGATAATCCAAGAACCAGATACTCAAGATGTCCATAACCGGGGACACGGCTAACCATGATTAGTTTGCACACTCTGCAGAGGTTTGTGCACTTTCCCCACAAGACTCTATCTCCTCCGTTGGATTTCTCGCACTATATAGTGTTTGAGAAATGGATGACCGAGACACAATCTTTCAGAAGCATTAACTCTTTACTCTGGGTGGACAGTTACACCTACTTTCCCCTACATCTTCTAGCCCACCACTGAAAGAGGTCATGCAACATACTCAACTATGCTAGAGCCCATAATAGCTTGTGGCTGCACACGGAAGTTTCTAGCATGAATAATCTTAGCCTGGGTGGCGAACCAAAGGATAACACTGGTATATCCCCAGGTGCCCGCGACCAATCCACCCAGATGTGTGTTTAAGTAGCCACCTTAAGTGAACCATTAATTAACAATCTCAGATCTGTCATGGATACACTCAAACCCAATCCATGTCTACGAGCATAGCATGGCAATATAAGCATAGCGTAGAAGTAACTCCCAAGGTTTGATAATAAAAGGGCAATAGGTTCTACCTCATCATCTACTTCCCAATACCCACAGGTTAATCACATCCTATTCATGCAGTGTTTGAGGGTTGTAACTAATGCATAAAAATTGAGTATGAAAAGAGTATGATCAATGTGTTACTTGCCTTGTCGACGATCCATAAACCCTAGAGACTCAGAGTAGCACGCTCAGACCGGGAATTCTATCGCAAACAAACAATAGCATACATAAGCACTCAAGCATAGATGCACGGTTAAAACTCAAATAAGAAGATCCAAACTGAAAGTTCAACTGAAGAGCTTCGATTTGCAAAAAGAACCAATCGAATCAGAGCTACGGTACTGAAACTACGGTCAAAAGAACTTCATATTCAAATCTGCTTGAAACCAAAATTTTAAATTGTCAAAACCATGTTCAAGTTGATTAAATAGTGTCGGCGTTCTGGGAACGGGGGTCCCCAGACTTTCCTGCCTGCGGCCTGCGGCGTGGCTCAAGTGGTGGCCCAGTATGACCCATCTTCATCAACACAAGACTCAAGACCCTCGCGAGGGGCCAAGCCTCGCGAGGCGGACGCCGCAAGACTTCCTCAAGGACGGCCTCGCCAGGCAAGCTCGCGAGGGGGCGGAGAGATCAAGGCAGGGTACCTCACGAGGTGCTCGTGACGCAAGCCATGACGATTGAGGCCAGGCGGGCGCCAGGCGGGCGCCGACCTATGCAGTGTCCTTGTTTCCTCTTTGGTGCAAAGGGGGCAAGCACAGACGTGGAGTACCGAGGCATCAGGAAAAGGTTGCCATTTCGGTGCAACGAGACCAAGACCAGCGGAGCGGCAGGATGGAGGTCACCGTGGAGCCCAAGACGGCGTCATCACCAGTGCTTTTGGCAGCCGAAGACCAACTTTAGTCAGGATAACTTGTACTAGATGTTCCCCTTTGAAATGGCCATTGTTGGCGCCCTTCCCGCTCAATATTTGGGAAGAGGCCCAGGGCCTCTATAAATAGGACTAGCCACCATGGTAGATGGGATCCAGACTTTGGAAGCCTAGCCAGAGAGAGAGAGAGGCGATCGAACTCACCCAAGCAGTTCATCGCACCAGCCCAAGAACACCTCTCATGAGGCTGTTCTCCCTTGTCTGTTCATCATCAGCCCCTGAGGCAATCCACCACACCACACACTGGAGTAGGGTATTACACCACAACGGTGGCCCGAACCAGTATAAATCTCGTGTCCCTTGTGTTGTTCATCGTTTCCAGCTTAGATCTCACGAGGCGATCAGACGTAGGTCGGTAGGGGAGAGATCTTCGTGCGCACCCTAGTGTTCGAACCGAGGGTCTGCCGGAACCCAACATCCGACAAACAGAAAGAGGGGCTCGATACGAAGATTTTTGCGTTGGTTTCACTGGATTTGGACGAATGGTTAAAAAGTTGCGAGGGTTTGAAAATCAGGGGCTAATCTACAATAAAAATAATCGCGGATAGGTCCCTAGCCAAAAATAAACGGAAAAAGGAAAAATCTTTTGGACGAACGTCCGCTAACAGAGATGAACGGACGAATTCGTTCGTTAAAACGAATGAACGAACGTTCGCAAATGGAACTAAACCGAAAAAAACGGACCGACCTAAATAAATAAAAAAACCAATCTAGGGTTTCTAAAAAAACTCGGTGGTTTTTTTACCTAAAATCGAAAAAAATGGGCGGCGAATCCGCGAGGTCCGGCGCGGCTCTGGCGGCTTTTCGGCGAGGTGGGACGGCTAAGCAGGTGGCGGCGGGGTGGCTCGGGTGGTGCGGCGCGACGACAGGCTGTCTTGAGGCGGCGGCGGCGGCGCCTGGCGCGGGGCGGCGAGGCAGGCGGCGGGTGTGGCTATGAAGTGCACCGTAGGTGGAGGGGTGGCTCGGGGTCCAAGGGGGGGGTGTCGGTGTCAAAACCGGCGGATCTCGGGTAGGGGGTCCCGAACTGTGCGTCTAAGGCGGACGGTAACAGGAGGCGGGGGACACGATGTTTACCTAGGTTCGGGCTGTAACGCCCTCGATGCGGCTATATCTCCCACGTGTCGAAGCACGACTTAGAGGCAAAACCCTATTGAAAGCAATGTCGCAAGTGAGGTAATCTTCGCACAACCCATGTAATACATAAGGGAAAGATATACATAGTTGGCTTACAGTCGCCACTTCACACAATACATGAGTAAAACATTACAACATACAGATACAATCAAGGTCCGACTACGGAACCAAAATAAAAGAAGACTACCCCAAATGCTACGGATCCCCGATCGTCCCAACTGGGCTCCACTACTGATCAACTGAAATGAAACAACACAATGAACAAGATCTTCATCGAGCTCCTCCTTGAGCTCGGATGTGTCACCTGCACGGTTTCATCGGCACCTGCAAACTGGTTTTGGAAGTATCTGTGAGTCACGGGGACTCAGCAATCTCACACCCGCGAGATCAAGACTATTTAAGCTTATGGGTAGGAGAAGGTAGTGAGATGGAGTTGCAGCAAGCGACTAGCATATATGGTGGCTACATTCGCAAAAGAGAGCGAGAAGAGAAGCAAGGCACGGTCGTGAAGCTAGTAGCGATCAAGAAGTGATCTGAAACTACTTACGTCAAACATAACTCCAACATCGTGTTCACTTCCGGACTCCGCCGAGAAGAGACCATCACGGTTACACACGTGGTTGATGTATTTTAATTAAGGTCAACGGGTTTTCTACAACCGGACATTAACAAATTCCCATCGCCTCATAACCGCGAGCACGGCTTTGAAAGATAATACCTGCAGGGTGTCCCAACTTAGCCCATTATAAGCTCTCACGGTCAAAGAAGGATATTCCTTCTACTGGGGAAGACCCGATCGTCTCGGAATCCCGGACTACAAGACATCTCGACAATGGTAAAACAAGACCAGCAAAGCCGCCCGAATGTGCCGACAAATCCCGATAGGAGCTGCACATATCTCATTCTCGTGGCACACCGGATGAGCAGTCCGTACAACTAAAACCAGACCCCAAGTTTCCTTGAGGGGCGCCGCAAAGCGCTCTAGTTTGAGCCAACACTCGAGAGGAGCATTGGCCGGGGATAAAATAAAGATGACCCTTGAGTCTGCAGAACCCAAGGGAAAAATGCTTAGGTGGCAAATGTTAAAACCAATGTTGGGCCTTCTTTGGAGGAGTTTTATTCAAAGCGAACTGTCAAGGGGTCCCATAAATCACCCAACCGTAAGGAACGCAAAATCAAGGAACATAACACCGGTATGACGGAAACTAGGCGGCAAGAGTGGAACAAAACACCGGGCATAAGGCCGAGTCTTCCACCCTTTACCAAGTATATAGGTGCATTAATTAAAGAAGATATATTGTGATATCCCAACAAGTAAACATGTTCCAACAAGGAACAACATCTCCATGTTCAACAAGGAACAAACTTCATCTTCACCGCAACTAACAACGCTATAAGAGGGCTGAGCAAAGCGGTAACATAGCCAAACAACGGTTTGCTAGGAAAGGATGGTTAGAGGCTTGACATGGCAACATGGGAGGCATGATATAGCAAGTGGTAGGCATCGTAGCATAGGCATAGCAAAAGAGCGAGCATCTAGCAAGCAAAGATAGAAGTGATTTCGAGGGTATGGTCATCTTGCACGAAATCCGCAAGGAAGAAGAACGAGTCCATGAAGAAGACAAGCGGATGTAGTCGAACGAATCCTCACAACTCCGGAACGAAACCGAAGCTAACGAGAGAAGCAACCCGGAAAGAAGCAAACAACATAGTAAACAATCATCCCATACACATGGCATGATGCACAACCAAGTATGATGCGTGTCCGGTTTAAATAGCATGGCATGGCAATATGCACAAACAGAACTACAAGTTAAATGGAGCCCAATATGCAACGAGTTGCATATTGACGAAACACCACATCAATTATTTAGTTCTCTCTCGGTTATGTACCCAACAATATTAAATATTATTAAACATGGCAAGGGGTGAAGCATAACAAAACTATACCATCTAAACAATTTAAATGGGACCGGATATAAAAACAACAAATCCGGTAAATCCCCATATGCATTTAGCAATTTAATGCAACAACAATTTTAAACATTTAAATGTTGTTATCATGATGCGGATGACATATACAAGTTTTATGCAATTTTATGAAAATGTTGACATGAGCATGTTATGAAGCATTTTTCACCGTGGCGGAACGAAAGGGGTGCCACGACAACGAATTCAAAAATGATGCCACGGCAACATATCGATCTCGATAACTTGATTGAGATACCGATGCAAACGAGAAGTGTGCGGATGTGTAGAACACGCAAGAGATGGTGGGGTGCTCCCGACTACCGGGTTCCCACGGGTCGACGACATGGCAAACGAGGAACGTGCAAAGACCTCTCTCGGACACGGTGCAAACACGAGCATCTCATACAACACATGCATTCGTTCACGGGCGGTCGTCTCGGGGTTATACCTTCAAAGCGTGCATTTCGGAGTGGTTCGATCCCGTCGAGGGAAGTAGTGGTACTCGCGGGTCGTAGTGGAAGTAGACGTTCACGGACGTCGTGGAAGTAGTCGTTCACGGCGACGATAGAGGTACTCGCGATCTTGGCAACGGTAGTCGTACATGTCCGGAGAGGAACTTTTCGTATCCATGTAGTCGAACTTGGCGCATCCAAGGGGTACTTGGTGAATCAACGAGTCGCACGTGGTCGTGTGTAGTCGTACTCGGTGTCCTCGGGGCATCGGCCGTAGTCGTGGTACTTGGCGTGCATCAACTGTTGACCAACGATGTCTGGGAGGCAAAGAGGTCTCTTGCGGTCTTAGCGTCAATAGAGCTAGGCAGCGAGAGTACGAACAACAGGGCATAGCAGCAACGGGTCGGCCAAAGGAGGCACGAGCCATGGCGCCATGGATGGCGGTGACAGCGGATCCGGTCATGGAGGGCGGATCAGCAGGCGCGACAAGCGAGGCTGATCCGGCCGAGTCGGGACGGCGATCTCAGCGATGGGACTTGGCGGCGGGCCGGGCGCGAGGAGACGGGCGGCGTCGGCACGCAGGCGCAGGAGAAGCCGGGCCAACGGGAAGGTGTAGAGCGAGGTATGGGCGGCGCAGGCGCCTCGTCTGGATGAAGCGAGGACGCAGTGGCGCTGGCAGCAAGTGAACGCCATGGGCGTCCGCAGCAGTGAGGCTTGGCGTCGAGCAGGGAGGTCCGGGCCGGGAACCACGGCGACGGAGAGGATCCTGCGGTAAGAGGTTGGGGACGACGCGATGATGGGGTCGTCGAGATGGCGCAACAACTTCAGGCTGATCTTGGCGTTGGAGGCCGGGACTTGGCAGCAGCAGGCGTCATGGAGGAGCAGGAGAAGGGAGGCGCTTGGCAGGAGGGAGCAAGGCGCAGAGGCAAGAAAAGCGGCGGGCGGCTATGGCCTCGGCGAGGGGGGTCAAGCGAGGCTCTGCTCCTCTCTTTCTCTGTGGGAGGCAAGCGAGGGAGGAGACGAGAGGAGATGGGGATCAGGCGATGGGTGTGTGGCGGTGCGGGAGGAGAATGAAGGAGAGATGGGGATCGGCGATGGTCGGACTAGGGTTACGTGGGGGTGCGGCAGGTGGGCCTTGGGCCATCTCGGTGAAAAGGGAAAGGCCAGGAGGAGTTGGGCTGCGCTGATCTCTCTCCCCTTAAATCTTTCAAAAACTTTTCAAAAAAAACAGTAAATCGCAATGAAAGAAAGGAGAGAAAAGAAAGGGGTTAGGGAAGGATCAGGCAAGAGGTTAATTTCCCTGGACTCACTACACTGAGTTTGATCCCAGGAAAATAGAAGTGGGCATGATTGAAAGATCAAATTCAAACTCATTTGATTTAAATTCAAATGATTTGAATAGGAAGTGAGGGTTGGGAAGGTCCAAAAATGTTGAGGATTTCGGTGGGGCTCCGGAAAATGACGAAATAATTTATGGGCAAGGTTGGAGACCAAGAATTAAGATAACAAAGGCATTGGGATATTTTGTAAGTGTGTTAAAGGTAATTCCACATCAATGGAATATTTTATAATAGCTCCATAAATATTAGGAGGATATGTTATAAAGAGAAAACACCATGTGAATTCCCTCGATTTAAATAGATCAAAAGATCTATGCAGTTTATTTAGTTGTGGTTTTAAAAATTAAAAGACATGCTGGCATGATGACATGATGCAATGCAAAAATAAATAGAGCAAGCACAAATAAAAACACACGGAGGTCACAAAAATATGGAAGTCTTCTGGATCGTCGGTCTTGGGGCGTTACAACACTCCACCACTACAAGAGGATCTCGTCCCGAGATCTAGGATGGCACCGGAGAGAAACGGAAGAGGAAGAGAGGAGGTAAAACTAAGTTGCTTCTTTGACGAACGAGTGAAACCACGAACCTTGAGAGGTTGAGCAATTTAAAAGAAAGAGTACAACAGAGATGAACGAGATTGTAAAAAATCCGTTAGAAAAGAGGAACGAGGAACATTACGGGAACTTGATGGTTGCAAAGACATGAATCAAGAGTTTAATGGACAAGATAGAATTCGAAACCAGTCCGGTTAAAACAAGATGAGAGAGGAAGAATTCGGGCAGCACTCCGGTTGAACATGGAAGGAATAGAACATGAACTTGACAAGATGAGAGGATACTTGATGAGATCAACAACACACAACCTCCGGGACTATTGAAAGAATGGCACAAGGGGTAAGAAAGATTTGAGACAACACTCTGGTTGAGGAAGCAGGCAAAACTTGATAAGATGAGAGAACTTGAATGAAAACATGACACTCCGGCTAAACGGAGAAGCAAGGAGAAGAACATGATCTTGACAAAACAAGATGATGGGTCGAAGAGAGCAACATCACAATGCCTCCGGAAGAAATGAAAGAATGGAATGGAATGGACGAAGGGAAACAAGATCTTGAAAGAGCACGCTTACAAGAAATGCTAGAACGGAGTTTTTGGATTATCAACAACGAAAGGAACAAGCTTGTTGTGGGCTTATGGAACACATCTCAAAATTATGAGGTGACAACCCGCCACTAACGGAAATAGTTGATTGGATTAAGATCAACAAGAAGATGAAAACTTCTTTCATTGAGAGGATAGGAGGAAAACTTGGATCATTGATAAGCACCATAATAGCAACATTCCTTAGGGAAGGCTTTAGGTGAAATCTATACCAAGATAACACCAACGAATAAATTGTTGGGTTGAAAAGATCTCGTGAACGAAGAGAAATGATGGATTTAAATATCTCATTCCTGACAACTTGTGAATCAAGAAACACGAAGGGAAATTGTCAAGAATGACATAACACCACCTCAAAAGATAATGATAGAAAGAATTGCACTTTGGAATGCAAGATGAAGAATGCTTGATCTCCTCAAGACAAAACATGTGTTGAACACCATGTTTATCTTAGAGTATAGCCTGGCGGATCGTAACTTCGAGAGAAATCTTGAAGAACAATTGAAGAATGAAAGGAATCCTTGACGAACCACCATGTAGAGCCTCCATGAAGAACTCCGGTAAATAAAAGGATGATAAAAAGGAAGACAAGTTGACAACCCAAGGTGAAGCCTTGCAGTGATAAGATGAAGCTTTGAAATGATATAACCGAGAAAACTTTGAACTCCGAAAAGAAAGATGAACAAATGAAATCGAGAATTTTGATGAACCTCCGGAATAAGGAATTGAACTTACTCGATGAAACAAGAATAATAATTACATTATGTTGATCCTTCACTAATTAAATTGATGGCAAGCAATGGATTTGGCATACTGCTTATTCTCATTGAAAAATGATTACAGATAGAGATATAGCACAAACTTGAGAAGGTATTGATGGAACCACCGGTGGGATTTGGAAACAACAAATGAATTGATATGATAATGAAGGAAGTGAAATCTTGAACGAACCACCGTAAGAATTGAGAATGAACGTAGCAAAGGCACAATTCACCAGGAAGAATTGGAAAACGAATGAAGATATTTGAGGGGATTTAGATACAAGTGAACGAATAGATGACGAGCTGATTGGAGAATACTTGAATGATGCACCGGTAAGATTTGGGGAACAAGAGCTGAAAGCTAGAATGAATAATTCTAAGATGATGGGCTCAGAAGAATCAAACTGAAAAGACTCCTGAATTGCTCCGGATGGGTGAAAAGAATTCCCACAATCGAAAACAATTATGAGAGGATGGCAACAAACTAGAACCATGAATCTTGAAGAGAATGGAGCAAGATTAAAGAGAAACTCTTCTTCGGTCTTCAAATGTTGAGAATGACGATGAGAAACACCAGCGTGAATTGTTGAGATACTCCGGGATGAAAATTAGAAAGGTTGAACCAACGATGAAAAGAATTTGAAAGATCTTGGAGAAAGCCATGACTGATGAAAGCCCATTCTTATTTCAAACTTAGAAAAGAATTTTAGAAGCTCCGGGAAAATTAGAAGAGTCAGGTAAGATCCTAGGAAAAGACCTGTGGGTTAGGGCCCACTCGAAAGAAACATCGTTGAAGTGTTGCTTGAAATAACGATTGCACCGGTAGAATTAAATGGCTTGGATGAGATAACAACCTCGAAATAGCTTGAACGGATTAAGAATGGAAACACGAATCTTCTGAGATATCTTCAACACTCCAGAACAATTGAATAACAAGAAGTGAAAGATTATGAGGTGCACCAGTATGGGAAAACATTTGAAACGGGGAAAAGGATATGATCGACAAAGCTTGAATTGAATCCACCGGAGAAGAAAAAGAACGAAGAATGATGAACTTGAAGCTTCCATAGCATCTTCATGAGAATCATCAAGTAAGAGCATGGAGGAAAAGAATGAAGAGACTTCACATCCATACGATGGATATTTGATTAAGAAATCTGAGTCCTTGAAGAAAAGGGTGGGAGGGTGGGAAAACAAAGGCAACTTGGGGATGGAATGAAACAGACACCGTTGAGAAAGCTTAAAATTGATCTCGCGAATGTTGAAATGATCGGATCCACTTGAAGAGAAGCACGTCGGTTGGAAAAGAATTGACATGACAAGCTCAGTGATCAAGAAGGATTAGTATTCACATAGAAATATGAGAACACCATTTAGGAAAGGTATGGAATCAACACTTGACATTGAAGCAACTCGAATACCACAAATAAAACAAAACAAAGGATTTGGCTTGCGGAATAAGCCGGAAACAAACATACGATAGATCCCATATCGTATCATGTGTCTGTTGGAAAGATAATCTAGGAGCTACTTGAATTCCCACTTATAAACTCCCGAAACTTTCTGGTTATGCAATCTGGTGTTGGGGTTACAAGGGACACAAAATATATCACCCAAACTAACAATACCTAGATCCAGCTGTATCCATCCTTCAACACATAACCAAGAAACCTTCGGAAATCGTTTGCCTCAACCTTCGAAAAGCATCCGTTATACAAGCTCTGGCAATACTCCCGAACTCGCCCCAGTACTGGGTTATCGAGGTTATCTCACCAACAACTGCATAAAAGAGATTTTCGATGTCGGCAAAGCTCGTATTCCAGAATCGCAACGATAAAATTGTGACGACAACACCTCGGAGCTCAACTCCCGGGACACCGCCACAACCCCTAAATGTCGAGGCACCAAGAACAATGTTCTCGCCACAAAACCATCGAACGATTCCAAGATACCCGCGTGATCCTAAATTTTTTTAGTGAAATCTGAGGAGAGAAGAGTCAAAACTTCTACGTCAGGAGACCTCACCAGAGCGACAAAGGACCGAGGAGTAAAAGAATCCTACTCTCCGATATATAATCCTAAGACTCAAAACATTTTTGTTCTAGACTCAACAACGCATGACAAACAATCAAGCGGGGGCTCCTAAGTCGGGATGGCTCGATTACCAACTTTAGCGCCCTCGATGCGGCTATATCTCCCACGTGTCGAAGCACGACTTAGAGGCATAACCGCATTGAAAGCAATGTCGCAAGTGAGGTAATCTTCGCACAACCCATGTAATACATAAGGGAAAGAGATACATAGTTGGCTTACGGTCGCCACTTCACACAATACATGAGTAAAACATTACATCATACAGATACAATCAAGGTCCGACTACGGAACCAAAATAAAAGAAGACTACCCCAAATGCTACACAGATCCCCGATCGTCCCAACTGGCTCCACTCATCGATCAAGCTCAAACGAAACAACACAATGAACAAGATCTTCATCGAGCTCCTCCTTGAGCTCGGATGCATCACCTGCACGGTTTCATCGGCACCTGCGAACTGGTTTTGGAAGTATCTGTGAGTCACGGGGACTCAGCAATCTCACACCCGCGAGATCAAGACTATTTAAGCTTATGGGTAGGAGAAGGTAGTGAGATGGAGCTGCAGCAAGCGACTAGCATATCTGGTGGCTACATTCGCAAAAGAGAGCGAGAAGAGAAGCAAGGCACGGTCGTGAAGCTAGTAGCGATCAAGAAGTGATCCTGAAACTACTTACGTCAAACATAACTCCAACACCGTGTTCACTTCCCGGACTCCGCCGAGAAGAGACCATCACGGTTACACACGTGGTTGATGTATTTTAATTAAGGTCAACTTCGGGTTTTCTACAACCGGACATTAACAAATTCCCATCTGCCTCATAACCACGGGCACGGCTTTCGAAAGATAACACCCTGCAGGGGTGTCCCAACTTAGCCCATTATAAGCTCTCATGGTCAACGAAGGATATTCCTTCTACCGGGAAGACCCGATCAGTCTCGGAATCCTGGACTACAAGACATCTCGACAATGGTAAAACAAGACCAGCAAAGCCGCCCGAATGTGCCGACAAATCCCGATAGGAGCTGCACATATCTCGTTCTCAGGGCACACCGGATGAGCAGTCCGTACAACTAAAACCAGACCCCAAGTTTCCTTGAGGGGCACGCAAAGCGCTCTAGTTTGGGCCAACACTCAGAGGAGCATTGGCCGGGGGATAAAATAAAGATGACCCTTGAGTCTGCAGAACCCAAGGGAAAAAAGGCTTAGGTGGCAAATGTTAAAACCAATGTTGGGCCTTCTTTGGAGGAGTTTTATTCAAAGCGAACTGTCAAGGGGTCCCATAAATCACCCAACCGTAAGGAACGCAAAATCAAGGAACATAACACCGGTATGACGGAAACTAGGGCGGCAAGAGTGGAACAAAACACCAGGCATAAGGCCGAGTCTTCCACCCTTTACCAAGTATATAGGTGCATTAATTAAAGAAGATATATTGTGATATCCCAACAAGTAAACATGTTCCAACAAGGAACAAACTTCATCTTCACCTGCAACTAACAACGCTATAAGAGGGGCTGAGGAAAGCGGTAACATAGCCAAACAACGGTTTGCTAGGAAAGGATGGTTAGAGGCTTGACATGGCAACATGGGAGGCATGATATAGCAAGTGGTAGGCATCGTAGCATAGGCATAGCAAAAGAGCGAGCATCTAGCAAGCAAAGATAGAAGTGATTTCGAGGGTATGGTCATCTTGCCTGAAATCCCGCAAGGAAGAAGAACGAGTCCATGAAGAAGACAAACGGATGTAGTCGAACGAATCCTCACAACTCCGGAACGAAACCGAAGCTAACGAGAGAAGTAACCCGGAAAGAAGCAAACAACATAGTAAACAATCATCCCATACACATGGCATGATGCACAACCAAGTATGATGCGTTTCCGGTTTAAATAGCATGGCATGGCAATATGCACAAACAAAACTACAAGTTAAATGGAGCCCAATATGCAACGAGTTGCATATTGACGAAACACCACATCAATTATTTAGTTCTCTCTCGGTTATGTACCCCGCAACAATATTAAATATTATTAAACATGGCAAGGGGTGAAGCATAACAAAACTATACCATCTAAACAATTAAATGGGGCCGGATATAAAAACAACAAATCCGGTAAATCCCCATATGCATTTAGCAATTTAATGCAACAACAATTTTAAACATTTAAATGTTGTTATCATGATGCGGATGCCATATACAAGTTTTATGCAATTTTATGAAAATGTTGACATGAGCATGTTATGAAGCATTTTTCACCGTGGCGGAACGAAAGGGGTGCCACGGCAACGAATTCAAAAATGATGCCACGGCAACATATCGATCTCGATAACTTGATTGAGATACCGATGCAAGCGAGAAGTGTGCGGATGTGTAGAACACGCAAGAGATGGTGGGGTGCTCCCGACTACCGGGTTCCCACGGGTCGACGGCATGGCAAACGAGGAACGTGCAAAGACCTCTCTCGGACACGGTGCAAACACGAGCATCTCATACAACACATGCATTCGTTCATGGGCGGTCGTCTCGGGGTTATACCTTCAAAGCGTGCATTTCGGAGTGGTTCGATCTCGTCGAGGGAAGTAGTGGTACTCGCGGGTCGTAGTGGAAGTAGACGTTCACGGACGTCGTGGAAGTAGTCTTTCACGGCGACGGTAGAGGTACTCGCGATCTTGGCAACGGTAGTCGTACATGTCCGGAGAGGAACTTGTCGATCCATGTAGTCGAACTTGGCGCATCCAAGGGTACTTGGTGAATCAACGAGTCGCATACGTGGTCGTGTGTAGTCGCACTCGGTGTCCTCGGGGCATCGGCCGTAGTCGTGGTACTTGGCGTGCATCAACTGTTGACCAACGAGGTACAGGAGGCAAAGAGGTCTCTTGCGGTCTTGACGTCAATAGAGCTAGGCAGCGGAGAGTACGAACAACGATGCATAGCAGCAACGGGTCGACCAAAGGAGGCACGAGCCATGGCGCCATGGATGAGCGGTGACAGCGGATCCGGTCGCGGAGGGCGGATCAGCAGGCGCCTAGCGCGGGGCTGATCCGGCCGGAGTCGGACGAAGGCGATCTCTCCAGTGGGACTTGGCGGCGGGGCCGGCGCGAGGAGACGGGCGGCATCGGGCGCGCAGGGCGAGGAGAAGCCGGGCCAACGGAAGGTGCAGAGGCGAGGTATGGGCGAGCAGGGCGCCTCGTCCTGGATGAAGCAGAGGACGCAGGGCGCTGGCAGCAAGTGAACGCCGTGGGCGTCCGGCAGTGGTGAGGCTTGGCGTCGAGCGAGGGAGGTCCGGCGCGGGAACCACGGCGACGGAGAGGATCCTGCGGTAAGAGGTCGGGACGCGCGATGATGGGGTCGTCGGAGCGGCGCAACAGCTCGGGGCTGATCTTGGCGTTGGAGGCCGGGACTTGGCCGGCAGCAGGGCGTCGCGGAGGAGCAGGAGAAGGGGAGGCGCTTGGCGGCAGGAGGGAGCAAGGCGCAGAGGCAAGAAGGCGCGGCGGCGGCTATGGCCTCGACGAGGGGGTCGGGCGCGAGGCTCTGCTCTTCTCTCTTTCTCTGTGCGAGGCAGCGCGAGGGAGGAGACGAGAGGGAGATGGGGATCGGGCGATGGGTGTGTGGCGGCGCAGGTGGAGAATGAAGGGAGAGATGGGGATCGAGCGATGGTCGGACTAGGGTTACGTAGGGGTGCGGCAGCTGGGCCTTGGGCCATCTCGGTGAAAAGGGGAAAGGCCAGGAGGAGTTGGGCTGCGCTGATCTCTCTCCCCCCTTAAATCTTTCAAAAACTTTTTCGAAAAAACAGTAAATCGCAATGAAAGAAAGGAGAGAAAAGAAAGGGGTTAGGGGAAGGATCTGGGCAAGAGGTTAATTTCCCTGGACTCACTACATTGAGTTTGATCCCAGGAAAATAGAAGTGGGCATGATTGAAAGATCAAATTCGAACTCATTTGATTTAAATTCAAATGATTTGAATAGAAAGTGAGGGTTGGGAAGGTCCAAAAATGTTGAGGATTTCGGTGGGGCTCCGGAAAATGACGAAATAATTTATGGGCAAGGTTGGAGACCAAGAATTAAGATAACAAAGGCATTGGGATATTTTGTAAGTGTGTTAAAGGTAATTCCACATCAATGGAATATTTTATAATAGCTCCATAAATATTAGGAGGATATGTTATAAAGAGAAAACACCATGTGAATTCCCTCGATTTAAATAGATCAAAAGATCTATGCAGTTTATTTAGTTGAGGTTTTAAAAATTAAAAGACATGCTGGCATGATGACATGATGCAATGCAAAAATAAATAGAGCAAGCACAAATAAAAACACACGGAGGTCACAAAAATATGGAAGTCTTCTGGATCGTCGGTCTTGGGGCGTTACACGGGCCCTCTCGATGGAGGTAATACTCTGCTTCCTGCTTGATTGATCTTGATGATATGAGTATTACAAGAGTTGATCTACCACGAGATCGTAGAGGCTAAACCCTAGAAGCTAGCCTATGGTATGATTGTTGTTGTCCTATGGACTAAGCCCTCTGGTTTATATAGACACCGGAGGGGGCTAGGGTTACACATAGTCGGTTACAAGGGAGGAGATCTACATATCCGTATTGCCAAGCTTGCCTTCCACGCCAAGGAGAGTCCCATCCGGACACACGACGAAGTCTTCAATCTTGTATCTTCATAGTCCAACAGTCCGGCTAAAGTATATAGTCCGGCCGTCCGAGGACCCCCTAATCCAGGACTCCCTCAGGGGGGTCCTGGGTGGTATTTAAAGGGGGGGGGGGGGAGAAGGCGGCGGTGGGGTCCGACTTGGGGAGGGGGTCGGTGGTGTCGGGCGGGGCTCGGACTCCCTCCGAGTCCGGCGCGGCACGCGAGTGAGCAGGGGAAGGCGGTGGCGAAGCTGGGCCGGCTGGGCCCTTGGCCCAGTGCGGTCTAGGAAGATTTTTTTTAATAAAATAAATTTCACCAAAAAAAGAAAAAAATCCTAAATAAAAAATTCTAAAAATGCCAAAAACAATTTTCGCCGTCTAAATAAAATATTTAGAACTTAGTGAACATTTTCTTGGCCTAAAATGCAATTTTGAAAAAAATGCATATTTTTCTAATTCAAATAAAAATAGCAATAAAATCCAAATAAAATTATCTATTTGATTTTAATATTTTTCCTCCAATATTTCTTTTATTTTGGAGAAGTCATATTATCTCCTCTCATATATTTTTAATACGTAATATTTCGGAGAGAAAATAATTAAATCAAAATGACCCTATTTTCAATATTTGAGAAAAAATCAATTATGAAAATAATAAAATCCCCAACTCTCTCCGTGGGTCCTTGAGTTGCTTAGGATTATTAGGATCACAACCAAAATGCAAATATAAATATGATATGCATATGATGACCTATGTATAACGTCCCAAATTGAAAATTTGGGATGTTACAAACCTACCCCCCTTAAGATGAATCTCGCCCTCGAGATTCGGGTTGGCTAGAGAATAGGTGTGGGTGGTATTTCCTTAGGTCTTCCTCTCATTCCCAGGTGGCTTCATCCTCGGTATGGTGGCTCCACTGAACTTTGCAAAACTTAGTAACCTTGCTGCGGGTAACTCGGCTGGCAAACTCGAGAATCTTGATTGGTTTCTCCTCATAGGTTAAATCACTATCCGGCTGAATTGCTTCCAGGGGCACTGTATCTCTTAGAGGTATATCGGCCATCTCTGCGTTGCACTTCTTCAACTGGGAAACGTGAAACACATCATGAACTCCTGACAATCCTTCGGGTAACTCCAACTTGTAGGCCACTTCTCCCATACGTTCCAAAACTTGGTATGGTCCTACAAATCTCGGGGCTAACTTTCCCTTAACTCCAAAACGTTTAACTCCTCGCAGAGGTGACACTCTAAGATATGCTCTACCTCCGATTTCGTAGACTACCTCCTTACGTTTTGAGTCTGCATAACTCTTCTGCCTGGACTAAGCTACCTTCAGTCTATCTCGAATCAGCTTAATCTTCTTTTCTGACTCTTTAATCAAATCTGGTCCAAACAATTGACGGTATCCAACTTCATCCCACATTAACGGTGTCCTGCACCTCCTTCCATATAAAAGCTTCGAAAGGTGCCATCTTCAAACTGGCTTGGTAGCTGTTGTTGTATGAGAACTCTGTGTAAGGAAAATTATCATCCCAACTAGATCCGTAATCTAGCGCACAAGCCCTCAACATGTCCTCCAGAATCTGATTGACTCTCTCGGTCTGTCCATCTGTCTACAGATGAAAAGTTGTACTAAACTCTAGTCTGGTACCCAAAGTCTGGTGCAACTGATGCCAAAACTTTGAAGTGAACTGTGTTCCTCTATCTGATACGGTGGTCCTCGGAACTCCATGCAGACATACGATCTTGGTAATATATATCTTGGCCAACTTCGCACTCGCATAGGTGGTTTTCACTGGGATAAAGTGAGCCACTTTGGTCAAACGATCCACTACTACCCAGATAGAATCATATCTCGATCGGGTCCTAGGTAATCCGGTGATAAAATCCATGCCAAGCTTATCCCACTTCCATTCGGGTATCGGCATAGGCTGCAGTAATCCTGCTGGCTTCTGATGTTCTGCCTTCACTCTCTGACATACATCACATACAGCTACGTACTCGGCAATATCCTTCTTCTTACCAGTCCACCAGAAATGCCCCTTCAAATCCAAATACATCTTGGTGCTTTCGGGGTGTATCAAGTATGGCGAGTCATGAGCTTCCCGAAGTATCAACTTCCCGATCTCTGCATTATTGGGTACATAAACACGGTCCTCAAACCACAAGGTGTCGTGCTCATCCTTACGAAAACCTTTGGCTTTTCCTTTACTCATTCTCTCCTTTATCTCAGCAATTTCCTTATCATCCTTCTGAGCTTCTCGAATTTTCCCAATGATGTCGACTGAACTTCCAATGCTGCGACAAAACCTCTAGGGACTATCTCCAAAAGAAGCTCCCTGAGATCTTCGGCTAACTCCTTTGGCAATCCTCCGCTTACGAGGGTATTGACACAACTCTTTCGGCTCAAAGCGTCGGCTACGACATTGGCCTTTCCGGGGTGATAATGCAGCTTCATGTCATAATCCTTTATAAGCTCCAACCATCTCCTTTGCCCGAGATTTAGCTCCTTCTGAGTGAAAATGTACTTCAAACTCTTATGATCCGTGTATACATCACAACGATTTCCTATAAGAAAATGTCTCCAGGTCTTGAGCGCATGCACTACAGCTGCTAACTCCAAATCATGCGTGGCATAATTAAACTCATGAGGTCGAAGCTGACGTGAGGCATATGAAACAACTCTTCCGTCTTGCATAAGTACACCTCCAAGTCCTAAACGAGATGCGTCGCAATACACTTGGAAATACTTGCGTATATCCGGCAGAATCAGCACTGGGGCTGTAACCAAATGTTTATTCAGCTCCTGAAAACTTGCCTCACATTCATCTGTCCATTTGAACTTGGTGTCCTTCTTCAACAACTCTGTCATAGGCTTCACAATCTTAGAAAAATTCTCAATGAATCTCCGGTAGTATCCCGCGAGTCCAAGAAAAATGCGGATCTCTCCTACTGAGGTGGGTGCTAGCCAATCAGTGACAGACCAAACCTTGGTAGGGTCTACTGCTATACCTTCTCCTGATATAACATGTCCAAGAAATCCAACTTCCTTCAACCAAAACTCGCATTTGCTGAACTTGGCATATAACTGATGTTCCCTGAGCTTCTCGAGAACTAAACGCAGATGCTCCTTGTGCTCCTCTTCATTCTTCGATTACACCAAAATATCATCAATGAACACCACAACAAACTTATCCAAGAACTCCATGAACACCTTATTCATCATACTCATGAAATAGGCAGGGGCATTAGTCAATCCAAATGACATAACCATGTACTCATATAGCCCGTACCTTGTGGTGAAGGCTTTCTTAGGTATATCTTGTTCTCAGATCTTCAGCTGGGGGTATCCTGATCGCAGATCGATCTTGGAGAATACTTTAGCTCCTTGCAGCTGGTCAAACAGATCATTGATCATCTGTAGTGGGTACTTGTTCTTGATCGTCACTTCATTCAATGCACGATAATCAACAACCATTCTCAAAGATCCATCCTTTTTCTCAACCAAGAGCACTGGGGCTCCCCATGGTGACGAACTTCGTCGAATGTAACCTTTCTCCAATAACTCCTCAATTTGCTTCTTAATCTCCTCCAGATCATTTGCGAGCATCCGGTATGGTCTCTTCAATACTGGTCCGGTGGCTGGCAACAACTCTATCAAAAACTCAATGTCTCGATCCGGTGGCATGCCTGGTAGCTCCTCTGGAAATACATCCGGATAATCCTTCACTACAGGCACTTCCTCCTGAACAACTCCTGAGAGGGAATTTACTTGGGTTCTCCTTGGCGCATGCGTGGATACATACTTGATCCTTTTTCCCTCCGGTGTGGTGAGTAGAATTGACTTACTGGCGCAATCGATGTTTCCTCCATACATCAATAGCCAATCCATTCCTAGTATCACATCCAATCCTTGTGACTCCAAAATTATCAAGTCTGAGGGGAAAACATGCCTACCTATGGTTAATGGCATCTAAAAACATCCTTGTCTTGCCATATACTCTACTCCTGGTGAGCTTACTAACATAGGGGCCCTATGAACTTTGGTGCGCAACTTATACTTATCCACAAATCCCCTTGAAATGTATGAACGCGATGCACCAGTATCAAAAAGGACGATTGCAGTAAATGACTTAACCAAAAACTTACCTATAACTGCATCTGGCTGCTCTTCAACCTCCTCCATTGTGGGTATGGCCTCCATGGTTATGGGTATATCCTCCCGAGTTCGGGGTAAAACGAGGCTTCTGCTGAGCTCCTGAATTGTACTTCCCTTGTCCATACTTCCTTTTGCGGCTCTCAATTTGCTGCTACTTCCCTTCAATCATAAGAGCCTTGTCTACCAACTCCTGGTAGTTGTTAAATGTTGCCACCATTAACTGCATACTCATCTCATCATTCAACCCTTCCATAAACTTCTCCTACTTCGCAACATCTGTGGCCACATCATCTCGGGCATAGCGAGCTAACTTGCTGAACTCATCCACGTACTGCCCCACAGTATGATTTCCTTGGCGCAAGTTGCGAAACTCACGCTTCTTCATGCTCATAGCTCCAGTTGAGACATGAGCAGTGTGGAATGCTTGCTGAAACTGCTCCCAAGTGACATTGGCTATAGGAAAAGTGGCTGTGTAATTCTCCCACCATGAGGCCACGGGTCCATCCAATTGATCTGCGGCAAAGCGCACCTTCTCAGCATCGGTGCAACCTGCGATGGTCAACTACCTTCCAATCCTTCGTAGCCAGTCATCAGCAACTATCAGCTCGGTGCTACTGGAAAACACCGGCGGTTGCAACCTCAGAAAACGGGCTAAGTTGTCAAGTGGAGGTGGTGGCGGTGGGTTGTCGTTGTTGTTGTTGTTGTTGTTGTTTTTGTTGTTGTTGTTGTTGTTGTTGTTGTTGTTGTTGTTGTTGTTGTTGTTGTTGTTGTTGTTGTTGTTGTTGCTGTTGTTGTTCTTTGTTGTTATTGTTGTTCTTTATTCTTCTTGTTATTCTTTGTTATTCTTTGTTGTTCTTTGTTGTTGTTGTTGTTTGTTGTTGTTGTTGTTGTTGTTGTTGTTGTTGTTGTTGTTGTTGTTGTTGTTGTTGTTGTTGTTGTTGTTGTTGTTGTTGTTGTTGTTGTTGTTGCTGTTGTTGTTGTTGTTGTTGTTGTTGTTGTTGTTGTTGTTGTTGTTGTTGTTGTTGTTGTTGTTGTTGTTGTTGTTGTTGTTGTTGTTGTTGTTGTTGTTGTTGTTGTTGTTGTTGTTGTTGTTGTTGTTGTTGTTGTTGTTGTTGTTGTTGTTGTTGTTGTTGTTGTTGTTGTTGTTGTTGTTGTTGTTGTTGTTGTTGTTGTTGTTGTTGTTGTTGTTGCCTTGGTTTTGAACTAATAGCTGCATCAAGGCATTACGTTGTTGGATCAATTGGGTGAGCTCCGATGGGAAGGCAAATCCGGGGTCACGTCTCGGAGGCATCTGATGGGTTTTAGAGGGGAGAGATTAGAATAGAGTGAGGTCTAATGAGAAAGCACTACCCATATGCACATGAGACAAACACATTCATATCACACCAAATCAATTCAAACAAGGGCATACAAATTATCTAACTATCGTTACAGTGCTCAGACTACTACTATATACATGGGGGAAATACTACTGATCATATGGTGGTCATCTAGAAATTTTGATCGGTGGAAGACTCCATGATATCCGCTCCAGCTTCGTCTTCGTAATCATCATCACTACTGTCGGGGTCGGAGTCGGTGTCGTCGATGATGATGTAGTCTTCAGAACGAATGTCGTTGGGATGGTCGTCATGTCCTCCTGGCGTGGGGTCTCCCATGAATACTCCTAGCTTCCTCGTCAGGTCGTCATTCTTCTCCACTAGTATTGCGATTTCCTCCTCGTATCCGTCGCGTGTAGACTTGAGTTCCTCTTCTAGCTCCATGTTCCTGGTCATAACCTTCTTCAGTTCTATCATGCTTGCTCACATTTGGTTCTCCTGGCGACGAATGTGCTGGTTTAACTCTTGGATGAAAGCTGCAATGGACCTGTCCCTCCTGGTGTTGATCATCTCACATTGCTCATCCCGGCGCCCACATATCTGGTAGATGGTGTCCTTAAGATCCTTGTGATAAACTTCGCCGATGCGTCCCATGGCGATGTGGGCTGCCATGCTCTTTCCTAGACTCCAGATTGGTGCATCGAAGGAAAACTCTATGGGTTCAGTAATTGGTGTGAATGTTCTTCCTGGAACTTGAACTCGAATCATCCAACGCTCCTCTTCTAGTAAAGTGGCGGTGTAGGTTCCGGTGAAGCTTGGTATTCCGATGTTCAGGTACCTAGTGACTTCCTTCAAGTGTCGTCCAAAAGGTGTGTCTTCATCCGATTGTGCAAACTTGTTCCTTGAGTCCACCATCCTATAGAGTGGAAAATGGAGAGAAGTCATAAATGAGTAGAGAAGAGTGACCTATGGCTTAACTTAGTGGTCGTGTCCTACAATCAACATGTGCTCTGATACCATTTTGTAGCGATCCGACCTCACACGGTCAAATCTCTGTGTATAGGTGTCATCCCTGGATCGGTAATGCTGACACACACAGTACTTGAAGGATTTATAACAGAGTGCAATCACACACTTATTACGTCGAACATCTCAAAAGAGAACTTATTACAATAAATATGGCTTAAGGCCATCTAAATAAGATAACAACGGAAGACTTGGAAGATAAAGTGAGTCCATCAACTCCAACGGCATAGCTGAGTGCACGACAACGACCTAGCGCACCTTACTCTTCGTCTGAAAAGTCTGCAACATGATATGTTGCAGCCCGAAATGGGTCAGCACATGGAATAAGCTGGCAAGATAACACAGTAGAGCAATGAACAAGTAAATGCTATCACTACATGCATATGAGGCTGGTGGAGGCTCTATGGTTATAATGTTTTGCGAAAAGCCAATTTTTCCCTACAACAAAGGAATATATTTTTGTTTAACTATCATGGTAGTTGATAAACATTGATAATGGTAAATCCCCATCTCAATCCCAATTAATCAAGTAATTAACAACCCAACAAATTAATTAGAGTGATGAGATCAACATGATAATCCAAGAACCAGATACTCAAGATGTCCATAACCGGGGACACGGCTAACCATGATTAGTTTGTACACTCTGCAGAGGTTTGCGCACTTTCCCCCACAAGACTCGATCTCCTCCGTTGGATTTCTCGCACTACATGGTGTTTGAGAAACGGATGACCGAGACAAACTCTTTACTCTGGGTGGATAGTTACACCTACTTTCCTCTACATCTGCTAGCCCACCACTGAAAGAGGTCATGCAACATACTCAACTATGCTAGAGCCCATAATAGCTTGTGGCTGCACACGGAAGTTTCTAGCATGAATAATCTTATGATCCCTTTGAGCATGGGTGGCGAACAAAAGGACAACACTGGTATATCCCCAGGTGCCCGCAACCAATCCACCCAGATGTGTGTTTAAGTAGCCACCTTAAGTTAACCATTAATTAACAATCTCACATCTGTCATGGATACACTCAAACCCAATCCACGTCTACGAGCATAGCTTGGCAATATAAGCATAGCGTAGAAGTAACTCCCAAGGTTTGATAATAAAAGGGCAATAGGTTCTACCTCATCATCTACTTCCCAATACCCACAATTTAATCACATCCTATTCATGCAGTGTTTGAGGGTTGTAACTAATGCATAAAAACTGAGTATGAAAAGTGTATGATCAATGTGTTACTTGCCTTGCTAACAATCCGCAAACCCTAGAGACTCGTAGTAGCACGCTTCGCACTCCGGGAATTCTATCGCAAACAAACAATAGCATACTTAAGCACTCAGGCATAGATGCATGGGAAAAACACAAATAAGAAGATCCAAACTGAAAGTTCAATTGAAGAGCTTCGATTTGCAAAAAGAACCAATCGAATCGGAGCTACGGTACTGAAACTACGCTCAAAAGAACTTCGTATTCAAATATGCTTGAAACCAAAATATTAAATTGTCAAAACCATGTTCAAGTTGATTAAACAGAAAGAGGGGCTCGAGACGAAGATTTGGCGTTGGTTTCACTGGATTTGGACGAACGGTTAAAAAGTTGCAAGGGTTTGAAGATCAGGGGCTAATCTACGATAAAAATAATCGCGGATAGGTCCCTAGCTGAAAATAAACGGAAAAAAGAAAAATCTATCGAACGAACGTCCGCTAACAGAGACGAGCGGACGAATTCGTTCGTTAAAACAAACGAACGAACGAACTTTTGCAAACGGAACTAAACCGGAAAAAATCAAACCGATCTAAATAAATAAATAAACAATCTAGGGTTTATAAAAAAACCCGGCGGTTTTTCACCTAAAATCGAAAAAAATGGGAGGTGAACCCGCGATGTCGCGCTGCTCTCGGCTTTCCGTGGCGAGTGCGGGCGGTGTACGCTGGTGGCGGCGGGTGGTCTTGGGTGGTGGCGCATGGTGCTGGGCTGCTGAGGCGGTGAGGCAGGTGGCAAGGCACGGAGGCAAGGCGCAGTGGGCGGGGTGGCTTGGGGTCCAAGGGGGGCCGGGTGGTATTTAAAGGGGGGAGAAGGCGGGCGGGGTCCGACTTGGGGAGGGGGTCGACGGCGTTACATGGGCTCGCCTCCTCCGAGTCGTGTGGCAAGACACACAGAAGCGGGGAAGGTGGCGACGCAAGTTGGGCGGTGGGCCCTTGGCCCATCTTGGTCCAGAATATTTTTTAATAAAATAAATTTCGCTCAAAAAAGAAAAGAAATCCTAAATAAAAATATTTTTTTTTAAAAAATACCAAAAACATTTTTCACCGTCTAAATAAAATATTTAGAATTTAGTGAACATTTTCTTGGCCTAAAATGCAATTTAAAAAATGCATATTTTTCGAATTCAAATAAAAATAGCAATAAAATCCAAATAAAATTATTTATTTGATTTTAATATTTTCCTCCAAAATTCTTTTATTTTGGAGAAGTCATATTATCTCCTCTCATATATTTTTAATACAAAATATTTTGTAGAGAAAATAATTAAATCAAAATGACCTTATTTTCAATATTTGAGAAACATTCAAATATGAAAATAATAAAATCCCCAACTCTCTCCGTGGGTCCTTGAGTTGCTTAGGATTTTTAGGATCACAACCAAAATGTAAATATAAATATGATATGCATATGATGACCTATGTATAACATTCCAAATTGAAAATTTGGGATGTTACAGTTTGTTGGGTCTCACTCTTCCTCTTGAAGAAGTATACCCAAGTGTATCTTGAATAATCATCCACAATCACCAAGCAATACTTTCTACCCCCAAGACTATCAAAGGATGGAGGCCCAAAGAGATCCAAGTGAAGGAGCTCCAAAGGCCTCTTCGAGTAAATGATCGTCGTGGGAGGGTGAGCCTTCTCATGTAGCTTTCCTTCAATACAAGCACTACAAGCACGATCTTTGTCAAAACTAACATTTGTTAGTCCACGGACATGGTCCCCCTTGATAAGACTTCGCAAAGGTCTCATATTGACATGGGCTAAACGGCGATGCCAAAGCCACCCCACGTCAACTTTAGCCATTAGGCATGTCGTGATCTTAGTGGGTCGCTCCGAAAAGTTAATCACATAGAGACTATTCTCGACATGCCCACAAAGGCTACTTTAAGAGTCTTGCTCCACAAGAGGGCCACGGTATCAATATCAAAGAAAGTGGCAAAGCCCATGAGTGCAAGTTGACGAACGAAAAGTAAATTGTATGCAAGGGACTCAACAAGCATGACCTTCTCGATCGTGAGATCATGAGAAATGACAACCTTGCCAAGTCCCAATACCTTTGAAGATGAGGTATCAACCCACTCAACATTGGTGGGCATAGATGGAATCTTGTGCACTTCCACCACCAAGTCCTTGCTTCCGGTCATATGATTTGTGGCTCCACTATCGAGCAACCATGATCCCCCACCGGAAGCAAACACCTACAAGAGATCAATGCTTGGTTTTAGGTACCCATTTTGCAATGGGTCCTTTGATGTTAGTAACAAGGGTCTTAGGAACCCAAATAGACCATTCAATGTACTCATAAGGAGAACCAACAAATTTAGCATAAACATGCCCATCACTAGCACGCATAACACATAGGAAGGGTTAAAGTCACCGGATTTGTTGGAAGGGGTGGCATTGCCATTCTTGACACCACCACCCTTCACATTGTTGTTCTTCTCCTTAGAATCACCCTCTCCCTCCTTCACAAGAGTTTGATTGAGAGGAGGAGGTCGTTTTGCCTCGTCATTCTTCTTCTTGTTCTTGGACTTGGGTGCGAACCCAATTCCCTCCTTGGCCACAACTTCCTTTTGATTGCTCAAAAGGTCGTTGAGGTTCTTCTCACCTTTTATGCAAGACACAAGGCCTTTCTCAAGTTGCTCCTTCAACTTTGCATTCTCCTCCACAAGATGCACATGCTCACAACATGGGTTAGTAGCATTTGCATTAACAATTAAAACCATATGAGGAAAAGTGGCTTTCTCCTTGGTTAGCTTCACTTGGAGTTGATCATGAGACTCTTTAAGGCTAGCATGAGTACCCTTGAAGGCCTTGTGAGCCTTGTCAAGTATATCAAACTCCTCCTTGAGTCTAGCAAGATCAACCCCAAGAATGGACTTCTCGGAATTTAGCACACGAGATACAACAAGAGCATGATCAAGATATTTCTTTAATTTAGCATGGTCATCGTTGTGTGACTCCTCAAGAGCCAAACGATGACCGCGCTCTTCCTCAAGCGCGTTAGAGAGATCCGATATCTCATCGGCATAGTCACGATTATGCCCCTCCATCTTAGAGATGGTTTCTTCGTGAGCCTCGATCATGTCATTGGCTTCACCAAGTTGTTCCAAGAGAGCGACAAAGTGCTTCTTGGATTTACCCCTGAGCTTACTCATAAAAGACTCAAATTCATTTTCCTCCTCACTAGACCCCTCACTTTCATCAATGCAATCCGTCAAACAAGGATTAGTAGTGATGGTAGTTCTGATGTTGGGGGTTACCTTGTTGGTGGCTTTAGCCATGAGGCACTTGGCGGTGATGTTCTCATTGGGTGAGTCGAAGAGGGACACCCGTGGAGTTGTCGCATTGGCAACGGAGGCCATGGCAACCGACTCACCATCTTTATCATCATCATCCTCCTCATTGTACTCTTCTTGTGCCACCAACCCCTTGGTTGGAGTCTTCTTGGTGAAGTTGCTCTTGTTGGGGAAGGACTTGGCCTTGTCTTTTCGGATGAGCTTGCCACAATTTTCTTCCCACTTCTCATATGGGCATTCCGCAACAAAGTGGCTCACATTGCCACAATTATAGCACGCCCTCACACGTTGCTTGCCCTTCATGCCACTTGAGTTGTTCTTGTTGAAGTTGGGCCTTGTGTTCTTCTTGCTCCAAATTTGCCTTGAAGCAAGAGCCATGTGCTCATGGTAAGCATATTTTGTATCTTCGGGGTTGGTCTCCTCTTTGTCCTCTTCATCCTCTTCTTCCACATTAGCTTTGGCCTTCAAGGCAAGGTTGGGCTTCTTTGCTCTTTGATAATGCAACACCGCATTGTCGGCGGTCTTGTCCAAGATCCTCCTCGCCACAAACTCATCCAACACTTCACTTGAGGACAAGGTGTGGAAGTCTGGCCTTTGACGAATGATGGAGGACATGGCCTTGTGGTAAGGCATCATGGCCTTGAGGAACTTGCGCTTGATCCAATTGTCATCCGTATCCTTGCTCCTATGATCTCGGAGTGAGACCGCGAGAGTGGTTAATCTCCGGTAAATCGCACGAGGTTCTTCATCTTCATTCATTGCAAACTCATCGGCTTCATCTTGCACCACTTCATAGTTGGAGCATTGAATGCTTGCGCTTCCCTTGTAAATGGAAACAACATGGTGCCATGCTTCCTTGGCCATGGTGAAAGGTCAGAGATGCACAATATTTTTGGATGGAATTGCATCTTGGATGATGAAGAGAGCATTCTCGTTGGATTGATGATCCGTAACTTCTCTAGGGGTGAAGTTGCTTGGGTCATGCAGATAGAAACCTTGCTCAATGATTCTCCAAATATTAGTATTAACATGATTTAAATGACGTTTAAGCGATAGACCCAAGAGTCAAAATCCTCATTTTTCACAATCTTAGGGGGAGGACCAACATGATTCAAAGGAGTGGAGGGAACCGGTCCTCCATAAGTAAGTGGAGGTTCAACATGGGCAAAGATGACACTACCATTTCTACCACTAGATAAAGGAACCTTGTCACTAGTAGCTTCCCCCTTGTCGGAGTTAGCATCCGTCACCTTGTTAGCGGGATCACCCACTTTCATTGGTGCGGTGGATAATTTAAGGCCTTCTAAGAATTTTTTAAACATGCCTTCAACCTCGATCGTCATGGAGGTTTTCAATGTGCCCAAAGCCACATTAAATTCCTCACGAGAGACCGAGGATCCCCCATCGGTCGTAGACGAGAACGGATTCACACCGGAGTGCTCCTCCCCACCGTCTACGGCGTCAACCATACTCTTCGGACGACAATGTCCTTAATAAAGAGACGAGGCTCTGATACCAATTGAAAGGATCGATATAGTTGACTAGAGGGGGGGGGGGTGAATAGGAAACTAACAATTTTTAGCGTTTCTTTACCAATTTAAACTTTGCATCAAAGTAGGTTGTCTAGATATGCAACTAGGTGAGCAACCTATATGATGCAACAACAACAAGCACACAAACAAGCAAGGGATACAACACAATAAGCTTGCACAAGTAAAGGTAAGAGAAAACCAAGAGTGGAGCCGGTGAAGATGAGGATGTGTTACCGAAGTTCCTTCCCGTTGAGAGGAAGTACGTCTCCGTTGGAGTGGTGTGGAGGCAAAATGCTCCCCAAGAAGCCACTAGGGCCACTGTATTCTCCTCACGCCCTCACACAATGCGAGATGCCGTGATTCCACTATTGGTTCCCTTGGAGGCGGCGACCGAACCTTTACAAACAAGGTTGGGGAAATCTCCACAACTTAATTGGAGGCTCCCAACGACACCACGAAGCTTCACCACAATGGAATATGGCTCCGCGGTGACCTCAACCGTCTAGGGTGCTCAAACACCCAAGAGTAACAAGATCCATAAGGGATTAGTGGGGGGAATCAAATTTCTCTTGGTGGAAGTGTAGATCGGGGCCTTCTCAACCAATCCCTAGAAAATAAACAAGTTTGATTGGCTAGGGGGATCGGGCGAATGGAGCTTTGAGCAACGATGGAGCTTGGGAAAGGAAGAGGTAGTCAACTTGGGGAAGAAGACCCCACTTATGTAGTGAGAGGACAAATCCAACCGTTACCCACCAACTCAGCATGTGACATGCGGTACTACCGCACTGGCTTGCGGTACTACTGCTGGTTAGTGCGGTACTACCGCTCGCGTGGCAGGGGCCAGGTGAGGCCCTGTTGCACAAGGAAACGCCCTGTTGCACAAGGCAACGAGCGGTAGAACCGCCGGAGCGGTACTACCGCGCGCCCTTGCGGTACTACCGCAAGGCAGGGCTCATCCCGAGCTTGGAAGGCACGGACTAATAAAATTACATACGTGGCTACTTCCGCTGAGTTCTGGTCAGTGCAAAAATCCGGCACGGTACTACAGCTCACAGGGAGCGGTACTACAGCGTAGGGTGCGGAAGTAAAAAATTACTTCCGCTCCTACATCCGCCCATGCTACAGAACTGGGCCAGAGGCCACGGTACTACCGCGATCCAGGAGCGATACTACCACGCTCGCGGTACTACCGCTGCCTTGGGCAGTACTACCTGGCCCGCTGCGGTACTACTGCTCCCTTGAGCAGTACTACCGCAAGCGACAGATTAGTAGCACTTGGGAGGCCATCATCTTCGCAAAGACAAGGGGAACAACCGGTGCTCCAATGAAGTAAGTAAAGGTGGTACAAAGGAACATATGTGTATGTGTTGATTCCACCCAAACCTTTCTGAAGCGGACCCCCTCTTAATAGTACGGCTTTCCTACGACTCAATTCCACCGAAAAGAAACATAGAGAAACGCCGTCTTCGAAAAGCTCCGAGGGTCACCGAATCGTCCTGTGCCTATACATGAGATATCTGAAATGCTCAATGTACACGATTATTCCACAAATGCATTGTCATCAATCACCAAAACCACTTAGGGAGAAATATACCCTTACAGTGGTTGTGGTGGTTTACAGTCCTTCAGCTCGCGAAGATACTTCACAATGAAATTGTGTGTCGACATAGGACTTTGGAAAACGTTCTCATGGGTAGCTTGTCGTCTCGGAAACCAAATATCCCATAAGGTAACCAAAACCCGAGTGAATTCAGAGGGAGAAAGCAACTCTATGATTGCAAAAATCCATCTCTTAGCATCCGGTTCGTGGGTGGTATTGAGAACTTCAACTAGATCAGGGTCTTGGAGAGCTCAAACACATCTTGTAACACTGCAATGTAGAAGTGGATGTTGCCAAGAGTCCTCTGCACCACAAAGCTTGCACGTGGTAGTTGCCGACATATTTCTGTCATGTAACAGATCAGCAGTTGGGATTGAGTTTTGAGCTAATTGCCATAAGAAAATCTTGACTTTTGAAGGGACATCCACCTTCCATAGCTTTGACCAAGATCTCTGCTCACCTTCATTGTTTGATACATCAGCCCGTCCCTCGAGCTAGGCCTCCCTCCTCGTCTTCGTGTCCACGAGCATGCGATAAGCCGAGCAGACAGAGAAGACACCATTCTTCTCATGTACCCAGTCCCAACGAACACACGTAATGTCGTCAGATGCAATGCATGACTCCTAAAGCATTCGAGAGTTCCATGTCGGCCTTAACCATCCGTTCAATGTAGGCCTCCATGTTCCTCCCGTTGCTCTCCATTCTTATCGCACTCCCTCTCCTCTCTTAGTCATCGAGCACCTCCCCATGGGACTTCCTACGCCAGCCCTCTCCACCGATGTGCATATCTAAAATTTCTGACATGGTAATTTCTGAATCTGTCGTGTGGCAATTTTAAGATATGACACTCCCAAAACCATGGCAATTCTGCAAAGTATCACGTCGTATTTCTGGATTTTTTTGTTTCTTGGAGTGTTATCAAGATCATGTCATTGTTTGTTGGTGGAAGTGATGGCAAACATAGTTTGTCATGTTTTGGCATACTTAGATTTTCATGGTTGGCAACTTAAGTCAAAACATCATTTTTTTGTGGTATAGAACTGTTCAACATGTAGTTGGATAATTAGTTGTAAAATGTTTGGAAGTTTTTGTTTAGTACATGGCATTTTTAGAGTTTTTTTGTATTGATCAGATGGCAAGTTTCAAAATGGTTTTATAACACATTTTTAAGTTTTCCACGGCAAAATTATGCCATGTGTGTTTGCCATATGAGAGAAACATAACCAATTTGTTGTCATCAATTTATGATATGTTGTATGCGTAGGGTGTCATGGCGGAGAAACATAATATATTGCTGCCATGTAAACCATGTGTAGGGTAACATGGCATTTTTATTATGCTTTTTATCAACTAGTCCATGGTAAGTTTATTTTTGTATGTATACCGTGGCAAATTTGTTTAGAGCACGTCAAATTTATTTATCAGAGTGGGGAAAATTTATTAATTAGCCCATGGCTTTATTGTAGGTACCATGGCAAAACAAAGTTTTTTACCAAAGTTGCCATGAAATGTAGAGAAAATTTTGGCGCCAACATTTTGTATCTTCAATGTATCAAAATTAATTTTTATTTAGCACGACAAGTTGTGTCCCCCTGGAAAAATGTGTCATTGAAAAAAATTATATACATTTTTTTGCATTTTTTTGCAATGCACAATAATATTTATCTAATTGCAAATTTTGTCATTGGCAATATTGAGTTACTCTTTCCCATGCACAACAAATGTTTGTCCCTTGTATAACTCCACCCACAAAACTTTTATTTGACCCCCCCCCCCTCTCAGAATTGCCATGTCAAACAAGTTGTTATTGTTTCTCTAAATAAAAAGAACAAAATTACTATTTTTTGCATGTTTGCATGAAGCTAGGGTGGCACTTTTATTCGTTAGACCATGGCATTTTTTTCATTAATTAGACCATGGTAGGTCTAGTGTAGGTGATGGCACTTTTATTTTTATAATATTGTATTTTTAATTTCTAAACAATGCCAATTTTATTAATTAGACCATTGTAGTTTTACTGTAGGTAGCATGGCAATTTTAATATTCAAAGGATAGCACTTTTATTATCTAAGCGATGTCAGTTTTATTGTCTTAGACCATGTCATTTCTATTATTTGGACCATGGAAAAAAATTGCCATAAGTGTGTACATGGAATTAAATATATTCTAGTTTCCATGTACGGACATGAAAATGTTTTTCCTATATATATTGCCATATTTTGTGTTATACTCGCATGTCAAAACTTAGAAATTTGAAAAACTCCTCATTGCCATGTCAAAACAAGCTAGTTTGGTTTCTCTAAACTTTGTTGTTTTTCCAAATTAACAAATTTCCAAATTTTGCCATGTTTGTATTACTAGGGCAGCATGGCACTTTTATTTTTGCTAGACCACGGAAATTTCTAATAGGTTAGTGTAGGTAGCATGGAATTTTACTATTTATACAATTGTATTTTGATTTTTTAAATAATGATTTTTTATTAATTAGCCCATGGTAGTTTAGCGTAGGTAGTATGGCAAAAAAATATTCAAAGGATGGCATTTTTATTATTTAAGCGATGACATTTTTTCTTTAATGATCGTTTTTGTGAACCTATTTTTTTATATAATTTTTGCTTTTGAGTAGATAATCATTTTCCCCTCAAACTGCCATTAGCCAATTACTTTTACTTTTTTTTTCTTTAGATGTGACCTGAATTTACTATTTTTGCAAGATTGTAAATATATGTTGACGACAAAGGGGGCCAGCAGGAGGAGGAAGGAGAAGGCAAAAGAAGACACCTCCAACATTCCCGCCGCCGTCTCAGCCACGGACGCCTCTGCGGGCACCGAGGCCATTGCCGCCAAGCCATGCAACACGCACTCCTCTTGCTAGGGTATCTCGAGCCGGCCCTTCTTGCCGCCACATCAGCGGCTAGCACGGGCTTGTTGGCGGCCCGCCCCGCCCAGGCTACTGAAGTGCGTGGCATTGGTGTCAAAGACATGGTATGTTCCCCTCTCCCCTTGTTCATATGAGCATACATCACCCCTATGCATAAAATGTATCTTGTTGGTTTCATCTCTATATGCGCGTGTTTCAAATTTTGGATACCTTTAAGGTCCAACATGGGGGCAAATCATTCACCTTGAGTCATTTTTGGATGAAAAAAAGAGTGCCCAAAGTTTAAGGAGCAATATACGACCCAAAAAAAGATGGAGGGGGGCTCATTGGTTGTTAACCCAAGTGAAGGTGAAAAGAGGCTGAGGGGAAAGACCAATTCCAAGGTGGATGCAAAGCGTGATGCTACACTCGCCTTGCAAGAAACTTTGAAGGGGTTCATGACTCAAAAAGAGGTATCAATCGAGAAAAGGGAAGAGAGAAAATGCCAAGAAAAAGAGGAGGCGATGAAGACCTTATTTGACATACAAAAGTAGAAAATCGAGATCGATGAGGTGAAAGTGCAACTATCCCTAGGTGGTTTTGGTAATTCCTAACAACATATAGCTCATTGAGCTAATGCTATTTCAAGATTAATATTTCAGGAAAGCTCAATGATTGGCATGGCATGGATGAGAAAAGTGGACCCCTCAAAATGCTAAGGACAAAAGGATTGGCTCAAGCTCAAAGCTCAAGACTCTACATTTTCTATTTTAGTGATCCAAGATCACATTGAGTCTATAGGAAAAGCCAATACTATCAAGGAGGGATGAGGTGTTGCTTAATGAGGCTCTTGCTCAAAATGCTTAGTGATATGCTCCAAAGCCCTCAACTACTTCCTCACATCCACATATGACCTAAACCAAAAGTCAAACTCGGCCCCTCCGATTCTTTCTATCCGGCGCCGCCGAGTTCAGATGTCATAGCCACTGCCACAAACCCTAGGCAAATCGGTCTCACCGATAGGGATCTCGGTCTCACTGAGATGGGATTGTAATCTCTCTGTTTCCCTTTGTAATGTTTCGGTCCACCGAGATGAGCGATCGGTCCCACCGAGATTGCAATGTAAACTCTCTGTTTCCCTTTCGTAACATTTCGGTCTCACCAAAATGAGCGAATCGGTCCCACCGAGTTTACCTGACCAACTCTCTGGTTAGCTTATTACCAAAATCGGTCTCACCGAGTTTGTGTAATCGGTCTCACCGAGATTACGTTATGCCCTAACCCTAACCATATCGGTCCTACCGAGTTGCATGTCGGTCCCACCGAAAATCCTAACGGTCACTAGATTTGCTGAATCGGTCCGACCGAGTTTATCAATTCGGTCCCACCGAGATTGGCAAGTTGTGTGTAACGGTTAGATTTCGTGTGGAGACTATATATACCCCTCCACCTCCTCTTCATTCGTGGAGAGAGCCATCAGAACGTGCCTACACTTCCAACATACATTTTCTGAGAGAGAACCACCTACACTTGTGTTGAGGCCAAGATATTCCATTCTTACCATATGAATCTTGATCTCTAGCCTTCCCCAAGTTGCTTCCCACTCAAATCTTCTTTCCACCAAATCCATATCCTGTGAGAGAGAGTTGAGTGTTGGGGAGACTATCATTTGAAGCACAAGAGCAAGGAGTTCATCATCAACACACCATTTGTTACTTCTTGGAGAGTGGTGTCTCCTAGATTGGCTAGGTGTCACTTGGGAGCCTCCGACAAGATTGTGGAGTTGAATCAAGGAGTTTGTAAAGGCAAGGAGATCGCCTACTTCGTGAAGATCTACCGCTAGTGAGGCAAGTCCTTTGTGGGCGACGGCCATGGTGGGATAGACAAGGTTGCTTCTTCATGGACCCTTCGTGGGTGGAGCCCTCCGTGGACTCGCGCAGCCGTTACCCTTCGTGGGTTGAAGTCTCCATTAACGTGGATGTACGATAGCACCACCTATCGGAACCACGACAAAAACATCCGTGTCTCCTATTGCGTTTGAATCCTCCAAACCCTTCCCTTTACATTCTTGCAAGTTGCATGCTTTACTTTCCGCTGCTCATATACTCTTTGCCTGCTTGCTTGAACTGTGTTAAGATTGCTTGACTTGTCCAAAGTTGCTAAAATCTGCCAAGAACTAAAATTGGGAAAATGATAAGTTTTATTTGGTCAATTAGTCTAATCACCCCCCCTCTAGACATACTTTCGATCCTACAAGTGGTATCAGAGCTTTGGTCTCCATTTGCTTTGATTTCCATAGCTTTTGGTAGTCATAGCCTTGGTTTCACAACCTAGGAGAGTATGGCGTCTAGTAAGGGAAATTACCACCGTAGAGGTCCTTACTTTGATGGTACTAATTTTGCTAGTTGGAAGCATAAGATGAAAATGCATATTCTTGGACATAACCCCGCCGTATGGGCTATTGTGTGTATTGGCTTGCAAGGTGAATTCTTTGATGGGAGAGAACCGAACCGTGAAGCTACCGCGGAAGAGTTGAAGATGCTGCAATACAATGCTCAAGCTTGTGATATCCTCTTCAACGGATTGTGCCCCAAAAATTCAACAAAATCAACCGTCTTGAGAATGCAAAGGAAATTTGGGATACTTTGATTGATATGCACGAAGGTACCGACTCCGTCAAGGAATCCAAGTTGGATGTGCTTCAAAGTCAACTTGACAAGTTCAAAATGAAGGATGGTGAAGGTGTCGCTGAAATGTACTCTAGGCTTGCTCTTATCACAAATGAGATTGCCGGCTTAGGAAGTGAAGAGATGACTGACACATTCATCATCAAGAAGATCCTAAGAGCCTTGGATGGAAAATATGATACCGTGTGCACATTGATCCAAATGATGCCCAATTGCAAAGATCTCAAGCAAACGAAAGTCATTGGAAGAATTGTTGCTCATGAGATGTCACTCAAGGATAAGGAGGAACTTCACAACAAATCAAGTGGTGCTTACAAAGCCTCATGTGAAGCCCCCACATCATCAAGTGAGAAACAAACCTTCAATGAAGATTGAGCATAATGGTGAAGAACTTCAACAAGTTCTACAAGAGTACAAGCAAAGAGAGAAGTTCCATGTCAAGGTCCTACAATGACAAATGTTCTTCTAGTCGAGAGCGAAATTGCTACAATTGTGGAAGACCCGGACACTATTCCAATGAGTGTACGGCACCCTACAAGAGAAGAGAAGATTCTCCAAAAAGAAGAAGTAGAAGAGAAGAATCACCATCAAGAGAGAGAAGGAGTAGAGATGATCGTTATGAACGAAGAACATCCCGGAGAAGCAAGGATTCGGAAAGGAAGGATAAGTCATCAACGAGCTACACAAAACGAAGACATCAAGCTCATGTTGGTGAATGGGTATCCGGCTCCGACTCCGACAATCACTCCGAGAGAAGCTATCACTCCGACTCCGAATATACTCAAGATGAAGGTGTTGCCGGTCTAGCACTTGTGTCAACCAACTCCTATGACATATTTGATTCACCAAATGAAGGACTTGGAAGATGCTTCATGGCTAAAGGCCCAAAGGTATCACACCCCGAGTATGTTGATTTCAATAGTGATGAAGATGACTTGTTAGGTGATGATGATTTACTTGTTGACAATTCTAGTGATGAATACTATGATGAAACGTCAATTAATCATGCTAATCAATATAAAACGAATGAAAATGATAAGGAGAAGATTGAGTTTCTAACTAAAGAACTAAACACTCTTAAGTTAGCTCATGAAACTATCTTAGGAGATCATCGAGAACTTTTAAGGAATCATGAGAAATTACGTTTTGAAAAGCTCAACCTTGAGCAAGAGCATGAGTTCTTAAAAGCAATCAGTGATGATCTTCGCAAGAAAAGTTCTTATTACATTGCCAAGCGTTTACTCTTATCCACTTACATGCCTCAAGTCAAGTCTAGTAACAAGGACAAGAAAGATTCTTCCTCTAGTAGTAACAATAATCATGCTAAATCCAATGTTGTTGCGTCTAGTAGTTCTCTTGATTCCACTAATGATTCTCTTAGCCAAGTTACACTTGAGCAATAAAATAGCTTATTGAAGGGAATTATAGAGAAAGGTGTTTACAAGAGCCTTGCCGGGAGTAAGCAATTCGAGGAAATTGTACGCAAGCAAGGAAGGCACCGGAAGAACCAAGGTGTTGGTTTTGAACGAAAGTTCAATGCCAATGGAGTTGAGTGGGAAGAAGATCAATACCCTAAGAAGAAGTTTGTTCCTCAACAAAATAAGTATGATCCTACTTCCTTCAAAGGGACACAAGCTCAAGATGATCTTCCACCACAAGACCACAAGCAAAAAGTCAAGGATAAGCTTCAAGAGGAGATTAATGCATTTGAAGAAGCTCCTAAGGCCTTGGTCAAGTGGGTTCCCAAGACTACATCAAGTTCTACTTCATCAAGTACGACTACAACTCCAAGGATTCCCATCAAGATGATGTGGATCCTAAAGAAGAAGAACTAGAGAGTTCCTGAGGGTGACTCCGCCAACATACTTCACTCTTATCATTTTGGAAAGAACAAGTGCAATCAACCTCCACATCTTGCACTAGTTCAAGGAGTCACAAACCCTCTTGTTGGTAAGACAAGGGACAAGGTAACCTAATGCTTTCATAGATATCATCTTGTGTGTGGATCACTCTATGTCTATGGATATCCTTGTTTGTTCCTTGTGGGACTAACCCATGTAGGTATTGAAAGTGCAACTCGCTCCAAAGGATTGCTCCAAATGATCTACATCAACATTGAGCATCCACATCTTCAACACCTACATGAAGTCATCTTCGACAAAACCCAAGGTTAGTTCATCCCTCTTAGGGGGGATCTCACATCTAGGGGGAGCTTTACTCTAAGAATTGAGCTAAAGCAACTCTAATGGTGTGAACACAACAACGCTTTATGTAAAAGTGGTAACCCCACTTGTGCTTAAACGATGAGTATGACCTATGATCAAATGTTCTCATTTGACTCCTAAGTCAATATACTCATATATAGATGACCTAGGCATCGCCAATTGCTTGATAGATGCTAGAATTGGTTGTGCATGCTTTGCCACATATTTCATTTGCCATTTTATTGTGTGAGCATGTTGGTTGCATAATTTACTCATTCGAGGACGTCCACTTGTTGTTTTGATTGTTTGGTTCCTTTTTCTTTTGCCAAGTGGATGGACAAGAATGCCTAAGAACCTTCTCTAGCTATCTATGCTTTTCTTGTCTCAAACTCTATTCATGCTACATCACAAAGTTTGATCAAGTCAGATTCGAACCACTCTGTGTGAGGAGCACTTGGAGTCCCCGATTCATCATAGACTTAAACTTCCAAAACTTCTTTGTGCATTTCGGTCTGACCGATTCATCCATTTCGGTCATACCGAGATCACTAAGTCGATCTAGGTTTTCAATCTCGGTGCAATCGATTTGAAATTTTTGGTCACACCGAGTTGCAGTAACTGCTTGCAGTTATGCATCTCGGTGCCACCGAGTTGTTCCACTCGGCCACACTGATAGGGTCAGGCTATATATATCCCCAGGCCAAAATTTGGAAAATTCTCCGAACCCCTTCGCCCGCGCTCAGCCTGCTCAGCCTCCCTGGGTCTCCGGATCATCCTCCTCATCACCAGCTGCCTCCCGCCACTGGTCTCCACCGCTGTCAACGGAAATCGTCTCCTTCGTTGCTGCCGTAGCAGGTCCATCGCCGCACTTAGGGTATGGACTTGATCCTTGTGCTAATCTCACTCCGATTCCTAGCACATTGTTTTGCCATGTATCTTGCCACGATTGAGATCACTCTATCCAGCGAAATCTCTACATAGTTTAGTTGTGGATTGAAAATTTAGGGTTAGGTTTCCGCCAAAATCATCTTGGACCAACCGAGTTGTTGAAATCGGTTCCACCGATTTGGATAAGGCCATTGCACATGTGATTCTCGGTCTAACCGAGAATTGCAAATCGGTGTGATCGAGTTCAATTCTTTGTGAAACCCTAGCAGTCTCGGTGCCACCGAACTATGACTTGGTCTGACCGAGTTCACTAGTTTAGGTTCCAAAAGCTGCTTGGGTATCATCGAGTTTTCAAATCGGTAGATCCGAAATGCTTTCTGTGGGAAACTAAAACTAAGTTTTTGACTCATTCTTTTGCAAAAACCTCTGCACTTCGTGATGCTCATCCAATCTATCTCATCTATATCTATTCGCAGGGTCTGCTATCAGTGTTTGCATCATGTCAGATCAGAGTGACTGTCAAAACAAGTCTGAGGAGCAAGTTCACATGAGTGAGGGCACTAGTCCCTCTAGCAGCTATGATGATGGAAGCAGAGTACACCCAAAGAACTTGCCCAAGACAGCCACAGGGCAGAAGAAGAGAACCTCAGATTCGAGGATGAGGACTATGTGGCTGTTGAGGAAGAGGCCACCTCAAAGAAGAAAGTTCGAAAAGGAATATAGCACAACTGCTGCCACTAAGCCAGGAATGAAGACAAAGGTTCCTGCCACGAGAGTTCCTATGTCAAAGGCCAGAACATCCACTCAAGAAACTTTGGGATCTGCACCCAAAGAACAGGTTGTGCCAGAGAAGAAAAGGAAAGAAAGGGTCAAGAAGACCATGGCCAGAGTAATTGGGAAGCCCTCAATGATGGAAGATGAAGAGGAAGAGGTTGCTGCACCAGCACCTAAAGCTCAAAAGCTTATGGGAGATGCTATAAGATCAGTGGCTGCTCCATCTAAGCCCAAAGAAGCTCCCAAGGTAGCTGCTCCAAAACCCAAAGCTGCACCCAAGAGGAGTACAAGGAATATTCTAGCTGCAGAGAAGAACAAGGCCCCAGTGCCTGAAGCTGCTATAGAAGAAGAAGAAGATGAGTCACATGTCTTGAGGAAGTTGAAACCCAAAATTCCAGATCACAATGATGCTCATCCAGTAGCTGAGGACATGAAGCTCAGGAAGGATGCAGGACTCAGACAGTGGAGATTGACTGATCCCTATGCAGTCAGGAGAAGAAATGCTGTGGACTACATGTTCCATACAAAGGAATAGCAGGACTTCTATGAGACAGTGTTGCTTGACAAGAAGCCTATAGTCTGTGATATGAGATGGGTGGACTGGAAGTACATCAGGGAAAATGAAGAACACTATCCTGGAGTCTATGATAGTTTCAAGTCTTGTGGAGTAGAAGACTTTGTTGGGTAGAAGCTCACAAAGTGGAATGATGAGCTTATTATGCAGTTCTACTCCACAACTCATTTCTACCCAGACGGATGGATTGTCTGGATGTCTGAAGGTACTAGGTACCAGTCAACAGTTGAAGAATGGGCAAAATTGATCAATGCTCCTAAGGAGAATGAAGATGACATGGATGTCTATGCCAAGAAGAAGGATCACAACACCATGGCGCATATGTACAGAGAGATCCCAGATGCTGCTCTTGAGACACACAAATTTGGATCAGTACATTACCTTCTGTCAGGTTTGCCAACAATCAACTGGGTCCTCAGGCACACTCTATTGCCAAAGTCAGGTGATCACAAGATGATCAGAGGCCATGCAATTAACCTGCTTCACATATTTGATGTGCCTCAAAAGTTCTAAGTCATGAGCCTAATTGTGGAAACTATAAAGTGAACAACTGCAGATCGGAAGAGAAGTTGTGGGTATTCCCCACAGATCCAGGAGCTAATCAACTCCAAGATGGGCACTGGCACATATCTATTGGACAAGGATCATATGCCCATCTACCTAGACTTTGAGGACAACACTGTGGTAATGGATGAGAATGAACCATCTTCTGTGCAAGCACAAGCAAAGAGGGAGAAGGCAAGGACTGAAAAGGCTGCAAAGATACCAACCATTGATGAGGCATCTCAGTATCTTCTGAAGAGCAAGCAAGATCAGCTTGGCTACTTGATTGCCTCCACTCTGAGGATTGAGAAGGGATTGGCCACACTGACTCAAAACCAGAAGAGCTTGGAGAGGATCATGGAGCAGAAGTTCTATGATTTAGATGTGAAGGTCACTGAGATACATTCAGTTGTTGAGAAACTTTAGGATGAAGTGCAGGAGAAGAAGGGCAAGTCTACCACTGATGCTTTTGCTAGAGTGCCCAGAGGACAGAGATCTACTGCAGTGCCTGTTACAGACACCAGAGCAACTTCATCTGCGCCAGCTACAACTTCAGTGCCAGCAGCTCCAGCACCCACTCCACTAGCTCCATCTACATCAACTGATGCCTTCGTCCTTGGAGTTTTATCTATACCACCACCTGAAGACCAAGCCTGAGAGTCGATCTAGCATTATGCATTTTTTATGAACTTTTTGGTAACTTGTTGCCAAAGGGGGAGAAAATGTATAGATCATAGGCTTCGAGAGAGAGAGAGAGAGTGTTGCTCTTTGTTCTCTCTTGTTTTTTTGGGTAGTTGAACTTTGTTATTTGCTTGTTTGAGATACTTTATGCTTTTGTGTGATACTTGGATGATCATGTGTTTGATCATATGCTACCTTAATGCTTGTTGGATGACATTATCCTTTTATATCCCCATATGATCATTCACTTTCCTTGGTGATGAGTGCATGTATTTAATTATTATCATTTTGAGCGCTCCACCAAGATGTATGTGACATGGAAGAGTAACCCATGATCCTAACTCATTGTGCATTTGCAGTCCAAAGCAAATCTTAAACTATGCACAAATTTAGGGGGAGCTCTTGCATTTCACATACTTCTCAAAGCGACAATGTTTTTCACTCTTATTATCATTTGTCGAAGCTTTTATCTATATGTTGTCATCAATTACCAAAAAGGGGGAGATTGAAAGTGAAACTATCCCTAGGTGGTTTTGGTAATTCCTAACAACATATAGCTCATTGAGCTAATGCTATTTCAAGATCAATATTTCAGGAAAGCTCAATGATTGGCATGGCATGGATGAGAAAAGTGGACCCTCAAAATGCTAAGGACAAAAGGATTGGCTCAAGCTCAAAGCTCATGACTCTACATTTTCTATTTTAGTGATCCAAGATCACATTGAGTCTATAGGAAAAGCCAATACTATCAAGGAGGGATGAAGTGTTGCTTAATGAGGCTCTTGCTCAAAATGCTTAGTGATATGCTCCAAAGCCCTCAACTACTTTCTCACATCCACATATGACCTAAACCAAAAGTCAAACTCGGCCCCACCGATTCTTTCTATCCAGTGCCACCGAGTTCAGATGTCATAGCACTGCCACAAACCCTAGGCAAATCGGTCTCACCGATAGGGATCTCGGTCTCGCCGAGATGGGATTGTAATCTCTCGGTTTCCCTTCGTAACGTTTTGGTCCCACCGAGATGAGCGATCGGTCCCACCGAGATTGCAATGTAAACTCTCTGTTTCCCTTTCGTAACATTTCGATCTCACCGAAATGAGCGAATCGGTCCCACCGAGTTTACCTGACCAACTCTCTGGTTAGCTTATTACCAAAATCGGCCTCGCCGAGTTTGTGTAATCGTTCTCACCGAGATTACGTTATGCCCTAACCCTAACCATATCGGTCCTACCGAGTTGCATGTCGGTCCCACCGAAAATCCTAACAGTCAATAGATTTGCTGAATTGGTCCGATCGAGTTTATCAATTCGGTCCCACTGAGATTGGCAAGTTGTGTGTAACGGTTAGATTTTGTGTGGAGGCTATATATACCCCTCCACCTCCTCTTCATTCGTGGATAGAGCCATCAGAACGTGCCTACACTTCCAACATACATTTTTTGAGAGAGAACCACCTACACTTGTGTTGAGGCCAAGATATTCCATTCTTACCATATGAATCTTGATCTCTAGCCTTCCCCAAGTTGCTTTCCACTCAAATCTTCTTTCCACCAAATCCATATCCTGTGTGAGAGAGTTGAGTGTTGGGGAGACTATCATTTGAAGCACAAGAGCAAGGAGTTCATCATCAACACACCATTTGTTACTTCTTGGAGAGTGGTGTCTCCAATGTTGGGTAACGTAGTAATTTCAAAAAAATTCCTACGCACACGCAAGATCATGGTGATGCATAGCAACGAGAGGGGAGAGTGTTGTCTACGTACCCTCGTAGACCGAAGCGGAAGCGATCACAACGTAGAGGAAGTAGTCGTACGTTCTCCTCGTGATCCAACCGATCCCAGCGCCGTTAAGCCGGCGCCCGAAGTTCTTGACACACGACAGCTCGGTGGACGCTCCTCAGGCTCGATCCAGCAAAGCTCCGGAGAGAGAGTTCCACAAGACGACGACAAGGCGTGGGACGATCTTGATGTTCTACCGACGCAGGCTTTGCCTAAGCACCGCTACGATATGACCGAGGTGGAATATGGTGGAGGGGGGCACCGCACACGGCTAAGGAACGATCTCAAGGATCAACTTGTGTGTTCTAGGGTGCCCCCCTGCCCCCGGATATAAAGGAGCAAGGGGGGTGGCGGCCGGCCCTAGGAGGCGCGCCAAGGGAGGGGGGAGTCCTTCTCCTAGTGGGAGTAGGACTCCCCTTTCCTAGTCCAACTAGGAAGGAGGAAGGGGGAAGGAAGAGAGGGAGAGGAGAGGGAAGGGGGCCGCCCCTCCTTGTCCTATTCGGACTCCCCATGGGGGGGCGCCACCTCCTGGTGCGGCCCTCTCTCCCTCTTGTCCCAATAAGGCCCATTACTTCCCGGGGTTCCGTAACCCTCCGGCACTCGGTTTTCTCCGAAACTTCCGAACCTTTCCGGTGTCCGAATATAGCCGCCCAATATATCAATCTTTATGTCTCGACCATTTCGAGACTCCTCGTCATGTCCGTGATCACATCCGGGACTCGAACTCCTTGGTACATCAAAATACACAAACTCATAATATAACCGTCATCGAAACCTTAAGCGTGCGGACCCTACGGTTCGAGAACAATGTAGACATGACCGAGACACGTCTCCGGTCAATAACCAATAGCGGGACCTGGATGCCCATATTGGCTCCTACATATTCTACGAAGATCTTTATCGGTCAGACCGCATAACAACATACGTTGTTCCCTTTGTCATCGGTATGTTACTTGCCCGAGATTCGATCGTCGGTATCCAATACCTAGTTCAATCTCGTTACTGGCAAGTCTCTTTACTCGTTCCGTAATAAATCATCTCATAGCTAACTCATTAGTTGTAATGCTTGCAAGGCTTAGTGATGTGCATTACCGAGAGGGCCCAGAGATACCTCTCCGACAATCGGAGTGACAAATCCTAATCTCAAATACGCCAACCCAACATCTGCCTTTGGAGACACCTGTAGTACTCCTTTATAATCACCCGATTACGTTGTGACGTTTGGTAGTACCAAAGTGTTCCTCCGTAAACGGAGTTGCATAATCTCATAGTTATAGGAACATGTATAAGTCATGGATAAAAGCAATAGCAACATACTAAACGATCGGGTGCTAAGCTAATGGAATGGGTCATGTCAATCAGATCATTCAACCAATGATGTGACCTTGTTAATCAAATGACAACTCCTTTGTCTATGGTTAGGAAACTTAACCATCTTTGATTAACAAGCTAGTCTAGTAGAGGCATACTAGTGACACTGCTTGTCTATGTATTCACACATGTATTATGTTTCCGGTTAATACAATTCTAGCATGAACAATAAACATTTATCATGAAATAAGGAAATAAATAATAACTTTATTATTGCCTCTAGGGCATATTTCCTTCATCTCCCACTTGCACTAGAGTCAATAATCTAGATTACATAGTAATGATTCTAACACCCATGGAGTCTTGGTGCTGATCATGTTTTGCTCGTGGAAGAGGCTTAGTCAACGGTCTGCTACATTCAGATCCGTATGTATCTTGCAAATCTCTATGTCTCCCACCGGACTAAGTCCCGGATGGAATTGAAGCGTCTCTTGATGTGTTTGATTCTCTTGTGAAATCTGGATTCCTTTGCTAAAGCAATTGCTCCAAAGATTGTCACAAAAGATTTTCATTGACCCGATGCACTAGGTGTGACACCTAGATCGGATATGAACTCCTTCATCCGCACTCCTTCATTAGCTGCTTCGAAGCTGCTATGTATTCCGCTTCACATGTAGATCCCGCCACGACGCTTTGTTTAGAACTGCACCAACCGACAGCTCCTCCGCTTAGTGTAAATACGATCCGGTTTGCGATTTAGAATCGTCCGGATCAGTGTCAAAGCTTGCATCAACGTAACTGCGTTCTGACGAGCTCTTTGTCACCTTCATATACGAGAAACATATCCTTAGTCCTTTTCGTATTTCAGATGTTCTTGACCGCTGTCCAAATGATCCACTCTGGATTACTTTGGTACCTCCTGCTAAGCTTATAGCAAGGCACACATCAGGTCCGGTACACAGCATTGCATACATGATAGAGCCTATGGCTGAGGCATAGGAACATCTTTCATTTTCTCTCTATCTTCTGCGGTGGTCGGGCATTGAGTCTTACTCAACTTCACACCTTGTAACACAGGAAAGAACCCTTTCTTTGCTTGATCCATTTTGAACTTCTTCAAAATTTTGTCAAGGTATGTGCTTTGTGAAAGTCCAATTAAGCGTTTTGATCTATCTCTATAGATTTTGATGCCCAATATGTAAGCAGCTTCACCGAGGTCCTTCATCGAAAAACTCTTATTCAAGTATCCCTTTATGCTATCCAGAATTCTATATCATTTCCGATTAGTAATATGTCATCTACATATAATATCGAAATGCTATAGAGCTCCCACTCACTTTCTTGTAAATACAGGCTTCTCCAAAAGTCTCATATAAACCCAAATGCTTTGATCACACTATCAAAGCGCTTATTCCAACTCGAGATGCTTGCACCAGTCCATAAATGGATCGCTGGAGCTTGCACACTTTGTTAGCTCCTTTGGATCGATAAAACCTTCGGTTGCATCATATACAACTCTTCTTCCGTAAATCCATTCAGAATGCAGTCTTTACATCCATTTGCCAAATTTCATAATCATAAAATGCGGCAATTGCTAACATGATTCGGACAGACTTAAGCATCGCCACGGGTGAGAAGGTCTCATCGTAGTCAATCCCTTGAACTTGTCAAAACCCTTTGCACAAGTCGAGCTTTGTAGACGATAATATTACCGTCGTCGTCGGTCTTCTTCTTGAAGATCCACTTGTTTTCTATTGCTTGCCGACCCTCGGGCAAGTCAACCAAAGTCCACACTTTGTTTTCATACATGGATCCCATCTCGATTTCATGGCCTCAAGCCATTTTATGGAATCTGGGCTCACCATCGCTTCTTCATAGTTCGTAGGTTCATCATGATCTAGTAGCATGACTTCCGAACAGGATTACCGTACCACTCAGTGCGAATCTTACTCTGGTTGATCTACGAGGTTCGTAGTAACTTGATCTGAAGTTTCATGATCAACATCATCAACTTCCTCACTATTTGGTGTAGATGTCGCAGAAACCGGTTTCGTGATAAACTACTTTCAAATAAGGGAGAAGGTACAGATTACCTCATCAAGTTCTACTTTCCTCCCACTCACTTCTTTCGAGAGAAACTCCTTCTCTAGAAAGGATCCATTCTTAGCAACAAATGTCTTGCCTTCGGATCTGTGATAGAAGGTGTACCCAACTGTCTCCTTTGGGTATCCTATGAAGACACATTCGATTTAGGTTCGAGCTTATCAGGTTGAAGCTTTTTCACATAAGCATCGCATCCCCAAACTTTAAGAAACGACAACTTTGGTTTCTTGCTAAACCATAGTTCATAAGGTGTCGCCTCAACGGATTTTGACGGTGTTCTATTCAGCGTGAATGCGGCCGCCTCAAGAGCATAACCCCAAAACGATAGCGGTAAATCTGTAAGAGACATCATAGATCGCACCATATCTAGTAAAGTGCGACACGACGCTCGGACACACCATTGCGCTGTGGTGTTCCGGGTGGCGTGAGTTGCTAAACTATTCCGCATTGTTTCAAATGTAGACCAAACTCGTAACTCAAATATTCGCCTCCACGATCAGATCGTAGAAACTTTATTTTCTTATTACGATGATTTCCAACTTCACTCTGAAATTCTTTGAACTTTTCAAATGTTTCAGACTTATGTTTCATTAAGTAGATATACCCATATCTGCTTAAATCATCTGTGAAGGTGAGAAAATAACGATATCCGCCACGAGCCTCAACATTCATCGGACCACATACATCCGTATGTATGATTTCCAACAAATCTGTTGCTCTCTCCATAGTACCGAGAACGGGTTTTAGTCATCTTGCCCATGAAGCACGGTTCGCAAGTGCCAAGTGATTCATAATCAAGTGACTCCAAAAGTCCATCAAGATGGAGTTTCTTCATGCGCTTTATACCGATATGACCTAAACGGCAAGTGCCACAAATAAGTTGCACTATCATTATCAACTCTGCATTTTTGGTTTCAACATTATGAATATGTGTATCACTACTATCGAGATTCATTAAAATAGACCACTCTTCAAGGGTGCATGACCATAAAAGATATTATTCATATAAATAGAACAACCATTATTCTCTCGATTTAAATGAATAACCGCCTCGCATCAAACAAGATCCAGATATAATGTTCATGCTCAACGCGGCACCAAATAACAATTATTTAGGTCTAAAACTAATCCCGAAGGTAGATGTAGAGGTAGCGTGCCGACCGCGATTACATCGACTTTGGAACCATTTCCCAGCGCGATCGTCACCTCGTCCTTTGCGGTGTTCGCTAATCCGTAGTCCCTGCTTCGAGTTGCAAATATTAGCAATGTAACCAGATCAAATACCCAGTGCTCTGCGAGCTCTAGTAAGGTACACATCAATAACATGTATATCACATATACCTTTGTTCACCTTGCCATCCTTCTTATCCGCCAAATACTTGGGGCAGTTCCGCTTCAAATGACTAGTCGCGCTTGCAAGAGAAGCACTCGATTTCAGGTTTAGGTCCAGACTTGGGTTTCTTCTCTGAGCAGCAACTTGTTTGCTGTTCTTCTTGAAGTTCCTTCTTCTTCCCTTTGCCATTCTTCTTGAAACTAGTGGTCTTATTGACCATCAACACTTGATGCTCCTTCTTGATTTCTACCTCGCAGCCTTTAGCATTGCGAAGAGCTCGAGCATAGTCTTTACTAACCCTTGCATATTATAGTTCATCACGAAGCCTTTGTAGCTTGGTGGCGTGATTGAAGAATTTCATCAATGACACAATCATCCGGAAGATTAACTCCCGGTTGAGTCAAGTGATTGTAATACCCGGACATTACGAGTATGTGCTCACCGATGCAGACCCATTCTCTTCCATCTTGCAGCTATAGAACTTATTGGAGACTTCATATCTCTCAATCCGGGCATTCTGTTGAAATATCAACTTCAACTCCTGGAACATCTCATATGCTCCATGACGCTCAAAACGTCGTTGAAGACCCGGTTCTAAGCCGTAAAGCATGGCACATCTGAACTATAGAGTAGTCATCAGCTTTGCTCGCCAGACGTTCTTAACGCCGTCGGCCAGCATCAAGAAGAGTTCTGGCACCTAGCGGTGCATCCGGGACGTAACTCTTACGTGCAGCAATGAGGATAATCCTCGAGTTACGGACCCAATCCGTAATTGCTACCATCATCTTTCAACTTTGCTTTCTCAAGGAACGCATTAAAATTCAACGGAACAACAAAGACGAGCCATCTATCTATAAACCAACATAGACAAGCAAGATACTATCAGTACTAAGTTCATGATAAATTTAAGTTCAATTAATCATATTACTTAAGAACTCCCACTTAGACAGACATCTCTCTAGTCATCTAAGTGATCACGTGATCCAAATCAACTAAACCATAACCGATCATCACGTGAGATGGAGTAGTTTTCAATGGTGAACATCTTATGTTGATCATATATACTATATGATTCACGCTCGACCTTTCGGTCTCCGTGTTCCGAGGCCATATCTGCATATGCTAGGCTCGTCAAGTATAACCTGAGTATTCTGCGTGTGCAAAACTGGCTTGCACCCGTTGTAGATGGACGAGAGCTTATCACACCCGATCATCACATGGTGTCTCGGCACGATTTAACTTTGGCAACGGTGCATACTGTGGAGAACACTACTTGATAATTTTAGTGAGAGATCATCTTAAAATGCTACCGTCAATCAAAGCAAAATAAGATGCATAAAGGATAAACATCACATGCAATCAATATTAGTGATATGATATGGCCATCATCATCTTGTGCTTGTGATCTCCATCTCCGAAGCACCGTCGTGATCACCATCGTCACCGGCGCGACACCTTGATCTCCATCGTAGCATCGTTGTCGTTTACGCCATCTATTGCTTCTACGACTATCGCTACCGCTTAGTGATAAAGTAAAGCAATTACAGGGCTTGCATTTCATACAATAAAGCGACAACCATATGGCTCCAGCCAGTTGCCGATAACTTCGGTTACAAAACATGATCATCTCATACAATAAAATATAGCATCACGTCTTGACCATATCACATCACAACATGCCCTGCAAAAACAAGTTAGACGTCCTCTACTTTGTTGTTGCAAATTTTACGTGGCTGCTACGGGCTTAAGCAAGAACCAATCTCACCTACGCATCAAGACCACAACGATACTTCGTCAAATAGACTCCGCTTTAACCTTCTCAAGGACGGGCGTAGCCACACTCAGTTCAACTAAAGTGAGAGAGACAGACACCCGCCAGCCACCTTTAAGCACGAGTGCTCGTGAACGGTGAAACCAGTCTCGCGTAAGCGTCACGCTGTAATGTCGGTCCGGCCGCTTCATCTCACAATACCGCTGAACCAAAGTATGACATGCTGGTAGGCAGATGACTTGTATCGCCCACAACTCACTTGTGTTCTACTCGTGCAAAACATCAAACCATAAAACCTAGGCTCGGATGCCTTTGTTGGGTAACGAGTAATTTCAAAAATTTCCTACGCACACGCAAGATCATGGTGATGCATAGCAACGAGAGGGAGAGTGTTGTCTACGCACCCTCGAGACCGAAGCGAAGCGATCACAACGTAGAGGAAGTAGTCGACGTTCTCCTCGCGATCCAACCGATCCCAGCGCCGTTACTCCGGCGCTTCCGAAGTTCTTGACACACGACAGCTCGGTGACGCTCCTCAGCTCCGATCCAGCAAAGCTCCGGGAGAGAGTTCCACAAGACGACGGCGCAGGACGATCTTGATGTTCTACCGACGCATGGCTTTGCCTAAGCACCGCCACGATATGACCGAGGTGGAATATGGTGGAGGGGGCACCCTGACACGGCTAAGGAACGATCTCAAGGATCAACTTGTGTGTTCTAGGGTGCCCCCTGCCCTGTGATATAAAGGAGCAAGGGGAGGGCCGGCCAGCCCTAGGAGGCGCGCCAGGGGGGGGGAGTCCTTCTCCTAGTGGGAGTAGGACTCCCTTTCCTAGTCCAACTAGGAAGGAGGAAGGGGAAGGAAAGAGAGGAGAGGGAGAGGAAAGGGGGCGCGCCCCCTCCTTGTCCTATTCGGACTCCCCATCGGGGCGCGCGCCACCTCCTGGTGCGGCCCTCTCTCCCTCTTGGCCCAATAAGGCCCATTACTTCCCGGGGTTCCGTAACCCTCCGGCACTCCGTTTTCTCCGAAACTTCCGAACCTTTCCGTGTCCGAATATAGCCGTCCAATATATCAATCTTTATGTCTCGACCATTTCGAGACTCCTCGCCATGTCCGTGATCACATCCGGACTCGAACTCCTTCGGTACATCAAAATACACAAACTCATAATATAACCGCCATCGAAACCTTAAGCGTGCGGACCCTACGGTTCGAGAACAATGTAGACATGACCGAGACACGTCTCCGGTCAATAACCAATAGCGGGACCTGGATGCCCATATTGGCTCCTACATATTCTACGAAGATCTTTATCGGTCAGACCGCATAACAACATACGTTGTTCCTTTGTCATCGGTATGTTACTTGCCCGAGATTCGATCGTCGGTATTCAATACCTAGTTCAATCTCGTTCATTGGCAAGTCTCTTTACTCGTTCCGTAATACATCATCTCACAGCTAACTCATTAGTTGTAATGCTTGCAAGGCTTAGTGATGTGCATTACCGAGAGGGCCCAGAGATACCTCTCCGACAATCGGAGTGACAAATCCTAATCTCAAATACGCCAACCCAACATCTGCCTTTGGAGACACTGTAGTACTCCTTTATAATCACCCGATTACGTTGTGACGTTTGGTAGTACCAAAGTGTTCCTCCGTAAACGGAGTTGCATAATCTCATAGTTATAGGAACATGTATAAGTCATGGATAAAAGCAATAGCAACATACTAAACGATCGGGTGCTAAGCTAATGGAATGGGTCATGTCAATCAGATCATTCAACCAATGATGTGACCTTGTTAATCAAATGACAACTCCTTTGTCTATGGTTAGGAAACTTAACCATCTTTGATTAACAAGCTAGTCTAGTAGAGGCATACTAGTGACACTCTGTTTGTCTATGTATTCACACATGTATTATGTTTCCGGTTAATACAATTCTAGCATGAACAATAAACATTTATCATGAAATAAGGAAATAAATAATAACTTTATTATTGCCTCTAGGGCATATTTCCTTCATCCAAGATTGGCTAGGTGTCACTTGGGATCCTCCGACAAGATTGTGGAGTTGAACCAAGGAGTTTGTAAGGGCAAGGAGATCGCCTACTTCGTGAAGATCTACCGCTAGTGAGGCAAGTCCTTCGTGGGCGACGGCCATGGTGGGATAGACAAGGTTGCTTCTTCGTGGACCCTTCGTGGGTGGAGCCCTCCGTGGACTCGCGCAGCCGTTACCCTTCGTGGGTTGAAGTCTCCATCAACGTGGATGTACGATAGCACCACCTATCGGAACCACGACAAAAACATCTGTGTCTCCTATTACGTTTGAATCCTCCAAACCCTTCCCTTTACATTCTTGCAAGTTGCATGCTTTACTTTCCGCTGCTCATATACTCTTTGCATGCTTGCTTGAATTGTGTTAAGATTGCTTGACTTGTCCAAAGTTGCTAAAATCTGCCAAGAACTAAAATTGGGAAAAGGATAAGTTTTATTTTGTCAAGTTGTCTAATCACCCCCCCCCTCTAGACATACTTTCGATCCTACATGAGGCCTACCCTAAAAAAAGAGATCAATGAGGGAAATGCCCGGTCAAGACTCAAGAGCCAAGGAGGCAGAGCCTACCCTAATCTTGAATGAAGTGGAGATAATGGGGCCGACTTGAGCAAGATGTCCCTAAGAAAAAGAGTTTGGCTCGAGAAGAAGCAACAATTATTAATGTTTGAGCGAGATGCGTGATCATCTTATGTTTGTTTGTTTTGCGAAACTATCGCCGAGATGCATGAACCATGCTCGAGATGTGATTATTTTGAGGCAATGTTGTATGCTGGCATGACATACGGGGCTATGAAAAAAAACTTTATTTTGATATCTACTTACTATCTTTGATGATAAAAATATGTTTGTTGAAAAAAAAACCTGTCGAGAGGGATCAAATGAGTCGACCGGTTGGCGCACTGCCTAGGAAAACATGGCAAGGGACGAACGCCAGCCCTGACAACCCAAATGGATAAAGAAAACATACACATTGCGTATTCATTCAGAAACACTAACGCCCACACGTGTGGCACTTCTCCAACTTGCCCACACGCCTGGATCGCCGTTGATTGTTTTTTGCACGAATCTTGACACGAAAAGGTGGATTTGGTGTGCCATGTAGGACAAGCCCCGTGTGTGGTGTGTAGGTAGTTCGCCCGTGAAAGCACAAGTGCTCCCTAGGTGGTTTTGGTAATTAATGTCAACATATCTCTTGTTGGACTAACACCTTTATCTAGTATGTTTCAGATAAGTTCAACAATGGAGTGGCATGGACTAAAGGATGTGGGAACTCCTTCAAGATACTAAAGACAAAGGATTGGCTCAAGCTTCAAGCTCAAGACTCTTCATTTTACATTTTAGTGATCCAAGATCACATTGAGTCTATAGGAAAAGCCAATACTATCAAGGAGGGATGAGGTGTTGCTTAATGAGCCTCTTGCTTCATGTGCTTAGTGATATGCTCCAAAACCCTCAACTACTCTCCCACTTCCACAAATATGACCTAAACCTAAAGTCAAACTCGTCCCTACCGATTCTTTCTATCCGGCGCCACCGAGTTCAGATGTCATAGCCACTGCCACAAACCCTAGGCAAATCGGTTTCACCGATAGGGATCTCGGTCTCACCGAGATGGGATTGCAATCTCTCTGTATATGTCCATTACCAAAATCAGTCTCACCGAGTTTGTGTAATCGGTACTACCGAGATTACAATGCAAACTTTCTGGTTAACTTATTACCAAAATCGGTCCCACCGAGTTTGAGTAATCGGTCCCACCGAGTTTGCCTTACCAACTCTCTGGTTAGCTAATTACCAAAATCGTTCTCACCGAGTTTGTGTAATAGGTCTCACCGAGATTACGTTATGCCCTAACCCTAACCATATCGGTCCTACCGAGTTGCATATCGGTCCGACCGAAAACCCTAACGGTCACTAGGTTTACTAAATCGGTCCGACCGAGTTTGATGATTCGGTCCCACCGAGTTTTATAAATTGTGTGTAACGATTAGATTTTGTGTGGAGGCTATATATACCCCTCCACCTCCTCTTCATTCGTGGAGAGAGCCATCAGAACAAGCCTACACTTCCAGCATCCTATTTCTGAGAGAGAACTACCTACTCATGTGTTGAGGCCAAGATATTTCATTCCAACCATATGAATCTTGATATCTAGCCTTCCCCAAGTTGCTTTCCACTCAAATCTTCTTGCCACCAAATCTAAATCCTGTGAGAGAGAGTTGAGTGTTGGGGAGACTATCAATTGAAGCACAAGAGCAAGGAGTTCATCATCAACACACCATTTGTTACTTCTTGAAGAGTGGTGTCTCCTAGATTGGCTAGGTGTCACTTGGGAGCCTCCAACAAGATTGTGGAGTTGAACCAAGGAGTTTGTAAGGGCAAGGAGATTCCCTACTTCGTGAAGATCTACCGCTAGTGAGGCAAGTCCTTCGTGGGCGACGGCCATGGTGGGATAGACAAGGTTGCTTCTTCGTGGACCCTTCGTGGGTGGAGCCCTCCGTGGACTCGCGCAACTGTTACCCTTCGTGGGTTGAAGTCTCCATCAACGTGGATGTACGATAGCACCACCTATCGGAACCATGACAAAAACATCCGTGTCTCCAATTGCGTCTGAATTCTCCAAACCCTTCCCTTTACTTTCTTGCAAGTTGCATGCTTTACTTTCAGCTGCTCACATACTCTTTGCATGCTTGCTTGCTTGTTATGTATTGAAAAAGTTAAACTTGTGCCTAAACTCCATTTAAACCAAAAGAAGTTAAAAACTGCAACTTTGGTACTTAGTGTCTAATCCCCCCTCTAGACACCTCTTCTCAAGATCCTACAAGTGGTATCAGAGATTTGGTCTCCATTGCCTTGGTTTAATCACCATTGGAGGAAGATGGATGAGTCTACTTTGGGGAGTCTTAGACATAGAGTGCCTATTCTTGATGGAGAGTATTTTCATGAGTGGAAAAATGATATTCTTGTAATTTTCAATCAATATCATTTGAACAAGTACATTGCTAGCCCTTGTGCACCTCATGTTGATCCTATGCACCCTACCCTTGATGAATCTATTGACATGACTAGAAATCTTAGCACAGTTAATCTTATCACTAGAGGCTTGCCTAGAAACTTAATTAGAATCTTGCCTACTCTTGAGTGTGCCTACACTATATGGAAATTTCTTGAGGAACGCTTTCCAAATTATTCCTTGAAAAATCTAGATGAAATTCTCTATAAGTCTATTGCCTTGAGTAAGATGAATACTAGTGACCCTATGTTTGGTGATCGTCTATTTGAACTTACCGACCTTATGCATGCCAAAGGAGATGTTGGAATTATTGGTGATATTATTTCCGAAGCTATAAGAATTCATAAGCAAGATCATTGTCAAGCTCACTCTAACGAATTACCCTCTCTAGGACTTGATCCACCACATGACGATGTTGAACATGGATAATATGATGAGGATGATGATAGTGACTTCGATCTTGATGATGCAATGAGACATTTTGGTCTTATGGCAAATCTTTGGGGATATGTGTCAGGATGAAAGGAATGGGTTCTTGACAGTGGGTGTACCGATCACATGACCGGAGATAAAGACATGTTTCTTGAGCTTGCTGAAAATGATAGTACTCAAAAGTATGTCACTTCGGTGACAACTCAAAGGGTAAGGTGGTTGGCCTTGGTAAGGTGGCCATCTCACATGATAGCTCCATTCAAAATGTCATGCTCGTTGAATCTCTTGGCTACAACTTACTTTCAGTATCTAGACTTGCTGATTTCGGTTTCAATGTCCTATTTATCAAGTAGATTGTCAAGTGTTTCGTCGAGACAATCATAAAATGGTCTTTACGGTATCGTGAGGTGATCTTTACATTGTTGATTTCTCTAAAAGGCACAATCTAAAACTTGCTTCATTGCTAAATCCTCAAAAGGTTGGTTATGGCATAGACGACTAGGTCACGTTGGCATGAGAAATCTTGGCAAGCTTATTAAAGGAAATCATATCCTTGGAGTTAACGATGTCATATTTGATAAGGATAGATTGTGCGGTGCTTGTCAAGGTGTAAACAGGTTGGAGGAAGGCATCCGTGAAGAACATCATGACCACAAGGAGGCCACTCGAGCTACTTCATATGGACCTTTTTGGTCCCAATGCCTACAAAAGCCTCGGTGGAAATTCTTTTGGTCTAGTTATAGTTGATGATTTTTCAAGATTTACATGGGTGTTCTTTCTCGATGATAAATCGCAGGTCCAAAAGATCTTCAAAAACTTCGCTAGGAAGGCCCAAAATCAGTTTAAAGTGAAGATCAAGAAGGTTCGCAGCGACAACGGAACGGAGTTCAAGAACACAAATGTGGACACCTTTCTTGACGAAGAAGGGATTTCACACGAGTTCTCGGCTACGTACACACCTCAACAAAATGGAGTTGTTGAGAGGAAGAATCAGACGCTCATCGAAATGGCGAGGACAATGCTTGATGAGTACAAGACGCCGAAGCACTTTTGGGCAGAAGCGGTTGAGATAGCTTGTCATGCAACAAATCGCTTGTATCTTCACAAGCTACTCGGCAAGACGGCGTATGAGCTCCTCACGGTAACAAACCCCAAGTTGGATACTTTCGAGTATTCGGCTCAAAGTGCTACATTCTTGATAAGCATCATCGTTCAAAATTTGCTCCTAAGTCTCATGAAGGTTTCCTACTAGGTTATGGCTCAAACTCTCACACTTACCGTGTTTACAACAATTTCACCCGAAAGGTTGAAGAGACGGTAGATGTGAAGTTTGATGAATCTAACGGCTCGCAAGTAGAGCAATTGCCAATTGATGTAGGAGACAAAGACCCTTCGGAAGCAATTCAAGACTTGTCTATTGGCAAGGTCCGTCCAACGGAGGTGAAGGAGAGTACCTCGTCTGTCCAAGTGGAAGCTTCTACATCACGACAAGGTGAACCAAGAGTTGATACGGAAGCATCCACAAGTGGAACACACCAAGATGAAGAAAATGAGGAAGAACATCACAAACGTCAACAACCTCCTTCTCCACCTCGACAAGAAAACGACAACGCCAACAATGAAGAAGATCAAGAAGAAGAAGAAGAAGAACAAGATGAAGAAGATGTTCAACCGAGACCCAAGCAAAAGCTTTCACGAGTTCGAGCAAGAATTGCTAAAGACCATCCCGTCGAGCAAATCTACAATGATATTCAAACCGGGAGAATCACTCGCTCTAAAACTCGTTTAGCTAACTTTTGTGAAAACTACTCTTTCATCTCTAGCATTGAACCTATGAAGGTCGAAGAAGCATTGGAAGATCCGGATTGGATAAATGCTATGCATGAAGAGCTGCACAACTTTGAGAGAAACCAAGTTTGGACATTTGTTGAGAAGCCCGACAACAACCACAACATCATCGGTACCAAATGGGTGTTTCGCAACAAGCAAGATGAAGATGGGCACGTAGTTCGCAACAAAGCACGTCTCGTCGCCCAAGGCTACACACAAGTCGAAGGTATGGACTATGGTGAGACTTATGCTCCCGTTGCTAGACTTGAGTCCATTCGCATCTTACTTGCCTATGCTAATCACCATAATATCACCTTGTACCAAATGGACATTAAAAGTGATTTTCTAAATGGTGAAATAGAGGAGGAAGTTTATGTTAAACAACCTCCCGGCTTCGTCAATCCTAAGAAACCAAATCATGTTTACAAACTTCACAAAGCCCTTTATGGTCTTAAACAAGCTCCTAGAGCATGGTATAAATGCTTGACCAAGTTTCTTCTTGAAAAAGGATTTGAAATTGGGAAAATTGATTCCACACTTTTTACTAAAAGGGTTAATGGAGAATTATTTGTATGCCAAATTTATGTTGATGATATCATATTTGGATCAACTAACCCTCATTTTAGTGAGAAGTTTGGGAAGCTAATGTCGGAGAAGTTTGAGATGTTAATGATGAGTGAACTCAAATTCTTTCTTGGGTTGCAAATCAACCAAATTAAGGAAGGTACTTTTGTCTCTCAAACGAAGTACACTAAGGATTTATTCAAGAAGTTCAATATGCAAGAGTGCAAAGGTATGTCCACACCCATGCCTACTAGTGGACATCTTGATTTGACCAAATATGGTAAACCGGTTGAACAAAAGGTTTATCGCCCCATGATTGGATCATTGTTATACCTATGTGCTTCACGTCCCGATATTATGCTAAGTGTGTGCATGTGTGCAGGATATCAAGCTGCTCCTAAAGAATGTCATCTTAAGGCCGTGAAAAGGATAGTGAGATACTTAATTCATACACCAAATTTTGGCATTTGGTATCCTAAGAGGGCCTCTTTCGATCTTGTTGGCTATTCCGACTCGGACTATGCCGGAGACAAGGTTGATAGAAAGTCCACTTCGGGTACTTGTCAATTTCTTGGTAGATCTCTTGTGTCTTGGTCCTCCAAGAAACAAAACTCGGTATCCTTATCTACAGCCGAAGCAGAGTACATTGCCGCTGGTTCATGTTGTGCTCAATTACTTTGGATGACCCAAACTCTTAAAGATTATGGGATATATGTGAAACATGTTCCATTGCTTTGTGACAATGAAAGTGCTATCAAAATTGGTCATAATCCCGTACAACATTCTCGAACTAAGCATATTGAAGTTCGTCATCACTTCATTCGAGATCATGTTGCTAAGGGTGACATTAAACTTAAGCATGTTCGCACCGAAAAGCAATTAGCGGATATATTTACTAAACCTCTTGATGAGAAAGTGTTTTGCAGGTTGAGAGGAGAATTGAACATCATAGATGCTTCAAACTTGGAGTAGATACTACATTGGATACATGCAAGACATGAGCTTAAGACGAATCCATGATGTCTCTCTTATAACGAAAATATTATATCTTGGATATATTTGCATCTTGCATGTTATCTAACCCCTGTAGGTACTTGGTTGAATCAAATTCCATGAGATTGTAATCTACTCACATCTTGAGCAATCTCTACATCACCAAGTCTCTACACTATGGTGGCTGAATACAAGGAAGCACGGAATCATTCAAACATATCCTTTGACAAACTCTTTGTTGAGCTTCATGATTATCATATTTGGATACACAAGTGTTATTCCTTGCAAAAACTAACCCGTGTAGGTAGATGGACACAAATTCCAAGTGGTGCTCCCAACTCTTGATGAGCTACATCAACCTTGAGCAACCCACACAAGTTCAAATGCATGGTCAACACCACCAACCAAGGTATGTTATTCCATCTTAGAGAAGCTTTACTCCGAGTCATGAGCTAAAGCAACTCGACAAGATGTGAATACATCAAGATGCTTAAACGAAAAATGGTAACCCCATTTTGAGCTTAAACGATGAGTATGACCTATGATCAAGTGATCTCACTTGACTCCTAAGTCAATATACTCTAACATAGGTGACTTTGTCGCCGACCATCTCTAGATGAAGTTCTCTCGTGTTCTTTTCTGAGTTTCTGCATTTGTCTCATGCATATTTGTTTCCCCTTTCAAAAAAAACTTCATCTAGATTTCTTTCTTTTCTTTCTGTTTGCTCTGCATTTTCTGCATCCAATTCATTGCATATCATTCAGTAAATTCCTTGCAAATCTTTGTGAGATCTTTCTAGACTAGTGAGCTGAGGTGTCAAGAGTTTTCTCTGCGATGAACTCGGTTTCACCGATTTGTTGTGTTCGGTCCAACCGAAGCATACCACTCGGTGCCACCGATTTCACAACAGGAAAAACAGTTTGCCACTTATTCTGTGTTTCTTCTGATCCAGCTCCACTCAATGAATCTTGTTCTATACAAGCATCACAATTTTATCCAGTGCTTTGTGTTGTGACTCAAGGACCAAACCCATTCACAACAAATTCCAGAAGACCCTTCTTGGAAATTGATGTCAAAGGGGGAGAGAGAGATCACATCAAAGCTTATCACTTCCAAAAGGGAGAGAGTATTAAGGGGGAGAAAGAGATCTCTAGGGGAAGAGAATACTCAAGTAGAAAGTATTTCTCAAGGATCCCAGATGCTTGGTGTTCAAGAGGAGAGATGCCACATGTCTTTTTGGGGGGAAAGACATGTTCATGTGTGCTTATTTGCATTAAGCTCTGTTCATTTATATCTTTCAGCTCTGATTTTCTGTTCCCTATCTTCTCCCAGTATCCCATGCTAGATTCAGGGGGAGCAAGACATCTAAGGGAAAGGAATCATTCAAATTCGTTGCATATCTTTACTCTTGGAGACATGTCTAATCCAATGTGGTACTCAGTACTCACTCTCTACATGTCATCCCAGTCTTGGTATTCTTGTGGTTTCTTCTGTTTGCTCTGGCTAGTAGATGTACATGTGTTATCTAACCTTGTTTGTGCAGGTTCATTTCACCCTAAGCCAACTCAAGACTACAAGGTAAGTATATGCATCACACTCATGTGTATGAGGAATTCTTGCTGATGTACATACTGTTTGCAAGAAGGACTCATGAGCATGAAGGTACTTTCTTTAATATTCTTTGCTCTGATGCATATGGCCAAGATACATGTAACACATTGCCTACTCTATCATGGTTATGCTCTCACATGCTTCTCTATTCCATATTCACATGATTGCATACATATAGGGGGAGCCTATGCTTGTTACATGTCTTTCCGAAGCTTTACTTGCTACTCTTTATATCTTTATTTAAAGCTTTGATGTATGTTGTCATCAATTACCAAAAAGGGGGAGATTGAAAGCACAAATGCTCCCTAGGTGGTTTTGGTAATTAATGTCAACATATCTCTTGTTGGACTAACACCTTTATCTAGTATGTTTCAGATAAGTTCAACAATGGAGTGGCATGGACTAAAGGATGTGGGAACTCCTTCAAGATACTAAAGAAAAGGATTGGCTCAAGCTTCAAGCTCAAGACTCTTCATTTTACATTTTAGTTATCCAATATCACATTGAGTCTATAGGAAAAGCCAATACTATCAAGGAGGGATGAGGTGTTGCTTAATGAGCCTCTTGCTTCATGTGCTTAGTGATATGCTCCAAAACCCTCAACTACTTTCCCACTTCCGCTGCTCACATACTCTTTGCATGCTTGCTTGCTTGTTATGTATTGAAAAAGTTAAACTTGTGCCTAAACTCCATTTAAACCAAAAGAAGTTAAAAACTGCAACTTTGGTACTTAGTGTCTAATCCCCCCCCTCTAGACACCTCTTCTCAAGATCCTACAGCCCGCACGCCGGTTTTTCCTCCGACAATAGCGGTTGCGAGTCGGTGCGTGCGGTGGAACTGCCGTCGCGCCCGCATGCCACGCACGACTATGGTTGCCCTCTCCCACGACTCGCCACTCGCTCCCCTCGCGGTTTCATTACTCCCCTCCCCTTCATTACTCCCCAAACCACCATCCACACCAGTTGCATTTGATTGGAGGAGAAGCCGATAGGAGAAGGCGGCGGCGGCGGAAGAGTCAATGACATTCGCGGCCGCTGCTGGTGTTCTCCGGACCGGAGCGTCATCGCCGGAGCAGCCGTAGTTTGAAGGTAAGGCTCCCTCCGTGCTCACATTCCTGCCTGCGATTTTTGCCCCTCCCTACATGGTTAATTTCCCCTCGAGTTTTCTCGAGATTCCGGCCGATTCATGGTGCTCCGGTGTCCCCGTCGGCGTTGGAGTCGCGTGTTTGCCATGTAGGTCGGCATTGCGCAGTTTCATCGCCGTCGCGGTGGCCGTCATGCCGGTGAGGCTCGCTCGGTCCGCAACCACATCTGTATTTGCCTGTGCTTGTGCGGGCGATTTTCTAGCTGTTAGTTTTAATTTGCCTCGAAATGCTATGGCCATCAGTGTAGGGCGTTTTTGTTGTTAAATTTAGGGTATGGTAGTTGTGAATAAACCCTAGATCTAGTTAGGTGCATTTCAAAGTGTAGGATAATGACAGTCATGGCATTTTCAACAACTATCATCATTGATGGCAACTAATTTTCTGAATCAACTGTGTCAGTTGCCATGTCAGTTGTAGGATAATGTCAGTTTGTTAGATCCAAGTCAGGGAGTAATTTTTGTGTATGATTTCTATCTCTAGGTAGTTGCATATTTTCAATGTGTGATAATGGCAGTCATGACAATTTTCATTGCATTTGTTTTCCCACTACTATGCTTCTAAGTGGCAACTAATTTAGTGAATCAACTATGCATGTTGCCATGTCATATGCAGGACAATGGCCATTTGGCTATACAATAGACTCAACTACGTTTTGCGATGCTGATTTGCGATAGCTAAACATATTTGATTGCATTACATGGCAACTTATTTTTTTATGAGGCTAGGGTGTGAGTTGCCACATTACAAGTTGTACACTGGAAGTTGTCTGCCCTATTTGAAGTGCCTTAGCTGCCACATCTTTTATTTGTTAACATGGCAACTTGAACCTAGTAGATGTGACCTGCACTTTTTATGAAGCCAATGTGTTAGTTGCCACATTACATGTTGGACAGTCTTGGTTGGGTGTTCCTCTGTTCTGCCTCATTTGCCACTTTCATTGGAGCCAACATGGCAAGTTGATACTGGTAGATGGCAACTGCTTTATTAAGAAGCACACACACATCAAGTTGCCATGTTTCTGCTATTGCTTTTCCACTTGATTAATTTTCTGCCTTTTTGTGCATGTTCAACACATGGCAATTACTGCCCTTTTTAGATGCTTGAACTTTGGTGTAACCATGGCAATTTTCATTTTTGTTCATCGATGAATATCCAATGAATCATTACTTCATGCATTTCTTTATGTATCCGTTGGCTGTGTTATCATTTCATGTTAACGTGTGTTTTGTTCCTATTGTAGCACAATGGCTCGCGGTGACCATCAAGATGATGATGATGACTTCATGGAGCTACCGCCACAGAATCGTGCGACCGGTCGGACTAAAGATGGCGATGAGGTCAATTCCCCCCTATGTTTTAATTTGACATTGAGTTTTCAATCTTCCGTTAGAACTAAATTTTCACTACATTGAACATGGCAACAAATGATCCTTTTTGTGTTATGCAGAAGAAGAAACGTCAGCGCAATAGGGCTAAACAAGAACACCTGACTATATTGAATGAAGGATTCACTGATGAGCAGAAGGGAGCTGCCGGTGAGATGGGGATGCATGCTCTGATGAATGCTTGATGCACGAACCTACTAAACCCTGTATGCGACTGGCTCGGTGAGATATATGAGCCTGCCTCCAGGGAATTCGTGATTCCGGGACGTGGAAGACTGCCTTTGGATGAGGAATCTGTGTTCTGCACTTTGGGTGTGCCCTGTGGAGAAATAAAAGTCCCGTATGAGGTGAATAATAAGATTTAGGAAGCCTTGTTCGCCCGTTTGTTTCTTGGGATGGCATCCATGCCTAATACGACTGTTCTGGCAACTTCGCTGGAGGGCATGAAAACCCATGGCGAGGTATTTAAGATGAAGGTGCTCATGTACTTGATCTCAGCTGTCTTTGCGCCTACCACATCTCTTCGCCCAAGCAACAAGTGCTTCCCTATCCTGGTGAATGATGTCTCTCTATTTCTTTTTCCCTTCAATCTTTTGATTTTGATGTCATCTGGAAGCTAGTCACTGCCAGTTTTTTGATGTTTTTATTTGAATGCTGATGCGATAACTTTTTGTCCTGAAATTGTGTTGTGCATGCGAAGCTGAAAGACGTTAAGAACATGAATTGGTGTAAATTCATCACGGACTTCCTGCATGATGCATTCTCAAACAAAATGTACCAGAAGGGCTGTCGCTTGCACCTAATGGTATTTTCCCCTACTCTTTTGCAAATACTCTTTATCACGGTTCATTCTTTTCCTAAATCGACATCGCAGCTGTTCATAACTGTGAACCAAATTGTTTTACATTTTTTGGTATCTCTGTTTGGCCATAGTCTGCCAACCCAAAGTTTATGACTGATCTTTTAACTGGATTTTGCATTTTCCATTTTTATGGTAACTGTATAAGATCGCGCATGGCAACCCTTTGTTTCATTTTTTTAATGTGAATCTTTTACATGTGAAAGTGACTTTTGTTTGATCCATGGCATTTTTCTTCAACACAAAAAAGTGTTCATTTCATACATTCATTCTCTTTTATACAATCTAGAATGGCAACTACCATGTTAAACTGGTGGCAACTACCAGCATAATAGGATGGCAACTGCCAGCATAACATGATGGCAACTAACATAGATAGATGGAAAATCTTTCTTCCCTTCTCTTCAACTTGATGACTCAAGGAAACTACATAAGCTTCTTTTCAACATAGCTTGCTTTTTATTGTGTATACCAGCTCATGTATGTCGATCATCTTGATCTGTCCACTGTCGACTTTACTGAGATAGGAGGCCCGCCGCCTCCACATAAGTTTGTTGTCTCTACGTGGACATACGATGATGTGCTTGCCGCAGACAGGATATCTGATACAAAATATGGGAAACTGCAGGTTAGTTCTGCCTTCTTTCTTGCACGACATTCTTCAATTTCGGTGTTGCATAACATATGAAAAAAAATCCCCATACGGCAACCATTTATGGCTAACAAGTGATAAATACCTTGGCAGCCATGGTTGTCTGCACATGGCAACCATGTTTGACCCCATACGGCAATTCCGCCATTCCGTGTCGAAACTCCTTCTTTTTTCCTCTTTTGCAATACATGAATTGGAGTCACTGCTCCTTATTTCTTTTGACATCTTAGTTGTTTTTGCTATTTTTCAGCTGATGGCCAAGCATGCTATAGACTACAGTGTGTTTGGTGGGCCACAAAACTTTGGCAAGTGGATGGATGTGCATTTAGCTCCATCTTGTCCTGTTGAGGTAATCAAGGACGTTTATTTTGTTTTTTGAATTTATTTTTCTCTTGCATTTTGATATCTCTCTATGGTTGTTTTGGCTTATTTGTTCTTACGCACGTGACTCTAATATGTTTGGTTATTGCTACTTTTTTTTGTGCTCAGGTGAGGGCACTTGTTGAGAATCTAGTTGGGCAGTTTGCTTCCGGCATGAATAGCTTGCTCGGGAAGTTGGTTGAGGGTTGGACGACACTTAATGGCTCTGACAGCGACGTGGTTGCGAGGCAGTTCACATCATTCGTTGGAGAATGGACACATCAACCAACTGGTTGCCGTGGCCGGTACGACTACAACAGCTCTCAGGAGCTCCCTGACACGCAAGATGAGCTAGATGGAGATGCTGGTCTCGACAAGGACGATGACGATGACATGGAGAATGTGTAACATGAAACCAACGATGATGAACATGTTGAAGTTCGTGTAGGTGGTAAGAAGGATAAGGCTGCACCAAATGTTCCTCCACCGAAGGAAGTCATTGAACAAACTATTGCGAGAGACACAGGGCTGTCGCTCTCAAAGAGGGGCAGGGCTCCAGAGGATGCTGGGCAGGGCTCTGTTGGCAAGAGGTCTAGGACCGATCCGGTAGCTGCTAGGAGGAGGTTTGACGTCTATTTAGTGTTTTATTTGTTCTTCCTTTTTAACAGACCGACCTTTTTTCATTTTTTGCTAAGTGCGGCATGATTTTTGTGTCTCACACTTGGTAACTTTTTTGCCATTTTTCTACGTGCTGTGAGTCGACAGCTGCTGGACGAGCAGTTAAGAAGAAACAAGCACCAACGCCAACCCGTGTTTCTGCCCGATTGAACAAGAGTGCTCCCACTGCTGGTGACACCACTTCCACTAGGTCACCTCCTCGTACGTCGACGTCTAACACCGGGGATCCTGTCGTGTTGGAAGACTTGAGGAAGACAATCATGTCAGTGGGAAACGACACCTATGGGATCACTGGAATCCCTTCTACGGTTGCAGGGTGCGGGGATCGTGAGAAGAGCGGGACTAGTAGACAACACAAAGGGATTTTACCCAGGTTCGGGCCGCAAAGATGCGTAAAACACTACGATCCTGCTTTGGTGGATGTATTTAGTGTTCTTGAGCTCTCGAACTAGCTCTAGGTGCTGAGGGGTTCGAAAGAGCCGAATCCTTTCTCTGGTCCGAAGTCCCCTCCCTTTCCTCGGTACGCCTTGGGCCTCCTTTTATATATCAAAGGGGTCGCCACAGTGGTATACAGGAGGTGGAAAGTATCTACAGTGTCCAAGCTTATCGCCTGACATCACAGAACAAACGCCTTTAATGCGCCGCTTATGTGTCCTCTTGCTTTATTGGGGGACGGGGGCGAGGCCCGTCTCGTTCGTTGCCGCTCCTCCTTGCTTCGACACGCGCCCTGACCAGCGATGCATGCGGCGCCATGTAGGCAGGTAGGCAGCTGTGGTGGCGCGGTGGTGGAGTCTTCACAAAGGGTTGTGTGTTGCCACGCAGGTGCCTGCCCAGCTGGTTGGGTCGGCAGCTGCATGCGAACGGCGGCGGATACTTGGCTGGTGTGGGCCTGGCGGATGCGGGCCTGGCTACGGCCCTGCTGGTGTCCTCGGCAAGGGTCTTGCTGGGGCCCCGGCAAGAATCTTGCCGTGGCGTCGTGCTCGTCCCCGGTAAGGATCTTGCCGGGGGTCTCGTGGATTTCCTCGGCAAGGATCTCGCCGAGGATCATCATCTTCTGGCCTCTGGCTTGGTTACTTCTCTTTTCCTTGTATCTATCCTCCCCTGCAGGGTAGGATGCTCCTTGCCGGGACGGTGGCTTGAGTTCTGCTTGATGATGTAGCGCTTGTCGGCGAAGACGGGTCCTCCTTAGTGTAATTGCATACAGTCATGGCCCATGCTCGGCGGTTAGTGTAGCCCTGGTTTTCACTACACCGACAGTAGCCCCCGGGCCCGTCTGCAGCGGAGAACTTCATGAATTCGACGCTAGAGACGGGACCAAGCTTGGCATGGGTCACGGTTGTTGTTGCACTCAAAGGAGCTGCCAGCCCCCGAGCCTACTTCCATGGAAATTTTCTGGCAGAGAACTCTATAGATCTCGATGCTAGAGTGTGGTTTTGTTTCCTTTCTTGCTCCCGGCAATGCTGTTGCCGGGAATTCTTATGTTTCTCGTGGAGACTTTTGACGTTCTCGACGCCGGCTTCCGGCAAGCTTGTCGCCAGGAAGGCTTTTATCTTCAGCAGAGAACTTCGACGTTCTCGATGCCGGCTTCCGGCAAGCTCGTTGCCGGGAAGGCTTTTGTCTTCAACAGAGAACTTTGACGTCCGACTTCCGGCAGGCTTGTCGCCAGGAAGGCTTTTATCTTCAGCAGAGAAGTTTGACGTTCTCGATGCCGGCTTCCGGCAAGCTCGTCGCCAGGAAGGCTTGTGGCGAAGAACTTCATCGTTCTCGACACCGGCTCGCGGCAAGATCGTTGTCGGGAAGGCTTATGGCGAAGAATTTCATCGTTCTTGACGTCGGCTCCCGACAAGATCGTCGCCGGGAAGGCTTATGGCGAAGAACTTCGTCGTTCTTGACACCAACAAGATTGGTCCTAAGGGCGTTGCCAGCCCCCGGGCCATGACTGTGTTTAAATATGATGAGTTGATTAGCATCTGAACTGCACTTAACTCACTTATAAATTTTGACTTCTGCTAACTATTCCCTATGCCTGCTGGAATGCTTTCTGGTGCGTACTGTCCAGCCAGCAGCGCTTGAGGGAACGGGCCCTTAGCGGCTATTCGGGAACGTCGCCTCCCGGAAAGCTTTACCTTATTGGTTCTAGCGCAACCGCACAAGTTGCCGAGCGGACTCGGGGTAACATGGAGCGCAACTAGCCCCGAGAAGGTTCCTTGGCATACAGGTCTATGCAGAAATCTCAAATAAATAGTACATGCTATCTTCCTGTTCGATTTTCCTTTGTATGTCCACCCCACGAATCGGGTAGGCCTTGCCGATCGTAAACCTGCGGCGTCTTTGGGACGGATCCCCATTGGCTGCCGGGTGTGCTTGCTGCAGGCGGACCACCTTACCGCCCTTAGCGGCCGCCCGAATCGTCGAGCTTGACTCGAGTCGAGTCGGCGTTTCAGTGCGGAAGGCTACCCCGCCGCTTTCGACGCGGCAGCTTTGAGCTGTTGAGCGGACTCGAAACAGAACAAAGGCCTTGCCAATCGCGGGGGACCCTTTGCGTGCAGTTTTGCCAGATCTCCGAGGACGATAACCTCAAGTGTAAAAAAATAATAATCCAAGGCACTGAATAACTTAGCTTTTCTGTTGCCGAGCCGACGTCGTTTCTCCAGCCGCCTTCTTCTCAGAAACCAAAAACGACGAAGAACCGCTAGGCTAACTACTAGACCAGATTCTCACAATTGTGCCCCCTACCTGGCGCGCCAAAGATGTCGGTGGGAAACAACATCTATGGGATCACTGGAATCCCTTCTACAGTTGCGGGGCGCGGGGATCGTGAGAAGAGCGGGACTAGTAGAAAACACAAAGGAATTTTACCCAGGTTCGGGCCGCAAAGATGCGTAAAACCCTATGATCCTGCTTTGGTGGATGTATTTAGTGTTCTTGAGCTCTCGAACTAGCTCTAGGTGCTGAGGGGTTCGAAAGAGCCGAATCCTTTATCTGGTCTGGAGTCCCCTCCCTTTCTCGGTACGCCTTGGGCCTCCTTTTATATATCAAAGGGGTCGCCACAGTGGTATGCAGGAGGTGGAAAGTATCTACAGTGTCCAAGCTTATCGCCTGACATCACAGAACAAATGCCTTTAATGCACCGCTTATGTGTCTTCTTGCTTTATTGGGGGACGGGGGCGAGGCCCGTCCCGTTCATCTCCGCTCCTCCTTGCTTCGACACGCGCCCTGGCCAGTGATGCGTGCGGCTCCATGTAGGCAGGCAAGCAGCTGTGGTGGCGCGGTGGTGGAGTCTTCACGAAGGGCTGTGTGTTGCCACGCAGGTGCCTGCCCAGCTGGTTGGGTCGGCAGCTGCATGCGAATGGCGGCGGATACTTGGCTGGCGTGGGCCTGGCGGACCTTGGCTGGCTGCGGCCCCGCTGATGTCCTCGGCAAGGGTCTTGCCGGGGCCCCGGCAAGAATCTTGCCGTGGCGTCGTGCTCGTCCCCGGCAAGGATCTTGCCGGGGGTCTCATGGATTTCCTTGGCAAGGATCTCGCCGAGGATCATCGTCTTCTGGCCTCGGGCTTGGTTACTTCTCTTCGCCTTGTATCTGTTCTCCCCGGCAGGATAGGATGCTCCTTGCCGGGACGGTGGCTTGAGTTCTGCTTGCCGATGTAGCGCTTGTCGGCAAAGACGGATCCTCCTTAGTGTAATTGCATACAGTCGTGGCCCATGCTCGACGGTTAGTGTAGCCCTGGTTTTCACTACACCGACAAATCAAGAAGTGGGTTCTCCCTGTTGTTCATTGTCATAGTGCTATTTTTTTCTTGATGCATTCTAGATCATACACAACTTTTTTACTTGATACATTTCTGTGGCAACTACTATCTGCTTCTCATGGTAGTTGTCTAACTTGACACATGGGCTACTGCCATCTGTCCCACATGGCAACTGCTATTTTCATGATCTATTTTTTGCTGCATGGCAACTCCTGCTTGTTCTGCATGGCAACTGCTAACTAGACCACATGGCAATTCTTCTTCCACTGATATGGCAACTGGCAGCTTTCCACTAACTTCCACCACCTACATTGTCATGTGTGCTCATCCATACCTTGTTCTCAAATGGCTGCTCTGGCACATCACACATTTTTCATTTTTATGATGACTACCATGGCAATTATTTTGCTCACTTTTTTATACTCTTCATGTGCTTTTTTGCAGGGTGAAGAAGACTACTACACGCGTGACCAAACATAATCCTAGAGACCCACTTTAACACATTCATTCCAAGATGTCGACAAGTGGCCACTAGGATGTTCATGAGCCGCCAGTCGACAAAACTATTGCTGCACCATCCACTATTCCCACTATCTCTGATGCAAGCGGCCGACCATCTCCGCCGGTTGCAGATGTGCAGACTACAACAACAGGCATCCGTACATCTGGGAGTGATGAGTTAGTATCTGCCAGGACTGCTGAGATATTTCCCACGCTGGTGGCAATGAGGGATGTTGTTGTGACCCATGCCACCCGATCAACAAGTGTTGAAGTGTACGCTCATGAGATCAACCTAAATAAGGAAGATTCCTGCTCATCTGATACGGATTCCGAGCGTGTGGCTGGTGGCACTTCCGCGTCCACAAAAGAAGGGGCTGATGTCGGTGTCAAAACCGGCATATCTCGGGTAGGGGGTCCTGAAATGTGCGTCTGAGGATCGAAGGTAACAGGAGACAGGGACACGATGTTTACCCAGGTTCGGGCCCTCTTAATGGAGGTAATACCCTACTTCCTGCTTGATTGACTTTGATGAGTATAGGGGTTACAAGAGTTGTTCTACCTCGAGATCGTAATGGCTAAACCCTAGATGTCTAGTCTGTGTGATTATGGTTGCCTCTACGGACTAAACCCTCTGGTTTATATAGACACTGGAGGGGCCTAGGGTTGTACAAAGTCGGTTTACAGAGAAAGGGATCTTCATATCCGAACGCCAAGCTTGCCATCCACGCAAAGGAGAGTCCCACCCGGACACGGGGAAAAGCCTTCTATCTTGTATCTTCACGACCCACCAGTCCGGCCCACGTCACATAGCCCGGACGCCCGAGGACCCCCTAATCCAGGACACCCTCAGTAGCCCCTGAACCAGACTTCAATGACGATGTACTCGGCGTGCAGATTGTCTTCGGCATTGCAAGGCGGGTTCCTCCTGCGAATACTCCAAAGTAATCTTCTGAACACAAGAACTGTATCTGGCTCTGTCCAACAGTTACCACCCACAACCGCAAGGGCATAATACTCAATCAAAAAACATGGCATGTCTTTAGTGATAGTTTTACTGGTGAGACGTTACGTCTGTCCACTTCGTTATTTCAAATCGTTTTCCGACCTCCCGTTCCGCGTATCGAGACGCAACCTCCGGTGACACGTCTTGTCAAAGCAGAGATCGTGTCCCCTTATTACGGGATTCTCATCAATGAGGGCTTGGGTAATCCAACCATGCCACCCACATGACCCCTTGGGAATAGGAAAATCTTAAGGCTTGTGCGGGGTCGCTTGATATTCGTTGCCTTTATAAAGGGATAAGGACCCATCTTTTTACCTCATGCCTTCTTCCTACTCTGCCCTTCCATCCTTGAGCTCCAGCGCCCAAGTCTAAATCTTTCTCCATTGCCACCACGTACTCCGGCCATGTTTGGATCCGGTTCTCAAGGCAAGTGGGTGGCCTCTTCCGTGATGAAGAAGGATATCCAGGGACTCCGGGAGGCGAGGTACTTGACCACGGAAATCGCACACAGGCTCCCGGCCAAGGGGAAAGTTATCCCCACTCCAGAACCCGGCGAGAGGGTCGTGTTCATCCCTCACTTCCTCTGCGGGTTAGGGTTCCCCCTTCACCCCTTTGTTCGCGGCCTCATGTTCTACTACGGGATAGATTTTCATGATCTCACTCGAACTCCTTCCTCCACATCTCGGCGTTCATCGTCATGTGCGAGGCATTTCTCCGCATCCCCCCACACTTTGGCTTATGGCTCAAGATCTTCAACGTGAAGCCGAAGCTGGTCGACGGGGAGCACACAGATTGCGGCGGCGCCATGGTGAGCAAGCTTCCCCATGCTACCTGGCCTCAAGGGGCCTTTGTATACCGTCAAGACATGGCAGCGGGAGTGGTTCTACATCACCGAACCCCATGGTACCAAGTGGGTGGCCACTCCTGCATTCAGATCCGGATCCCCGCTGCGGCTCGCGTCATGGACCAACAAGGGTCTAGACTGGGGATCGTCCGATGAAGTGTTGATGCTGCAAAAGCGCATCAAAAGTATCATAGAGAAGAACATCCGCCTTCCTAACATGATCCAGGTGATGCTCGTCCGTCGAACCCTTCCCTGCCAGCGACAACCTCTCCGCTTGTGGGAGTTTAATCTGGAAGGGCCGCGAACTCTACAACAATTCTTCGGCACGACGCACAAAGAGATCTGTAAACTGCTCTTCAAATCTCAAAAGTCCTGGTCGGAGACGTCCGAAGACGTCGGCCTTGACTGCAATCATCCGGCCACCCCGGTAAGGGTTAAGTTTCCGCCTATAACTTGGTTTATTAATACAAGGGGATATACTGATAATTCCATCCTTTAAACAGGTCTGGACAAAGAAGGCAGAGCGGATCAGGTGTCTGGCCCCCCTCCACTACTGGAAATAGGAGATTTGCCATCAGCCAGCTCTTTGCCGTCGGCTGGCTGATGGCAAAGAGGTCCTTTGCCGTCTACTTAAAATAAACAGACGATAAAGAGTCAGCATACGGCAAAGAGGTCCTTCGCCATCAGCTAGCTCTTTGCCGTCCGCCAGCTAACGGCAAAGTCAGCTGGTGGACGGCAAAGAGGTGGGTGGGGTCCAGTGGAGGTCTAAACCGTAACGCCCATCGGCCCCACCTATTTGTCGACCGCTGGCGGACGACAAAGAGATTGGTATGTAAACGGCCGTCCCGCCCCCGTCTCCCCTATGTCTCCTTCCCAATCGACCCACACCCGCGCCACCGCCGCCGACCCCGTCTGCCGTAGCCGGCCGCCTCACCCACCCTCGGGCGCCCGACCTCCACCGCGCCCGTCGCCCCTTCCACGTCGGCCCACCCCACCGCCTCCCTGCGTCGCCATCCCGATCCACACCGTGCTGCCGCGCGCCCGACCCGTCCGCCGTAGCCGGCCGCCCGCTGCCTCCTCCTCCCAAGGGCGCCCGACCTCCACCGAGCCCCCCGCCCCTTCCACATCGGCCAGCTGCGCCCGTCCAGCCACCCCCTCCGTCGTCGCCATCCCCGCCCCGTCTGCCGTGACCTTCCGACCCCTCCATCAGACGCCGCCTCCAGTGCCGCCTCCCATCCACCGCCGCCCCGCCTCCTCCACCGGCGATCCCCTGCAGGTGAGTTCTTCCCCCCTTTTTAGTTTAGTTTCTTTTAGTTTAGTTTCTGTTTTAGTTATAGTTTAGTTTATTTCATATTAGTTTTAGTTTTAGTTTAGAAGAAGAAGAAGAGTAGAAGGAGGAGGGAGGAAGAGGAGGGAGAAGAAGAAGAAGAAGAAGAAGAAGAAGAGGAAGAAAGAAGAAGAAGAAGAAGAGGAAGAAAGAAGAGGAAGAGGAGGAGGAGGAGGGAGGAAGAGGAGGAGAAGAAGAAAAAGAAAAGAAGAAGAAGAGGAAAAAGGAGAAGAAGAAGAAGAAGAAGAAGAAGAAGAAGAAGAAGAAGAAGAAGAAGAAGAAGAAGAAGAAGAAGAAGAAGAAGAAGAAGAAGACACCCTGACACCCCGACACCCCGACCCCGACATCCCGACACCCTGACACCCCGACCCCGAAACCCCGACACCCTGACACCACACCCCGACCCACACCCCGACCCCGACCCCAACCCCAACACCCTGACACCTCGACCCCGACACCCTGACACCACACCCCGACCCACACCCCGACCCCTACCCCGACACCCTGACACCCCGACCCCGACATGACACCCAGACCCCGACCCCCGACACCCTGACACCACTGATGATGATGATGAGCACGTCACTGATAGTGATGATGATGATGATGATGATGCATTTAATGATCCCGGAGCATATATAGACGATTCAGAGTAATATTAGTAATGTGAGGTATTCAATTTTTTATTATGTTCATGATGATGATACACTTCAATTATATACATATTATTCAAGTCAGGTATTCAAATTTTTTATGTTGTACTAATTTCGTTTACTTTTTGTCATTGCAGGTGTTAACAGGATGGTGGGCAAGGGTCCATAGCGCCCCGAGCCTCCTGCGAGCGCTACTGGGAGGGGTGGTTCCATTATTCCAGCCCAGCCCTTCCGGAGAGCGCTACTAGACAGTATGCAGACAGCAGTGGTGGGTGCTTCTTCTTCAGCCGGGAGAGGTCTGGGGAGGACGAACAAGGCTGCTAGAGGTGGACGTGGCAGCGGGAGAGGTAGGAAGGCTGCTACGCCTTCCTCGCCACCACCCTCAGCTGATTCACCCGACCACAGGACTGCTCCATTTGACGGGGACCCGTCTCGGACTCCGGTCCATGAGCCTCCGGTCGCTGATCCTTTGCCCCACCAGACTCGGGTCGCCGATCCTTCGCCCCACTAGACTCGTGTCGCTGATCCTTCGCCCCACGTGAGTCCGGTCCCAAAGTCTTCGTCACAGAAGACTCCGGTCCCGGAGTCTTCTTCCCACGAGACTCCGGAGACTAGTGGTCGTACTGATGGTAGCGAGGACACCTTTTTCTGATGATAGCTACAACGACAATGAGCTGGTTGAGAAGGGCAAGAAGGTCTACAAGCGTGGTTGTACAAAGCTCCCGCCTGTGCGGATGACCCACGACCACAGAGGTGGTTTATTGCGCCTAATGGGTTGAAGTAAGTGCATTTACTCTTTTTTAACCTTTTTCCTTCACGTTCCTTCAAATTAGTATCTAATGTGTTGGCCTTGTCATACTGCAGGGGCTGGGTACACCCCCATGGTGTCCACATGCCCAACCAGGTCCTTGGTGTGCTTTGCCGGCAGCACTTCCCTGGGCGGGTCACGCTGCCCGGTGAGGGTCAGGTTCCAAAATTAGCACTAAGCTGGGAGCTGTACTCGGTTGCCCCGGCCCCGACGAAGGAGATGGTCGCCGGTGTCTTGTGCGAGACGGTGGCCGACATTGTGTTCCATCGGTTTTGGGTAATTTCTCCTTTACAGAATTAAAAATTAACACTACCTAGTGATTGTACTAATCAGTGTTGTCTTGTTTGATTGTAGACCTTCTACAGGGTTTCAGAGGGAGAGCAGGAGGCCGCGTTTATGGTTGTCGAAACTGAGTGCAAGCGCCTATGTCAGAACTTATGGCACGAGGCTCGGGTGCAGGCCGTTCAAGACTACTACGCCTCGAAGGGTATTAGGAGGGCCAAGAAGAAGTGTCGCGGCAAGTTACTGAGTAAGGAGAAGTACGTGCAAGTAATTACCTATTCTTAAGGCCTTGAACTTAGTTTTCTTGATTTGTTTCGTAGGCGTAGCGCTGAAATTTCTCTTGACTAACTTAGGTGCCCCCGAGATGCTGTGTGGATAAGATGGACTGTTGGGAGGCGTTGGTGCATGGGTGGTGCTCTCCCCAATGGCTAGTCGAACACCATAGGTCCAAGGATAAGCGCAACCAAGTGGAAGGTGTGCCACACCATCAAGGGAGCTCCAACCTGTTTGAGTACGGGGAAAACTGGGTATGTGGTTTGCTACATGATTCATGTAATTTCATTCTTCATGCTAGCATTTATCCCTTCCCAAATGACTTAATATGCTTAGTTAGTTAAAAATGGCATAACTACCTTGAATAGTTCATTTATGACATAATTAGCTCTAAAATGACATAATAACCTTAGATAGCTCTATAAAATAACTAAATATGCTTTAGTTAGTTAAAAAATGGCATAACTACCTAGGATAGCTAAATAATGACTTAAACTAATCTTAGCTAGTTCATTTATGAAATATTTAGCTATAAAATGACATAATAACCTTAGATAGCTCTATAAAATGACTTATTGTGCTTTAGTTAGTTAAAAAATGGCATAACTACCTTGGATTGCTCAATAACGACCTAAACTAATCTTAGCTAGTTCATTCATGACATAATTAGCTCTAAAATGACATAATAACCTTAGATAGCTCTATAGAATGCCTAAATATGCTTTAGTTAGCTAAAAAATGGCATAACTATCTTGGGTAGCTCAATAATGACATAATTAGCATACTTTGGTAAAAAAAATGGCATAATAATCTTGGTTACCTCCAAAATGACCTAAACTTAGCTTATTTTCCTCGAAAATGACATAATAACCTTACTTAGCTCCAAAATGACCTATTTACATACCAATATCATTCTTCATGCTAGCTTGAGCCCTTAACTAATATTTTGTTCCTCTCTCTCAGGCACACCACAACAAGAAGCCCGTGCCAAATCTGTTCAACCTCTATGGCATGGCCCATACTGCCCCGTACAAGAAGGCCAAGCCATTCATGGAGTTTGACCTAGATCATCCAGAGATCTTCACCAACATCTCCTCCCACCACAAGCTCGTGAGGTACAGAGATGAAGGGAAGGCGAGGAAAGGGGAGGACTTTAACCCGAGCCAGGATCCTTTTGATATAGAGCTGGTGGTTATATCTGGTGGCGGGAGGTCCCATGGCTCCATAGCCATTGGTGATGGACTAATACGTTGTCCTAGGACTCTCCCGCAGATCAAGAAGCGCCAGAGTAGCTCAGATCCTGAGATAACGCCTCGTGCATGGCCCGCGGAGCTCGCCATGGTGGTTTGTTATACAGACTCTCTCACCTTTCCTCCATTACGTTGTGTGTGCGTCCGTCGATGATTACAATGCTAACGGGGAGTGGTGTGTTGCAGGCACTGGTTGAGAAAGAGAGATTGAACACCCAAGCACTTTTGGAGGAGGCAAAAAGGGAGGCGGCAGAGAGGGAGAGGGAGATGGAGGAGAGGACGGCTAAGTTGTTGGAGGAGGAGAGGAACCAGAACGAGGCGTCTAACCGGGCCCTATACGAGCTCATCGTGGTACGTTTTTTCTCGTGCATATTAGGCCAATCATCCACGTAATGTTTGCATTACTAACTAATATGACTGACTCGTGAGAACCAAATGTGCAGACCATGTGCGAGAAAAACGGCCAGCCCCCTCCCCGATGCCCTAGATTGCTCCGGCGACCACGGTGAGTTTGATTTGAATGGTCGTTAGTTACTACACTACAAAAAAATACACTTCCGTGATGATACGTGTTTGTCACAGTAGGTCACGTTTTACATCATGCATGTACATCCATGACAAATTTATGATGTAATCAAGATAGTCATACTGTCTTTGTCAGAGAAGTGTTCCATGACATTACCAAAATTATCATCACGAAGTGTCCACTTCCATGATGATAAATCGCGCGTCACGCGAAGTGCTTTCGTCAAGGGTGACCGACACGTGGCATCCACCGTAACGGAACACCGTTAAGCTATCGGGTCAGGTTTTGATCCGATAACCCGTTAATGCCGTGACCAATGGGGATTTTCCACGTAAAATTTCGATTACCGACGGAACACGTGTCGACTCGGCGTTGCACGGTGTCACTCATCCAATGGGCGAGATGCGCCTATGATATCTTGACACGTGGACCGCCAAAAGTGGCCCATAAAGTTTAAATGGGCCGGCCCAACTAAAGGCCCACAAGATTTTGCGGTCCATAATGGGCCAGCCCAGCAAAAGGCCCACGAGATTTTTCATATCATAATGGTCCGGCAAAGCTAAAGGCCTGCGATATTTTGCGAACCATAATGGCCGACCTAGATAAAGTCCCAACATTCTCAGTTAAGGCCCATACGGCTAGTGTCAAATCGGCCCGTCAACGGCCTGTCTTAAACTTGTCATCATCGCGGCCCATGATCACTTCTGGCCCGTTAACAGTCCGCTAAGTATATGGGTCGAATTACGACCCGGTGTATTTCCGGCCTGTTAAAGGTCCTGCTTCATTTGAGCCCATTTACAGGCCATTGAAACTTTCGGCCCATAAACAAACGTGAAGGATTTGGGTCATATTCGGCCATGTCTGACATTCGGCCTGTTAGCGGCCCACCATCGATTTGGGCCACTTTCGGCCTGTTAATGTTGAACGAAATCCATGGGCCATATGTGGCCCAACATCACATCGGGCCAATTAATGACCCATATAAAAATGATGATAATCTAGCCCGACCGAACTTCCGGCCTGTTAAAGGCCCGTGTATTAGGTCAGCGCATTTACGGCCCGTCCGAATTTCGGCCTGTGAAAGATCCGCATCGTAAATGGGCCCAATCTCACTTTCGGTCTTTTAAAGGCCCATGTTTTTTATGGGCTCGAGATATTTACACCTGTAAACGGCCTATTGTTACTGAGGGCCCAAATTATGTTTAGGCCTATTAAAGGCCCACTATGGGCACAGGCCTACCAGAAAAATATTTAATCTTATGCTGATTTAGGCCCAGATATTTTTAGTGGGCTAGATGCAAATTTCGGCCCATAATCGTTTTAGCCCAATTGGAATGGGCCCAATGAATGTTGGCATGTTGGGCTCCTACGGAGCTCTCGGCAGAATACATTACTAAGATAAACCTACACTATACAAAAATAGCATCGTAATTGCAGCCTTTGGTAGCAGCATAAATGTTGTATCACAACAAAAGGCCTGTTGGCATAAAGTTTATAGTCCTTGCAGATAAAAGCACCATCAGATGTATAGAAGCACAGATCATTTGACCTGAGTGCTAATGTTTGAGCTGTAGAATCTGATGGAGTAGCACGATCTTCACCTTTTTCCGCCATTGCTCTTGAACAACGGTTTAATGTCCGATAGTCGGTTTCAAAACCATTCATATCTTGACGACATTTGTCAACCACTATTCTTGTTTCCAAAACGACGCCCATTAGGGAATGGACTGGTGCGGAGCACGATATATCACTCATCTAGCAGGAAGATTTTGTTCAAGAGGCGTTTGGACGAGGTTACCTTGACAACCAACCGTAATTACGCAGAAGGTGCTTTTGCGGTGTTAGTGGAGAGATATCGACGATCTGCAGCAAGAAGTGACATTGTGCATGTGGTAGCCTCGTCACCTTCAGGTGGTTGTGTCTGTTCAATCATTTTTCCATAGCTTCCTGAAAAGTTTGAACTTGTAGATTAGTGTACCAGATAAGTTACTAATGAGACAAAAACAAACAAAGTAGGTTACACGTTTATACATAACTTATTTTGGTGAACTACTGTAATACATTAGCATGTATTGTAGTGCCAACTACATAATAAAATCACTTTCAGAACATATGTCCATGTAGCATGCCTACTGTATTGTCTATTTGTCACATCCCTAGTTCTGGTATGCTCAAGGCTAGCTAGTCATGTGTGCATCATGTTTAAATTCCATTTAAATTTGAAATGGGGATTTGTGAAACCCTCAGAATCATTTAGAGAAATGACCCAGATAAAAATTGCTCCAAAAAGGTCCAAGAAAATGTTCATGTTGCTCTCTGAAAATATTGGACAGAGATAAAAATCAAACCAATATTTTTAGGAGCTCATAAGTATTTATTTTGGGCATTTGGAATTAATGCAGTAATTATTTGCTTTGGATATATATTGTTATATATATATGCAATATTGTCCAAAAATTGTGCTAGTTGATGAGGAGCTCTGGTATAATACCACTAGCTCCTGCAAAAATTGGCACAAGGAAATAAAATGATTCAATATTTTTATTAAATCAAAACAAATGTCAGAAAATAGAAAAGAAAAACAAATAGGAAAAAGGGGGAGCTTACTGCTGGCAGCCTGGCAGCTGGCTGCCCAGTGCCCAAAGAGGCCAGCCCACCCGGTGGCGGTGCCAGTCGTCCCCTTCCTCGCGCCAGGAGGACAGGGGCACGCGCTCGGCTTGTGACCCGCGTCCGGCCACCTCCTGCCTGTCTGCCTCATCCCCTCGTCGCCCTGGACACCCTGGACGACGCCACGACGCACCCAGACCTCTCTCCCTTTCTCTCGCTCCTCCCCTTCCCCTGGATCTCTCCCTCTCTCACGGCCGAGCGCTGCCGTCGCCACCGGCCACCGTTGCCGTAGCTACCGCCGTCCCCTCGCCCCTCTGCCGTGCCCAGAAGCTCTGCCACGTCGTCCGCCACCTCTCCGTCAAGCCACGCGCCTCGGGAGGCCCTGGAGCACCTCCATCGATGTCGTCTTCATCTCCGGTCGCCGGAGATCGTCTTCGCCGCCCCGCCGACTCCAGCCCTTCCCCGAGCTCGCCGTCGACGCCGTCAAGTCCGCAGTGAGCCTCTGCTCCGTTTCCCTCTCCCCGTTCCTCTGTTCTCGCACCGTAGCCCCCTTCCCCCGCCATGGCCGTAGCTCCTCGCCGCCGATCATGTCGCCGTCGTGGCCATAGCAACCACAGCTCGCTCCCGAGCACGTCACTGAATTCGTTGCATCCCCAGGAGCCAAACGCACCTGCTCATAGCCCCTGCTGTGCCCTGTAGCGTCAAAACTGCACGCCACCGTGCTCCGGCCGCCGCCGCGAGCTCTGCTCCAGTGAGACCCGGCACACCCACGGTCTCCCGCGTGTCCCAGTGGATGCGCGCGAGCACCAGCTCCTCGGAGATGGTCTCCGCGGCCCATTTGGTCGCCGAAGACGCGATCACGAGCCCCTCCGCCGCATTCGGCCTTGCCGGCGGCTAATCACCGATGGGGTTTGACCCCTTTGACCTCGCCGGCCCGTTAGGTGGGCCCCGTTGTCAGGTGATTAGCTTAGTGCTAATCACCATCTAACCTAACCCCTGACACTGACAATGGGCCCCTGCGCACTAATCCTCTAATTAGGATAATCTAACCCCCCTGTTTAACCCGTGTCACTGACGTGTGGACCCCACACGTCAGGTTTGACCAGTCAGCGCTGTTGTCTTGCTGACGCAAGCATGACGCAGTGCTGACGCAATTATTTCTTTTCTGGTTTTAAATTAAATCAGGAAATTCCAGAAAATGCTATAAACTTCAAAAAATCATAGAAATTCAACCGTAGCTCAGATTGAAATAACTTATATATGAAAAATTATCAGAAAAATTCATTCTATCCATATGTACTAGTTTAATGCATGAAAAACCAACTTATACCTACTGTATAAGTGAAAACATATAAATGGCATTTATAAGAGCTTATTTTAGAGTTGCATTTGAACCTTTGGTTCAAATGGACTTCATCCAAATAGAATGCTAGTTGCATTAGCTCAAACAGCATCACATCTACATGCCATGTTCATGCATCATATTGTTGCATATGCTTGTGTATTGATTGTCGACACCGTTCCTTCTCGATAGGTCCCTCCCGAGACCGTTCAGTAGTACTGCTCGAGGAGCGGTGCCCCTGCTGATCTACTGTGCAAGCACCCCTACTCTCTCGCTCCTGCTCTCAGTTATTGCATTAGGACAACAACGTTTCAACTGCTACTTTGTGTTGTGGTAGTTGAACCCATTCCTCTGCATGACCTGTCATTGCCATAGTAGATAGTTGAAACCCACAACATGTGTAGGAGTTGATTGAAGCCACTGCTGTGTTCCTACCATGCCATGCCTGCTATTGCTTAGAGTATGTCAAGTCTGATTCATTGGGTATGAATTGGAGTGCAGTGCTATGTTCTGATGCTGAGAGTTAAGTGTGTGAACATGATTTGGTAAAGGTAGCGGTGAGAGGCCATGTAGGAGTACATGGTGGGTTGTCTCACCGAACCGATCCTAAGCTTGAGTTCTATGTATGTTGTCCAATGACTCGACATTACCACACATTGGGCTTGGCGCTCTAAGCCCTCTCGACTTATTAACCAACTTGATCTCTGTCCAGGAGTCGCAACTAGTTTCTGGTGTTTGTAGGTAGTGTTAGTAGTCTACCAAGTGGCATCCGGCCAGGTGGGCTTGGGACAGACTAGGCACAGTGGAACGGTGTACCAAGTGGCGCCTGGATGGTGGGCTTGGGAACCCTGCTCACATCGTTTGGGGCCGTGAGCGACACCATGGCCGGATCTCCTTGCGGATGGAACCCGAATAGGCGATAAACCTGGACTAGAGTCTTGTGTGGTTAGTCAGGTCGTAGCCGACACCCTCGCCAGGCTTCCGCTTGAAGGTTGTCGAGTTACATGACGTGTACATGGCGGTAAGTGGTGAGAGCATGTGTGAAGAATTACAGCCCTGCAGGGTTAACATGATCTATTCGAATAGCCGGGTCCGCGGTTATGACTTCTTGGATGCTTACGTGGTACATAGACAACTTGAAGTGGATACTCTAAAATGCTCAAGACAAGAGTGAATGCTATGGATGGCCTTCTCGTAGGGAGACGGGGATGAATCCATAGTAGTGTATTGTGTGGTGATTAGTGGACTCGTGTGCGTTGTCTCACCTCAAAGAAGTTTCTCATAGTCGCAGAATAGGATAGCCACTGAGTCAAAGCTGGCTTGCTGCAACTAAATCCCACATTACCTTCTTGATACAAATGCATGTATAATAGGATCTGATGTAAGTCTTGCTGAGTACCTTTGTACTCATGTTGCTTTATTTATGTTTTTGCAGCGGAGACTTCGGTCTTACTAGTGTTCTCGTGGACTTCGATTAGTAGCTTGTACCTCAACTACGATCTTAATCGGATGTTGTAGATAGTCGCTCTTCACCTTTTTCATTTGTAGATGTACGTACTCGGATATGTAATGCTTCCGCTTGTTGCTTGTTTGTTTCAATGTTGGGTCATGTGACCCTGTTTGTAATAATGCTATGATGGCTCTTGAGCCTTTATCTATATGAGTTGTTGAGTTATGCTGTGATGCCAAGTTGTACAGCACATACTTGCATGTTATGCGTACGTGTAATGTGTATTGCTATGTGTGGGATCTGACTATCTAGTTGTTTATCCGTAGTAGCCTCTCTTACGGAAATGTCTCCTAGTGCTTCCATCGAGCCCCGGTAGCTTGCTACTTTGCTCCGGAACACTTAGGCTGGCGGCATGTGTCCTTCTTCGCTCTCGTGTCATCCCTTCGGAAATGTCACGCGGTGTCTCACGGAGTCCTATTAGCTGCTACAGCCCGGTTCTCGGAGTCCGCTAGCCAGTTGCTACAGCCGGATTCACTCGCCGATGACCGACACGTTCGTTCTTGGGTCATGTATGCATGTTCACGTAAGTTAGTGCCACTTTGGGTTCACGACTAGCCATGTCAGCCGGGTTCCTTGTCATATGGATGCTAGCGACATCATCATATAAGTGTGCCAAAAGGCATAAACGGTCCGGGCATGGTAAGGCGACACTGTGGGAATACCGTGCGTGAGGCATAACGTGATATGAGGTGTTACATGCTAGATCGGTGTGGCATAGAATCGGGGTCCTGACAGTTTTGTTATCAGAGCCTGACTGCCTATAGGATTACCAAGCCAAACTGGTCAAAGTTGAGTCTAGAAATTCTTTAGTTATGTAAGGGAATTGATTGTGGGAAGGAACGTAAGGCTCTTTTACTCCTTATACCTCATGGCCTTCTGATCGGAGTCATCCTACCTTTCCTACAGGGTTAAGGAACTAGGCTTTCTCTTCCGTCTATCAGGATCACGTTTTACTACTACGTAGTTCCATAGGATTGGTTGATCAGAGTCATATCCCAGTTTTCGAGTACTTCCGGTGTAGTCTTCTTAGTATGATCTCAGAACCTTGAGTGATGATGTTGAGTATGTTACTACCCCATTTTAGCAGGATGTCTCATTCTGAGCATTTTACTGCCGTTATGCTGCCGGAATTGCCCTAGGACTTCGAGAGATACTAATTTCTTTGTCCTACATTCTGCAGTCTATAGTTGATGCTGATTTGTCCTTGGTTTCGTTTCCCAGGATGTCATCAGTTAAGCGAAGTTCTGTTGCTCGTAGCCAGAACCACGTAGATGGTAGGGATGAGGATCCTCCCGACCAGCCTTCGTTGGTAGAGTTAATGTTAGAGATGGAGAGGACAAGCGTGAGTCTAACCGCTTGTTGGCATGTATCGAGGAGAACACCACACATCAGTTCAAAGGGTCTGCAACCATTCATGACTTCATTCGCTTGCACCCACCTACCTTTCATCATTCCATCGAGCCACTTGATGCAGATGACTGGCTCCGTAGCATCACTCATAAGCTGCATTCTGCGAACGTAGCTGAAGATGACAAGGTCACCTATGCCACATACCACCTGGAAGGTCCTGCTAGTCTTTGGTGGCAGAACTATGAGGCTATGCTTCCAGCTGGCCAGATTCCTATCTGGAGGGATTTCACCGAGGGTTTTCTTGAGCATCACATTCCTTAGGCCCTCATCGACCGCAAGAGAGAAGAGTTCTGTAGTTTCACCCAGGGTAAGATGGCTGTTGATGCTTACAGTAGAGAGTTTGAGAACCTCGCCCGCTATGCCACAAAAGAGGTGTCTACGGACGCCAAGAAGCAGGCTAGGTTTCGGAAGGGTCTCAACCCCAAGTTGCGTCGTGATCTCCACCTGCGTCATTGTGATACATTCCAAGCTCTTGTGAACAAGGCCATTAATGCAGAGACAACTCAGCTCACTTACGAGGAGTCTCGTAAGCACACCCGTGATTTGGGATCTTCCCCCGGTTCTAGTTCTCAGAAGCGCCGGATTTGGGTTCCAAACTCCGCTCTTCCTTCTGGATATGCACCGAGACCATCCTATGTGGTGCCTCCTCCAGCTCAACCATATGCTCCACCCAGGCCTATTGGTAGACCGCTTGTCAGTGCGGGTCCACGTCCAACTTCAGGGACTTGCTTCACATGCGGGAAGCCAGGACACTATGCACGTGACTGCTCTCAAGCCAGTTATGCTCCACCCCAGCCCGAGAAGCCTATTGGCCATGGTAAGCCACCATGCAAGATGATCAGTGTCAAGTCAGCTCCCACTGAACGTGGACGCGTGCATCACGTCTTAGCTAAAGACGCCATGATGATCCGGATGTCGCTCTTGGTACACTCCTCGTTAATTGCCATCCAAAGATCGGTTTTGTTCGACATGGAGCATCTCATTCCTTCATTTCAAAGCTATGCTAACTTGCACAACATGTCATTTTGTGATATGCCCTTCCACTAGTCATTCAAACCCCGGATTCAAATGGCAAACTTCTAGTGTAAGCCATGATAATGAAATCCTTGTTGATGACTTGTATTCCTTGCCTCACTTGTAGCCCTCAAGTCTCAGATATTAACATCATCTTGGGTATGGGTGGATGACAGCTCATTATGCCAAGATTGATTGTTACACCAGGTCCGTTCAGCTTACACACCCATCTGGCAAGATAGTCACTGTCTCCACTAGAGTTGCAAGGCGTCAGCTCTGTTCTCTTAATGCCAGCCCTCTTCCAGACCTTGAAGATATCCCAGTAGTCCGTGACTTTCTGGATGTCTTTCCAGAGGAACTGCCAGGTGTTCCACCTGACAGAGATGTAGAGTTTGTCATAGATCTTATCCCAGGAACCGCTCCAATCTCTAGGAGACCTTACAAAATGGCACCCTTAAAACTGGCCGAGCTTAAGAAACAACTTGATAAGTCCTTGCAAAAGGGTTTCATCCATCCCAGCTCTTCTCCTTGGGCTTGCCCCATCCTCTTCGTCAAGAAGAAGGATGGTACGAACCGGATGGTTGTAGATTATCATCCCGTTAATTTGGTCATGATAAAGAACAAATATCCGCTTCCCAGGATCAATGATCTGTATGATCAGCTCGTTGGATCCTCAGTCTTTCCTTAGATGGATTTGAAGTTAGGCTACCACCAAATCAAGATCAGAAACGGGGACATCCCCAAGACAGCCTTTGTCACTCGTTATGGCCAGTACGAGTACACCGTCATGTCCTTTGGTCTAACCAACGCTCCAGCAACGTTCTCCCGCTTGATGAACTCGATTTTCATGGAGTACTTAGATAAGTTCGTTGTGGTTTACCTCGAAGATATCCTTATTTACTCAAAGAACGAGGAAGAGCATGTCGAACATCTTAGACTTGTGTTAGAAAAACTCAGAGAGCACCGCCTTTGTGCCAAGTTCTCCAAGTGTGAATTTTGGTTGCCAGAAGTGACCTACCTAGGCCACGTAATTTCTGGTAAGGGCATTGCTGTCAATCCCGAGAGAGTTCAGGCCATTCTTGATTGGACTCCACCTGAAACGGTTAAACAAGTTAGGAGTTTCCTTGGTCTAGCCAGTTATTGCCACCGCTTTGTTGAAAACTTCTCCAAAGTAGCTAAACCCCTCACGGAACTTCTCAAGAAATATAAAAAGTTTGAGTGGTCCCCACAGTGTGAGCACAGTTTTGAGAACGAAAAGACGCTGACTTCTGCTCCCATACTTGTGCCATCGGATTTCACGAAGGACTTCGTTATCATCGCGACGCCTCACGGCGAGGACTAGGTTGCATTCCTATGCAGGAGCGTCATGTGATTGCCTATGCATCTCGACAGTTGCATCCACATGAGGAGAATTATCCTACACATGATCAGAGCTTGCAGCCGTAGTCTATGCACTCAAGACCTGGCGACATTACCTTCTTGGTAAACGTTGCGAGATCTACACCGATCACCAGAGTCTCAAGTATATCTTCACACAACCAGATCTGAACCTTAGGCAAAGACGTTGGTTGGAGTTGATCTCAGATTATGATCTAGGGATTACTTACACCCCAGGCAAAGCCAATGTCATGGCTGATGCGCTAAGTCGTAAATCCTATTGCAACAATATTATGTTGCAGCAGGGCCAACCACTTCTCCATGAGGAATTTTGTAAGCTTAACCTTCACATAGCTCCTCATGGATTCCTTGCTACCTTGGTGGCGAAACCTGATCTTGAGGACCGGATTATCGTAGCTCAAAAGCAGGACACGGTAATTTCCCGGATCAAGAGAAACATTAAGAAGGGAGTTGGTGGGTGTTTCTCTATGGATGATCATGGTGTTGTTTTCTTTGAGAATCGCTTGGTGGTTCCCAAGAATCAACATCTGCGACAACTGAACCTTAAGGAGGCGCATGAAACTCCTCTCACGATTCATCCCGGTAGTACTAAGATGTATCAGGACCTACGCCAGAGGTTCTGGTGGACTAGGATGAAGAGAGAAATCGCTGAGTTCATTGCCAACTGTGACGTTTGTCGTCGCGTTAAAGCGAGCATCGAGACCCGCCGACACCCTTCACCTTTAGCTATTCCTCGAATGGAAACGGATAAAGTTGGTATGGACTTCATCACCGCTTTCCTGGGACCAAGAGAGGGTATAATGCTATCTTCGTAGTCATTGATCGTCTCTCCAAAGTGGCCCACTTCCTACCTGTTCGAGAGAGTATCACCGCTAGTCAGCTCGCTGACTTATATATTTCTCGAATAGTGTCACTTCATGGTGTTCCACTAGAGATCAATTCAGACCGTGGTAGTCTTTTCACTTCTCATTTCTGGGAGAGTTTCCAAACTGCCATGGGAACCCATCTTTCCTTCAGTACCGCTTTCCACCCTCAGTCGAGTGGTCAGGTGGAAAGGGTCAACCAAATTCTCGAAGACATGCTTAGAGCTTGCGTTATCTCATTCGATATGGATTGGGAGAAATGTCTTCCTTTTGCCAAGTTTGCTTATAACAATAGCTATCAATCCAGTCTCAAGAAAGCTCCTTTTGATATTCTCTATGGACGAAGATGTCGAACACCTTTGAACTGGTCAGAAACCGGTGAAAGACAATTCTTTGGACCGGACATGATCCAGGAGGCAGAAGAGCAAGTTCGCATCATTCGTGAGAACTTGAAAACAGCCCAGTCTCGTCAAAAGAGCCAGTATGATCGTCATCATAAGGATAGGACTTATGAAGTTGGCGATAAAGCTTACCTTCGGGTTACTCCTCTGAAGGGTACCCATCATTTCGGTATCAAGGGCAAGTTGGCTCCTCATTACATTGGTCCTTTTCGCATTCTCGCTAAACGAGGAGAGGTTGCCTACCAGTTGGAACTACCCCCACATCTTTCTCGGGTTCATGATGTCTTCCATGTCTCTCAACTCAGGCGTTGCTTCTCGGATCCTATCCGCGGAGTGGACCACGAAACGCTTGATCTCCAAGATAACCTCACATATCGAGAGTACCCTGTTCGCATTCTTGATCAAGCAGAGCGTGTCACTCGACGTCATAACATCAAGCTTCTCAAGGTTCAGTGGTCTTGTCATTCCGAGAGAGAAGCTACCTGGGAGCGAGAAGATCGTCTTCGACTGGAGTACCCCACTTTCTTTCCGTCGACCCCTGAATCTCGGGACGAGATTCCTTCAAGTGGAGGCGAGTTGTCACATCCCTAGTTCTGGTATGCTCAAGGCTAGCTAGTCATGTGTGCATCATGTTTAAATTCCATTTAAATTTGAAATGCGGATTTGTGAAACCCTCAGAATATTTTCTAGAAATGACCCAGATAAAAATTGCTCCAAAAAGGTCCAAGAAAATGTTCATGTTGCTCTTTGAAAATATTGGACAGAGATAAAAATCAAACCAATATTTTTAGGAGCTCATAAGTATTTATTTTGGGCATTTGGAATTAATGCAGTAATTATTTGCTTTGGATATATATTGTTATATATATACAATATTGTCCAAAAATTGTGCTAGTTGATGAGGAGCTCTGGTATAATACCACTAGCTCCTGCAAAAATTGGGACAAGGAAATAAAATGATTCAATATTTTTATTAAATCAAAACAAATGTCAGTAAAAAGAAAAGAAAAACAAATAGGAAAAAGGGGGAGCTTACTGCGGCCGGCATCATGCAGCTGGCCTAGCCAGTGCCCAAGAAGGCCCCCACCAGTGGCCGTGCGGCCGTCCCCTTCCTCACGCCAGAGGGATGGGGCACGCGCGCGGCTCGGCTTGCGACCCGCGTCCGCCACCTCCTCCCTGCTCGCAGATCCCTCATCGCCCTGGATGCCCTGGACGACGCTACGACACACCCGGACCTCTCTCCCTTTATCTCGCTCCTCCCCCTCCCCTGGATCTCTCCCTCTCTCACGGCCGAGCGCTGCCGTCGCCACCGGCCACCGTTGCAGTAGCTACCGCCGTCCCCTCGCCCCTCCGTCATGCCCAAAAGCTCCGCCACGTCGTCCTCCACCTCTTCGTCAAGCCACGCGCCTCAGGAGGCCCTGGAGCGCCTCCATCGATGTCGTCTTCATCTCCGGTCGCCGGAGATCGTCTTCGCCGCCCCGCCGACTCCAGCCCTTCCCCGAGATCGCCGTCGACGCCGTCGAGTCCGCAGTGAGCCTCTGCTCTGTTTCCCTCTCCCCATTCCTCCGTTCTCGCGCCGTAGCCCCCTTCCCCCGCCATGGCCGTAGCTCCTCGCCGCCGATCATGTCGCCGTCGTGGCCATAACCACCGCAGCTCGCTCCCGAGCACGTCACCGAATTCGTTGCATCCCCAGGAGCCAAACGCACCTGCTCGTAGCCCCTGTCGTGCCCCGTAGCGTCAAAACTGCACGCCACTGTGCTCTGGCCGCCGTCGCGAGCTCTGCTCCGGCGAGCCCCGGCACCCCCACGGTCTCTCGCGTGTCCCAGTGGATGCGCGCGAGCACCAGCTCCTCGGAGATGGTCTCCGCGGCCCATTTGGTCGCCGGAGACGCGATCCCGAGCCCCTCCGCCGCATTCGGCCTCGCCGGCGGCTAATCGCCGGCGAGGTTTGACGCCTTTGACCTCGTCGGCTCGTCAGGTGGGCCCCGTTGTTAGGTGATTAGCTTAGTGCTAATCACCACCTAACCTAACCCCTAACACTGACAGTGGGCCCCTACGCACTAATCCTCTAATTAGGATAATCTAACCCCCCCTGTTTAACCCGTGTCACTAACATGTGGACCCCACACGTCAGGTTTGACCAGCCAGCGCTGTTGACTTGCTGACGCAAGCATGACGCAGTGCTGATGCAGTTATTTCTTTTCTGGTTTTAAATTAAATCAGGAAATTCCAGAAAAAGCTATAAACTTCAAAAAATCATAGAAATTCAACCGTAGCTCAGATTGAAATAATTTATATATGAAAAATTATCATAAAAATTCAATCTATCCATCTGTACTAGTTTCATGCATGACAAAACAAATTATACCTACTGTATAAGTGAAAATATATAAATGACATTTATAAGAGCTTATTTTGGAGTTGCATTTGAACCTTTGGTTCAAATGGACTTCATCCAAATAGAATGCTAGTTGCATTAGCTCAAACAGCATCACATCTACATGCCATGTTCATGCATCATATTGTTGCATATGCTTGTGTATTGATTGTCGACACCGTTCCTTCTCGATAGGTCCTGCTCCGGAGACCGTTGCAGAGTACCTGTCTGAGGAGCAGTGCCCCCCTGTTGATCTACCAGGCAAGCAAACCCCCTTGTTCATTCCGATACAATCCTACTCTCTCGCTCCTGCTCTCAGTTATTGCATTAGGACAACAACGTTTCAACTGCTACTTTGTGTTGCGGTAGTTGAACCCATTCCTTTGCATGACCTGTCATTGCCACAGTAAATAGTTGAAACCCACTAGCATGTGTAGGAGTTGATTGAAGCCACTGCTTTGTTCCTACCATGCCATGCCTGTTATTGCTTAGAGTGTGTCAAGTCTGATTCATTGGGTATGAATTGGAGTGCAGTGCTATGTTCTGATGTTGAGAGTTAAGTGTGTGAACACGATTTGGTAAAGGTAGCGGTGAGAGACCATGTTGCATGGTGGGTTGTCTCACTGGAACCGTCCTTAAGCACTGAGTTCTATGTATGTTGTCCAATGACTCGATACTAGTTTCTGGACTTATTAACCAACTTGATCTCTGTCCAGGAGTCGCAACTAGTTTCTGGTGTTTGTAGGTAGTGTTAGTAGTATACCAAGTGGCACCCGGCCAGGTGGGCTTGGGACATACTAGGCAAAGTGGCACGGTGTACCAAGTGGCACCCGGATGGTGGGCTTGGGAACCCTGCTCACATCGTTTGGGGCCGTGAGCGACACCCCGGCCGGATCTCCTTGCGGATGGAACCCAAATAGGCGATAAACCTGGACTAGAGTCTTGTGTGGTTAGTCAGGTGCCGACACCCTCGCCAGGCTTCCGCTTGAAGGTTGCCGAGTTACGTGACGTGTACATGGCGGTAAGTGGCGAGAGCGTGTGTGAAGAAGTACAGCCCTGCAGGGTTAACATGATCTATTCGAATAGCCGGTCCGCGGTTATGGACTTCTTGGATGCTTACGTGGTACATAGACAACTTGAAGTGGATACTCTAAAATGCTCAAGACAAGTGTGAGTGTTATGGATGGCCTTCTCGTAGGGAGACGGGGATGAATCCATAGTAGTGTATTGTGTGGTGATTAGTGGACTCGTGTGCGTTGTCTCACCTCAAAGAAGTTTCTGTAGTCGCAGAATAGGATAGCCACTGAGTCAAAGCTGGCTTGCTGCAACTAAACCCCACATTACCTTCTTGATACAAATGCATGTATAATAGGATCTGATGTAAGTTTTGCTGAGTACCTTTGTACTCATGTTGCTTTATTTATGTTTTTGCAGCGGAGACTTCGGTCTTACTAGTGTTCTCGTGGACTTCGACGAGTAGCTTGTACCTCAGCTACGATCTTAATCGGATGTTGTAGATAGTCAGGCTCTTCAGCTTTTTTCATTTATAGATGTCTGTACTCAGACATGTAATGCTTCCGCTTGTTGCTTGTTTGCTCTAAATGTTGGGTCATGTGACCCCTGTTTGTAATAAATGCTATGATGGCTCTTCTGAGCCTTTATCTATATGAGTTGTTGAGTTATGCTATGATGCCATGTTGTACAACACATACTTGCATGTTATGCGTACGTGTAATGTGTATTGCTATGTGCGGGATCTGACTATCTAGTTGTTTATCCATAGTAGCCTCTCTTACGGAAATGTCTCCTAGTGCTTCCATCGAGCCACGGTAGCTTGCTTCGCTCCGGAACACTTAGGCTGGCCGGCATGTGTCCTTCTTCGCTCGTGTCCGTCCCTTCGAAATGTCACGGTGTCACCGGAGTCCTGTTAACTGCTACAGCCCGGTTCTTCGAGTCCTGCTAGCCCAGCTTACTACAGCCCGTTCATCGAGTCCTGCTAGCCGATTGTTACAGCCCGGATTCACTCATTGATGACCGACACGTTCGTTCTTTGGGTCATGTATGCATGTTCATGTAAGTTAGTGCCACTTTGGGTTCACGACTAGCCATGTCAGCCCGGGTTCCTTGTCATACGGATGCTAGCGACACTATCATATACGTGTGCCAAAAGGCGCAAACGGTCCCGGGCATGGTAAGGCGACACCCGTGGGAATACCGTGCGTGAGACCGCAATGTGATATGAGGTGTTATATGCTAGATCGGTGTGGCATAGAATCGGGGTCCTGACAACTTTGGTATCAGAGCCTGACTGCCTGTAGGAATACCAAGCCAAACTGGTCAAAGTTGAGTCTAGAAATTCTTTAGTTATGTAAGGGAATTGATTGTGGGAAGGAACGTAAGGCTCTTTTTACTCCTTATACCTCATGGCCTTTTGATCTGAGTCATCCTACCTTTCCTACGGGGTTAAGGAACTAGGCTTTCTCTTCCGTCTATCAGGATCACGTGTTACTACTCCGTAGTTCCATAGGATTGGTTGATCAGAGTCATATCCCAGTTTTCGAGTACTTCCGGTGTAGTCTGCTTATTATGATCTTAGAACCTTGAGTGATGATGTTGAGTATGTTACTACCCCATTTTAGTAGGATGTCTCATTCTGAGCATTTTACTGCCGTTATGCTACCGGAATTGCCCTAGGAGTTCGAGAGATACTAATTTCTTTGTCCTACATTCTGTAGTCTATAGTTGATGCTGATTTGTCCTTGGTTTCGTTTCCCAGGATGTCATTAGTTAAGCGAAGTTCTGTTGCTCGTAGCCAGAACCACGGAGATGGTAGGGATGAGGATCCTCCCGACCAGCCTTCGTTGGCAGAGTTCATGTTAGAGATGGAGAGGAACAAGCGTGAGTCTAACCGCTTGTTGGCACGTATCGAGGAGAACACCGCACATCAGTTCAAAGGGTCTATAGTCATTCATGACTTCATTCGCTTGCACCCAACTACCTTTCATCATTCCATCGAGCCACTTGATGCAGATGACTGGCTCCGTAGCATCACTCATAAGCTGCGTTCCGCCAATGTAGCTGAAGATGACAAGGTCACCTATACCACATACCACCTGGAAGGTCCTGCTAGTCTTTGGTGGCAGAACTATGAGGCTATGCTTCCAGCTGGCCAGATTCCTATCTGGAGGGATTTCACCGAGGGTTTTCGCGAGCATCACGTTCCTCAGGCCCTCATCGACCGCAAGAGAGAAGAGTTCTGTAGTTTCACCCAGGGTAAGATGGCTGTTGATGCTTACAGTAGAGAGTTTGAGAACCTCGCCCGCTATGCCACAGAAGAGGTGTCTACGGACGCCAAGAATTATGCTAGGTTTCGGAAGGGTCTCAACCCCAAGTTGCGTCGTGATCTCCACCTGCGTCATTGTGATACATTCCAAGCTCTTGTGAACAAGGCCATTAATGCAGAAACAGCTCAGCTCCTTACGAGGAGTCTCGTAAGCACACCTGTGATTTGGGATATTCCTCCGTTTCTAGTTCCCAGAAGCGCCGGATTTGGGTTCCAAACTCCGCTCTTCCTTCTGGATATGCACCGAGACCATCCTATGTGGTGCCTCCCCCAGTTCAACCGTATGCTCCACCCAGGCCTATTGGTAGACCGCTTGTCAGTGCGGGTCCACGTCCAACTTCAGGGACTTGCTTCACATGCGGGAAGCCAGGACACTATGCACGGATCGCTCTCAAGCCGCTTATGCTCCACCCCAGCCCGAGAAGCCTATTGGTCGTGGTAAGCCACCGTGCAAGATGATCGATGTCAAGTCAGCTCCCATCGAACATGGACGTGTGCATCACGTCTCGCCTAAAGACGCCATGATGATCCGGATGTCATTCTTGGTACACTCCTTGTCAATTGCCATCCAAAGATCGGTTTTGTTCGACATCGAGCATCTCATTCCTTCATTTCAAAGCTATGCTAACTTGCACAACATGTCATTTTGTGATATGCCCTCTCCACTAGTCATTCAAACCCCTGGATTCAAATGGCAAACTTCTAGTGTAAGCCATGATAATGAAATCCTTGTTGACAGGCTTGTATTCCTTGCCTCACTTGTAGCCCTCAAGTCTACAGATATTAACATCATCTTGGGTATGGACTGGATGATAGCTCATTATGGCAAGATTGATTGTTACACCAGGTCCGTTCAGCTTACACACCCATCTGGCAAGATAGTCACTATCTCCACTAGAGTTGCAAGGCGTCAGCTCTGTTCTCTTAATGCCAGCCCTCTTCCAGACCTTGAAGATATCCTGGTAGTCCGTGACTTTCTGCATGTCTTTCCAGAGGAACTGCAAGGTGTTCCACCTGACAGAGATGTAGAGTTTGTCATAGATCTTATCCCAGGAACCGCTCCAATCTCTAGGAGACCTTACAAAATGGCACCCTTAGAACTAGCCGAGCTTAAGAAACAACTTGATGAGTCCTTGCAAAAGGGTTTCATCCGTCCCAGCTCTTCTCCTTGGGCTTGGCCCATCCTCTTCGTCAAGAAGAAGGATGGTATGAACCGGATGGTTGTAGATTATCGTCCTGTTAATTTGGTCACGATAAAGACAAATATCCGCTTCCCAGGATCAACGATCTGTATGATCAGCTCGTTGGATCCTCAGTCTTTTCTAAGATGGATTTGAGGTTAGGCTACCACCAAATCAAGATCAGAAACGGGGACATCCCCAAGACAGCCTTTGTCACTCGTTATGGCCAGTACGAGTACACCGTCATGTCCTTTGGTCTAAGTGTGCAATATAGCTACAAGATCTTGTTGTCTGTTGGAATTTCACTTTAGAACGGTTGGTCTTGTTCTTCAAACAGTTAGCCTAGAAGAAGATACACTTGTAAGGCACATACATAAATACAAGTTCAATATGTGGTGCGATCAAATACATATAGCCTACGATACTTTGGATCAGACCGGTGTTTAACGAGGGTTGTCCGGTCTTCATCGTAATATATTCCATGGAGATGTTTGGGCGATTTCATTGTTAGCCTTGCCTTCAAAGTGAGATTTTCTAAGGTGGTACCGATCTTGTCAGCAGCATCATGAAAAACATGAGTGCATGCTTGTTTAGTTGCATCATATTTGGATCCAACTTGAACCTCATCTGTTGAAAAAGAATGTGAGTCTTATTAGGAGGAAGATAGAAAGTATGGGATGAGCAAGACAATATTACTAATTGCGTTGAATAACATTACTTACGGATAAATGGTCAAGGAAGGTGTTAAAGCGGGTATTGTCTTTCTCATTCTCAGATGGATCCACGTTGGGAGGATACGTGCATGGTACCTAACGGCAACGGTTGCCTCGATACTAACTTTGGCTGACTCAGAGCATCACGTGGCCTTTTTAAACCTGCCTCAAAATGGATCTCCATTCTTCTTCCTTTAGATTTTGTTAATATGTCAAGCATTATCCCTGATGTATGTTTCCGCTTGCGTCGTGGTGCTAGTTCAACAACGAATATGGAAAGTGTTAGTGTACATCAAACTGTGAGAGTACATATAAAGGAGCATGCAACTGCAACTTGACTCGGTCAGGTACCGCCTTGGTGTTGATGCTCATGAGGTTCATCTGATCTTGCCAAGTCTTGTTGTGTCAACAGTGCTTCGGAAGTAGTGTTAGGTGTGAAGGCAGCTTGGGAACTGGGCAGTTTCGGAGCAAACGAATGAGTAACTCGTTGAGATGCTGGTACAATTGAAGCGGATGCTGCAGCTGGTGGAGCAGGTGATACTGTGTTTGTAGATTTAGCCGGTGGACTTTGTCGGCGTTCTGGAAACGGGGGTCCCTAGACTTGCCTGCCTGCGGCCTGCGCGTGGCTCAAGTGGGGGCCCAGTGCAGCCCAGCTTCATCAGCTCAAGCTCAAGACCCTCGCGAGGGGCCAAGCCTCGCGGGGAGGATGACAGGAAGCTTCCTCGGGAGCAGCCTCATCAGGTAGGCTCGCGAGGAGGCGGAGAGATCAAGGTAGGGCACCTCGCGAGGAGCCCGTGACACAAGCCATGACGATCGAGACCCAAAGGGCGCCGCGCTCTGCAGAATGTCCTTGTTTCCCCTTCGGTGCAAAGGGGGCAAGCACATGCCAAGGCATCAGGCAAAGGTTACCGTTTCAGTGCAACAAGACCAAGACCAGCAAAACGGCAGGATGGAGGTCATCGTGGAGCCCAGGACGGCGTCATCGTCAGAGCCTTTGGCAGCCGAAGACCAACTTTAGTCAGGATAAGTGTACCAGATGTTCCCCTTCAAAATGGCCAATTGTTGGTGCCCTTCCCGCTCATTATTTGGGAAGAGGCCCAGGGCCTCCCTCTATAAATAGGACTAGCCACCACAGAGTAGCGGGATCGAGAAAACGAATCGTTCAGAGAGAGAGAAGCGACTGAACTCACCCAAGCAGTTCATCGCACCAGCTCAAGAACAGCCCTCGCGAGGTTGTTCTCCCTTTGTATTGTTCATCATCAGCCCCTGAGGCAATCCACGACACCACACACTGGAGTAGGGTATTAGACCACAACGGTGGCCTGAACCAGTATAAATCTTGTGTCCCTTGTGTGTTCTTCTTTCTAGCCTAGATCCTTTGCGAGACTTCGAGACGTGAGCTGGTAGGGGAAAGATCTTCGCGCGCACCCCAGAGTTCGAACCTCAAGGGTCTGCCGGAACCCGAAATCTAACATTTGGCGCGCCAGGTAGGGGTGCGCCGGAATCTTTCTTCCGCTGGTCGCGTGTGATCTTCCGTCGTGTCCATGGCTGATGCTCGCCGAGCCCGCGCTGAGCTTCGGGCTGCTCTCGCCACCCGCGTCACCCAGACGACGCCCGTCGGTGGTCGCCCCCGTCGTTCCCCGTTACCTGCCGCCACCGTACCGACGGGGAACGAGCAGCAGGCCTCGTCCCTGCATCCTTCGGTGCTGGGGGAAGGCCGCACCACCACCCCGTCACTGACTCCAGCTGGTTCGTCGTCCCACGCCCGTCGCGCCCCCACGAACGCACACGCTGCGCTACTCCTGGCCCGTGAGCTCCTGCACTACCATCCCGTCGACGACCTCTACGAGGACTGGCTCGCCCGCATCACCAAGCTCGTCAGTGCTGCAGGGGGCTCTCCTATGCCATCTCTCTCGCTGCCTCGCCCTTCATCCGGCGCAGGAGGCAAGGATCAGGAGGTGCCTCCACCGCCTCCTCCCCAAGAAGGCGCCCTGGCTCCAAGGCGCGCGGCCCCAGGACGAGACCCTCCGCGTCCGGTGCCTGCACAACAAGAAAGGAGTTGCCAAGAAATCCCTCGTCCCTAAGAAGGTGCCCGCGTGCTCCCAGCACCGGTCTGCCATGACCGCATCCCTGCGCCGCCACGTTAAGACCCAGCGCTTCTCCGGGCAGCGGCGTGCGGGAATCCCCAGGAGCAAGCCCCGCATCAGCAGAGAGCTCTGGTGGCCACTGCAGGCTGTCGCGCCTTCACCGCCGAGCTGCGTATCGTCGCATGGCCCGCAAGTTCAAGCCGGACCTGCCTCCTTGCTACGACGGCACTGCAGACCCTGCGGAGTTCCTCCAGCTCTACGAGCTGGGCATCAAAGCCGCCAGCGGGGACGAAAAGGTCATGGCGAACTGGTTTCCCATGGCGCTCAAGGACGGTGCCCTTTTGGCTCCCCGAACTCGGCTCGCACGATCTCCTCTCGACGAGATGCGCACCCGCTTCATCGCTAACTTCCAAGGCACTCGCGGCGGCCCCACCATGAGTGACTGCGCCAGATCAAGCAACAAAGAAGGAGAGACCTGCGAAGTACATCCAGCGCTTCAACAACGCCGCCTCAAGATCCCTGTGGTGGTGAGGAAGCCATCATCTCAGCCTTCTCCGATGGCGTGCGCGACATCAAGATGAAAGAGGAGCTAGCAATCCATGAAGACCTGTGCACATCCTTGGAGCTGTTCAACTTGGCGACCAAGTGCGCCAGGGCTGAAGAAGGGCGCCTCTCCCTCCTCGAGCTTCCGGCTGCCGACCCAGAAGAGAAGAAGTCCAAGGTCAAGGACGTGAAGCGTAAGGGAGCTGATGTGCTTGCAGCGGAGCCAGACACCAAGCGAGGCAGGGATCAGCCTGAGTCATCCAAGGGCAGCCGGTACTGCATGTACCACGACCTCCACACCCACAACACCAACGAATGCCAAGAGCTTAGGGCTGTGCGAGATGGGCGCATCGGCCGACGCCCCGAGCGCAGCGACCGGGGCTATGGCCGAGGAGGAGGAAGAGGCGGAGGACGATGGGAAGACCGTGGCCCTCGCCAAGGGTGGCGTGACCGACCTCGCGAGTACCGCTGGCAGGACCAGCCTCGTGAGGGAGGTTGGAGGGATCAGCCTCGTGAGCACCGCCCTCAAGGCAACGCAGGCCTCCCTCCTCTGCCACCACCGCCGAGGAGGAATGAAGACCATCATCGGGGACGGGGGCTGGGGCTTTAGGAGCCGCAAGACAATCGCTTGCATCCTGGGCGGCGCTCAGGCCCCATCCTCTCGGAGCATCTTCAAGCAGTTTGCTCGCGAGGTGAATGCAGTCCTCCCCAAGCTTGAGGCCACATGCCCTCTCAGGTGGTCTGCATGCGCTATCATGTTCACTCAGCCGGTTCAGCTCAAGTGCGCAGCAACGGTCGAGTCCTCCCGATGCTCTGTTCCCCTACCATCGGCAATGTGCAAGTCACCAGACCTCATCGATGGCGGAGCGGGACTCAACGCCCCGTCCGTCAAGACATTCGATAATCTCCAAGTGCCATATGATCGCTTCACCAACCAAGCCTTTCTCGGGGTCACCGATGGTTCCTTTGTTCGATAGGGCAGGTTCGCTTCCGGTCACCTTCGGCGCAAAAAACTACCGCACCGAGCTCATTGACTTCGACGTCGCCCACATTCGCCTGCCATACAATGCCATCATCGGGTACCCAGCCCTGGCCAAGTTCATGGCAGTGACTCACCATGGCTACAACGTCCTCAAGATGCCAGGAAGCGGTGGAGTCATCACAGTGCCCTGTGAGGAAAGGGATGCAGTGTGTTCTCTTGAGCGTGCCTTCCAAGCCACGGCAATCGAAGACCCAGATCACAGGAGCAGGAGACTTCCCGAGGCAGTCCCTAAGAATAAGAAGGCTTCACTGGCCCAAACCCTCGGGAGGCAGAGCACCTCCAGAGGCGCTGCGTCAGATCGCGCCCGTCAAGGGGCGCCACCCTGCTGCATAGGAAAGGCGCCCGGCGCCTCCTCGGGCAGGGCTCGGGGCTCTTTTCGGGAGAGCCACCGACTTTGCCAAGGTCACGAGCGAGGCGCCAGCACCACTTGAGGCGTGCTTCAAGGCACGCTTCCCTGTGAAGGTATGAAGCAAGGAGGGCCAAACCTCGGGAGTTCATCACGAGGAACACTAGGAGCTACAGAGTCAAGGGTCATGCGCGGCGCCGCCGCTGCCGCCGTGGCCCCACATCCAAAGCGAGGATGGTGGGCTGCGCGTCTGCATCGACGCATTGTGGCTCAACCGAGCCGCTGCCTCAGAGCGCCTCGGCCTTCACGCTGGGGGCGATGTGAGGGTCCACCTCACAGCTACGTTCGCATGCCTTTCGGCCTGCCGAACACGGTCGCCGCTCATCAGCGCCTGCTAAGGAGCATTCTGGAGGCTCAGGAGGTCAGGCATCGCGCGGTCCTGGCGGAAATGGAGATGGCCCTCGAAGATCCACCCGTGCCCCCGGAGCCTCCCGAGGCTCCAGGTCCCGGGAGCTCGTGAGGGTCGGCCTCCTCACCGCGCGTCGTCCGCTGCTTCAGCATCACTTCATCTCCAACGGTATCAGGTGACATCTTTCAAGTTCCATTTTCAGCTGGGAGTGCCCGCAGGGCTGCATCATTCCCAGGTCGCGTGGGTCCGTCCCTGCGGCATGTATCCATTTTGCTTATGCTCTTTACCTACCTTGTTGGGGGCGCCCCTCGGGCTGCATTATCCCCAAGCCGCTTGGGCCTGACCCAGTGGTGTTTGCTTTTTCTGCATCTATCTAAACGGATTTGCTCCTTCGTGCTTAACATGCTTGACCTAATCGCCTGCTCGATTGACACCTACCTTTGGAGCCGCTCGCTCTGGCACGGCACTTGCGCACGGGTCCGCCTCGCAGCGCCGAGCAATCTGAGTGGTCGAGCTCGGCGCGGCAGCCCGCAAGGCACCACCTCACCAGCCCTCAAGGCCCCAATCACTCCCTCGAGCGACCAATGGTTGGTCGGCAACCGTAACAACAGACCTTGTTTCCCCTCGTGATTCGTATGCAAGAGCTACTCCAGAAGTAATGCTGGGGACGTCGCGAGCTTTCTCTCCTTCTCTCCGGCATGATCCGCTTGCACGTTAAAAGGGGGGCGCCTGAGCTCGCGACTCATGGGCTCATCGCTCTCCAGCCCTCACCCCGGCCTTGACCCACGGCATCGCGACCTGTCATACCAGCGGCGGCTGAGCTCGCTCGAGGGCCGGGACCTGAGGACGTAGAGCATCAAGGAAAGTGCGGGGGAGAGGGAAGAAGCTCATGGGGACCTAACCCAGCAACACCTCAGCTGCCGCCGCACAGGCCCGGCACCTCGACGAAAACTACGCCAAACACACGAGATAAGTCACGCGAAAACTGATTCGACTCAGCGCTAAACCCTCGCCTAGTGCAGATCTGTCACGGCAACGTTGCCTGCCTTTCTTGCCCAGCGGTGGCTGCTTGAGCGCTAAAGGGGACCTCCTGAGCATCACGACTCAGGGGATCTTACTGGACCTTGGGCCGCTCACCTCCTGGCCTTGACCACGGCATCGCGACCTGGCATACCAGCGACGGGTGAAGCCTGCCTGGGGACCGGGACCTGTCAACGTAGAGCACCAAGCCCTCGTGAGGAAAGAAATGGGGAGCCGAGCCAGGACAGGACAAGCATCTCGCATCAATTCATAATAAGGATAAATATTCACAAAAGACATGGCCGGCGCCTTACATACCCCCGCGGGGTGGTACTTCGATTCCTCGCGGGGAACAAAAGGGACTTGTCAAGTCGTGCGGTTGCCGAGGCGTCATGGGGAAGCAGAGGCGCCCATGTCCAATCAACCGCCACGCGGCGCCCAAGGCCGCAGGCTATTGGGGCCCGCGGCACTTCACACATGCCCCTTCGCTTCTCTGCTAAGCCAAGTCCAGGCGCGCCTTGGGCCCGGGGGCTACTGTCGGCGTTCTGGGAACGAGGGTCCCTAGACTTGCCTGCCTGCGGCCTGCGGCGTGGCTCAAGTGGGGGCCCAGTGCAGCCCAGCTTCATCAGCTCAAGCTCAAGACCCTCACGAGGAGCCAAGCCTCAAGGGGCGGATGACAGGAAGCTTCCTCAGGAGCAGCCTCATCAGGCAGGCTCGCGAGGAGGCAGAGAGATCAAGGCAGAGCACCTCGCGAGGAGCCCGTGACGCAAGCCATGACGATCGAGACCAGGCGGGCGCCATGCGGGCGCCGGCCTGCGCAGTGTCCTTGTTTCCCCTTCAGTGCAAAGGGGGCAAGCACAAGCCAAGGCATCAGTCAAAGGTTACCGTTTCGGTGCAACAAGACCAAGACTAGCAGAACGGCGGGATGGAGCTCATCGTGGAGCCCAGGACGGCGTCATCGTCAGAGCCTTTGGCAGCCGAAGACCAACTTTAGTCAGGATAAGTGTACCAGATGTTCCCCTTCAAAATGGCCAATTGTTGGCGCCCTTCCCGCTCATTGTTTGGGAAGAGGCCCAGGGCCTCCCTTTATAAATAGGACTAGCCACCACAGAGTAGCGGGATCGAGAAAACGAATCGTTTAGAGAGAGAGAAGCGACTGAACTCACCCAAGCAGTTCATCGCACCAGCTCAAGAACAGCCCTCGCGAGGCTGTTCTCCCTTTGTATTGTTCATCATCAGCCCCTGAGGCAATCCACCACACCACACACTGGAGTAGGGTATTACACCACAACGGTGGCCCGAACCAGTATAAATCTCGTGTCCCTTGTGTGTTCTTCTTTCTAGCCTAGATCCTTTGCGAGACTTCGAGACGTGAGCTGGTAGGGGAAAGATCTTCGCACGCACCCAAGAGTTCGAACCTCAAGGGTCTGCCGGAACCCGAAATCCAACAGACTTGGACCTTCTACTACACTATAAGTACCAGCAGAATCTGGACGGCCGATCCTTTTCCGTTTCACCCGACAAGTAACACCACTCCATACTATATTATTTTCCTTGCTCTTTTTTGACTTTGCCATGTCAAGCCGCACCCGCAACACAAAAGAATAAAATCGCTCTTCAGAACTCATTGATGCATGATACAGACAAGCAATACTTTGATGTAAGACAACCGTAGGAGTATGGAATATGTAAGGAAAACAGGACGACATGACATATTCACAGCTATGATGTGTAAACTAAGCAGAAGGATTTTCAAGAAAATAGAAGTGATGCAAGCTAGACACCATATGAAAGATGCAACCAATATTACTCTGCCAAGTTAAAAGTGTCTTGTCATAAGTGGCAATTCGAAAAATTAGAAGCAGTACAACGTAGAAATCAATGCAAGATGCAACCACTATCAAACTGCCATGTTAAAAGTGTCCAATCTTGAGTGACTGATGCGGGATACACAACAGCAGTACTTTGATGTAAGAACATGGTATGATAGATAGATGCAGTGTATTCTAGACACAGAATGCCATGTCATATGCACATGTATAACATATGAACTCAGCAGGTGCAATTCGATCAAAATAGAAGAAATACAGGTTAGACAACATATGCAACATGAAACCAATTATCACACTGTCAACTTAGAGCAAGCACCTGCGATGGAGTACGGGAGATGAACTCATCATGTAGACTTGGGACTTCAACTTCATTAGCAGTGGAAAATCTAGAGAGTCTCTGTTTGCGTCGGTGCGGAGGACCACCAACATCCCCTAACTTACTCTTTTCCTTCCTATTTTCTGATATTGCCTTATGAAGTCAAAACCACAAGAAGATGAATAAAATTAGCTCTGCATAACTGGTTGATGCATGATACAGACGAACACTACTTTGATGTAAGGCAAGCGCAGGATAGGAGGATGGAATATATACAAAAAAGACAGCGTTTCATATTCACACGTACGATAGGAGGATGGAATATGTATGAAAAAACAGTAAGCGGAAGGCATTTCAACAAAATTAGAAGAAATGAAAGCTAGGCACCATATGAACATGCAACCAATATCACTCTATCAGGTAAAAAGTGTCTCGTCGTAAGTGCCATTTCAAGAAGTTAGAAGCAGTACAAGCTAGAAGACAATGCAAGATGCAACCTACATCACAGTCCCAAGTTAAATGTGTCTTATGGGTAAGTGATTGTTGTAGGTATAAGTTGTAAGCTACGTAGATGAGATTCAACATAATCAGAAGCAATACATACGCAAACACATATAACAGTTCCAAGTTAGAGCAAGCACCTGTGATGGTGGAGTAGGGGAGATGTGCTCATCATGTACACGTATGTTCTAGAAACAGGAACACGTGTCATATTCACAGGGATTATGTGTAAAGTAAGCAGATGCAATTCAACAAAGTTAGAAGCAATACAAGCTAGACATCATACACAACATGCAACCACATATAATAGTGCCAAGTTAGAGCAAGCACCTGTGATGGTGGAGTAGGGGAGATGTGATCATCGTCTACACAGCTACGTTGACTGTCTAGCCTTGCGTTGTCTTGCGAATCTTGTTGGGAGGATGGCGGAGTAGAATCTGTAGAGAACCTCCGCTTCAGCTTGCTCGGAAGGACCACCATCATCCAATGCCTTGCCAATTTCCTTCATCTTTATTGATTTTGCATTGTGAGGTCAAACCGACAAGAAAAGGAATATAATTCGCTCTTGTAACTCATTCATGCATGATCTCGACGAACACTACTCGATGAAAGGCAAAGTCATGATACGAGGATGGAATATGTACTTAAAATGGACGACTTGACATATTCACACCTATGATGTGTTAACTAAGGTAAGGCACTTCAACAAATTAGAAGCGCCGCAAACTAGACACCATATGAAAGGTGCAATCAATATCACTCTGCCAAGTTAAAACTGTCTCGTCATAGGTGGCGTTCATCAAACTAGAAGCAATACATGCTAGAAATCATATTCAAGATGCAAACCAATATCACTGCCAACTTAAAGGTGTTCCATCATAAGTGACTGATGCAGGATACACAAGAAGAGTAGTTTCATGTAAGAACATGGTGTGACAGACAGATATAGTATGTACCAAAAACAGGAAAGCGTGTCATATTCACACGTACCATGTGTAAGCTAAGCAGATGCAGTTTACACTAATTAGGAGCAATACAAGCTAGACACCATATGCAACCTGCAACTAGATATCACACTGCCAAGTTAGAGCAAGCACCTTGGATGGTGGAGTAGGGCAGCGGAGACCTGGACCTTGTAATGCACTATCAGTACAAGGAGAATCGGTACAGATGCTCCATTTACGTTGCTGCAGAGGACCACCATCATCACCTTCCTTACTCTTTTCCTTCCTCTTTCTTGATTTTGCCTTGTCAAGTCAAACCCACAAGAAAAAGGAATAAAATTTGCTCTTCAGAACTCATTGATGCATGATACTGATGAACACTACTTTCATGTAAGGCAGCCGCATGATAGGAGGATGGAATATGTATGGAAAACAGGACGGCGTGACATATTGACATGTATGATGTATAAAGTGTAAACTAAGCACAAGGTGCTTGAACTTGTTAGAATCAATGCAAGCTAGAAACCATATGAAAGATGAAACCAATATCACTCTGCCAAATTAAAAGGGTGCCCTAACAAATGTATTTGACCAAATTAGAAGCAATACATGGCAACAAAGCTAGAAATAATATGCAATATGCAACTAATAAAGGTGACTCATCGTAAGTGATTGATGCATGATACAGAAGAGAGGTAGTTTCATGTAAGAACAAGGTTAACACATAGATGTAGTGTGTACCAAAAATAGGAAGGCATGTCATATTCACAGGTATAATGTGTAAAATAAGCAGATGCAATTTACCCTAATTAGAAGCATTACAAGCTAGACACCTAAGCAACATGCAACCACATATCACACTACGAAGTTAGAGCAAGCACCTGTGATGCTGGTGTGGGGGAATTGCGGTCATCAACTAGAGAGCTACACTGACTATCTTCATCTAGCCTTGCTGTTTCTTGAGAATCATGTGGGGAGGATGCCACTGCACTCTTTAAACGAGTATGGCGTCTCACAGTAACCCACCCGGGTGACTATCTCATCATAAGTGATTGACGAGGGATATAAAAGAGCATTAGTTTGATGTACGAACATGGTTAATAGACATATGTAGTACTCCCTCCGTTCAGAATTACTTGTCACAAGAATGGATGTATCTACAACTAAAATACATCTAGATACATTCATTTCTTGGATGAGTAATTCCGAACGGAGGGAGTATGTATCAAAAACAGGAGGGCATGTCATTATCAAAGGTATAATGTGTAAAGTAAGCAGATGCAATTTAACCAAATTGGAGGCAATACAAGCTAGACACCATATGCAACATGCAACCACATTTGACAGCGCGAAGTTAAAGCAAGCACCTGGGATGGTTGTGTGTGTCAATTGAGATCATCAACTGCAGAGCTACGCCATCGTCTCCAACTCATCGGCATCAAGATCCTTTAGAGCGCTGAAACGCTTAGTGCTTATCTTCGAATTACACTGGAGTGACTTTTGTCTTTTCTTTTCAGCATTCATCAACACCGTGTTAGAGTCTGAAATACCCATGCATAAAAAACAATAGTGTGAGTATGGGTGAAGTATGTGCACAATTAGTACAGTGTAAAGGTAGCAGATAGCACATCGGTGATAAATAAATGATGGGAGACATATGATAGCTCTGCAACATTCATGGCACACTAAATTACTACAGGATTCTATGAAAATAACATTCGACTGAAAACAAATAGGTCAGTCCATTTTTTCTGCACCGTCCGATGTACAAAGAACAGGCAGATCGCCTTCATCTACCTCCAGCCAGTCAGTGTTGACGATCTTCCTAAAACGGTAGCAACCACCGGCCCAGTCCCCTGCCTGCGCCCTCCCCTTGACCTCACCGCACCGCCGTGCTTCGCACAGCCCCCGGCAATCCATTCAAGCCCTGCCGACCTCCAGATCGGGCGCAAGCAGCTCCTGCGCCCCACACCCCTATGATAGACACTGATGCGCCGCTTCCCCGGCAAACAAGCGGACTAGGTGCTCTGCGCGCCTAAGCGGGTGCTGCTTCTTTTAATTGCGGTTCGACTGACCCTGAATTGAAATTCAGGCAGGCTACTGACCTCTAGCAAAGGTGAAATAGTAAAGGGAGGAAACCTTGTGCATTTAGTATCACGATGAAGATGCAGTAAGAAGCGCTCAACTAATTTCTTTCGTGGGATGAATACGGTGTGAGCAGAGACGTAAGGTTTGCATGAATAAGGGAAGAGGAGTACCTCTTTCTGCTGGCAGTGATGTGTCCTCCTTCTGTTTTTCCAACGATCTTCTTGTGGTTCGCCGGAAACGAGAAGTTGTGGAGGACGGTGAAGCCTTGGACGAACCCATGGCCAAGTTGTTGAGTGTGGTGCGGTGGCCCTCTATCGCCGGCGGGGAAGCAGATCCGAGGCGGTGAACGACGGTGTAGCGGGAACAGCTCCGGTGCGGTGGACGGTTGCGACAGTGGAGCGGCAGCAGTGAGGCGCAAGACGGCGTGGTCGGAGTGGTTCTGGTACGGTGCACGTCGGCATTGGCATCGTGGAGGCAGCTCTACCTCGGCTTCAGCTGCTAAGTCCTTGAGGGTGTTGCGGTTGTGGTTGCGTTGGACGACGACATCGGGGTACCGGCTCCGGCGTGATGGAGGAGGGCGGCGGTGGATTGGGCGCTATGGGGTGGAGGACGGAGGAGGCTAGGGTTTCGCGGCTGGTGGAGAGGGCGTTTTGGCGCCCACGGAGTATGAATGGGGAAACGGAGGGAGGCGGGAACTAAGGGGGACAATGTTTGGTTTGGGACGCTTGTTTGAAATTTGGGGAAAGTTACAAACTTTGCCCCCATCTAAAATTTCGGACATATTGCGGGTTGGGGGTAGGACAGTAATCTCAGGTGTCCCAAATGTGGGTGGGATAGATTTTGGCCGAGCGCATGGGTGTTTAGGCGCCCATGGCTTATGAATGCTTCTCGGAGGCGGTTGAGACTGGCGTCTTGGTGAAGTTACAAACCTACCCTGGTTTAGACCTTTGGACATCGGGACGATAGGCTACACGGGCCAGAGTCAGGACAGTAATTTCCTACCACCAAACATTAGTCTTAGTCTCGCGCGGTTTCGGGTGACCAGAGGCCTATTTGGCACTTCGTTCAATATTTGGGAGCAGAAGCATTAACGTTTTCGGTTCTCTTGAATTGAACATTCATGATTTGTCAAACTTCACAAATCTTTACTCTTGAAAATCCTAAAGCTACGATTATTTTGGAATGGAGGTGGTACATTTGAATATACATTGTATACGAGTATATATAAAAAAATATGCAACTTACCTCAGTTCATGCATGGTTCCAGATATAATCTCCTTGGTTCCAAAAAGATAGACATGCGTATGAATATATATAGCATGTTCAAACGCACAACAAAGATTGATGCCCCCTTTTACATCTGATTTACAAATGCCATTATCTCGGGTTCAAATAGATGAATGCACTTCCTATGAATTCGAATCTTCAAAACCCCCTTTATGTTGAATTCGACATGTATTCTATTTCGTAGCTAGCAATTTGGAATGTATCCATGCAAGTGACAAATGTGTAAAGTGCTTCACACTAACAACATGGAGTGCACTAATTAATGTTTATATATGAATTGCAAAAGCATCCATTGCATGTATTTCAAACCGCTCTCACTCTATGGATCGATAATATGAAATAAACACATGCACATGCTAGAATTCAATAGAGTATGGGTGTCTGATAGACCGATTTTCGTCCATACACAATTTGCAAAATTCATGATCTCATCCAAAAACAATAATGCCATTTATATTTTAATTTAATGCGTATAACCGCCTTTTACACGTAGATGCACTATGCCTCGGCCCATTCTCACAAACGCGCTATATATCTCTCTATCTACCGCATAAGTGCACACACTTTATATGCATCGGCATTTCTCTTTCACACATGCTCACAATCTCTCTCGGGGTGTCGGGGAGTCTCATGCACATGCTCTCTCTGTCTCTCTCTCTCTCTCTCTTTTTGACTACTATGTACCACTCTTTTCACTAATCTCAGTTGGAAAACACTATTTCTCTCACATGCATATATACACATGCACGGTCTCTACTAGCCCTCTATACGCACATATATGTGCCTACGTGTCTCCCGCACGCACATTATCTTTAGGCCTCTCTCGCACACATTACCCCCCCCCCCCCATACACACCTCTCTCTTAGTAGTTGGAAAATATGATTCCATCATATCATTCGGTAGGATATCCCTGACTGTTAGGCTGGATGGTAATACGAGGCAAAGTTTTACCCTAGTTCGGACCCTTGCAGCTTGAGGAAAAGCCTACTCCTGGTATTGTATATTAGTGATAGGGTGTGTACAAAGTACACGTGAATACCACGCATTGTGCATGTGTGTATACTATCGATTTAACTAGCCCCAAGCTTCTATAACATACTAGGGCCTAGGGTTACAAATCATATATAGTCGGCTTATCACCAGTGGGGATAGAGTCCTCCGCGACTCTGGTAGCTAGCTTCGTGTTGTACGCCGAGTCCTCCACATGGGTCTTCGTATAACGTGTCTCGATCCAACCTATGTGGCGCAAGATGGAACTGACCCATGAGTCCTCATGTTGACCCACCACAACTAGAAATGATGTGCCCACCACACCACACACGCAATTGGCCACTAAGCAAATAAGCATATACAATAGTACAATGTTATACATGAAAGTTAATTGCATGGTGCATCCAAAAATATTTGTTCTGCACTGTGAATGTTTATATATTCTCCTAAAATATTAGTCATGGGAAAGAGAAACGAAGAGCATATCTCTCCTTGTCTCCACCGGACATCCCCTCTTTCTACACCACTTTCATGTACGCACACAAACTATCTCTCAGCCCTCTAAAAGTATGTATGCCCACGACACATTCACGCATGATGGTCACTGTATTTCAAGCTAAAGCACTATACGGTCACTGGAGTTCAGAATATGTTGCTCATTACGGTCACCGTATACATTCTCGTGGTGATCATACGGTATCTAGCTCATGATACGTCTCCGTATTTTCTTGATGACACTGACGGACTTTGCATTTGATGCGTGCTCCGTATTTTGTTGACGACACTTACGGTCATTGTATTTGAAGCGAAAGCACGATACGGTCACTGGACTTCAGAATAAGCTCATCACGGTCACCACATACATTTTGTCGTGCTAACCAACATGTGGTTGGATGGTTAGGAGGACAGTGGTTTCTCGAGCCCACCAGGGTTAAAGTCCCGGTGCTCGCATTTATCCTGGGTTAATTTCAGTATTTTTCGGCGATGTGCGTTCGGTGGGAGGAGACGTTCCACTCGACTATGAGGCACCTATGGTGACTTCGTAAAATCTCAAGATCATATGCCGGCCCACTCTCTCTAAGGTGCTCATAGGGGTAGGGTCTGCGTGTGTGCGTGTGTGCGCTTATAGCGGTGAGTGCTTGCGCATATATATGAGCCCTTGCGTCTGTACTGTGTTAAAAAAATACATGTCATGATTATACGGTCACTGGCTCACCCGTACAACTCCGTATTTCTTTGATGACACAACCAATTGACCAGTCAAACGTTCCACGTGGAGCAACTAGTGTTGCACCATCGGGGCGCGTAATCATGGGGCCCACCTGTCAGCCCGTATATGAAAGAAATGGTAGTTTGAGTCCGTACTGTGTTAATAAAATACATTTTAGGGTGATCATACGGTCACTAGCTCACCATACAGCTCTGTAATTTGTTGATGACACGATCAATTGACCAATCAAATGGTCCACATTCAGCAGCGCACATTACCATAGGGCCCACCCATCAGTGCGTATATATAGGACAGAAATGGTAATAAATTGAAGTCGTGAGACCTCTGGTTGGCAGTTGCAGGCGGTGGGGGCGCGTTGATTGGGCGGTGGGGTGGGGATCACCGGAGAAAAAGCTCGGTGCGAGGGGGGCTAGAGGGATGGCCGTTGCGGCGGCAGACCGGCGGTGAGGAGTGATTTCGGGGCGGCGTGGCAGCGCGGGCCGGCGGTTCGGCCGGTGGTGGCTGGCGGCTCAGGGGGGTGGAGTTTGATGATAAACTGTAGGCCCTTGATTTCGTATCCAACGGCTCCAAAATCTAATGACCAGAGATGAAAAAGTCAGTCGACTGACGTGTAGCCTCACCCCGCACTTACACATGCACGCACGCATGCAGGTGTGCAACACTGACACGTACACATAACGAACACACGCACGCATGCAGGCGTGCAACACTGACGCGTACACATGCACTCATGAACACACGCATGTACGCACACATGCATGCAACACTGAAACGTACCCTTGCACGCACGCAACACTCGCACGCCTGCATGCACACAACACACGATGCAAGACACACGCTCAACCTACACGTGCATGCACCCTTTGTTAAGGACATGGATTGTTATGGGTATTAATCAACCTTATTTGTGATAAGCAGAACATTGATGTTTTGTAGCGGTCTTTATGAATCACAACGTATCGAACGGGCTATCAACATAGTAGGCTTATCTACATGAAAAGGATGACATCACACTCAGTGAACAATCATCGGTTTATGAAATGCCTGCTTCTGACCGCCCTGGCCCACCAAAGGTTCCTCTGATGTGCGCTGCCTGCATTGGGTCACTGACATGCAGGCCATGTACCCAAAGAGCCCACACGTTAGTGGAAGAACGGTGCGCTGTCCTACGTCAGAGTCGAGGGCGCCACTCGCTGCACGCTCGGCTGAACACGCCTCCTTGCCGCATTCAAACGCCTCCATGAAACCCACCCGTGTGGAAGTCGAGAAACCCACTCTGGACGCACGTCCGTTCATGACCGGGCTAGCATTAAACGCAACACCGGCCGAGCTCCTCCCGTCCGCCATCTATTTATCTCCTATTTAAACGAGGCCAAACGCCGGCCAAGAATCGCACACCTCCGCCACTCCCCTATCTCCTCATTCACCATTTTGTCCACTCTTACAACGGCTTACGAAGAGTAGTTATTCCGCACCCAAGCCGGCTGGGTGGCCCGCCGAACCCACCGGATACGAGCTATGCAGCTCGCTGATCCACCTCCCTCCCCTCGCCCGACGGAGCCAGTTGCCGCCCCAAACCAGCGCGCGGTTCAGCAACTCGCCGCTCCAGGCCAGCTCGATGAGGAGCGGCGCACGGGCGTCGTTGTTGCCGTCCACGCCGCCGCCTCGTACCGCGTCTCCCGTTTCTATGGCCGAGACTCCCATGCCGGCGGCCGCGCCATGCAAGCAGCGACAGAATCCGGGTGCGCGGAGAGCGACGAGTCGGTGGCGAGCGCCTCCGCGTCCGCCGCCATCATCGAGGAGAAGTAGAACATGGGAGGCTGCCGCCGCTTGGTTCCCATGAAGGCCACCACGGAGGCGACGCCGGTGTACACAGCAGGTGTCTTGCCAGATCCTTTTCTTGTGAGGACCTTCATCGACCCCGCATATACCTCCGGGGCTCCCGGCAGTCCGATGATCGTGCTGCCGGACATGAGGAACACAAATCGATCGGCGGGCGTGTTAGGGAACGTAGTAATTTCAAAAAAATTCCTACGCACACGCAAGACCATGGTGATGACATAGCAACGAGAGGGGAGAGTGTCTGTCCACGTACCCTCGTAGACCGAAAGTGGAAGCGTTATAACAACGCGGTTGATGTAGTCGTGACGCCTTCACGATCCGACCGATCCTAGCACCGAACGTCACGGCACCTCCGAAGTTCTGCACACGCTCAGCTCGATGACGATCCCCTGACCGATCCAGCAAAGTGTCGGGATGAGTTCCACAAGACGACGGCGCAGGACGATGATGATGCTCCACCGACGCAGGGCTTCGCTTAAGCTCCGCGACGATATGACTTCTCCGGCGCAGGCTTCGCCTTAAGCTCCGCGACGATATGACCGAAGTGGAATATGGTGGAGGGGGCACCGACACGGCTAAGGAACGATCCGTAGATCAACTTGTGTGTTATGGGTGCCCCCTGCCTCAGATATAAAGGAGCAAGGAGGAGGTGGCCGGCCAAGGAGGAGGCGCGACAGGGGGGGAGTCCTACTCCCACCGGAGTAGGACTCCTCCTTTCCTAGTAGGAGTAGGAGAGAAGGAAGGGAAGGGAGGAAGGGTGCGGCCCTCCCCTAGTCCATTCGGACTAGGCCTTGGGGGCGCGGCCTGCCCTAGGCAGCCCTCTCTTTCCCGCAGGGCCCAATAAGGCCCAATACTTCCCCGGCGAATTCACGTAACTCTCCCAGACTCAAAAATACCAATCATTCGAACCTTTCCGAACTCCGAATATAGTCGTCCAATATATCGATCTTTACGTCTCGACCATTTCGAGACTCCTCGTCATGTCCCCGATCTCATCCGGGACTCCGAACTCCTTCGTACATCAAAACTCATAAACTCATAATATAACCATCATCGAAACCTTGCGTATGGACCCTACGGGTTCGAGAACTATGTAGACATGACCTAGAACTATTCTCGGTCAATAACCAATAGCGAACCTGGATGCCCATATTGGCTCCTACATATTCTACGAAGATCTTTATCGGTCAAACCGCATAACAACATACGTTGTTCCCTTTGTCATCGGTATGTTACTTGTCCGAGATTCGATCGTCGGTATCCAATACCTAGTTCAATCGCTATCGCAAGTCTCTTTACTCGTTCCGCAATACATCATCTCATAACTAACTCATTAGTTACAATGCTTGCAAGGCTTAGGTGATGATTATTACCGAGAAGGCCCAGAGATACCTCTCCGACAATCGGAGTGACAAAACCTAATCTCAAATACGCCAACCCAACATGTACCTTCGGAGACACCTGTAGTACTCCTTTATAATCACCCAGCTTACGTTGTGACGTTTGGTAGTACCCAAAGTGTTCCTCCGTAAACGGAGTTGCATAATCTCATAGTTACAGTGAACATGTATAAGTCATGAAGAAAGCAATAGCAACATACTAAACGATCAAGTGCTAGGCTAACGGAATGGGTCAAGTCAATCGATCATTCTCCTAATGATGTGATCCCGTTAATCAAATGACAACTCATGTCTATGGTTAGGAAACATAACCATCTTCGATTAACGAGCTAGTCAAGTAGAGGCATACTAGTGACACTCTGTTTGTCTATGTATTCACACATGTATTATGTTTCCGGTTAATACAATTCTAGCATGAATAATAAACATTTATCATGATATAAGGAAATAAATAATAACTTTATTATTGCCTCTAGGGCATATTTCCTTCAGAGCGACCATTTAGGCCAGGTATTATATACATGTGCTGTCTAGAACTAGCACCGCGTAGTTCATTTGAATGTAATGAAATCTGTCATGTTTGTATGAAAATCCGGTATCTTATGTGATTTCCGTCGTTGTTTATATGAAATATCGTCGTGTTTGCATGAATTTTGTCCGGTTGGTTGACTTGTTGTCATAATGTGTGCGGCTACGGTTGGATGGCGTAATTTGCGGGTCGCCGGTCGGTGCGGGCGGCTCGGGCGGCGTGGTGGAACAAAAAGAACACAGCTCGGCGAGCTCGCTCAACGTCTTGCTACCGGAGGATGTATGAGAACCCGAGCCATTCTCGCTCATCGGTGGCAAAGGCACCGGTGGACAAAAGGGTCGCCAATATTTTGGCTACCCCGGGCAAGATCCAAATAGCCCCTCCCAACAGATTCAAATCCCTCGTTCGCCGTCGAATTTTGCCATGTGTTGTTTTCATGGACTAGCAAGATGCCCGTGCATTGCACGAAACATCAAGATGCATTTTTTTTACAAAACACCTGTTGTATTGACCCATGCAGGAGTAACCCCATTTTGTAAAAACTAATGATTGCTCGAGAATTTTATCAGATAAATGGTATCTCGAGAATTTTATCGGACTCCATTTTTGTATACAAGGCCACAAACCCATATTACAGGTACCAAGGCAAAATTTAATGTCTTCTAACTCAATGTTGCAAGCCACCTTGTTTCCTTGTTTGCCGTGTAAATTAATGTGTATTCTTCTCTTTCATGCACATCAAGCCAATGCTCACACTCCCGCATGCATGCAAGGGATAATTAATGTCCTCCTTTGCTAGTAGTACTACGAGGCAAACACCATTAATATTGCATTGATTAGTGTTAGTGGCCTTGTATATCTGCAAATTGCAATTTTGATAGTAGCCTTGTATATAAAAATGGAGGGAGAAAGATGAGAGATAAGGTGAGGAGGAGTGGGGCGTGGTGGTGACTGGTGGTCGGACTGGGCGGAGGCATGGCGATGGAGGGTGCATTATGTCTAGATTTGTATCTCTATAGTCCCTCTCATACACACCCACGTAGGTGGGGGACGTGCACGAAGAGAAGAGGTGCACGCACGACGCACGTACTCCCGTTTCTTTCCCAACCACACCCGCGCGGGTACACGGTGGAGCTCATTTCTGTACGAAAAGGCAGCCCACGTGGTAACTTGACACGTGTATTGGTTGTCCACTAGATGGAGGGAGGATCGTCTACCACGGGTGAACAAAAAAATTGCGACTTGACGCGTTATGTTAAATAAAAAAGAGGCAAACCATGTGGGGCCTACCTTAGAGGAAAGGCTCTATACACTGAAGTACTTTTGATGTGTCTCGTCAACTCAGAACTAAGAGAAGCTTGCTTAGTACGCCGTCTCCCCCGCCCACGGGCGCGGTGGCTCGCAGGATGAGGTGAAGCTTGCTTACTACGCCTTACGCCCGCTCCCTCGCCCACGCGCGCGGTGGCTCGCAGGACGAGGAGAAAATTTTACTAGTACTCCCTCTGTTTACTCCTCGTCCCTACTACCTTGGTTAGAGAGATTATCATATTGTTTGGAATATATATGTCCTTTAGTACTCCCTCCATTTACTTATACAAGGCCACTATAAAAAATACATTTTGCATCTATACAAGGCCACAAATAGTAATCGAGACAAAAGTTACTACTCCCTCCTTTCCAGTTTATGGCTCAATTTCAAAATCTCTCCAACCAAGGTAGACGGTGAGTGGTCGAATTAATTTCGCATTCTAGTTTGCACAAGTAATTAGTATGCTCGTTTTTCTCAAGAAGTTATGTTTACCGAGGCATTAATTAGAACGAATGCATGAATGACCACTAAATTTCCATGAACTTCTACATGCATTGGTGAGTTTTCTCTTGACACTGCTTGCATCGGGTGATCTAACGCACCTCGAAATCCAACATGTGATGGTACTACTACTAGTAGTAGAATTGAGACTTATAAAACGGAAAAATGAATGTTTTGTAGATGAGCCCTATAAACCCTAGTGGGTACGTACTCCGTAAAATCAGATTTTCCCAAAACTAAGTCGCCCAACCTTTATTTGCTTGTTTCCCTTCGTGCCTCCTTGCCTTGAACAGACTATGCCAAACTCCCCTACCTGCCGCGTGGGAAAAGACCCGCCCTCGCCTTTTTTTAGTCCGGGTTTGTGTCGATGGATCGCGTGAAGCAGCAAAACCCCAAGCCGTGTCTTGTACTCCTCCGTCGACGCTCGCTTTCATGAATTCTGTACTTCCTGTCGCCGACATGTGGGACATATAGCAACCGGTTCGACGTGCCAAGCACCAAATAACAGTGCAGAACAGTAGGGGCGATGCACCCCGGTCGTACCACCCCAGTAGTAGTAGTAATGAGCAATGAGATGTCAAATCACAATGCCGCACCTTCCTAGACGGATGAAGCAACCATTATTTCACACTTCGGTTCGCCATCATATCAAACCACGTAGTATTGCTTCTGCCTCAAGAGGGACACACGCATTGCCTTGGTACATCATGACACGTGGGACCGCATGACAGGCCATGCTCCCCCGCCGATCGCTCGGTAAAATCACTTCATTTTTACTAGTACTATACTTTCTCCGTGTCGGTTTACATGGCATGCACGTCGTTCTAGGTTGAGAATTTAACTAGCTATATATGTGATGAACAATATATGTTTAGAAACTACATCCGCTTAATAATCCAATGATATACTTTTTGTGACATAGTAACTCAGATTTAGTTAGTCAAATGGATGACCTAGAACTACGTGCACGCCCTATAAACCGAGACATCTAAAAAAACAAGATGGAGAGGGTAGTTCAGTACGTATATTTTTAGATCAATATAGTCGGGATTCACCAAGGAGCAAAACCAAGTGGTAGGCTGCACCTGTCGTGTTGGCGTAGCGACTCAAGCAGGGTCAGTCCGCACACGAAATGGCAACACACTTAACAGGACCCCTTTGGCCGACATGTGGCTCATCCACCGTCTTGTTCCACATGTGATGCACCAAATTATAGTTCGGATCAGCGGCTGGAATTGGAGGCACCCGGTCGTAGCGCCGCAGTAGTAGAAAATGAGCGATGAGGGGTCAAATCACAAAGCCCCACCTTTCCCGCATTAAGCTGGACGGACGAAGCAACCATCATTTCACTCTAGGGCGCAAGAGCATAAAGAAAAGAGAAAACAATGATGCGTGCGGCAGCTACCTAGGGCACCCTAGGGTAGGGGTATCCACTACAGATCATTTTTTTGAAAGCACCTCCACTACAAATCGGCTTCTCCCTCGTCCTCTTGAAGAAAACCGATGATGCATGCGGTGGTAGGGTTTGTAGGAGTACTACTAGGGCGTGCGGGGCCACGTTGTAGTAAACGGGAGAGGGATTGAGTTCGAGTCGACGCCTTAAATATGTGTGGGTCGCTTGGTTTTAGGGGAACGAGGCAGCATTTTGGGTTCGGGGACTAGTGGAGATATAGTACGTACAGAAAATTGTGGACGTAGGTTCGATCGAAAGGCAATGATGCATGGGACCTGCATTTTGATATACCCGGGGCCACGTGAAATTTGCAACTCTACTCAAAAGTAGTAAGGTACACATGCATTGAATGCATGAGATTCCGAAACCAAATTATGAATAAATACACACTATAGCATGTAAAGCTTTGAGTCATATATGCATGATGTAGATGTTCGTTTAGTTCTTATAGTTCATCTCATTCAAAATCAATTAGTTTTATAAAAATGTTAAGATTCATGGGGTTGTGCATTGTAAAGCATAAAGTAAAAAACAAATAATGGCATTTCATTTAAAAAAATCAATTATGATACAGAAGATTCTAGAACAAAGGAGAAGTGCATGTGTTTTGAGGTTTGTGCATCATGCTTAAGTTCAACCATGGAGTCTTCTAAATTGTACATGTGGCAGATCTGGTGGAATGTTGATGATATCCAACGGCCCAAGAGTGCTCAGATTTGCCATCTCTGCCTTTGTCGCCGATTAGCTTCATCCAGCGACCATCTTTCAAGTTATTCGCACACTATATAGTTCTTGTGCCATAGTTTCATGTCTTGGAAAAAGCTACTAGTGGGTTGTACTAGCTATTTAGGAATATAAGATGTATACATGGAAGTTGTAGGAAAAGAGATGACATGGAGTATCTCAATTCCTATGAGTAGGGATTGGAAAAGAGATGTCATTTGGTTGACATCATAGGAACTTTTCTATTGAATCTAGAGATGACATGTATCTCAATTCCTATGAGGAGGGATTAGAAAAGAGATGTAATTTGGTTCATATCATAGGAACTTTTCTATTGAATATACGCTAATGTTTATTTTGCTTTGAAATTATGGGAGTATAGGAATCCATTCATATGAACCAAGTGGCTCTAAAGCTATAGAAATGATATCATGTTTAGTTCCTTTGAAATGTGGAGTATATGAATCTATTCCTATGAACCAATTGGCTCTAAAGGAAAAAATCCTATAAAAATCATATCATATAGAGTTCCTATGATATTCCTCCATACCAAAGGATGGTTGAAATTGTTGCAGGTGATACGATGGTCTTTCTTTGTAGACTCATCCCCCATCTTTATAGTTACCTCTCGAAGATGAATGAAATGATATATCCAGGGTATTCTACATGTGCAATTTGGTACATGAAAACTCGGTAAAAGTTTGTGAGGTTCAAATTTTCAATAAAGCTATATGCACTGCATTTTGGAACGGAGGACATACGGCAGTTGCTAAGACTCACGTGGAAGATTTGTGTGTAGGAGGAGTGGCTGTTCTGTTACATGACATGGCAAAACTGACACTGTCGGATGCCGATCTAACGGTTCTTACGACGTTCATCAGGAAAAGGCTTGTGGCGAACGTTTGTCGGATAATGATTTACGGACACATGCATTGCATTGATACGTGCCCCCCTCTCTCTCACGCACACGCACCCTCCCGAGTCCTCTCGCACCCACCGTCTATCTGCAGGTAGACGTCTGCTACCTCTTGAGCACTGCGTTGATTTTCCCTTGAAGAGGAAAGGGTGATGCAGCAAAGTAGCGTAAGTATTTCCCTCAGTTTTTGAGAACCAAGGTATCAATCCAGTAGGAGGCTACGCGCGAGTCCCTCGTACCTACACAAAACAAATAAATCTTCGCAGCCAACGCGATAAGGGGTTGTCAATCCCTTCACGGTCACTTACGAGAGTGAGATCTGATATATATGATAGGATAATATTTTTGGTATTTTTATGATAAAGATGCAAAGTAAAATAAAAGCAAAGTAAAAAAGCAAAGGAAATAACAAAGTGTTGGAAGATTAGTATGATGAAGATAGACCCGGGGGCCATAGGCTTCACTAGTGGCTTCTCTCAAGAGCATAAGTATTTTACGATGGGTGAACAAATTACTGTTGAGCAATTGACAGAATTGAGCATAGTTATGAGAATATCTAGGTATGATCATGTATATAGGCATCACGTCCGAGACAAGTAGACCGACTCCTACCTGCATCTACTACTATTACTCCACTCATCGACCGCTATCCAAAGATGCATCTAGAGTATTAAGTTCATGAAAACAGAGTAACGCCTTAAGCAAGATGACATGATGTAGAGGGATAAATTCATGCAATATGATAAAACCCCATCTTGTTATCCTCGATGGCAACAATACAATACGTGCCTTGCTGCCCCCATCACACCGGGAAAGGACACCACAAGATTGAACCCAAAGCTAAGCACTTCTCCCATTGCAAGAAAGATCAATCTAGTAGGCTAAACCAAACTGATAATTCAAAGAGACTTGCAAAGATAACCAATCATACATAAAAGAATTCAGAGAAGATTCAAATATTGTTCATATATAGATAAACTTGATCATAAACCCACAATTCATCGGTCTCAACAAACACACCGCAAAAAGAAGATTACATCGAATAGATCTCCACGAGAGAGGGGGAGAACATTGTATTGAGATCCAAAAAGAGAGAAGAAGCCATCTAGCTACTAACTATGGACCCGAAGGTCTGAGGTAAACTACTCACACTTCATCGGAGAGGCTATGGTGTTGATGTAGAAGCCCTCCATGATGGATGCCCCCTCCGTGAGCTCAAACAGGCCCCAAGATGGGATCTCGTGGCATGAAGGTTGCGGCGGTGGAATTAGGTTTTGGCTCAGATGTCGATTGTTTGGGGTAGGTATATATAGGAGGAAGAAGTACGTCGATTGGAGCAATAGGGGCCCACGAGGGTGGAGGCGCATACAGGGGGTAGGCACGCCCCCTACCTCGTGGCCTCCTCTTTTGTTTCTTGACGTAGGGTCCAAGTCTCTTGGATCATATTTGCTGTGAAAATCATGTTCCCGAAGGTTTCATTCTGTTTGGACTCCGTTTGATATTCTTTTTCGGCGAAACTCTGAAATAGGCAAAAAAACAGCAATTCTGGGTTGGGCCTCCGGTTAATAGGTTAGTCCCAAAAATAATATAAAAGTGAATAGTAAAGCCCAATATTGTCCAAAACAGTAGATAATATAGCATGGAGCAATCAAAAAATATAGATACGTTGGAGACGTATCAAGCATCCCCAAGCTTAATTCCTGCTCGTCCTCGAGTAGGTAAATGATAAAAACAGAATTTTTGATGCGGAGTGCTATTTGGCATAATTTCAATGTAATTCTTCTTAATTGTGGTATGAATATTCAGATCCGAAAGATTCAAGACAAAAGTTTAATATTGACATAAAAATAATAATACTTCAAGCATACTAATAAAGCAATTATGTCTTCTCAAAATAACATGGCCAAAGAAAGTTATCCCTACAAAATCATATAGTCTGGCTATGCTCTATCTTCACCACACAAAGTATTCAAATCATTCACAACCCCGATGACAAGCCAAGCAATTGTTTCATACTTTTGACATTCTCAAACTTTTTCAATCTTCACGCAATACATGAGCATGAGCCATGGACATAGCACTATATGTGAAATAGAATGGTGGTTGTGGAGAAGACAAAAAGGGAGAAGATTGTCTCACATTAACTAGGCGTACCGACGGGCTATGGAGATGCCCATCAATAGATATCAATGTGAGTGAGTAGGTATTTCCATGCAACAGATGCACTAGAGCTATAAGTATATGAAAGCTCAACAAAAGAAACTAAGTGGGTGTGCATCCAACTCGCTTGCTCACGAAGACCTAGGGCATTTTGAGGAAGCCCATCATTGGAATATACAAGCCAAGTTCTATAATGAAAAATTCCCACTAGTATATGAAAGTGACAAAATGAGAGACTCTCTATCATGAAGATCATGGTTCTACTTTGAAGCACAAGTGTCGTAAAAGGATAGTAACATTGTCCCTTCTCTCTTTTTCTCTCATTTTTTTATTTGGGCATTTTCTCCCTTTTTATGGCCTCTTTTCTTTTTTTTTTCTTTTTTTTCGTCCGGAGTCTCATCCCGACTTGTGGGGGAATCATAGTCTTCATCATCCTTTCCTCACTTGGGACAATGCTCTAAAAATGATGATCATCACACTTTTATTTTCTTACAACACAACAATTACAACTCGATACTTAGAACAAAATATGACTCTATATGAATGCCTCCGGCAGTGTACCGGGATATGCAATGAATCAAGAGTGACATGTATGAAAGAATTATGAACGGTGGCTTTGCCACAAATACGATGTCATCTACATGATCATGCAAAGCAATATGACAATGATGGAGCGTGTCATAATAAACGGAACGGTGGAAAGTTGCATGGCAATATATCTCGGAATGGCTATGGAAATGCCATGATAGGTAGTTATGGTGGCTGTTTTGAGGAAGATTTATGGTGGGTGTATGATACCGGCGAAAAGTGCGCGGTATTAGAGAGGCTAGCAATGGTGGAAAGAAGAAGAGTGCGTATAATCCATGGACTCAACATTAGTCATAAAGAACTCATATACTTATTGCAAAAATCTACAAGTTATCAAAGCAAAGTATTACGCGCATGCTCCTAGGGGGATAGATTGGTAGGAAAAGATCATCGCTCGTCCCCGACCGCCACTCATAAGGAAGACAATCAATAAATAAATTATGCTCTGACTTCATCATATAACAGTTCACCATATGTGCATGCTACGGGAACCACAAACTTTAACACAAGTATCTCTCAAATTCACAACTACTCAACTAGCATGACTCTAATATCACCATCTTTATATCTCAAAACAATTATCGAGCATCAAACTTCTCATAGTATTCAACACACTCATAAGAATGTTTTTACTAATCTTGAATACCTAGCATATTACGATTATTTAAGCAAATTACCATGATATTTAAGACTCTCAAAATAATCTAAGTGAAGCATGAGAAATCAATAGTTTCTATAAAACAAATCCACCACCGTGCTCTAAAAGATATAAGTGAAGCACTAGAGCAAAACTATATAACTCAAAAGATATAAGCGAAGCACATAGAGTATTCTAACAAATTCCAAATCATGTATGGCTCTCTCAAAAGGTGTGTACAGCAAGGATGATTGTGGTAAACTAAAAAGCAAAGACTCAATTCATACAAGACTCTCCAAGCAAAACACATATCATGTGGTGAATAAAAATATAGCTCCAAGTAAAGTTACCAATGGAAGTAGATTTAAAGAGGGATGCCTTCCGGGGCATCCCCAAGCTTTGGCTTTTGGTGTCCTTATATTATCTTGGGGGTGCCATGGGCATCCCCAAGATTAGGCTCTTGCCACTCCTTGTTCCATAATCCATCTAATCTTTCACCCAAAACTTGAAAACTTCACAACACAAAACTCAACAGAAAATCTCGTGAGCTCCGTTAGCGAAAGAAAACAAAATACCAGTTCAAGGTAATGTAATGAACTCATTCTTTATTTATATTGGTGTTAAACCTAATGTATTCCAACTTCTCTATGGTTTATAAACTATTTTACTATCCATAGATTCATCAAAATAAGCAAACAACACACAAAAACAGAATCTGTCAAAAATAGAACAGTCTGTAGTAATCTGTAACTAACGCAAACTTCTGGAACTCCAAAAAATCAGCAAAAATAGGACAACCTAGACAATTTGTGTATTGATCAGCAACAATTGGAATCAGTATTTTATCACGTTCTGGTGATTTTTAACAATTGTCTTCGTGAACAGAAAGTTTCTGGAAATTTCTGCAAGATCAAATAACTATCATCCAAGAAGATCCTATAGGTTTAACTTGGCACAAACACTAATTGAAACATAAAAACACATATAACCAGAGGCTAGAACAAATATTTATTCCTAAACAGAAGCAAAAAAAAAACTAAAAATAAAATTGGGTTGCCTCCCAACAAGCGCTATCGTTTAACTCCCTTAGCTAGGCATAAAAGCAAGGATAGATCTAGGTATTGCCATCTTTGGTAGGCAATCCTTCAATGAGACATCTATCATCCTTAGAAATTTCTTTATTTTTAGTAATTATCAAACTTTTAGGCACAAGATCGAAAAATTCATTTGTGGCAAATGGTTCCTTAATGATAGCAACAAGATTGGGATGAATACTTATAGATTTGAGATCCGCAGTTTCCTTACTAGAGGATTCACCCTTATTTTTAGGAACATACATAAGATTGGCAATTTTAGTAGGGGCACTTGGAGTATTCTTTACGGAAGAAAAGGCGGTTCCCAAGTTGGTAATGATATCTTCAAGTTTATCGATCCTAGTGGAATCCTGATTTATTTTCTCATTAACTATGGGTTCCTTCTCTTTAATATTTTTCAAAGTGACTCCTACTTTAGATCCATATTGAGAGATTCGGTTGTGGATCTTTTTATCCAAATTTTCAATTAACTCTACGATAGCAACCTTATTTTCAATAATTTCAAGCCTTTGCATTACATTCTCCAGAGTTAACATAGTTCCATTAACCAAAAGAGGGGGTGAGCCAAACAAATCTATCATAGCATTATAAGAATCAAAAGTATGGCTACCTAAGAAATTCCCTCCGGTAATGGTATCAAGGATATATCTATACCAAGGATTAGCACCTACATAAAAATTGCGGAGAAGAACGGAAGTAGATTGCTTCCTGGTAGATCTATTTTGAGCATTGCAAATTCTATACCAAGCATCTTTTAGATTTTCTCCCTCCCATTGCTTAAAATTTAGAACTTCATTCTCGGGAGACAAGGGAGAAGATAGAGGACTAGCCATAACGACAAGCAAGCGAAAAAGAGGCGAACGACAAAGAGAGGGCGAATAAAACGGAAAGGGTGAAGTGGGGGAGAGGAAAACGAGAGTAGATGGCAAATAATGTAATGCGGGAGATAAGGGTTTGTGATGGGTACTTGGTATGTTGACTTTTGCGTAGACCTCCCCGGCAACGGCGCCAGAAATCCTTCTTGCTACCTCTTGAGCACTGCGTTGGTTTTCCCTTGAAGAGGAAAGGGTGATGCAGCAAAGTAGCGTAAGTATTTTCCTCAGTTTTTAGAACCAAGGTATCAATCCAAGAGGAGGCTACGCCATGAGTCCCTCGTGCCTACACAAAACAAATAAATCCTCGCAACCAACGCGATAAGGGGTTGTCAATCCCTTCACGGTCACTTACGAGAGTGAGATCTGATAGATATGATAGGATAATGTTTTTGGTATTTTTATGATAAAGACGCAAGTAAAATAAAAGCAAAGTAAAAAAAGCAAAGGAAATAACAAAGTGTTGGAAGATTGATATGATGAGAATAGGCCCGGGGGCCATAGGCTTCACTAGTGGCTTCTCTCAAGAGCATAAATATTTTACGATGGGTGAACGAATTACTGTTGAGCAATTGACAGAATTGAGCATAGTTATGAGAATATCTAGGTATGATCATGTATATAGGCATCACGTCCGAGACAAGTAGACCGACTCCTACCTGCATCCACTACTATTACTCCACTCATCGACCGCTATCCAGCATGCATCTAGAGTATTAAGTTCATGAAAACAGAGTAACGCCTTAAGCAAGATGACATGATGTAGAGGGACAAATTCATGCAATATGATAAAAACCCCATCTTGTTATCCTCGATGGCAACAATACAATACGTGCCTTGCTGCCCCTACTGTCATTGGGAAAGGACACCGCAAGATTGAACCCAAAGCTAAGCACTTCTCCCATTGCAAGAAAGATCAATCTAGTAGGCCAAACCAAACTGATAATTCGAAGAGACTTGCAAAGATAACCAATCATACATAAAAGAATTCAGAGAAGATTCAAATATTGTTTATAGATAAACTTGATCATAAACCCACAATTCATCGGTCTCAACAAACACACCGCAAAAAGAAGATTACATCAAATAGATCTCCATGAGAGAGGGGGAGAACATTGTATTGAGATCCAAAAAGAGAGAAGAAGCCATCTAGCTACTAACTATGGACCCAAAGGTCTGAGCTAAACTACTCACACTTCATCGGAGAGGCTATGGTGTTGATGTAGAAGCCCTCCGTGATGGATGCCCCCTCGTGAGCTCCTAACAGGCCCCAAGATGGGATATCGTGGGTACAGAAGGTTGGCGGTGGAATTAGGTTTCGGCTCCGATGTCGATCGTTTGGGGCACGAGGTATATATAGGAGGAAGAAGTACGTCGGTGGAGCAACAGGGGCCCACGAGGGTGGAGGCGCATACAGGGGGGTATGCACGCCCTCCTACCTCGTGGCCTCCTCTTTTGTTTCTTGACGTAGGGTCCAAGTCTCCTGGATCATATTTGCTCTAAAAATCACGTTCCCGAAGGTTTCATTCCGTTTGGACTCCGTTTGATATTCTTTTTCGGTGAAACTCTGAAATAGGCAAAAAAACAGCAATTCTTGGCTGGGCCTCCAGTTAATAGATTAGTCCCAAAAATAATATAAAAGTGAATAATAAAGCCCAATATTGTCCAAAACAGTAGATAATATAGCATGGAGAAATCAAAAATTATAGATACGTTGGAGACGTATCAACGTCACACACATATGTGCTCTTCACACCCTACCCTCAAAACTTCTAGAAAAACAAAAGACGTCGCATTTTATTTTAGCTCAAACGTCACACACTTATACTATTACTCTTGCGGCGAACGTTCTTTGGGCATAGTATATTGTACTCTCACGAAGAGAAGCGGTGCATGCACGCACTAGTTCTCTCACACCCACTCGCGGGTACACGTAGGCGCACATTTTTTGAAGCTGGTACAACAAAATCACTCCACTACATATATAAGCAGGAGCCTTAGTGCTTGCATTACTAGGGTTCCTCTCGTTCACTCTCTCATGCTCTCCAGATCTAAGCAAGACATAGGTGGCCACACTCTCTCTCAGCTCACGGCTGGTCACAAATCCGGCTGGACAAAACTCGACCGGGGCAGAGGTGTAGGTGCATCCTTCACGCTGTCATCGGCGGTGAGGGAGGAGACCAACGACTACCCGCGCATCCCGATCGGCGGCCGTGCCGTTCTCTCCGAGAGAGCGCCGGCTCCGGAGGGCCTCCGACCCCTTCTTCCTCCCTGCGGTATTGTGGCCAAGATGCGGCCTCCCGACGCCGTCTTTTCCACATGCCGATGACCCTCAGGTATATATTCCTTGAAACCTGCCTTGTTTCATCGCCCAGCTCCCCACTTGGCTTCGTGTGGATCTTTTTCTACTTTCGTCCGCTGTTCCAAAGCCACCTAGACTTTTACTATTATTAGAGGTAAATCTAGTCCATACAGTCGACTCTAAGAGTTGGTTCAAACAGGGAAGAAAGTGGGAAAGCTGTAGCATGAATCTAGGACTTGGTTCTAAGAGGAAACGGGGGTAAGTAGTAGATACTGGCTACCCAACCGGTCTCTTGGTTGAAAAGACGAAGAAAGCATGGTGGATGGCGAAGGGTGGGGGGAAGTGGACCTATCTCTTGGTTGAAAAAGGAAAGAAAGTGACGGGTGTGGGGGGACAACGCAAATGAGAATGAGCAGGTCTAGATTTCCTGTGCTCACATAGGAAAATGTCGCCGAGGAGATAAAAAATGGGACAAATGCAGACATGTTGCCTGAGTGTTTGCCGCTCTCGGCAACCACATCTGCCTCACCACTTTATGCCTCTGTTGTCCCTACGCCCATATCACTACCGTTAATGTAAAATCACATGAAGCATTAAGCAATGCCACCTAATGTCACTATAAGTAATGGTCTAGTGTCGTCGATAAATTGAAGCAATGCCACCACCATTTTATGAAGTGCTTTCGTCTTGCTTTATTTCCCATGAATTGTGTTTTTGCAGTTACACTTAAATCTCACACCGCTAACATTGCTTCATCCCAGTGGAACTGCACAAATTTGATTGCACATTTACTGACCATGTGCTACTCTCATGATAGTAATACTAATGCTATTGTTCTCCATGTTAATCTACTGGTAGCGTTGATGTGATGTGATGCTACTTACTCAAGGACACTTTCATACTGTCAATCTAGTGCCAATTATAACAGAATAGATGTTGTTGTTAATCATACGCCACTGCAAATATCTGTCACTGTTTAAATAACCGTATTTCGTATTTGCGCAAACAGGGATGTCTGTCTCCATATCATTTCGGGATGTCTATCTCCGTATCGTTTCTATCCGCGCAATCAAAAGCACACACCTCAGTTTTAGTAGAACTGTGCAAAATGAGATGGCTATCCCTCATTGCCGTCGTCTAACCACCCGTCTTCCAGGTATTCCTACATTGGTAGTTACTAGGTAGAATGACCAACGCAATCTAAAAGAAGCTGATTCACACGTTTTACTTCCTGATTGCAGTGCAGGGACGAGCGAAAACATCTGCATCCTAGTCTGGAATGGACTTTCCTCCAGTTCATCCATGGACCGAGGACAAGCTGGCACGGCTGCATGGAGGTTTTTGGGACAGGTGCGCGGACAAGAGGCATTGTGGTCTTCTTATTTCTACAAATAGCAGCGCTTAAATTTAGTGGAATGCACAAGACTTTCAGCTGGTCAATACACTGCATGGCTCAGTTCAGCATTCCAGCTGAGAACACAATTATAATTGGTTATTCTGGAATGAGAGAACCTAACCCCGGATGGTGGCAACAAGAAAAACCAGAGTGAACTCCGGAAATTTAAGCTCGCCGGAGGCCCTTTGCTCAGAGAAGCCTTGCTTGTTTTTTCCTGATTTGTAAACCTTCTCACAACTTTGTCTTTTGCTATTAACTAGTATATGTTTGTTATGTTCTATGAATCATTGAGATGTATAAAATTGCTTAACTTATGCTTTTCAAGTTTTTTATGAAGCCAAGTTTAATGTGAGTGTTCCACATGAACGCTGGACTAGCGTGTGAACGCTTGGAATTTACATTGTGGCCTCGCTAATCGCATGAACCATCGTAACAAGATACATAGTTGCTTATATGTCAGACAGCAGATTGTTAATTGTTAGCTGGTTGATAGCCTAGTGTTGAAGCGAGCTGAGCCAATGTGCCGTGTTTTGCACAATTGCTTACAAGTGGGGTGGCACCAACAGTGTTTACAAGTACTTATGTATACGTCGGTGCACAGTTTTCGAACGAGTACTCTATTTCATCAAAACACACACTGCTCGTATGATAGAACTAGTGAGGACTCATCTGTTTCCGCAACAATTACGATGATTCACGGGCACACAAAAGTAGCTGCAGTTCCCATAGACGGATTCAAATAGAATACTAGCCCCAGAGGGCTCGATAACAGGCAAGGTTCGGATAATTAGACAGAATCCAAACTACTATTAAACACTAGCTGGGGCAAGTATTTCATGCCTCGGTCTAATTTGGGCTGGACACAAGACGAACCTTGCCATGAACATCATCGAGGACGTCCGGCAGCAGCTTAATCATGTGAACCTTCATGAAGACAACCTTGTGGCCTTGCCACTCATAAACTTGTTTGTGGAGGCATGCCACGTCATCTTCCTGCGTAAGCTTGACAAGAACAGTATGCCTCACAAATGAAGGAGTAGCTTTGAACTTCTTGTGCTCCGGTACACCCTGGACAACACGCCTGACAACAGTGAGGCTGGAATACAACTCTTCATTGGTATAAGCGCAAATGGCTTCCAGGATCCAATAGCCTAAAAACTCTGTTTTCCTAGTGCGTATATTCAGGTCATCCGCCTCATAGCGAGTGACATGTACAACCACACAATCCTGGTCTGCATCAGGGCTCTAATTGAAACAGAAACAAATTCTGAATTACTTTCCTGCATAAGAAACACAAGTTATTTAAACCACTATGTATAGCATGGCATCGAAGCTAAAAATTTTTTGCATTATTCATCACCACATACTTAGATGAAAAACCACAATCGAGATCGGCAAAGAAGAAAATCACCTTGGGCAGCTCAATGGGGGACACATCCTCGAGGGGGGAAAACTGCTCCTGCAGTGCCATGGGGGTTGTAACCTCAAACGGGGCGTTGACCATCTCAGTAGTGGTCGTGAGCGTATCTGGGGTCGGCTCGGTGGCTGCCTCCATCTTCTTAGAGCTCTCTGTCTCGTGGGGATCAGCCTCCTGCGTCTACTCCAATATCGGTAGATCTTTGCCTGGTTCTCCTTGGTCCATCATGAAACTGACGAATACTAGGAGACCACTGAAAGGAAAACACAATCGCAATGACAATGAAACAAAAAAGAGAGTGAGGATCGGTTACTGCTTTGCAAAAGTTCTTTTTTTCTCCGAACGAAAATATACCAACATCACGGATCCGCTTACCTTCCCTTCGTTGGGAGAGAAGAACAATGGCAGATGCGAGTGTTGCCTTTCTTGAAGACGCTGAGGGAGAAGGGGATTCAGCAAAGAGTGAAATGATGGTTGCTTCGTCCGTCAAACTTAGACTGCGGGGAGGTGGGGTTTTGTGATACGACGGCTCGTTACTGCCGCGCTACGACCGGGGTGACTCTCCGCCTGCATACTGCCTTCTAATTTGGTGGATGGCATTTGGGCCCACGCGCTGCATGGCCCGCATGTCGGTGAACAAAAGTATAACGGCATTTAGTAGAGGGAGACATTTCGATGACCTAGGGGGATCCAGAAGCGGTATTGTATCCACTGTACTAGTAGTAATTGTTTTTCTAGGTAGCTGTAGAGTGTCTCCACTGTTTCTCTAGGCCAAAGACAAAACAGCCCATCCACACAAGTAAATAGTAAAATCAATTCAAAAGTCCATATATTTACTGAATGAGAGGCGCTACCAACACCCAACACACCGCCCCCCATAAAACCTGGGTATTCTTCTTCCTCCTCACTCCCACCCACCTCACGTCAGCTCGCTCCACTGCACCCCAAATTCCTCACCTCACTCCTACGTAAAACCCCAGCTCCCTTCTTCCTCACTACTACGAAAACCCCAGCTCCCTTCTTCTTCACTCAGACTACAACTAGGCTCATCATTCGCTCCTCTGCTCAAATCCGTGAGCGACGCGACGCCTCAAGGAAAATGGAGTCGGCTGACCCCAGCATTAAGAAGATGAGGCTCCGCCACGGTGACTTTGTGTAGATCCCGGACCCGGCACATGGGAGAAGCGGTGACCCGCCCCACCGGATCCCAGAACCCAGAGAATCTCGAGTGGACAGCATCAGCGATCTCCTGGACACCGTCCTTGGGGAGATCATCTCGCTTCTCCCCACCAAGGATTGCTGCGACACCCAAGTCCTCTCAATTCGGTGGTGCCCTCTATGGCGCGCCGTGCCCCTTAATCTCGACTGTCGTCAGCTATCTCTCTTCAATGATTTTGAAATCCCAGAGCCATCATCTCCTCCCACCAGGCTCCGCTCAAAGCCTCTCAGATCCCGTCATGCTACCCGAGCAAGAATATCATGCCCTACACGGTGGACGCCACCTGAAATCCCCAATTCACGTAACTATAGCTGCTTGAGTTCTACTATTCCCCTGGAAATCACCTACCAGATACCGAACGCCATCTACATGTGCCCTCAGCACCGATGTCCATCTCGCGGTTTTCCTCCTCTCTCCACACCGGCACCTTTGATGCTGGCGACCTACCGCATAATCTGGTACTAAACCTTCGACTCCCATTTCTCAAGAAACTTCCACTTGTGCGGGTTCAGATATCGGAGGCCTCATTGCACAAGATCATCCACTCTAGTTGCCCTGCCTCGAGTGCTTGGTGCTTGTTTTCACAGATTAGAATCGGTTGTCTCCAAATAAAGTCGCCTAACCTTGTAAGAATTGGAATTTGTTTTGACGGAAGGTAGCTCATCATCCAAGATGCCCTTCACTTCAAAGGTTGATCATTGATTCTAGTTATTCACCGCTGCAAATAACCGCCCTCTCTCGCGCTAAACTGGAGACCTTGGGTGTAATACATGATCTCTGTGCTCATTTCAATATGGTGTTTGGCTCCACAGTTCTTCAGGTACTTTACATTATCATCTACACTTGTAACCATAAGGTGCATTTTAAATTTCCACGCATAAGTTATATGTCATTTTGGAGTACACATTTTGTACTAATATTATGTTCTATGCTCAATGAAGAGTTTCTCCATGGATGTCCTATCAATGGTGCTGGATTCTGTCAAGATCTTATATATCCAAATGAATAGTTTTGATCTGAACAAGATTATTGGCTTGCTGCAATGCTTTCCATGTCTGGAGAAGTTGTATATAAAGGTGATAATTTCACGCACATTGGAAGCCCGCATATAGTGTACTAGAATTAACCGTTCAGCCGTTGCTCTTTCGACACTCTTTTTTTAGACCTTAACTGTTTTCAATCTTCATGTCTATTTAGGCAACAGGACGGGATAAGAAAGTTATAACCAATCGGTGGATTCGTAAGCATCGGGATTTTCTCACTTCTCATGAGATTCGATTGAAGATAATAACGCTAGAACGATATGTAGCCAACCGTGCAAACACTAGATTTGTCACATTCTTCCTGCTGAATGCGAGGTTACTATTGTCCATTAGGCTTAAGTTTATCAACAGCATGGTTTTGAGGGATGGGTATGTGGAAGAGAAAAAAAGGAATTTCAGGTGGGCAAAAGAGCTTCTGAACGTGCCGGGCTTCTATTTACAACATATTGTGGTCATAATCCAGTAAATTTTACGACCCAGGATGTTCATTCTATGGACCTGACCGACCCATTTGACTGTGACTGCCAAAACAGTGTTGAAGTTAGATGTTGTTGCCCTTTTCAACCTGGGTTTCTTTGTAAACCTGATGAACAATTAACCCGCGTGCTTTTGTACAATTTGTAAGCTGGAGTTAGATGTTCTTGCCCTTTTCAACTCGGCTGTGACTGTCATATTTTCTTTGAAGCAAGGCAAGTGGCTTGCCAGTCGTTTAATTTAGAGTGAAATATTGTAACAACTAAAAAATCCCAACCAGTTATTTATACTAGTTTTAGCGACTGATCAGGGTAACAACGGGCTGTGCGGGGTCAGGCCTGCCTAGCAGGGTTTTATTTATGTTTACCACATCATGAGCCCAGCTTGTGTTTTTTTTCTTGCTGAAAATGGCTAGCCTAGTTCTATTTTTTAAAGAAATACCCAAAGGAGGCCTACTTGCTTTATCAGCCCTGCTGGGCTGCAAATCTTTCAAGACGAGGATAGTTTCATTCGGTTTGCCCAGACATGGGTTGTACATTTTTAAAGCACATCAAACCGAGAATTAGTTTCAATTTTTTTCATTACAAGATTTTAAATTCCATTGATTTTTATGCGTGGACAATTATTTGGATTTTATATTTATATAAATTATTTTTCAAAATAGTTTGAATGTGAATCGATATTTCGGGATTAAAAATAGTTGACCGCACCGAAATATGCAAAAAATTCGTATACATTTTAACCGTGGCCACAATATGGGGTTTAATGCTAACAAAAAGAAGATGGGCTCCAAAAAAATTCTTAAGAATTAGCAAATGGGCTGTACATTATAAGAAATAAGGCACACGAGAGCAGTGACTGTTGGATGTCCATCCAACGGCTGTCGTGCTTCTTCAATCTCTGCTTTTCCTGCTCCAGCCGCTCAAACAAGCGCCGGCGGGACTGCCTGCTCCCTCCTCCCGTGGCTATGGTGCCGTGCAGGCCTCATCGCCCCACCGTACTCCCATCGCTGGCCTAGCCATCCCTCTACTCACCCACACCTGTTGGATTTTATATTGATATACATTTACTTTTAAAATTAGTTTGAATGTGACTCCAAATTTCGGGATTAAAAACAGTTCGGACCGCACCAAAATATGCAAAATTTCGTATAATTTTTTAACCGTGGCTACAATATGGGCTGTAATGCTAACAAAAAGAATATGGGCTCCAAAAAAACCTTAAGAATTAACAAATGGGCTGTAAATTATTACAAATAATGGCAGATGGGTTGTATGATGTTTTCCATAGATTTGAGGCTTTCCTAAAAAAAAGGTTGACCCATTGCAAAGGATCGTTGGATGTCCATCCAACGACTGGCCGTCTTCTTCAATCTCTGCTCTTCTGCTCCGGCCGCTCAAACAAGCGCCAAGGGACTGCTCGCTCCCTCCTCCCTCTGGTCGGTCAGGTGCTGCCAGAGGCCTCACCGCCCATCAGACGCCCATCGCTGGCCTAGCCATCCTCTACTCACCCCACACTGCTGTTATTCTCCGGCGACGACAGACGAATCAAAAACCTCGTGACGGTCGTACTCATTCGCGCGGGAAACAACCGCCGAGTCTTCCAGCTCCGTGTCGTTCCTTCCTAGGCCTCGCCGCCGCCCACCGCCTCGTGCTTCTCGGCGCTGCCTGGTCAAGGTGGTCAACGACCGACATGCATCTGAAGTGGAATGTACGTGGAGAGGCCGACACCTGGGTCCACGGCCGCACGCAAGGAAATGCCTCCTTATTACGCACAAAATAATGATTCCTCCACCGACATCCGGGACCCACCGAAAGGGCCTCTCAGATTTCACTTAAAAAACGTTACCGCCACCGACAGCTTGGACCCACTAGCTATATCTTCACACGTAAGGAAGTGCCTCCTTATTACGCACAAAAATGAATACTCCCCCGCTAGCCTGGGACCCAAAGACAATGGCGGGCTGACTTAGGGCCTACTAAGTTGACGGGACGGAGGGCTTTGTCAACTTAGTCAATATGCATGATTCTAGCTCCGGTGACCGTGACGATGTCCATCCAACGGCCGTAGTGCTTCTTCAACCTCTGGTCTTCTTGTTCCACTACCAAAGCAGCGCCGGTCGTGCCTCGTGCTCCTGCCTCCGTGGTCGGTGCGATGTGGCGGAGGCCTCACCGCACCCTACTACTCCCACAACTAGCCGTGCCACCTCTACTCACCCACACCCCTGTTATTCTCAAGGGCGACGGCAGCCTCGCACCGCAGCGTAACCGTTGAACCCTCATACTCCTCTCGCGCTGGCATCCATCGTCGCGTCTTCCCGGCTCCGCCGTCCCTTCCTAGGCCTCGCCGCCGCCCACCGCCTGGTGCTCTCGGTGCGGCATGGTCAACGTGGTCAAGGAACGGCTTCCATCGGACGTGGATCAGACGTGGAGAGGCCGATACCGGGTCCATGGCCAAACAAGGAAGTGCCTCCTTATTACGCGCAAAATGATTATTCCTCCACCTGACAGCGGGGATCCACCGGTCGGGCCAGCGTATTTCGTGAAAAAAATGTTTCCCCCTGACTGCTGGGACCCACTAGCTACATCTTCGCACACAAGGAAGTGCCTGACAGTCGGGACCCACCTGGTCAAAGCGTACGTAGGGTTGTCATTCTGGTCGCGAACGTGTACGTACATACTAGTCGATGTAGAGGCACGCATGTGTCGTAGTAGAGGCGCGCACGTAGCATGTACACGCACGCATAGCCGCCGTGGTGCAACAAAAGTAAATACGCCACGCACGCACATATGGGCGGGTCTCAACGCCTACTGCTACAGACACGACGGCCATGGCTCATGTACATGGCAGGGTCGGAATGGAGAAACAGCGTCGTCGTCGTGTTCATGGGGAGCCAACGGAATGCGTCGTGTTCATCGGGGGGAAACGAAACGCGTGGGAGCCAACCGGCTTGGACGAAACAACCGATGGAAACGAGGCCTGGCGTACATCAGAACGGAGGAAACGGCCTTGTGTTCGACCGGCCACGTTCGAAACGGGAACCTGTTCATCGAGAGGGGTCTGGCATACCGCAAAACGGAGGAAGCGGACCTCCTACGGCCGAAACAGGGGTCCTGTTGATTGGGAGGGGTGTAGCATACCGCAAAACGAAGGAAACAGACTTGTGTTGGAGCGCTACAGTCGAAACGTGGGTCATGTTCATTGGGAGGGGTGTGGCATACCGCAAAACGGGACTCCACGGGATACTGTTCATCTCCACTGTCGACCCCCTCCAGCCTCCACGGGCTACTGTTCATCCACCATCGACCTCCTCCAAAGCATCCACCTGCGACTGTTCATCCACGGGCTCCTGTTCATCTAGCCTCCACCGTGCGCTACTCCACCGGCTACTCTTCAACCACCCCTCCATGGGCTACTGTTCTTCCAGCCCTCCACCGTCTACTGTTCATCCTGCCCTCCACGGGGTGGTCCTGTTCATCCTGCCCTCCGGGGTCCTGTTCATCCAGCCCCAACCGGCTCGAATGATTGGGGTCCTGTTCATCCACCCCCACCGGGAACTGTTCATCCAAACCCCCTAGCAACACTCATTGTTCATCCAGAGGCAAAGCCACGGGGTCCTGTTCATCCACCCCCACCGGGAACTGTTCATCCAAACCACCCCGCAACGCCATTGCTCATCCGAGGCAGCATCGATCGGCTTCAGCTTAGCAGCAGATGGCGGCGAACCGCCGATCGGGTTCGATTAACACCATCGATCGATCGCTCGGGTTCAAGAACGCGCAGCCGCAGCGGTAATCGCTGAGTTCGTTATAGCCCAACGCCGCCGGGTTCGATTAGAGCCCAACGCCGCACACACGCAGCGTATGTATGAGAGAATGCGATCGCCGCCCCGACCACCCACCGTAACCGGGGACTCCCCAATATATTCTGCGCCCTCGCTTCTACCACGTTTTTTTCCATCATGGATGACCCAAAGAATGTCATGCAGCTACGTCTCCGGCCCGCCTAGGACGAAAAGCCCATTTTCTGCCATGATTTTTGTCATAGAAGTAGGACCCCACCACATCTATGATGATACCGGGTTTTGTCACAATTACCGTCATAGAAGTGTCATAAGTATGACAGAAAAGATTTTCGTTCGGCCCAAAATGTCACAGATGTGTCTTTTTTTTTGTAGTGCTAGTATTCACATTTCAGTTGCATCATGCTAACGAGATATTATTGGAAATGATCTTTGGTGCAGCATGGCTCCCGACAAGCATCGACCAATCCTACTGCGTCTGCCAATGGCGGAACCCCGACCGGTCCTTAACCTCCGCCTGCCACTGGCGCAGCCCCGACCATTCCTACACCTCCGTGATAACGGTATTTTTCTTTTTACTTAGCCTATTTAGTCCATTTATGACATAATTTAGCCTATTTAGTCCACAAATGACATAATAAGATGAAGAAAATCAAGGAAGAGGAAGAAAAGAAGGAATAGGAAGAAAAGAAGAAGAAGTTCTTCTTCTTCTTAATTCTTCTTCTTCTTCTTCTTTTCCTCCTCTTACTTGTTTTTATTCGTAAATGGCATAATAACCTTGCTAACCTCATAAATGCCATATACTTAGTTTGTTGTCCTCTAAAATGACACAATAAGCTTAGTTAGGTCAAAAATGGCATAATTAGCTAGGTTAGCTAAAAAATGACCAAGTTTAGCTAGGTTAGCTCCAATATGATCCATTTAACCTACGTTAGCTCCAAAATGACCTATTTACCTAGCTTAGCTCTAAATTGACCTACACACTTAGCATTTTTACCTACCTTAGCCCAAAAATGGCATTTTTGCCTACATTAGTTAGAAAAGAAGAAGATAAATAATAGGAGAGGAGAGAAAGAAAAAGAGAAGATAAATTCTTCTTCTTCTTTTCCTCCTCTTCCTTTTCTTCTAGCTAGTCCTCTTCTTCTTCTTCTTCTAACTTTCATCTTTCCCAATTTGGAGATTTTCTTTAGATGAGGAAGCTTGCATTGATGGAGTGTACTATTCTTCTGGTGCTTCCTTGTTGTTTATGAAACTTGTTTGGATATGTATGTCTATATGGATATGTTGTTGGGAACTTGTTTCTGGATATGTATGTATATATGGATATGTTGGACTTTGTTGAACTATGTTGTTGGATATGTTGGATTTGATGAAACATGTTGTTGGACATGCTGTTATATGTTGTTGGATATGTATGTATGTATATCTGTGTGTGAAATCCTGTCAAATTAAATGGATTCAAATAGAAACAGGGGATATATAGCCTCTTTGCCATCTGCTAGCGGACGGTAAAGAGCTTTGCCGACTGCTAGCAGACGGTAAAGAGGCCACGTGGCAGCTACCTGTGCAAACTGGGAACACTGGGCTGCCTATTTGGCCACTTTGCCGTCTGCCCGCGGACGGCAAAGACCTTCGAATCTTTGCCGTCTGCTAGCAGATGGCAACATTCACAAATAAGACTGGCAAACAGGGCTAGCTATGCCGTCCATCAGCGGACGGCAAAGATTCAAATCTCTTTGCCATCCGCTAGCAGACGGCATAGCTGGCCACGTGGCAGCTTCCCAGTGCTGGCCGAGCTGAGCTCTTTGCCGTCTGCCAGCAGACGACAAAGAGCTTTGCCTCTTTGCCGTCCGCTGGCGGATGGCAAAGCATGCCATTAACCCCTAACGGCTCTCACCCCACCCCACTGTCGTCCATGATCTTTGCCGTCTGCTGGCCTCCGTCGGCGGACGGCACAATCCTTTGCCGTCCACTTCTATGAAGCAGACGGCAAAGAAGGCCTTTGCCAGCACTCGCTCAGACGGACAGTTTGTCGTCCGCTAGCTGACGGCAAAGGACTTTGCCGTCCGGCATGCATGCCTTAGCCGTCCGCCATGGCGGATGGCAAAGAAGCTGATTCCAGTAGTGCTCCCCGAAGACGGCGCCATACCAGGCGCCGGTAAAGAAGGACAAGAAGAAGAAGAACAAGGAGGCCGAAAGTGGCCTCCACCCTCAAGGTACTTCGGACGCTATGTCTGGAGGGACCGAGGCTCCCTCTTCTCACGAGGGAGACGAAGACGAAGACGAGGAGGCGGAGGAAGAAGACAACCCTCCTCCCAAAGGGAAGAAGAGGGCGGCCTCCACAGATCCGGAGGCGGGGGTGTCCAAGAGGGGAAAGTTATCCCTCTCGGATGACTCGGATTCGGATGCCGAAGCTATCTAAGCCCCGCTACTGGGCCAAGCCCCTTGTCGAATCGTAAGTACCTAAGGATGCTTTACATATATCCAATCCTTTACGAATTGTGAGAATAATATTAAACCATGTGTTTCAGTCCGGCCTGCGATCTCCCACAACAATCCTCCTCGCCGGGGGATTTGCTGCCGGAGATGATGGAGAGCGAGACGCCTCCGCGAGCTTCCTCGCCCCCTAGGGCGGATGACCTTGAGGTGTCATCCCAGAGGATTTCTCCAGACCACCAAGAGGTGCGAGGGACCATTAAGACAGCACCAGAGGGTAACACCTCGGCTGTCAAGGGCACAGGGGGCACGACCCCCATAGAGACCAGCAATGGGGACCCTGAATTGTCCAGCCCCCAGCCGAATACTGCTTTGGAGACGGATCCGGAGTCGAGTGAGTGGCCCCCTTCAAGGGAAGGGGGAGCACCTATTCCTGCGCTGACCTCCATGAATCCGGAGGCGCCGAACACTCTAATGGACGTACTGCAGAGTGCGTCCATCTTGTAGGAGCACCGTACCTTGATGGGTACGGTGGTTGAGAAGATTCAGTCCGCTAAAAGCGGGCTAAATGAAGCCTTTACGAGCCTACTAACATGCTTCGAGGTATGCGATGTAATGTCTTTAGCCACCTTCCATATGAAAAATATGCATGTATATAGATAGTAGCCCCTAAGACTCTGGTCGGCCCATGAAGAAGGGCGAACAGACGATCTATAGATATCTGCAAGAAATAACATACTTATTTGATTGGGAAAACAGGCTTCACTGTTAGCGGCAACCTCTTAGGCCGCGGAGGTTTCCGAATTAAAGCAGAAACTGAAGCTGGCCGATGAGGACATTGTCCTCATTAACAAGCGGCTCGACGAGGCGCAAGGTATGTTTCGAACATCCTTTTGTGCCTATATAGATGTGCGAACGCTAGGTTGAAACTTAGGTGCTGTTATGTGCATAATTGCAGATGGCGCTGCCGAGGTCGAGACCCTTAGGGGTGAACTTGCTCGGGCCAAGGAGCAGTCAAGGGTGAGAAATGCGGCCGCTGATAAAGCGGCTACAGATTTGAGGGCCGAACAGGCCACCCGGCGCCAGTTCGAGGAGCGGATATCTGCAATAGAGCAAGAGCTCAAGGACGCCGCCCGCATGTGCAAGTCCCTCAAGGAGGAGAATAAAGCCAAGGCAACCGAACTCGACAAGGTCCTTCAGGAAGCCAAAGAGGCGCGATCTGAGTCTAGAGCGGCTCGCGAGGAGATCCATTAGGCTAGACAGATAGCGGCTGGTAAGTCCTTTCTTTTACAGACTAAGTTTGGCAGTCAGAGATATGCCTTGCTCAATCGACTGTGGAGTCCAAACGCCTTTGTGGATCCTTCAAAGAGTGCCACCGACGCCGCGCAATTCTTCCAGGTCCAGGAGGGACATGCGACGGAGAAGCTGTTCTGGTCACAATTCACGGTGCAAGAGCGCCCGACGCTGCTAAATGACCAAATGGCGCCATATGCGTTCGGGAACGGGGTCCCCAGACTTGCTCGCTCATGCTCCACGGCTTGGTTTCATGAAAGCAGGCCCGACGCCCATCTTCACCAACAATCACTCAAGACCCTCACGAGGGGCCAAGCCTTGCGAGACAAATGACACAAGACCTCCTCAGGAGCGGCCTCACCAGGTTGGCTCACGAGGGGCAGAGAGATCAAGGCAAGGCAAACCTCGCGAGGTTCTCGTGACGTAAGCTATGACGATCGAGACCAGGCGGGCACCAACACGCGAAGTGTCCTTGTTTCCTCTTTGGTGCTAAGGAGGCAAGCGCAGGCGCGGAGTACCGAGGCGTCAAGCAAAGGTTTCCATATCGGTGCAACGAGACCAAGACCAGCAGGACGGCAAGACGGAGGTCACCATGGAGCCCAAGGCGGCACCACCACTGAGCCTCACCGGGCGAAGACTACTTTTGTCAGGATAAGCTGTACTAGCTGTCCCCTTTCAAATTGGCCATTGTTGGCTCCCTTCCCGCTCAATATTTGGGAAGAGGACCATGGCCTATATAAATAGGACTAGCCACCACAGTAAGTGACAACTGGTCACGAACTCATTCAGTTCACCCTCACACCCATCAAGCACAAGAACACCTCGCCTCAGGAGGTTGTTCTTCCCCTCATACTGTTCATCCTCAGCCCAAGAGGCAATCCACCACCACCACACTGGAGTAGGGTATTACACCACAACGGTGGCCCGAACAAGCATAAATCTTGTGTCCCTTGTGTTAGGAGTTCGTCGAGTTAGCTCTTGGGATCTTAGCGAAGCTAGGAAGTGGACTGGTAGGGGGAGATCTTCGTGCGCACCCCAGTGTTCGAACCTTGAGGGTTTTGCCAGAACCCGTGATCCGACATTTGGCGCGCCGGGTAGGGGTGTGCCGGAGCTCTTCATCCACCAGCCGATCCGCTCATTGATCTTTCGGCGCTCCGCGGCTCCGATGTCCGGCGACTCAAGAGCCAATACCGACCGCTAGGCGGCCTGGCCGGCCCGGGCGGCGCCGTCTACCCAAGAAGACCTCAACCCCACGCCTCAGGCGGCACGCGCACCGCCGAACACCGTGGGACGCGGGCGACACGGTCACTCACCCTCTGCTCTTACTCCATGACAAGTGCGAGCGGCCGCGAGGGCCTCAAGCCACGCTACCGCCACGGCGCCGCACACCCGGCGGGAGCAGGCGAACATGAGGGCCGCGCTCACAGTGGCTCGAGAGCAGTTGCGATGCCGGTTAATGGAGAGCGGTCAAGATGCTTTGCTGGAGCGCATCGCCGAGCTCTTGGATGCCTCGGCTTCAGGAGCGCCACCCTTCTATACTCCGCTCACGCCACAAGCTGCGGCCGAGTCGCATGGTGGACCACGCCGCGCCCGCGTGCCCACAGGCGCACCACCAGGCTTCATCGACACCGGCGCGACCAATGGAGTTGTACGTCCGCTTGCGCCTGTGCCACCTCCGCTGGGTGCGGGCATGAGCGCCGCCACCTAAAGTCCGGGCAGGATGCAACCCTACCATCCTCGAGGCGGCACGCTAGGACGGGCGACATGGAGCATGGGGCACTACGGCGAGGTCTTCGAGGCGGCGGCCTCAGAGGCCTACGTGCCCCACATGGTGGACCAGGAGTACATGCTGGAAGACGACCCTCTCTCATTCCTCGAGCCGGGTTGGGAGGAGGAGGCGCATGAAGCCGGCAGCTTTCAGGAGCCATCCAGAAGCCTCACCAACCACACCGGCCACGCCACCTACAGGGTACCACTAATCCCTCAGGAGCAAGCTTACGCTAACCATGAGTCGCAGGGGGATCAGGTCACCACAGCGGCTGGCAGCCCCAGTTTGACGGCCTCCCTTCCGCCAGGGGGAGCGCACTGGGGGCTGCAGGAGAGGGGTCGGGAGCCGGACCCCTCCCCGGCACCGCACGGAGCAAGGCGTCCTCCGGAGGTAGGCCCTCTGCCGGGGAGGTGCTGGAAAGCCTACCCCGGCAAAGGACCCGTGGTCGCCGAGGGCGCTGCTGGCGTCCCCTTTGCCCCTTGCTGTCGTCCAGGTTTCCGGTCGCTCCCAATGGTGGTCGAGGGTGGAGCAAGGCGGGGCCCTCGTCCGGCGATATGAAGTAAGGCTCACGCCTGTGAAGATCGCCGCCCGTGACACTCTCAGTAATAACGAGTGGGGCTGTACACGCCCCGGAGTCTCAGGAGTGCCACCCTCGGGCCTCGGGGGCTCCCTCCCACGTCCTAGTGGCAGCACTTAGCTCTGCGCTGGTGAGAAGACTCAAAGACAAGAAGACTAGACTAGGCGCCGGACGCGGCCATTTGCTTTTGATCTATTTTCTGTAGCCCTGCCTTCTGGATTTGGATTTGAGTTCAAGTTGGATTTCCGTTGTTATGCGTGGGGGGTGCCTTTTCTTGTTTGAGCGATTTCTTGCAATCTGGTTCTCGCCCTATGTTGGGGATATGAAGACAAGGAATATGGCGCTTTATGGAGGAGAATTAACATGAAGGCCTAGGGCCCAAGGGCGGAATAAGGCCTGTAGACATAACCACCGTTTGTTATGTACTTGTCTTATAAGATAAGAAAGGGTAGAAACCGAGCCGGACACGTTTATGAGTCGGCCTCGGGATTCTATAGATCGTCAGGCGTCAACCTATGTATATAAAGGGACGAGCCGGCGGCGGTTTAGGGAGAACAGACAACAACTCGAGAGCCAGGCATAGCGGATTCGCTCCCTGGTCATCGAAACCCTAGCAATTCCACATCAACTGGATTAGGCCTTTACCTTCACCTCAAGGGGCCGAACCAGTATAAACTCCTTTGTGTCCTTTGTCCCGCTTTAACCCCTTTAAGCTAACCCATCGCGATGTCTCCGCGACGAAGTCCTTTCACTAGGACATCTGCCGTGACAAAACCACGATAGTTGGCGTCCACCGTGGGGCAGTCGCGCAATGGTTTTGAGTTCTTAGAGGGCAGCTTCGAAGGGCTCAAGGGATATGCTTTAGGCCGGATGACCAAGAGTCTTCGTGGCAAGCTCTACATCGACAACACGGGTTGGAGCCCCGAGGCAGGCTCAATCGAGTACGGGTACCAGGTACCCTTCAGCGGTATTCACGTTTTCATTGGCAAGATTGGTGAGCCGGGCACTAAGTCGGACATCTGCACCGACATCGTCGAGACGACTCAGTGTGCAAGACCCGCCCGGGCTCAGCCCGTGATGAAGCGTGCCTTCGTGGGAGTCATCCACGGAGCGGAAACTAAGGATAGATCGGCATCTGGTGGTGAAACTATCGTTTACTCTGATGACGAGTCATCCACCGGAGAGACCGAGTCGTTGTACCAACTGCAAGATGGCCGGTTTGGGGGCTGTTCCGATGGTGACAGTATTCCGGACCCCTTTGATCCTCCAAGTCGGGTTGCGATCTTCGTGGCCGATACGCAGCCTGCGCACCACTCTTCGACTGCAGCGGCGATGGTTTCCGGATCAGTAGCGGCGACAGCAGCCGGGGCAGGAGGCCCTATGCGACCGCCGGCTCAGGTTTTTTCTGACTTATTTGATGCTTTGGCAACGCTACTGGCGTAAGTTAACCTGGCAAATCAGGATGAACATAATGCGGAAATCGTGAAGGTGAAGGATCAGATAACTCAAGCCAAGGTAGACCTGGCAGCTGAGGATACCAGGATGGCTGCAGAGCGGGCCGAGTTGGATGCACAGGCTTACCGACTTATGTTAGATCAAAGCTCGTCAAACGATGTCATGAGGAGAAGATACCGGTCTCACCTACCTCCGGTCTATGAGGCAAGGAATCTCTTTGCCACGCCAGGAGCAGGAACCAGTAACCCGCCAGCGGTAAACCGGGTGGAGGCGCCTGGAACGGGAGCGCCAGTTCAGTCACGTCCAACGGACCTACCTCGTCAGAACAATGTCCTGTCGCAGCATGTCCCAACGCCTCCGGGTCATTATTATAACCCGTTGGATAACATAGTTGCCGCCGCTTCATGATTGGCAGCTCTCTCGATCGAAGGCGAGTCCCCAATAGCGGTCGAGACACGACGGGCTAGAGAGCTCCTGCAGATGGCCTTGACTCAGCAGCAGGCTTATTCATACAGCAGCGAAAGGATTCATTCTACTCCCTGCCCAAGCCAGAATTACAGCAGGCGTATGGATGAACCGGCCGTGTCGAGCAGTGCGCGGAATCGTAACCCGCCTCAAGGGAATAATCTGGCGGGCGGTGGGGCCAATGCTCAAGATGTGGTGGATCATGGCAGGGCATGTCGAGAAGCCGAGTTAGCAGCGCAGTACGCGGCTCGTCAGCTTACTCTGGCTCGTCCAACAACTTTGGTCGAGCCAGGAGTTACCTCCAGTTCTTTGGGGGTGTCGTGCCTCGTCCCGGCTCTACATAATGTACGGCTGCCCAAGGATTTCAAGGGTCCACGTAAGGTGACCAATTACACTGTCGATTTATCCCCCGAGTCATGGGTCGAGAGTTATGAGATGGTGATGGAGATGCTAGATGTGGATGATGCGGCATGTGCTAAATATTTCACCATGATGTTGGAGGGAACAGCTCGCACTTGGTTGAAAAACTTGCCAGCTAACTCCATTGGGTCATGGGTCGAGTTAAGGGCCCGGTTTATTCAGAATTTCAAGGACACGTGCAAACAAATCATGTCAATTGTGGACTTAGCTGCTTGTGTCCAAGAGGAAGGAGAATCAACAACCCATTGGGTGCGCCGGGTTTTGGAAATTTTGCATTCAGCAGACCGCATCAACGCTGATACAGCAGTTTTAATGTTGGAAGGCAATTGTCGGTTCGCACCTCTGAAGCTGAAGTTGGGGCGGCTCAAGCGTCATTGCAATGACATGGGGACGCTTATGGCAGCTCTGGTTAAGTATGCCGACTCTGATAGTACCAAGGACCCTGAGTCTGATGATCAAAAGCCGGGAAAGGGAAAGAAGAGTGGCAGCACCAAAGGGCAGCAGCATAACCCGGCAGGCCATGGAAACAACGGTAAGCGAAAAGCGGATAGCAGCTTAGATTTCGTGGCTAACACCAACACGCAGGATAACGTTCAGCACCGTAAGGGTAAACCGCCCTGCGGGGTGGAGGATCAGGTCCCAACCTTGAGTGCCTGTTAAACCAGGCTTGCCCAAAACACGGGTCGCGAGAGAGGCCAGCCACGCACCTCTGGAAGGATTGCTTTATTATGCGGGAGTTCAAAAATTCGGATCTTTTCCGATATGATCATGGACCGTCTGGCGGTTCAGGACCCAATTCTCATGGGCCGGGTTATGGTGGAGGCAATTCCGGCTCAGGATTTCAAGGTAATCAAAGCGGACATGGCAATCAAGGCAGTCAGGGCAACCAGGGCGGTTATAATCATCAGGGGAGTCAACAGCAACAGCAGTCGGGTTACTAGAGCAACCCGAAGCAGTTGAATAGTGGGCAGTATCATGTCTTCACCACTAGCCTGTGCAAGCGCGATCGGAAGCTTCATAAAAGGGTAGTGAACTCCATTGAACTGGCGATGCCCCGTTACTTGCGCTGGTCTGAAAAGCCCATTGTGTGGAGTCGGGAGGATCATCTGCCCCGGGTTGATAATCCGGGTCATCTGGCATTGGTGGTGGCACCTCAGGTCGGAGGGTATAAGTTTACCAAGGTGCTCATGGATGGAGGGAGTAGTATCAATATTCTTTATTATGAAACTTTCCTCGCATGGGGTTGACAGATAAAAATCTTAAACCGTCAAATATTGTTTTCCATGGTGTGGTGCCTGGTAAATCGGCATATCCAGTAGGAAAGATAGCTCTGGAGGTTGCTTTTGGAGATGAGCATGATTCGAGATCAGAGACCTTGACCTTTGAAGTGGTAAAAATCAAGAGCCCTTATCATGCTTTGTTTGGACGGCCGGCTTATGCTAAGTTCATGGCAAGGCCCTGTTATGTTTATCTTCAGCTCAAGATGTCGGGTCATAAGGGGACCATCACATTACATGGGAGCCGTAAGATCGCTTTAGAATGTGAAGAAGGTGATGCGGCCTATGCTGAGTCAGTTTGTGCGACAAAGGAGTTGAAGTTCTACAAAGATAATGTTGATCCGACGGATATGACTTCTTTGAAGAAGCCAACTACATAGCATGATCCGGCCTTGAAGTTTAAATTGGCTGATGAGACTAAGCTGATTGATTTTGTTCCTGGCGATTCATCCCAGCAGTGTAGCATTAGCGCTAACTTGGATCCAAAATAGGAAAGCGCGCCCATCGAGTTCATCCGTGAGAACCAGGACATCTTTGCATGGAAACCTTCTGACATGCCAGGTGTACCGAGGGAACTCGCTGAGCACACTCTTAATATTGATCCCAAGTTTAAACCGGTCAAGCACTTTCTCCGCCGCTTCAATGAAGAAAGAAACAAGGCCATTGGTGAGGAGGTAGCCAGGCTCTTGGCGGCTGGGTTTATTATTGAAGTGTTTCATCCTGAGTGGTTGGCTAATCCGGTGCTAGTACTTAAGAAGAACGACACTTGGCGTATGTGTGTGGATTATACAGATTTGAACAAGGCTTGTCCAGCAGATCCTTTTGCTCTCCCTCGTATTGATCAAATTATTGATGCTACAACGGGTTGTGAGCGTTTGAGCTTTTTGGATGCTTGCTCTGGTTATCATCAGATCAAAATGGCAGTTAAGGACCAGGAGAAGACAGCTTTTATAACTCCCTTTGGAGCCTTATGCTATGTATCTATGCCTTTTGGGCTTAAGAGTGACTAGGCGACTTACCAGCGTTGTGTGCAAAATTGTCTTCATGATCAGATTTGGCGCAATGTTCACGCTTATGTGGATGATATTGTGGTGAAGTCCAGAAAATAGGAGACATTGATAGATGATTTGAAGGAGACTTTTGATAACCTCCGGGTTTATAAAATGATGCAATCCGGCCAAGTGTGTCTTAGGTGTACCGGCGGGCAAGCTCTTGGGTTTTCTGTTGTCTAACAGGGGCATTGAAGCTAATCCGGAGAAGATCAAGGCTATTACTTTACTGGCTAAACCGAAGTGTGTCAATGATGTTCAATGCTTGGCAGGCCGGATTGTGGCCTTAAGCCGGTTTATCAGCCGCCTTGAGGAGAAGGCCATCCCTTTGTATCAGATGCTGAAGAAGATGGATGACTTCGTTTGGAGTGATGCCGCCAATAAAGCATTTGAGGATCTAAAGCGGCAGCTAGCTGAGCCGCCTGTCCTTGCTGCTCCCATTGATAAAGAGCCCTTATTATTATATGTGGCTGCTAATGCCCGGGCTGTTAGTGTGGCTATTGTGGTGGAGCGCAAGGAGGCTGGAAAGGAGTATCCGGTTCAACGGCCGGTTTATTATATCAGTGAGGTGCTTATTGAGTCTAAGCAGAGGTACCCACATTGGCAGAAGCTGGTGTATTGAGTTTTCATGGCAAGCCGGAAGCTTAAGCAATATTTTTAGGGTCATCCTATCATTGTGGTCATCTCTGCCCCTTTGGGGGATATAATCCAAAATAGGGAAGCAACTGGCCGGGTTGCCAAGTGGGCTATTGAGCTTGGACCTCACGAGTTAAAATATATGCCCCGGACGGCGATCAAATCTCAAGCACTTGTGGATTTCATCAATGACTGGACAGAGTTACAAGCGCCGGAAGAAAAGCCGGACCATACTTGTTGGACTATTCATTTCGATGGGTCCAGGCAATTGGAGGGCTCGGGGGCTGGAGTTGTGTTAACTTCCCCACGAGGTGATAAGTTTTTTTATGTTCTCCGTTTAATGTTCCCTTGCACTAACAATGCAGCTGAATATGAGGCTTTACTCCACGGTCTTCGGATGGCTAAGGAGATGAACTTAAGCCGTGTTAAGTGCTTTGGTGACTCGGACCTGGTGGCTCAACAAGTGTCTGGTACTTGGGATTCCAAGGACCCGCTCATGGCAGCATATCATCGAGAGGTGGATATTGTCGCTTGTCACTTCAAAGGTTATCAGGTTGACCATGTGGACCGGCGAAAGAACGAAGCGGCAGACTCTTTAAGTCGTTTGGGTTCCCAACGTATACCGGTCCCACCCAATGTTTTTCTGGATGTTTTACATAACCCGTCGGTCAAACTCCCTACAGAGGAGGATTTGGCTGTTCCTGATCCGGAGGCTCAGTTGGTGGCGGCTCTTCATGTCATCCCAGATTGGACGGTCCCATATTTGGCGTACATGAACCGGGGCGAGTTACAGGAGGATGAAACTTTGGCCAGGAAGATAATCCGGCGATCCAAGTCAATGACTATTGTCAATGGAGAGTTACATCATTGCAGTGTGACAGGGGCGTTTCAGCGTTGCGTGTCTCTTTTAGAAGGTCGTGAGATTTTGCGTGAGATCCATGAAGGAGATTGTGGTCACCACGCCGGTTCAAAGTCTCTAGTAGCCAAGGCTTTTCGTCATGGTTTCTATTGGTTAACGGCTCATGCCGATGCTGATGACTTGGTAAAAAAGTGTGATGGCTGTCAAAAATTCTCACGACGCGCTCATGTACCGGCTCAAGAGTTGCGGATGATTCCAATCACTTGGCCGTTTGTGACTTGGGGGCTGGATATGGTTGGGCCCTTTAAGATATCTAAGGATAAGAAGACCCACCTTCTGGTGGCACTTGATAAGTTCACTAAGTGGGTGGAGGCAGAACCAGTCAGTAAATGTGATGCAGCTACGCCGGTGCAATTCATCAAGAAGGTTATTTTTCGGTTTGGCTTTCCACACAGCATTATAACTGATAATGGCACTAATCTGTCCAAAGGTGCTATGAAAGAGTTCTGTCAATGAGAGCACATCCGGCTTGACGTATCATCAGTGGCTCACCCCCAGTCTAATGGTTAAGCAGAGAGAGCCAATCAAGAGATCCTGAGAGGCATCAAGCCCCGGCTCATGGTTCCTTTACAACGGACGCCGGGTTGTTGGGTGGAGGAGTTACCTTCTGTGTTATGGAGCATCAATACCACACCCAACAGATCTACGGGTTACACGCCTTTTTTCATGGTTTACGGGGCAGTGGCGGTTCTCCCTAGTGACATCCGTCATGACTTGCCTCGTGTGGCGGCTTATGTCGAAGCTGACACTGAGAAGGCATGACAGGAAGCACTCGACCTGTTAGATGAGGAGCATGACATTGCAGCGGCTCGTTCGGTTATTTACAAGCAAGATCTGCATCGCTATCACAGCCGTCGGGTTAGAACCAGAACTTTTCAAGAAGGCGATCTCGTGCTCCGACTCATCCAGGATCAGACTGATATGCACAAGTTATCCCCACCTTGGGAAGGGCCCTTTGTGGTCAGCAAGAATCTGCATAACGGGTCATACTACCTTATCGATGTTCGAGAGCACAAAGACTCACGTAAATCGGAGGAGGAGACCCACCGGCCATGGAATATCGCTCATCTTCGGCCTTATTATACTTGAGCCACAGGCTCTTCTTATGTACATGGTTATGACAATGTATATATTATGATCAATATAATAAACCGGAGCCTTAGCTAAAGCGGGGTCTCTGTTGTTTTTTTTTACATCATGTGCGGTTACATGGGGGCTTCTGTTTATAAAGCGGAGTCCTGTTTACCCATTGATCCGGCTTATAAAGCCATATATAAAAATCAATTGGGGGCTTGGTCGTATTCGAACCGTAGCTACACCTCTTGATCGACGTAAAGCCACCAGGGAAATCACTTGGGGGCTTGGTCATATTCGAACCATAGCTACACCTCTTGATCAACTTAAAGCCAAAAGGAAATCATTTAGGAGCCAAAGAGAGTGTTGCAAAAGCACAACTCAAACATAGGCACCCACTAAGCACAACTCAAAATATTGCTTGGGGGCTCTTTGCTTCTCAAAGAACAAAGAGTCTACACCCTTGTAATAGGTTATCAAGCCAGGCTTGGAAGCCAGGTGTATTCACCTAAAACCCTGGGTTATCCTGCCTCTTTAAGTAAGCCACTTCGTCCAGGTAATCCTGGTATGACCCGCCGAACGTTTGACAAGTCAATCTCAAAGACCCTGAACTTGTCAAAGTTAAAACGATGATTGGTTAATGTGAGGTCCATCTTAAAAGGCTTTGTAAAATGGTTTACCTCAGTGGCCTGGCAGCCCATGAAAAGCCTCGATTTTGGGCCTGACAGCCCATGAAAAGCCTTGCATGTTCTTTTTATGCTTTTATTTTCCAAGTGTTTTCTCTTTTGATGAGGTATATAATATTTTATGACAAACTGGCGTTTATTGACCTGGCTTGGCTTTCAACTACAAGTTGTCAGAACATGATCAGTTATAATCCGGCGTTTATGACCCTATCTGGTTTTGACTATAAGTCGCCAGTGTTATATATGGATAATCCGGTGTTTGTCACAAGCCGGTACGGTTTTATCATAAACCGGTGCAATATGGAAGGAGTTATCATTACTTAAGATTGGGGTTATCACCCTTACTACAAAAAAAGTTGGTCAACCAACGATGTGATTCAACGTCATAGGTATCATCTATTTCATATTTGATTATTTTCAAATACAGCCTTGGTTATAAACCCTGGCTATATATTTGGGCATCATGACACGTCCGGCGGTAAACCGCCAGGACACTTTCAACTTCTTGTATGCAGGAACAGCATGAATAAACCGCTACAATTATGAATGTAATATATCCTAAGCATGGCGGATTAACAATATCAGGCAAAATATGCGCGATGGCATAGCAGACCGAGTGTTTGAACTAGCCTATTACAAGGCGCTTTAATGGACAAAGAATAATTATTTTCAGCAAGTATTACAGTACGCAGAAGGATAAACCGGCTTCCGGATCATGACTCGTCACCAGGCTGACTTGACGGCTGTGGATCATCTTGCGCCGGTTCATCCTCCTCCTCTCCACTCAGTGGCTGGAAGTCAGTGGTTGCCCAATTGATCCCAGTTAGGGCTTGGAATACAGCTTCATCGCTTATAAGTGTGGATGGTTCAATGTCAGGGGCATAGGTATGCTTACGGATTGGCGGGATAAGATTTTGAGCATCAGGAGTTGGTGGAGCAACCCGTTTGTTGTTGATGTCATAAATCGCCTGATAGTGAGAAAGCTCAGTTTCTTCAGCCAATTGGCAAGCCAGTGGACGCATTTCCCTGGTTATGGATAGGAGGTCGTCATTGTCAAAATCTGATCCGTCTTCCCTTAAGCTTGGATAGCCTTTACCCACATCCACTGGATCAAGATCAGGCACCCATGCTTTAGCCCGGGTTAGCACGGTCAGAGCACCTGCCCTTGCAGCCGATCTCTTTATCTGTTCAAACCGGGTAGGCAACATTGACAGGCTCTCTAAGGTTTCCTTGATTAAGGTTGGGGGCGTCTTGTTATGAGAAGCAGTGCATATGATCTGTTGCGCGCCGGTATATAATTGCTCTATCAGAGTATAGGCAGCCTTCAATTTCTTCTGCATGTCAGAGTCTAGATGGGTAATGCGAGTTCCTGCATCATTATGAGCATCAGTAAACCGGCAACTGATAGGTTAATATATGTTAAAAACTTAAAGTGAGGATATTTACCAAACACAGCAGTGGTCATGGCATTTATCTGCCGCTTCAAGCCGTTCAGTTCTTCTGTCACCGGTTTAAGGGCTGCTTCTGCATCCTCAACCCTTTTCTGCAAAGTGGATTTCTCTATATCCCAATCTGCCCGCTCCTTCTGGAAATTTTCCTTCAGCTTCTCCATGGCTGCTAAGGCACTCGTCAGCTCATCTTTGGCTTTGGAGGTTTTCGCTATCGGGACTTAATGTTTTCTTGAAGATCAGCGGTTTGGGCTTCCTTCTTGGTCAGCTCAGCCTATAAGAGATAGACATATCATGAGTTGGCAGTACATATTTGAAGTACCAAGCACATAACAAGTTATACACTTGGTACTTGGGGGCTAATGCCTATTTGTTTGTTATCAGAAATTTTTACAAGTCCCAAGCACAATACAAGTATTATTCTTGGCACTTGGGGGCTAATGTATATTTGCTCAAAGTAAACATTGGTAAAAGTCCTGGTTCAGCCTGGAAAGATAAACCGGCCCTTGGGGACTACACAGGCGAAAGTGACAAGATTATTATTCAAAAGTCCCGGTTCATCTTAATAAGTTAAACCGGCCCTTGGGGGCTACAGGAGTTGATATTTGGACACAAGAGAAAAACAGATATGCAGAGTTAAGAAGTAATTACCTCATATCGTTCTTTCATCAAGTTTACTAAACCGGCTTCATAGTCGCGGCTTGTGTACAGACGGTTCAAGAAGCCAGAGTGAATGTCTTGGGCGTTGAGATGGGCGTAGCTCGATAAGTCTGCATTCCACTTGCCTTTGCCCATAGCGTAAAGCTCTTCCTTGGCACTATGCTTTGATAAAGCAATAGGATTACCAGGTGGTGTGGCCAAAGCCAAGAATCATAACATCATCCGCTTTGTCATCCGCAGCCTTGACGGGCTTGATGGTTTATCGCTGGCGCGATCGGGCTTGACGGTTTGTCGCTGGCTCAGACTGGCTCGCTGCTTTATCAAGATGGCCCATTGGATCAACTCCACTTGTTCAACAACAAAGTCATAATCTTGTGGTGGCGGTCATCAAGCATGGCGCCAAGATTTGTTCCTTCCGATCCGGAGTTTTTCCGCTCAATAACTACATTGTCGTCAGCCGGTTTATTTAACCGGGCCTTCTTGCTGGGTCTAGGCTTGGCACTGAGGAGAACAAACATAAAGGTCAATACATCGAGCAAATATAATATATCAAGGATAAAATTAAAACATAACTCACCCAGGAACCGCCTTGAGGGGTGGAAGTTGTGTGGCCGCTGACTCACCAGAGGATGAATGAGGTGTTCTCGATAATTCGAATCGACGGATTAAGAGGTCGTTGAAACAACCCGCCTTTGGGGCAAGAAGTATCAGAATATAAGAGACCTCCGATCGACGCTTCCGGATGGAGTGTTCGTAAACCGCTGAGGTAACTACCGGCCGCCAGGTCGGGTTGTGCGGCGAAGCTTCATGTTGCTGCTTCTTGAAAAGAAAGTTTGGGTCCAAGTGAGCTAGGGGTGAGAAAATCTTACTTTCCGGGTTTGCTTGACGGATTTTCGTGGTTGGCAGAGGATCCGAACCGAGGAAAGAATAATTACCTCTACATCGCCGCCTTGGCTGCCTTCAGTGTCATCCTGATAATAGTCATTGTCAATGAGGTGTATGAAAAATGAACCAAGAGAGTCAAGTTCTACCTCTGAATCCGGATTATCCAGGTCATCATCAACGTTTGGTTCAGACGGTTCAGCATTTTTCTTTTTGGCAGGCCTCTTGGTGGCCTTAGTCTTGACACGAGGTGTCTTCGCCGGTTTATCCTGCGACTTATTTTTCCAGAACGAATCATCGTCCCTTCAAAGATTAATGAAAGATATAAGGGAAGATTATAAGGGTCGGATGAAAAATAGGAGTTACGCGATTCTTACATCTAGCGGTTTATTGAAAACACAGAAGGGGCTAAGCCCTGTTTTGCTGCAAACAGCCACCGGTTCATCCAATATCTTTTTAACAGCCTCTGTAATTTCAGCATCAGTTAGCTGAATGTTGAGATGTCGTTGAGGGTCTTGTAAGTTCCCTGTATATTCACACATTAAACCGGGGCGATGGCTTAAAGGTAGAATGCTCCAAGATATCCAGCAGCGAACAAAGTCAACGCCTTTTAAACCGTTCACAACGAAGGCTCTGAGCTTGGAGAGTTGAGGTGCATAGTTGGACCGTTCCTTTGTAGTCAGCCGTTGAGGGAATGGATGTGAATTGGTAAGCCGGTGAGCACGATAACCCGGCAGAGGATTTCTTCAACGGGAGACGTATCTCGGCAATAGAACCAAGTCTGGTTCCAATCTTTGGGATGAGTATGATGTTTGGCGTGAGGAAAACTGACGTCTTTCCTTTTTTGAATTGAAACCCCGCCAAGTTCAGTATTGGGCCCATCTATGAATTCAGTACGGCGGTTCGGATAGAAGAAATCTCTGAACAGTTCAACTGTGGGTTCTTCCTGCAAGTAAGCTTTGCAGAATACTTGAAAGTTACAAATATTGGACACATAGTTGGGACCAATATCTTGAGGGTGGAGTTGGAAGCTAGCAAGTACGTAGCAGAATTTTTTTGATCCGGGGGGACTGAACCCTTGACCCAGGTGATCAATGAATACAACCACTTCTCCATCCTCGAGTTCAGGAGGATTTTCTGGACCGGGGGCCCTCCAGTGTATGACGTCCTTCTTCGCTGAAGCGTTGGTTGCAACGCATCCATTCAGTTTTTCTTCGGTAACCCGGGAGGGGACCCAGTTACAAGCATAAAATTGTTTCGCCATTTCAATGAAAAGCTGGAAAAATATTAATGCCAGCTTAAAATTCATGACCGACAAGTATAAAGCAACGCAAGACCAGAAGGAGAAAACATTGAGGCGTACACATATTGTTAAACTGGAGTCTGACATTGAAAGGTTAAAGGAATCGGTGGTTTAAAAGAGGGCTAATGGTACTTGCTGGATTATCCTTTTGTAAAGTTAAACTGCCTATACAGGTATGGAAGGTACAGATCTGAAATAATGAAGTGATGGAAAAACAGGTTTTGTAATTTGGCGTCGCAAATTTGGATCTACCGTGTGTCAGAAAATGGAAAAATATTCAGGGTTAAATATTCTGATACTTGAACAGTCGAGCGATTCAGATGGGATTTTTCTGCAATAGAGAGATGCACTGATGGAAAAGGACTACAGATATCACTAAACGGAGGAAAAAGTTAAGGTTTGAATCTAAGAGCCATGGCACAATGATGAACACCGACGAACTACGATGAACACCGAAACCCTAATGGCGGATCTAGGGCAAGGAAAAGGGAAACTTACTGATGCTGACGGAACAGCAGAGGAGCGTTGCGTTTCTCTGGTACGTTCAGGTTGATGCAGCGGCCGGAGTTGAGGAAGAGAGTGGAGCTTGACGACGGCGGCTGCGCGTGAGGGTTAGGTCGGCGCAAGGAAGAAGAAGAAGTGAGGACGCATGGGAGGAGGGATGAGAAGGACCCCCCGGTCTTATTTATGAGGCAAAAGGATAAGTGACAGGCGCGAAAATCAAGGAGCCCAAAAGTTGGATATGTGACAGAGTTGTCGCCTCGATTGTCGGAGGCTCATTAATGAAGGGGAGATGTATACAATTTTTTATAACAGGTGACATCATGGCGGTTTATTATAATCCTGGAAGATGATGTCATGGCGGGTTACAAGATTTATGCGAAGGTGCTGAAGGAGGAATTTTCTAAGGTATTGAAGATTGACATGAACAGGTTCAAATCAATCTGGGGCCTAATGTTGGGGATATTACTATTGAGTATAAACCGGCCAGGATGGGCCGGGTTATACCCATAAAGAGTTATTCATATTGAAGCCTATGAGGACAAGGAATATGGCGCTTTATGGAGGATAATTAACATGAAGGCCTAGGGCCGAAGGGCGGATTAAGGCCTGTAGACATAAACCGCCGTTTGATATGTAACTTGTGTTGTAAGATAAGGAAGGGTAGAAACCGAGCCGGACACATTTATGAGCCAGCCTCGGGATTCTGTAGACCGCCGGGCATCAACCTATGCATATAAAGGGACGACCTGGCGACGGTTTAGGGAGAACAGACAACAACTCGAGAGCCAGGCATAGAGGATTCGCTCCCTGGTCATCGAAACCCTAGCAATTCCACATCAACTGGATTAGGCCTTTACCTTCACCGCAAGGGGACGAACCAGTATAAACTCCTTTGTGTCCTTTGCCCCGCTTTAACCCCTTTAAGCTAACCCATCGCGATGGCTCCACGGCTAAGTCCTTTCACTAGGACATCTGTCATGACAAAACCACGACACCTTAATTCGAAGGTCACGCTCGTTGCCTCCCCCTCGCGGGCCCCTCACAAGTGGGGCTGTTCGTATCACATGCGGGCCATGCGTGTCGATGCCACGGTTAGCGCTTGTTTCTCGCGAGGCCCCCTCGGATGAATCGGCAGGCTCCTCGGGAATCTCAGAAGCTCACGATCTCACGACCCAGTTCGGGACTTGCGCTGGCTAAGTAAGCCGCGACCGAAAACTCGCCACCGGACTTATGGTTTCGAGAAAACACGTACTCAACTTGGCATAGAAGAATAAAAACTGCGATTTGTTTGCACGAGGGGCTCCCCCTCTCAAAATGCTCTTACGATCTTTAGGGGCCACGCCCGAGTTTTTGCATACAGGGTAAAACAGCAGGGAAACATGGGATCAGTCGGATATGTCGCTCGCCGCGTCCCCCAAGACATCTTCAGACGCACCACTGGCGTTGCTGTCGCCATCCCCGGAGTCACCTCCACCTTCACCGGCACCAACATCCCCGTCATCAACCACGTCGCCTTCGTCTGCCGCGACTACCACCGCGTCGTCCTCAGGAGCGAAGGCCCTAACCAGTGCATCCACGTTGTCCTCCACCCACCGCGCTAGGTCGCCCCGGATAGCCGCAGGAACAGGGGCGATGGCGGCGTCGAAGTCGAAGTTGGGGTAGGTGTTCTGAAGATGGCTGAAGACGCGGGAGAACGCACGCCCAAGCAGGCCACGGCTCCTCTCTTCCATGAGCTGGCGAGCTCTATCGGAACGAGCTTCCATACGTGACACCACGTCGGAGAAGAAGCGAAGGTGGCTGGCATAGTCATTCGAGTGGGGATGCGGAGCATTCTCATCGCAGATGTGGCCCAGGGCAGTATTGGCCCTATTCCAAAGGTCCTGAAGCATGGGAGCATGCACGCGCTCCAGCGTCCGCCGCTGAAGCACTTCCTCCCTGTTCTGTCGTGCAACAGACTCGGCGTCAACAACCCGCTTCTGAAGAGAGAGTAGCTCGGCGCAGGCAGAGGCCAATTCCGCCTGCGCCGTGACCAGGGCGGATGCCGTGGCCTCCTCGTGCCTCTCCACCTTAGCTAGCCTGGGCCTAAGGGCAGCGGCCCTACCCGCAGCCTCCGTCTCCGCAAGCTTCAACTTCAGGTCATGCCTACCCTCAAGACCCGCCAACCTCGCCACCCGGCGATCGACCTCCTCCGGCCTTGGCTCATGAGGCTAACGACATCTTCCGCTTGGGCGACTTGACGCCCTCGCCTCCAGCCACTAAGCTCGAGGCTACGCCCATGGCTTCCAGGCCAACCCTCCTCAAGGCCCGGATCTCTTCTTCTTCAAGGGGCCCCTCAGCGACGCAATGGCGGCTCAAGGCTACCCACTTGCCGCCCAAGGAGGCGCCCAGCTTGAGCTCCCACGCTGCTTCAAGGCCTCAAGGGGCAGTCAGCTTCTCGGGCCTCTTCCAGAGCTCGGGAGCAGGCTTCACGCGAGGTTGCGAGAGAAGCTTCAGCCTTCACGTTATCGAGCTCGCGCTGGAGACGCCCGAGGTTGATGGCCACCTTCAACTTATGCTGCTCCTCCGCCAATTGAAGACCCTCGGCCTCGAGGCGCACATCGACACCTGCAAGTTCTTCACCGAGTCGATTCATCGCGCACATCGCCTCCTAGAAGAGCTCATGACGAACAATGCTCCGTCCATGCTTGAACTCAAGTGCAAGGCCCATCTCATCCTCCACCGCGGGGGCTAAAGGCGGGGCCCGAAGTGGCACGCCCCCTCTCAGCAGGGGGCTGGGGGCTGGCGTTGTCCGAGATGCTAGCCAGGCCCCGCAAGGGGACCGGACGAGCCGAGGCCCGCTGCTCGAAGAGGAGCCCAAGACCGGAGCCACCCAGTTGTCGTCCATGACTAGAGGAGGAGCCCTCGGCACGCTCGATGAGCTCCAAGCAAGGCCGCGAAGGAGGGACGACAAGAGTGTGGGCTCAAGGCACCACAGAGGCGAGCGCGCCTCTCCAGCCAACCCCGCACCAGAGGCGGCGTGCAGGCTAGGGGCGCTCAAGGTCAGCGGGGGAGACGAGGAGAGAGGAGGCTGCTTCTCGGGAGATTCAGCGGTTGTGGCGGAAGGGACCCTAAAGAGCCAACGTCAGGGAGGAAAGCAGCACTCAAGAAGCCACAAAGATACGGTACTTAATCGTCAATGGCGATGTACTTCCTCCGCTTCAATGGCCCGAAGATGCCACCGCTGCCGCTCGGGGACCTCTTCCTCTTCCGGAGCTCCTCGAAGTCCATGCAGAGCCAACCAAAGCGTTGGACATGGCAGCCAGCACGAGGTGCAGCAGGAGAAGCGCTTGAAGGGACAGCCTCAGGGGCGCCAATCCGAGGAGAGCCGTCAGGCACCATCTCGCAGTGACCTGCCGAGGTCTCAGGAGCTTCGGCCTCAGGGGTCGCAGGCTGCGTCGCCCCCATAGCTGCCGCGTCAGGACAAGAATCACGGGCTCCCGAGGACGATGCCTCGGGAGCCCTGTGACATCAAGACCTCAAGATTAGGGCCAGAGGGCCTCGGACGGTGCTCGCCCGCATCCACACTCTGCAAGCAGCCTTGACCGGCAGCGAAGAGGGGAACCACGTTGACTGGGTTCTCGCGGGGCCCTAGCAGGCCGTCTGGGCGCAGACCCCACTCGTCAAGGGAAGGCATGTGCTCCACGAATTCCTCCTTGTTCGAGCAATGGTACAACAAACAACTCTTCCCAGACATGTCGTCCGGCAACGGAACGCCCGCCAAGACCCCAAGCACCGTCTGCCACGTCTCAAGAGGGAGCCCGGACTCCTGAAGCCTCATATGGTCCTTGCTGTTGAGCAAGGCCCACATTGGCCGAGAATGGCGCTGAAGCGGAGCGACTCGGCACCAGACAAACTCCTTTACCACCATAGGCGCAGTTACGCCACAGTCCTTCAACCACTTCAGCCTGAGCCATACGGGGACAAGGCAAGGGCTCGCGAGCTTCTCGTGGCCCCAATCGGAGTTGGGGACGGCAGGCGCTGACGAAGGGTGGAGCAGAGGGCTGAGCACCTCGACATCAACAAATACCTACCATGTCTGAAACTCGCTCGTAGATGGAGGAAGCTCGAAATCAATCCCCGCGCCAGCCGTCGCAGCCACAGCCTGGAAGCTCAGGCATCCCGAGCTCTGTCGGGGGTCAATCAGATGCAACGAGAAGAAGTGGCGAAGAAGGGCCACGGAAGGGGCAATGCCCACAATGGCCTCACACACGAAGGTGAAGACGACAAGAAGGGTCACGGATTGGGGATCAAGATGCAGCACATGGATCTGGCAGTGTTCAAGCACTACGTTGAAGAAGGCGGAGAAGGAGGGACCAGGCCGGCCCAAAGGGAATCAATGAAGATTGGGACCTCGGTAGCAGCCCGGTCAATGCCAGCACGAGACGCAGGCCAAGCCATCGTCTTTCCCCACTTATTGAAACTAGAGGCAAGCATGGGACGCACCTTGCCCATGGCCTCATCATTGAGCACCAGCGATCGGCCAACTGCGGGCTCGACGGCCGGAGGCGCACTGACTGAAGACAGAGGTTTCTTCCCCTTATCCGCTTGTTTCGGCACCATGGCAATGGAGTGAGCAGAGCTCAGGTCCGATTGGGAAGAGGAGCAGAGTCCCGAGGAAGCAGAGGAATTGGGGAAGTACGGCGCGAGCGATGGAAGAATAACTGTGTAGGTTGCGGTGGCCGCATATCCAGGCGGATTCCAAGGCAGCATGGGGAAGCGGAGACGCCCATGTCCAATCAACCGCCACGCGTCGACCGAGGCCGTGGGCTATTGGGGCCCGCGGCGCTCCGCACTTGACCTTTGTCTTCGCCTCAAAGCCAAGCCCGAGCACACCTTGGGCCCGGGCTATCACGGCGTGCTCGGGAACGGGGTCCCTGTGACTTGCTCGCCACGGCCCACGGCGTGGTTTCATGAAAGGGGCCCAGACGCCCATCTTCACCAACAAGCACTCAATGTTGGAGATATGCCCTAGAGCCAATCATGTATGATGATATTTCCTATGTGTTTATGAATAAAGATAGTCCTGGACATTATCAATGATGTGTATCGTGAAGTACGTGACTTGTTTGTGGGACTATGCATTGTATGATGACTGTCCTAAAGGTCCTTAGTCTAAACGGCTGTGTGGACACGCAGCCGACTAGACTAGCATATGACACGGTCGATGGCTTGGTCTCACTAGCCATGGAGCATTGGATGCTAACCGATAAAATGGACTTGAAGGTCTGGTCGGATTCGACGTAGTCGGATCCGAAGTCGAGATAAGGTCCGAAGTCGGACAGACCCAACTATGAGACGCAGCGATATGTCATCTGTGAGTCTCTAGTACAACATACGTTCTATGTCCTAAGACCTGAGCTGACGCATGTACTCAGGATGGTGACAGACTTGCTTTGGGCCGACCAAACGCTACTCTGTGACTGGGTAGTTACAAAGGTAGGTGAGGGAGTTCTGGATTAGGGGTGTCCGGATAGCCGGACTATAGCCTTTGGCCGGACTCCTGGACTATAAAGATACAAGATTGAAGACTTCGTCCCGTGTCCGGATGGGACTTTCCTTGGCATGGAAGGCAAGCTTGGCGATACGAATATGTAGATCTCCTACCATTGTAACCAACTCTGGGTAACCCTAACCCTATTTGGTGCCTATATAAACCGGAGGGTTTTAGTCCGAGGACGGACAACAATCATACCATAGGCTAGCTTCTAGGGTTTAGCCTCTCGATCTCGTGGTAGGTCTACTTGTACTACCCATATCATCAATATTAATCAAGCAGAGTAGGGTTTACTCCATCAAGAGGGCCCAACTGGTAAAAACATTGCGCCCCTTGTCTCTCGTTACCATCCGCTTAGACGCACAGCTCGGGACCCCTACCCAAGATCCGCCGGTTTTGACACCGACATTGGTGCTTTCATTGAGAGTTCCTCCGTGTCGCCGCCATCGAAGGATGCATCATCTCGCCTTTAAAGACGGCACTGCTGTTAAAGAAGCTTTGGCTGCCGGCCAAACTCTCCGGCTAGGCGGTTTTCTTATGACCGCCTGCTCGCCGCCGCTACCGATGATGACTTCTCGGTCATCGAAAGCAATTCACGTTAACTCGAGCTCGCCGAGTAGTTAGATCCGATGGAGCTCTTCCTTAAACGAGCTCTTGGATCGCATCGCCGCCTGGAGTCGCCATGACTATGATCGATTGGGCCTAAACCCGATCCGAGAGAGATTAACTCTCCCTGTGTTACCCACCATGTTTGTGGTAGAGGAACAACACGGCGATTCTTCTTCTATCTTAAGGACTAGCTACGTCCGGATTCCCGATCCTCCATGCCGAATTCCCGTGGAGGAGAGGACGCCACGCAAGCCCTCGAACCTAAAGTCAGCAAGCGGGCTAGATTCATTGACAACATCCAAGAATCCAAGCTTCCAAATTCGAAGCTCATTGGCCCTTAAGTCTCAGTTCGACGCGCGTTCCAGATTTAATTGCACCCGCCCACCCAAACATAAGTTTACCTATCTCATTCGCAAGAGCCCGCAGAAACAAAGAAACCATTATCGGGCCGATTCTCCCGGTTATGGACATGATAAAGGACGCCGCGAGGAGGACGTAATCTCATTCTTCCGCAATAATTGCACGGACAACGGATCCTTAACGCTATAAGTCGCCGTGACATCACACGCTTTGCCGACTTGGCGCCCATAGTACAAAAGTACTGTGCGATGGAAAGCGCTCGAAAATCAAGCAAGATTTTGGGACAATCCGCCTTGAAAACAACCCCGTCCAAAATAAAAGGGTGCACCATCGCCAGCACCGGGTAAACACCAAAAGCAAAACCTCTATAGGGCATGGAACCGCATCGAGGGATGGCTCAATGGACCTCAGAAAATTCATAGTACGAGGGCGCCACTCCAACTCATAGCCTTAGAGCATGTTGATACTACGGCAAGTGGCCAAAAGTATGTAAGATCTTCTAGATCTAGAGCACCAGCCCAGTGGATACCAAGACGGTATTAATAGCCTTCAAGACTTACGATCAAATAATATGCGGAAACGAACACCGTAGCCTTGCCAAGTCTACCAAGTAGCAACAATAAATCCATGGAGGACACGGCTATTACCTTTAATGCCGTGATTTAACCTAATTCAACAGCCCGAGCACCACCGCATTGGTCCTCATCCGATAGTGGATGGCTTTCGCTTGCCAAGGTACTCATGGACGGCGGCAGCGGATTGAACCTCATTTACGAGGAAACCCTCCAAAAATGGAAATAGACCGAGTCGCATTGAGCTAAGCAAGACAACCTTTAGAAGAATAATCCCTAGTCGGGAAGCATGTCAGATAGGAAAAATCACACCGATGTGGTGTTCGCATGCCGGATAATTACAGGTCCGAGGAAGTCATGTTCTAAGTGGCCCTGCTCAACAGCGGATACCACGCCTATTAGGGTGAGAGGCATTCACAATTTTTCAAGCTATACCCCATTATGGGTACATGAAGCTCAAAATGCCCGGCCCAACGGAATCATCACTCTTGCTAGTGATCCGACATAGCACTGCTACCGAAAATAAGACAGCCAGACCGCCCTTGAGGCACTATCCAAGCCCTAGCGCCGAGGAACTCACCGCACCAGGCTCCACGGTGAATAGGGACGATGTGATACTCGATAAGAGATCCAAGTCCACTTCCTTCAAAGCAGCGGATTTAAATAGTCAAATTCCAAGTCCATCCAACGGACCTTACAAAACGGCCTCCATCGGGCACAATTAAACTCGATGTAGACGCCAGACTAAGAGAATTCCTATGCGAAAATTGGGACATTTTGCTCGGCACCCTTCGACATGCCAGAATCCCACGCCACTGGCCGAGCACAGCCTAAACATCCTAAAGGGTTCAAGCCACCAACCGCTCTTCGGGCGCTCCGAACCCAAGAGACATGCTATGGGAGAGGAGCTAGCTAAACTATTGGAGGCCGGATTCATCGAGATATAAAACATCCGGACCGCTAGCAAACCCGGTGATGGTACCAAAGAAGGACAAACTCGGCGCTTATGCGCCGATTTCAAGGACCTCAACAAGGCTTGCCCAAAGGATCCCTTCCCTCCCCCGATCGATCAAATCATCAACGCTACCGCAGGACACGATTCATTGTGTTTCCTCGACGATACTCCGCTACCACCAAATTAAGATGGCAGAGCCTGACCAAGCCGCAACGGCATTCATCACTCCATACGCCCATTCGCTTCAACACAATGCCCTTCGGCTCAAAAACGCCAAGCAACATATCAGCGCATGATTTAGACATGTATGGCAAACCAGATCGGCAAAACAGTGGAGGCATACGAGACGATGTGGTCGCCAAAAGCAAGCATGTCGAAACTCTAGTAGACGCACTTGAGGCTCACATTCGATAATCTCCAACATATGACATCAAGCTCAACCCGAAAAATGTTTCGGGCGCATCAGCCGTAAAGCACTTGGGCTTCATCGTATCCGTAGAGGAATTGAAGCAAACCCAGCCAAGATCCGAGCTCACACAATTGATATCCCAAAAGACCTCAAACAAATACAAAATTGATCGATGCATGGCGGTTTAAGCCGCTTTATCTCCTGCTTGGGAGAAAAGGCATTACCCTTTATCGCCTCCTCCGATGCAATCAACACTTCGAGTGGACGGATGCCGCCACGGCCGACTCAAAGAAATAAAAGCCATATTGGCAACAAACCCCGTCTCTGGCCGCTACCAACATGGGCGTAACCAATGTTATTATACATCACGCAACTCATCGTTGTAAGCGCGGTGCTTGTTGTCGAACGAGAAACGTAATGACACAAGTTCCCCTTCAAAACCAGTTTACTACGTGTCCACCGTCCTAACTCCATGCAAGTCACGGTACCAAGATTATCAAAAGATAGCGACGCGTGTTTATGGCATCCCGAAGCTGCGACACTACTTTCAAGAGTGCTCAATAACAAGAGCCTCCGGCACCCTTAACGACATTATAAACAACCGCGACGCGACGGGCCGGATTGCCAAATGGGCCATTGAGCTCCTCCCGTTCGACATAACCTATAAGCCATGGAGAGCTATTAAGTCGCAAGTTTTGGCTGACTTCGTCGCCGAATGGACCGAAGCCGAACTCCCTAAAGAGTACGGCGCATATTCCAACTGGATAATGCACTTTGACGGCTCCAAAATGTTGGCTGGCCTGGGAGCTGGCATCGTTCTGACGTCCCCAACCGGAGATATAGTTCAATACGTACTCCAGATAATGTATACGGACTCCAACAACGTAGCCGAATACAAGGCCCTTCTACATGGTCTCCGGATGGCAGTCTCCATGGGCATTCAACGCCTAGAGGTGCGTGGGGATTCGAACCTCGCGATATCCCAAATAAATGGAGACTTTGATGCCAAGGATCCGAAAATGGCAGCCTATTGCAATGCCGCACTAAAAATGTCAGCTCGGTTTGAGGGGCTCGAATTTCACCATATAGCCCCGGATAACAACCAGGCAGCAGACGTGTTGGTACGCGTCGGCGCAAAGCACGATGCTGTCCCCCCCCCCCAACATCTTCCTAGAGAGGCTGTTCAAGACATCCAGATATGGGAGGGAGAGTCCGAAATAACAACCCGGACCCAACCGCACCGCCCCACAATCAACATTCGACACGCTTGGTGGTTCTGCCAACTAAATAACACCCTCAAATTTCACGTAATAATGGCAGTCATTGCCCTGTGGACCTAACCATTCCTAGCCTACCTAACCAGGCAGAACTTCCCGAGGACCAAAACGAGGCCCACGATAGTGCGGCGATCTAAAGCCTATAAAGTCCATGAGGGAGAGATTTATAAGAAAAGCACAACCGAGTCCTTCAAAGGTGTATCTCCAAAGAGGAAGGGCGGAATCTTCTCGCTGAAATTCATGCCGACTCAGCGGCACCACGCCGCAGCCCGGCCCTTGTAGGCAAGGCCTTCCAGACAGGATTTTACTAGCCGACGCCCGTGCAGATGCTCAGACTTAGTCCAACGATGCGCCGGATGCCAGCTCCTTGCCAACCAAAGCCACATACCACCCACCACCCTCAAAACTATACCCATCACCCGCCCTTCATGTCCGGGGCTTGACATGGTCGGACCCCTTAAAGGGGGAACCCACAAGCAAAAATACCTACTGGTCATGGTGGATAAATTCACCAAATGGATAGAGGCCAAGCTCGTCAAGATAGCCGAATCCGACCGGTGATAGACTTCATATCGTGGGTCGACACCATTACGGTGTCCCCACATCATCATCATCGATAACGGCACTAACTTCACGGCCGACGACGTAAAACTCGTGCAAAAACATGGGCATTAAGCTCGACCACGCTTCAGTCTATCACCCTCAAACTAACGGTCAAGTTGAGCGAGCAAATGGTCTAATTATGAGCGCATCAAACCCAGATTAGTGCGGTCCTCAAGGAATCTAACACGACCGGGTAGAGGAGCTCGACCTGCACTCTGGGGCTGAGGACCACTCCGAATCGCACGATAGGATTCACACCATTCTTTATGGTATACGACGCAGAGGCAGTTCGCCTCATGACATAATTCATGACTCACCTCAGGCGCATGTACGAAGAAAGAGAAGCCGAGCTCGATTGGCAGGACATTTTGGACGCCTTTGGAGGAGGAGCGTGACGTAGCAAAAGCCCGCTCGCATTCTATCAACAGCAGGCTCAAGATATCAAAGGAGAAGTACGGGCCAAAACTTACAATGTTGGCGAAGCTAGTTCTACACCGCCGACAAGAAAAAGGACAAACTAAAGCCCAAATGGGAAGGTCCTTTATCATCGACTCAAGTCCCGACCGTGGAGCATACCGCTCATGAGATGCATCGGATAACCGACTCGAGCCGAACCCATGGAACGCAGCCCGCCTCCCAAGATTCTATGCCTAGCGCCGGATTCTCGAGTTCGCCTCCTTCTTCTCGCCCATATTTTATATTTTAGCTGTCTTCTATTTTTCTCCTTCTCCTCCTTTTTCTTTCCATCCTTTAAGGCTCATAGCACATTGTTCAGACACACTTGACGCGCCATCCGTGCTCATTGTACTGGGGCTTTTTACGTAAGCTTAATTATAAGGGCTTCATGCCCAATACATGTGTCACACTTCCGCATGTACCTTTTATTCACCATTATATGCATCGATATGACTTAAGTTTTGGCAAGCTGGGTTGTTCGCCTCGTGCTTACCCTCACGCTCCCGATTGTTCGCTAGGTGGTAAAGGAGCACCTTCGCGATTGTTATCGCTGGTCACAATGGATGTGTACCTCGACCGGGTGAAGCCGAAAGCTAGCGTTTTAAGAGAATATTCGGTCGGTGAACTAAAAGAAGATTTCTTACCTATTTTATTTATCTGCCCCTGATGTTTTTCTGCTTTTTCACAGTCCGACATGCACTTTAGGGCATGCCTCCTGTGGAAAGGAACCCCTAACGAACTATTCTCCCCGAAGATGTTTCTTACTAACCATGTAATATAACATAAGTAGTTGGGCACTTGTCTGATAAAGCACTAATGACCCCTACGCCTGGTCTCCACGCATGCCCCGGTTTTATATAACCGCGAGGGTATTCGGACACACTTCGGACTATTGGGTCCCGAGGTTGAAGTGAAAAGGTCCGCTATGACAAACGATATACAATCCGGCTAGAAGGCATTTGAGATGTCACCTAAAATTACATAGTCAATTTGACTGATTGTATTCCTCTTCAATGCCATCTAACAGGCTGTCTAGTTTACAGTCCTGCTGGGAATACTTTGCGGCCAATTCTACCTGGTCGTACACTAAGCTCACAGGATCTCCTTCCCATCTAGCCCCACAGTCCGACTCGCCATGTGGTTTGGGTCAGCCTCGTGGTACCGCTGCCTTCACCATGGCCCAGCCTCCTCGGCGCCTTTGACGGCAGGCCGATATCTTCCATAATCGGAAGCGCCCGCCCCCCCGAGCCTCTCGCAAGCTCCACAAGGCCTTCGGCAGGGAGACAGATGGCCACAAGGCCTAGGCGACACTTTTCATCACCGCTGAACTCGCTCGTGCAGCTTGTAAGAGCTCGAAGAAGGTCACCCAGAGAACCGGCATTTCTCCGCAGGACGCCCCGTGAGCATACCTACAGACATAACTCGTTAGTCGACTTCCTCGCTGAACTCATTTTTCAAAGTTCGCTTAAGCACTTATAAAAATGCCGCGTCAAGTTACCGATTCTCCTTAACGGAGTCGCATACCGGGCACGAACATATTTTAGTTCCTCACCCAGCTGGGTGTTGGCATCTTGAGATTATTTTTCCCGCTCACCTCGTAAGCACGCCTCGCCGACCTTTAACCGGCGCAAGAGCTGTTGCTTGTCCGGATCTACCCCGCGCCATCTCGCAATGTTATTATCGATCTATATACACGCCGCACTTCACAACATACTTATCTTTTAAAAGCATATGTTACCAGAGGGGGTCTTTGGCTTCCCCGTCATGCTTGTGCGGCCTCAAGTTGGGCTTTGCACCTCAAGCCCCGGACAGTTGGGTATTCTTTTCAGTAAGATCCCAGATAATAAATGATCCTTAAATCAGTTATTCTAACTATTTCAAGTCTCGGGCTACCGCATATATAACTCTAAATTTCCTCACTTGTATGTCTTTTACATATTGCCCGTGGCTCGCTAGACCATCTTGAGCGGCACGGAGGTGCGATCTCCAATTGAAGGCATTCAACGCTCTTGGGAGAAACATGTGTCACGAATAATTGTCCATGGGCGCTCGTGATTCATGGCACTTCCACCTCGGAGTTGGTGGCGGATAACTGTCGGGCATCCTCTCGCCGGAGGAGCATCCGACGATGTTTGTGTTCGCCTCCGCTCGGGCCTGGCTTTGAAGCCCGGCTAGCGGAGGCTCGATTGGCAACCTCTCCGATATAGTCCGCGAGCGCTTTTTCCCAAGAGAGCACGAAGCGCTAGTATGCCTTCCAAAATAAAACCTGGGAATAAGGTGACATGCCATATCATTGCGCCGTGTTTCGATCCGGCCGCACTTTTTTAGCTCATTGGCCGCTGCTGCCCTCGCTATTAGCCACCGCAGCTCGGCCTCCGCCTCAAGGTCTCCTCCTCGCAAAACACCGCTGGTATACGGCGATAAAAATATGCACGGATGAATCATTCTCAAAGTATTGGGGCTTCGGTCTCGCCATTCGCGAGGCTGGAAGTATTCCGGTAATCGGTCGTAATGGCAACTAGGGCATTATCAATGCTCGCCAGTGAAATACCCCATCAATCAGCTCCACCGATATGTCCGATCCTCTTGGGAGGCCGGATCGAGGAACCATTCCGGATCTTCGGTTGTGGAGGCAGGCTGTTTATATCCTTATACTGGCGCAGTTCCTCGCGCCCAAATCACAAAATGAGATACTTGACTATGGGAATATGGATCGATGGGAAGAAATAAATGTCCGCTACCCAGCTTGGAAGATTGTTCATAGAAAACTGGCCCTATGGATTGACGCCAAGAAATTCCTCCTCTCTCCCTTGTACAATGCGGACAAGATCTTCATCGATCGGCGATCGATCCCGCCCCTTACGGCCATGGCGGGTGGCATCATCCTCCCCGCTGAAATCCCACATGGGTGGCTCTATATCGAGCGCTGCACCCCGTGATAATGCATGTGGCCATGACTGATCATGGTCAGTCCGGAATGAGCCAACAACCTTATTCGCTCATCGTAAAGGACATCCTCGCTATTTTCCTCCGGGGCTCCGTGGACGCCACTTAGGCGCTTTTTCAAAGGAGCATTATCAACTCCGGAGGCCGATCCAAACAGGTCCGAAGGGGACGCCTTTATATAAAACCATTCAAGGCTGCCGGACGCTTTCTTCGGGTTCCGGATAGATATCCGTCCCGTGATGCGCTATAGTTCGCCCGCCCACTTGATATATCGATTCTCCCGAGAACGGGTACGAGGCGTAACAACCTCTTCCACAAGGTGAAATGAGCCTCGATGCCCAAAACAGCTCGCAAAGGGCCACGGCCCGCAATATGCGTAATGGAGGCAAAGCGAAGGTTGTGCAACCGAGGCCATAGAACTCTGTGAGCCCCGGAGAAACGGATGAATTGGAAACCGAGCCTCTTATCAAATAAGGGACAAGGCATACCCGCCTCCTTGGGAGGGACTGGGACGCCTCCTCTTGTTTTCCGCCCTTATAGGTGGCGAGTCCGCTCGAACCGAACCATGAAGGCCGGGGAAGAAATCCCTTGGTTTGAGCGCCACTAGCTCGGCTGTGCGGGACGGAGCATCTCTCCCAATCTCCGTGCCGAGGACTGGAGGGCGAGAGGAGGAGCCGCTGATCGTCCATGATGGAATGGATTGCCGATGCGCCTCGATGAAAGCTCACTAAGGGAAGATGGTGTGATTCGGATCTAGATCCTCGCTCTTATATAGACAGCTCATTTGGCGCTGCTACGGGGTAAATGTAAAATACCCTGCTTTTCGTGATTCTGCTCAACATGTGGAAGGTGGCCATTGTTGGGCGTGGAAGCCAAGGAGCGGGATATTCATGAGAAGACGAACACTATTCAAACAGGTACACAGGATTTGGAGAAGAACCCACCTTGCAATGCCGAAGACAATCTACGCGCCGGACTCGTTGTCATTGAAGCCTGGTTTGGGGGCTACTGAGGGAGTCCTGGATTAGGGGGTGTCCGGATAGCCGGACTATAGCCTTTGGCCGGACTCCTGGACTATGAAGATACAAGATTGAAGACTTCGTCTCGTGTCCGGATGGGACTTTACTTGGCGTGGAAGGCAAGCTTGGTGATACGAATATGTAGATCTCCTACCATTGTAACCGACTATGTGTAACCCTAACCCTATTCGGTGCCTATATAAACCAGAGGGTTTTAGTCCGTAGGACGGACAACAATAGCTTCTAGGGTTTAGCCTCTCTGATCTCGTGGTAGATCTACTCTTGTACTACCCATATCATCAATATTAATCAAGCAGAGTAGGGTTTTACCTCCATCGAGAGGGCCCGAACCTGTAAAACATCGTCCCTTGTCTCCTCGCTACCATCCACCTAGACGCACAGCTCGGGACCCCTCACTCGAGATCCGCCGGTTTTGACACCGATGAGGTTTCGGTTTGTCCATTCCCCATGTCGCGAGACATGGTCGAGCAAGGTGGGATTTGCCCTCCGGTCAGAGAGATATACTGGGCCCCTTGTGTGATCCGACCAGACAAGCATGGCTATGCGACAAGGATTATGAGATAATCCAGCTTTGTGGTCGGTATCACCGAACGAGAAAGAGGTCGGGCTAGCACAAGGATGACAGCCTCGCCTTGAGCCCGACAACATATATCGTGTGGCAAAGGGAATGTAGTGTGACACGTTGTAAGTGTTCGCTTAACCAGCTTCATAGTTCCGCTTGGTGGTCGGCACGCTTGCTAGAGGCCGCTACCAACCGCAGGTCGAAGGTGATCCCAATCGTGACCAAGCCGACTTGAACCTAAGGGGTCGCAGGTTTAAGGGAAGGAACCTACGAGGTCGGTTCAGGACACCGGTCGGATGTGATCCGAACTCGACTAGTAATGTGACCGAGTAGACTTTGGGCTTTAGGATCCGTGCGAGGCCCAAGTGTTGAGCCCGCGACGGATGCCTATATAAAGTGGAGGTGCTGCACACTCATGCGGTTGATCGCTTCGGCGCTGCGACTAGGGTTTGCATGTGTTGCGAATAGCCACCTCCACTCGCCGATCGTGTGATCGGACCTAGCAGTCCGCCGCACGGTGTTCCTCCTGCACGCGCGGATACCGTTAGAGGCGGTGCACTTGCGCCGTTCCGGCAAACTCGTGCGTGGGATCGGACGACCGACTGTTCGAGGGAGATCGAACAAGAGACGATCCACGTGGACGCGCTGCCCCAACTCTTCTTCCGCTGCATGGCACTGCGCGTCTAGTGGTAACGAACTGTGATCCATCTCCCGTAGCATGTTCCTGGATGTTCTGCGCGTATGAGTTTTTAATTTGCAGTCGACGCAGCCTACCGTAGAACCCAACACTCAAGACCCTCGCGAGGGGCCAAGCCTCGCGAGGTGAACGACACAAGACCTCCTCAGGAGCGGCCTCACCAGGTTGGCTCACGAGGGGCAGAGAGATCAAGGAAAGGCAAACCTCGCGAGGTTCTCGTGACGTAAGCCATGACGATCGCGACCAGGCGGGCGCCAGGCAGGTGCCAGCGTGCAGTGTCCTTGTTTCCTCTTTGGTGCTAAGGAGGCAAGCGCAGGCGCGGAGTACCGAGGCATCAAGCAAAGGTTTCCATACCAGTGCAACGAGACCAAGACCAGCAGGACAGCAAGACGGAGGTCACCATGGGGCCCAAGGCGGCGTCACCACCAGAGCCTTTCGCACGCGAAGACTGCTTTTGTCAGGATAAGCTGTACAAGTTGTCCCCTTTCAAATTGGCCATTGTTGGCTCCCTTCCCGCTCAATATTTGGGAAGAGGACCAGGGCCTATATAAATAGGACTAGCCACCACAGTAAGTGACAACTCGTCACAAACTCATTCAGTTCACCCTCACACCCATCAAGCACAAGAACACCTCGCCTCAGGAGGTTGTTCTTCCCCTCGTACTGTTCATCCTCAGCCCAAGAGGCAATCCACCACCACCACACCGGAGTAGGGTATTACACCACAACGGTGGCCCGAACCAGTATAAATCTTGTGTCCCTTGTGTTGCGAGTTCGTCGAGTTAGCCCTTGAGATCTTAGCGAAGCTAGGATGTGGATCGGTAGGGGGAGATCTTCGTGCACACCCCGGTGTTCGAACCTTGAGGTTTTTGCCGAAATACGTGATCCGACAGGCGCAGAGGGCCGAGCTGCATAAGATGTCCGGAGCGGCCATGAAGGATGTCATAGTTCGGCTATGGCCAGCCGAACCCATTTGGAGCAGCTATTTTCAGCCTGGTGCAGCGACTCGTCGATGCACTGCCCCGAATCGACACAATCAAGCGGTCAGTGTGCATAGAAGGTGCACGGAGGCCTTCGCCCGCGTCAAGATGCACTGGGTGAAGATGAAGGCCGCCGTTATTGAAGTTGAGGGCTTTCCCGGAGGCAATGACCACCGCACGCCGGAGCGCTACTTAGAGGACGTCCTAGAGGGTGCCCGCTTGATAGAGGGTCAATGCTCAAAGGACATTATGTTCGAATGAATGTACCTGAACTGCCCGGACAGTTTTATGATATATTAAAGCTTTGTGATATATTTGTACCATTGCCTGAAAGTTCTTTCCTCTTGTGCGGCCGTTTTTGTATTCCTGAGAGTTTTCCAGTCGTCAGCTTCAGCCCCCACGTAGATACTATGGGGGTGTTCGGAATAGCACATGATCACACTTGACCCAACGTCTTGGTCCGTAAAGGAGGTGTCAGTGCGGCGAACCAGGCAATCGGACTATGCGGCTTTACCACTCTCACTTAGCCATAGGAGTTTGACGATGGGGCTATAAGATAGCCCCTGGTATGTACGCGACTATCCGGATGCGGATGCGTTACGCACGTGACCGAAAAATAGTCCTTCGTGTAATACGGAAAAAATCAGTAAAGATATAATGAGTTGCCGAATGGTCGATCAGGGGACCCCGACTCATAAGTCGAGATCATCAATGCACGTGTCCAGGATCCCGTAGATCAATGCTCACCAAACACGTAAACTGAATAACAAGAGTCTTACATCCATACATACCGCTTTACACAAGTAGGACCATTATGGTCAAGTCTTGAGTATAACTTCGCAGCCGAAATCTTCATCGGTAACTTGGACCCATGCCATCCGCCTTAACCCTACGGACATTCCGACGGGAAGCGCCCTAGCTCGCATGTTCATCACCAAAGTATTCTTCATCATATCATGTTCTTTCATGCCCGGCCAATAAAATAACCAAGGCAAGCCAATGAGTACTTTGAATGTACTGCAAGCAACCCAAGAGTGATAATGTATAATTATGCAAGATTCTATCGCTAAATTGGCAGTTTTGCGGAAAGCTAGTTTTTCTCATGCAAGTATGATCAACATTTATCAAGGATATGAATGCGTCTACAACAAGTATCAGGAGGTTACATACATTAACATCGAGAGAGCATTATGAACAACTCATGTTCAGGCTCATCGTGACTTCCTCACGAATCACGTCAACAGATTTACCACACCGTGTTGTTTTCCAGAAACATATGGACGTAGTCTAAGCAGCACCACCCAACTGTCCTTGACCGTGGACACGACTATTCGAATAGTTTTACACTCTGCAGAGGTTGCACACTTTACCCACAAGATTCGTGGAACTTCCGTGTCATCCACGACCATGTACTCACGCATCTGGGTAAGCACCGATCACTATCTTTCCTAGACGACACTAACATGGAGTCCACTCGATTGGTAGTAACCCCGTGCCTAACATTTCACATCATGAAGTTGTGGAGCCTCGCCCCATATTTATCACATACCACAAGCACGGGTACCAACGTGTGTCTGTGCCCCGTGAAAACAGTCATGGCCGCCTCTACCCGCACGACCCCGCCCCGAGAGAGCGCACTAACAACTCTCCCTTCACTAGCAATGCGGGCTCCAAGCTAGTATCGGCCTAGGTAATCAATAATGCCCTTTCCCATATAAGGGTAGAGTGGTTGCGCATGTAAGGTTGGGCCAATCGACAAATCTTAAATCTAATCCGCTCTCAGAACAACACTTTTATCAAACCTCGGTACACTATTTCTCCACCAAGTAGTGACCTAGTTCATCATCATCTCCTGTGGGCATCAGTGGCACCCATCGGGCTGTTTGCAAGTATGTCAAACCACACTTGTTTCTTTCCATGCATGACCCTGACCCACTTTGCGTAGCCATCTACTATAGCATATTTCTACAACCCACCAACACAACTCTAGCAAGGGTAGAGTCACGAACAATGCAAGTATCAATGGAGTATGCAACGGAGGCAAGCCTAGCAAGGTTGCCATTCAAGGTATATCATGCGCTCAGTGAAGCAACGAAAAAGCTATTATGATGTAAAATGGTTCATCATGGTCAAAGGGCTGCTTGCCTGGTTCATCAAAGTCTTCAAGTCTTCTGGTCCATCTCTGAGTACTCCGTCTACTTGTCAACTAACGTCGGAAACAATCACAATAAGCAACACAACAAGGCAAAAATAAAAGTGCTCTAAAAATTATGAAGTTTACTTTTCTAGGACATCCCTGGTTATATGAAAAATAACCAGAGTGGTTTCATTGGGACTGGACTAGTGGATATTTCTGATCATTTCAATATGTTGGAATCAATGGGTTTATGGACTTGCAAGAAGTGTACATAAACATATTTTTGAAAAATGAGCAAAGGCACCCATTTAACAAACCATGATTTTAGAAGCATCTAGGAGTTGGTTTCACTGGATTTGGAGTTCAAATGAATTTCCTATGAATTTGCAAAGTTGACAAATATGAAGAAATGGCTCATTATATTGTGTTGCACAGAAAGTATCAAGAAAAATGTTCATAAACTAAGTTATGAACTTAGAAGCATCTAGGAATTCGAATCATGGCATTTGGATCAATTTTGAGCTCTCTATGATTTCCTAAAGTTTATGACAGAGATGGAAAAATGGTATTTTGATAATTATTTGTGAAAGAAATATTTATGGAAAAATGTGCAACTAGCACCATGAGATAGAGCATGAATTTAAAAACTAATGGAAATTTGAATCATCAAGTTTGGAGTTAATTTGAATTATTTATGGATTTTTGAAGTTGACTGGAAAAAGAAAAAGGAAATAAGGCTTTAACCTTATCCTGCGTATGGGACGTCTTCGCAGCAGGGAGGCGGGCCAAGGAGAAGCCGCCTCCACTTATGCGCGGGCCCGACTGCCAGGTCACTTACAGGAGGGCCCTGCCTGTCAGGTTCGTCCTCAACCTCCCACTCGAACAGAGCAGAGGCAAGGGCGGTGTGGACGGTGTCTTGTCGGGCGCCATGTGCCACCGCATCGGTGAGCTGGCCACCGACGTGCTGGGGGATCCGCCGCTGCCCAACCGTGTATGCCACGGCCGCCAGGCATCGGGTTGAGAAGGGCATCGGCCGCGGCAGACGAGGTTGACGGTGACGATGGAGCTCGACGGCACGACCACGGGGAGGAGACGAAGAAGCACGAGAGGGGCTCGAGGTGATGGTGAAGGTGCTCTGGTGCGGTCTAGAGGGGAGGAGGAGGAGAGGTGGGTGCGAATTTAGGCGGAGGCTGACGGCAAGGCCCCGGTCATGGTGGTGGATGGAGGACTCGGGGAGAGGTGTGGGCTGGTCCAGGGGTGCACGGGAGGGAGAGAGAGCCAAAGGAGTAGGGAGAGGGCTCGGGCGTGGCCTTAAATAGCCGACCCGTGGCTCACCATGGACGCGGCGCACGGGTGGCCGCGGCAACGGCTCGGGAGGCCAGGAGGGAGGGAGAGGGGCTGTCTACAGCGTTCGTGGGAGTCGAGTAGGGTGCCAGGAAGAGAGAGAGGGAGCGGGGCGAGGCTCTGGTGCTCGCGTGTGCGAGGCCATGCATTGGTCGAGCCGGGCGGCTCTGGGCACGCGCCGCAGGAGGTGAGAGAGAGGGAGAGACGAGGGGGCCTGCACGGTGGCGTGTTGCGGACGTCGAGGCACCTCGAGTGGCACGAGGGGGAGGCTCGAGGTGGTCGGGGGACACGGCGTCAACGGTCGGGAGCACGCTGACGTGCTCAAGAGCGCGCAAATGTCCAGCATCCGCGGCTTTTCCGCGCGCACTCGCGCGTCCACTTGTGTCTAGTGGCTGCAGGAAGAATAAACAAGGGGGCAGGAGGCCTTGGATGCTCTGGGACCTGGCAGGAGTTAGAGAGAGGTGAGAAAAGGGGAGAAATGCAGCTGTCCAGAGAGGGAAAAAGAGCTTTTCACCCCCATAATCATGGCTCCTCGGGCAGGGAAAGATGCAGGGGTTAGAGGAGGACCAGATGATGCTGTGGGAGAAAGCTTAGCTCATGGAGATTAGTGGAAATGGCCAAAACATGCATTTTAAATTTCTGCCAGAAGGTGTTTGATGGTGGTTTGGGCAAGCAAATGGATTCCAAATGATGGGAAGATTAACAGGATCAAGTGTCATATATAAATGGGGTTGATTACCAAGTTGGAGCTCATTTGGAGGAAGTTGACAATGCAACTTTGGTAAACCCTAGAAATTAGCAGAAATGGCTTCACCTAGATTTAGTCATGCAAATCAATTCTCCTTGATGCACCACTTGGTGTAGTGTCATAATTTAAGGTTCTGAACATGTCCACAAAAGTTGGGGTCAAAATGAGAAAGTTGCCAATGTAGAGTTGTTCAAATTTGGTTCTGGACAGGAAGGGTTTTGGGGCTCTTTGATCAAGTTAACTTGTTCTCCAACTTGTGCCACTTGATCTAGACGCATTATTACACCATTTGAGCATGTGCGCCAAGTGTGAAAGCATTTGGACATATTTGACAGTGCAAAGTTGTTCAAACTTGAAAAAGGACAGAAGTGGTTTTGAGAGGGTTTCATGGGGTTATACTGTTCTCCATGACATGAGACTTGGCAAGATCATCAAACATGTCATATGTGACATGCTAGAATTTTCTTGGAATTTTTGGGGAATATTTCTTTTGTAAATATTTCAAAGGCTTGAAATATCTAGAAAGGGTTTTGAGGGATTTCACCAATATTTTGAACATGACCATGTGTTGAAACTCTTATATATGGAAAATATATGTCCATTGAGTCTCCCTAATTTTTCCCAAATATTTTTAAAGCTTTAAAATAATTTTAACCTATTAAAGACCATTTCTGGCCTTAAGAAAAAGCCTTTAAATAAAATAGGAAAATAACTTCTAAAATTATATTTTTATGGTTTCTTGGTATCCTATATTTAATAGGAGTCAAATATATTTTTGGAAAGATTTTTACTGCCCTTAATTAAGTACTTGTAGTGCAAACCTCAATTCAGGGGTTTTTGGAAAACAAATTTTCAAAAATACTATTTGGCCAAATTATTTTTGTAAGAAATTATTTTTATGTCCTATACACATGGCATGATCACTGGTTCAAGAGTTTGGAGCAAGGAGATGAAGTATAGGAGTTGGAGGATTTATTTGATTTTTAGAGCACTTGCAAACAACAGACAAAATACAATCAAGGCAAGGTCCAAAACACTCAAAAGTTTTTGTCAAACCAAATTTTATCATGATTTATTAGCTTAAGTGATGTGGCATGAAAATAGGGTGTGACACTGACCATCTCTCGCCGCATCATGACAGACAGTTTTCGGCTTTCTCTACTAAGGTGCTTGACCGGACGAACCAGAAACACAATCGCAGTAGTTCTCCGTTTACTACCATAGTCGAACAAACGGAACGTAAGGTAGCAAGCACAGGAGCCGGGCAACCCAACTATTGACCAAAGACATGATTCGGAGACGATGCATATAATGCCAACTTCGGGACGCCGAAGTGTGCTATAAAGCTATTCTAGCTTTTGTTTGGCAACACATATGTGGCCACATAGAGCCCCTGGCAATTTTTGCCGAGGTGGGTGAGTGAAACGACTGAGGAGACGGAATACAGTTTATGAATAAGGTCGATACTGAATAAAAATTGTCTTCACGAGAATCTGATTGATACGTCAAAACGTGATCTTATGAAGGGCGCCATAATCACCAAGGCCATTTTACATGTCGGGGGTCTAAGAATAAGGGGAAAAGCTCTATACAGGTCCTTGAATAAAGTTGTGGTCTACAAAATCCTTTGGACCTCCTGCCGCACGCCTGCGCCGCTTTCGCCTTGGAGAGAGAGATTCTTTGAGACGAATGGTCTTCGGCTATTTGTACGAAACCCGGCTTGAAGAGAGTCCTTGTAAGTCCATAGGATGAATAGGTTTTAATGCACCTGAGGTAAAAGAGAAAAAAATGATTGAAGAAGGAAAAAAAAGGAAGGCCATATAGGGTCGAACCGTACTATAGGCTTATCCGTATTGTGCCTCCGCTGATGCCCAAGGTATTTTGAGTGCATAATTATGCACGCGCGGTACGCATTGCGCGGATGTGTGCGGCGATCGATGGAGGCGAAACTGCTAGTCTAGCTCTGGAATTACCGAGCTGTCAGCATGCGGAACTAACCGAGCTTGTTTAACAAAGTCCGGCGCTTGATGGCCGGTGAGGTGTGCCACTTGATAAGGCCGCTCTGTACTTTGGCCGCGAGGGCCGCGGTATGCTCCTCCGTACGGAGGGAGCATTACGTGTTTCCATTGACTGTTATGACGCCACGTGGGCCAGTCATCTTGAGCTTTAGATAAGCATAGTGTGGGACCGCATTGAAACGGGCAAAAGTAGTTTGTCTGAGCAGTGCGTGATAGCCACTGCGGAAGGGGACGATATCAAAGATCAAGTCTTCGCTTCGGAAGTTGTCTGGCGAACCGAAGACGACTTCCAATGTTATTGAGCCCGTGCAGCGGGCCTCTACACCAAGTGGGCTTGATTCTTGATGGATCAATGCCCATTTTGCAGACAGTGTCCTAATAAAGCAGGTTGAGACTGCTGCCGTCCTCCATAAGGACTCGCGTAAGGTGGAATCCGTTGATGATTGCATCGAGGACCAGAGCTGTCGAACCTCCATGACTGATACTGGTTGGGTGATCCTTTCGATCGAAGGTGATCGGACAAGCCGACCATGGGTTGAATTTTGGGGCGATTAACTCTATGGCGTAGATGTCCCGTAATGCGCGCTTGCGCTCCCGCTTAGGGATATGTGTGACATATATCATATTCACTATTTTTACCTCGGGGATTTCTTCTATCCCCCTGTGTTCGGTTGACGAGGCTCTTCGTCGCCATCCTCGCTGGGCGGCCCTTTCCCCTTGTGTTCGGCGTTGAGCTTGCCGGCCTGTTTAAAGACCCAATAGTTTCTGTTGGTATGATTGGCAGGCTTATCGGGGGTGTCGTGAATCTGGCAAGGCCGATCGAGTATTATGTCCAAACTAGATGGACCAACTCTGTTTCCTTTGAATGCCTTCTTCTGTTGACCGGATTTAGAGCCTCTGAATCCGGCATTTACCGCCATGTCTTTGGTACTTTCATTGTTGATTCGACGCTTGTGCTTGTTGCGTCGTGGCTTGTCGTTGTCGTCCCTGGCTTCGGAGGTGCCGGGGTCGCTGGTGCTATTGCTTCTACGGGCTAGCCAGCTGTCTTCTCCCGCGCAAAAGCGGGTCATGAGTGCGGTAAGGGCTGCCATGGACTTCAGCTTTTCTTGGACGAGGTGTCTGGCGAGCCATTCATCGCGGATGCTGTGTTTAAAGACTGCAAGGGCTTCGGCGTCCGGACAATCTACAATTTGGTTCTTTTTAATTAAGAACCTGGTCCAGAGTTTCCGGGCTGACTCTCCGGGTTGTTGGACTATGTGACTGAGGTCATCGGCGTCTGGGGTGCGTACATAGGTACCTTGGAAGTTGTCTCTAAAGGCATCTTCCAAATCTTCCCACCTGCCAATAGAGTTTTCTGGGAGGCTGTTTAACCAGTGTCATGCTGGTCCCTTAAGTTTTAGGGGGAGATATTTGATGGCATGTAGATAGTCGTCATGAGCCATGTGCATGTGGAGAAGGAAATCTTCAATCCAGACTGCGGGATCCGTCGTACCATCGTATGATTCGATGTTCACGGGTTTAAACCCTTCTGGGAACTGGTGCTCCATTACCTCATTGGTGAAACATAGGGGGTGTGAGGCGCGTCTGTATCGGGCCACATCACGACGCAATTCGAATGAAGTCTGTGTGCGGTTTTCAGCCCAGGTGAGGTTATGCTTGTTGCGCCAGGCCTGATAGCCGTCTTCTCACGCTGGGGTACGCCCCCGTGATCCGTAGATTGATCTGGTCTGACCGGATCTATTTTCCTGGTTCTGTCGTAGGTCATAGGTGTATCCTGGAGCCGCTGTTTCTCGGCCTCTACGGTGAGGTGGTGCGGGCTGGTGTTCGGCTTGAGTTGTCGCTCTGTCCCGGCCACGTGGTGATCGGTGAGGTCTGTCAGCATCACGCGTTGGCGGTATGGGCTCCAGGGCCTCATCTTCGAATTGGGGTAGCAGCTTGCGCTTTGGGTAACTCTTAGCTGGGTGTTCGAGGCCGTATTCCTCGGTTGCCAGGACATTAGTCCATCTATCATTGAGTAAATCCTGGTCAGCTTGAAGATGTCGCTGCTTCTTTTTCAGCCTTCTTGCAGTGGGGATTAGCCAACGCTTAAAGCGCTCTTGTTCGAGGGGTTCCTCCGGCATGATGAAATCTTCGTCGCTGAGGCTCACATCCTCTTCGGATATCGGTAGGTAGTTACTGTCCTCCGAGCCCTCGTTCCCGACAGGATCATCGGGGTTAACTTGCCCATCCTCCCAATCATCCTGTTCGGATGTTGGCTCGACAGGGGCTTCGAGGTCTTTGGCGTTCTCTGGAGTATTATCGTCTTCGGTGTCAGTATTGCTGTCTTTGTCGCGACCCGATTTTGAGCGGCACCGCTGACGTCGACGCTTCGGGGGTGCTTCAGCAGGCTTGTCTTCAACCCGATCCTTCTCGCCATCACCGTCATCCTCCTTGGGTGTGTCTACCATGTACACATCATATGTGGAAGTGGCCGTCCAGCGGCTGGTGAATAGTGAGTTTTGGTTTTGTTCATCTTCGGCATCGTCGTCCATACCGTCGATGTCTTCGGAGGCATAGTCGAGCGTGTCGGTTAAATCCTCGATGGTGGCTATGAAGTGGGTGGTGGGTGGGACGTAAAATTCCCCGCTCTCAGCCCCTAGCATGGGTTGGGCGTAGTTCGCCAGTGATTCATCTGCAATGGCGAGGGATCGCATTAGGTCCAGGGCCTTGCTTAAAGGCGAGGGTTGGATGGGGGGACAAGAGCTTTTGGCGCTGAGTGAGGAAAAGGCCTCTGGGTCGCGCCCTCTTGGCGCAGACCTCGAGAGTCCATAGTTAGGATCTGTGGACGAGTTCGGCCCTTTAGTGACGAGGGGAGTCCGGCTAGGATCCAGGCCTGTCGATGACACAGTCCTATCTGGATCTGCGGTAGCGAGCTCCGTAATTGTAAGGAGTCCGGTGGGTTCCACACTCCCATCTTTGGACCTAGTAGTTTGCTCCGGACCTAAGGCCAGAGCGGCGGTCGGCGTCGTGAACCCCTCAAAGATCAAGTCTCCTCGGATATCAGCGACGTAGTTCAGATTTCCAAAACTGATTTGATGACCAGGGGCGTAGCTGTCGATCTGCTCCAGGTGGCCAATCGAGTTGGCCCGCAGTGTAAAGCCACCGAATACGAAAATTTGGCCAGGGAGAAAAGTCTCCTTCACGGCGGCATTGTTGTAGATGATCAATGGAGCAATTGAGCCTTCTGACGACGGCACAGTGCAACTCTCAATGAAAGCACCAATGTCGGTGTCAAAACCGGCAGATCTCGGGTAGGGGGTCCCGAACTTTGCGTCTGAGGATCAAAGGTAATAGGAGACGGGGACATGATGTTTACCCATGTCCGGGCCCTCTTAATGGAGGTAATACCCTACTTCCTACTTGATTAACTTTGATGAGTATAGGGGTTACAAGAGTTGATCTACCTCGAGGTCGTAATGGCTAAACCCTAGATGTCTAGCCTGTATGATTATGATTTCCTCTAAGGACTAAACCCTCCAGTTTATATAGACACCGGAGGGGCCTAGGGTTGTACAAAGTCGGTTTACAGAGAAAGGGATCTTCATATCCGAACGCCAAGCTTGCCATCCACGCAAAGGAGAGTCCCACCCGGACACGGGGAAAAGCCTTCTATCTTGTATCTTCACGGCCCACCAGTCCGGCCCACGTCACATAGCCCGGACGCCCGGGGACCCCCTAATCCAGGACTCCCTCAGCTGCGGCCACATTTCAGAATGAGATGACATCCACATGTGAGACTCATGGCACAACAGCTCCAGTTGCTGGTGGTCCCGAGGATGCTACGGCGACCGTTGCGCGAGCTGGTCTGTAATACGGCAACCGGACCGCCTCTTTGCTCTATAAATACCCCAATATTCCAGAAACCCTAGGGGAGTCGACGAAATATTCATCTAGCCGCCTGATACGTCTCCAACGTATCTACAATTTTTTATTGTTCCATGCTATTATATTATCCATCTTGGATGTTTTATATGCATTTATATGTTGTTTTATATGATTTTTAGGACTAACCTATTAACCTAGAGCCTAGTGCCAGTTTTCCCCCCTTGTTTTTGAGTTCTACAGAAAAGGAATACCAAACGGAGTCCAATTGACGTGGCAATTTTTGATGATTTTTTATGGACCAAAAGAAGCCCCCAGAGTAAACGAGTTGGGCCATAAGAGTTCCAAGCCATCCACGAGGGTGGAGGGCGCGGCCTACCCCCTGGGTGCGCCCCCTATCTCGTGGATGACTCGAAGACCCCCCTGACGTGAGAACGATGCAAAAATTCCTATAAATACATAAACCCCCAGAAAGAAACCTAGATCGGGAGTTCCGCCGCCGCAAGCCTCTGTAGCCACCAAAAACCAATTGGGACCCTGTTCCGGCACCCTGCCGGAGGGGGGATCCATCACTGGTGGCTATCTTCATCATCCCAGCGCTCTCCATGACGAGGAGGGAGTAGTTCACCCTCGGGGCTGAGGGTATGTACCAGTAGCTATGTGTTTGATCTCTCTCTCGTGTTCTTGATATAGCACGATCTTGATGTACCTCGAGCTTTGCTATTATAGTTGGATCTTATGATGTTTCTCCCCCTCTACTCTCTTGTAATGGATTGAGTTTTCCCTTCGAAGTTATCTTATCGGATTGAGTCTTTAAGGATTTGAGAACACTTGATGTATGTCTTGCGTGGGATACCTGTGGTGACAATGGGGTATTCTATTGATTCACTTGATGTATGTTTTGGTGATCAACTTGCGGGTTCCGTGACCTTGGGAATCTATGCATAGGAGTTGCCACACGTTTTCATCTTGACTCTCTGGTAGAAACTTTGGGCCACTCTTTGAAGTTCTTTGTGTTAGTTGAATAGATGAATCTAAGATTGTGTGATGCATATCGTATAATCATACCCACGGATACTTGAGGTGACATTGGAGTATCGAGGTGACATTAGGGTTTTGGTTGATATGTGTCTTAAGGTGTTATTTTACTACGAACTCTAGGGCTGTTTGTGTCACTTATAGGAATAGCCCAATGGATTGATCGGAAAGAATAAATTTGAGGTGGTTTCGTACCCTACAATAATCTCTTTGTTTGTTCTCCTCTATTAGTGACTTTGGAGTGACTCTTTGTTGCATGTTGAGGGATTGTTATATGATCTAATTATGTTATCTTTGTTGAGAGAACTTGCACTAGTGAAAGTATGAACCCTAGGCCTTGTTTCGAAGCATTGCAACACCGTTTTTTCTCACTTTTGCTACTTGATACCTTGCTGTTTTTATAATTTCAGATTACAAAAACCCATATCTACCATCCATATTACGCTTGTATCACCATCTCTTCGCTGAACTAGTGCACCTATACAATTTACCATTGTATTGGGTGTCTTGGGGACACAAGAGACTCTTTGTTATTTGGTTGCAGGGTTGTTTGAGAGAGACCATCTTCATCCTATGCCTCCCACGGATTGATAAACCTTAGGTCATCCACTTGAGGGAAATTTGCTACTGTCCTACAAACCTCTGCACTTGGAGGCCCAACAATGCCTACAAGAAGAAGGTTGAGTAGTAGACATCAAGCTCTTTTTTGGCGCCGTTGCTGGGGAGGTTAGTGCTTGAAGGTATATCTTTAGATCTTGCAATTGAATATTTTAGTTTCTTGTTTTATCACTAGTCTAGTCTATAAAAGAAAACTACAAAAAATGGAATTGAGGTTGCCTCATATGCTTCATCTTTTTAATGTCTTTCGTGAAAATGATGGAAAGGAAAATTGTGCCCAAGTGCTAGAAGAAGAATGCTTTAAAACGTTTGGCACTAAGTCTTTGAATGATGAGCATGATTGCAATGTTATTAATATGAATTCCTTGAATATCCATGATGCTAATGATATGCAAAGCCACAAGCTTGGGGATGCTATGTTTGATGACGATGATATTTTTAGTCCCCCAAGTTTTGATGAGAAAATATATTATGATGATAGCATGCCTCCTATTTATGATGATTATATTTATGAAAGTGGATTTGGAGAGGTCATGACTTTATTTAGTGATGAATCCACTATTTCAGAAGAGGTTCCAATTGATTATGAGAACAAAGTTGATATCTATGATGATTATTGTGATGACTTGTATGCTATTAAGAGTAATGATAACCATGAAACTTGTCATCATGATTTTAGTTTTCAATTGGATTATGCCTCACATGATAATTATTTTGGTGAGTTTGCTCCCACTATTATTCATGAGAAGAAATTCGGTATGTGGAGAGTAATAAAATTTCTATGCTTGTAGATCATGAAAAGAATGCTTTATGTGATAGTTATATTGTTGAATTCATTCATGATGCTACTGAAATTTATTATGAGGGAGGAATATATGCTTGTAGGAATTGCAATAATATCAAGTTTCCTCTCTATGTGTTGAAAATCTTGAAGATTTGCTTGTTTTACCTTCCTATGCTAGTTGTTTCTTGTTCCCATAAGTTGTTTTCTCACAAAATCCCTATGCATAGGAAGTGGGTTATATTTAAATGTGCTAGTCATATTCTTTATGATGCTCTCTTTATGTTTCAATTCTTATCTTTTATGTGAGGATCATTGAAATCATCATGCCTAGCTAGGGGCGTTAAACGTAAGCGCTTGTTGGGAGACAACCCAATATTTAACTTTGCTGTTTTTGTGTGTCCACATGATTAAGCTACTGTAGTAATCATGTTTTATAGCTTTTGTTTCAATAAAGTGTCAAGTAGAACCTTTGGGAAGACTTGGGTGAAAGTTAATGTGATCTTGCTGTAAAAACAGAAACTTTGCGCTCATGAGACTAGCTGTCGTTTTTTACAAAAGAGTGATTTTGAGTTGATTATTTTTGCATAAGATTAATAGAAAAATTCCTCAGGTCAACCAATTTATTTCAGAATTTTTGTAGTTACATAAGTATTCGATAGTTACAGATTACTACAGACTGTTCTGTTTTTGACGGCGGTGTTGTTTGCTTGTTTTGATGAATCTATGAGTAGTATCGGAGGGTATGAACCATAGAGAAGTTGGAATACAATAGATATTACACCAATACAAATAAAGAATGAGTTCATAACAGTACCTAAGTGGTGATTTATTTTCTTCTACTAACGGAGCTTACGAGTTTTCTGTTCAGTTTTGTGTTGTGAAGTTTTCAAGTTTTGGGTAAAGATTCGATGGACTATGGAATAAGGAGTGGCAAGAGACTAAGCTTGGGGATGACCAAGGAACCCCAAGGTAATATTTAAGGAAAACCAAGAGCCTAAGCTTGGGGATGCCCCGGATGGCATCCCCTCTTTCATCTTCGTCTATTGGTAACTTTACTTGGAGCTATATTTTTATTCACCACATGAAATGTGTTTTGCTTGGAGCGTCAATTTATTTTATTTTGTTTTGATTGCTGTTTGAATAATATCCCAAGATCTTAAATTCTTAAATGTTAGAGAGTCTTCACATAGTTGCACAATTATTCGACTACTCATTGATCTTCACTTATATCTTTTGGAGTAGTTTGTCATTTGCTCTAGTGCTTCACTTATATCTCTTTAGAGCACGGCAGTGGTTTTATTTTGAAGAAATAGATGAACTCTCATGCTTCACTTATATTATTTTGACAGTCTTTAGAACATCATGGTAATTTTCTTTGGTTATGAATTTAGTCCTAATATGATAGGCATCCAAGAGGGATATAATAAAAACTTTCATATAAAGTGCATTGAATACTATGAGAAGTTTGATTCTTTATGATTGTTTTGAGATATGACGATGGTGATATTAGAGTCATGCTAGTAGACTAGTTGTGAATTTGAGAGATACTTGTGTTAAAGTTTGTGATTCCCGTAGCATGCACGTATGGTGAACCATTATGTGGTGAAGTTGGAGCCTGATTTATTTATTGATTGTCTTCCTTATGAGTGGTGGTCGCGGACAGATGATGGTCTTTTCCTACCAATCTATCCCCCTAGGAGCATGCGCGTAGTACTTCGTTTTGATAACTAATAGATTTTTGCAATAAGTATATGAGTTACGCACTCTCACCCTTCCACCATTGCTAGGCTATCTAGTACCGTGCAACTCTCACCGGTACCATACACCCACCATATACCTTCCTCAAAACAGCCACCATACCTGCCTATTATGGCATTTCCATAGCCATTCCTAGATATATTGCCATGCAACTTTCCACCGTTCTGTTTATTATGACACGCTCCATCATTGTCATATTGCTTTGCATGATCATGTAGTTGACATCATATTTGTGGCAAAGCCACCGTTCATAATTCTTCCATACATGTCACTCTTGATTCATTGCACATCCCGGTACACCGCCGGAGGCATTCATATAGAGTCATATTTTGTTATAAGTATCGAGTTGTAATTCTTGAGTTGTAAGTAAATAAAAGTGTGATGGTCATCATTATTAGAGCATTGTCCCATGTGAGGAAAGGATGATGGAGACTATGATTCCCCCACAAGTCGGGCTGAGACTCCGGACGAAAAATAAAAAAAGAGAAAAAAGAGGCCATAAAAAAAGGAGAAGGCCCAAAAAAACAAAAAAAAAGAGAGAGAAAAAGAGAGAAGGGGCAATGCTACTATCCTTTTACCACACTTGTGCTTCAAAGTAGCACCATGATCTTCATGATAGAGAGTCTCCTATGTTGTCACGTTCATATACTAGTGGGAATCTTTCATTATAGAACTTGGCTTGTATATTCCAATGATGGGCTTCCTCAACATGCCCTAGGTCTTCGTGAGCAAGCGAGTTGGATGCACACCCACTTAGTTTCTTTTTGAGCTTTCATACACTTATAGCTCTAGTGCATCTGTTGCATGGCAATCCCTACTCACTCACATTGATATCTATTGATGGGCATGTCCATAGCTCATTGATACGCCTAGTTGATGTGAGACTGTCTTCTCCTTTTTGTCTTCTCCACAACCACCATTTTATTCCACCTATAGTGCTATGTCCATGGCTCATGCTCATGTATTGCGCGAAGATTGAAAAAGTTTGAGAACATCAAAAGTATGAAACAATTGCTTGGCTTGTCATCGGGGTTGTGCATGATTTAAATATTTTGTGGGATGAAGATAGAGCATAGCCAGACTATATGATTTTGTAGGGATAGCTTGCTTTGGCCATGTTATTTTGAGAAGACATGATTGCTTTGTTAGTATGATTGAAGTATTATTGTTTTCATGTCAATATTAAACTTTTCTTTTGAATCTTATGAATCTGAATATTCTTTCCACAATAAAGAAGATTACATTAATAAATATGTTAGGTAGCATTCCACATCAAAAATTCTGTTTTTATCATTTACCTACTCGAGGACGAGCAGGAATTAAGCTTGGAGATGCTTGATACGTCTCCAACGTATCTATAATTTTTTATTGTTCCATGCTATTATATTATCCATCTTGGATGTTTTATATGCATTTATATGCTATTTTATATGATTTTTGGTACTAACCTATTAACCTAGAGCCCAGTGCTAATTTCTGTTTTTTCCTTGTTTTTGAGTTTTACAGAAAAGGAATACCAAACGGAGTCCAATTGACGTGCCAATTTTTGATGATTTTTTATGGACCAAAAGAAGCCCCCGGAGTAAACGAGTTCGGCCAGAAGAGTCCCGAGTCATCCACGAGGGTGGAGGGCGCGCCCTACCCCCTGGGCGCACCCCCCTATCTCGTGGATGACTCGGAGACCCCCATGACGTGAGACCGACGCAAAAAATTCCTATAAATACAGAAACCCCCAGAAAGAAACCTAGATCAGGAGTTCCGCCGCCGCAAGCCTCTGTAGCCACCAAAAACCAATCGGCACCCTGCCGGAGGGGGATCCATCACCAGTGGCCGTCTTCATCATCCCGGCGCTCTCCATGACGAGGAGGGAGTAGTTCACCCTCGGGGCTGAGGGAATGTACTAGTAGCTATGTGTTTGATCTCTGTCTTGTGTTCCTGATATGGCACGATCTTGATGTATCGTGAGCTTTGCTATTATAGTTGGATCTTATGATGTTTCTCCCCCTCTACTCTCTTGTAATGGATTGAGTTTTCCCTTTGAAGTTATCTTATCGGATTGAGTCTTTAAGGATTTGAGAACACTTGATATATGTCTTGCATGGGATACCCGTGGTGACAATGGGGTATTCTATTGATTCACTTGATGTATGTTTTGGTGATCAACTTGCGGGTTCCGTGACCTTGGGAATCTATGCATAGGGGTTGGCACACGTTTTCGTCTTGACTCTCTGGTAGAAACTTTTGGGCACTCTTTGAAGTTCTTTGTGTTGGTTGAATAGATGAATCTGAGATTGTGTGATCCATATCGTATAATCATACCCACGGATACGTGAGGTGACATTGGAGTATCTAGGTGACATTAGGGTTTTGGTTGATATGTGTCTTAAGGTGTTAATTTACTATGAACTCTAGGGCTGTTTGTGACACTTATAGGAATAGCCCAACGGATTGATCGGAAATAATAACTTTGAGGTGGTTTCGTACCCTACAATAATCTCTTTGTTTGTTCTCCGCTATTAGTGACTTTGCGGTGACTCTTTGTTGCATGTTGAGGGATTGTTATATGATCTAATTATATGTTATCTTTGTTGAGAGAACTTGCACTAGTGAAAGTATGAACCCTAGGCCTTGTTTCAAAGCATTGCAATACCGTTTTCGCTCACTTTTGCTACTTGCTACCTTGCTGTTTTTATAATTTCAAATTACAAAAACCCATATCTACCATCCATATTACGCTTGCATCACCATCTCTTCGCCGAACTAGTGCACCTATACAATTTACCATTGTATTGGGTGTGTTGGGGACACAAGAGACTCTTTGTTATTTGGTTACAGGGTTGTTTGAGAGAGACCATCTTCATCCTATGCCTCCCACGGATTGATAAACCTTAGGTCATCCACTTGAGAGAAATTTGCTATTGTCCTACAAACCTCTGCACTTGGAGGCCCAACAACGTCTACAAGAAGAAGGTTGCGTAGTAGACATCACCGCTGCAGAGTCCAGAACCACCAGATCGAATCTAGACACCGTCACGAAGGGGTTCACCACTTCCATTGGCACCTCTCCGATGATGCGTGAGTAGTTCTTTGTAGACCTTTGGGTCCGTAGTTAGTAGCTAGATGGCTTCCTCTCTCTCGCTGGATTCTCAATACAATGGTCTCTTGGAGATCCATATGGTGTAACTCTCTTTGCGATGTGTTTGTTGGGATCTGATGAACTTCGAGTTTATGATCAGTTATATGTTTTTATATCCATGAAAGTTATTTGAGTTTCTTTGATCTCTTATATGCATGATCTCTTATAGCCTCGTATTTCTTCTCCGATATTTGGGTTTTGTTTGGCCAACTTGATCTATTTATCTTGCAATGGGAAGAGGTGCCCGGTAGTGGGTTCGATCTTACTTGCTTGATCCCAAAGGATGTAAAGGGAACCGACACGTATGTATCGTTGCTACTAAGGATAAAAAGACGAGATCTATATCTACCGCCATATAGATAAATGGATCTTGTCTACATCATGTCATCTTCCTTAATGCATTACTCCGTTTTTCCATGAACTTAATACACTAGATGCATGCTGGATAGAGGTCGATGTGTGGAGTAATAGTAGTAGATGCAGGCAGTAGTCGGTCTACTAATCTTGGACGTGATGCCTATGTATTGATCATTGCCTGGATATTGTCATAATTATTTGAAGTTCTATCAATTGCCCAACAGTAATTTGTTTACCCACCGTTTGCTATTTTTCTCGAGAGAAGCCACTAGTGAAACCTACGGCCCCCGGGTCTTCTTCCTCATATATTTGCCTTGCGATCTACTTTTACTTTGCATTTTTATTCAGATATATTAAACCAAAAAATACAAAAATACCTTGCTGCACCTTTATTTATTTGCGATCTATTATTTCAACCTATTCCAATTTTTCTCCCGTCAACTTGCCAATTTATGGCGCCGTACCCCGGTAGGGATTGACAACTCCTTTAACACGTCGGGTTGCGAGGTGTTGTTATTTGTGTGCAGGTGCTGCTTACGTTGTGTTTGCTTGGTTCTCCTACTGGTTCGATACCTTGGTTTCATAACTGAGGGAAATACCTACCGTTGTTGTGCTACATCATCCTCTCCTCTTGGGGGAAATACCGACGTAGTAACAGAAGACATCAGTCTGCCACCTAGGCGGCGTAGCCCCTGCAAGCATCCTGCACATATATCCAATGCACCAGATGTAGCTAAGAGTAGCAGAGATGACTCCGGTTATGTGCCTGCTTCCACACTGTTCCCACCTCCTGCCAAAAGCAATGTTACGGAGAAAACGGAAGTCCGAAATACAACTGACGCAGGTGGCAAGCCGTGCACGACTGAAGGAGGTGAACGTCTAGAGCAGACTGCGTCTTTCACCGCCGTGGAGAACACCAGCTTAAATCTGCGCACTTCTAAGCTCCCAGTCAACATTGGTGTTCCCTACAACCCAAATAGGAAGATAGACAAGAAAGTTGCGATTGAGATCGCTGACAGCACGCCCCGCACTACTAATAAGCCTGATGATCCTGCAGCAGATGAGGCAGAAATGTTTGTTGATTTGTCACCTCTTGATTCTGCCAAGCAACTTGTTCGCGATCCGGCTGGTAGGAAGGAGAGGCACCCAATGGATTTAACCCCACCGAGCTTTAGCCTTGGCATAGATCGTAGTCAAGATGAACCAGTGGTGCAAGATCCTATGCCTGTTGCCTTTGCTTTCCCGACAGGCACGACCCTAATGATGGCGCAGCCAATGGCTGATGGCAGGAAGGCTGTGAAGTTTGCAGAGCCGATAGTGCAAGGTACATTTTTTGTGTGTTTATTATTTTGTTTCTACATTTTTTGTCTGACATTTGTCAAAAGATTTTTTGGTTTCTTACTGGTGATGGCAAACCTCATGAGATGCACATGGCAACTGGAGTTGCTACCACATTGCACCTACAATTGTTGCCATGTGGCAATTCCATTTGCAATGCACATGGCAACTGGAGTTGCTGCCACATGGCAACTCCAGTTCAATGTACTTGGCAACTGCAGTTGTTGCCACATGGCAACTACAGTGTAATGCACATGGCAACTGGAGTTGTTTCCACATGGACACTTTCTAATTTGCACCTACAGTTCACATTCTGCACTCTTCTTCACAATAACTTGTTGTTTCCAAGTTTTCTAACGCACTGTTTTATCCTTCCAGCCACCCCTGATGAAGCTTACTGCAGGATTGAGGAGGAAGTATTGAAGAGGAGGTCTGAGGGAGTCCTGGATTGAGGGGTCCTTGGGCGTCCGGCCTATGTGACGTGGGCCGGACTGATGGGCCATGAAGATACAAGACAGAAGACTCTCTCCCGTGTCCGGATAGGACTCTCCTTTGCATGGATGGCAAGTTTGGCGTTTGGATATGTAGATTCCTTTCTATGTAACCGACTTTGTACAACCCTAGTCCCCTCCGGTGTCTATATAAACCGGAGGTTTTAGTCCGTAGAGGCAATCACAACCATACATGCTAGACTTCTAGGGTTTAGCCATTACGATCTCATGGTAGATCAACTCTTGTAACCCTCATATTCATCAAGATCAATCAAGTAGGAAGTAGGGTATTACCTCCATCGAGAGGGCCCGAACCTGGGTAAACATCGTGTCCCCCGTCTCCTGTTACCATCAACCCTAGATGCACAGTTCGGGACCCCCTACCCGAGATCCGCCGGTATTGACACCGACATTGGTGCCTTCATTGAGAGTTCCTCTGTGGCGTCGCTAGAAGGTCCGATGGCTCCGTCAATCATCTACAACAATGCTGCCCTGGGGGAGGTTTTCCTCCCCGGTCAGATCTTTGTGTTCGGCGGCTTCACACTGCGGGCCAACTCACTTGGCCATCTAGAGCAGATCGACAGCTACGCCCCAAGCCACCAGATTAGTTTTGGAAATCTGGACTATGTCGCTAATATCCGAGGAGACTTCATCTTCCAAGGATTCGCGACCCCAACTTCCGCTCTGGCCTTAGATCCGAAGAGTATGGCCAGGTCCGAAGACGGGCTTCTTGAGCCCGCCGGACTATCTGCGGCCACTAAGCCCATTACGGGAGAGCCGGAGGAAGTAGTGTCACTGGCAACCATCATGAAGTCGGACCCTTCTCCGGACATTGGCTCCGAACCCTTGGAGTCAGCATCGTGTGAGCTCGGCCAAGGAGTCTCCCTCTCGCCGTACTCCACGGGCTCTCTTCTCTCGGGCCAAACCTCGCCTTTAAGCGAGGCTCTAGACTTAATGCGATCCCTTGTCATTACAGAGGAGCAACGTCCGAACTATGCTCAGCCCGGACTAGGGGCTGAGAGAAGGGAATTTTATGTCACACCCACCACCCACTTTACAGCCACTGTCGAGGACTTAACTGACATGCTCAATTACGGCTCCGAAGACATCAACGGTATGGACGACGATGCTGGAGAAGAGCAGGCCCATAACCCGCCGTTTACCGGACGCTGGACGACCACATCCTCGTATGATGTGTACATGGTGGATACACCCAAAGAGAATAACGGCGATGGCAAAGAAGACCCAGTCGAGGATAAACCTCCTGAGATACAGCCAAAGCACCGACGACAGCAGCGCCGCTCTAAGTCACGCCGTGGAAAAGACAGCAATACCGGCACAGGAGAAAACAATACTATGGATGATGCCGAAGACAATGAAGACCCCGTTGAGCCAACTTCCGAACAGGACGAACGGGAAGATGGGCGAGTCAGCCCTGATGAACAGGCCGTAAAAGAAGACTCAGAGGATAGTAATTATCTTCCGCTCTTCGAGGATGAGGTGAGCCTCGGCAACGAGAATTTTATCGTGCCTGAGGAACCTCTCGAGCAGGAGCGCTTTAAGCGCCGGCTAATAGCCACTGCAAGGAGCCTGAAAAATAAGTAGCAGCAGCTTCAAGCTGATCAAGATCTTCTCAATGATAGATGGACTAATGTCCTGGCAGCCGAGGAATACAGCCTCGAGCGCCCAACCAAAAGTTACCCGAAGTGCAAATTGCTACCTCAATTCGATGACGAGGCACTTGAGCCCGTACCATCAGCATGTAATGTGGCTGACCGACCACCACGCGGCCAGGACAAAGCGACAACTCAAGCCGAACACCAACCCGTACTACCTCGCCATAAAGGCAGAGATATAACAGCTCGGGGATATACATATGACCAGTGGCAGAACCTGGACAGTAGAGCAGGTCAGACCAGATCGATCTACGGATCACGAGGGCGTGCCCCGACACGCAATGACGGCTATCTATCCGGACGTGACAAGCATAATCACGCCCGGGCCGAAAACCGCAGACGGACTCCATCCAAGCTACATCGCGACTTGGCCCGATATAGAGGCGCCGCACACCCCCTTTGCTTCACTGATGAAGTAATGGAGCACGAATTCCCAGAAGGGTTTAAACCCGTGAACATCGAATCATATGATGGAACAACAGACCCCGCGTTATGGATCGAAGATTTTCTTCTCCATATTCATATGGCCCGTGGTGATGATCTTCATGCCATCAAATACCTCCCACTAAAACTCAAGGGACCAGCTCGGCACTGGTTGAACAACCTGCCTAAAAACTCCACTGGCAGCTGGGAGGACCTGGAAGACGCCTTCTACGACAACTTCCAAGGTACATACGTCCGACCTCCGGATGCCGATGACCTAAGTCACATAGTACAACAGCCTGGAGAGTCAGCCAGGAAATTCTGGACTAGGTTCTTAACCAAAAAGAACCAAATCGTCGACTGTCCGGATGCCGAAGCCCTAACGGCCTTTAAGCATAGCATCCACAACGAATGGCTCGCCCGACACCTTGGCCAGGAAAAGCCGAAGTCCATGGCAGCCCTCATGGCACACATGACCCGCTTTTGCGCGGGCCAAGATAGCTGGCTAGCCCGTAGCAATAACAATGCAAGCGAACCTGGCACCTCTGAAGCCAGAAATAGCAACGGCAAGCCCCGATGCAACAGACACAAGCGTCGAAGCAATGATAACAATACCGATGACATGGCGGTCAACGCCGGATTCAGTGGCTCCAAGTCCGGCCAGCGGAAGAAGCCATTTAAAAGGAACAATCCTGGCTCATCCAACTTGGACCGCATACTCGATCATCCGTGTCAGATACACGACACCCCCGATAAGCCAGCCAATCATACCAATAGAAGTTGTTGGGTCTCTAAGCAGGCCTGCAAGTTAAATGCCGAGAACAAGGAGAAGGGGTCGCAAAGTGAGGACGATGATGAGGAGGCCCGTCCACCGAATACAGGGGGACAAAAGAAGTTTCCCCCTCAGGTTAAAATGGTGAACATGATATATGTCACCCATATCCCCAAGAGGGAGCGCAAACGTGCGCTCAGGGACGTCTATGCGATAGAGCTAGTCGCCCCAAAATTCAACCCATGGTCGTCCTGCCCGATCACCTTCGATCGCAGGGACCATCCGACCAGTATTCGTCATGGTGGTTCAGCCGCACTGGTCCTCGACCCAAACATTGATGGATTCCACCTCATGCGAGTCCTCATGGACGGTGGAAGCAGCCTTAACCTGCTCTATCAGGATACAGTGCGCAAAATGGGCATCAATCCGTCAAGGATCAAGCCCACAAAAACTACCTTTAAAGGAGTTATACCAGGTGTAGAGGCCCGCTGCATGGGCTCAATCACACTGGAGGTCGTATTCGGATCCCCGGACAACTTACGAAGCGAAGACTTAATCTTTGATATTGTTCCTTTTCGCAGTGGCTATCACGCAATGCTCGGACGAACTGCATTCGCTCGACTCAATGCGGTGCCACACTATGCTTATCTCAAGCTCAAGATGCCCAGACCACGCGGCGTCATTACAGTTAATGGAAACACGGAATGCTCCCTCCGTACCGAGGAGCACACCGCGGCCCTGGCATCAGAAGTACAGAGCGGCCTTATCAAGCAGAACCTTAATTTGGCAGCCAAGCTCCCGGACACTGTCAAACGCGTCCGGACTACTCTGCAGCAGGACAGTCCAGCTCGTCAGGAGCTCGACTAGCAGTTCGGCCTTTGTCTCAGTCCCGATCAAATGGCGGCGTTCGTACCGCGCGTACATAACTACACACTCAAAATACAATGGGCATAGACGGAGGCATAACTTGACTGTGGTCCATCATACGGCTCCCACATATACTTTTCCTTTTCCTTCTTACCATTTTTTTATCTCTTTTTCATAGGCCCCTCCTGACGACCTGATCATCGGTCCCTTCGAAGGATAGATATACCAAGGCAGCAAGCAGTACAGACATGTCTCTTCTTGATGATCGTTCTACCTGTTTTCAGGACCCGCATGCAGCTCCCCCTTGGTCTTGGCATGTTAAATAGCCAGGTTGCTTATCGCACTATTTGTACAAATACGCTTTGACGTATCAATCAAATTATAATGGAAATAGTTTGCGGCCCAACTTACGTGGCACTAGCTTACTACTTCATCTTATTATTCTTATTGATGACACCCGTACACTTTGGTACGCTTTGGATACGCCAGGGGCTTCAGTATGCTCCATACTACGGCAACAAAGTCCGAATACTTTTTACAGTACAGTTCGGCACCCCAAATTTTAGCATTATATGCATCGGCTCCGAATCATGTCTTTGGTCAATAGTTGGGTTGCCCGGCTCCTGTGATTGCTACCTTACGTTCCGTCCTATCGGCTAGGGTAGTAAAGGGAGAACTACTGTGATTGTGTTTCTGGTTTACCCGAGCAAACACATTAGTGGAGAAAGCCGAAAACTGACTGTCATGATGCGGCGAGAGCTGGTCCGCTATTCGGAGGTTAAAAATCTTTTGTGATTTTTTCTGCATTATGCGATGAATCGGCCTTCACCCGATCAGGTGTTTACAGCACCCTAGTCCGGATTAAATGCTAACTAGGGGCTACGCCTACATTTTTATTGTCAAACTCCTATGGCTAAGTGAGGGTGATAAGCCACATAGTCCGATTGCCTGGTTCATTGCGCTAAACACCTCCTTCAAGGACCAAATTCTTGGATCAAGAGTGTTTAGATTCCATCTCGAACACCCCCGTACTACCTACGTGGGGGCTGAAGCCGACGACTGGCCAACTCTCAGATTTAATAAAAACGGCCGCACAGGAGGCAAAATTTTAAATAATAAACAAGCATTATATTACATAACGGCTTTGTTTCATCATACAAGACAAGATAACATGAATGTATTCATTCAAAGATAATGTCTTTTGAACACTAGCCCTCTACAATGCAGGATCCCTTGTGGACATCATCAAAATACCGCTCGGGCGTGCGGTACTCCTTGCCAGTGGGCAGTCCCTCGGTTGCGAGCTTGACTGTGTCCATCTTCTCCCACTGCATCTTGACACGGGCGAAGGCCATCCACGCACCTTCGATGCAGACCAACCGTTTGATGACATCAAGCCGAGGGCAGGCACTGACCAGCCGCTTCACGAGCCCGAAGTAGTTGCTCGGTATGGCTTCAGCAGGCCACAAACGGATCATCAAATCCTTCATGGCCAGTTCGGCCACCCTATGCAGTTCGGACAGCTTTTTTAGCTGATCGCTAAAGGGCACCGGATGCTATGGCGCAAGATATTGTGACCAAAACAGCTTCTCCGTTGAACTCCCTTCTTCGGCTCGGAAGAACTCGGCAGTGTCAACAACACTGCGCGGCAGATCCGCAAACTCTCCTGGAGAACTCCAAATCCGGGTCAGTAAGAGGTACCTTTTCTTTACATATTTGCTCTGCAATATACATGCCTTACCCGCCGCGATTTTCCTGGCCTCCTAGACTTCCTCGAGGGCGCCCTGGGCTTCAACCCAGGCATCTTGTGCGCTTTGTCAGGCCTTGGAAAGTTCGGACTCTTGATCCACAATATTGCGCTCCAAGGACTCGCATTTCTTCACGGCGTCCTGGAGCTCCTGCTGGACCTCACCAACCCTGGACTCGTGCTTTTCGCAGGCGGCATGTTCCTCCGCCGCTTTCTTCTGGGCTCCAGCCAGCGCTTCCTTGAGGGTTTCCACCTCGGGCGCCGCTCCTACAAATTATCACGTGATCAACATAGACAATTCATATCTCTCTATATCTGAATAGGTCATTACATACCTTGCTTGTCCGCCAGCTGCTTTTTCACTCGGCCGAGCTCTTCCTCGGCCCGCTCCAGACTCTGCTTCGGTCCGGAGACTTCGGCAGCATGAGAGGTCGCAGCCAGCAATGATGCTTGCTTATTCACATAGACATGTATGTTGAGTCTCCTGCGGAAATTATTTGATCCTCTGTCCGACTTTTCTTTCCGAACACCAGACAGTCTCAGGGGCTACTGTTTATACTATGACACTCTTTTTACATAATTGCATCACATACCTCAAAGCCTGTCAGAAGGCTGGTACAGGCTTCGGCCAGTCTGCTTTTAACGGACTGAACCCTCTCAACCATCGTACCCATAAGGATACGGTGTTCCTCAACAATGGAAGCGCCTTGCAGCGCTTCACCAGATTATCCGATGCCTCTGGATGGACAGAGGACATCGGCGGAACAGGCGCACCTCCTTCTTTTAAAGGAAGCTGCTTACCTGATTCCGGAGCCGTATTGGACTTCGGAATGATATTCAGTTGGGGGCCGAACTGGATATGGCCCCCATCGCCAGTCTCCAGGGGGATTTTCTCCCCCATGTGTCCGGCGGCCGAGGTGTCACCCTCTGGAGCCACCCTGACGGCCTCCTGAACCTCTCCCTGGCCTGGGAAGGTCCTTCGGGACAGCACCTCGGCGTCGCCCTTGGCCTTGGGAGAGGAAGCCCCCGACGGTGACTCACTGTCCATCGCCTTTGAATCCAGCGAACACCCCGATGAGGATCGCTGGGAGTTGTCGTGGGCCGGACTGCAGTGCATGATTCAACATGTCAGAACTATAAGGTAAAGAAGTTGGATATATGAGTGCGTCAGTGCCTTTGAGTACTTACAATTCGACCAGGGGCTTATCCCTGGGGCGCCACTCCGAGCTGCTGTCAGTATCTAGCGTAGCGTCGTCCATGAGGGAGGCTCTCCCCTTCTTGGACGCTTCAGCCTCCAGATGAGTGGAGGCCGCCCTCTTCTTCCTTCTCCCCTCAGGAGGAGAGTTGCTTTCCTCCTCCTCGTCGTCGTCCTTGGTGGGGGAGGAGTGGGTTTTGGCGTCTTCGGACGTCAAGTCCAAAGTACCCTTATGGTAGGGGCCGCTTCTGGTTCCCTTGGCCTTCTTCTTGGCCTTCTTCTCCGACGCCTGGTAGGGCGCCGGAACTAGCATCTTCGTCAGAAGCGGAATTGTTGGGTCTTCGGGTAGCGGAGCCGGACACTTGATCTGCTCCGCTTTCTTTGTCCAGCCCTGAAAAAGTAAAATGGGGAAGCTCAGACATTCTCCTTGAGTGTACAGATAAAGGATACACCTTGGAAACACGAGAAAACTTACCGGACTGGCGGGATGGGTCAGGTTGTACCCACGGTCTTCGATCTCCTTCGGCCACGTCTCATTGGCCTTGAAAAGCACCTTCCAGATGTCTTCGTGTGTAGTGCCGAAGAACTGTTGCAGGGTCTGGTGCTCGGCCGGATCGAATTCCCACAAATGGAAGGTCTGGCTCTGGCATGGAAGGATCCGGCGGAAAAGCATCACCTGGATCACATTGACAAGCTTGATGTTCTTGTCTACCATGCTCTTGATGCACGTCTGGAGCGCTGTCAGCTCGTCCGACGAAGGCCAATCCAGGCCCTTCTCTAGCCAGGAGGTGAGCCATATTGGGGCTCTGGACCGGAATTCGGAAGCTGCGGCCCAGGTGGCGTCGCGAGGCTCTGTGACATAGAACCATTGCTATTGCCACCCTTTGACGGTCTCCATGAAGGTACCTTTTGGCCATGTGACGTTGGGCATCTTTCTCACCATGGCGCCTCCACACTCTGCGTGTTGACCACCCACCACCTTCGGCTTCACATTGAAGATCTTCAGCCACAATCCGAAGTGGGGTGAGATGCGGAGGAAGGCCTCGCACACGACAATAAATACCGAGATGTTGAGAAGGAGTTGGGGGCCAGATTGTGGAAATTCAGCCCATAGTAGAACATGAGTCCACGGACGAACGGATGGAGAGGAAATCCCAAACCGCGGACGAAGTGGGGGATGAACACTACCCTTTCATGGGGCTTCGGGGTGGGGACGATTTGCCCCTTGGCCGGAAGCCGATGGGCGATTTCCTTGGCCAAGTACCCGGCCTCCCGGAGCTTCATGATGTCCTTCTCCTTGACGGAGGAAACCATCCACTTGCCTTGCGCTCCAGATCCGGACATGGTCGGAGTGTTTTTCTGAGGTGGAAAGGGTGGAAGCTCGGGCGTTGGAGCTCGAGAATGGATGGGCAGAGAGGGAGAAGGCGTGGGTGAAAGGGGTGAATCCTTATCTCCTTATAAAGGCGACGAATATCAAGCGCCTCCCCACCAGCCTTAAAACTCGCCTATCCCCCAAGGGTCGTGCAGACGGCGCGGTTAGATTACCCACACCCGTATTGATGAGTATCCCGTAATAAGGGGACACGATCTCTGCTTCGACAAGACGTGCCAATAGAACCACATCTTGAAACATGGAGCGGGAGGCTAGAAAATGGTTCGAAATAATGACCGGGCAGCGACGTGATGTCACGCTACAAAAAGTTGTTAGTAGATTGGACTCGTGAAATATGATACTCTCTGCGTGTGTGTGTGTGGTACTTGTTTTGCAGAGCCGGACATGCTTTAAGTGTTCAAAGGCTATTTTGGAGTATTGGGAGGAGGAACCCACCTTGCAATGCCGAAGACAATCTGCACGCCGGACACATTGTCATTGAAGCCTGGTTCAGGGGCTACTGAGGGAGTCCTGGATTGAGGGGTCCTCGGGCGTCCGGCCTATGTGACATGGGCCGGACTGATGGGCCGTGAAGATATAAGACATAAGACTCTCTCCCGTGTCCGGATAGGACTCTCCTTTGCGTGGATGGCAAGCTTGGCGTTCGGATATGTAGATTCCTTTCTCTGTAACTGACTTTGTACAACCCTAGTACCCTCCGGTGTCCATATAAACCGGAGGATTTAGTCCGTAGAGGCAATCACAACCATACAGGCTAGACTTCTAGGGTTTAGCCATTACGATCTCGTGGTAGATCAACTCTTGTAACCCTCATATTCATCAAGATCAATCAAGCAGGAAGTAGGGTATTACCTCCATCGAGAGGGCCCGAACCTGGGTAAACATCGTGTCCCCCGTCTCACCATCGACCCTAAATGCAAAGTTCGGGACCCCCTACCCGAGATCCGCCGGTTTTGACACCGACAAGGTCCTCACGGGGTCAGGGGCAATCAAGTTCTAACGTGCCTGCTGAGTCGGTATCCGAGGATACCGTTAGAAGTGCCACCCCTGGATCTATGAGGAAGAATAGGGTAGTTCACGCACCACCCGTGGATGACTATGAGCCCGAAGTTAAGGCCACAAAGGAGCAGAACCATCTGTACGATATTGTCAAGCATTTCGGAAATGCGAGGTCGAACAACAAGCACATGAAGAGCTGAAAGCATAATGTCCACACCACATAACCCCTCACTTGCTTTTCTCCGATATTTTTACTTTGTTATTCCAGCCATGCGTTGTTTATGTTTTTTTAGTAGACATGATTCTTTCATGTTATATCCTTTTCATATAGCTCATGTTTGGATAGAACCAAAATCATACAATGTGATGCGACATACGTCGACCTGGGTGATCTTGCCGAGTCTGTGACGCCACTTGGTAAAATGTCGAAGAATGTAGTTGCGTGTGGGATTGACTTCATCAGCAGGCATATGAATATTTGTCCCGACAAGACAATCATGCACTACATCGTGACCTACAAAATATGGGATGGTGACTTCCACCATAAAATCCCGAGGAAGCATTTTGCCACGCATGGTGAATTCAAGCTCACACTAAAGTAATATGTGAGTGTTTCTTCTTGTTGTACATATTTCTTCCATGGTATGTTTTGTCAGTAGTTATACTTCATATGTGGGTTACATACTGTTTTGTGACAGATGTTTCATGTGGCAACAGCTGGCATGTAAAATAAGTTGACCGCTTAATGCAACTTATGTGGCAACTTTGTTTATACATGGATGGCAACTTCTTTTAATTACACATGGCAAATAAACATTTTCCATGGACACATTTTGGACCCTTGCTGCTTGGTCATTCATGTACCTCTTACTGCATCCGGCAATATATTTACATATCATTTTCCAAATACATCATTTCTGTTTTGATGTGAACTCTGCTTTTCCTTTCCTCTATTTTACTTGAAGGTCATGTTCCCCGTGTTCCAGGAGCTTGCACCAGACAACCCAGATGACAGGTGTGGTCACCACTAGGCGATTTGCCTTGACCTGAAGAACCAACGATTTGAGGTTCTTGATTCAATGCGTTCAGATGATGATGAAGACCTTACTACAAATGCTGAATTCTTTATCAACAACCTGAAAGAGACATGGAACCGTCACTACGAAAACTCAAAGGTCCAGATCAGTCATTTTCCAATCGAGTATGTCGCGACTTTGAAGCAAGGAAACGGGTAATTACTATCTTTTTCATGTGTCCTCCACATCAATCCTAAACCTTGTCACCTCTGCATTGAAGTTTTATCATTTTTTCTGGTGTCATGAGTTCACCTGATTCTTTCTTTATGGGCATGACTGTAGCTTTCACACGTTGGAATACCTTGCAAAGAGGGAAGGTCGATGGGTCCCTGTCGTCACAGCTGCAATGGTCATCGAGCTCCGTAAAATATACACATGGAACTGGTTGATGAATGAAGATTTCAACACGCGGGGTAATGCACAAGATTTCATAGAGGGAGCTGTCAAAACCGCTAACAAGAAGTACAAGTGATCACATGATGCTCCAAACCGCATGCCTACCTTACATTCTGTGGCTGAGGAATGTAAGGTATCACCTTGTTCTTTAAAACTATGTCCGTGTGCTATGTTATGAATACATCCCCTGTAGTCTAGTACATAGTGGTGGTGTGTGAGTGCCATTGAATATTTGTAATATATGTGTGGATCTGAACCTGCTTAGGTGTGACAACAGCTACGTTTATGTTCACTACTATTTATGTGTTTGTGGTTGTGAGTACTAGTTCGGTGTTTGAATGCGTCTATGATGCCTGAAACATGGCAAATATAGTTGATCAGGCACGGTTAGTGAAAGTAATCGTTCCATTTTTTGTTTTTTTTTGGGTTTTTTGCATTGCTACCTGTATCGGTTAGCATGGTAGTTCATAAGCACCCGTTCTCTCGTGTTTTTGCACTTGGTCGTTTCAACTAGTTTGTTCAGAGTATGTATACAATACAATATGTGTGGAAAAAATGCATGGTCTGAAAACGGAAATCTACGCGATGGCAGATTCAGTAGAAATTATATGGCAGATTCGATGGAAGCTGCATGGCAGATTTAGTAGCACATACGTGGCAATTTTAGTCATTCATACATGGCATTTTTTTCAAATTCTGTTGTCCACCAACAATCATTCTCACATTTTTAAAATCTTGATGATCTACCTTGCAAAAATGTCACCAACACCTAAGTTACAATCCTCCACAGTTGTTTACGGATTGCCTGCCCCTTTCTTTGTTTTCTTGTGCTTTGCTTGAATTTCCAACCCCGATTTGTATCTCACCTCTTTTGGACGCCCTTTTGTGATGGAACGGGGCGGGTTCCTTACCTGGTTTTGTGTGCTTGCTGTTCCAGACCCTACCTCTGAGTTTTCAGATGATGGACCCGTGGACGAAGGCACACTTGAGGTACGGGGGAACCTGTGTAAGGCTTCTTTGGCCTTCCTCTTTTTGATCTCATCAAGCTCTCTTTTCAGGGCCTTCCTGTGTTTTTCTGCTACCCTCGCTGTCTCATCACTCTTGCATGCTTCATCTATTAGTTCAGCATAGTTCTTGGTCAACACAACGTGCCTCAAGGCGTCCATGGTTGCCTCTAGTCTGTCATCATGCATATCCAAAATTGCATTTGATATTTGTGGCCCCAACTGTTGGAAATATGCCCTAGAGGCAATAATAAATTGGTTATTATTATATTTCCTTGTTCATGATAATTGTTTATTATCCATGCTAGAATTGTATTGATAGGAAACTCAGATACATGTGTGGATACATAGACAACACCATGTCCCTAGTAAGCCTCTAGTTGACTAGCTCGTTGATCAATAGATGGTTACGGTTTCCTGACCATGGACATTGGATGTCGTTGATAACGGGATCACATCATTAAGAGAATGATGTGATGGACAAAGACCCAATCCTAAGCCTAGCACAAGATCGTGTAGTTCGTATGCTAAAGCTTTTCTAATGTCAATTATCATTTCCTTAGACCATGAGATTGTGCAACTCCCGGATACCGTAGGAATGCTTTGGGTGTACCAAACGTCACAACGTAACTGGGTGGCTATAAAGGTGCACTACAGGTATCTTCGAAAGTGTCTGTTGGGTTGGCACGAATCGAGACTGGGATTTGTCACTCCGTATGACGGAGAGGTATCTCTGGTCCCACTCGGTAATGCATCATCATAATGTGCACAATGTGACCAAGGAGTTGATCACGGGATGATGTGTTACGGAATGAGTAAAGAGACTTGCCAGTAACGAGATTGAACAAGGTATCGGGATACCGACGATCGAATCTCGGGCGAGTACTATACCAGTAGACAAAGGGAATTGTATACGGGATTGATTGAATCCTTGACATCGTGGTTCATCCGATGAGATCATCGTGGAACATGTGGGATTGATTGAATCCTTGACATCGTGGTTCATCCGATGAGATCATTGTGGAACATGTGGGAGCCAACATGGGTATCCAGATCCCGCTGTTGGTTATTGGCCGGAGAGTTGTCTCGGTCATGTCTGCATGGTTCCCGAACTGTAGGTCTACACACTTAAGGTTCGGTGACGCTAGGGTTATAGGGAATAGATATACGTGGTTACCGAATGTTGTTCGGAGTCCCTGATGAGATCCTGGACGTCACGAGGAGCTCCGGAATGGTTCGGAGGTAAAGGTTTATATATGGGAAGTCCTGTTTTGGTCACCGGAAAAGTTTCGGGTGCTATCGGTAACGTACCGGGACCACCGGGAGGGTCCCGGGGGTCCAATAGGAGGGGCCACTGGCCCCAGAGGGCTGCATGGGCCAGGTGTGGGAGGGGACCAGCCCCAGGTGGGCCGGTGCGCCCCCCACCAGGGCCCAAGGCGAAGAGAGAAGGGAAAGGGGGGAAACCCTAGGCTCAGATGGGCCTAAGGCCCACCTAGTGGTGCCCCCCCTCTCTCCCCCTTGGCCGCCCCCCTAGATGGGATCTAGGGCTGGCCGCCACCCCTAGGGGTGGAAACCTAGGTGGGGGCGCAGCCCCTCTCTTCCCCCTCTATATAGTGGGGGTTTGGGCTGCCATAGACATAAGAACATCTCCCTCTTGGCGCAGCCCTAGCCCTCTCCCTCCTCGACTCTTGCGGTGCTTGGCGAAGCCCTGCTGGAGTGCCACGCTCCTCCACCACCACCACGCCGTCGTGCTGCTGGTGGACGGAGTCTTCCCCAACCTCTCCCTCTCTCCTTGCTGGATCAAGGCACGGAGACGCCACGGGCTGCACGTGTGTTGAACGCGAGGCACCGTTCTTGGTGCTTAGATCGGATTCGCCGCGATCTGAATCGCCGTGAACGACTCCACCGACAGCGTTTTGTAACGCTTCCGCATCGCGATCTTCAAGGGTATGAAGATGCACTCCCCTCTCTCTCGTTGCTAGTATCTCCATAGATTGATCTTGGTGATGCGTAGAAAATTTTGAATTTCTGCTACGTTCCCCAACACCAACACATCGTCAGCGTCCCAAGTCCATCGCCGCCGTATGAAATGGCGGGGCAATCGCGTTACCGCGTTCCATTATTTTCAGTATGTGACAGCACACAATCCCGTCCCGTTCGAATTTGCAGCATTGGCAGTAGTATTCGCCTTCATTTATCGAGGCCTTCACAAAGTAGTTTCTTCCCTTGTCCGGGTCTTTAGGTTTTGAATCGGACATGCCCAAGAGAGAACACACCTTGAACGTATGTTCGTCCACCTGGTAAGCTGTGTACATACTGGCACGCTTTATTTCTTCCTGGAATCTGCATGTTTCTGTGCTATATTAAACTCTTATATGATGTTTGTAGCACCTTATGTTGAGTTAGGTCGCAACATAACAAACGTATATAAAATCAATGATGGCATGGAAATCCTTATTTTCCCCACATTTTTCTTGGGTTGTTTGTTTCCACAGGACAACTACATGATATTTGACATGGCAACTGCATAACATTTAACATGGCAAATGCAGTTTATTTAACATGGCAAATGCAGTTCATAAAACATGGAAAATGCAGTTTTGTCTCACATGGCAACTACATATCATTTCACATGGCAACTACAGATCAACACACATGGCAACCATAGTTGATTTCACATGGCAACTATAGTTCATGCTTATAATGTACTCAGTGACTATTTCAATAGATCAGCATGTCAAAAAGTTGACAACTGCATTGCATTCTACATGGCACCTACTATCGTCATGCTTGTGCAAATAAGACAGTAAGATAATCCACTTACTTGTTAAAAATCTTGTTGGTATATATCTTGCTCATATGTCTCTCCATCGGTAAATATGTTAGCAATTTAGGCTGCTTGAGCGCGGTGTTTGCTTCTTACTTTAGCTCAGATCCCAGTATTTTCTGTTGCAAAGCTGTGTATTGCTTGGCAAACTGCAGTAATGAGTTGTCAGGGCTCACGTACCGCTTCAAAGTAGCATTGAACCCCTCGTTGTGCTGCGTAGTCTGCAGAAATGGGAAGAAGCAATGCATGAAGTAGGCCGGTACCCAGTACATTCGCTTCTCCCACAGGCTAGTAAGTGTCTCGTTGTCTTGGACTTGGTATGTTTCAATCATAGATGTCCAGCTCCGTTCAAACTCCTCCACCGTCAAGCTGTGGTCCACGCACAACTCGAATGCCTTGTGTAGCTCTGGACGGTCAGCAAAGAATGGTCCTAGCGTCTCCTCAACCTTCTCAATAATATGCCACCTGCAGTGCCTGTGCACTGCCAACGGAAAGACCTCCTCTATGCCTGCACGCATGCTAAATTCCTGGTCTGTTATTATGTTCATCGGAGCAAGTCCATCCATGCACTCCAAGAAGGTTTTGAACAACCAAGTGTAACCATCTGTATCTTCGTTCTGAACGAGCCCGCAACCGAACTGCAATGACTGATTATGGTTATTTATTCCTATGAATGGAGCGCATGGCATCTTGTACATATTAGTGAAATATGTCGCGTCGAACGAAATGCAATCACGGAAATGTTTTGTAGCGACCCGACCTCAGACGGTCAAACCTCTGTGTTGCTGTGCCATCCCTGGATCAATATCTCGGCACACACAAGTACATCAATGTATATATCAAAGTGCAATCACATGTATAATTAACGTAAAACTGATATATACCTCATAAGTCACAAATGAAACAAATAGTCGGTGTGGAGTCCCATCAACGCCATCGGCAAAGTTGAGTGTAGACCGTAACCACAGATCGTAACTCTTACTCGTCGAAGAAAATCCTGCAACATGATACGTTGCAGCCGTGTAGGTCAATTACATTGAATGTACCGCAAGATCACAACATGAATAAGCAGATGGTAAAACTATACTATATGCAATTTGGCTTTGTGGCTCGTGTATCGAGTTTTGTTTTGCATAAAAGCTGGTTTTATTTTCCCTACATCAAAGGAATAAGCTGAGTCTGTACTATGGAGTTTTCTATCATGACATGGTTCCGCCAACCGATATCTCATAGCCCAAAATCATCATAAGTTGCCCACAATTAAGTTATCAATCCGGTGTTGAGAGTTCGAGATAGATCCAAGTCCGGATGCTCAAATTGTCCGTAATCGGGACACGGCTAATCGATTAGGTTTTAACCCTCTGAGAGGTTTGTACACTTTACCCGCAAGATTCGATCCCTCTTTTCACGTTCTCGCACTTGAGGTGTTTGAGAACAAGATGACCAAACATGGTCTTCGAAGAGTTCCTCGACCACCGTCGGTACTCATCCCATCCTACCGTAGTTCTACATCTGCTAGCACCGTCCCAGCCGAGTCACCACTAAGGTCAACCAAGCGAGCCCATAATGACTTGCGGTTGCACAGGTAAGCTTCCGGGCATGAAGTATTCTTCCGTCTCTTTGAGTCTGGGTGAAGCTTTCCGCAAGATGTCATGGCGCTTCTCCATGCATCCCGCCAACCACCGGTTTCTCCAGGTGCCGTCAATCATCCTTCACCCAAGAGTGTGTATTGAATTCTTGTCTCGAGTCTTGAAGTCTTGAGGCCTTGAAGATGCAGTCCTTGCAGATTCCATCATGGAGTTATCGTCATTGGCGTAGATCCTCCATTCTCACACCACTCCGAGCACTCATACCAACTCCGTCTACTATAGCGTAGCATTAAAATAAATAACGTCCGGGCTTGGTAACAGGTGATGGGTTCCTACCTCATGCATACTACTCAACTACAAGGATTCAATATCACTCTTTGGTGGGATTGTTGCGAAGATGACACTAGATGCAATAAAACACATAGGTATGAAAAACATGGTCAAAGTGAACTTGCTGGTAATACTTGATGAAGATAACAATATTTGTTAGAAAATGACTTGGTAGAACTAATCGTCACTCCGTTGAAAATCTATATAGTCAAACATAGCATTCACATAAGCAAACATCCTAGCAAACAATTTTAGCACTCGAAATAACAATCAAAACAGCAAGGAAAATCGATAATAAAACTCAAACAAAATCAAAAGAAACTTCAAATAAAACTACAAAGAAAAACTACTAACGAAGATCTATGACTTTGCTACAAACATCTAATATAGTTTTGCCGTAAGTAAAAACTTAACAACAATTAAAATACTAAACTAATAAATTAACAGAAAATAAAATGTAAAATAACTAATTTAACAGAAAGTATTTTTTCCATAAAATTTTATTTGCAAAAGAAACAAATAAAAAGCTTTTATAAAACTCTAACTATGACCTATAGAAGGTTTCATACAAAACTAAGGAAAATAAATTTTTTAAAATAAAATAAATTTTCTCCTGTTGTCTAACAGAACACAACTAATTTTGTCAAAAGTGACAAAAAGAAATAATTTAAAACTAATAAAAACAATAAAGAAAAAGCTAAAACAGAACTAATAATAAAACAGTACTGTTTTGCTAAAAACCTAATTTAAATTAACCTAGAAATAAAATACTAAATACTACTGGATAAACAAAGGTCCTAGAGACCAGGAGCAAAAAGAATCGGTCAAAATAATATTCCTAACTCAAAATAGCTCAAATCTAGTGATTTGAGAAAATTCATCAAACACAAATTTAAACTGCTCAAATGTGAAATAAAATTGAACTAACAGAAACTTCAGCAAATTTGAGACACATAGCAATTGGAATCACTCAAAATACTAAAAACTCTAAAAGATATGAATTTTCTAAGATTGCTATTTTCTGAAAAAAATGAATTACAGGATTTCGTGGATCTCACGGAGTAGTCGTCGGAGTTGGGGAAGAAGATCGGATCCGATGTTGCAGTTGCTCCTAGAGGAAAGGAGATCACGGGACGGTGGAGAGGAGATCATATAAACCTCGGGAGAGGTCGAGGTAGCTGGCGGCACTTGGCGGCGGCGGTGGGTCTTGCTTCTTCTTCTGCTGCAGAGAGGAGAGGAGAGAGAGGAGAGGTGTTGGTTTGATGTGTTGGAGGGGGTGCTTGGGTATTTATATTGGGGAGGGAGGGCTTTGCTTGGGGCAGGGAAAAGAAATAGACTAGGATTAGGAAACAAAGAGGAAAAGATCTAGAAACAAATCGGAATAAGCGGAATAACGAACAGGATCAAATCCTACTAGGATTTGTAAAGAATAGGAAACCTGGGCTCCTGGCCCCTAGGTGTGTCGTCATGCGATGGCCTTGGCGGTGGCTTGGGCCTTTGGCCCAAGGCGCTGCATATTTTTTTTAACAAAATTTCACAGAACTAAAACAAAAACAAAATAATTAAAACTTTTATATAGGCATATAATATATCAAAATTTGCAGAAAAATATTTCCTACAAGATGAACATTATTCTAATGTCAAATAAAATCCACACAAATTTTAATAATTCACACAGTGCTACTGGTCCAATAAAATCATTTTAAAATACCAAAATGACTTCAAATTAATTTCTCTCCAATTTTCTGATGTAGGGAATCATGTTACCCTATTTTCCATATATTTTGTTTTGGAGAAAATAATTTGGATAAAACTCAAATAACTCCAAATTGGAAATAAATTCAAAAGAACTTTGAATTTATTTCTTTGAAAATCCCTACTCATATTTCATATGTTTTGAAGAAGTCATTTTATCTTCGCTCGTGAAAATCATTGAGTTGCATAAAGTTTCAGAATTGGAAATATTTTCCAAATGAAATTCAAATATTTTCAACACCCTTGTCATTTAACTAAATGGAAGAAGTCATGTCATCTTCTCTCCGTGGTTTAGTGATGAAGAGTATTTGAATTCACGAAAAGCATAAAAGCAAAAATGAAAGTTTGGGAAAGTCCTTTTATTCCCTCTCATTTAACTTTCAAAAACTTTCGAATTCACTCACTTTCAGTCAATCAATCAAACAATCAATCAAAACTATCTATTTATTATAACATTCCAAAATTTAGAATTTTGGGATGTTACAAATCTACCACCCTTAAAATGAATCTCGTCCCCGAGATTCAAAGAGGCTAGCAAGAAATAGGTTAGGGTTTGGGGGTCTTCTCAAAAATCCATCGATCGTCTCCGGGTCTCGGGTGCTACCACCCTTAGAAGCATTATTACGGTTCCATCAAAACTCAGATACTCCATCCTTATTCTTCGACAAATGTCGGTCTTCTCGAGATATTAAGGATAATTCCTTCTCTGGGCTCTTCCGGTAGTGGCATAACCTTTTCCTCAATTCTTTTGTCTTTTACTCTTGGTAAGGTTATTCGAGACTGGGTCTTCATAGTGACGGTCCGGCGCCAATTCTAAACAAATATCGGTACCTCATGGTGGTCAACGATTTATGGTTTCCCTAGAAAACGGGTGCAGGTTGAACCTCACCGTATAACCTACGGTTGGCAACAAGCGCCGTGTACAAGGAAAAATACCTATACCTTTCTAAGGTTTAAACAAGGTTTTGATCGTCGTCTCTCTACTATAGGTAAGTCACTCAGATTTTACCATCCCATATAGCAAAGCGAATAATAAGAGTAAGTCGGTATGGTGATCAATCCATCCCGCACCCAAATCATTACCTTGTACATGGTTTTGCGAATCTCGCATTCTAACACTCTGTCATCCTCACAAGCATTGCAGAATTTCTCTTGTCGACGAACCAAGTTCGGAAAATCCATTGGTTCTGCAGGCCAAACAAGCATCTATCGTTCCTTAACAACTCTCAGGTTTTGCGTAAACTCCTATAGAATCGTCGGTTGATCAAATCATAGTCTATTCCCAAAATTTCTCCAGTGGGTACTTGACCCTTATTAATTCCTGGGCCTGTGGGTTATGAGCCCACTTCAACACTTGTACCAATTTCACTCATCCTTGGAGTTACAATTGCTCCATTTTCCAACATTACACCACTTTAAATCCAATAACATCTCATTTCTTAATACCATCATATCAAAGATAAAACTTCAACTCATTTTTTTCCAAACTCCAACCTGTGGGACACATTTCCATTTCCATTGGTCTAGTGTTCTTCATAGGGTACTATCACCCTTAAAATGAAATTCACAAATCCATCCATAGACCATATTTGTCATATCCTCGAAAATGGTCAAAATCCGTGTTCGTAGAGTAACAACTCATACAATTAAACATATGAAAACATGTCACCTTAACTTTATTGATTTCATGAATCCATTACAAACTCTGAGCACCCATTACATAACTCAACTCATTGAACTCGTGAAAATGAAATTGCTTTCTACTACTCTTGTTTCCAATATTAAAATTCCAACTACTCAACTCCATCTTTCATCTTGTTGTGACATTTAGTAGCATAATGTCCTGCTTCCTTGCAGCGAAAACAAATGACTTCCGACATGTCTCGGGGCTTCTTTGTGATTATGTAGGCTCCTTGGATTCTTGGCTTCTTTTCGGACATTTACTAGCGTAATGACCTAAATCCTTGCACTGTAACAAGTGATATGACTCAGGTCCTTCTCTGCGAAAATTGTGTTGTTCTAGGGTTGCCTTCTTTTCTCTTCTGGATTTCTCTGTAATGATCGAGCTTCTATTTCCCAAGGGTCAAACTTCACTTCTGCTGCCGGAAATATCCAGATACTCTTTTCTTTCCTTGGTGCAATCTGCGAAAATGTCCTTCATCTCCACATGTATAGCGAGTGCATTGGAGTAAAATCTGTTGAGGCCTTCTCCATCGTGGTCTTCAACACATTCCTTCATCACAGTGTTCTTTCATAACTTCTCGGAGGGCTTCTTTCATTCCTTCTTCCTGCTCCTGAATAGTTTGTTGCACCATGGGGTAAATGTGACACTTTGGGTCGGGTAGTGGGTGGTTCCTTCACACAAGAAACAAGTCACACGACTAGTTGGGCATTCCTCACTGGGTGTTTCTCCTCACAATGAGGGCATCCATCCTTGTGTTCCTCCTGGTGTGTCCTATTTCTCCATAAATCTTGCAGCACAAGGTTTATTTCTTGGTGTATCATGGTGCTTCCGGGTAAGACGAGATCTTGTCGAGTCTTCTTGAATTCTTCCCATCTTTGCTCCATTCCATCCTCAGATAGCTTGATGCATCTGCCACCATGTTGCAGCACTTCCTTCAAAGTAATCAAGAGCGACGATACTTCATTCTTCCTTGAAACCAAATTGCTCCCGAAGTGATTCTCCATGTTCTGAATCCATAGCTTTGCCTCCGGCTGAGTCTTCGGTCCAGAGAATATCAGTCCAACTTCATTCATCATCTATGGGGTCCAAAAGTTTTGGGATGAGATATGAGAGAGCTGGATAGAGAGAGATACACACAATACAACAATAGTTTTGAAGGAACGGGTTTTACTTTGTGGCTGTCGGAAAACATCAAACAAATGACAGCTCACAAATCGCCGCATCTAACGTAAGTGTGTAACAGGTGTTTGGTCTTCTAAAGGTCAAATAATTCTTCAGGAACTTCAAATTCTTCAAGTCTTCAGAGTCTTCAATTGTTGCAGCTGCAATTCTTCCAACGCATGGTGAAATCCTCTTTACTCTGAAATGGCCATCAGTTGTCCGATATCTTTACTTCTTGGAGCGGCTTGATTGATCCTCCGTGTGGTCAAAAAGGAAAGGGTATATTCTAACTATTTGGTGAGAGTGTCTATTTGATAAAATCTGAAAAGATGAGAAGTAAGAGTCTTTTGAAAATAAAGTTTTAGAAATTTCCTGTCCTAGGGCTTTCCGGTTTCTAGGGTCACGCCCCATACAGATCAACATGTGCTCGATACCATTTACAGAGCGACCCGACCTCGAGACGGTCAAGCCTCGTGTTCTTGTGCCATCCTCGGATCGATATCTTTGGCACACACAGTACATCAATGTATATATCAAAGTGCAATCACATGTATAATTAACGAAACTGATATATACCTCATAAGTCACAATGAAACAAATAGTCGGGTGTGGAGTCCCATCAACGCCATCGGCGAGTTGAGTGTAGACCGTAACCTCAGTATCGTAACTCATACTGTCGAAGAAAATCCTGCAACATGATACGTTGCAGCCGTGTAGGTCATTACATTGAATGTCTGGCAAGATCACAACATGAATAAAGCAGATGGTAAAACTATACTATATGCAATTTGGCTTTGTGGCTCTGGTATGCGAGTCTTGTTTTGCATAAAAGCTGGTTTTATTTTCCCTACATCAAAGGAATAAGCTGGAGTCTGTACTATGGAGTTTTCTATCATGACATGGTTCCGCCAACCGATGTCTCATAGCCCAAAATCATCATAAGTTGCCCACAATTAAGTTATCAATCCGGTGTTGAGAGTTAGAGATAGATCCAAGTCCGGATGCTCAAATTGTCCGTGAATCGGGACACGGCTAATCGATTAGGTTTTAACCCTCTGCAGAGGTTTGTACACTTTACCCGCAAGATTCGATCCCTCTTTTCACGTTCTCGCACTTGTGGTGTTTGAGAACAAGATGACCAAACATGGTCTTCCAAGAGTTCCTCGACCACCGTCGGTACTCATCCCATCCTACCGTAGTTCTACATCTGCTAGCACCGCCCCAGCCAGAGTCACCACTAAGGTCAACCAAGCCGAGCCCATAATGACTTGCGGTTGCACGGGTAAGCTTAGGGCATGAAGTATTCTTCCGTCTCTTTGAGTCCTGGGTGAAGCTTTCCGCAAGATGTCATGGCGCTTCTCCATGCATCCCGCCAACCTTTGGTTTCTCCAGGTGCCCGTCAACCATCCTTCACCCAAGAGTGTGTATTGAATTCTTGTCTCGAGTCTTGAAGTCTTGAGGCCTTGAAGATGCAGTCCTTGCAGATTCCATCATGGAGTTATCGTCATTGACGAGATCCTCCATTCTCACACCACTCCGAAGCACTCATACCAACCCCGTCTACTATAGCGTAGCATTAAAATAAATAACGTCCGGGCTTGGTAACAGGTGATGGGTTCCTACCTCATGCATACTACTCAACTACAAGGATTCAATATCACTACTGGTGGGATTGTTGCGAAGATGACACTAGATGCAATAAAACACATAGGTATGAAGAACATGGTCAAAGTGAACTTGCCTGGTAATACTTGATGAAGATAACAACGCTGTTAGAAAATGACTTGGTAGAACTAATCGTCACTCCGTTGAAAATCTATATAGTCAAACATAGCATTCACATAAGCAAACATCCTAGCAAACAATTTTAGCACTCGAAATAACAATCAAAACAGCAAGGAAAATCGATAATAAAACTCAAACAAAATCAAAAGAAACTTCAAATAAAACTACAAAGAAAAACTACTAACGAAGATCTATGACTTTGCTACAAACATCTAATATAGTTTTGCCGTAAGTAAAAACTTAACAACAATTGAAATACTAAACTAATAAATTAACAGAAAATAAAATGTAAAATAACTAATTTAACAGAAAGTATTTTTTCCATAAAATTTTATTTGCAAAAAGAAACAAATAAAAAGCTTTTATAAAACTCTAACTATGACCTATAGAAGGTTTCATACAAAACTAAGGAAAATAAATTTTTAAAATAAAATAAATTTTCTCCTGTTGTCTAACAGAACACAACTAATTTTGTCAAAAGTGACAAAAAGAAATAATTTAAAACTAATAAAAACAATAAAGAAAAAGCTAAAACAGAACTAATAATAAAACAGTACTGTTTTGCTAAAAACCTAATTTAAATTAACCTAGAAATAAAATACTAAATACTACTGGATAAACAAAGGTCCTAGAGACCAGGAGCAAAAAGAATCGGTCAAAATAATATTCCTAACTCAAAATAGCTCAAATCTAGTGATTTGAGAAAATTCATACAAACACAAATTTAAACTGCTCAAATGTGAAATAAAATTGAACTAACAGAAACTTCAGCAAATTTGAGACACATAGCAATTGGAATCACTCAAAAATACTAAAAACTCTAAAAGATATGAATTTTCTAAGATTGCTATTTTCTGAAAAAATGAATTACAGGATTTCGTGGATCTCACCGGAGTAGTCGTCGGAGTTGGGGAAGAAGATCGGATCCGATGTTGCGGTTGCTCGTAGAGGAAAGGAGATCACGGGACGGTGGAGAGGAGATCATATAAACCTCGGGGAGAGGTCGAGGCATGGCGGAACTTGGCGGGCGGTGGTGCTGCCGCATCTGCACTGCGCAGAGAGGAGAGGAGAGGAGAGGAGAGGTGTTGGTTTGATGTGTTGGAGGGGGGGGGTGCTTGGGTATTTATATTGGGGAGGGGAGGGCTTTGCTTGGGGCAGGGGAAAAGAAATAGACTAGGATTAGGAAACAAAGAGGGAAAAGATCTAGAAACAAATCGGAATAAACGGAATAACGAAACGGGATCAAATCCTACTAGGATTTGTAAAAGAATAGGAAACCTGGGCTCCCTGGCCCCCTAGGTGTGTGCGTGCGATGGCCTTGGCCGGTGGCTTGGGCCTTTGGCCCAAGGCGCTGCATATTTTTTTTAACAAAATTTCACAGAACTAAAACAAAAACAAAATAATTAAAACTTTTATATAGGCATATAATATATCAAAATTTGAAGAAAAATATTTCCTACAAGATGAACATTATTCTAATGTCAAATAAAATCCACACAAATTTTAATAATTCACACAGTGCTACTGGTCCAATAAAAATCATTTTTAAAATACCAAAATGACTTCAAATTAATTTCTCTCCAATTTTCGATGTAGGGAATCATGTTACCCTATTTTCCATATATTTTGTTTTTGGAGAAAATAATTTGGATAAAACTCAAATAACTCCAAATTGGAAATAAATTCAAAAGAACTTTGAATTTATTTCTTTGAAAGTCCCTACTCATATTTCATATGTTTTGAAGAAGTCATTTTATCTTCGCTCGTGAAAATCATTGAGTTGCATAAAGTTTCAGAATTGGAAATATTTTCCAAATGAAATTCAAATATTTTCAACACCCTTGTCATTTAACTAAATGGAAGAAGTCATGTCATCTTCTCTCCGTGGTTTAGTGATGAAGAGTATTTGAATTCACGAAAAGCATAAAAGCAAAAATGAAAGTTTGGGAAAGTCCTTTATTCCTCTCATTTAACTTTCAAAAGTTTCAATTCACTCACTTTCAGTCAATCAATCAAACAATCAATCAAAAATATCTATTTATTATAACATTCCAAAATTTAGAATTTTGGGATGTTACATGTTTGTAGGCTCTTCTTGCAGCACCATCCACCCAATACATGTTTCTGACACGGTCCTCATCGTCGAATCTTATCCTGAAGAAGAAATCAGTATCTGCTTTTGCTTTCTCTTCGAAGTAGGCTATTGTGTCTTCTATGTCAGCCAACATGCTCCATCTACGGTACTTTGCCTTTAGGTTCGTGACGTCTTCTGGTATGTAGGGCATGCTACTCAGACCATCTCCGATGTGGATCAGGGACAATATTTGGACCATTCTTGATGGACCGACGTTACAATCATGTAGCAACTTTATGAATTTCTTCTCGAGGGGGCTGAATCCTCTATGGGAGCTCAGAAATTTTACCAGGGCAAACTTCTTTATGAGTTTGTGGTTGTGTTCATCAAAATATTCGGTGACCACCCACCATGCTCCATTTGCGTTTAGCTTACACCGGACAGGGCATTCCGTCTTGAGAACGATGCCTCTCTTTTGTTCTGGCACGACAAGCACAACACCTTTACCCTTCTTGTTCCTGCGTGCCTTGTAGCACCTTATCTCACCTCTGCTGTACTCGTTAGTTTTTTTTCCTATGGTATTCGATGTTCACCGCAAAACCATGGAACATTGCATATCTCTGCTAGTATTCTCTGGCATCTTCAAACGAACCAAATCTATGCCCAACATATGGTGGTTGAGGTATCATGATTTCCGATTGCACATCTTCTTCCTCCCCTTGCGCTTCGTCATCAGTTTCATCATTCACTTCAGCATTCGCGGCTGTTTCATCTGCTTGAGTGTTGCTTGTGATGGTGTGCAAAGATGTGCTTGTCGTCATTGCTGCAACGATTGCCGGTTCCGACACTGATTCTGCATTGTTTGTGGCAGCATTGGTGACTTGCTGGTGGAATGCTCCTTCCGTGTGCTCAGAGGTTCCCGCAGTTGATGTCCCCGCGCCGCTGTTGATTGTAGTTGAAGGTCCTGCAAAAAAAAAAACAGATACGTGTGTAAGCATTGCTTGAATGGCAGGTTTATCGCAACGGAATATAGCAACTACATCTGATTTGGCATGATATCATTCATACAGCAAGCCATGGCATCTGCATCTGGCCATGCACGGCAACTGCAGTTTCTCAGCCATGGCAGCTGCAGTTCAACAAACATGACAGCTACTGTTGCCAAGACATGGCAACCAGCATCTTTAACATCAAAACTTGCATTCTATGTACATAAGTAGGACATAAGTAGAATGCTATTTTCCTCACAAACATGGCAACTGTCCCTTTTTTGATCATGCATCGTACCAATGTTCGCGTGCTGCTCTAGTAGTGGCAGCAACGGCCCTGCGGAAATGATTTGATTGTACTCTGCTGCATCCCACGGGGGCTCTTCTGGCCTTTGAGAAAACCAAGGATTAGTGCCATCTTCATGATTCATTTTTCCGCTTTTTCTCCCACTGTGTTTTCAGTCACTGCATGAACAAGAACGCATGAATATTCGAAATGCATTCTTGCTGTTTGCACATACAAGAAAACACGACAATCTTATCACATTTCTTGCATAAAACAACCAATACATCATGGCAAGTAGGACATGCACATTCATTCTCTTTTTTTTTAAATCTGGATGCCAACTATCATTTTGAACCGATGGCAACAACCAACATAAAATGATGGCAAGTAACAACATAACATGGTGGCATCTAACGGCAAAGATAGGTGGCAACTAACGTCAGATATAGATGGCAATTAATTTTCTCCCTCCCTATGCACCACCCAAATTCCTCCTTTCTTCCCCTGATTTTAGTGAATCCTACACATCCTTCTGGAGCAACTACTCGCAACAACCCAACCCAGAAGCTTAGTTCAAATTTAGGATAGAATGTAGCAGATCTCGCGTATGTTGGTGGGTAAAGGGGAATAAACACAAATCCGTGGTGTGTGTTGCCATGACAGCGTGGATCTAGTCGCCATCTTCGTGGGCAATCTGGAATCGCAATTATTTGGGACAGAAGAAGGATGCGAAAGAGGAGGAGATCGGAGATCGACCTGTTAGCTCGTCGTCGCATTTTTCGTCGATCAGGAGGGGTCGGGGGTGGGTGGGGGTGGGGGTGGGGTGGGGGTGGCGCTAGAGATCTGGTCTGGTTGTCATGGCAACTAGAGAAGAAAGACGACGGAGATAGGAGACGACGGTGGCAGGTCGTCCTAGGGTTCGAAGGCAGGCCGGGACGACAGGCGCGTTCAGTCGTGCGGGCAGCAGGGTCGATCGTTCGAATGTGTGAGCGATTGTACCACACACCAGACGTGCGGGCTGTGGCTGCGTGCGTCCGGACGCCGTCGTGCGGGCGGGGTTGTCTCCGTACCACACAGGGCGTGCGGCACAACCCCTAGATGCCACACGTATGGCAGTTATCGTCGTCCTATTCGTTTGGGTCAGCGTGGAGTTGCCCTGGCCCTTAAACCTTCTCCTAGTTTCAAAATGTCAAATTTGTAGAAAAATGTTCAGCTAGTAGATCCCCTAACACTTAATTTGGGACCACGAGCTCAGCCTCACAAATCTCGCCCTCTTCGTCACTTCCTCTGGCCCCGCCGCAGGCCGTGTAGAGAAAACGGAAGCGACCAAACGCTCTCCTCGCCGCTTCGCCCAGACACATCCGCGCGCACACACCAGCTAGCAGACGTGGTTGCATCCTTCCAGGGTTCGGCGCAGGAGATGGAGGAGGGCGCTGCCGGAGGAGGAGGAGGGGGCGGGGGCGGCGTCGTCGTCGCCGCCGGCGATCGATCGAGCTTCGTGATCGGCCTCATCGAGAACCGAGCCAAGGAGGTCACGCCTTAAACCCCCCTCTTCACCCCCCGCATTGGTTAGTCGGGCCGTTGATTTCGCTCCGTGCCTTCCATTTCGAACGTCCCCATCTCAGTGCCCCGCCCGACCCGTATCTTTTCGGGGTTCCCGCGGATTGAATCGAAGGAATTACCTCGGTTTGGTATGCCAGTGCGATGTTTCCCCTTCGGATTTGCTCAAAATCTTCCTGCCGGTGATTTGTTTAGGGTTTGGAGGGTTTTTGGATCGACGATTAGTTTCTGGACTATTGCTGCACGATAGCTCTTCTGCTGCATTTGCCGTTCCGACTGAATCGAAATTGAAACCGTGTGATATGATGTAAACTGCACCCGCACCTGACGAACAAATTTCACTCTCCTGATGTTGCAGTAACTCATAAACAGATTTGGGCGGTAATTCCTAGAAGTTGCTCTAATCTCCGTCCAGAAATGCAGACCGTATTTGATTTCATTTGCTTTGGCTGGTATTCTGCTTAACCGCCACAGAGATAATCTCCTATAAACTACTGCGTCTGTAACTTAATATAAGACGTTTTATGTTTGGGACACATAAGTATATGAATAGTATGTAACTAAAATGATTTCCTTCGTCTGTATAGTTCATTTTTGGGCGTTTGTCTGACTGTTTATTTACAAACAGCATTTTCTGACCTCCATACACAATTCATCAAATTAAAATTCGATATCCAGGCGTAAAATGTATCTTCTATTTTTAGAGGGATCTTTGTGTGTTCACCGCATCCCATGTCACATAATTGGTTGCTGCACCTGCAAGTGTTGGTCATTTGTGTTTTTTTATGCGTGGATATATAGAATTGAAGTGCACCTTAGGCTGATATAGTAATGAATCTGATGTTGGCAACTAAAGGAAATTCTAGTAAAAACAAAGCAGAGAAAGCCGGTCTTCATCTTCGAATTCATGAACAGATACAGTTTTGCTACTTCGCCAGAATTTGTTTACAGAAAAATAAAAATGTTACAGGTTGGTGTTGCGGCATTTGATTTGAGATCAGCCTCACTGCACCTATCTCAGTATATCGAGACGAGCTGTTCATACCAGAATACAAAGACACTACTGCATTTCTATGATCCGAATACTGTAATTGTGCCCCCAAATAAAACTGCGGCAGATGGTATGGTTGGAGTTTCAGAGCTGGTTGATAAAAATTACCAAGCTAGCAAAAAGGTGATACTCTTATGACATTTTATCTATATTTTACAGAAGGAAAGAATAATAGCGTTCTTCTCTAAGAAAAGCTCACTTTGTAGGTCACAATGGCACGTGGTTGCTTTGATGATACCAAGGTATTATGTTTTGTTTTCACTTACTGGGACATCTATTCTTTCAGTTATCGGGTGAATGAGACCCCTTAATATCACTCATGTTCCCTTTATCTGTAAGGGGGCGGTTATGGTAAAAAATCTGTCGGCTAGAGACCCATCTGCACTTGGTTTGGATACTTACTGCAAGCAGTACTATCTTTGTCTTGCTGCGGCCTCTGCAACAATTAAGTGGTAAATATGCTCAACACTTGAGAGTCAAGACATCATTAGTTTGAAGTTTTCCCTCTTCATGATTAACCCACACCAATGGGAGTGAATTTGTCATGACATGTCTCCCATGCATATAATACAGCATTGTATCAAGTATCAGTCTGACCGAAGTTACTATTGTATACCATCACTATGAACCAAGCTGCCATATTTATGACCTTATTATTGAGTTTAATCTATGGCTGGATCAAGACAACTAATTACAACTCTATGAATAGTTAACTAATTTCGAAAAGTGCATGTGTTTCCAGATAGTCACAGCTCTTTTCTTGATGTTTGCACCATTTGATAGTGGTCTTGTCCTAACACTTTCACCTTCAGTTGACGATATTCATTTAAGATAATGGTCCTGAAAATTGATTGCTGCATGATTCATTTAAAGGGATGCAATATTCAAGCTCAAACTCCATGAGCAATTGAAGAAAGAAATTCGAACATTTTTTCTAGAAAACACAAAGCTTGTGCCTTGATGCATTGATAGAAAGAATATAATTTACACAAGCCTGGGACTAGGCAGCACAACTGACCACTCGAGACATGACCACAACCGACTGCCGCTAGACATACATTACAACCGATGCAACCTAACAACCCCCAGCCTCAATGCCATCGTGCGCAACAAACCTACCAAACCCTCACCACAGAAATAGAGAAGCCATCTCCACAAAGAAGGGCAGAATTGGGACATTCCTACATTGGAGGCAGCAAATCAATGGCGCCGTGGGCTGCTACGTGTCACACATGTCTCAATGATGTCCGCCATGTTGGATAATGAGCAACTGCTTTTCCTGAGGGCCACAGGCCATTACATATACATGTGTGTCAAAGTGCAGAAAACCCCTTATACAACGGGGATATACCGAAAAGGGACTATACACATCTAACACCCCTCAAACTCATGGTGGATCAACAACACCGAGTTTGGAGAGGAAAAAAGGTATCTTTGCGCTCGAGTGCGTGCCTTCGTGAAGAAGTCACCAATCAGTAACTCGAGGGCACATAGTGAAGAGCAAGAGTCTCGATCTCAAGACAAGAAGACGCACAAAGTGGGCATCCACTCGATGTGCTTGGTGAGCTCATGCTTCACCGGTCACGCATAATCTTGATAGCACCCGTACTATCGACGAAGAGGGGAGTCGAGGTAGTAGCAGATACACCAAAATCCTCAAGTAACCATCGCAACCAGATCACCTCACGTCAACATAGCCATGGCTCGCAACTCACCTCTCAGACTCGGCGGCTGCAGTCTGTTTCTTTGTCTTCGTGCAATCGAGAGCCACCAAGAAAGACACAAGATGCGCATACAATGGCGCCGATCGGAGGGATCACTAGCCTGTAGCATCGAGTAAGCCCAAGCTCAAGAGAAGCTGGAGCGAGGAAAGAAAAGACGCCGAGAGATCGTGCCACGAAGATATCGTAGAACACGGAGGAGGTGACTATAGTGGGAGAGGCGGGGCTGAAACAAACCGACTCGGGATGTGAACGGATAGGAGATGTCGGGACGTAACAAAGAAGATAGACAAGGCTACCGACGAGGTGGCGATAGCGAGTGGGATTAGGAAGAGGATCACCATCGAGGCACGGTGAACGTTAAGCTCCATAGGAGTCACAACAAAGGCGGTCATCATCGAGAGCAGCTCGAGCAAGAAGATCCTGAATGTATTTCTCTTGAGAGATGTAGAAGCCATCAGAGGTGGAGGAGATCTCAATCCCAAGAAAATAGCGAAGAGGACCAAGATCAGTCATAAGAAACTGCTTGTGAAGGCGGGCCTTAACAAAGGCGATGTAAGCAGTATCGTCACCAGTGATGATCATGTCATCAACATAGAGAAGGAGAAGAGTCCGACCACGAGGAGACGTGTGAACAAACAACGCGGGATCATGGTCACTGGGCAAGAAACCAACCGCGGTCACCACAGATGCGAAGCGCTCAAACCAGGCGCGAGGAGCCTGTTTGAGACCATATAGAGAACGGCGAAGTCTACAGACCATACCATCAGGAGCATAGTACCCCTGTGGTGGTTGCATATAAACCTCCTCACGCAACTTGCCATTGAGAAAAGCATTCTGAACATCAAGTTGAGAGATAGACCACTGACGAACAGACGCCACAGCAAGAAGAGTGCGGACAGTGGTCATGTGAGCCACAGGAGCGAAAGTCTCATCATAATCGCGCCCCTGCTCCTGCTGAAATCCACGGGCCACAAGACGAGCTTTGTAGCGCTCAAGGGAACCATCGAGCGAGTCTTAAGCTTGTAGACCCACTTGCGGTGATGGGACGGACAGGAAGGGAGGAACGAGATCCCATGTGCCGAGGCGCCAAGGGCAGCAAGCTCCTCGGCCATCGCAAGCTGCCATTCAGCCTGAGTCATGGCGGTCACGATAGGAAGTGGGCTCGGTCAAAACAGAGAGACCGTACTGATCGGGGAGTAGCGATCAAAGGAGGGCGAGGGCGAGCACGGAGGTTATGAACCGGAGGGTGTGAGAGGAGGGCACTCGAGGTGGAAGGCTCGTCGAGGCAATATCCTCAATCTGAACGCCGAGTATAGTGGAGAGGAAACGTGAGAGAGGCGAATTTGGAGAGGATGGGGAGAGGCGGGGAGGAGGAGGGAGAAGACGGGGTCGGAGGTGAATGAGAAGGAAGGAGAGGTGCCGGAGGAAGAGGTGACACATGAGGCACATAGCAGGGTGTATCGGGGAGAAGAAGGAAAGAAAGGTCATCCACAGAGAAGCTTGAGGAAGAAGAACGTGGGTAGTAAGAGCGAGACTCGTCAAAAGTCACATCACGCGAGATGCGCAAGCGACGACCCACTGGATCCCAACACCGATAGCCCTTGTGCTCATCACTGTAGTCAAGGAAAACACACTCGACCGACTGAGCAGTCAGTTTGGTGCGTTCATGAAGCAAGAAGAACATAGCAGACGATCCAAACATACGAAGAGCGGAGTAGTCAGAGAAGCGACCGTGAGACACTCCATAGGAATGCCACCTTGCAGAAGCGATCGAAGGCTGAATGTTGACGAGATAGGTGGACGCAGAAACAGCCTCAGCCAAAAATGGGGTGGAAGAGAAGCGACAATCATCGCCAAGACGAGCCGTCTCAAGCAAATGACGATGCTTTCGCCGCAACACCATTCGAGCATGAGCACCGGACAGAGAAGGCTGGCAAGAGTACCTGTTCGCGAGAAAACCACGCAACAATGAGAGATATACTCTCCAATGAGTCAGCACGAAAAGTACGAATGGGCGTGGCAAATCGGGTGTGAACCATGGCGGCAAAGCGTTTGTATATAGGAGAACCTCGCCACGAGATTTCATAAAGTAGAGCCAAGTGTAGCGAGAGAAATCATCAATAAACAAAACATAGTAGCGATGACCACCTTTCAATCAAAGGGAGCAGGACCCGGACATCGAATGAACTAAGTCAAAGGACGCCGAGATACTGAGACTCACTAGTAGGATAAGGTAATCGAGTCTGTTTGCCAAGTCTGCAGCCATTACAATGTAAGGAGACATCTCCGGATCTGAGACCCTAAGAGGCCTGGCGAACTAAGGAAGACAAGCGAGAGCCACAGATGTGACCGAGGCGATGATGCCCTTCTTTGGAAGGACGCAGACGAAGAGGCGGCAAGAGCATGAGAGCTGCATCATGGTGGCAGCGGAAGGAACACAAAGCCACCAACCTCCCAAAGGCCCGCCGACTTACGGCGCGGGGCCAAGACCAACCAAAGCCTTGGTGCGACGATCCTAAATGGAGCAAGAGTCGGTATCAAGAATGACACGACAACCAGAATCGAGAAGTTGGGCAAATGGAAAAAGATTCATGGTAAGGCGAGGAACATGTGAAACACTCGAAACGAGAAAAAGATGGAGTGGAAAGAATACCACGACTAGCAACAGAAGAGATGTGCCATCGGCAAGAAGAACATCGACAAAGCGAATCAAGAGGTGGAGAGAAGACAACACGGAAGAATCGAAGACATATGAAAAGAGGCTCCGAATCCGTAACCCACGAAGATGTACTGATCGAGTAGATGCCTGATGGTGAGGAGGAGGAGCGATGCACACAGCAGCAGCAGAGCTACCGACGGCGAGCCCGAGGAAGCAAGGAGACGCTTGAGGCGAACAATGTCTGGTCGTTGAGTGACGGAGTCGAGGAAGACACAGGAGGCCCGGCTGGAGGAGGAGCGCCTCTGGTCTCGCTTCTTTTGGCGACAATCGACTGGGTGACCTTGCCGGAGCAAGAACCACATACGGTGTCACGGCGCGACGTGCCCTTCTCAAAGATAAGGACGGCTCACCTTCGGAGGAGTAGGCGGGAGCGGCGGAGCAGCCGAGGCGAAAGCAGGCGACACAGAGCTCGCAGCCAATACCGACGGAACTCAAGCAACCAAAGAGAGCGAAGGCGTGTCTCTCTCGGCGAAGCTCGGCAAGAACCTCCGAGATAGGGACACGACCACGAGCAAGCAAGTGAGCACGCTGGGCTCAAACTCAGAGCGGAGACGAGATAAGAACTCATGAACCCTCTCGAACTCCAAGTCGACGCGTGAGTTCGACAAAGAACGGCAAGTGCCACAAACAATCGTCGCAGTGAGTCAAGCCGACGCCGGATGGCGAAAGCATCGAATAGAACTCATCGACTGCACGAGTCACCCTGCCAAGAGCATGCTCCCGACGCACTACGAGAGGTATAAAGCATCGCCAGAGGGCTGATAGCGCCGACAAAGATAGGACCACATCGCTGCAACAGTGCCAAGGGCCATGAACTCGGAAGCAAACTGAGGGAGGACACTGGCAGTGAGAACAGCAGCAGCTCGAGCATCATCATTGTACCACTGAGTATAAGCAGACAGATCATCCCGGTAGACTGAGAGGGCGTCAGAGTAAGCGGATACCTGCTGATCATAGGCATCAACTGCAGCATCATCACGGGCCTTGGCGGCATCCCGATCAGCCTGAGAAGCATCAGGAGCAAGGACCGGTTGTACCGGCGGAACAGGAGCCACCGGAGCAACCGGGCAGGGCGGACAGGTACCTCGCCAGAGAGAACACCCCACAGAAGAAGTCCGCGCATGTGGATACGCATGAACCCCACAAACTCAGCATAGTTGGTGCCATCGAAGATCACCGAGCACCGAGGAACAGCTACATAGCCAGACGACGACATGCCGGTTGTCTCTCTCTCTCTCTCTCTTTTTTTGGAGTCAACGGAAACAGGAAATCCCACGCACTGGATCGAGGGGATCCAGCACGCTCACGCGAGATCGAGGGAATCAGGCACCTCGCGGGCTCGCTCGCGAGCTGGATCGAGGGGAGCGTGCCCCTCAGGCGCTGGAGCAAGCGCTCGCTCGCGAGCCTCCCGACGCTGCAGCGCTGGCCTCTCACGGCCTCCCCGACGCCGCCGCGCTTCAGCGAAAGCAGAGCCAGAGCTGCGGCAGCAGCGAGAGCAGGGCTCGACGGGAGAGAGGGGAGCGGCCGGATTGGGCGGCGGCGGAGGCACGAGAGCTCGAGGGAAGCAGCCGGTCAACGGGTGCCGGCGGGGCAGATGGGGAGAGCAGAGAGCAGGGCTCGGCGGGAGCGAAGAGGACGAGGCCGGCCGGGCGCGATACAGCAGGGACCTGGCCGGGGCAGCCGGATCCGGGACGGGATAGGCCGGAATCGGGAGAAATCTAGCACGGAGTTGCAGCGTGCGGGGGAGAGGGGAACCTAACATCTGATACCATGTTGGATAATGAGCAACTGCTTTTCCTGAGGGCCAAAGGCCATTACATATACATGTGTGTCAAAGTGCAGAAAACCCCTTGTACAACGGGGATATACCGAAAAGGGACTATACACATCTAACACGCCACATCTCACACACCAGCAAGTAGACCAGATATGCCGTGGCCCAATCAGAAGGGCGGCGGGGGTGGGGGGTGACCCTGGCAGTCTTGATAGAGTACGGAAGACATCCCACCGACACAACTTACGCCCACAACCGTTAACCAATACTGGTTGAAGTGCTTCCATGCGACCAAGACGCTACAACACGGGATCCTTTGCTGCCTGTTGCCCATGCCAACCACGGTAGCCGTACCGACACATTGCTGGTGTACCTAGGACCTTCCTACTACATTCGACTATTCGAGGCATATGTTTTTGCCAGGTAGTGCACCAACCGGGCATCAGTACTCCAAAAATAACACCTCCAGTATGTTGTGAGCAGTGTTGGTCCCTTGTTTTCAGCTTTTGTTGTTCAGACAGTTGAACATCCTATGTTCAACTCTCTGAACGTATGTGCTTCAGAGAGTTGAACACCTGCTCTAACATCCGTTTGTTTATTGGTTTAATCATGTCCATCACATGTTTATTTCACTCATTTCTTTTATGGAATCTTTCAATTTAAATATACCTTTGGGGTAAGAGTCAAGGCATGTTGCCCGCTAGCCGCACCGACACATTGCCGGTGTACCTAGGACCTTCCTGGAGGTGTTATTTCTTTTATGGAATTCTTTCAATCCAAATATCCTCCACTACCTGCTGCCCATGCCAACTCCGGTAGCCGCACCGACACATTGCTGGTGTACCTAGGACCTTCCTGCTAGAGTCGAGGCATCTGTTGCCACCTAGTGCACCAACCGGGCGTCAGACCTCCAAAAATAACAACTCTAGTATGCCGTGAGCAGTGCTGGTCCCTTGTTTTCAGCTTTCGTTGTTCAGAGAGTTGAGCACCCTATGTTGAAAGCTAGCTCTAACATCTGTTTGTTTATTGGTTTAATCATGTCCAACACATGTTTTTTTTCCACTCATTTCTTTTATGGAATCTTTCAATTAAAATATACCTTTAGGGTAAGATACTAATTTCTATCATTCTACAACAAGGTTACCCAGCATCACATGAGTCTTCTGACGTTATGTTTGTATCTTTTTACAGGATAGAATCAGAAAAAGGTGTAATTATTACTAACCATTCACTATCAGTAAGTTATTGGAAAATTTGCTTTAACATATATTGCACTTCTGAAGCATCACCTATGTCCATTCTTATTAATTTACTTATTATGAACAAGTGAAAAAATCTATTGCTTGCTGTGTATTCCCCCATTGATGCCTATTTCATTCATAGGTTCTATGCCGGTTATGCGTACTTTTTTTTTGAAGAACAAATGGTTATGCATACTTGAAAAATCATATGCATTGCCTTCACAAATTAGCTCTTGGAGCGACATTAATTCGTTAGTGTGTTAATGGCAACAATCAGTGTATTGAGCTGTAGCTTTATGACTATTGATTGTCCATTAGATTGTACTGTATGCTGGATTGCTGGTTGTTACATGCATGCAGGCTCGCTGTCTGCGATTTTCGTATTCTGAAAGCTCATGCATGTTTCAGGGTTTAATTTTGTTTAATGGATTTTACACTTAAACACGAATCATATAGTTTTAATTTTAAAGCGCTATTTCCTTGGAAAATTTTGTTGCTGAAGCCTCGAAACAGAAGATATTAGGATTTAAGCATCTACAGTTCCTAAGCCCACGTATGTTCCTCAAAGAGTAAGCCACCATGTTTCATTTGTTTCTTGGTATGGTTATTACTCATGTGTTGTGCTAACCTCCAAAAATGCCAGTTGAAGGTTGTTATTCTCCTTTTCTTTCTGTTATGAGCTCATGGCCTCCCATAGTTATGTTAAAAAAAACTGCATTTGCCTCCAGGTTACATTCAATGGCTCATTTGACCATATGAACATCGATTCAACTAGGTATTATTTTGAAACAACCGACCCTCAAATTCTATCAAGTAATGTAACCTGATTAATCTTGTTCATCAAAAGAGCTGGGAGAACAAGAGTTCAACAGTTCAGTTGCCATTACTGAATGGCTTGCATTCTTTGATTTGCACCCAACAGTGTTCAAACATTAGAAATAATTGACCCTCTCCATACTGAACTGTGGGGTACTAGCAACAAAAAGAAAAGTCTCTTTCAGATGTTGAAGACTACAAAGACTACGGGAGGGTATGCCTCACAACACATACTAATTACGTTAACTTTGTATTCATATCATGATGCTGTATGTTGAGTTACTAAGCACAACGACATGGCTGTCCCAGGTCTAGACTACTGAGAGCCAACTTATTACAACCATTAAAAGATATTCAAACTATCAATACTCGGCTTGACTGCTTGGTAAGTATATTTTGCATTTACATTATAGTCTATTTGTGAGCATCACCAAATTGATCTGTAACTGGACATATACAAGAGCTCTGAATTTTATGTGCGAGATTTTTGTATGTGAAATAGAAGTTGATCTTCTTATAGTGTTCATAACTACAAATGCATCTTCTTTTATATAATTTTGCTGCATGTAACTATTGGGTCTAAAAAGTAGTAAATTAATATGCTGTCCACCTTAGACCAGTGCTTATAATTTGTGAATATCTCTGTTTTCTTAGAAAAGAGAGGAAATACGGGAACCATGCGAATATGAACTTTGCATTTTGAAAATTACCACTGACTGAGTATGATATGTGGTGCGGGGCCAAAGTTCACATCTCATTGAGACATGCAGTAGTATTTTTCATAGCTTCTACTTTGTGGTGGCATGGCTCTAAATTCCCCCTTGTGAAAACATTAACCTGTACCTTAATATTGCACTATTTTTATATCTCAACGTGGCGTTTCAACTTTATGCATGCTTTTGAAATTGACACTTGTGCATACTTTTGATGTTAATATCTAAATTTCAGGATGAGCTAGTGAGCAACGAGGAACTATTCTTTGGCTTGACACAAGGTCTCCGTAAATTTCCAAAAGAATCAGGTTACTCTATAATTTCTATGCTCTTCTCTTGTTGTGCTGTTCTGTAGGTAATATGATTCTCACTGCAAAAAATTGCTGCATGCCGTTCTTGTGTCCTAGATAAGGTTCTCTGTCACTTTTGCTTCAAACCCAAAAAGGTCACAGATGAGGTACTGAAGCCTGCCAATGGTCGAAAGAGCCAATTGTTGATATCTGACATTATTGTTCTAAAAACTGCTCTGGATGCAATACCATTCCTCTCCAAGGTGCTTTAATCAGAATCCTGGTATCTCATTTTATAGTTGAATCTTATTCTGTCGTATTTCTGCTGATTTTTCCTCACATTTCTAGTAAAACTGACAACAGCTAGTTTTCAAGCATGTAATGTGTAGCCTTAACTTGCAGGTTCTGAAGGGGGCGAACAGTTTTCTTCTTAAGAACATTTATCAGACCATATGTGAAAACCCAAAGTATGAGAGCATGAGAAAGAGGTGCAGTTTTATGTGCACTTTTCCCTCACGTGTCAAAGAAAATAAATTATATGCCTTCTATCCCTTTCTTTTGCTTAATGTGTACACATGGTTTTGTTCGATACACATATGAAAATAGGAGATTGGAAATTTAGATACCCTTAGTGTTTGTATATATCACGATCAGTTGCTTAAAGGTGCTTTTACAACTATAGGTATATTCTTCACTGATGTAAGTTGCAGTGTTACAGTCAACTTCCAAGCAATATCTTAAGATGAATTATCACAAGACATAAACCATCAGTTGTTCCAAATCTTGCTTGTAGCTAGCTGCTAGCCTATGAAATACAGATTTCACCATCCACCAGAGCAGCACAGGCAGTTGTAATTTAGTATGGTCGAGCATGATGATACTGTATTAACATCAAGTCTTTCCAGAGGTTTTGAATCAGTACCCCCCCCCCCCTTTTTTCCATTCCTGCTATACTCCTGTCTTCTTATTTTATTTCTTGGCTTGCATTGTTATATATCAGCATTGGGTAAGCTTAGTTATATTCATCTACACTAAATAATTGTGATTTTTCACCTTCTTTTCTAATGCTTTTGTGTTCTCCTTCCTGACCCTAGAATCGGAGAAGTGATTGATGAAGATGTTATTCATTCGAGGGCTCCTTTTGTAGCCTGCACTCAGCAATGTTTCGCTATTAAGCCAGGGATTGATGGCCTACTTGATGTTGCTCGTCGATCCTTCTGCGATACAAGCGAAGGTGCTTATTGTTCCATATTCATTTCTAATTTGTATAATGAATTAGTGTGACATAGTATTTTGCAGCCATACATAACCTTGCCACCAAGTACAGAGAGGAGTTTACTCTGCCAAATTTGAAGATACGGTATAACAATAGACTGGGGTTTTACTTTATTATACCCCAGAGGGATATTACTGAAAAGCTTCCTAATAAATTTATCCAGGTATGTGTATGTCCCTTTAAAAATTCAGCTTCCTAATTGCGTGCTAACCAATTGCGAATTCTAAACAATCAATTAGGTTGTTAGGCATGGGAAGAATGTCCATTGCTCAAGCTTTGAGCTAGCTTCGGTAAGTTTACTTCTTAGTAAGTTAATATTCTTAGGGTTTTTGGGTAACTGGACACTAACTGCCACACTGCAAAGCTTTGACCGTGTGGGTAACTTTTCTGGTTTAAGTTTCCAGTACAGTACATGCTAACCAACAAGGTTTAGCTACTTGGTAGATCTCACCCATTTTACTTTTTAGCTAAAAAAGGCTATCATGTTATGGAAGCAGACGAAGAGCACTCGGCGACGCAGCACATCGAAGTCACGACCGCTGCCGTGCCAGTTGGGGATGCGTGCATGTTTGGAGTACACGATTTCTCATATGTGAATACATGCCCGCAACGTACATTGAAACAGTGCGTAACTGTGCATCGACATTGAATAGGTTTGCATGGGGTACACTAGAAAACAGAACAGTGCGCGTCGCATTAAATCGATTCCGTGTTAGAGTAAGTCCATTCTGCTTTAGATCCAGCCGCATACCCTCCATTGCCGGATAAAAAAAGCAAGGATCCATTTGAGTGTCTAGTGTTCATCTTCCCCACGCACCCCTCCATTCCATATCCAGCGAGGCGGAAAGATAAGCAGGGCAGTGAGTTCCTGTGGAAATTCATCGTTCCAAAACTTACGGAAACGGGGATGATACCTACGTCAAATCTTCCGATGGATCCTGGTTCAGCAACCATGGAAGGTAAGCGCTCTGAGATTACGGAAGGGGAACGACCCTTGGCCCACGGATACGTTCCTATCCGCGTGGATTGACCATGGATCCGGGTTCCTGCAGGACCGGGTCGGAGGATGCAGGCCATGCACAAACCCAGGTCAAGGACGCCGGCCACGAGCATGAAGCCCACGATCTCGACCAAGGCGTGAACAGCCTGTACTATTGCCGAGGCGAAGCATGGCAAGACCAAGCTTGACGGCGACGGGAACGACCAGGATGCGGGCGACGTACACGTAGCTCGAGGAAGCGGCTGGCTGGCCGCGGGAATGCAAAACGCGGCAAGCGCAGACGACGGCCACCTGGATTTGCTCATCATGGCATGCATAGTCTACCACATGGCTTTCTTCTCAGACGTTGTCGCTGGCCGCCAGAATGCATAACTTGGTGTTGGCAGCCATGGCGGACGTGGTGTCGCTGTGACACGGCAAGCTCAGACGATAACCAGGGCGAACATAGTCTTCCTAGTTCATCCCGGCTTTGTTTCACGTAGCAAGCAGAAGACTGTGAAGGAAATTGCATGAACTTAGAAGAGGATTGGAGGAAGGATTGGTGGGGAAGAACTGGTGTCCAGGGGAAGAAGGGTCTTGATGGGGAGAAGAAAGGGTTGGGGCGCCCGTGGATTGAGTGGATTATTGGGTCTTGGGTGGTTGGGCGCTGGTGGTTGAGCTCGATTGGGCATGGGTGTAATGTCTGACAATGTCAGTGCCAGAAAACATACCTAGATACAGAGCATGCATGTGAGACATACATGGCGAATAAACTTCTAATACGGACTGCCTAATATAGGAGATGTGAATCCCGAGGCTAGTTAATGGGTCAGATTTTGATGGGTGGAGTCGCCGGGTGCTCCTGCGCACTTTCGATCATGTTATCTACTATAACTGGGAGTAATCTTCTTGTGAAAGCCTTGTGACTTGTATAATAATTAGCTCTTGGAATGGGAAAATCTCAGAAGAGGACTAACTTCTGGAAAAATTAAATTATACTGCATGCGAGCAGATATTTTATTTTATAAATGTGCAACCCTGACAAACATGATTATACTGTAGGAGTACTTGTTTCTTCCTACAGCTACTTAACATCATATATGTCTTCTATTAAGTGCAGCTAAATGTTAGGAACAAGTCGGCTGCTGCTGAGTGCTTCTTGCGCACTGAACTCTGTTTAGAAGGTTGCTCCAACCATTAAGTTTTGACTTCTTATTTTTCATATCACGTGTAATTCTTGCTTGAAGCCATCTTTGGAGTATTCTTTCTTGTGTTAATTTCAATAATGTACTGGTTCATCTTTGTCTCTGTTGATTGATAACCCCTCTTATAACAGACAAAAAAAATACTTTCGTAATGTGATGAACCCATTTGTTGCACACAGTGTTCACTGTCTATATTTACTGGCACCCTCCATGTAGGTAGTAGCAATTTTGTATAACGGAGCATTATCATGCTTCTTTTTGTGTATATAACTATATATAGATCTCCATTTTTAACTGTATCATCAATGTTTCCAGTCGGACATTTATTTGCCTTTCCAGGCTCTTCTGGCTGAGGAGTGTGTTGGGCTATTGGCCAAAATTTCCAGGTTGGAAAATGGAAATCGTACACCTGAATGGCTGGTGTTTATCTCACAAAATTTCAATGCAAATTAACTCCTAATGTTTTTCAAAATTTTAGAAGCTTGCGGGCAGTGGAGCACTAGATTTTTTATGCAACATTACATATTAGTACTATGCAAGTATATACGGAGATCTTGGTGTCATCCAAGTCTCTTTCATTGTTTCAGGACTTATTAGTGAGATCAGAGAAGACATTCGTATCTTAACAATGCTCGCAGAAGTATTATGTCTTTTGGACATGATTGTAAATTCTTTTGCCTATACAATATCTACAAAGCCTGTTGATCGCTACACTAGACCGGAGTTCACAGGTGGGCTTATAACACAAAGCTTGTAATGATTTGTTTGTTTGAATGTGAATTCTTTTGTTATTAGTTTCATGGAATCCCAATCTTTATATACTTATGTTGCTATTTTCACTTAAGCAGGTGATGGTCCAATGGCAATCAATGCTGGACGACATCCTATTCTGGAGAGCTTACATACTGATTTTGTTGTGAGTTGTTTTTTTTGTTCATTTCTCCATATTTTTTTTAAACGGTCACCGGGGGGATCCCACCTGAATATGTTGCTCAAAAAGCTGCCAAAGCCAAGAGTCGCCCCTTAAGCTTTGGCTGATCCAGTTTATAAGGGAAACTGGGTCGAAAACCTAAACAAATTGACCCCGTTTATGAGGGAAACCGGGTCGAAAACCGTACAGGTAACAAGGTTACAGAAGAAGAGAAAAAATTTGACGCCCAGGAGATGGCCCGACCTAGCTAGCATGCAGAAAGACCAACACCACGAGAGACACAAGTAGATGTGGGGTGTTGTCAAGGGATCACAATACCTAGACTTTGCGAGCAACCTAACGCACCGCACTGCGTGCGTACCGAGCCCCGCGGCACAACTCAGGAGCATCCACAATCAACGAGTGCAGAACACGAACCTTGACTGGGAGCCCCGCAACGGAAGATCAGAACGATTAGCAAATTGGGGAGGCACTTTGCGCCATCAGAGAGCAAAGATGAACCAAAACATCACCAAGAGCACGACGCTCGCTGCAACACATCGGCCACCATGGGAGGGTCTTGAGCAAGCATAGCGAGACACCTACACAAGGGGGAAACAAATGGCCGCCTTGCGGTGCCGAAGGCACCGCCACCGAACCCCAAAGAACACCACCGAACAACCACCGTCGACTCCAAGTCAGTCGCAGCACCACCACCACTAGTCTCTCCGGCTGATCCCTATTCCAAAAATGATGCCCTCAAGAGGGGAGCGACACAATGCACCGCCATCATCCGATCCGATAGAGCACGGATCTGAGGTTTCCCTCGGAGCAGGGGACGGTAAGGGAGAGGAGCACTTCACCACAGCAGCACCTTCAAGAAGGATGCGACGCCCGCGGACGCCGCCACTGCCGGCTCCGAACATAGCCGGAGGCAGACTTTCGCCTGGCATCGTCTTCCACGCACATACCAAACCAGCTGGTCCACCGCCTCGGGCCAGATCCAGACGGATCCAACCCATCCCACACTGGGCCTGCCAGATCCGAGCTGAGCCGAGGCCAGCAAGCGCACGGCACCACCACGCCCAGCCAAGCCCCCGGCAACGAGCTGCCAGCACCTGCAGCACTCCCCTGCCTTCCACCGGAGAGGACAACCCCACAACCGCGCACCCGAGATCCACCACGAGCAACACGGGATCTCGAGAGCCGCCATGGCCAGCCGCCGACCTCCACCGACTGCTGCTGCAGGCCGCGAAGGGCGAATCCCCGCCGCCGCCCCCTGGCCGACCTCCATCGCGGCAGAGAGGCCTCAGCTCATGCCGGACCAGGGCCGCCTCCCCGATGCAACTGGTGCTGCAGGCCCCGTAGGGCGAATCCCCGCCGCCGCCGTCACCGGGCCGGGCTTTGCCGGAGGTGACCACCGGCGGCGGCGAGGGGAAGGGTCTGGGAAGGTGGGGCCGAGGCCGGGCAGATCTGGTCGCCGCCCGAGTCGCCCTGCGGCGCGGGGGGTCATTTCTCCATATTTATGTTATATTTCATGATTTTCTTTATTAATTTTATATGTTATCACTGTCATGTAGCCAAATAATATCTTCCTTTCCGAAGCATCGAATATGGTTCTTGTCATGGGGCCAAACATGTGAGTCACATGAACATTGCTTCTAAGTTGCTTTAGCAAGCTACTGATTTATTTGCGCAAGTATATTTAGTCCCTGCATTATCTTGCTATTACAGGAGTGGAAAAAGTACATATCTTCAACAGATTTGTCTAATAGTTATTCTTGCGCAAGTCGGCTGTTATGTCCCAGCTCAATTTGCATCACTGAGAGTGGTTGATCGTATATTTACACGCATAGGCACTGGAGATAACGTTGAAAACAACTCGAGCACGGTACGTGCTTGAAGAAAGACTTCGTACTATTAGTTTTGTCAAAATAAAAGGTGTGGTATATTGTTCTGAGTGTGTTATTCTAGTTTTATCATTTGCATCTTGTGTTCAAAGCATAGTGATCGGGCCTGTTATCACTATGCTTCGAGCACTCTGCTTGGGACAGCGATATGTATATACCTTCTCTTCCATCAGGCCTGTTATCTCATCAATAGTGTGTGAGCCAATCGGTGTGTTTAATATACTTGGATACTGATTTACCTCCCTGAAAAGTTGGACATGATTATTTTTCCTCAATAGCTGAGTGCACAGATATTCTAATTACATGGCACAGAAGAGATTCCCGTCCTGTGCACAGACTGTTGAATACAATGTATATCTTAGCTGTTCCTAATTAGCTTAATTTCTGTTTGCAGTTTATGACGGAAATGAAAGAGACAGCTTTCATCATGCAAAATGTTTCTTCAAGGTACTACGCTGCTGCAATGGAATGAAATTGGATATGTTTGACTTTGTCTTGTTTTCCTTCTGATGAATGACCACGGACATTTGAGTTACAGGAGCTTGGTTGTAGTGGATGAGCTTGGAAGAGCTACTTCTTCCTCTGATGGGTTGGCAATTGCATGGAGCTGCTGCGAGCACCTGCTATCCCTCAAAAGGTAAGAATTAGCAACATCATATGTACTGATGTGTTGTTCTTATTCGTGATGTTGAAGATGTGCCTGGGATAAGGTTGTTCTATGAGGTGGTACACACCCACACCTCCCACTAACTGAGCTAGGCTCAGTTCCATGTTATTCTGCATTTCCAGCATCCAATTTTAGTTATAGCCAACAACTATTTGTAAGGAAAATTTGATTTCTTAATCAAATAAGTAATGTCCGTCTAGCTTATACGTACAGATAATTAGTTAATTACACCAAGATTATGCATTCTGTCCTCTTGTGGCAATCTGTAAACTGTTGGTTTTCAAACTTTTCAGATGACACCAGTAGTAGTTCAGTATTAAGCTTCACTAGGGGATTTGTCATGCCAGATGTAGCTGGCCATGTACTTGGTTGGTTAATTTTAGTAACTGTTCATCCGTAACACAAACTATCTGGAATAACCTCTATTGTTTTGGTAATGAGAGGTTTAACATTTAATTATGTAGATGGTACCCTTTTTGGTGGAACAATGAAGACAGTATCTTGCCGGAGTAGTTCCTGCTATATAAAATTTATTAGTGTTGTCACGTCATTTCGATGCTTTCTTCTTCTAATACAAAATGACATGCAGTCAGTCAGGTGCGTGTTTGAGAGAATAGTAAGCAATTTAACAGTGTTGTGTCTTCCACCCATGCAGCTACACGGTGTTTGCGACACACATGGAGGGCTTGTCAGAGCTCGCAACGATGTATCCAAACGTGAAGGTCCTCCATTTCGAGGTTGACTTGAGGAATGGTCGCTTGGATTTCAAGGTAGGGTTCAATGCAAGACTCTGGGCATTTCATTTTTCGAATCTTTAACACCGTGCTGCGGACTCCCCAACACCAGTTCCGGCTGAAGGATGGCGTCCGACGGGTACCACATTATGGACTTCTGCTAGCCAGAGTGGCCGGCCTCCCTGCTTCAGTGATCGACACCGCGACCAGCATCACTTCACGTATCACAGAGCAGGTCCAGTTCTAATTATCTTCCGAGTATGATGCTCATGTTCCTTGTGTTGGTTATTGACTAGTTATTATTCGGTTCCTGCAGGAAATGGTTAGGATGGATGCGAACTGTGTGCAGTACCAGCCGCTGAGGATGGCGTACCAAGCAGCGCAACGGCTCATCTGCTTGAAGTACTCGAACCAAGGGGACGACTACATCCGTGAAGCATTGCAGGACCTCAAGGAGAGTTACGCTGCAGGCAATTTGATATGAAACAAGAAGAGATTACGTCTCCAGGAATTTGATAGAGGTCTGTTTGTAGGTCTATGGCCGCAGAGGGTCCATCAGTCTTATTTTCATCTGTCGCTGTAATTATATAGTATTAGTCAGAATCTGATACTGAAAGTGGCGATACGGAAGGGGTCCTTAACACAAAGCACACCCAGAGTCGATGATGAGACGAAGAATCGGAGGAATCCTCCTTACAGTTGCATTTGTGCAAGGAAAGTTGTACTTTATGGAGTTACATAAAATTCTGCTAAGTGATAGCCTAGTCCACCTTCTTCCTCTTTCTCATATTACAACAACAACAAAGCCTTTAGTACCAAACAAGTTAGGGTAGGCTAGAGGTGAAACCCATAAGATCTCGCAACCAACTCATGGCTCTCGCACATGGATAGCAAGCTTTCACGCATCCTTGTCCATAGCTACCTCTTTGGTGATACTCCAATCCTTCAGGTCTCTCTTAATGGACTCCTCCCATGTCAAATTCGGTCTATCCGCCCTCTCTTAACATTCTCCGCACGCTTTAACCGTCCGCTATGCACTGGAGCTTTTGGAGGCATGCGCTGAATATGCCCAAACCATTTCAGACGATGTTGGACAAGCTTCACTTCAATTGGTGCTACCCCAACTCTATCGTATATCATCATTCCGGACTCGATCCTTCCTCGTGCGGCCACACATCCATCCCAACATATGCATCTCCGCCACACCTAACTGTTGAACATGTCGCCTTTTAGTCGGCCAACACTCAGCGCCATACAACATTGCGGGTCGAACCGCAAATCTGTAGAACTTGCCTTTTAGCTTTTGTGGCACTCTCTTGTCACAGAGAATGCCAGAAGCTTGGCGCCACTTCATCTATCCGGCTTTGATTCGATGGTTCACATCTTCATCAATACCCCCATCCTCCTGCAGCATTGACCCCAAATACCGAAAGGTGTCCTTCTGGGGTACCACCTGGCCATCAAGGCTAACCTCCTCCTCCTCCTCACACCTAGTAGTACTGAAACCGCACATCATATACTCGGTTTTAGTTCTACTAAGCCTAAACCCTTTCGATTCCAAGGTTTGTCTCCATAACTCTAACTTCCTATTTATCCCCGTCCGACTATCGTCAACTAGTACCACATCATCCGCAAAGAGTATACACCATGGGATATCTCCTTGTATATCCCTTGTGACCTCATCCATCACCAATGCAAAAAGATAAGGGCTCAAAGCCTACCCCTGATGCAGTCCTATCTTAATCGGGAAGTCATTCGACATCACTTGTTCGAACACTTGCCACAACATTATCGTACATGTCCTTGATGAGGGTAATGTACTTTGCTGGGACTTTGTGTTTCTTCAAGGCCCACCACATGACATTCCGTGGTATCTTATCATAGGCCTTCTCCAACTCAATGAACACCATATGCAATTCCTTCTTTTTCTCCCTATATCTCTCCATAAGTTGTCGTACCAAGAAAATGGCTTCCATGGTCGACCTCCCAGGCATGACCAAACTGATTTTTGGTCACGCTTGTCATTCTTCTTAAGCCGTGTTCAATGACTCTCTCCCATAGCTTCATTGTATGGCTCATCAGCTTAATTCCACGGTAATTAGTACAACTCTGAACATCCCCCTTGTTCTTGAAGATTGGTACTAATATACTCCGTCTCCATTCTTCTGACATCTTGTTTGCCCGAAAAATGAGGTTGAAAAGCTTGGTTAGCCATACTATCGCTATGTCCCGAGACCTTTCCACACCTTAATGGGGATACAATCAGGGCCCGTCGCCTTGCCTCCTTTCATCCTTTTTAAAGCCTTCTTGACCTCAGACTCCTGGATTCGCCGCACAAAACGCATCTGGTCTCATCAAAGGAGTCGCCCGGTTCAATGGTAGAACTCTCATTCTCCCCATTGAACGACTTGTCAAGTACTCCGCCATCTATGCTTAATCTCCTCGTCCTTCACCAAGAGTTGGCCTACTCCGTCCTTGATGCATTTGACTTGGCCAATATCCCTCGTCTTTCTCTCTCGGATCTTGGCCATCTTATAGATGTCCCTTTCGCCTTCCTTTGTGCCTAACCGTTGGTAGAGGTCCTCATATGCCCGACCCCTTGCTTCACCAACAGCTCGCTTTGCAGCCTTCTTCGTCATCTTGTACTTCTCTATGTTGTCTGCACTCCTATCCAGGTATAGGCGTCTGAAGCAATCTTTCTTCTCTTTAATCGCCTTCTGGACATCATCACTCCACCATCAGGTATCCTTATCTTCGTTTCTCCTTCCCCTGAACACTCCAAACTCCTCCGAGGCCACCTTACGAATGCAAGTCTCCATCTTCATCCACACATTGTCTGCATCCCCTCCTTCCTCCCAAGGGCCCTCCTTAATGACCCTCTCCTTGAACGCCTGAGCTACCTCCCCCTTGAGCTTTCACCACTGAAAGATCGTGGATGTCGCCTAGAGGGGGGGGGGGGTGAATAGGCGCTTTAAAATAATTACGGTTGAGGCTTGAACAAATGCGGAATAAACCTAGCGGTTAATTTGTCAAGCACAAAACCTACAACAACTAGGCTCACCTATGTGCACCAACAACTTATGCTAAGCAAGAAAAACTACTTAGGTGATAGCAAGATATATGACAAGAAACAATATGGCTATCACAAAGTAAAGTGCATAAGTAAAGGGCTCGGATAAGAGATAACCGAGGCACGCGGAGATGACGATGTATCCCGAAGTTCACACCCTTGCGGATGCTAATCTCCGTTTGGAGCGGTGTGGAGGCACAATGCTCCCCAAGAAGCCACTAGGGCAACCGTAATCTCCTCACGCCCTCGCACAATGCAAGATGCCGTGATTCTACTAAGGGACCCTTGAGGGCGGTCACCGAACCCGTACAAATGGCAACCCTTGGGGGCGGTCACCGAACCCGTACACTTTGGAAACCCTTGGGGGCGGTCACCGGTACCCGTCAAATTGCTCGGGGCGATCTCCACAACCTAATTTGAGACCCCGACGCTTGCCCGGAGCTTTACACCACAATGATTGAGCTCCGAACACCACCAACCGTCTAGGGCGCCCAAGCACCCAAGAGGAACAAGCTCAAGGGCGCCAAGCACCCAAGAGTAATGAGCTTCTCAACTTGTAACTTCCACGTATCACCGTGGAGAACTCAAACCGATGCACCAAATGCAATGGCAAGGGCACACGGAGTGCCCAAGTACTTCTCTCTCAAATCCCACCGAAGCAACTAATGCTAGGGAAGAAAATGAGAGGAAGAACAAGAAGGAGAACACCAAGAACTCCAAGATCTAGATCCAAGGGTTCCCTCACATAGAGGAGAAAGTGATTGGTGGAAATGTGGATCTAGATCTCTCTCTCTTTTCCCTCAAAACTAGCAAGAATCCATGGAGGGATTGAGAGTTAGCAAGCTCAAGAAGGTCAACAATGGGGAAGAACACGAGCCCAAAGGATAAGGTTCAATGGGGAAGAAGACCCCTTTATAGGTGGGGAAAAACCAACCGTTATGCTCACAGCCCAAGATCGAGCGGTAGTACCGCTCGGCATCACAATACTATTGCTAGGGGTAGCGGTACTATGCTAAGGGTAGCGGTACTACTCGCTATGAAGCGGTACTAAAAATTACATCCGTGCCTACCACCGCTGGACTTGTGACGAGTTTTTGGTCCCGAGCGGAAGTAGCCACGGAAGTAGCCATGTAGTACTGCTCCAAGCGGTAGTACCGCTCCCAAGAGCGGTAGTACCGCTCCCAAGGGCGGTACTAAAAATTACTTCCGCTCCTACCCCATGTAGTACCGCCGCAGCCTTTTCGAACACCAAAACTACCATAACTTCGCATTCGGACTCGAATTCGATGAAACCAAGTTTGTTGGAAAGCTAGGGACAAGGGCTAACACAATCTTGAGAGAAATACCAATAATAAGCAAATGAGAAAAGGCCTAAAAGAAAATGGTGAGAACCCTTCCTCGGAAAAGACCGGAAAACCTCCAACACCGAAAACATCATAGAAGACGATGCAAACTCCGCTGATGAACTCAAGCTTGTCATAAAGATGACCATAAGCTCTAAGACTCACAAAGAGAACCAAACAAGAACCAAGAAACATGATGCAAGGATGCAATGGTTTGAGCTCTCGACGAACGATACGATCAAGCTACTCACTTGAGAGCCCCCCTTGATAGTACGGCTATCGATCCTATAACCCGGTCTCCCAACTACCACCATGAGACCGGTAAAATAGAAAACCTATCAAGGGCAAACCTTTGCCTTGCACATGATCCACTTGAGCTAGATGATGACGATCTTGTCCTCCTCAAGATGGACCACCTTTCTTGATTGTGTTGGGTCGATGGAGACTAGATGATTGCTCCCCCATACTCCACTATGGGTGAGCCACTCTTCGGCACATCTTCACAAGTCCATTGACACCACAATGGATGGCAAGCTTCAAGCACTTGATCTCTTCGTGATGCTCCACTTGAACTTGCACACAGCAATCTTGATGACGATCACCACTTGATGTCATCCTTTCCATGGGTTGTATGATATCTTCCTCTTGACGCAAGCCCATGGACACGTACCTAACCCCACATAGACTCTCACATAGACCATGGGTTAGTACACAAAGTGCAATGGACAATGCCTACCATACCATGGGATCACTTGATCCCTCTCGGTACATCTTCTACGCTTTGTGAGTTGATCAACTTGATTCACTCTTGACTTAGTCTTGATCAACCTTGAATCTTTCCAACTCTATTCGTTTGGATGATGTCTTGAAGGTAAACATGAATGATCACACAATCTTCTTCTTCAAGACATGCTTGCAATAAGCTCAACACTCACATGACCAATCTTTGGATAATTCCTTAATAGCACCTTGGTCAACACATAAACTCCTTGAAACCAACACATGGACTTCAAGAAATGCCTATGGACAAATCCTTCAAATATAACTCAATGCAACCATTAGTCCATAGAGAATGTCATCAATTACCAAAACCACACATGGGGGCACCGCATGTCCTTTCAATCTCCCCCATTTTGGTAATTGATGACAATCACTTTCAAGAGAGTTTATATAAGGAATTATGCATCACCATGCAATGCAACAACCAATAATGCATGTGTATGAGATGCAAATGCTTAGGAACAAAACCAAAGAAAGGAGAAAACTCTGAAGACTTCTCCACAAAACTCTCTGAAACTTCTCCCCCATTGGCATCGATTGCCAAAATGGGCGAAAAGCTAAGAAGACCAATATAAAAGGTGTTACTCCAAAAGTTGTGTATTTCTCAACAAGAGAGAGGAATGCCATACACATATCCAAAGGTAATACTTGGAGGAAGACCAACTATATTGAGGCACCAAGATTGCAAAAGAGTGATATGCCACAGAGACATAACAAAGAGAGAAACAAGCAATCAAGCAATCAAAAGATACCAATTGAAGCAAGCGATCAAAATATACCAATTGAACCAACTAGACCAATGAACCTACGTGCCACATGAATAAAGATATTATGATATGAGCAGAGGAGTGTTCTAAAGAAACTAGAGAAGCTCCCCATGATTTGTGCACATCAAGAATTTTTGTATTAGGATACAAAGTGCACAAAATAGGATCATAGCTCCCCCAGAATCAATAGAAACTTACAACAAGTGCAAGTGAGCATATAGGAAACTAAGCCTAGCGCTTGCAACAAGCACATGGTTGAGCAACATTGTAAAAGAGGCAACTTAAGAATAGGCTCAACCAAAATGATGTGTGTGAGTCATGGCAAAGCACATGAGAAGACTAATATACGGATGAGCATAAGCATCAAAATAGTCTCGAATGAATGAGATACATGGTGCAAAGCCTTTCATTCTCACACACAACTAGCAAATGGGTTCACAAGCTTACTAATAAGAAAATAGAGAACCTATGCTTGTGACAACCCGTGGTGAAGATAGACGATGAGAGGCTCATCAAGACGAGGGGTACTAATTAAGATGGCAAGCCTCGTAAAGATAAGCAAGAGGAAAATAATCTTCACCACACAAGAGTGCATCAAGATGCAACGATAGAGGACACACACTCAAGGCAAAAGCTTTCACGGAGCCACCAAAGAAAAAACATAAGAAAGACAAGGTGGACGTGAAAGAAAGGATATCAACTAGAGATGTAATTTCTCTCAAGTGTATAAGGTTCTAGGTAGACAAAATCATGATGATATATATCTACAAAGAGGATGTACACCGAAATAGTTACAACATGAAGGAACAAGATATCCACAAGGAAGTCATAAATATACCAGTAAGATATTTGCTTGAAAGCATAGCACTTGGCTAGATATGGTCTTATTGTATATAAATGAATTCCTACCGCATGAACATCCAAGACATCACAACTAGCAACATGAGATCATCGTTGAGATGATTTGAGAAAGGAAACAAGTATCACAAGAAAGAATGAAATACATGCCATGATACAACCTACACAAGGTTGATGCAAGTAATGTGTGCATGTAGTAGATGATGATACTTATTACCGAGATACCATTGGAAGGATGTAGTAGATACCAATTGAAGGTAGATAGTAGTTCATTGCTCATCCTAGCTTGACTCCAATATGCACATGGTGACAACACCTTCCTTGTGAGTGAGCCGAGCATCCAATGCATCTCCAACTGTTCCTATAAGAACAACACAAACTAAACGGTACCCAAACTCATCGGGACCAAATAGTTAGAAACACCAATACATAGGACAAACTCCACATAAATATCTGCATATAGATATGAAAATGAATATCATGCATCTCATCCAAATTGAGACTAGGTGGAGTTTCTCCCATATATTGAGTCAAAGAAAGAAAGCATGCCAAATAAAATACATGACGAAAACATGCATGCTCAAGACTTCAAAACCCAAAACCAAAAGACAAAGAAATGCCAAGTGAAAAGGATACCAAATGAATAAAACATCACTTGGAGGATATCCATAAAAGATACATCAAGGAATGAGATATCCATTGATACACTCAAAATAAAAGATATCAAACCCCAAAAGAGAGGATGGTTCCAAACAAACCAAGCTCTCTACAAAGTTTCATGATGGCGAAAGCACCAAAACGAAAACGGCTTGCCTTCCACCAACACACACTTGATAAGGATCACAAGAAGAGTGTTCTAAAGAAAATAGGATAGCTCCCCCACGAGTTGTGCATTATATAGGATTTGCATTTGAATACAAAATGCACAAGGTGGGATCACCACTTTCACTATATCTAGAAAGCACTAGACAAGAACGAGAAACAAACAAGATCCACAAGTGGTAGGGAAGACAACAGGAGTTGACACAAACCTTGGCAAGAGAAAAGGCAAACAAAATAAAAGCCAATGTAAAGATGATCAATAAATTCTACCACACATAAGTGAGTACCAATTGTCAAAAGACAAGAAGTATTTGGAAATAATTCCGGTGGTAGATAGCAAGGATATCCGACATCATCTTCACACCAAACACAAGCAAATTGCAACTTGTAGAGCTATCATGCCACCTAGGAACAAGATAATTTACAATATCAATTCTAGGTGACAATATCTCAAATGTACACATTTTCTAGGCTAGTAATACACACATAGCATATTACTCCCCCATAATGTGATACCAATTAAAGATAGACAAGAGTCAATTAAAAGGATCCAACAAGAGATAATTAATGGACAATTTAGAATTTGAATTTCTCATGAGAGATATACCACCTAGAGACTAGATAATCTTGAAATATCAATACTAGATGGTATTACTCATGTACACACATTTATAGGATTGTGAGGTGCACAAAGCACATCACTCCCCCATAATGGGATATTCCATTAATCTCTCACAAGAGCCAACTAAGAAATAAACAATATGCAAAAAGGCTCAACACACAACAACATGTACATGATGTGCAAACCAACATGCACATACTTGATTTCTCAAGATAAACAATTTGGAAGCACAACATATACAAGCACATGCAAGATACAAAACCACAACATGCTAAGGGACAAGTAACTTTTAATGTAAGCAATTTAAGCACGAGTTACCGCAAGGAGGAACATTGGATATATGATAGAAAGATAATCCGAATGACTTGGCTTGACAAAATATGAATGATGAGGACCCCTTAAATCTTCATAATGTAGCCAAGTATCCAATGACCTCCAACAACACCTATTGATCAAGTTTGAGCTAGTTGGTCCCCAACCAAGTTGGGTCCTAAGAGGTTAGTCACAATAGGCTTGGCCACCCAAATGGTTCTTTTCTTGACACCACTTTGAGTACCAACAAACTTGGCAAACACATTGCCAACCTTATCCTTCCCAAGAGAATAGACATCATCAATAATAATTGGGTTGGGTAAGTTACCACTAGTGCATGAAGAAGCGACGTGGCCTTTCTCACGACATAAGTAGCAACGTCTACTCTTCACTTTCTTCTCACTTGATTTCTCAACAAGAGAAGCATTAACTTGAGTCTTCTTGGGAAGTGGCCTTTCTTCAACTTGAGGTTGAGCATGATATTGAACTTGTGCCCTCTTCCCTTGTTGCTTGACACTAATGGCCTTCTTCTTCAATGGGCAAGATCTAACATGATGGCCTTCTACTTTGCACTTGAAGCAAACAATCTTGGCCGATTTCTTGACTTGTTCTTGGCCCTTCTTTTGTTCATCTTGGACTTCTTCTTCTTATTGGAGTTGAATCCAAGTCCACCTTTGTCATTGGGGATTTTGCACACTCAAGATATTGTTGAGTGTGGATTTCCCTTCATGAATCTTTTCCAAGTCTTTCTTCAAAGAAGTGACTTGGGCCTTGAGCTCTTTGATTTCCTCTACATGGTTAGTCTCAATACAAGTACTAGAGGAAGTATAAGCTTCATTGTTAGAGCAACAAGGCAAGGAAAGCAATTCATCACAAGATGTACCAACATTGTGAGTAGATGAATTACAAGGACTAGCACATATCAATATAGCATTTTGACTAGAAGTAGTGCTAGTATCCACATGAGGCTCACTAGATGTTACCTTAGCAAGCATGGCCTCATGAGCTATCTTTAGCACATTATGGGATACTAGAAGATAGTCATGAGAGCTTGAGAGCTTTTCATGGCTTTCTTCCAATTTCCCATAATTGCTAGATAGCAACTCAAGTTGAGCCCGTAGCTCAACATTCTCCTTCAAAATGGATGCTTCACAAGAGATAGAGTTAGTAGCACAAGCATCATCATCAGCAACAAGAGGAGAAGACAACTTGGCAAGCTCTTTTGAATATGAAGCTTTAAGTTGAGCATGAGACTCGGTGATTTTGATGAGCTCACTCTTAATGACCCTTGAGCCATTTTCGAGGTGCTCAAAGTCCTCAAGGAGTTTAGCATGCACAACTTCAAGCTCCTCATTTTTAGTTTCAAAATCATTGGCCACCTCAAGAGCTCTATCACGAGATTCCCTCACTCTAGATAATTCTAGAGCAAAAGTCTCCTCAAGAGATTCCTTGGTGGTTTGTTCAAGTTCAAGAGCTTGAGAGAGGTCCGCAATCTCATTAGCGTAATCACGCTCATGACCTTCCATTTTATCAATGGTGACCTCATGCTCCTCAAGACGAGATTCCAACTCATCAATATATTTCTTGCCCTCAATAGCAATAGACATGATTTCCATGAAGTTGGAACGAGAAATTTTATTCTTAAGAAGAGCTTTAAAAATCATTTCCCCCTTAATTTTTAAGGAGGCAACATCATCACTCTCTTCATCATAATCAACATCATCATCACTCTTGCCATCATCAATATCATCACAAGATATATTGGGATTCAAAGTGGTAGATACCTTTGAAGCCTTGGCCATAAGGCAAAATGCAGTAGATGATGATATAAGATCCCTTGAAGCACCATTCAAGATCACATCTTGTTCCATGGGGTGTTGGGTTTCAACTACATTGTTAGCACAACAACTCGAGGAAATATATGCATTTTTATCATGGCAACAAGATATAGCAAGCATATCATCATGAGATTTAGTCAAGCAATTTCTACATGATATGCAAGGACTATCAACACAAGCAAGTGAAACATTTGGAGTGCTCGAAGTGCTAAGGCCCAAAGACGGAGCATTGCAATAATATAGTGATGAAGAATCATCCACAAAAAGCACACTATCATCATTGCAATGACCGACACTACTCACCATATCATTACCTTGTGGCAAACCACATGTAGGTGAAGTAGAAGAAGTTGAGAAGACTATACGGCCGGAGGTGGAGGAGAACAATCATCCCTACAAATCTTGGACACACCATATTTATCTTGAAGCTTCGTCCACAACTCATGAGCATCCGGAACGGCATGAGTTGAAATATAACTACATTGCTCAAAGCATCGAAAAGCACATTAGAAGCTTGAGCATTGAGATAAGAGTTTTTCTCATCCTCTAAAGATAACCTTTGGGGATCCTTTGGAGGAGAAAAACCCATAATTACAATTCGCTCTAAATTTGGGTCCATGATCCTAAAGAGATTAAGCATGTGAATTACCCAAACATAAAAATTTGTGCCTTTGAAACTAAGAGTGTCAGAGAATCCTAAACCCCTAGTCGACATCTTTACTCTCTAGGCGGTTAAGCCCAACAAAGAGAGACGAGGCTCTGATACCAATTGAAAGATCATGGATGTCGCCTAGAGGGGGGGTGAATAGGCGCTTTAAAATAATTACGGTTGAGGCTTGAACAAATGCGGAATAAACCTAGCGGTTAATTTGTCAAGCACAAAACCTACAACAACTAGGCTCACCTATGTGCACCAACAACTTATGCTAAGCAAGAAAAACTACTTAGGTGATAGCAAGATATATGACAAGAAACAATATGGCTATCACAAAGTAAAGTGCATAAGTAAAGGGCTCGGATAAGAGATAACCGAGGCACGCGGAGATGACGATGTATCCCGAAGTTCACACCCTTGCGGATGCTAATCTCCATTTGGAGCGGTGTGGAGGCACAATGCTCCCCAAGAAGCCACTAGGGCAACCGTAATCTCCTCACGCCCTCACACAATGCAAGATGCCGTGATTCTACTAAGGCACCCTTGAGGGCGGTAACCGAACCCGTACAAATGGCAACCCTTGGGGGCGGTCACCGAACCCGTACACTTTGGAAACCCTTGGGGGCGGTCACGGTACCGTCAAATTGCTCAGGCGATCTCCACAACCTAATTTGAGACCCGACGCTTGCCGGAGCTTTACACCACAATGATTTAGCTCGAACACCACCAACCGCCTAGGGCGCCCAAGCACCCAAGAGGAACAAGCTCAAGGGCGCCAAGCACCCAAGAGTAATGAGCTTCTCAACTTGTAACTTCCACGTATCACCGTGGAGAACTCAAACCGATGCACCAAATGCAATGGCAAGGGCACACAGCCCAAGTACTTCTCTCTCAAATCCCACCGAAGCAACTAATGCTAGGGAAGAAAATGAGAGGAAGAACAAGAAGGAGAACACCAAGAACTCCAAGATCTAGATCCAAGGGGTTCCCCTCACATAGAGGAGAAAGTGATTGGTGGAAATGTGGATCTAGATCTCCTCTCTCTTTTCCCTCAAAACTAGCAAGAATCCATGGAGGGATTGAGAGTTAGCAAGCTCGAAGAAGGTCAACAATGGGGGAAGAACACGAGCCCAAAGGATAAGGTTCAATGGGGAAGAAGACCCCCTTTTATAGGTGGGGAAAAAACCAACCGTTATGCTCACAGCCCGCACCGAGCGGTAGTACCGCTCGGCATCACGGTACTACTGCTAGGGGTAGCGGTACTACTGCTAAGGGTAGCGGTACTACTGCTTGCGAGCGGTACTAAAAAATTACATCCGTGCCTACCACCGCTGGACTTGTGACGAGTTTTTGGTCCCGAGCGGAAGTAGCCACGGAAGTAGCCGCGGTAGTACTGCTCCAAGCGGTAGTACCGCTCCCAAGAGCGGTAGTACCGCTCCCAAGAGCGGTAGTACCGCTCCCAAGGGCGGTACTAAAAAATTACTTCCGCTCCTACCCGCGGTAGTACCGCTGCAGCCTTTTCAGAACACCAAAACTACCATAACTTCTGCATTCGGACTCCGAATTCGACGAAACCAAGTTTGTTGGAAAGCTAGGGACAAGGGCTAACACAATCTTGAGAGAAATACCAATAATAAGCAAATGAGAAAAGGCCTAAAATAAAATGGTGAGAACCCTTCCTCGGAAAAGATCGGTAAAACCTCCAACACCGAAAACATCATAGAAGACGCATGCAAACTCCGTTTTCGATGAACTCAAGCTTGTCATAAAGATGACCATAAGCTCTAAGACTCACAAAGAGAACCAAACAAGAACCAAGAAACATGATGCAAGGATGCAATGGTTTGAGCTCTCGACGAACGATACGATCAAGCTACTCACTTGAGAGCCCCCCTTGATAGTACGGCTATCGATCCTATAACCCGGTCTCCCAACTACCACCATGAGACCGGTAAAATAGAAAACCTATCAAGGGCAAACCTTTGCCTTGCACATGATCCACTTGAGCTAGATGATGACGATCTTGTCCTCCTCAAGATGGACCACCTTTCTTGATTGTGTTGGGTCGATGGAGACTAGATGATTGCTCCCCCATACTCCACTATGGGTGAGCCACTCTTCGGCACATCTTCACAAGTCCATTGACACCACAATGGATGGCAAGCTTCAAGCACTTGATCTCTTCGTGATGCTCCACTTGAACTTGCACACAACAATCTTGATGACGATCACCACTTGATGTCATCCTTTCCATGGGTTGTATGATATCTTCATCTTGACGCAAGCCCATGGACACGTACCTAACCCCACATAGACTCTCACATAGACCATGGGTTAGTACACAAAGTGCAATGGACAATGCTTACCATACCATGGGATCACTTGATCCCTCTCGGTACATCTTCTACGCTTTGTGAGTTGATCAACTTGATTCACTCTTGACTTAGTCTTGATCAACCTTGAATCTTTCCAACTCTATTCGTTTGGATGATGTCTTGAAGGTAAACATGAATGATCACACAATCTTCTTCTTCAAGACATGCTTGCAATAAGCTCAACACTCACATGACCAATCTTTGGATAATTCCTTAATAGCACCTTGGTAAACACATAAACTCCTTGAAACCAACACATGGACTTCAAGAAATGCCTATGGACAAATCCTTCAAATATAACTCAATGCAACCATTAGTCCATAGAGAATGTCATCAATTACCAAAACCACACATGGGGCACCGCATGTCCTTTCAATCTCCCCATTTTGGTAATTGATGACAATCACTTTCAAGAGAGTTTATATATGAATTATGCATCACCATGCAATGCAACAACCAATAATGCATGTGTATGAGATGCAAATGCTTAGGAACAAAACCAAAGAAAGGAGAAAACTCTGAAGACTTCTCCACAAAACTCTCTGAAACTTCTCCCCCATTGGCATCGATTGCCAAAATGGGCGAAAAGCTAAGAAGACCAATATAAAAGGTGTTACTCCAAAAGTTGTGTATTTCTCAACAAGAGAGAGGAATGCCATACACATGTCCAAAGGTAATACTTGGAGGAAGACCAACTATATTGAGGCACCAAGATTGCAAAAGAGTGATATGCCACAGAGACATAACAAAGAGAGAAACAAGCAATCAAGCAATCAAAAGATACCAATTGAAGCAAGCTATCAAAATATACCAACTGAACCTACTAGACCAATGAACCTACGTGCCACATGAATAAAGATACTATGATATGAGCAGAGGAGTGTTCTAAAGAAACTAGAGAAGCTCCCCATGATTTGTGCACATCAAGAATTTTTGTATTAGGATACAAAGTGCACAAAATAGGATCATAGCTCCCCTAGAATCAATAGAAACTTACAACAAGTGCAAGTGAGCATATAGGAAACTAAGCCTAGCGCTTGCAACAAGCACATGGTTGAGAAACATTGTAAAAGAGGCAACTTAAGAATAGGCTCAACCAAAATGATGTGTGTGAGTCATGGCAAAGCACATGAGAAGACTAATATACGGATGAGCATAAGCATCAAAATAGTCTCGAATGAATGAGATACATGGTGCAAAGCCTTTCATTCTCACACACAACTAGCAAATGGGTTCACAAGCTTACTAATAAGAAAATAGAGAACCTATGCTTGTGACAACCCGTGGTGAAGATAGACGATGAGAGGCTCATCAAGACGAGGGGTACTAATTAAGATGGCAAGCCTCGTAAAGATAAGCAAGAGGAAAATAATCTTCACCACACAAGAGTGCATCAAGATGCAACGATAGAGGACACACACTCAAGGCAAAAGCTTTCACGGAGCCACCAAAGAAAAAACATAAGAAAGACAAGGTGGACGTGAAAGAAAGGATATCAACTAGAGATGTAATTTCTCTCAAGTGTATAAGGTTCTAGGTAGACAAAATCATGATGATATATATCTACAAAGAGGGATGTACACCCGAAATAGTTACAACATGAAGGAACAAGATATCCACAAGGAAGTCATAAATATACCAGTAAGATATTTGCTTGAAAGCATAGCACTTGGCTAGATATGGTCTTATTGTATATAAATGAATTCCTACCGCATGAACATCCAAGACATCACAACTAGCAACATGAGATCATCGTTGAGATGCTTTGAGAAAGGAAACAAGTATCACAAGAAAGAATGAAATACATGCCATGATACAACCTACACAAGGTTGATGCAAGTAATGTGTGCATGTAGTAGATGATGATACTTATTACCGAGATACCATTGGAAGGATGTAGTAGATACCAATTGAAGGTAGATAGTAGTTCATTGCTCATCCTAGCTTGACTCCAATATGCACATGGTGACAACACCTTCCTTGTGAGTGAGCCGAGCATCCAATGCATCTCCAACTGTTCCTATAAGAACAACACAAACTAAACGGTACCCAAACTCATCGGGACCAAATAGTTAGAAACACCAATACATAGGACAAACTCCACATAAATATCTGCATATAGATATGAAAATGAATATCATGCATCTCATCCAAATTGAGACTAGGTGGAGTTTCTCCCATATATTGAGTCAAAGAAAGAAAGCATGCCAAATAAAATACATGACGAAAACATGCATGCTCAAGACTTCAAAACCCAAAACCAAAAGACAAAGAAATGCCAAGTGAAAAGGATACCAAATGAATAAAACATCACTTGGAGGATATCCATAAAAGATACATCAAGGAATGAGATATCCATTGATACACTCAAAATAAAAGATATCAAACCCCCAAAAGAGAGGATGGTTCCAAACAAACCAAGCTCTCTACAAAGTTTCATGATGGCAGAAAGCACCAAAACGAAAACGGCTTGCCTTCCACCAACACACACTTGATAAGGATCACAAGAAGAGTGTTCTAAATAAAATAGGATAGCTCCCCCACGAGTTGTGCATTATATAGGATTTGCATTTGAATACAAAATGCACAAGGTGGGATCACCACTTTCACTATATCTAGAAAGCACTAGACAAGAACGAGAAACAAACAAGATCCACAAGTGGTAGGGAAGACAACAGGAGTTGACACAAACCTTGGCAAGAGAAAAGGCAAACAAAAATAAAAGCCAATGTAAAGATGATCAATAAATTCTACCACACATAAGTGAGTACCAATTGTCAAAAGACAAGAAGTATTTGGAAATAATTCCCGGTGGTAGATAGCAAGGATATCCGACATCATCTTCACACCAAACACAAGCAAATTGCAACTTGTAGAGCTATCATGCCACCTAGGAACAACATGATTTACAATATCAATTCTAGGTGACAATATCTCAAATGTACACATTTTCTAGGCTAGTAATACACACATAGCATATTACTCCCCCATAATGTGATACCAATTAAAGATAGACAAGAGTCAATTAAAAGGATCCAACAAGAGATAATTAATGGACAATTTAGAATTTGAATTTCTCATGAGAGATATACCACCTAGAGACTAGATAATCTTGAAATATCAATACTAGATGGTATTACTCATGTACACACATTTATAGGATTGTGAGGTGCACAAAGCACATCACTCCCCCATAATGGGATATTCCATTAATCTCTCACAAGAGCCAACTAAGAAATAAACTGTAAGGGCATATTTATTCCCCAGTGGATTTGGTGATTGATGACAATGCTTTTGTGGACTAATCGTGTGCGTTAAGTTCTTTCAGAGGATCATCTATTAGCACGAGACGATTTCCTCCCCTCGGTGTTTTTTATTCAAGACGGTGTAGCTCCTGCGTTTCATTGTTGGTGGACTAGTTTCGTAGGAGTCACCGTACTACTAAGAGGGGATCCGCTTTGGTAAGATTAGGGTGGAATCAACACGTACACATCCTTTTCACACCGTCGTCTTCCTTTCGCATCTTTGAGCTGCACCTCTCTTTCGTACTGCTTGCCTGCTGTGCGGTAGTAGTACTGCTGGTCTCACAATGTAGTACGGCCAAAGCCCCCCCAGCGGTAGTACCGCCCCACGAAGAGGTAGTACCGCTCTAAGCGGTAGTACCGCTATGCAGAGCGGTAGTACCGCTCGAGGGCTTCGGCCGTAGTACCGCGTAGTACCGCGCCTACTGCCGCCTCGATTCGAGACGGTGTTTTCTCATGTCGGGTTTTGCAGCACTAGTAGCGGCAGTAGAAGCGGTAGTACCGCTCTGAGCGGTAGTACCGCTCTACTCCCGCGGTAGTACCGCTCTGGGGCCAGTGGCCTGACTGTCTCTTCAGCGCGGTAGTACCGCTGGATAGGGAGCGGTAGTACCGCCCTCGTGTAGTCTTGCCCTTCCCTAGCGGTAGTACCGCTCTGTCTTGAGGCTGCTCGGTGGGGTAACGGTTGGATGTGTTCCCCACTATATAAAGGGTCGTCTTCTTCCTTGTTGACCTACCTCTTTCCCCAAAGCTCCATTGTTGCTCAAAGCTCCATTTTCGCCGATCTCTCTCCCTAGCCAATCAAACTTGTTGATTTGCTCGGGATTGGTTGAGAAGGCCCAGATCTACACTTCCACCAAGAGAAATTTGATTCCCCCCACTCATCCCTTGCGGATCTTGTTACTCTTGGGTGTTGAGCACCCTAGACGGTTGAGGTCACCTCGAAGCCATACTCCATTGTGGTGAAGCTTCGTGGTGTTGTTGTTGTTGTTGGGAGCCTCCGGTTGTTGTGGAGCTTGCCCCAACCTTGCTTGTAAAGGTTCGGTCGCCGCCTTCAAGGGCACCAATAGTGGAATCACGCAATCTCGCATTGTGTGAGGGCGTGAGGAGAATACGGTGGCCCTAGTGGCTTCTTGGGGAGCATTGTGCCTCCACACTGCTCTAACGGAGGCGTACTTCCCCTCAAAAGGAAGGAACTTCGGTAACACATCCTCGTCTCCACCGGCTCCACTCTTGGTTATCTTATCCCTTTACTTGTGCAAGCTTATTTGTGTTCTTATCCTTGCTTCCTCGTGTGCTTGTGTTGTTGCATCATATAGGTTGTCCACCTAGTTGCACATCTAGACAACCTTTATTATTGCAAAGTTTAAATTGGTAAAGAAAAGCTTAAAAATTGTTAGTTGCCTATTCACCCCCCCTCTAGTCAACCATATCGATCCTTTCAATTGGTATCGAGCCTCGTCTCTTTTAAGGACTTTACCGTCCGTAGAGTATAGTTGACGTCGTAGATGATGTGGGGAGCACTCCGTCGAATCCGACATCATCTACGGATATGGGAGTACCTCGATCTCGTGAGGAATTCAATGTGGCGTTGGACACATTGAAAACTCCATGACGAGCGAGGTCAAGGACATGTTTAAGGAATTCTTAGAAGGGCTTAAACTTTTCACCGCACCCGTGAAAGTGGGTGATCCCGCCAACACGGGAGCGGATGCTAACTCCGATAAGGGGGAAGCTACTAGTGAGAAAGCCCCCTCGGCTAGTGGTAAGAATGGCACCGGCATCTTCGCCCATGTGCAACCTCCCGTTTATGGTGGACCGATTCCTTCCACTCATTTGAATCATGCCGGTCCACCACCTAAGATTGATAAAAAGGAGGATTTTGATTCTTGGGTTTATCGTTTTAAGCGTAATTTAAATCATGTGAACACTAACCTTTGGAGAATCATTGAAGAAGGTTTATATCCACATGATCCGAGCAACTTTTCTCCTAGAGAGGTCGTGGACCATCAATTCAATGAGAATGCTCTTCATCATCCAAGAAGCAATCCTTCCGAAGACCTCCTCATCTCCGGCCTTACACCCGTGCCAAAGATGCTTGGCTCAAGGTGGTTTCCATGTATCGAGGAAGCGCAAGCATTCAACGCTCCAATTATGAAGTGGTCCAAGACGAAGCCGATGAGTTTGCAATGAAGGAAGAAGAAGAACCTCGTGAGCTCTATCGAGAGTAACCAAGCTTGCCGTCTCCCTCCGGGATCATGGAAGTAAGGACACTGATGACAACTGGATCAAGCGCAAATTTCTCAAGGCAATGATGCCATACCACAAAGCCATGTCCTCCGTCATCCGTCAACGACCGGACTTCCACACCTTGTCCTCAAGTGATGTGTTGGATGAGTTTGTGGCTATGAGCATATTGGACAAGACCGCCGACAATGCGGTGCTTCGCTCCCAAAGAGCAAAGAAGCCCAACCTCGCTTTGAAGGCCAAGATTTGTGTCAAGAAGATGGAGAGGAGGAAGAAGAAGAGAGCAACCTCAAGATACTAAGTATGATTATCATGAACACATGGCCCTTGCTTCAAGACAATTTTGGAGCAAGAAGAACTCAAGGCCCAACTTCAACAAGAGCAATTCAAGTGGCTCTAAGGGCAAGCAACGAGTGAGGACGTGTTTCAATTGTGGGAATGTGAGTCACTTTGTTGCGGAGTGTCCATATGAGAAGAGGGAAGAAAATGGTGGCAAGCTCATCCGTAAGGACAAGGCCAAGTCCTTCCCCAACAAGAGCAACTTTCCAAAGAAGACTCCTCACAAAGCCTTGGTGGTTCAAGAAGAGTACAATGAGGATGATGATGATGATGAGGATGGTGAACCGGTTGCCATGGCCTCCTTGGCCATTGCAATGACTCCTCGGGTGTCTCTCTTCGGTTCACCCAATGAAAGCATCACCGCCAAGTGCCTCATGGCTAAAGCCACCAACAAGGTAACCCCCAACATCAAAACTACCATCATCAATCGTTCTTCCTTGACGGATTGCATTGATGAACATGAGGGGACTAATGTAGAGGAAAATGAATTTGAGATCTTTATGAGTAAACTCAAGGGCAAATCCAAGAAGCACTTCATTGCTCTCTTGGAACAACTTGGTGAAGCCAATGTCATGATCGAGACTCATGAAGAAACCATCTCTAAGTGGAAGGGCATAGTCGTGACTATGCCGATGAGATTTCGGATCTTTCCAATGCTCTTGAGGAAGAGCGTGGCCTTCGTTTGGCTCTTGAGGAGTCACACAACGATGATCACGCTAAATTAAAGAAAGACCTTGATCATGCTCTTGTTGTGTCTCGTGTCCTTAGTTCCGAGAAGGCAAAGCTTGGAGTTGATCTTGCTAGACTCAACGAGGACTTTGACACTCTCGACAAGGCTCAAAAAGTCTTGAAGGGTGCTCATGCTAGTCTCAAAGAGTCTCATGATCAACTCCAAGTGAAGCTAACCAAGGAGAAAGCCACCTTTCCTCATTTGATATTGATTGATAATGCAAATGCTACTAACCCTTGTTGTGAGCATGTGCATCTTGTTTAGGAGAATGCTAAGTTGAAGGAGCAACTTGAAAAGGTCCTTGTCACATGCATTCAAGGTGAGAAGAACCTTAACGACCTTTTGAGTAATCAAAAGGAAGTTGTGGCCAAGGAGGGGATTGGGTTCGCGCCCAAGCCCAAGAGCAAGAAGAAGAATGACAAGACCAAGCGACCTCCCCCTCTCAAGCAAACTTTTGTGAGGGAGGGAGAGGGTGCTTCCAAGAAGAAGAAGAACCGTGCAAAGGGTGGCAATGTCAAGAAGGACAACGTCATCCCCATGAACATAGCCGGCGACTTTAACCCCTCTTATGTGTTGTGCCGTGCTAGTGATGGGCATGTTTATGCTAAATTTGTTGGTTCTTCTTATGAGTACATTGAATGGTCTATTTGGGTTCCTAAGACCCTCGTTATTAACATCAAAGGACCCATTACCAAATGGGTACCTAAAACCAAGCATTGATCTCTTGTAGGGTTTGCTTCGGTGGGGATCATGGTTGCTTGATAGTGGAGCAACAAATCATATGACCGGAGCAAGGACATGGTGGTGGACGTGCAAGAGATTCCATCTATGCCCACCGATGTCGAGTGGGGTGATGCATCACATTCTAAGGTATTGGGTCTCGGCAAGGTTGTCATTTCTCATGATCTTACGATCGAGAAAGTCATGCTTGTTGAGTCCCTTGCATACAATTTGCTTTCCGCTCGTCAACTTGCAGTCATGGGTTTTGCTACTTTCTTTGACATTGATACCGTGGCCCTCTTGTGGAGCAAGACTCTTAAAGTAGCCTTTGTTGGGCATGTCGAAAACGGTCTCTATGTGATTAACTTTTCGGAGCGACCCACTAAGACCGCGACATGCCTAATGGCTAAAGTTGACGTGGGATGGCTTTGGCATCGCCGTGTAGCCCATGTCAATATGAGATCTTTGCAAAGTCTTCTCAAGGGGGACCATGTTCGTGGACTAACAAATGTTAGTTTTGCCAAAGACCGTGCTTGCAAAGTGCTTGTATTGAAGGAAAGCTTCATGAGAAGGCTCACCCTCCCACAACTATCATATACTCAAAGAGACCCTTGGAGCTCCTTCACATGGATCTCTTTGGGCCACCATCATTTGATAGTCTTGGAGGAAGAAAGTATTGCTTGGTGATCGTGGATGACTATTCGAGATACACTTGGGTATATTTCTTCAAGAGGAAGAGTGAGACCCAACAAACCGTCATCGACTTTGCAAATGAAGCTCAACGTCAACATAATGCAAAGATCTTGACTATATGAAGTTACAACGGCACCGAAGTTCAAGAACTTCACCTTGGATGAGTTTCTTAGTGATGAGGGAATCAAGCATCAATACTCGCACCATATACCCCTCAACAAAATGGTGTGGCGGAGAGAAAGAACCGGATGTTGATGGATGCGGCAAGGACCATGATGGCGGAGTTCAAGTCTCCATACAACTTTTGGGCCGAAGCCATCAACACCGCTTGTAATGCATCCAATCGGCTCTATCTCCGCAAAGGCTTGAACAAGACTCCTTATGACATACTCACCGGCAACAAGCCCAACCTCAAGTACTTCCGGTGTTGGTGTAAGTGTTTCATTCTCAAGAAAGGTGTTCGTTTGTCTAAATTTGAAGCTAGAGCTCATGAGGGCATATTTGTTGGTTATGCTACAAACTCTCATGTTATCGTGTCCTCAATAAATCCACGGGACTTATTGAGGAGACGGTAACGTGGAGTTTGATGAGAATAACGGCTCCCAAGTGGAGCAAAGTGGCACTTGTGATGTAGGTGATGAAATTCCTCCCCAAGCCATAAGAAGAATGGGAGTTGGCTTTATCCTACCCGAACCCCTTGTGGCCGAAGGAGAAGGACAATGCTCCACTCAAGTGGAGCCATCACCAACCCAAGGCCCACACGCTTCCGAAGAACAAAGTGAAGGCCCTCAACCTCAAGAACAAGACCAAGGGCAAGATCGTGCTCAAGACGATGATATCACCTTAAATGATGCCCAAGGTCAAGTTCTCTCCCCCGAGCATGCTCAAGATGAAGGTCATGCTCAAGACGGCGCTCAAGATGTAACATCCCAAATTTTCAATTTGGAATGTTATACATTAGGTCATCATGCATATCATATTTTTCTCGCATTTTCCGATCCTAGAAAATTTCACGCAACTCAAGGACCCTCGGAGAGAGTTGGAAGTTTCATTATTTTCATATTTGGGATTTCCCAAATTTTGAAAATAGGATCATTTGGATTTATTTAAATTATCTTCATAAAGTTTTTCCTATAAAAATATCTTGAGAGGGAATAATATGACTTTCCCAACATTTTGGAAAAATGAAGATTTTATAAATAAATCAAAATTTGGTTTTGGAATATTTATTTTGCTTAGGCAAAAATGAGCATTTTAAAAATTTTATGCATGTTTGCCGTTTTTAAAGTTCATTTTGTTCGACTCATTTTTAGGAGTCGGGGAAAATTTGTTTTATTTAAATCGGAGTTCATTTGGTATTTTTTTTCGTTTGGTTTAATTTAAAAAAAAACGCGCGCCCCCTTGGCCAAGGCCCAGCCGGCCCAGCCAGCCAGGCCCGGCCCAGCGCCCCGCCTCCCTCTCCCTCGCTCGCACCGAAGGGAGCTCTCCCGCCGCCAAGACGCCACCCCCCCGCCCGAGTCCGCCTCCACCCGGCACCCGCTGCCCCCTCCCCAAGCCGACTCACCCCCCTCCTTAAAACACGCTGCCCCCCCCTCTCTCACCCCGAGCCGCCGCCTCCCAAGCCGAGCTCAGCACGAACCCCGCCGTCGCCGCCCTCGTCGCCGGAGCACCCGCCCGCCGCCGCCGCCGTTCCCGCCGTCGCCGAGCCCCCGCCCCGCCGCCTCCCGACGCCCCACGAGAGCCCGCGAGGAGCCCCGCCCGAGAGCCACGGAGGTAGCCGCCGCCCGCTCCGATCCGGTTTTCCAAAAGACCGATCCGGTTTTTTAAGAGATGTTCGGTTTTTAAAAAAAAAACCTAGATGGTTTTTATTTTCTTCGGTTTTCTTAACTAACGAACGTTCACCGAACCGTTCGTTTCAATGAACGTGTTCGTTGGATTAGTTCTATTAACGAACGTCCGTTATTTAATCCGTTCGTCGTTTTCTTTTAATCGGATTTAATCCGTTATTTTTCTGATTCGATTTCAGATCCGATTTTGAATCTGTTTTATTTCTCGCTCGCTTATCGGAATCGGGTGATTCAAGCTACCGAGTTTCAGAATGAAACCGCCGTTCGACTACCCTACTTTCACAGAGTTTTGCTACTGTGAAATTTTGACCTAATTTCAGATTGCTAAACCGAGTCGTTTCTCTCGAGTTTCGACTTTCGATGCTTTATTTGATTCGATTCTTTTGCAACCAGGGTTCTTAAGTTGAACTTTCTGGTTAGATCTTTTATTCGAGATTTCCCGCATTAGATGAGTACTTATTGTATGCTTGTTGTTTGTCTGCGTTAGATCACCCGGAGTGCGCCGCTTGTTACTTCGAATCCCTAGGTCTCGCGGATCATCAGCAAGGCAAGTAACACTTTGATCATACCTTTTCTACTACCCAGTTTTATTGCATTAGATCAAACCCTCAAACACTTGCATGTTTAGGATCAAATTAAATTGTGGGATGGGAAGTAGATTGAGGTAGTACCTATTACCTGTTTTACTTATGAAACCTTGGGAGTTACTTCTACGTTTGCTATTATGCCATGCTATGCTAGAAGACGTGGATTGGGTGAGTGAATATCCATGACAGCTGTGAGATTGTTAATTAATGGTTTATCTAAGGTGGCAACCTAAACACACATCTGGGTGGATTGAGGCACCTGGTTTCCATCAGACTTGCTCAGATTTCTTCGGACCGCCACCGAGGCTCTAAGGGATCATAAGATTATTCAAACTGGAAACTTCCGTGTGCAGCCACAAGCCAATTATGGGCTCGCGTAGTTGACTAAGTTGTGCGAACTCTTACGGGTAGGCTAGCTGATGTAGGGGATGTAGGTTGGTACGGTCTACCCACATGTAAGGTGCTAGCGCTTCGAAAGACTATGTCTCGGTCATCCGCTTCTCAAACACCATGTAGTGCGAGAACCAAGCGGAGGCGATCGAGTCTTGTGGGGAAAAGTGCATAAACCTCTGCAGAGTGTATAAACTAATCATGATTAGCCGTGTCCCGGTTATGGACAATTTGAGTATCCGTAATTGGATATCATGTGAATCTCAACATGTTACTTCTAATAAAATTTATTGGGTTTTGATGAGTACTTTTAATTGGGATTGAGGATCTGTCAACCATTCTCAATGTTTAACAACCACCATGATAGTTAAATAAAATTATTCCTTTGATGTAGGGAAAATCAGCTTTATGCAAATGTAATCAGAGAGCCTTACCACCAGCCATATATGCATGTAGTGTAGGCTTATTCATTCATTGCTCTTATGTGTTATATTGCCAGCATATTCCATGTCTGACCCGTGCTGGACTGCAACCTTCACGCTATGCACTTTTCGATGACGAGTAATGTGTTAGGTCGTGGTTCTATACTCGATGATGCCGTTGGAGTTGATGGACTCGCTTATCTTCCAAGCCTTCGCTGTTATTATTAGATGGCCTTAAGCCATATTATTGTAATAAGTTCCCTTGTGGACAACGATGTAACAAGTGTGTGATTGCTACTCGCAATAAATCCTTCAAGTCTTGTGTGGTGTCGGCATTATCGATCCAGGATGACACCGAGCACGAGATCGGATCCATTCGGTCTGGTCGCCTGAGAGAATGGTATCGAGCACACGCCGATCGTGAGGACACGACCACTAAGTTAAAGCCATAGATCACTACTCTCTTCCCATTTTCTAACTCCTCATCTTTTCTACTCTCTTTAGGATGATTTGACGCGAAGATCAAGTACACCCAACCGGATGAAGGCACACCTTTTGGATTTCACTTGAAGGAAGTTACTAAGTACCTGAACATTGGACTACCAAGCTTCACCGGGACTTTCAACGCCACTCTGCCTGAAAAGGAGCGCTGGAAGATTCACGCTCACGTTCCAGGAAGGACATTCGCCCCAATCACCAAGCCTATAGATAGTGTTTTCAGTGCCCTAACTTGGAGTCTGGGAAAGAGCATGGCAGCTCACATTACCATGGGACGCATTGGAGAAGTTTATCAAGAAGACCTCAAGGATACCATCTACCAGATTTGCGGACGCCGAGATGACAACTGGGACGTCGTCAGCACCAAGAAGGATAGGTCCATTGCAGCTTTCATCCAGGAGTTAAACCAGCACATTCGACGCCAGGAGAACCAAATGTGCAATGACATGTTGGAGTTGCAGAAGACGAAGGAAAGGATCATCGAACTAGAAGGAGAACTAAAGACTACACGCAAGGACTACATGGACGAGATCGTAGCTCTGGCAAGACACAATAACGATCTTAAGTATGAGATCAAGAACTCAAGAAGAAGTTGGCGCCAGAATGAAGACCAAGATGTCGGTTGCCCAAGCGACTACATTAACATCGACGACACCGATTCGGATCCAAGTGAACCCGACTTTGAAGACGAAGCTGGAGCAGACATCATGGAGTCTTCCACCGGTTCAAATTAGTAGAAGTCCTCCACATATTAGTAGTATTTTCCCTCCATGTAAACATTATAGTACACGCACTTTTGCGATAGTTAGATCGTTGTAAGCCCTTGTTTGATTGAATGAAGTGATTTTGTGTGCATTTGCTCATGTGCATTTGGGTAGTGATTCCCTTAGACCTCATTCTATTCTACATTTCTCTTCTTTTCTAAACCCATCGATGCCTCCGAGACGCGACCCGGATTCGTTTTCCGCCAGAGATCACCCAATTGATCCAGCAGCAGAATACCCTGATTCAAACATTGGTGCAGAACAACAACAACAACAACAACAACCCACCGCCACCACCACCACCTGCGGATCATCTGACTCGTTTCCTTAGACTGAATCCGCCGGTGTATTCCAAGAGCACCGAGCCGATTGTAGCAGTATGGTGGCTCCGCAAGATAGGAAGGAGCTGACCACTGCAGGATGCACAGATGGTGAAAGAGTGAAGTTTGCAGCACACCAGCTTGAAGGACCCGCGGCAGCATGGTGGGAGAATTTCACAGCCACTTACCCGTGAGACACCTGCCACATGGGACCGGTTTCAGCAAGCTTTTCGACCGCCCATGTTTCAGCAGGAGCCATGGCCATGAAGAAGCGTGAGTTTCGCAACTTACGCCAAGGAGGAAGGACTGTTGGCAAGATCGTGGATGATTTTAGCAAATTAGCACGTTATGCCCCGGATGACGTTACTACAGATGCAGCTAAACAGAGAAGTTTCTAGAAGGATTGAATGATGAGTTCAAGATGCCGTTGATGGTGGCAAGTTTCAACAACTACCAGGAGTTAGTAGACCGAGCTCTCATGATTGAAGGAAAGCAAAGAAGAATTGAGAACTGCAAGCGGAAGTATGGACAAGGGAAGTATAACTCGAGCCCAGCAGAAGCCTCGTTATACCCCTAAATCAGGAATTCAGTTTCAGATACCCATGGAGGAGGTAATTCACACAACCATAATGGCACCAAGAATGGGAACGGAATGGAGGAAGCAATGGACAGAACCGCACCAACCCGTCAACACCATCCAAGGTAGACTGAGTCACATTACTTGCTTTAAGTGCCGCAAGATGGGCACTATGCAAATGACTATCCGAAGGCCAAAATGGAAATGGCAATGGAAGCTCGAAAGAAGCCCAACCCTTTCAACAGGGGGAGGTGAACCACATTGATGTGGAGGAGGTTGAAGATCAGCCCGATGCAGTAATCGGTAAGTTTTTGGTTAAGTCATTTACTGCAGTTGTTCTTTTCGATACTGGTGCATCGCATTCATACATATCAAGGGGATTTGTGGATAAGTACAAGTTACCGACCCAAGCCCTTAGATCACCCATGCTAGTAACCTCACCCGGAGCAGAATACATGGCTAGTAAATGGTGTGATCGACTGCCACTAAGGATTGGACACTATGTTTTCCCCTCAAACCTAATAGTTCTGGAATCCCAAGGATTGGATGTGATATTAGGAATGGATTGGTTATCAAAGTATGGAGGAAACATAGATTGTACCACAAGGTCAATTTTGCTCACCACACCAGAAGGAAGGAGGATTAAGTATGTGTCACGGCACGAGCCGAGGAGAGCACAAGTTAATTGCTTATCAGGAGTGGTATAGGAAGAAGTACCAGTGGTGAAGGATTATCCTGATGTATTTCCTAAGAATTGCCGTGAATTCCACGGATAGAGACATTGAGTTTTTGATCGAGCTGTTGTCAGGAACAGGCCCGATATCGAAGCGACCGTACAGGATGCCCGCAAAGGATTTGGCGGAAATCAAGAAACAGATTAAGGAACTATTGGATAAAGGTTTTATACGCCCAAGTTCTTCACCTTGGGGATCACCCGTTTTGTTAGTGGAGAAGAAGGATGGATCGTTGAGAATGGTGGTTGATTATCGTGGATTGAATGAAGTAACAATCAAGAACAAGTACCCACTACCTATGATAAATGATCTGTTTGATCGCTTGCAAGGAGCCAAAGTGTTTTCTAAGATCGACTTGCGATCGTGGTACCATCGATTGAAGATTCGGGAGCAAGACATACCCAAGACCGCATTTACCACGAGATATGGACTGTATGAGTATACCGTTATGTCATTTGGATGACTAACGCACCAGCCTATTTCATGAACACGATGAACAAAGTGTTTATGGAGTTTTTGGATAAGTTCGTCGTGGTGTTCATTGATGACATTTTGATTTTCTCAAAGAATGAAGAGGAACACAAGGAACATTTGCGATTGGTTTTGGAGAAACCGAGGAACACCAGGTTGTATGCCAAGTTCAGCAAATGTGAGTTTTGGCTAAAGGAAGTTGGATTTCTCGGACATGTTATATCCGGAGAAGGGATAGCAGTTGACCCCACAAAGGTTGAGACCGTAACCAAATGGGAAGCACCAACGACAGTTGGAGAGATTCGAGTTTCCTTGGACTTGCAGGATACTACCAAGATTCATTGAGAATTTCTCAAGAATTGCAAAGCCTATGATGAATTGTTGAAGAAGGAAAACAAATTCATATGGACTGAGGACTGCGAGGCAAGTTTTCAGGAGTTGAAGAAAAGATTGGTTACCTCACCAGTTTTGATATTGCGGATCGACTAAGGATTATGAGGTGTATTGCACGCTTCACGCCGAGGACTTGGAGCCGTGCTTATGCAGGAAGGAAGAGTTGTTTCAGTATGCTTCACGACAACTTAAGCCCCATGAGTTGAATTATGCCACTCATGATTTGGAGTTAGCAGCCGTTGTGCACGCCTTAAAGACATGGAGACATTTTCTCATTGGAAATCATTGTGAAGTATACACGGATCACAAGAGTTTGAAGTACATCTTCACGCAGTATGAATTGAATCTCGAGACAAAGGAGATGGTTAGAACTAATCAAGGATTATGATATGAGATTGCATTATCACCCGGAAAGGCTAATGTCGAAAGGCAGGCGCATTGAGCCGTAAGAGCCACGTCAATACCCTAATGATGGGAGGAATACCCAATGAGTTAGCCGAGGACCTTCGAGAACTATGTTTGGAAATAGTTCCGAGAGGCTATGTAGCAGCATTGGAGATTCAATCGACATCGATGGACAAAATCGAGAAGCCCAAAAGGCGATAAGGAAGTTGCCTCTATAAAGGAGAAAATGAGCAAAGGAAAAGCTAAAGGATTTCGTGAGGATGAGCACGATACCCTATGGTTTGAAGACCGTGTTTATGTGCCCAATGACCCAGAGATCAGGAAGTTGATTTTGCAAGAAGCCCATGATTCACCCTATTCGATTCACCCAGGAAATACCAAGATGTATTTGGATTTGAAGAATATTTTACGTGGACCGGAATGAAGAAGGATATTGCGGAGTATGTAGCAGTTTGCGACGTATGTCAGAAAGTAAAGGCAGAGCATCAGAAGCCAGCAGGATTGTTACAACCGTTGCCGATACCCGAATGGAAGTGGGATAAACTAGGCATGGATTTCATCACAGGTTTGCCAAAGACTCGTTCAGGATATGACTCGATTTGGGTCATAGTCGACCGTTTGACCAAGGTAGCTCATTTCATTCCAGTCAAGACTACCTATAGCAGTGCTAAGTTGGCAAAGATATACATGACCAGAATTGTGTGTTTACACGGAGTTCCGAGGAGCATTGTATCGCATGAGGAACCCAATTTACCTCAAAATTTTGGAACCAGTTGCACAAAACTTTGGGAACCAGACTAGAATTGAGACAGCTTTCCACCCACGCATCGATGGATGACCGAGAGAGTCAATCAGATTTTGGAGGACATCTTTGAGAGCTTGTGCACTAGATTATGGATCTAGCTGGGATGATAATTTGCAGATGCAGAATTTTCCCACAACAACAGTTACCAAACCAGCTTGAAGATGGCACCTTTCGAGGCTTTGTATGGAAGAAGGTGCAGGACACCGTTGTCATGGGACTAAACCGAGATCGTCGGTTGTTTGGACCAGATTTGATTAAGGAGTCCGAACAGAAAGTTAAGTTAATTCGAGACAGGCTCAAGGTAGCCCAGTCCGCATGTAAGAGCTATGCCGATTCAAAGCGCAGCGATTGAGTATGAAGTTGGAGACAGAGTATATCTCGAGTATCCCCGCCGAGGAGTTAAGCGTTTTGGAGTGAAAGGAAAGTTAGCACCCGCTTCGTTGGACCTTATAAGATTTTGCAACGCATGGGAGAAGTTGCGATAAGTTGGAATTGCGGAAGGACTGTCGGGAGTTCATGATGTATTCCATGTTTCTCGATTGAAGAAATGTCACCCGAGATAGCAGATGTACTGTTAAGAGACACAAGTGCACCGAAGCAATTCAGTTGAAGGATGACTTGACATATGAGGAAAAACCAGTTAAGATTCTCGATTATGCCAGCAGAGTTACCCGCAGCAAGGTTATCAAGTTTTGCAAAGTTCAGTGGAGCCACCACACTGAGGATGAAGCCACCTGGGAAAGAGAGGAAGTTTTGCTTAAGGACCACCCTCACCTATTTTCTAGCCAACCCGAATCTCGAGGGCGAGATTCATCTTATGGGGTAGGTTTGTAACATCCCAAATTTTCAATTTGGAATGTTATACATTAGGTCATCATGCATATCATATTTTCTCGCATTTTCCGATCCTAGAAAATTTCACGCAACTCAAGGACCCTCGGAGAGAGTTGGAAGTTTCATTATTTTCATATTTGGGATTTCCCAAATTTTGAAAATAGGATCATTTGGATTTATTTAAATTATCTTCATAAAGTTTTTCCTATAAAAATATCTTGAGAGGGAATAATATGACTTTCCCAACATTTTGGAAAATGAAGATTTTATAAATAAATCAAAATTTGGTTTTGGAAGATTTATTTTGCTTAGGCAAAATGAGCATTTTAAAAATTTATGCATGTTTGCTGCTTTTAAAGTTCATTTTGTTCGACTCATTTTAGGAGTCGGGAAAATTTGTTTTATTTAAATCGGAGTTCATTTGGTATTTTTTTCGTTTGGTTTAATTTAAAAAAACGCGCGCTTCTTGGCCAAGGCCCGGCCCAGCCTGACCAGCCAGCCCAGCCCGCCCGCCTCCTCTCTCCTCGCGCCCGCCCGGCGGAGCTCTCCCGCCAAGACGCCACCCCGCCGCCCGAGTCCGCCTCCACCCCGGCACCCCGCTGCCCTCCCCAAGCCGACTCACCCCCTCCTTAAACACGACGCCCCCCCTCTCTCTCCCCGAGCCGCCGCCTCCCAAGCCGAGCCACGCCGAACCCCGCCGTTACCGCCCCTCGTCGCCGAGCACCCCGCCGCCGCATTGCTTTTCATTGTCCGCGGAGCCCGCCGCCCCTCGCCGCCTCCCGACCTCGCGGAGCCCGCGGCGAGAGCCACCGGAGGTAGCCGCCCCGCTCCGTTCCGATCCGGTTTTCTCCAAAAGACCGATCCGGTTTTTTTTAAGAGATGTTCGGTTTTTTTAAACAAAACCTAGATGGTTTTTATTTTCTTCGGTTTTCTTAACTAACGAACGTTCACCGAACCGTTCGTTTCAATGAACGTGTTCGTTGGATTAGTTCTGTTAACGAACGTCCGCTATTTAATCCGTTCGTCGTTTTCTTTTAATCGGATTTAATCCGTTATTTTTCGATTCGATTTGAGATCCGATTTTGAATCTGTTTTATTTCTCGCTCGCTTATCGGAATCGGTGATTCAAGCGCCTGGAGTTTCGTAACGAAACCGCCGTTCCGACTACCCTACTTTCACAGAGTTTTGCTACTGTGAAATTTTGACCTAATTTCAGATTGCTAAACCGAGTCGTTCTCTCTCGAGTTTCGACTTTCGATGCTTTATTTGATTCGATTCTTTTGCAACCAGGGTTCTTAAGTTGAACTTTCTGGTTAGATCTTTTATTCGAGATTTCCCCGTGCATTAGATGAGTACTTATTGTATGCTTGTTGTTTGTCTGCGTTAGATCACCCAGAGTGCGCCGCTTGTTACTTCGAATCCCTAGGTCTCGCGGATCATCAGCAAGGCAAGTAACACTTTGATCATACCTTTTCTACTACCCAGTTTTATTGCATTAGATCAAACCCTCAAACACTTGCATGTTTAGGATCAAATTAAATTGTGGGATGGGAAGTAGATTGAGGTAGTACCTATTACCTGTTTTACTTATGAAACCTTGGGAGTTACTTCTACGTTTGCTATTATGCCATGCTATGCTAGAAGACGTGGATTGGGTGAGTGAATATCCATGACAGCTGTGAGATTGTTAATTAATGGTTTATCTAAGGTGGCAACCTAAACACACATCTGGGTGGATTGAGGCACCTGGTTTCCATCAGGACTTGCCTGTATTTCTTCGGACCGCCACCGAGGCTCTAAGGGATCATAAGATTATTCAAACTGGAAACTTCCGTGTGCAGCCACAAGCCAATTATGGGCTCTGGCGTAGTTGACTAAGTTGTGCGAACTCTTACGGGTAGGCTAGCTGATGTAGGGGATGTAGGTTGGTACGGTCTACCCACATGTAAGGTGCTAGCGCTTCGAAGACTATGTCTCGGTCATCCGTTTCTCAAACACCATGTAGTGCGAGAACCAAGCGGAGGCGATCGAGTCTTGTGGGGAAAAGTGCGCAAACCTCTGCAGAGTGTATAAACTAATCATGATTAGCCGTGTCCCCGGTTATGGACAATTTGAGTATCTGGTAATTGGATATCATGTGAATCTCAACATGTTACTTCTAATAAAAATTTATTGGGTTTTGATGAGTACTTTTAATTGGGATTGAGGATGCTGTCAACCATTCTCAATGTTTAACAACCACCATGATAGTTAAATAAAATTATTCCTTTGATGTAGGGAAAATCAGCTTTATGCAAATGTAATCGAGAGCCTTACCACCAGCCATATATGCATGTAGTGTAGGCTTATTCATTCATTGCTCTTATGTGTTATATTGCCAGATATTCCATGTCTGACCGTTTCTGGCTGCAACCTTCACGTTGCATTTTTTGCACGACAGTAAGGTGTTAGGTCGTGGTTCTATACTCGGTGATGCCGTTGGAGTTGATGGACTCGCTTATCTTCCAAGCCTTCCGCTGTTATTATTAGATGGCCTTAAGCCATATTATTGTAATAAGTTCCTTGTGGACAACGATGTAACAAGTGTGTGATTGCTACTCGCAATAAATCCTTCAAGTACTATGTGGTGTCAAGATTATCGATCCAGGATGACATCGAGCACGTAGATCGATCCATTCGGTCTGGTCGCCACAGAGAATGGTATCGAGCACACACTGACCGTAGGACACGACCACTAAGTTAAAGCCATAGATCACTACTCTCTTCCCATTTTCTAACTCCTCATCTTTTCTACTCTCTTTAGGATGATTTGACGCGAAGATCAAGTACACCCAACCGGATGAAGGCACACCTTTTGGATTTCACTTGAAGGAAGTTACTAAGTACACGAACATTGGACTACCAAGCTTCACCGGACTTTCAACGCCACTCGCTCAAGAGGATTTGGAAGATTCACGCTCACGTTCCAGGAAGGACATTCGCCCCAATCACCAAGCCTATAGATAGTGTTTTCAGTGCACCAACTTGGAGTCTGGGAAAGAGCATGGCAGCTCACATTACCATGGGACGCATTGGAGAAGTTTATCAAGAAGACCTCAAGGATACCATCTACCAGATTTGCGGACGCCGAGATGACAACTGGGACGTCGTCAGCACCAAGAAGGATAGGTCCATTGCAGCTTTCATCCAGGAGTTAAACCAGCACATTCGACGCCAGGAGAACCAAATGTGCAATGACATGTTGGAGTTGCAGAAGACGAAGGAAAGGATCATCGAACTGGAAGGAGAACTAAAGACTACACGCAAGGACTACATGGACGAGATCGTAGCTCTAGCAAGACACAATAACGATCTTAAGTATGAGATCGAAGAACTCAAGAAGAAGTTGGCGCTCAGGAATGAAGACCAGTATGTCGGTTGCCCAAGCGACTACATTAACATCGACGACACCGATTCGGATCCAAGACCAAGGGCAAGGGCAAGATCGTGCTCAAGACGATGATATCACCTTAAATGATGCCCAAGGTCAAGTTCTCTCCCCCGAGCATGCTCAAGATGAAGGTCATGCTCAAGACGGCGCTCAAGATGATCAAGTGACCCCTCCTCATCTCACCTCCGAGGAGGAATTAGAGCGTCGTGCCGCCAAGATTGCTTCCAAACTCACTACCAAAGGCCATCTCATGGAGAATGTGGTTGGAAGCCTAAGAAAAGGGTAAGCACTCAGAGACAATTGGCAAACTATTGTGAACATCACGCTTGTCTCTTGTGTTGAACCTCAAAAGGTCTATGAGGCGCTTGAAGACTCGGATTGGCTCAATGCCATGCATGAAGAACTCAACAACTTTGAGTACAACAAGGTGTGGAGATTGGTGCCAAGGCCATCGGAGAACCACAACGTCATTGGAACCAAGTGGATTTTCAAGAACAAGCAAGATGCTCATGGGAACATCATTCGCAATAAGGCAAGATTGGTAGCACAAGGCTACTCCCAAGTCGAGGGTATCGACTACGGTGAAACCTTTGCTCCGCTGCTCGCCTTGAATCCATTCGCTTGTTGATTGCTTATGCTTCCCATCACAACTTTAAGTTGCAACAAATGGATGTGAAAAGTGCTTTTCTTAATGGTCCCATTAATGAGTTGGTCTATGTCAAGCAACCCCGGTTCGAGGACCCCTACTTTCCGGATCATGTGTATCAACTCGATAAGGCACTCTATGGCCTTAAACAAGCCCCACGTGCGTGGTATGACCACCTTACCGAGTTGCTACAAGATCGTGGCTTTGAAGTGGGGCAAATCGATCCAACTCTTTTTACTAAGAAGGTCAATGGGGAGTTGTTTGTATGCCAACTATATGTTGATGATATTATCTTTGGTTCTCCTAGCAAAGCTTTCAATGAGGAATTTGCCGCCTCATGACCTCCAAGTTCAAGATGTCTTCGATGGGAGAGTTGAAGTTCTTCCTTGGTTTCGATATCAAACAAAGAAGAGAAGGAACCTTCATCAACCAAGCCAAATACACCCAAGACATGCTCAAAAGATTCAAGCTAAGTGATGTCAAGCCGGCTACTACACCAATGCCCACCAAGTGCCAACTTGACATTGATCCCAATGGTAAAGCGGTGGATCAAAAGGTATATCGCTCCATGATTGGATCTTTGCTTTACCTTTGTGCATCTAGACCGGATATCATGTTGAGTGTGGGTATGTGTGCACGGTTTCAAGCCGCACCAAGGAAAGTCACTATGTGGCGGTCGTTTAATCTTTCGATATTTGGCTCATACCCCAAACTTTGGCTTATGGTACCCAAGAGGAGAAAACTTCAAGCTTGAAGGCTTCAGGATTCCGAGGCGGAGACAAAGTGGATAGGAAGTCCACTGGAGGATGCCAATTTCTTGGTTGCTCTTTGGTAAGTTGGTCTTCCAAAAAGCAAAGTTGTGTGTCTCTCTCGCCCATCAAGCGGAGTATGTGGCGGCGGGTAGTTGCTGTGCTCAACTCCTATGGATGAGGCAAACTTTAAAGGAGTACGGTGTCAATTGTGACAAAGTGCCTCTTTGGTGTGATAATGAAAGTGCCATCAAGATTTCTCTCAACCCGTGCAACACTTCAAGACGAAGCACATTGAGATTCGTATCACTTCATCCGGGATCACATTAGGCGAGGGAGATCGAGCTCAAGTATGTCAACACTCATGATAACCTTGCAGATATTTTCACGAAGCCCTTGGATGAAGCAAGATTTCGCGAGTTAAGGCATGAGCTAAATATCATTGATTTGAGCAATGTGACTTGAACCCGTGCAACCCCACCACACTCAATGTGATGTCTAGTTTAGGTGTAGGCATGGACATAGGGGGAGTGTTGTTCTCTCAATGAACTCTCCCTCCCCCCTTTTATGCATAAAACGATCAACTCTTTCACTTTAGCCATTGTTGATGGTGCTTGTGCTTCAAAGAGGAGTTTTGGTCATGGACCCAAGGATAATTCTTCGCGGTGCCATACCAATTGACTCAAACATAGGTGGCTCCGGCCACCGCCCTATCTTGAGAGAGGCCTGAGCTCGCTCTTTTTGTTGTTGTTTGCTTTGAAGGAGTGGGCTCCGGTTCGTGTTTCGTGTGTGTTGTTTTGCTGGTCTCTCTCTTGTCGTTGCCTTCCCGTTCTTTTCGGTGTGTTTTCCCCTTTTGTTTGCCTATGAAGTCTGTTTCTGGTTGCTGGCGGTACTACCGCCGCTGGCGAGCGGTACTACCGCTCCAAGCGGTACTACCGCCCTCCAGCGCGGTACTACCGCTGAGAGGCGCGGGTGGGGGTTTTTATCGGGGCAGGGGGAGTTTCTTCTCCCCCATACCCATTCGCACACCCCTCGCTTTGTTCCTCTCTCTCCAAAGAATCGGCGCCATGGAGGGCTCCGCGGATCTCCTCTCCATTCCCTTGGTGGAGTCGATCCCCACATCGTCCTCTTGCCATGGATGCCGGTATTGCCCCGCTCTATTGTTCTTTTGTCTAGGTTTCCAATCTAGCTTCTTAGGGCGATGAGCGGTTGCATCTTTAGATTTTGGCCAAATCTAGGCTTGAGTTGGTTGGAGATTGCTTTTAGGCAGTTTGGATTAGTGTTTGGTTGGAGTATTTTTGAATTTGGTAGGACGGAAGTACGGATCGACCACGGTAGTAGGAAACTGTTGTTTCTCGCTTCAGCGGTACTACCGCTCTCCCCGAGCGGTACTACCGCTGCGAGCGGTACTACCGCTCTCTAGAGCGGTACTACCGCTTGGAGCGGTACTACCGCTCAAGGGTCACGGTACTACCGCCCTCTACCGGATTCCATCCTACTCCTACCTCTCCGTGATCCTGTTTGTTCGTTTTTGTGGCTTATGCTCGTTCTTTCTGGTTGTTTGCGTGTTTCGTGTGTGTGGTTCCAGGTGATGAGGTTCCTGAGCATCAAGCTCGTCGTGTCAACCCCAGTCGTGCTTCGTCCAAGCGCTACCGCACCTCTGAGCCTGCCGGAGGATCTTCTAGTGCTCCACCTCCTCCCCAAATGCAGAAGAAGACTGGGGTCAAGTCAAAGCCGGGCAAAACTGTGCGGATATGCAGCCCAAGGAGTTCTGGGCAAGGCGCCGACGCAACCCGTATGAGGTCGACCAAGATCCCACTTTGGTCAACCGTCCGTTCTGGAACAGGTTCCAGTTTGCCGTCTATTTTGATGTTCTCAAGGCCAAGAAGAATCTCTATGTCAACGTGCACTCCATCGACATCGAGCATATGGAGAGTGATCCTGACTACTTTGGTGAAGCTCTTCAGATGTGCACTCAGCTGAACATTCTCGGGATCATGCAATTCAACAAGGACTTTGATGCTGATATTGTGGCTCAGTTCTATGCCACGGTTCACCTTGGGACCGATGAGGACAGGACTCTGACCTGGATGACAAATGGCAAGTTGCTGTCAGTCAAGTGGAAAGCTTTCATGCAGTTGATTGGGGTGGAAGATCTTGGACTTGAGTCTCTGTCGTCGCTTCGCCCCCACCGTCGAGCCACTGCCAATCACAAGCAAGCTCTGTGGCCCTACTGCACTCTGAAGATCAACCCTGAGACAAAGAAGGAGACCTATGAGCTGCCTGCCTATCTGGATATACTTCACCGTATCTTCAGAGAAACTCTTTTCCCTCGCATCGGGAATCTGGATCAGGTTCACTCTTATCTCGTGGACATGCTTCTCTTCTGTCAGCGGGAGAAGGGGCAGAGCACCGGAGAGTCCTTGGATATCTCTCATGTTATGTGGTCTGAGCTGGTTTCTGCAATCTCCGAGCGCAAGTGCCCGATTTATGGTCCGTTCATTATGCTGCTCATTGAGAAGGCCTGGGATCATGTCTATCCCAAGGTGGCGCTGGAGCTTGGAGACTTGGTTTCTCACGATGTCAAGCGTCTGAGGAAGAAGGATAATCGGGGCACTCGGGCCCCAGGGACTGGTGTTCCGTCATCTGCTGCTGCTATGGAGATCAAGAGGAGTGCAGTGCCGAGGTGAGGATGAGGATGATGACTACGTGCCCTCCGGGACAGAGCCATCTTGGGCCAAGAAGCTCAAGGCCAAGGTAAAGAAGCTCTTCGCATGGAGTCTCACGGTCAATTACATGGCTCACGTGGCTGAGAAGAAGGCCCGAGGTCGCCACAAGGAGCTCATGCGTCGGTTAGGCGCCACTGCCCGAGTGGATCGAGGACCAGCTTCGAGGAGGAGGAGGATTCAGAAGACCGCCCATGGACCGATTCTGAGGCCGAGCACTTCCAGACTGACGACGGTGGTGCCGATGATTCTGCTGGGCTCTGATGCGTGTGTCCCTCATTTGCTCTCACCTGGGGCCGTAGCAGCGCTCCCTCTCCTTTTTGGTGTCTCGGTGCCAAAGGGGGAGAGAGCTTAGGGATTTGCGAGTTGTGTCTCTTTCGTGTGTCTTGTCTTGTTCGTGTTTTTCCTCCTTTCTGCTTTGGTTGGTTTGTCTGTGAGACCTAAGTTCGAGTAAGACTTAAGTTCGAGTCATATGGTGTGAGACATATGCTACCCTACCCTTTCAGTATCATTATCTATGTCTATCTAGCTCATGAGTTGCGTGCTTTTCTTGTTATATCATCTATGCTGCTCTCATACACCATGCTTAGATTATTGGTCTCTAAAATGTAGGGGGAGCTTTGATCCGAGTATGTGTGCTGTGCAGTCCAAAGCACTTATCTAAATAGCACACATCGAGGGGGAGCCCATCTACATGTTAGGACCGTCGGGTTTGTATGCTTACTATATCGTGTTTATGCAAATCCCGTATTGTCATCAATCCACCAAAAGGGGAGATTGTAAGGGCATATTTATTCCCAGTGGTTTTGGTGATTGATGACAATGCTTTTGCGGACTAATCGTGTGCGTTAAGTTCTTTCAGAGGATCATCTATTGGCACGAGACGATTTCCTCCCCTCGGTGTTTTTTATTCAAGACGGTGTAGCTCCTGCGTTTCATTGTTGGTGGACTAGTTTCAGAGGAGTCACCGTACTACTAAGAGGGATCCGCTTTGGTAAGACTAGGTGGAATCAACACGCATACATCCTTTTCACACCCGTCGTCTTCCTTTCGCATCTTTGAGCTGCACCTCTTCCGTACTGCTTCGCCTGTGTGCGGTAGTACTGCATGTCTCTGATGTAGTACTGCCAAAGCCCCCAGCGGTAGTACCGCCTCACAAGCGGTAGTACCGCTCTAAGCTGTAGTACCGCTATGCAGAGCGGTAGTACCGCCGAGGGCTTCGGCCGTAGTACCGCGTAATACTGCGCCTCGCCGCCTCGATTCGAGACGGTGTTTTCTCGTGTCGGGTTTTGCGGCACTAGTAGCGGCAGTAGAAGCGGTAGTACCGCTCTGAGCGGTAGTACCGCTCTACTCCCGCGGTAGTACCGCTCTGGGGCCAGTGGCCTGACTGTCTCTTCAGCGCGGTAGTACCGCTGGATAGGGAGCGGTAGTACCACCCTCAGCGGTAGTACTGCCCTTCCCTAGCGGTAGTACCGCTCTGTGCGGGGCTGCTCAGTAGGGTAACGGTTGGATGTGTTCCCCCACTATATAAAGGGGTCGTCTTCTTCCTTGTTGACCTACCTCTTTCCCCCAAAGCTCCATTGTTGCTCAAAGCTCCATTTTCGCCCGATCTCTCTCCCTAGCCAATCAAACTTGTTGATTTGCTCGGGATTGGTTGAGAAGGCCCAGATCTACACTTCCACCAAGAGAAATTTGATTCCCCCCACTCATCCCTTGCGGATCTTGTTACTCTTGGGTGTTGAGCACCCTAGACGGTTGAGGTCACCTCGAAGCCATACTCCATTGTGGTGAAGCTTCGTGGTGTTGTTGTTGTTGTTGGGAGCCTCCGGTTGTTGTGGAGCTTGCCCCAACCTTGCTTGTAAAGGTTCGGTCGCCGCCTTCAAGGGCACCAATAGTGGAATCACGACATCTCGCATTGTGTGAGGGCGTGAGGAGAATACGGTGGCCCTAGTGGCTTCTTGGGGAGCATTGTGCCTCCACACCGCCTAACGGAGACGTACTTCCCTCAAAAGGAAGGAACTTGGTAACACATCCTCGTCTCCACCGCTCCACTCTTGGTTATCTTATCCCTTTACTTGTGCAAGATTATTTGTGTTCTTATCCTTGCTTCCTCGTGTGCTTGTGTTGTTGCATCATATAGGTTGTCCATCTAGTTGCACATCTAGACAACCTTTATTATTGCAAAGTTTAAATTGGTAAAGAAAAGCTTAAAAATTGTTAGTTGCCTATTCACCCCCCTTCTAGTCAACCATATCGATCCTTTCATAAACAATATGCAAAAAGGCTCAACACACAACACACATGTACATGATGTGAAAACCAACATGCACATACTTGATTTCTCAAGATAAACAATTTGGAAGCACAACATATACAAGCACATGCAAGATACAAAACCACAACATGCTAAGGGACAAGTAACTTTTAATGTAAGCAATTTAAGCACGAGTTACCGCAAGGAGGAACATTGGATATATGATAGAAAGATAATCCGAATGACTTGGCTTGACACAATATGAATGATGAGGACCCCTTAAATCTTCATAATGTAGCCAAGTATCCAATGACCTCCAACAACACCTATTGATCAAGTTTGAGCTAGTTGGTCCCCAACCAAGTTGGGTCCTAAGAGGTTAGTCACAATAGGCTTGGCCACCCAAATGGTTCTTTTCTTGACACCACTTTGAGTACCAACAAACTTGGCAAACACATTTCCAACCTTATCCTTCCCAAGAGAATAGACATCATCAATAATAATTGGGTTGGATAAGTTACCACTAGTGCATGAAGAAGCGACGTGGCCTTTCTCACGACATAAGTAGCAACGTCTACTCTTCACTTTCTTCTCACTTGATTTCTCAACAAGAGAAGCATTAACTTGAGTCTTCTTGGGAAGTGGCCTTTCTTCAACTTGAGGTTGAGCATGATATTGAACTTGTGCCCTCTTCCCTTGTTGCTTGACACTAATGGCCTTCTTCTTCAATGGGCAAGATCTAACATGATGGCCTTCTACTTTGCACTTGAAGCAAACAATCTTGGCCGATTTCTTGACTTGTTCTTGGCCCTTCTTTTTGTTCATCTTGGACTTCTTCTTCTTATTGGAGTTGAATCCAAGTCCACCTTTGTCATTGGGGGATTTTTGCACACTCAAGATATTGTTGAGTGTGGATTTCCCTTCATGACTCTTTTCCTAGTCTTTCTTCAAAGAAGTGACTTGGGCCTTGAGCTCTTTGATTTCCTCTACATGGTTAGTCTCAATACAAGTACTAGAGGAAGTATAAGCTTCATTGTTAGAGCAACAAGGCAAGGAAAGCAATTCATCACAAGATGTACCAACATTGTGAGTAGATGAATTACAAGGACTAGCACATATCAATATAGCATTTTGACTAGAAGTAGTGCTAGTATCCACATGAGGCTCACTAGATGTTACCTTAGCAAGCATGGCCTCATGAGCTATCTTTAGCACATTATGGGATACTAGAAGATAGTCATGAGAGCTTGAGATCTTTTCATGGCTTTCTTCCAATTTCCCGTAATTGCTAGATAGCAACTCAAGTTGAGCCCGTAGCTCAACATTCTCCTTCAAAATGGATGATTCACAAGAGATAGAGTTAGTAGCACAAGCATCATCATCAGCAACAAGAGGAGAAGACAACTTGGCAAGCTCTTTTGAATATGAAGCTTTAAGTTGAGCATGAGACTCGGTGATTTTGATGAGCTCACTCTTAATGACCCTTGAGCCATTTTCGAGGTGCTCAAAGTCCTCAAGGAGTTTAGCATGCACAACTTCAAGCTCCTCATTTTTATTTTCAAAATCATTGGCCACCTCAAGAGCTCTATCACGAGATTCCCTCACTCTAGATAATTCTAGAGCAAAAGTCTCCTCAAGAGATTCCTTGGTGGTTTGTTCCAGTTCAAGAGCTTGAGAGAGGTCCGCAATCTCATTAGCGTAATCACGCTCATGACCTTCCATTTTATCAATGGTGACCTCATGCTCCTCAAGACGAGATTCCGACTCATCAATATATTTCTTGCCCTCAATAGCAATAGACATGATTTCCATGAAGTTGGAACGAGCAATTTTATTCTTAAGAAGAGCTTTAAAAATCATTTCCCCCTTAATTTTTAAGGAGGCAACATCATCACTCTCTTCATCATAATCAACATCATCATCACTCTTGCCATCATCAATATCATCACAAGATATATTGGGATTCAAAGAGGTAGATACCTTTGAAGCCTTGGCCATAAGGCAAAATGCAGTAGATGATGATATAAGATCCCTTGAAGCACCATTCAATATCACATCTTGTTCCATGGGGTGTTGGGTTTCAACTACATTGTTAGCACAACAACTCAAGGAAATATATGCATTTTTATCATGGCAACAAGATATAGCAAGCATATCATCATGAGATTTAGTCAAGCAATTTCTACATGATATGCAAGGACTATCAACACAAGCAAGTGAAACATTTGGAGTGCTCGAAGTGCTAAGGCCCAAAGACGGAGCATTGCAATAATATAGTGATGAAGAATCATCCACAAAAAGCACACTATCATCATTGCAATGACCGACACTACTCACCATATCATTACCTTGTGGCAAACCACATGTAGGTGAAGTAGAAGAAGTTGAGAAGACTATACGGCCGGAGGTGGAGGGAGAACAATCATCCCTACAAATCTTGGACACACCATATTTATCTTGAAGCTTTGTCCACAACTCATGAGCATCCCGGAACGGCATGAGTTGAAATATAACTACATTGCTCAAAGCATCGAAAAGCACATTAGAAGCTTGAGCATTGAGATAAGAGTTTTTCTCATCCTATAAAGATAACCTTTGGGGATCCTTTGGAGGAGAAAAACCCATAATTACAATTCGCTCTAAATTTGGGTCCATGACCCTAAAGAGATTAAGCATGTGAATTACCCAAACATAAAAATTTGTGCCTTTGAAACTAAGAGTGTCCGAGAATCCTAAACCCCTAGTCGACATCTTTACTCTCTAGGCGGTTAAGCCCAACAAAGAGAGACGAGGCTCTGATACCAATTGAAAGATCGTGGATGTCGCCTAGAGGGGGGGGGTGAATAGGCGCTTTAAAATAATTACGGTTGAGGTTTGAACAAATGCGGAATAAACCTAGCGGTTAATTTGTCAAGCACAAAACCTACAACAACTAGGCTCACCTATGTGCACCAACAACTTATGCTAAGCAAGAAAAACTACTTAGGTGATAGCAAGATATATGACAAGAAACAATATGGCTATCACAAAGTAAAGTGCATAAGTAAAGGGCTCGGATAAGAGATAACCGAGGCACGCGGAGATGACGATGTATCCCAAGTTCACACCCTTGCGGATGCTAATCTCCGTTTGGAGCGGTGTGGAGGCACAATGCTCCCAAGAAGCCACTAGGAAACCAGTAATCTCCTCACGCCCTCGCACAATGCAAGATACCGTGATTCTACTAAGGGACCCTTGAGGCGGTCACCAACCCGTACAAATGGCAACCCTTGGGGCGGTCACCAACCCGTACACTTTGGAAACCCTTGGGGCGGTCACGGTGCACCATCAAATTGCTCAGGCGATCTCCACAACCTAATTTGAGACCCGACGCTTGTCCGGAGCTTTACACCACAATGATTGAGCTCAACACCACCAACCGTCTAGGGCGCCCAAGCACCCAAGAAGAACAAGCTCAAGGGCGCCAAGCACCCAAGAGTAATGAGCTTCTCAACTTGTAACTTCCGCGTATCACCATGGAGAACTCAAACCGATGCACCAAATGCAATGGCAAGGGCACACAGAGTGCCCAAGTACTTCTCTCTCAAATCCCACCAAGCAACTAATGCTAGGGAAGAAAATGAGAGGAAGAACAAGAAGGAGAACACCAAGAACTCCAAGATCTAGATCCAAGGGTTCCCCTCACATAGAGGAGAAAGTGATTGGTGGAAATGTGGATCTAGATCTCTCTCTCTTTCCCTCAAAACTAACAAGAATCCATGGAGGGATTGAGAGTTAGCAAGCTCAAGAAGGTCAACAATGGGGAAGAACACGAGCCCAAAGGATAAGGTTCAATGGGGAAGAAGACCCCTTTTATAGGTGGGGAAAAAACCAACCGTTATGCTCACAGCCCGCATGAGCGGTAGTACCGCTTCGGTATCACGGGTACTACTGCTAGGGGTAGCGGTACTACTGCTAAGGGTAGCGGTACTACCGCTATGAGCGGTACTAAAAAATACATCCGTGCCTACCACCGCTGGACTTGTGACGAGTTTTTGGTCCCGAGCGGAAGTAGCCACGGAAGTAGCCGCGGTAGTACTGCTCCAAGCGGTAGTACCGCTCCCAAGAGCGGTAGTACCGCTCCCAAGGGCGGTAGTAAAAATTACTTCCGCTCCTACCATGTAGTACCGCTGCAGCCTTTTCGTAACACCAAAACTACCATAACTTCTGCATTCGGACTCCGAATTCGACGAAACCAAGTTTGTTGGAAAGCTAGGGACAAGGGCTAACACAATCTTGAGAGAAATACCAATAATAAGCAAATGAGAAAAGGCCCAAAAGAAAATGGTGAGAACCCTTCCTCGGAAAAGACCGGTAAAACCTCCAACACCGAAAACATCATAGAAGACGATGCAAACTCCGCTGATGAACTCAAGCTTGTCATAAAGATGACCATAAGCTCTAAGACTCACAAAGAGAACCAAACAAGAACCAAGAAACATGATGCAAGGATGCAATGGTTTGAGCTCTCGACGAACGATACGATCAAGCTACTCACTTGAGAGCCCCCCTTGATAGTACGGCTATCGATCCTATAACCCGGTCTCCCAACTACCACCATGAGACCGGTAAAATAGAAAACCTATCAAGGGCAAACCTTTGCCTTGCACATGATCCACTTGAGCTAGATGATGACGATCTTGTCCTCCTCAAGATGGACCACCTTTCTTGATTGTGTTGGGTCGATGGAGACTAGATGATTGCTCCCCCATACTCCACTATGGGTGAGCCACTCTTCGGCACATCTTCACAAGTCCATTGACACCACAATGGATGGCAAGCTTCAAGCACTTGATCTCTTCGTGATGCTCCACTTGAACTTGCACACGGAAATCTTGATGACGATCACCACTTGATGTCATCCTTTCCATGGGTTGTATGATATCTTCCTCTTGACGCAAGCCCATGGACACGTACCTAACCCCACATAGACTCTCACATAGACCATGGGTTAGTACACAAAGTGCAATGGACAATGCTTACCATACCATGGGATCACTTGATCCCTCTCGGTACATCTTCTACGCTTTGTGAGTTGATCAACTTGATTCACTCTTGACTTAGTCTTGATCAACCTTGAATCTTTCCAACTCTATTCGTTTGGATGATGTCTTGAAGGAAAACATGAATGATCACACAATCTTCTTCTTCAAGACATGCTTGCAATAAGCTCAACACTCACATGACCAATCTTTGGATAATTCCTTAATAGCACCTTGGTCAACACATAAACTCCTTGAAACCAACACATGGACTTCAAGAAATGCCTATGGACAAATCCTTCAAATATAACTCAATGCAACCATTAGTCCATAGAGAATGTCATCAATTACCAAAACCACACTTGGGGGCACCGCATGTCCTTTCAAAATCCCCCATTTTGGTAATTGATGACAATCACTTTCAAGAGAGTTTATATAAGGAATTATGCATCACCATGCAATGCAACAACCAATAATGCATGTGTATGAGATGCAAATGCTTAGGAACAAAACCAAAGAAAGGAGAAAACTCTGAAGACTTCTCCACAAAACTCTCTGAAACTTCTCCCCCATTGGCATCGATTGCCAAAATGGCCGAAAAGCTAAGAAGACCAATATAAAAGGTGTTACTCCAAAAGTTGTGTATTTCTCAACAAGAGAGAGGAATGCCATACACATATCCAAAGGTAATACTTGGAGGAAGACCAACTATATTGAGGCACCAAGATTGCAAAAGAGTGATATGCCACAAAGACATAACAAAGAGAGAAACAAGCAATCAAGCAATCAAAAGATACCAATTGAAGCAAGCTATCAAAATATACCAATTGAACCAACTAGACCAATGAACCTACGTGCCACATGAATAAAGATATTATGATATGAGCAGAGAGTGTTCTAAAGAAACTAGAGAAGCTCCCATGATTTGTGCACATCAAGAATTTTTGTATTAGGATACAAAGTGCACAAAATAGGATCATAGCTCCCCCAGAATTAATAGAAACTTACAACAAGTGCAAGTGAGCATATAGGAAACTAAGCCTAGCGCTTGCAACAAGCACATGGTTGAGCAACATTGTAAAAGAGGCAACTTAAGAATAGGCTCAACCAAAATGATGTGTGTGAGTCATGGCAAAGCACATGAGAAGACTAATATCTGAGATGAGCATAAGCATCAAAATAGTCTCGAATGAATGAGATACATGGTGCAAAGCCTTTCATTCTCACACACAACTAGCAAATGGGTTCACAAGCTTACTAATAAGAAAATAGAGAACCTATGCTTGTGACAACCCGTGGTGAAGATAGACGATGAGAGGCTCATCAAGACGAGGGGTACTAATTAAGATGGCAAGCCTCGTAAAGATAAGCAAGAGGAAAATAATCTTCACCACACAAGAGTGCATCAAGATGCAACGATAGAGGACACACACTCAAGGCAAAAGCTTTCACGGAGCCACCAAAGAAAAAACATAAGAAAGACAAGGTGGACGTGAAAGAAAGGATATCAACTAGAGATGTAATTTCTCTCAAGTGTATAAGGTTCTAGGTAGACAAAATCATGATGATATATATCTACAAAGAGGATGTACACCAAATAGTTACAACATGAAGGAACAAGATATCCACAAGGAAGTCATAAATATACCAAGAAGATATTTGCTTGAAAGCATAGCACTTGGCTAGATATGGTCTTATTGTATATAAATGAATTCCTACCGCATGAACATCCAAGACATCACAACTAGCAACATGAGATCATCGTTGAGATGCTTTGAGAAAGGAAACAAGTATCACAAGAAAGAATGAAATACATGCCATGATACAACCTACACAAGGTTGATGCAAGTAATGTGTGCATGTAGTAGATGATGATACTTATTACCGAGATACCATTGGAAGGATGTAGTAGATACCAATTGAAGGTAGATAGTAGTTCATTGCTCATCCTAGCTTGACTCCAATATGCACATGGTGACAACACCTTCCTTGTGAGTGAGCCGAGCATCCAATGCATCTCCAACTGTTCCTATAAGAACAACACAAACTAAACGGTACCCAAACTCATCGGGACCAAATAGTTAGAAACACCAATACATAGGACAAACTCCACATAAATATCTGCATATAGATATGAAAATGAATATCATGCGCATCTCATCCAAATTGAGACTAGGTGGAGTTTCTCCCATATATTGAGTCAAAGAAAGAAAGCATGCCAAATAAAATACATGACGAAAACATGCATGCTCAAGACTTCAAAACCCAAAACCAAAAGACAAAGAAATGCCAAGTGAAAAGGATACCAAATGAATAAAACATCACTTGGAGGATATCCATAAAAGATACATCAAGGAATGAGATATCCATTGATACACTCAAAATAAAAGATATCAAACCCCCAAAAGAGAGGATGGTTCCAAACAAACCAAGCTCTCTACAAAGTTTCATGATGGCAGAAAGCACCAAAACGAAAACGGCTTGCCTTCCACCAACACACACTTGATAAGGATCACAAGAAGAGTGTTCTAAAGAAAATAGGATAGCTCCCCCACGAGTTGTGCATTATATAGGATTTGCATTTGAATACAAAATGCACAAGGTGGGATCACCACTTTCACTATATCTAGAAAGCACTAGACAAGAACAAGAAACAAACAAGATCCACAAGTGGTAGGGAAGACAACAGGAGTTGACACAAACCTTGGCAAGAGAAAAGGCAAACAAAAATAAAAGCCAATGTAAAGATGATCAATAAATTCTACCACACATAAGTGAGTACCAATTGTCAAAAGACAAGAAGTATTTGGAAATAATTCCCGGTGGTAGATAGCAAGGATATCCGACATCATCTTCACACCAAACACAAGTAAATTGCAACTTGTAGAGCTATCATGCCACCTAGGAACAAGATAATTTACAATATCAATTCTAGGTGACAATATCTCAAATGTACACATTTTCTAGGCTAGTAATACACACATAGCATATTACTCCCCCATAATGTGATACCAATTAAAGATAGACAAGAGTCAATTAAAAGGATCCAACAAGAGATAATTAATGGACAATTTAGAATTTGAATTTCTCATGAGAGATATACCACCTAGAGACTAGATAATCTTGAAATATCAATACTAGATGGTATTACTCATGTACACACATTTATAGGATTGTGAGGTGCACAAAGCACATCACTCCCCCATAATGGGATATTCCATTAATCTCTCACAAGAGCCAACTAAGAAATAAACTGTAAGGGCATATTTATTCCCCAGTGGATTTGGTGATTGATGACAATGCTTTTGTGGACTAATCGTGTGCGTTAAGTTCTTTCAGAGGATCATCTATTGGCACGAGACGATTTCCTCCCCTCGGTGTTTTTTATTCAAGACGGTGTAGCTCCTGCGTTTCATTGTTGGTGGACTAGTTTCGTAGGAGTCACCGTACTACTAAGAGGGGATCCGCTTTGGTAAGATTAGGGTGGAATCAACACGTACACATCCTTTTCACACCCGTCGTCTTCCTTTCGCATCTTTGGAGCTGCACCTCTCTTCCGTACCTGCTTCGCCTGTGCGGTGTAGTACCATGATCTCTGATGTAGTCTGACCAAAGCCCCCCAATGGTAGTACCGCCCACGAAGCGGTAGTACCGCTCTAAGCGGTAATACCGCTATGCAGAGCGGTAGTACCGCTCGAGGGCTTCGGCCGTAGTACCGCGTAGTACCGCGCCTACTGCCGCCTCGATTCGAGACGGTGTTTTCTCGTGTCGGGTTTTGCGGCACTAGTAGCGGCAGTAGAAGCGGTAGTACCGCTCGAGCGGTAGTACCGCTCTACTCCCATGTAGTACCGCTCTGGGGCCGATGCTTTGACTGTCTCTTCAGTAGCGGTAGTACCGCTGGATAGGAAGCGGTAGTACCGCCCTCGGCAGTAGTCTTGCCCTTCCCTAGCGGTAGTACCGCTCTGTGCGGGGCTGCTCAGTGGGGTAACGGTTGGATGTGTTCCCCACTATATAAAGGGTCGTCTTCTTCCTTGTTGACCTACCTCTTCCCCCAAAGCTCCATTGTTGCTCAAAGCTCCATTTTCGCCGATCTCTCTCCCTAGCCAATCAAACTTGTTGATTTGCTCGGGATTGGTTGAGAAGGCCCAGATCTACACTTCCACCAAGAGAAATTTGATTCCCCCCACTCATCCCTTGCGGATCTTGTTACTCTTGGGTGTTGAGCACCCTAGGCGGTTGAGGTCACCTCGAAGCCATACTCCATTGTGGTGAAGCTTCGTGGTGTTGTTGTTGTTGTTGGGAGACTCCGGTTGTTGTGGAGCTTGCCCCAACCTTGCTTGTAAAGGTTCGGTCGCCGCCTTCAAGGGCACCAATAGTGGAATCACGGCATCTCGCATTGTGTGAGGCGTGAGGAGAATCTGGTGGCCCTAGTGGCTTCTTGGGAGCATTGTGCCTCCACACCGCTCTAACGGAGGCGTACTTCCCCTCAAAAGGAAGGAACTTCGGTAACACATCCTCGTCTCCACCGGCTCCACTCTTGGTTATCTTATCCCTTTACTTGTGCAAGCTTATTTATGTTCTTATCCTTGCTTCCTCGTGTGCTTGTGTTGTTGCATCATATAGGTTGTCCACCTAGTTGCACATCTAGACAACCTTTATTATTGCAAAGTTTAAATTGGTAAAGAAAAGCTTAAAAATTGTTAGTTGCCTATTCACCCCCCCCCTCTAGTCAACCATATCGATCCTTTCAATTGGTATCAGAGCCTCATCTCTTTTTAAGGACTTTACCGTCCGTAGAGTATGGTTGACGTCGTAGATGATGTGGGGAGCACTCCGTCGAATCCGACATCATCTACGGGAGATGGGAGTACCTCGATCTCTCGTGAGGAATTCAATGTGGCGTTGGACACATTGAAAAACTCCATGACGAGCGAGGTCAAGGACATGTTTAAGGAATTCTTAGAAGGGCTTAAACTTTTCACCGCACCCGTGAAAGTGGGTGATCCCGCCAACACGGGAGCGGATGCTAACTCCGATAAGGGGGAAGCTACTAGTGAGAAAGCCCCCTCGTCTAGTGGTAAGAATGGCACCGGCATCTTCGCCCATGTGCAACCTCCCGTTTATGGTGGACCGATTCCTTCCACTCATTTGAATCATGCCGGTCCACCACCTAAGATTGATAAAAAGGAGGATTTTGATTCTTGGGTTTATCGTTTTAAGCGTAATTTAAATCATGTGAACACTAACCTTTGGAGAATCATTGAAGAAGGTTTATATCCACATGATCCGAGCAACTTTTCTCCTAGAGAGGTCGTGGACCATCAATTCAATGAGAATGCTCTCTTCATCATCCAAGAAGCAATCCTTCCCGAAGACCTCCCTCATCTCCGGCCTTACACCCGTGCCAAAGATGCTTGGCTCAAGGTGGTTTCCATGTATCGAGGAAGCGCAAGCATTCAACGTTCCAATTATGAAGTGGTCCAAGACGAAGCCGATGAGTTTGCAATGAAGGAAGAAGAAGAACCTCGTGAGCTCTATCGGAGAGTAACCAAGCTTGCCGTCTCCCTCCGGGATCATGGAAGTAAGGACACGATGACAACCGGATCAAGCGCAAATTTCTCAAGGCAATGATGCCATACCACAAAGCCATGTCCTCCGTCATCCGTCAAGCGAACGGACTTCCACACCTTGTCCTCAAGTGATGTGTTGGATGAGTTTGTGGCTATGAGCATATTGGACAAGACCGCCGACAATGCGGTGCTTCGCTCCCAAAGAGCAAAGAAGCCCAACCTCGCTTTGAAGGCCAAGATTTGTGTCGAAGAAGATGGAGAGGAGGAAGAAGAAGAGAGCAACCTCGAAGATACTAAGTATGATTATCATGAACACATGGCCCTTGCTTCAAGACAATTTTGGAGCAAGAAGAACTCAAGGCCCAACTTCAACAAGAGCAATTCAAGTGGCTCTAAGGGCAAGCAACGAGTGAGGACGTGTTTCAATTGTGGGAATGTGAGTCACTTTGTTGCGGAGTGTCCATATGAGAAGAGGGAAGACAATGGTGGCAAGCTCATCCGTAAGGACAAGGCCAAGTCCTTCCCCAACAAGAGCAACTTTCCAAAGAAGACTCCTCACAAAGCCTTGGTGGTTCAAGAAGAGTACAATGAGGATGATGATGATGATGAGGATGGTGAACCGGTTGCCATGGCCTCCTTGGCCATTGCAATGACTCCTCGGGTGTCTCTCTTCGGTTCACCCAATGAAAGCATCACCGCCAAGTGCCTCATGGCTAAAGCCACCAACAAGGTAACCCCCAACATCAAAACTACCATCATCAATCATTCTTCCTTGACGGATTGCATTGATGAACATGAGGGGACTAATGTAGAGGAAAATGAATTTGAGATCCTTATGAGTAAACTCAAGGGCAAATCCAAGAAGCACTTCGTTGCTCTCTTGGAACAACTTGGTGAAGCCAATGTCATGATCGAGACTCATGAAGAAACCATCTATAAGATGGAAGGGCATAGTCGTGACTATGCCGATGAGATTTCGGATCTTTCCAATGCTCTTGAGGAAGAGCGTGGCCTTCGTTTGGCTCTTGAGGAGTCACACAACGATGATCACGCTAAATTAAAGAAAGACCTTGATCATGCTCTTGTTGTGTCTCGTGTGCTTAGTTCCGAGAAGGCAAAGCTTGGAGTTGATCTTGCTAGACTCAACGAGGACTTTGACACTCTCGACAAGGCTCAAAAAGTCTTGAAGGGTGCTCATGCTAGTCTCAAAGAGTCTCATGATCAACTCCAAGTGAAGCTAACCAAGGAGAAAGCCACCTTTCCTCATTTGATATTGATTGATAATGCAAATGCTACTAACCCTTGTTGTGAGCATGTGCATCTTGTTGAGGAGAATGCTAAGTTGAAGGAGCAACTTGAAAAGGTCCTTGTCACATGCATTCAAGGTGAGAAGAACTTAACGACCTTTTGAGTAATCAAAAGGAAGTTGTAACCAAGGAGGGATTGGGTTCGCGCCAAGCCCAAGAGCAAGAAGAAGAATGACAAGACCAAGCAACCTCCCCTCTCAAGCAAACTTTTGTGAGGGAGGGAGAGGGTGCTTCAAGAAGAAGAAGAACCGTGCAAAGGGTGGCAATGTCAAGAAGGACAACGTCATCCCCATGAACATAGCCGGCGACTTTAACCCCTCTTATGTGTTGTGTCGTTCTAGTGATGGGCATGTTTATGCTAAATTTGTTGGTTCTTCTTATGAGTACATTGAATGGTCTATTTGGGTTCCTAAGACCCTCGTTACTAACATCAAAGGACCCATTACCAAATGGGTACCTAAAACCAAGCATTGATCTCTTGTAGGGGTTTGCTTCCGGTGGGGGATCATGGTTGCTTGATAGTGGAGCAACAAATCATATGACCGGGAGCAAGGACATGGTGGTGGACGTGCAAGAGATTCCATCTATGCCCACCGATGTCGAGTGGGGTGATGCATCACATTCTAAGGTATTGGGTCTCGGCAAGGTTGTCATTTCTCATGATCTTACGATCGAGAAAGTCATGCTTGTTGAGTCCCTTGCATACAATTTGCTTTCCGTTCGTCAACTTGCAGTCATGGGTTTTGCTACTTTCTTTGACATTGATACCGTGGCCCTCTTGTGGAGCAAGACTCTTAAAGTAGCCTTTGTTGGGCATGTCGAAAACGGTCTCTATGTGATTAACTTTTGGAGCGACCCACTAAGACCGCGACATGCCTAATGGCTAAAGTTGGCGTGGGATGGCTTTGGCATCGCCGTTTAGCCCATGTCAATATGAGATCTTTGCAAAGTCTTCTCAAGGGGACCATGTTCGTGGACTAACAAATGTTAGTTTTGCCAAAGACCGTGCTTGCAAAGTGCTTGTATTGAAGGAAAGCTTCATGAGAAGGCTCACCCTCCCACAACTATCATATACTCAAAGAGACCCTTGGAGCTCCTTCACATGGATCTCTTTGGGCCACCATCATTTGATAGTCTTGGAGGAAGAAAGTATTGCTTGGTGATCGTGGATGACTATTCGAGATACACTTGGGTATATTTCTTCAAGAGGAAGAGTGAGACCCAACAAACCGTCATCGACTTTGCAAATGAAGCTCAACGTCAACATAATGCAAAGATATTGACTATAAGAAGTGACAACGGCACCGAGTTCAAGAACTACACCTTGGATGAGTTTCTTAGTGATGAGGGAATCAAGCATCAATACTCTGCACCATATACCCCTCAACAAAATGGTGTGGCGGAGAGAAAGAACCGGACGTTGATGGATGCGGCAAGGACCATGATGGCGGAGTTCAAGTCTCCATACAACTTTTGGGCCGAAGCCATCAACACCGCTTGTAATGCATCCAATCGGCTCTATCTCCGCAAAGGCTTGAACAAGACTCCTTATGAGATACTCACCGGCAACAAGCCCAACCTCAAGTACTTCCAGGTGTTCGGGTGTAAGTGTTTCATTCTCAAGAAAGGTGTTCGTTTGTCTAAATTTGAAGCTAGAGCTCATGAGGGCATATTTGTTGGTTATGCTACAAACTCTCATGCTTACCGTGTCCTCAATAAATCCACGGGACTTATTGAGGAGACGTGTAACGTGGAGTTTGATGAGAATAACGGCTCCCAAGTGGAGCAAAGTGGCACTTGTGATGTAGGTGATGAAATTCCTCCCAAGCCGTAAGAAGAATGGGAGTTGGCTTTATCCTACCCATTGAGGAACCCCTTGTGGCGAAGGAGAAGGACAATGCTCCACTCAAGTGGAGCCATCACCAACCCAAGGCCCACACGCTTCCAAGAACAAAGTGAAGGCCCTCAACCTCAAGAACAAGACCAAGGGCAAGATCATGCTCAAGGCGATGATATCACCTTAAATGATGCCCAAGGTCAAGTTCTCTCCCCGAGCATGCTCAAGATGAAGGTCATGCTCAAGGCGGCGCTCAAGATGATCAAGTGACCCTCCTCATCTCACCTCCGAGGAGGAATTAGAGCGTCGTGCCGCCAAGATTGCTTCCAAACTCACTACCAAAGGCCATCTCATGGAGAATGTGGTTGGAAGCCTAAGAAAAGGCGTAAGCACTCGTAGACAATTGGCAAACTATTGTGAACATCACGCGTTTGTCTCTTGTGTTGAACCTCAAAAGGTCTATGAGGCGCTTGAAGACTCGGATTGGCTCAATGCCATGCATGAAGAACTCAACAACTTTGAGTACAAAAAGGTGTGGAGATTGGTGCCAAGGCCATCGGAGAACCACAACGTCATTGGAACCAAGTGGATTTTCAAGAACAAGCAAGATGCTCATGGGAACATCATTCGCAACAAGGCAAGATTGGTAGCACAAGGCTACTCCCAAGTCGAGGGTATCGACTACGGTGAAACCTTTGCTCCCGTTGCTCGTCTTGAATCCATTCGTTTGTTGATTGCTTATGCTTCCCATCACAACTTTAAGTTGCAACAAATGGATGTGAAAAGTGCTTTTCTTAATGGTCCCATTAATGAGTTGGTCTATGTCAAGCAACCCCCCGGGTTCGAGGACCCCTACTTTCCGGATCATGTGTATCAACTCGATAAGGCACTCTATGGCCTTAAACAAGCCCCACGTGCGTGGTATGACCACCTTACCGAGTTGCTACAAGATCGTGGCTTTGAAGTGGGGCAAATCGATCCAACTCTTTTTACTAAGAAGGTCAATGGGGAGTTGTTTGTATGCCAACTATATGTTGATGATATTATCTTTGGTTCTCCTAGCAAAGCTTTCAATGAGGAATTTGCCGCTCTCATGACCTCCAAGTTCAAGATGTCTTCGATGGGAGAGTTGAAGTTCTTCCTTGGTTTCAATATCAAACAAAGAAGAGAAGGAACCTTCATCAACCAAGCCAAATACACCCAAGACATGCTCAAAAGATTCAAGCTAAGTGATGTCAAGCCGGCTACTACACCAATGCCCACCAAGTGCCAACTTGACATTGATCCCAATGGTAAAGCGGTGGATCAAAAGGTATATCGCTCCATGATTGGATCTTTGCTTTACCTTTGTGCATCTAGACCGGATATCATGTTGAGTGTGGGTATGTGTGCACGGTTTCAAGCCGCTTGAAGGAAAGTCACTATGTGGCGGTCAAGCGAATCTTCGATATTTGGCTCATACCCCAAACTTTGGCTTATGGTACCCAAGAGGAGCAAACTTCAAGCTTGAAGGCTTCAGGATTCCGATGGGGGAGACAAAGTGGATAGGAAGTCCACTTCGGAGGATGCCAATTTCTTGGTTGCTCTTTGGTAAGTTGGTCTTCCAAAAGCAAAGTTGTGTGTCTCTCTCGTCCACGAGGCGGAGTATGTGGCGGCGGGTAGTTGCTGTGCTCAACTCCTATGGATGAGGGAAACTTTAAAGGAGTACGGTGTCAATTGTGACAAAGTGCCTCTTTGGTGTGATAATGAAAGTGCCATCAAGATTTCTCTCAACCCGGTGCAACACTTCAAGACGAAGCACATTGAGATTCGGTATCACTTCATCCAGGATCACATTAGGCGAGGGGAGATCGAGCTCAAGTATGTCAACACTCATGATAACCTTGCAGATATTTTCACGAAGCCCTTGGATGAAGCAAGATTTCGCGAGTTAAGGCATGAGCTAAATATCATTGATTTGAGCAATGTGACTTGAACCGTGCAACCCCACCACACTCAATGTGATGTCTAGTTTAGGTGTAGGCATGGACATAGGGGAGTGTTGTTCTCTCAATGAACTCTCCTCCCCTTTTATGCATAAAGCGATCAACTCTTTCACTTTAGCCATTGTTGATGGTGCTTGTGCTTCAAAGAGGAGTTTTGGTCATGGACCCAAGGATAATTCTTGCGGTGCCATACCAATTGACTCAAACATAGGTGGCTCGGCCACCGCCCTATCTTGAGAGAGGCTGAGCTCGCTCTTTTTGTTGTTGTTTGCTTTGAAGGAGTGGGCTCCGGTTCGTGTTTCGTGTGTGTTGTTTTGCTGGTCTCTCTCTTGTCGTTGCCTTCCCGTTCTTTTCGTGTGTTTTCCCTTTGTTTGCCTATGAAGTCTGTTTTCAGTTGTTGGCGGTACTCGCTTGTTGGCAGCAGTACTACCGCTCCAAGCGGTACTACCGCCCTCGGTATGCAGTACTACTACCGAGAGGTGGTGGGGTTTTTATCGGGGCGGGGAGTTTCTTCTCCCCATACCCATTCGCACCCCTCGCCTGTTCTCTCTCTCTCCAAAGAATCGGCGCCATGGAGGGCTCCGTGGATCTCCTCTCCATTCCCTTCGGTGGAGTCGATCCCCACCTCGTCCTCTTGCCATGGATGCCGGTATTGCCCCTGTTCTATTGTTCTTTTTGTCTAGGTTTCCAATCTAGCTTCTTAGGGGCAGTAGCGGTTGCATCTTTAGATTTTTGGCCAAATCTAGGCTTGAGTAGGTTGGAGATTGCTTTTAGGCAGTTTGGATTAGTGTTTGGTTGGAGTATTTTTGAATTTGGTAGGACGGAAGTACCGGATCTGACCACGGTAGTAGGAAACTGTTGTTTCCCCGCCCCGAGCGGTACTACCGCTCTCTAGAGCGGTACTACCGCTTGGAGCGGTACTACCGCTCAAGGGTCACGGTACTACCGCCCTCTACCGGATTCCATCCTACTCCTACCTCTCCGTGATCCTCTTTGTTCGTTTTTGTGGCTTATGCTCGTTCTTTTCGGTTGTTTGCGTGTTTCGTGTGTGTGGTTCCGGTGATGAGGTTCTGAGCATCAAGCTCGTCGTGTCAACCCCGATCGTGCTTCGTCCAAGCGCTACCGCACCTCTGAGCCTGGGAGGATCTTCTAGTGCTCCACCTCCTCCCCAAATGCGAAGAAGACTAGGGTCAAGTCAAAGCCGGGCAAAAGCTGTGCGGATATGCAGCCCAAGGAGTTACGGGCAAGGCGCCGGCGCGAACCCGTATGAGGTCGACCAAGATCCCACTTTGGTCAACCGTCCGTTCTGGAACAGGTTCCAGTTTGCCGTCTATTTTGATGTTCTCAAGGCCAAGAAGAATCTCTATGTCAACGTGCACTCCATCGACATCGAGCATATGGAGAGTGATCCTGACTACTTTGGTGAAGCTCTTCAGATGTGCACTCAGCTGAACATTCTCGGGATCATGCAATTCAACAAGGACTTTGATGCTGATATTGTGGCTCAGTTCTATGCCACGGTTCACCTTGGGACCGATGAGGACAGGACTCTGACCTGGATGACAAATGGCAAGTTGTTGTCAGTCAAGTGGAAAGCTTTCATGCAGTTGATTGGGGTGGAAGATCTTGGACTTGAGTCTGCTGTCGGCTTTCGCCCCCACCGTCGAGCCACTGCCACTCACAAGCAAGCTCTGTGGCCCTACTGCACTCTGAAGATCAACCCTGAGACAAAGAAGGAGACCTATGAGCTGCCTGCCTATCTGGATATACTTCACCGTATCTTCAGAGAAACTCTTTTCCCTCGCATCGGGAATCTGGACCAGGTTCACTCTTATCTCGTGGACATGCTTCTCTTCTGTCAGCGGGAGAAGGGGCAGAGCACCGGAGAGTCCTTATATATCTCTCATGTTATGTGGTGCGAGCTGGTTTCGCAATCTCCGGCGCAAGTGCCCGATTATGGTCCGTTCATTATGCTGCTCATTGAGAAGGCCTGGGATCATGTCTATCCCAAGGTGGCGCTGGAGCTTGGAGACTTGGTTTCTCACGATGTCAAGCGTCTGAGGAAGAAGGATAACTGGGGCACTCAGGCCCCTAGGACTGGTGTTCCGTCATCTGCTGCTGCTATGGAGACTGAAGAGGAGTCTGTGTCTTGAGGTGAGGATGAGGATGATGACTACGTGCCCTCCGGGACAGAGCCATCTTGGGCCAAGAAGCTCAAGGCCAAGGTAAAAAGCTCTTCGCATGGAGTCTCACGGTCATTACATGGCTCACGTGGCTGAGAAGAAGGCCGAGGTCGTCACAAGGAGCTCATCGTCGGTTAGGCGCTCTTGTCGAGTGGATCGAGGACCAGCTTCGAGGAGGAGGAGTGGATTCAGAAGACCGCCCATGGACCGATTCTGAGGCCGAGCACTTCGGACCGACACGGTGGTGCCGATGATTCTGCTGGGCTCGATCGTGTGTCCCTCATTTTCTCTCACACAGGGTCAGAGTAGCGCTCCCTCTCCTTTTGGTGTCTCGATGCCAAAGGGGAGAGAGCTTAGGATTCTGAGTTGTGTCTCTTTCGTGTGTCTTGCCTTGTTCGTGTTTTTCCTCCTTTCTGCTTTGGTTGGTTTGTCTGTGAGACCTAAGTTCGAGTAAGACTTAAGTTCGAGTCATATGGTGTGAGACATATGCTACCCTACCTTTTCAAGATATCATTATCTATGTCTATCTAGCTCATGAGTTGCGTGCTTTTCTTGTTATATCATCTATCTGCTCTCATACACCATGCTTAGATTATTGGTCTCTAAAATGTAGGGGAGCTTTGATCCGAGTATGTGTCTGTGCAGTCCAAAGCACTTATCTAAATAGCACACATCGAGGGGGAGCCCATCTACATGTTAGGACCGTCGGGTTTGTATGCTTACTATATCGTGTTTATGCAAATCCCGTATTGTCATCAATCCACCAAAAAGGGGGAGATTGTAAGGGCATATTTATTCCCCAGTGGTTTTGGTGATTGATGACAATGCTTTTGCGGACTAATCGTGTGCGTTAAGTTCTTTCAGAGGATCATCTATTGGCACGAGACGATTTCCTCCCCTCGGTGTTTTTTATTCAAGACGGTGTAGCTCCTGCGTTTCATTGTTGGTGGACTAGTTTCGTAGGAGTCACCGTACTACTAAGAGGGGATCCGCTTTGGTAAGACTAGGGTGGAATCAACACGTACACATCCTTTTCACACCCGTCGTCTTCCTTTCGCATCTTTGGAGCTGCACCTCTCTTAGTACTGCTTCGCCTGTGCGGTAGTAGTACCGCATGATCTCTGATGTAATCTGACCAAAGCCCCCAATGGTAGTACCGCCACAAGCGGTAGTACCTCTCTAGCGATATAATACCGCTATGCGAGCGGTAGTACCGCTCGAGGGCTTCGGCAGTAGTACCGCGTAGTAATCGCACTTACGCCGCCTCGATTCGAGCGGTGTTTTCTCGTGTCGGGTTTTGCGGCACTAGTAGCGGCAGTAGAAGCGGTAGTACCGCTCTGAGCGGTAGTACCGCTCTACTCCCGCGGTAGTACCGCTCTGGGGCTAGTGGCCTGACTGTCTCTTCAGCGCGGTAGTACCGCTGGATAGGGAGCGGTAGTACTGCCCTTCCCTAGCGGTAGTACCGCTCTGTGCGGGGCTGCTCAGTGGGGTAACGGTTGGATGTGTTCCCCCACTATATAAAGGGGTCGTCTTCTTCCTTGTTGACCTACCTCTTTCCCCCAAAGCTCCATTGTTGCTCAAAGCTCCATTTTCGCCCGATCTCTCTCCCTAGCCAATCAAACTTGTTGATTTGCTCGGGATTGGTTGAGAAGGCCCAGATCTACACTTCCACCAAGAGAAATTTGATTCCCCCCACTCATCCCTTGCGGATCTTGTTACTCTTGGGTGTTGAGCACCCTAGACGGTTGAGGTCACCTCGAAGCCATACTCCATTGTGGTGAAGCTTCGTGGTGTTGTTGTTGTTGTTGGGAGCCTCCGGTTGTTGTGGAGCTTGCCCCAACCTTGCTTGTAAAGGTTGATCGCCGCCTTCAAGGGCACCAATAGTGGAATCACGACATCTCGCATTGTGTGAGGCGTGAGGAGAATCTGGTGGCCCTAGTGGCTTCTTGGGAGCATTGTGCCTCCACACCGCTCTAACGGAGCGTACTTCCCTCAAAAGGAAGGAACTTGGTAACACATCCTCGTCTCCACCGGCTCCACTCTTGGTTATCTTATCCCTTTACTTGTGCAAGCTTATTTGTGTTCTTATCCTTGCTTCCTCGTGTGCTTGTGTTGTTGCATCATATAGGTTGTCCACCTAGTTGCACATCTAGACAACCTTTATTATTGCAAAGTTTAAATTGGTAAAGAAAAGCTTAAAAATTGTTAGTTGCCTATTCACCCCCCCTCTAGTCAACCATATCGATCCTTTCATAAACAATATGCAAAAAGGCTCAACACACAACACACATGTACATGATGTGCAAACCAACATGCACATACTTGATTTCTCAAGATAAACAATTTGGAAGCACATATACAAGCACATGCAAGATACAAAACCACAACATGCTAAGGGACAAGTAACTTTTAATGTAAGCAATTTAAGCACGAGTTACCGCAAGGAGGAACATTGGATATATGATAGAAAGATAATCTGAATGACTTGGCTTGACACAATATGAATGATGAGGACCCCTTAAATCTTCATAATGTAGCCAAGTATCCAATGACCTCCAACAACACCTATTGATCAAGTTTGAGCTAGTTGGTTCCCAACCAAGTTGGGTCCTAAGAGGTTAGTCACAATAGGCTTGGCCACCCAAATGGTTCTTTTCTTGACACCACTTTGAGTACCAACAAACTTGGCAAACACATTGCCAACCTTATCCTTCCCAAGAGAATAGACATCATCAATAATAATTGGGTTGGATAAGTTACCACTAGTGCATGAAGAAGCGACGTGGCCTTTCTCACGACATAAGTAGCAACGTCTACTCTTCACTTTCTTCTCACTTGATTTCTCAACAAGAGAAGCATTAACTTGAGTCTTCTTGGGAAGTGGCCTTTCTTCAACTTGAGGTTGAGCATGATATTGAACTTGTGCCCTCTTCCCTTGTTGCTTGACACTAATGGCCTTCTTCTTCAATGGGCAAGATCTAACATGATGGCCTTCTACTTTGCACTTGAAGAAAACAATCTTGGCCGATTTCTTGACTTGTTCTTGGCCCTTCTTTTTGTTCATCTTGGACTTCTTCTTCTTATTGGAGTTGAATCCAAGTCCACCTTTGTCATTGGGGGATTTTTGCACACTCAAGATATTGTTGAGTGTGGATTTCCCTTCATGACTCTTTTCCAAGTCTTTCTTCAAAGAAGTGACTTGGGCCTTGAGCTCTTTGATTTCCTCTACATGGTTAGTCTCAATACAAGTACTAGAGGAAGTATAAGCTTCATTGTTAGAGCAACAAGGCAAGGAAAGCAATTCATCACAAGATGTACCAACATTGTGAGTAGATGAATTACAAGGACTAGCACATATCAATATAGCATTTTGACTAGAAGTAGTGCTAGTATCCACATGAGGCTCACTAGATGTTACCTTAGCAAGCATGGCCTCATGAGCTATCTTTAGCACATTATGGGATACTAGAAGATAGTCATGAGAGCTTGAGAGCTTTTCATGGCTTTCTTCCAATTTCCCATAATTGCTAGATAGCAACTCAAGTTGAGCCCGTAGCTCAACATTCTCCTTCAAAATGGATGCTTCACAAGAGATAGAGTTAGTAGCACAAGCATCATCATCAGCAACAAGAGGAGAACACAACTTGGCAAGCTCTTTTGAATATGAAGCTTTAAGTTGAGCATGAGACTCGGTGATTTTGATGAGCTCACTCTTAATGACCCTTGAGCCATTTTCGAGGTGCTCAAAGTCCTCAAGGAGTTTAACATGCACAACTTCAAGCTCCTCATTTTTAGTTTCAAAATCATTGGCCACCTCAAGAGCTCTATCACGAGATTCCCTCACTCTAGATAATTCTAGAGCAAAAGTCTCCTCAAGAGATTCCTTGGTGGTTTGTTCAAGTTCAAGAGCTTGAGAGAGGTCCGCAATCTCATTAGCGTAATCACGCTCATGACCTTCCATTTTATCAATGGTGACCTCATGCTCCTCAAGACGAGATTCCAAGTCATCAATATATTTCTTGCCCTCAATAGCAATAGACATGATTTCCATGAAGTTGGAACGAGCAATTTTATTCTTAAGAAGAGCTTTAAAAATCATTTCCCCTTAATTTTTAAGGAGGCAACATCATCACTCTCTTCATCATAATCAACATCATCATCACTCTTGCCATCATCAATATCATCACAAGATATATTGGGATTCAAAGTGGTAGATACCTTTGAAGCCTTGGCCATAAGGCAAAATGCGTAGATGATGATATAAGATCCCTTGAAGCACCATTCAAGATCACATCTTGTTCCATGGGGTGTTGGGTTTCAACTACATTGTTAGCACAACAACTCGAGGAAATATATGCATTTTTATCATGGCAACAAGATATAGCAAGCATATCATCATGAGATTTAGTCAAGCAATTTCTACGTGATATGCAAGGACTATCAACACAAGCAAGTGAAACATTTAGAGTGCTCAAGTGCTAAGGCCCAAAGGCGGACATTGCAATAATATAGTGATGAAGAATCATCCACAAAAGCACACTATCATCATTGCAATGACCGACACTACTCACCATATCATTACCTTGTGGCAAACCACATGTAGGTGAAGTAGAAGAAGTTGAGAAGACTATACGGCCGGAGGTGGAGGGAGAACAATCATCCCTACAAATCTTGGACACACCATATTTATCTTGAAGCTTCGTCCACAACTCATGAGCATCCCGGAACGGCATGAGTTGAAATATAACTACATTGCTCAAAGCATCGAAAAGCACATTAGAAGCTTGAGCATTGAGATAAGAGTTTTTCTCATCCTCTAAAGATAACCTTTGCGGATCCTTTGGAGGAGAAAAACCCATAATTACAATTCGCTCTAAATTTGGGTCCATGACCCTAAAGAGATTAAGCATGTGAATTACCCAAACATAAAAATTTGTGCCTTCGAAACTAAGAGTGTCAGAGAATCCTAAACCCCTAGTCGACATCTTTACTCTCTAGGCGGTTAAGCCCAACAAAGAGAGACGAGGCTCTGATACCAATTGAAAGATCGTGGATGTCGTCTAGAGGGGGGGTGAATAGGCGCTTTAAAATAATTACGGTTGAGGCTTGAACAAATGCGGAATAAACCTAGCGGTTAATTTGTCAAGCACAAAACCTACAACAACTAGGCTCACCTATGTGCACCAACAACTTATGCTAAGCAAGAAAAACTACTTAGGTGATAGCAAGATATATGACAAGAAACAATATGGCTATCACAAAGTAAAGTGCATAAGTAAAGGGCTCGGATAAGAGATAACCGAGGCAGCGGAGATGACGATGTATCCGAAGTTCACACCCTTGCGGATGCTAATCTCCGTTTGGAGCGGTGTGGAGGCATAATGCTCCCCAAGAAGCCACTAGGGCAATCGTAATCTCCTCACGCCTCGCACAATGCAAGATGCCGTGATTCTACTAAGGGACCCTTGAGGCGGTCACCGAACCCGTACAAATGGCAACCCTTGGGGGCGGTCACCGAACCCGTACACTTTGGAAACCCTTGGGGGCGGTCACCGGTACCCGTCAAATTGCTCGGGGCGATCTCCACAACCTAATTTGAGACCCCGACGCTTGCCCGGAGCTTTACACCACAATGATTGAGCTCCGAACACCACCAACTGTCTAGGGCGCCCAAGCACCCAAGAGGAACAAGCTCAAGGGCGCCAAGCACCCAAGAGTAATGAGCTTCTCAACTTGTAACTTCCGTGTATCACCATGGAGAACTCAAACCGATGCACCAAATGCAATGGCAAGGGCACACAGAGTGCCCAAGTACTTCTCTCTCAAATCCCACCGAAGCAACTAATGCTAGGGAAGAAAATGAGAGGAAGAACAAGAAGGAGAACACCAAGAACTCCAAGATCTAGATCCAAGGGGTTCCCCTCACATAGAGGAGAAAGTGATTGGTGGAAATGTGGATCTAGATCTCCTCTCTCTTTTCCCTCAAAAACTAACAAGAATCCATGGAGGGATTGAGAGTTAGCAAGCTCGAAGAAGGTCAACAATTGGGGAAGAACACGAGCCCAAAGGATAAGGTTCAATGGGGAAGAAGACCCCCTTTTATAGGTGGGGAAAAAACCAACCGTTATGCTCACAGCCCGCACCGAGCGGTAGTATCGCTCGGCATCACGGTACTACTGCTAGGGGTAGCGGTACTACTGCTAAGGGTAGCGGTACTACTCGCTATGAGCGGTACTAAAAATTACATCCGTGCCTACCACATTTGGACTTGTGACGAGTTTTTGGTCCCGAGCGGAAGTAGCCACTGAAGTAGCCATGTAGTATCTGCTCCAAGCGGTAGTACCGCTCCCAAAGCGGTAGTACCGCTCCCAAGGGCGGTAGTAAAAATTACTTCCGCTCCTACCATGTAGTACCGCCGCAGCCTTTTCGAACACCAAAACTACCATAACTTCTCGCATTCGGACTCGAATTCGACGAAACCAAGTTTGTTGGAAAGCTAGGGACAAGGGCTAACACAATCTTGAGAGAAATACCAATAATAAGCAAATGAGAAAAGGCCCAAAAGAAAATGGTGAGAACCCTTCCTCGGAAAAGACCGTAAAACCTCCAACACCGAAAACATCATAGAAGACGATGCAAACTTCGTTTCGATGAACTCAAGCTTGTCATAAAGATGACCATAAGCTCTAAGACTCACAAAGAGAACCAAACAAGAACCAAGAAACATGATGCAAGGATGCAATGGTTTGAGCTCTCGACGAACGATACGATCAAGCTACTCACTTGAGAGCCCCCCTTGATAGTACGGCTATCGATCCTATAACCCGGTCTCCCAACTACCACCATGAGACCGGTAAAATAGAAAAGCTATCAAGGGCAAACCTTTGCCTAGCACATGATCCACTTGAGCTAGATGATGACGATCTTGTCCTCCTCAAGATGGACCACCTTTCTTGATTGTGTTGGGTCGATGGAGACTAGATGATTGCTCCCCCATACTCCACTATGGGTGAGCCACTCTTCGGCACATCTTCACAAGTCCATTGACACCACAATGGATGGCAAGCTTCAAGCACTTGATCTCTTCGTGATGCTCCACTTGAACTTGCACACGGCAATCTTGATGACGATCACCACTTGATGTCATCCTTTCCATGGGTTGTATGATATCTTCCTCTTGGCGCAAGCCCATGGACACGTACCTAACCCCACATAGACTCTCACATAGACCATGGGTTAGTACACAAAGTGCAATGGACAATGCTTACCATACCATGGGATCACTTGATCCCTCTCGGTACATCTTCTACGCTTTGTGAGTTGATCAACTTGATTCACTCTTGACTTAGTCTTGATCAACCTTGAATCTTTCCAACTCTATTCGTTTGGATGATGTCTTGAAGGTAAACATGAATGATCACACAATCTTCTTCTTCAAGACATGCTTGCAATAAGCTCAACACTCACATGACCAATCTTTGGATAATTCCTTAATAGCACCTTGGTCAACACATAAACTCCTTGAAACCAACACATGGACTTCAAGAAATGCCTATGGACAAATCCTTCAAATATAACTCAATGCAACCATTAGTCCATAGAGAATGTCATCAATTACCAAAACCACACATGGGGGCACCGCATGTCCTTTCAACCACTTCGTTCTAGCGACTTTGGCACGCTTATCCCGCTGGACACGAATCTGAAAGCGGAAGTCAGCAACCACCAGCTTATGCTGGGGTACAACACTCTCTCCAGGTATCACCTTACAGTCTACGCACACACGCCTATCTTCTCTTCTCGAGAGGATGAAACCAATCTGGCTAGTGTTGACCACTACTAAAAGTCACCAGATGTGATTCTCTCTTTCTAAAGAGGGTGTTAGCTACAATCATGTCCTAAAAGGTTTCTATTATGCTAGTTCTCTCTATGCCATATTCAATTTTAGAGGGGTTACAGTCAAAAAAAATTTAGAGGGGTTTTGCCTGTGAACATTCCGGCAGTTTGGAAGATTGCTGTGCCTCATAAGGTGCATCGTTTCCTATGGTCAATGGCTAATAATAAACTGCTCACTAGAGATAAATCTTAACAAGAGGCAAATTGTTCCTGACCTTAGTTGCATTTTTTTGCTCTGAAGCAGAATCCTGTGATCATCTCTTCTTCGAGTGTGGTGGCTATGGAAATGTGGAGAACTATATCTTGTTTTACTGGCTTTGACACTTTTGTTCAAGCTGCTAATGTTGAATCTATTTCTTGTTGGTGGTTTTCTTTTACAGCATTTCTTGTTGGTGGGTTAGTTTTTTTTTGAGACACTCTCGTGTTGGCGGGTTAGTGATAATAACCACCGCATTGTTCATGCAGCTACCCTTTGGGCCTTGTGGAAAATTCGCTGGTTAAACTGTGGTGAAGGAGTTGGATCAATTAGCTCGTGCATCGCCACTGTTGCTGTGGCCAGATCAGGGTAGGCCGGTCTCCATCTGTGCCATGCTCTCAAAAATGGGCTGAGGCAAATGATCTTGGTGTGCTGTGGTTTCATAGCATTTAGCCTGTCTTTGGGTAGTTATTAGCAGGCATTTTTCTCCTGGCCCCTGCGTGCTGTAATAATGGTTGTCAGGTTGCCCAAAAAAAGTTGTACAAGCACAAGCTTACGGTTCACACAAAACATAAAAGCACAAACATTGCACAAAAAGTGGGCCCAGTCTGGACCAAAATAGCATTGAATCCCAACAATGTAAGTTTGAGTGAGCAAGGCAAGCATCTCTAAAGACAGTCCAAACTTCAAACTATACAGCAAGTGCTAAAATCTCACACATTACAAATATTAGGATACAATATGCCTGATTCCATAAGCGTCGGTTTTGGCCAAACACTATTAAGTACTAGACCAGAAGCAGGTAAGCCAAAATATCACTGAGACCTGGCAATTGGTTCAAGGGCTTCAATCATCACAACACTATTTCCTCTCAGAACCTGCACAAGATGAGACAGAACCTTGATAAGTATTTTAATTGCGAGGAAAATACAGCAGGAAACATTTAGATTGATGTCTGGCCAAAATGTCAGGGTGACTCATCCTAGGAGACCAAGAGGAAGAATTTACTAACCACCATCCCTATGTCGGTCTTCTCATCTCCATTGACCTCCACAGTGTTGTCCACCACCAAATTCATGAACTGATCAAATCCACGAAGCGTGCCAATGACAACACGGTTCGCATTCAGCTTGACTGGCAAAATTGAAAAGAAATCCAGTGAGTACTGGCTACATGCATAAATAAGAATTATCTTAAGAGGATTGTTACAGACTATTTACGGTTGAAAATAAGTATCACTCTTAAATATAAACAGAAATTAAGCACCCAGTGATTCTGAGCAAACAACAATGTTTTTTAATCAAACTTATGGATAGACTAGAGTTAATCAATTTAATAGTAAAGTATTTATTAAGTGACTACATATATATCCAAAAAACACACACGAGAAACAACATCAACTAAAGCAACTATCAGAGTCTTAACACTCACAGCCAATCAGCACAGAACTATATCCTAGGTTGCAACAACGCTACAAATAGCAACCATGGCTCCATTATATAGAGTTAACTAAGAGAACCAAGAAATACATCGCAAGAATACACCACAAACTCAGCGAACCAACAAAAACTAAATACAGAACAGAGAACTTTTTTAAACAAAATAACGAGCTGCAAAGAGTAAACAGAACTACATGTGAGGATGTGCACAAATATCTGAATGTTAACTTTGTAAGACTACACCTAAGCAACAGAGCAAAGCAGAAAATGCCCTATCAGAGTAACTATGACAAAGAAGCTTCATTTGGACATAAACCCATAGCTTTGTTAAGATATCATCCTGTAGGGCATTTACATAACCAAAGTGCCAGATAGCGAAGCTTGTCAGTGTAGAAAAAAACACACTACCATTAATAGTATTACCATAAACCAGAAAAGAAATAAAGCAACCATGACAATCCTTAATTGTCTCAAGTCTTACTAACAACAGGGCAATCATTACCGATTGAGGGGGGCAAACCAGGGTAACTAAGAAAACCAAGAAATAAACTACAAAAACACACAACATACATACTAGCAGATAAATAAATTATAAAATAATAGAGCAACAGATAACTTCATTTTTTTAGAACGTAAAAAACAAGCATAAAAAACTACACAAGATTGCACATGACAATATGTGCACAAATGAACAGAACCCTAAATGTCCCATCAGAGTAACTATGACAAAGAAGCTTCACTTGGACATAAACCAATAGCTTTGCTAAGATATCATCATTTAGGGCATTTACATAACCAAAACGGCAAACTGCAAAGTTGATCAGCAGAACATATCTATCGCTAGTTTCTAGCATATTCATAGCCAGCTTTATTCATAAAGCAGAAAAAACATCAAACAACCTTGACAATTTCTTAATTGTCTTGAGTCTAAACTAGCAGGACAATTATTGAGACAGAACATTAATGGAGAATGCTGCAAACACTAGCTACTAGCACTATTTTTACTTAAGCATTTGACAGTCTAACACTCATTCAAAGCCATTTGGTACAAATCTATCACAGGTTATGGTAACATTGCAATCATTGGTTCCACAATCTAGTAGATAGAACTATAAAATAATAAAGCAACAGAGAACTTAAAAAAAATGGCAAGAAGCTCCAAAGAATACATAGAATTTCACATGAGAATATGTTCTGGTAAGACTATACCCAAACAACAGAACAGAACCATAAATGCCCTATCAGAGTAACTATGACAAAGAAGCTTCATGTGGACATAAATCCATAGCTTTGCTAAGATATCATCATTTAGGGGCATTTACATCACCAATGTGGCAAACTGCAAAGCTGGCCAGCAGAACATATCTGTCACCAGTTACAAGCACATTCGCGTTCATGCTTAACTATAGTCAGCTCTATTTCATAAACCAGAAGCAAATCAACCGCCCTTCACAATTTCTGTACGGTCCAAACCAACAAAGATGCCAACCCAAATACTTCTAGATATCAGTGCCCATACGCACTTGTAGGTCGCAGAAACACTTAAGTTTCACGACAGCAGTGCACAGGCTGCAACGACGAATGCATAAACAAATAAACAACATTCCACAATTTCCTCAGCAGTCATATACTGATACCAAGTACCAATTGCTAGTCAGATGCAGTGAAAACTAACACAAACAGAAGATTATTCCAAGTCACGTATATCGCATAACCTAATCTACATTCCCGATAGCACACAGTAATACCAGCGCATAGGCGTCAGGGAACCATATAAACTAAATCTCGCGCCTGATTAATATTTATTCAGAACAAGAAGATCTAGAACCTGACAGGCGCACTTACTTTGGAGCTTCTTGTCCATGTACCTGCGAACCACGAGAACGAAAAAAGTCAGCATCGAAATCCTAACGAATCAGAGAGAAAAACAGGCGAAACAGATCGAGTTCGAGATGAAAAGGCGGAGCGCTTACTTCTTCAGATCCGGCGGCTGCCCCGATCGGCTCATGGCGGCTCCCGACTGAACGAGGGGGGAAGCCTCTCTCCTCTAGGCAGCCAAACCCTAGACCTTCGCAAGAGGGGGGAGGAAGTCGCGCCGCCGCCGCAAGAACCCTGAACCCTAGATATAAGACGAGGGAGGACTGGGACGAGCCGCCTCTCTAAATAGGGCAGAGGGGGCTAAAGGGTCAATGACATGCGGGCCCACACGAATCACACACCAAGAGAATCTTGGGATGTGGCGTGCGGGCGGAAATAATGCTGAGAGCAGGGGCGTATGTGCAAAAGCTACCACTGGAGGTCCGGAGCCCACCACGGCGCACGCGCACGAACGGACTCCCCTGAGCTCTGGACTCGACCGCGTGGGGAGAGGGGATGAGTGCCGGGGATCCCGCCGGCGATGCGGGGCCCAGCTCCCGCGGCGTCGCCCGGGCCGGCGCGGCCGCGCGTCCGCGGCGGTTCCCGACGGCGGCGCAGCCGGAGGTCATGCGCGCGGCGGAGAAGGACGACAGCTACGCCGCCCACGTCACCGAGGCCTGCCGCGACGCCTTCCGCCACCTCTTCGGTTCGCAGAACCTCCCCCGAACTCGTCCTAGCTTGTGATTTGATGGTGATTTTGAGGTGTTTTGGTGGTGATGCAGGTACCAGGGTTGCCGTTGCTTACCAGAACGAGGTGACTTGCTAAACTAAAGTGGCATGTGGTTCTACTTAGTTTGCGGCAATTATCCTATTCTCCTCGAAATTTAACATGATTTGCGTGTTGGTGAATGGTTTGGGTGATTTGGAGTGTGCTCCAAACTCCCAAGCCAAATGGACTCTGTCAGTATTTGGGTACCTAGTGGTAGAAATTGTTCAGCCGTCGAATATCGATTTATAGATTTACCATGATCACAAGTGGTGGCGAATGTTTTCAGACGTTGATGTTTTGGCGGGTGAATTTTGCAGAACACCTAGCAAAGATCACACAATTCAGAGGTTTGCAATTTTGTCATACCCTGCTGGTTAGTTTGAGGATGAACTAGGGATCCAGATTGAAAAGAAAGAGAAAAGTATATTGGGGGAATATCTCCGCTGTACATGTTACTATAATATGTTTTGCTCAAAGGCAATTTCGGAAATCAAGATAGTGGTGCTATATAAAGGGAACAGAGTTCAGGTGAAAACGACAACGGGTGAAAGATGAACAGTATAACTAGTTAAACACTTAACCAGTGCTGAAAGCTCCCACATAAGGTGGGTCTGGGGATGGGAGTTTCTAGACAGCCTTACCCTTGCATTATAATTCTGCAAGGAGGCTGGTTCGAGCCCAGGACCTCCAGGTCACAAGTGGAGGGACTCTGCCGCTGTGCCAGGCCCGCCCTTCTAGTTAAAACACTTAACAGTAACTAATACGGCAAACGCAGAGAGCCATCCATCTTGCCTTGATCCATCTTGATGTTCCTTATCTGAATCTGCTGAGGCAGTAGCTGTAACACTAGTGCCTGACAAATTTGGCTAACCACTTACTTTGCGCGGTAGTGAATACGTCAACAAGAATAAAGGCCAAGAGTTAAAAGTTTCCATCTAAAAAAGGTGTTCTAACTAAATACAGTAGTCTACAATACTCCAGATAGCTGGTTTTTTTCAGGTTAGTACGAATTGAAAGCTTATTTGTTATATCTTATATACGGCGCTTGAATCTTGATGAGTTAATATTACATTTTGATTGGAGAATGTGAAGATGGTATTTGTACGGTAATCTCGGTAGAGTAGGATGGTTGTCGTGCTGGATAAACTCATAAAAGGGATGTGTTTCCTGTCTTTGTGAGCTCCACCAGTTATTGCGTAGAGAATGGGTTTGAGTATTGCTCTCTCTGTATTTTTTTCCTGTGCCAACATTCATATATACTCCCTCCGTACCAAAATATAAGACGTTTTTGCACTTCAATTTGAACCGCAAAAACGTCTTATATTTTGATAGAGGTAGTACAATTTTCTTTTTTGTCATGTAATTTATTGAAGGTGGCGAGAACTTACATTGATTTGAACTTCCGCAGATAAAATTGCTTGGGCAGTCCCTCTATTACTTGCTAACAACTGGTTCAGGCCAGCAAACACTCGGAGAAGAATATTGTGATATATCTCAGGTTATATTGCCTTTTGTTCTTTAACACCGTTTATGTTTTTATTTTCTGTCAGCGGGGACAAATGTTATCCACCTTTAAGTGTGTGCTTCCAGCTATTTCAATTTATACTTGGTAGTATATTGTTGGCCCGTAGTTCATCTGTTGCCATTGGAAATTTACCTTGTCTCAGTTTTCATCTCACGGTAAACACAATACTGTATTAGTTTACTAGATGGACCTGTTGATTAGCAAATTAATGTAAGATCCTGTTAAACAGAAGACATGTAACACAAAGTGTTATGACCGGTGAGATGGTCAAATTTGTTTTGTATCTTGTAAAATTTGAGATGAAGAAAATAGTTGTACCATTAGAATCTTGAAGCAGTAATATTAATGTATTATGCTGATGATGGCCATGTTATGATTGAGCTGTTCAGGTTGCAACCTCACATGGGCTTCCGCCGACACCTGCTAGGCGGATGCTTTTCATTTTGTACCAAACTACTGTGCCCTATCTCGCTGAAAGAATTAGGTAAGGTAGTATCAGTTTTAAATACGGTCCTTTAGCCAACATTCTCTTTGCTGGAAGAAGCTGATCGCATATTTTCTGTTCGTACCGGTTTAACAGTTCAAGAATTGTTTCCCATGGTATTTACATGGATGACTCTCAGCTTGATAATCATCATGAAAGTGATAATCCTAGTAGAGGCATAACAGAATCCTCTACAAATACGAACGAGTCTTCGAGAAGCTTGAGTTTTTCTATGCTCTCGAGGTTGAGAAGCAAAGCGCATGCCTTTTGGCTATGGGTAGTTCAGAAATGGCCTTCGGTACGCAATTGTTCTAGACTTCTAGTTCTTATGTTCAATCTGTTTATATATAGAAAACCTCCCTATATTTACTCATTGAGAAATGAGGAATGTAGTTCTCACACTAAAGAGATGCTTTTCTTGTCTAAACAACTGTATGACGTGTCTTACCTGTTCCTAGATGCTGCCGCTTGGTCAAGATTTTATACAGTTGGCTATACGGACAAACCTGATGTTCTTCTACTTTGAAGGTATCTTATGTTCAATATCTTATGTAAAGTGACTAAAATCATTATCTATTTGAGATATATTGGTAGACCAACTTATCGTTAATTTGGGTTGGTGTAACAATATCAACTGAGGAGTTCTATTTCTTGCGTCCTGCTTAGTGATCATCCAATTCATGGAACCTGAATTTATTGTGAGGACAGTAGATAAATTAAAATGCCCAGACTGACCCTGTAATGACAAATTCAGCTCACTCGGTTTATCACGAGGTTATGCTGCATGTCAAAACACTGTCTCACATTGATACATTCCTAGACACTGTTGGTGAGTTGCTGTGCAATTCTATTATTAAAAAAACACCATTCAATTTACCCTCAAGCCTTAACCAATGGGGTAACAGTGGTGTAGTAATGATCGGCCTTATCCTTCTCTCATCACCTCAGTTGGGGAACCGGATCCTCTAACATTGTGAAGGAAAGTTAGAGAAGCTATAATACCCTAACTTTCCTTCTTTCTATCCATATAATTATGGCTAAAATGATTTAAATTAATTTGCAAATTGATGATCTACCGTGTACATTTATAGTAATTACATATAAACAAATTGATGGTGAAATAAAATTAATTTTAAATTATTTATATCTACAGTAAATACCAATAGTAAACAACCTACTAACAGTCCTTAACTTTCCTTCTTCATTTTACACTAGGCAAACACTGTAGCACCGTGACTTTCCTTCACAATGTTAGAGGATCCGGTTCCCTCAGTTGGATCTGAGCTAACTACTCCCTCCGTTCCTAAATATAAGACTGTTTAGAGATTTCAATACAGACTACATACGGAGCAAAATGAGTGAATCTACACTCTAAAATATGTCTATATACATCCGTATGTAGTCCCTATTGAAATGTCTAAAAAAGTCTTATAGAGTATTTAGAAACGGAGAGAGTACTACTCCTGTTCACTATTATAAGATGTTTTAACTTTTTTCTGATTCGGATGTATAAAGACGCATTTTAGTGTGTTTCTTCATTCATTTCAGTCCATATGTAGTCCATATTGAAATATCCAAAACATCTTATATTTGTGAATGGAGGGAGTAATTGTTAGGTGCCTGATATGCTTCTTATGTTTCCTTTTCAATAGGATTATATTATCATTTATCAAAGCGAGGAGCTGGTATTCATTATGTGTTCATTGGTAAGCCAATGAATCAGAGGCCCAGGTACCTTTTTCTGTACTTATTCACTCTGTCTAAAAGACTAACTACATGAACTCACATAGAAACAAATCATACAGCCATTGGTGCCACGAGCCCACAATATTATGTCACAAATGAATCTGAGAATGTAAATGATAAGGAATTTATCATGGTCTCTAGTGTTTTGGACTATCTTCACACTGTTTAACTTTGATGTCTAAAATTCTCCAGATGATCAAGTTTAATTCACTACATTTGCAGGTACCAAATTTTGGGTATCTTTTTGCTGATTCAGTTGTGTATTCTTGGTGCTGAAAGACTCCGAAGAAGTAACTTATCATCAATAGCTAGTTCCATTAATCAAATTTCGTCTGGAAGCTATCCTTCATCTACAGGTACACTCTTTTACTAAATTTATTTAAATGGCTATTTATGCGGAACCAATAACTGTTTTTCTTATTATGTTGAAGCACTGAGTTGCTTTCTTACAATGTACTCCCTCCGTCCCAAAATAAGTGTCTCAACTTTGTACTAGCTCTAGTACAAATTTGTACTAAGCTCAAGACACTTATTTTGGGACGGAGGGAGTAACAAATATCTATATGATGATGTTCGATTCTTACCCATGTGAACGGTGAACCAGGTCGGAGTGTCCCTGTTGTGAATGAAGATGGAAATATCATCAGTGACATCCGTCATGGCAAAGCTGTAGATTTGGCTTCTGGTTCAGAGGTCTGTGTCTTCAGATGAACATTATTGAGTTTAAGTTATTGTTCTTGTGTACCCTAGAAGTTAGAACTATGGAAAACCAACTTACGCTCCATTAACCAAACTAAAATGTTTACCTTTGTATGGAAGAGGAAAGTTATATATTACTGTGTTTTCCTTCAGATGCACCTCCCAATGCATTTTTCTTGACAAAGCAAGCTCTTGAATCTACAAATGTTACAGTTTAAGATTGAAGATTATGGCTAGAATTGCATATATTTCAAACCACCGTTTAAAAAGAAATTGTACATGTGATCTATTGTGTGGTGCTTATGTTTTGTGTATCATTTGTCAGGCATCCAGCAGCAAGAGCAAGTGCACTCTCTGTCTCAGTACCCGGCAGAATCCTACTGCCACAACCTGCGGACATGTCTTCTGCTGGTAAAACTTCTCTTTCAAATGCTATGTCTTTTAACCAAACTGGGTTTCATGCCTCGCACCCTCTCTGGAATGGTATGGTAACTCATGTCATAACCTGCTGCAGGAACTGCATAATGGAGTGGTGCAATGAGAAGCCTGAATGCCCCCTATGCAGAACTCCTATTACCCATTCAAGTTTAATTTGTATATATCATTCAGATTTCTAGCAGAGCATTAGCAAGGGATCATATCATTCATATCCTCTAGCGCAGATCCAATCAGATTTTATAAAGCCATGGCTTGACATCCATTGTGGGGATCATCTTTTATCGGGAGACATGGCCTTATGGTTTCTTATTGAGATTCGTAATCAGTCGGGCAAAGAGCTCCCACAGGCTACATGCCTTCATGAAGACGAAGACATATTTATATATACCAAAAGAAGAAGGATGAATAGAAGACCAGTCGATGAAGTTGAAGAGCAGTCGGGCTGTAGAGATCATTGGTAGCAGCAAGGACCAATCTGAAATTAAACAAAAGATAAGTTTTAGTGCAATCAGATGCCCTTTGTACAAGTTCATGTTGGACACGAGTGAATTTTGTAGGGTAGAAGAATGAATGACTAGGATCATAGACCAGTTGAGCAATGTCATACTCCGTTTTTTGCTGATCCGGTTGCCTGTACCCCATATGTATTACTGCCACATCTGCATTGAACATTTCGACCAGTAATTTTACGTAAGGTTAGCTGCTTCCTTTTCTTAACTGGAGTGCACCATCCTACGCATGGTTGTTGGAGCCATGGATCAATTGTACTCCTTCCGGTTCTTTTTACTCTGCACATAAGAATTGTTTGAAGTCAAACTTCGCAAAGTTTGACCATATTTATATAAAAAAATATTAACATCTACCATGCAAAAGTTATACTCTCCTAAATAATTGTCTTTCTAAAGATTTCAACAAGTGACTACATACGGAGCAAAATGAGTGAATCTACACTCTAAAACATGTCTACATACATCCGTATGTTGTAGTTTATTTGAGATGGCTAGAAAGACAATTATTTGGGAACGGAGGGAGTACAATATGAAACTTTAAGTCATGATGCATCTACCGCTATTGATTTCATATAGTGAATGTTGGCATTTTTTTCCATAAAGTTGGTCAAATTTTACGAGGATTGACTTCAGAAAAATCTTATATGCGAACTAAAAAAACCGGAGGGAGTACATGCTGATACTGACCCCGTCAGTGCTGGATGCCAGTTTCTTCCGCTGATAGCTTCCCGGCGGTCTTCAGTTCCCGAAGAAAAACCACCGGCGGTGTGCCTTTTTCAGCAAAGTCATCGTCCACCAAAACAGAGCCCATGTTGTGTCGTGCACACACCGGTCACCGGCGATGCAGCGCAGCCGCCACCGTGCTAGTCCGTTCGCCTCGTGCCCGGAGGAGAAGAATCCACCACGGCGCCACCCACTATAAAATCCATCTTGGCTCACACAAATGTGATGCCGCGCCGATCCGTCACTGTCCCCCCAGCCCCATCTCGATTTTAACCTCCTCCCCTCGCACTGACTAAAACCATGATTTGCCTCAGAGCCATCCCATCCCCTCGACTCCTCCACCTACCCCGCCTCGCCTCCTCCCCGCTCGGCCGCCTCAGGCCCTCCGCCGTCCTCCGCGCCGCCGCCATGTCCTCCTCCCCCTCCGTCGCCGCGCCCACCGTAGCGGCACCGGTCGAGCACATCGTGCTCATCAAGGTCCGCCCGGAGGCCGTCGCCTCGGGGGCGGCCGCAGCGATGGTCTCCGCGCTGCAGGCGCTCTCCACGCTCGTCCCGGGGGTCTCCTACATCCACGCGGGCCCCGTGCTCCGCCTCCGCTCCCCGGCCGCCGAGGCGCTGGGCCCCACCCACCTCCTCCACTCCCGCTACGCCACCAAGGCCGACCTCGCCGCCTACGCCCCGCACCCGGCCCACGTCGCCGCCGTGCAGGCGCACGTAGCCCCCAACGCGCTCGACGCCACCGCCGTTGACTGGGTCAACGCCGCGGGCGCCCCGTCCCCCGTCGCCCCCGGCGCCGCCGTGCGCCTCACCCTCGCCAAGGTCAAGGAGGGCGTGGAGGTCGGCCAGCTCGTCGAGAAGGTGGCCGCGGCCACCAGGGACGCCGGCGAGGCCAGCGGCGCCAAGGTCAGCTTCGGGGAGAACTTCTCCCCCGCGCGGGCCAAGGGGTACCAGTTCGGGATGGTGGCCGTGTTCGGCAGCATCGAGGAGCTGGACGCCGTGGAGGGCGACGGCAAGGTGGAGGAGGCCAAGGCCGCCCTCAGGCCCATGCTCGACGAGGTCATGGTGCTGGACTTCGTCGTCGACGCTCCGGCGGCCGCGAGCCTCTGATGGGGGGTTTCAGGTTGATTTCGGATTCGAGTGTGCTGCCGATTTGGGAATAATGGACCCCTTTGTGAAATGTGTATCGATCTTGCGATGGGATGAATAACAATCAATCAATCAATTGCATTGCCTGTTGTGTGCTTGCAAGTTTCTAGAGATTACTAGTAGAACCCTCAAACCCTCACTAGCGTTTTAAGAGTCCAAAAATAATCTTTTTGTGCACTTTTACGGGTTGAAAAACAGGGGCAAAGATTAGAACCCTCAAACCCAACCCTTATAACGGAATATTCCCCATGAACGATATTATCGTTGCGGGCATACCGTCGAGCACCTCATGCACGACAATGAGGGCAGCAGGGCGGGGGAGAGGCGGATGGAAGGCGCAAGCGGCGGAGGGCGAGGGGCGGTGGGAGGCGGAGGCGAGGGCGGGCGAGGAGGAGGGCGGAGGGAGCGGGGGCGGGCGCGCGGCGGGCGGTCGAGGCAGAGGGCGGAGTCGGAGGGCGCGGAGGAGGAGAGGGAGGGGCCGGAGGCGCGGGGTGCAGACGGAGAGAAGCCGGGCGAGGCGGTGGAGTAGAAGCCATGGGCGGCGTGGGCGGTGGTACGGATGGCGACGGCGATGGGTGGGCACAATGGGAGTGAGGTGGAGGAGAGGCTGGGGGTCTGGGCGTGCTGGAGGTTGATGGGCGGCCGGCAGCAAGGGGCGATTAGCAAGTGACGCGCGCTGGCGCTGGAGTTGGAAGGATTTTTCCTTCCCGCGCAAAGATAACCGTCAAATAAGGGTTGGGGTAGGTTTTGCTCCCCAACCCTTACTTCTGAGGGTTGGGAGAGGGTTTGAGGGTTGGACCCTTAATTTCTTTTAAGGATTTAAGGGTTAAGGGGTTCTAGTCTACGTGAATTTTTCCTCGTAAACTATAAAAAAATAATTATTTATAAGGGTTTGAGGATTTGAAGGTTCTACTAGTAATGCTCTTACGTACTGATGCATCCGGTAGTTTGTACTCCAGTTTCTAGTACCAGGAATCAATCAGGAACCAAGCGGCAGAGTTGTAGGATTGAAACTCTATTGATTGTGCAGTACTGCAGTTGTTCCCAGCCTTGTCATCGCTAAGACCATCTCCAACAGCCACCCAACATGCAGCGCGCTAAAAATCAATATCGGATGAGCCAGCTTTTGCGCGCGGCGATGCGCTGGCTTCAGCGGCCGCCACAAAATAAAGCGCGCCCGAGCCGCTCCAGCAGGCGTGTTATATTTTTTCCCTTAATGCCTAATATGTGAACTACGATTTGATACACATTTGGTTCCGATAGTACAAATGTGAAATAGTTCGTCACATAGCCTGCTTCTACGATACAAAATAGTGTATAGATAGTTCTTAGTCTTCTCCTACGATAGATAGATAAAACAAAAAACTACTACTACTCGTCATTCTCTGACTCGGACTATGCCTCGGTGATGTCCTCCGACGTCTGAGTGTAGGCGTTAAGGAACCGCTCGTCGCTGGAGTCCCAGGACGACGCATCTCCTAGCGCGATGTTGAATTTAGCAACCGCCTTCCGCGTTCGCTTGTCCTCGCGATAGGCGGCTCGCTCCTCCCTCCTCTCGACGAAGAACTGTTCCTCGTTGATGATGTCTTGCGGGAAGCGTTGGCGCCACAGCGACATAGCTTCCTCGTCCATCTCGGCCAGGCTGAGATGGCGCTCCCGCCTCCTGGTACGTACCAGCGGTAGCGGGCGGTACTTCCGTTACCTGGAAGGCAGCGATAGTACCGCCTAAGACCGAGCGGTAGTTCCGGCCAGGAGCACGACCTAAGGGCCAGCGGTGCAACCGCCTAGACCACCCTGGTAGTACCCCTGGGTCGGCACAACCGAGTGTCCCAGTGGTTGAACCGCCAGAGCCACCGGTTGTACCGCCCAGTCAACATCACCCATACCAGGATCAAGGTGTGTGCAATTGGAATGGAAAGGCTTAGGATGGAGAAAAGACACTGAAATAGGGTGTGGTGATCTTTATGAGTGCAAGAAGCAAGCAAAGAAAACCACTACATGGAGATCACAACACCTAGGTCCTAACAAAAATCTAGCAAGAGTGAATAAGAACCAAAGAGACCAACCCTTTTTAGAGGAGAAAGGGGCGGTGGCCGAGGCCGTGAAGGCATGGCACCCTATGTTTGAGTGTGAAGGTATGGCACCGTGAAGATTTTAACCTTGGGCCCATGACCAAAACTCATCTTTGAAGCACAAGTACCATAAAAAATGGCTAATATGAAAGACTTGATCGATTTATGCATAATGGGGGGAGGGAGCGTTCATTGAGAGAACAACACTCACCCTATGTTCATGCCTACACCTAAACAAGACACCAATATGAGTGTGGTGGGGTGTGCAAAGGTTCAAGCCACATTGCTCAAATCAATGATATCTAGATCATGCCTTAACTCGCGAAATCTTTCTTCATCCAAAGGCTTCGTGAAAATATCTGCAAGGTTATCATGAGTGTTGACATAGTTGAGCTCAATCTCCCCTCGCCTAATGTGATCCCGGATGAAGTGATAACGAATCTCAATATGCTTCGTCTTGAAGTGTTGTACCGGGTTGAGAGAAATGTTGACGGCACTTTCATTGTCACACCAAAGAGGCACTTTGTCACAAATGACACTGTAATCCTTTAAAGTTTGTCTCATCCATAGAAGTTGAGCACAACAACTACCGGCGGCCATTGATACGTCTCCGTCGTATCTATAATTTTTTTTATTGTTCCATGCCAATATTCTACAACTTTTACATACTTTTGGAAACTTTTTATACTATTTTTTGGGACTAACATATTGATCCAAATTGCTCAAATGCGGTTCTGTTTGTTGCATGTTTTTTGTTTCGCAGAAAATCCATATCAAATGGAGTCCAAACGGGATAAAAACTTACGGAGATTTTTTTGGAATATAAATGATTTTTGGGAAAAAGAATCAATGCGAGAAGATGCACGAGGAGTCCACGAGGCAGGGGGCGTGCCCCAGGGGGTAGGGCGCGCCTTGGGCCCTCGTGGCCACTCCGTAAGGCGGTTGGTGTCCTTATTTTGCCGCAAGAAAGCCAATATACGGATAAAAATTGTGTCCAAATTTCAGCCCAATCGGAGTTACAGATCTCCGGGAATTTAAGAAACGGTGAAAGGGCAAAATCGGGGAGTGCAGAAACAGAAGGAAACAGAGAGAGAGAGAGAGAGATCCAATCTCGGAGGGGCTCCCGCCCCTCCGCCGCCATGGAGGCCATGGACCAGAGGGGAAACCCTTCTCCCATCTAGGGGGAAGGTCAAGGAATAATAAGAAGAAGGGGGGCTCTCTCCCCCTCTCTCCCGGTGGCGTCGGAACGCCGCCGGGGCCATCATCGCGACAACGATCTACACCAACAACTTCACCGTCGTCATCACTAACTCTTCCCCCCTCTATGCAGCGGTGTAACCCCTCTTTTACCCGCTGTAATCTCTACTTAAACATGGTGCTCAAGGATATATATTATTTCCCAATGATGTATGGCTATCCTATGATGTTTGAGTAGATCCATTTTGTCCTATGGGTTCATTGATGATCATGATTGGTTTGAGTTGCATGTTTTATTATTGGTGCTATCATATGGTGCTCTCCGTGTCGCGCAAGCGTGAGGGATCCCCGCTGTAGGGTTTGCAATATGTTCATGATTTGCTTATGGTGGGTGGCGTGACTGACAGAAGCACAGACCCGAGTAAGTAGGTTGTTTCCGTATGGGAATAAAGAGGACTTGATACTTTAATGCTATGGTTGGGTTTTACCTTAATGATCTTTAGTAGTTGCGGATGCTTGCTAGAGTTCCAATCATAAGTGCATATGATCCAAGAAGAGAAAGTATGTTAGCTTATGCCTCTCCTTCATATAAAATTGCAATAGTGATTACCAATCTAGTTCTCGATTGCCTAGGGACAAATAAGTCTCTTGTGACAAAAAGTTCTTTACTAAAACTAACTTAGTTTTTTCTTTATCTAAACAGCCGCTACTTTTTATTTACACACTCTTTATTATCTTGCAAACCTATCCAATAACACCTACAAAATACTTCTAGTTTCATACTTGTTCTAGGTAAAGCGAACGTTAAGCGTGCGTAGAGTTGTATCGGTGGTTGATAGAACTTGAGGGAATATTTGTTCTACCTTTAGCTCCTCGTTGAGTTCGACACTCTTACTTACCGAAAGAGGCTACAACTGATCCCCTATACTTGTGGGTTATCAAGACCTTTTCCGGCGCGCTGTCGGGAGCAATAGTGTGGGGTGAATATTCTCGTGTGTGCTTGTTTGTTTTATCACTAAGTAGTTTTTTATTTTCTGTTCTTAGTTGTTTTCTATCTTTAGCTATGGGTTGGAAACGCAAAATACCAAAAAAAATCAGTTGTACCTACTAAACCAATGGTTGAAGAACCACTCAAAATCTATCATACTGCTGAAGCTTTTTACTTGGATCATCTTCGACCCCTATGTACTCGTGTTGAAACCCCAACTAGCTTAGTTGAGGGCAAATCTTTAGATGAGCATGCTTGTTATGTGCGGCACTGCTTATCTAAAAAAGGGAAACTTTTACTGGAGCAAATTCATCGTTTGCAATGCTATGCTTGGAATTTATGTGAAATATATGATTTTACTTGTTGTTCTGAAGACCCTAAGAAACACCTTCCCTACCAATGTGAGTTTAGTGATAATGGAATCATATCTTCGTATGCTAAGGGTGTTTATAATTACTATGATGTTCAACAAATTGAAGAATTTGTTGCTTTTAAGGGTGCTTATGAAATTGCTTGTTTGATTGAAAAGTATGATGCTACTCTTTACAAATCTGAAAATTTTGCCATACTTAAATATTGTTATGATAATTATGCTTCTCATGCCTATGTTAAACCATATATTGAGGACTCCTCCGCTGTCCAAGAAGAGACAAACATTTTGCAGGAGTCTATGGAAGAAGAAATTGATGAAAGTGTGAGCTCATTGGATGAAAGAGATGATGAGGAGAGCGAAGAACAAAAGGAGGAAGAGCGGATTAGCTACCCGTGCCCACCTTCTAATGAGAGTAACCCTCCAACTCATACATTGTTTAATGTCCCTTCGTTCTTACCGAAGGATGAATGCTATGATAATTGCTATGATCCCGTTGATTCATTTGAAATATCCCTTTTTGATGAACTTGATAATTGCTATGCTTGTGGCCAAGATGCCAATATGAATTATGCTTATGGAGATGAACTTGCTATTGTTCCTTATGTTAAACATGAAATTTTTGCTATTGCACCCACACATGATAGTCCTATTATCTTTTTGAATTCTCGAAACTACACTATATCGGAGAAGTTTGCACTTATTAAGGATTATATTGATGGGTTGCCTTTTACCGTTGCACATGATAATTTTGATGAATATAATATGCATGTGCTTGCTGCTCCTACTTGCAATTATTATGAGAGAGGAACTACATCTCCGCCTCTCTATATTTCCAACACGATAGAATTGCAAGAAACTGCTTATGCTATGTATTGGCCTTTACTTGATGTGCATGAATTGTTCTTGTATGACATGCCGATGCATAGGAAGAGAGTTAGAATTCGTCATTGCTTGATATATGTTGCTTTGTGCTCACTACTAAATGCCAAATCATTGTTAATTAAAATTGGCTTTGATATACCTTGGGATCCGGGTGGATTCGTTACTTGAGCACTTTATGCCTAGCTTAATGGCTTTAAAGAAAGCACTGCCAGGTAGACTGTAAGTGCATCTAGTGCCCCTTAGTGATTTTGGTGTATTGAAGACTTATAGGTTAAGGGACTAATGTGTTTATGAGTGTACACAGGTCTATAAGTCTATGAGGAGTTTGATATTTACAAAGTGAAAGTCGACCCTAAAATGAAGTTCTTGATCAAGACTTTGATATTCAAGACTTTTCAAGACTTTGAAAGTGAAGAAATTGGTGTGACCTTGAAGACTTGGTATTCATTTGAGGATCATGAAGCGTGAAGACTTTTGTTTTCGTAGTTTCGTTTTCTCTTTCTTGAGTCATAGGAAACACCGATCGTTAAAGGGGTCGAGGAAATACTAAGGAAATATTTCCATGTGATGCTCAACTCAATATCCTACACCTACCAATCCTTCGAGTGAAGCCTTTGAAATCTCATACAGATTCAGTCAATTTCTTGATGATGAGACGAAGTTCTTCTGTCACGAGGAATTTATTCGACCGAGGAGTTAGGAATTCGCCAAAGGCGGATTGCCTACACGATGAGGAACATGATAGCCCCGAGGAATTTGAGAATCAAATTTCCGACCGTTCTTGTCTGGTCGCGTGCACCTGTCCCAAAATATCTTATCCACCTAATGGTCATATCATTGAAGGGCATTTATGTCTTATCATGTCGGGCTGCTCCCTAGGCTATAAATAGCCGCCCCTACAACCACTAGCTGGTTGGCTGCTCCGAGAGAAACTTGACACTTGTCATTTGAGAGCAACCCATCCTCCGAGGACTTTGAGCGAAAATCATCGAGTGAGGAAAACCCAAAACCAAACCCTACAAACCCAAAGTGATTGAGCATCATCAAGAGATTGATCCTGCGTGGATCCGACGCTTGTTACCTTTGAAGATTGTGCTTCTTCCAGACGGTTAGGCGTCATGGTCTAGAGCATCCAAGAGGAATTGTGGATCGCCGAGTGACCAAGTCTGTGAAGGTTTGGAAGTCGCTCAAGACTTACCACGAGTGATTGGACGAGGTCTGTGTGACCTTAGTTCAAGGAGAATACGGTGAGGACTTGGTGTCCCGAGATGCGTGCTCAGCGATCGGGTGTCCGGATCTGTGTGTCCTCGAGTTTAAATACTCAGCCGCTCCAACCAGATGTACAACCGAGACAGCAGTTGGAACTGGTCTACCAAATCATTGTCTTCACCAACCTAACTGGTTCTATTTCCTCAACTCTTTCATTTCCTCATTATGTGTTGAGTGTTCATTCATATCTGTGTTTGAAGACTTTGATCAAGACTTTCTCAATTTCCTCACCCAATTTCTTCAATCTGTTTGTCTTCATCTTGTACTATCCTGTGTTTACGCTTTCATACTCTTTGTTTGTCTTCATTTCATCATGATGACCATGCCGCATTCTCTTATGCTTACTTCTAAGTACTTATTCGCTGCAAGTAGTTCTTCGCTAAGGAATTTCCTCACCGCAAATTCCTCGTTGAAGAATTCATAAAATCGCCTATTCACCCCCTCTAGTCGATATAACGCACTTTCAATTGGTATCGAGCAAGGTACTCCTTGTTCTATGTGATTTTGGTTTAACCACCGGAGTTTTAGTTATGTCGACCGCAGTATGATCAAGGTCTCAGCAGGGTGTCCTACCTTTGATGGGACGGACTACCTTATGGAAGAACAAGATGCGAATGCATCTTGAGGCAATTGACAACGATCTACGGTATGTTGTGGAAAATGGTGTTCCTCACCACACCTTCTCGAATCTGCTGATGTGAAGAGATTCAAGCAACTCGATTCTCAAGTGAAGAATATCATATGTGGCCATCCGAGCAAAGGACAATATGGAAGAGCGAGTGCTTTGGAAACCGCTAAGCTCATCCGGGACAGGCTGTCCAAAGTAAATGAAGGAGTCTCAACTCAGCGTGACTCTCGAGTTGATGTTCTTCGCAATCTCTTCAACCGCTTCAAAAGACTCGACAACGAAAATGTTCAACAAACCTTCGATCGCCTCATCGACATCTCAAATGAGCTTCAAGCGCTTGGTGCCACCGACATCACCGACCATGAGGTGGTGAAGAAATTGTTGAGATCGCTTGATTCCTCATTTGATACTCGCACCGATGATACAAGAGCGTCTTGACTACAAGTCACTTGATCCGGTGATATCCTCGAGAGGCTAAATACTCATGAGTTCCACTTTGTCAAAAGAGAGATCTCTATGGTTCTAGCTATGGAAAAACACGTGCCTCAAGGCCAAGGCTGTGTCGACTCGAGTGTGAAGACTCGGTAGTAGCCTTGGAGATCTCAAGAATTGAGCCAGAGCTAGCACCGCTTGTGAAGAAATTCCGAAGTTCTCAAGACGTGGTCGCTTTGGAAAATCCTCAAGGAGCAAGTGATTCCTCATCCAGTGACTATAAGAGAAGACTTTGCCACAAATGCAAGAAACCTGGTCACTACATCCAAGATTGTCCTCAGTGGGAAAAGGAATTAAAGAAGAAGAAATACAAGGATTACAGTTATGATGACGCTAAGAAGAAGAAGAAATCGTCGAAATCTTCATCATCAAAATCCTCAAAGCCTTCTTCTCACAAGAAGAGCAGCTCCAAAAGGCTCGGGCATTCATTGGCAAGGAAATGGACTCTGAAGCTGAATCGAGGAACATGAGGAAGAGGAGGCATCGAAGAATCTGAGTCCGGTATGGCGAGTCTAGCTCTCCATCGCTTTTGTCGCAAGTCCATCTTCAACTCAAGAAAATGACCTCACCAACAAAGCTGATGAAGATAGTGATGACTACGCTCCCACCTATTGCTTCATGGCAAAGGGTGCCAAGGTACTCAAATATACCTCATCTGTATTTAGTGACTATGAATCTGATGATGATGGATCTGATGATGATATTGAACCTAGCTATACCAAACTTGTTTGCGTTGCCACCAAACAACAACATGCCTTGGAAAAGGTTCAAAACATGCTAGATAAAAGTGATGATATGTTAGGTGAAGAAATGGATTGCACTAAAGCCCTGACTGAAAATCTTCAGAGACTTCAGTCTAGGTTTGACAGCCTTCAAGGTCATCATAACACTCTCTTGTCTGATCATGAAAACTTTCTTATGAATTTCTTCAAAGAAAGCAAGATCTTGAGAAGCTAAGAGTGAGTTATGAAGATCTTCAGAAGGAGCGCGATTCATTACTTGCTCAACAAATCAGCGCTTCTCAGGAAGAATTTGTTCCTCCATGCTTAAAGTGCATTGAACGTGAATCGCTAATTCTTCACTGAATGTTCAAATGCTTCAACTGTTACAAATTCTTCACCTGCCTCTGCTATCACTAATTCCTCATCTGAGGACATTGCTAGTATCACTGACGATGCAGGGTTGAAGGAATTGTACATGACAGGCATGTACAAAAGCCTCAAAGGGCATCAGACTCTTTGTGATGTGCTTAAAAAGCAGATCCTCAACAGGAACCCTAGGAAAGAGGGTATTGCTTTTGAGAGGAAACTCAATGCTGATGGAACATATTGGAAGCCTGAGCAGTACCCCAAAACCTCATGGGTTGCTGCAAAGGGACCTCCAGTTGATCCATCTAACTTATCTGGCTTTACATGCGAATCTCCTCATTCTTCTGATGAGTCATTTGACTCCAACTATAAACTGTTCAAAAATCAGAATGGTGAAGTATTTGCTAGATATGTTGGCACTAATCGCAGGAACGGTTCCCTATGAAGAAAATCTGGGTTCTCAAGAAGTGCCTTGAAAGTCTTCAGGTGAATGTCCTCATGACACCACCTGTGAAGAATAGGAACCCCAGATCAAACTCTTCATATGGACCAAATTCTTCATATGGATCCAAGTCCTCATACGGACCAAATTCCTCACGTGGATCAAATTCCTCAAAAGGATCAAAGTCCTCATATGATTATCATTGTGCTAACAACTCTGTTTTGCAGGTAGAGCTAAGGGCTATGAATATGTGCATTATTCTTCAAACCAATATGTTCATAAGTCCTCAAGAATTTTCTCGCTTATTCATATGCTTACCCTAACCCCTCTTATGTGAAACGAAATGGATTGGCCTCTATGCCACCATTCTCATATGGTGCTTTCAGAGTGATGAACTCTTTGCCACCCCTTGAGATGTGGGTGGTGAAGAAAAGAACTAACCTCTTTTGTAGGGTCAGTCTCGGGCGTGCTTTAAACGTCTCAAGAATTTGCCGGGGCACGACAAAAATGCTCGAAAGGACGCAGCTAATCATGAAGAAATGAACTTTCATTTCACACGTCCTCATACTACTTATCATTATATCGCTTTGATGAAATTCATCGATGAACTTGATATCATATTCTTCACCGATGAAGTATATGAGATCGTAAGTTGCACTAATTCATCTGCAGGATGATCAACCCAAAGCCAATGAGTGGGTCCTCGATAGTGGATGTACAAATCACATGATTGGTGACAAGAATCTATTGATGGATACTCCCTTATCACCGTCACATCTGAAGCATATCATCTTTCTTGACAAAGGCAAAAGTCGAGATATTGGGTCTTGGTAAGGTTGCGATCTCTAAGGACATACACATGGACAAAGTCATGCTTGTTGAGTCCTTAGGATACAACCTCATGTCGATCTCAATGCTTTGTGATCTTGATATGGTTGTTATCTTTGGCAAGTATCGTTGTGTTGTGATTATGGAAGTCGACAATTCCAAAGTCTTGAAGGCTTTAGGAGAGGAGACTTGTATATTGTTGATTTCTCTACAGGACCACAACCAGCCGTGTGTCTACTTGCAAAAGCTTCGAAGGCTGGCTATGGCATCGGCGACTTGGTCACGCAGCATGAGGAATTTGCACATGCTTGCAAAGAAGAAGCATGTCATTGGCATTGAGAATGTCAAATTCCTCAAGGATCACTTGTGTGGAGCCCGTGAAGCTGGAAAATGACCAAGGCCAAGCATCCAAGAAAGACTATCATGACCACTACTCGTCCCTTGAATTGCTTCACATGGACCTCTTTGGTCCTAATCATTACTCAGAATCACTAATGATGCATCTCTATATGGTTTTGTTATTGTTGATGATTACTCTTGTTACACATGGGTACACATTGTTACTTACAAAATGAAGTGCAGGAAGTCTTCAAACAATTTTCCTCGAGGGCTTCAACTAACTTTGGTGTGAAGATCGGACACATCAGAGTGACAATGGAACTGAGTTCAAGAATTCGGTCTTGATGCCTATCTTGATGAACTTGGTATTACTCATGAGTTATCCGCTCCCTATACTCCTCGGCAAAATGGCGTCGTGGAGCGCAAGAACAGAACTCTTGTTGAGATGGCTCGCACTATGCTTGATGAATACAAAACGCTTAGTCGCTTTTTGGATTGATGCAATTGATACCGCTGCCACATCATCAACAGAGTATATCTTCACAAATTCTTCAAGAAGACGCCTATGAACTCCTCAACGACAAGAAACCCAATGTGAGTTATTTCAAAGTCTTGATTGCTAAATGCTGGATTAGAGATCCTCATCACAATTCTAAATTTGCACCGAAAGCACATGAAGGTTTTATGCTTGGTTACGGAAGGACTCGCACACCTACTGAGTCTTCAACATCGCTCTTCACAAGATTGTTGATCTGTAGATGTGCGGTTCGATGAAACTAATGGCTCGCAAAGAGAGCACCTACCTACGTGTTAGATGAACCAGCTCCGGGAATCTATCAAGTTCAAGGCAACCGAGGATGTCATTCCTCATCAAGAATCTCTGAAGAATTCATTCTCAGACGTGAAGAACGCCGAGTGATGCACTCAAGATAATGTCAAGACAATGGTCTTGAGGAAAATGATCAAATTCCTCGACGACAACCAGCTCATCCTCGCGTTGCAAAAGAAGTGCAAGTTGACAAGATCATCGATGACATTGAAGCGCCAGTCCTCTCACACGCTCAAAAGCTTCACATTTATCTAACTTTTGTGGGCACTATGCTTTTGTCTCTATCACAGAGCCCACTAAGGTAGATGAAGCATTTCGAGCCCGAGTGGATTCAGGCCATGCAAGAAGAATTACATCATTCGAGCTCAACAATGTCAGGAACTGGTCAAACGTCCAGATCCTTGCAAGCATAATATCATTGGCACAAAGTGGATCTACCGCAACAAGCAAGATGAAAATGGCCTTGTGGTGAGGAATAAGGCACGACTTGTAGCTCAAGGCTACACACAGTTGAAGGAATTGATTTCGATGAAACTTTTGCACTGTTGCTAGACTTGAGGCTATTCACATATTACTTGCTTATGCTAACCATCATAATATCACTTTATATCAAATGGATGTAAAAGTGCATTCCTCAATGGTAAGCTTGAGGAAGAAGTATATGTTGCTCAACCCCAGGTTTTGAAGATCCAAAGAATTCGACAAAGTCTTGAGACTCAACAAGGCCCTCTATGGTCTCAAACAGGTTCCCCACAGGCGTGGTATGATACATTGAAGGAATTCTTCGTGAAGAATGGCTTCACACCCGTTCACTCGACCCTACTCTCTTTACTAAATCATATGATGGTGAACTGTTTGTGTGCCAAATATATGTTGATGATATTATCTTTGGCTGTCTTGACCAACGTTATAGTGATGAATTTGCCTATATGATGAGTGAAGAATATCAAATGTCTATGATGGGAGAGTTGAAATTCTTCTTAGGTCTTCAAATTCGTCAACAACACAATGGCATATTCATATCTCAGAGAAATACCTCAAAGATGTCTGAAGAAATTCAGCATGCAAGATTGCAAAGGTGTCAAAATTCCTATGCCCACAAATGGCCATCTATGCATCGATGAAAATGGTATTGACTTGATCACAAGGTATACCGCTCCATGATTGGTTCTCTATTGTACTTATGTGCATCTAGGCCAGATATAATGCTTAGTGTTTGCATGTGTGCCCGATTTCAAGCTACACCAAGGAATCACACCATAAGGCTGTGAAGCATATTCTTGATATCTAGCTCACACACCAACACTAGGATTATGGTACCCCAAGGGCTCTATTTTGATCTCATTGGATATTTCGACTCGACTATGCTGGTGATCATGTGGACCGCAAGTCAACATCTGGTACTTGTCATTTCCTCGGACGATCTTTGGTCCGTTGGTCCTCGAAGAAAGCAGAACTGCGTACCGCTCATCTGCGGAAGCTGAATACATTGCTGCTGGCTCTTGTTGTGCTCAATTGCTGTGGATGAAGCAAACTCTCAAGGAATACGGCATCAACGTGAAGAATGTGCCTCTCTACTGTGACAATGAGAGTGCCATCAAGATTGCTCACAACCCAGTTCAGCACTCGAAGACAAAGCACATTCAAATTCGTCATCATTTTCTTCGTGATCATGTGTTGAAGGGCGACATCTCCATCGAGCATGTGAAGACTGAAGAACAACTATCCGATATCTTCACAAAGCCCTTGGATGAGAAGAGATTTAACAAGTTGCGGTGTGAGCTAAATATCTTAGAATCTTCGAATGTTCTTTGAAAAGGACACACATCCTGACACTTATGCAAAATTGATGACTTAGATGTGCAACACATGAAGAAACGTTTTTCTTCAATCAATGAAGAATAACACTCTAAGTGTGAAGAAATTAATGAAGAATTTGATTCTCGTAACCCTACGACAATTGTACGCTGTGTCTGAAATCATCATTCTTATACTGGTGGGTCACGCCACCACCAAAGTTGAAAATCTTCAATTTGAGTTTTTCCTCAGTTTTGAAATTCTTGAGTTTTTCAAATTCTTCAACTTTGCAAAATCTTCACTGTTTCCGATGTTTTTCTTCATTAGCTATATATATATATATATGGGTTTATGTCCTCTCAACATTCACTTATGGCTATTTCTTCAAGTCGCTTTTCGCTAAGTGAATGTGATCGGACCCTTCCCCTCTATGCTATACTCAACCCAATCTATTCACAAATTCTTCAATTGCGTTCTATTTGAAACTCGTTCAAAATCTTCTTTGTGTCCTTGTCGGTGAAGAAATTGCGAACGGAACTTTAAAACTGATCTTATCCAAACTTTCGTTTTTGCCGCTCAAACCGTTCCGCATTCCACGATAGATTTATCTATTCACCCACGATATAACACAATCTCCACTTCTCAGTACGTGGGTGACACATGTCAAGCGAATGAGAAGGGTCAGGCACGTTCGTCCCAAATCTTGAGCGAACAGTTTTTCACCGTGGCTATATATACCCCCTCTCCCCTTCCTCACTTCCTTTACTCCGCTCGACCGCTCTCTCTCTCTCGCTCGAGCTTCTCAAACCCTAGCGCCGCCGCTACTCCATCGTCGCCGGTGAGGAAAAGCTTCACTGCCTCGACCTCGTCGCCGACGTACTCGCGCCGACCATGAAATCTTCACTCCCCCGCCAGTAGCTGTCTTCCTCCGCCAAGTTAGGGCGTGGAAGATCTAACTGACGAACTTCCCATCTGTTCTTCTCGGTTAAATCGTGTTCTTCACGGGTAATTAAAAGTTACTTTTATTACTCGCTTTGATTCTCAAACCTTCCCGAAAATCTTCAAAGGTGTTTATTCTTCAAATCTTCACACATATGAACACCTCAAACAAAATATGCTCTTGATTCGTTTCTCTAAGCAATGATTTTCTTCAAGATTACTCAATTGTGTGGATCCTCGATCTATACAACTCGAACCTAAGACAAAGATCGCTTAGTGAAATTCTTCAAGGCTCATCTGGTCAAATTCCTCAAACTAGTTCTTTTGAAAAACCTTCGAGAACGATATGACCTCTCCAAATTCCTCGCAACTATACTCTGTTCACGGTACTCATGTCCGCTTTGCTGAATCACTAGGTTCTCTTCAACTTAACTCATTTGCAGTGTTCCTCGAAGAAAAGTTGCATACTTCTTCAGAGAATTCGTTTGTTCAAATTCCTCACCTGAAGAATATGGCAGAAGGAAAGAAGCCACAGAAAGGAGGAAAGAGGCCTGAGGTCATGACTGCGTTTGAGATCCCTGAGGAAATATATGCTGATTATTGCACACCTGATGAAGCCGAGTTCGGCAAAGAAAAAAAAATCAGCGCAAGGTGCACATTCAAAGGATTGAAAGGAGATGGGCAAGAGAATGGAGGGAGTACAGATATGTAACTCCAAAGTACATGAAGAAATTTGCTCTCAATCCTCCATGCCCAAGAGCTCCATTGGCACCTGGTCAAGAAGCTGACCCCACCAGCATCAAGCGTGGTGAGGACTTTTCTGAAGAATGGGCCAAGCGCCAAGCCAAATTGGCAAGACAAGCCAATGAGGTAGTGAGATAATTCAATGAGCATTCTGCTACTGCTGCTGCCACTGAGGCCTCTGTCAAGCCAAGAAAATCTATGGCAAAGAAGCCCGCACACAAGCCAAGTGCTTCACCAACAGTGCCCTCACGGCCAAGTTCCTCAGCTGTGCCCTCACGGCCAATTCCTCATGCTGCTCCAGCTCCTCCCAAGTCCTCAGCTGCTCCTACAAAGTCCTCGGCAGTTCCGACAAAGTCCTCAAGACTGTGCATCCGCCACGTGCCAAAGGACTGCAGCATCTCCATTGCCTCTCGTGTTTGACAAGTTCCTCACTGCACCAAATTCTTCATCCGCCCGACTCTGCTAAAGACTAAGGCCACGGTGGGCGAGGTCCTCGGCCAAATCCTAAGAAGAAACAGGTCGCCTTCCAAGAGCCACACGAAGATGATGAGGCTGATGATGATGAACTTGCGGAAATCATCGAGACCGCCAAGAAAGGGCCGCTAGAGCCAAAGGCACTCTGTGCACTTCTTTGTTGGATCCAAGAGCGATCCTAGACTACATTGATCTCGCACAAGGACCCAAACACTCCTATGCTCGACTTCAAGTTGACACCGCCAAAGTCACATCTTGACTCATTTCATCCAAGAGGAGAAATGGAAATTTGATCTGACGGAGAGATCAAGAAATCGCAGATGAAAGGAGAAACTGCTGAAGAAAACGTTGTCAAGATGACAATCAAGAACTTATCAAGATGCGGGCTGACATCAAAGCCCTCGGCGACAAATTTGACTCATATTATGCTGATTGGCAAGGAGCCAAAGTCGATTAAATCAACCTAACGAAGAAGTTCACCAATGTTGCTGCCCCAACGCAACATGAAATTCCTCAGTGGAGCTTATTTCAGCAGATCAAGAACATGCTAGTACCAGCGATGAAGTTCAGGCTCTGAAGACAATGCTAGTTCCAGGCTGATGATCCCATTCCAGCCGCTGAAGAAATTGCCAGGGCATCCACTAGTGGTGCGCTCAAGAAATCGAACAAGTCAGGCAATCTGCATCGATTGCGCTGAGGAAAATCAACCAGATTCCTCAGCTCCTCCTGCGCCAACACCAACTCCAATTCTTCCATCTGCCTCTGATGTGAAGAAGACCAAGGCTGCAGAGCGAGTTGCTGTGAAGAAACAGAAAGCATCAGCTGCGTCAAATTCTTCGGCTGCGAAGAAAATGAAGCCAATGACCAGCTCCTTTGAAAATCCTATTGATGCTGTTCCAATTTCCTCAATTCCATCAAAGGACCTTGTTCCTTTTGGTGAAGATTATGAGATCCCAAGCGGATCTGATGAAGAAGATCATTCTGCCGCTTCGTCGAGCAGATTGATGAAGAAATTGAAGTGGAAGCAATCCTTCAACCCCAATCATTTCCTCGCCTATGCCTCAGTTCACAGCTGAAGAGGCCGGTGTTGAGGAAATTGAAGAAGATGTGGATATTGGAAGCACAACGCCAGTGATGAACGATGACTTTTGGGAAAGTCAGCATCCAAATTCTCCACTCTTCACCCCAATTCAACAGATTCCTCAGTCCCCTGCTCCAACAGTTCAAATGGGCTCTGAAGAAACTCATCCCACTTCATCTGTCCATGAAGAAATTCCAGCCACTAGCGCTGATGAACTCTTCTTTGCTGATCCCCAGATCGCACTGAGAGGAACAAGAAATTCCTCACCTGAAGAACCTAAGATTGCGATTCCAGAGGTCGTGATGCAACTCATCGGCACTCCACCGCCAAAGCCAAAGAATCCTTCTCAACAAAGCAAAAGTTCAAGGTGAAGATTTCTTGGCGAAAGCACGTATTCTTCATCGACACGATCCATATGATTACGCTCGCATAAGGAAGAGGCGTTTTCGACTTCCACCAAGCCAATTTCTATTCCTCGGTGCTCTTCAACAAAGACAAAGTCTTCGATCATGCACATATTCCTCATGTGGACATGGAGTCTTTGCCAGCTTGAGCGGTCCTCGGTGTTCTTCACGACGCAGATTTCTGAATTTCTGACCGACATACGTGATTGGAATGAAGAACTCATTCTTCAATTCTATGTAACGCTGCACATCACGGAGACGTCAAGACGTGAACTCATGGGTGTTAGGCTGGATGTCCGAAAATACTCACTACAAGGCACCAAAGAATCTGAATTGCTTCGTGCTCTACCACTCGATCCTCCCTTGATGGTGCTCGTTGTATCTACAACGAACCCGAGCTTTCAAATCACTATATGCAAGTCTTGATGAAGCCTTTGAAGCGTGGCAGGCCCCAAGAACCAAATTCCTCGTCAAGGAATTATTGTATGTGCCTCGGACTGTCTATCGGATTTCGACAAAGACAATGAGTCCTATCAAAGGCACGACTCAAATGATGAAGAAGTCATTGGCATCATGAAGAATATGCTTTTCAATATCATTCATGGCGTTCCGTCAACTTCCATGATTTCTTCATGAGGACTCGGCGAATATTGCTATGTCACCTTTTGAGCTGAAGCCTTATGCACCATGGATTATGAGGTTCATCAGACAAGGTCTTCACTCAATTACAAGGCTGATACTCGAACCACGCAGCTACTTGCCCCGATTGAAGTCCTCAAACGGACATTTACCTCGGTGATGACAAGGGCAAGGCAAGCTGCTGTGATCGATGAAGGCACTCGTCCATTGGATGGACAGTTTCACAAAGCTGCATCCTACTCCACCAATGATGACTCGCCACACATGATTACGCCAGAAATACCTCGGCCAAGCAAAGTCCTCAAGCCACAAAGACCTGTGGTGATGATCGATCGTGAGTTACTCCTCAATCTTCATCGGAAGGTTGATCGCAATCATAAATGGGTCAAGCGCCGTTTGGTTCAATTCTTCACAACATGACCTCTACACACAATGCGGTGAAGAAAAACCACTACTACCTCCATGAAACCTTCAAACGCACCTGGGCTGTTCTTTCAAATGTCTACAACACAAAAGAACTGACGTAATGGGTCTCAAGGAAGAATTTGACTGGTCTGCACCTCCTCCGAAGAAATACAAGAAGGTCAAAGTTCCTTCCTTGGTGGCCAGCTCCTATTCTTCATCACGAGACACCGATGAAAATGAAGACTTGGACGACATCTGCGGCAGGCCCTACTACAACAACCGACCCCTAACAACGCCTGGCGCTCCTTCATCAACTTGAAATTCTTGAGCGTTAGTCCTCGGTTCGATCCTTTTGGTCATTCGATGACAAAGGGGAGAAATTTGAGTTAGTCTTCAAGCGGGTCTATTATATGGGCATTTTTTGTTAAGTTACAACTCTCGTTCTTCGAAACTTTTATTGGATCGAGTTGTAATCTTAAACCCGATGGTGCTTTGATACTTTTGATGCATCGAGCTCGATTCTCCGTGCTCGATACTCTTTATGCGTTATTTTGCATGCTTGTTCCTCATTAATGTTATCGCACGCATGCTGAATTTCATCAAGCACCATATTTCATCATGCATTTCAAATTCTTCATATTATATGTCAAATCGTGTATGAATTACAAGATATAGGGGAGATCTCCATGATTCAACTCTTCAAATGTGCATTGCCTCAAAAGCAAATTCCTCACTATGCACATCTTTGGGGAGTTCTTCTATATCTTGCAATCAAATTCCTCAACATCAGTATTTACACTTCATATGTTTATCCCGTTGAAAACTTAACCTATATTGTCATCAATCACCAAAAGGGGAGATTGTAAGTGCATCTAGTGCCCTTAGTGATTTTGGTGTATTGAAGACTTATAGGTTAAGGGACTAATGTGTTTATGAGTGTACATAGGTCTATAAGTCTATGAGGAGTTTGATATTTACAAAGGAAAGTCGACCCTTAAAATGAAGTTCTTCGATCAAGACTTTGATATTCTCAAGACTTTCAAGACTTTGAAAGTGAAGAAATTGGTGTGACCTTGAAGACTTGGTATTCATTTGAGGAACATGAAGTGTGAAGACTTTTGTTTTCGTAGTTTCGTTTTCTCTTTCTTGAGTCATAGGAAACACCGTCTTCGTTAAAGGGGTCGAGGAAATACTAAGGAAAAATTTCCGTGTGATGCTCAACTCAATATCCTACACCTACCAATCCCTTGAGTGAAGCCTTTGAAATCTCATACAGTTCAGTCAATTTCTTGAAGTGATGAGACGAAGTTCTTCATTTGCCGAGGAATTTGTTACGACCGAGGAGTTAGGAATTCGCCAAAGTCGGATTGCCTACGATGAGGAACATGATAGCCCCGAGGAATTTGAGAATAAAATTTCCTACCGTTCTTTGTCTTCTTGCCACCTGTCCCAAAATATCTTATCCACCTAACGGTCATATCATTGAAGGGCATTTATGTCTTATCATGTCGGGCTGCTCCTAGGCTATAAATAGCCGCCCCTACAACCACTAGCTGGTTGGCTGCTCCGAGAGAAACTTGACACTTGTCATTTGAGAGCAACCCATCCTCCGAGGACTTTGGCGAAAATCATCGAGTGAGGAAAACCCAAAACCAAACCCCTACAAACCCAAAGTGATTGAGCATCATCAAGAGATTGATCCTGCGTGGATCCGACGCTTGTTACCTTTGAAGATTGTGCTTCTTCCAGACGGTTAGGCGTCATGGTCTAGAGCATCCAAGAGGAATTGTGGATCGCCGAGTGACCAAGTCCGTGAAGGTTTGGAAGTCGCTCAAGACTTACCACGAGTGATTGGACGAGGTCATGTGACCTTAGTTCAAGGAGAATCTGGCGAGGACTTGGTGTCCCGAGATGCGTGCTCAGCGATCGGGTGTCCGGATGTGTGTCCTCGAGTTTAAATACTCAGCCGCTCCAACCAGATGTACAACCGAGACAGCAGTTGGAACTGGTCTACCAAATCATTGTCTTCACCAACCTAACTGGTTCTATTTCCTCAACTCTTTCATTTCCTCATTCTTGTGTTGAGTGTTCATTCATATCTGTGTTTGAAGACTTTGATCAAGACTTTCTCAATTTCCTCACCCAATTTCTTGAGTCTGTTTGTCTTCATCTTGTACTATCTTGTGTTTACGCTTTCTGTACTCTTTGTTTGTCTTCATTTCATCATGATGACCATGCCCGCATTCTCTTATGCTTACTTCTGAGTACTTATTCCGCTGCAAGTAGTTCTTCACTAAGGAATTTCCTCACCAGCAAATTCCTCAGTGAAGAATTCATAAAAATCGCCTATTCACCCCCCCTCTAGTCGATATAACGCACTTTCACAGACAACCCGGAAGTTTAAGAGAGTCATTTATTTCTGTTGAGTACTTTTATAAAGTTTAAAAACAAAAAAAATAAATAAAGAGGGGAACCCAAAACTTTTCAAAAAGGAAAGTGAAAGTGAGAGAGACAAGCATTGTTGAAGTGGGGGAGCTCCTTGAACTTTGTTCATGCTCACGGAAACTTTGTGAATCTTAATTACAGAAACTTTTAAACAAAAATAATTATCCCCTTATACAATTCCATTGTATTATAAAAACAATGTGCCAAGATTTGCCTTTAGGATGTTTACATTGCTTGTTGGTTTGTGCGGTGCAAAACAGAAACTTTGGCTGTAGTGCGCGATTTTACATTTTTTACTGGAACGTCAAATAGTTCGGAAACTTTTTGCACTGTCTTTCTATACAATTTTTTTATTTTTCCTAATTGTTTCAGAATTTTTGGAGTACCAGAGGTATGGTGAATGTTCAAATTACTACAGACTGTCCTGTTTAAGATAGATTCTGTTTTTGACGCATTGTTTTGCCTATTTTGATGAAACTATCGATTTCTAACAGTGCATTAAGCCATGGAAAAGTTATACCACAGTAGCTACAATGCAAAAAGAAAATATGAATTGGTTTGCAACAGTACTTAGAGTAATGATTTGCTTTTTTATACTAACGGATCTTACCGAACTTCCTGTTGAGTTTTGTGTGGATGAAGTGATCAAAGATCGAGGAGGTCTCGATATGAGGAGAAGGAGGAGAGGCAAGAGCTCAACCTTGGGGATTCCCAAGGCACCCCAAGTAAATATTCAAGGAGACTCAAGTGTCTAAGCTTGGGGATGCCCCGGAATGCATCCCCTCTTTCTTCAATAAGTATCGGTATGTTTTCGGTTTCGTTTCGTTCATGTGATATGTGAAAATCTTGGAGCGTCTTTTGCATTTAGTTTTCCCTTTTTATTTTATGCACCATGCTGGTATGAGACAATCCATGGTTGATTTATAGAATGCTCATTGCACTTCACTTATATCTTTTGAGTATGGCTTTATAGAATGCTTCATGAGCTTCACTTATATCATTTGAAGTTTGGATTGCCTATTTCCCTACACATAGAAAACTACCATTTGTAGAATGCTCTTTTGCTTCACTTATATTTGTTAGAGCATGGGCATATCTTTTGAAGAAAGAATTAAACTCTCTTTCTTCACTTATATCTATTTAGAGAGTTGACAGGAATTGGTCATTCACATGGTTAGTCATAAAATCCTACATAAAACTTGTAGATCACTGAATATGATATGTTTGATTCCTTGCAATAGTTTTGCGATATAAAGATGGTGATATTAGAGTCATGCTAGTGGGTAATTGTGGATTGTAGAAATACTTGTGTTGAAGTTTGTGATTACCGTAGCATGCACTTATGGTGAACTAACGAAGTCGGAGCATGATTTATTTATTGATTGCCTTCCTTATGAGTGGCGGTCGGGGACGAGCGATGGTCTTTTCCTACCAATCTATCCCCCTAGGAGCATGCATATAATGCTTTGTTTTGATGGCTAATAAATTTTTGCAATAAGTATGTGAGTTCTGTATGACTAATGTTGAGTCCATGGATTATACACACTCTCACCCTTCCACCATTGCTATCCTCTTCGTACCGTGCATTGCCCTTTCTCACTTCGAGAGTTAGTGCAAACTTCGTCGGTGCATCCAAACCCCGTGATATGATACGCTCTATCACACATAAGCCTCCTTATATCTTCCTCAAAACAACCACCATACCTACCTATCATGGCATTTCCATAGCCATTCCGAGATATATTGCCATGCAACTTCCATCATCTTCATATACATGACTTATATTTTCATGGCTTATCCGTTTTTTGATATCTTTGCTATGCTAGATCATTGCACATCCTGGTACACTGCCAGAGGCATTCATATAGAGTCATATTTTGTTCTAGTATCGAGTTGTAATATTGAGTTGTAAGTAAATAAAAGTGTGATGATCATCATTATTAGAGCATTGTCCCATGTGAGGAAATGATGATGGAAGCTATGATTCCCTCACAAGTTGGGATGAGTCTCCAGACTTTATGAAAAATAAAAGAGTCCAAAGGAGCCCAAATAAAAAAAAGAGGCCAAAGAAGCCCACAAAAAAAAAACAAAAAAATGAGAGAAAAAGAGAGAAGGGGCAATGTTACTATCCTTTTACCACACTTGTGCTTTAGAGTAGCACCATGTTCTTCATATAGGGAGTCTCTTGAGTTATCACTTTCATATACTAGTGGGAATTTTCATTATAGGACTTGGCTTGTATATTCTGATGATGGGCTTCCTCAAATGCCCGAGGTCTTCATGAGCAAGCAAGTTGGATGCACACCCACTTAGTTTCCAGTTTGAGCTTTCATACACTTATAGCTCTTAGTGCATCCGTTGCATGGCAATCCCTACTCCTCGCATTGACATCAATTGAAGGGCCTCTCCATAGCCCGTTGATTAGCCGCGTCGATGTGAGACTTTCTCCTTTTTGTCTTCTCCACACAACCTCCACCATCATATTCTATTCCACCTATAGTGCTATATCCATGGCTCACGCTCATGTATTGCCGAAAAGTTGAAAAGGCTTGAGAACATCAAAAGTATGAAACAATTGCTTGGCTTGTCATCGGGGTTGTGCATGATTTGAATATTTTGTGTGGTGAAGATGGAGCATAGCCAGACTATATGATTTTGTAGGGATAAATTTCTTTGGCCATGTTATTTTGACAAGACATGATTGATTTATTAGTATGCTTGAAGTATTGTTGTCTTAATGTCAAATGATAGACTATTGCTTTGAATCACTCGTGTCTTAATATTCATGCCATGATTAGATTATGTGATAAAGATTATGCTAGGTAGCATTCCACATAAAAAATTATCTTTTTTTATCATTTATCTACTCGAGGATGAGCAGGAATTAAGCGTGGGGATGCTGATACGTCTCCGTCGTATCTATAATTTTTGATTGTTCCATGCCAATATTCTACAACTTTTACATACTTTTGGCAACTTTTTATACTATTTTTGGGACTAACATATTGATCAAGTGCCTAGTGCCAGTTCCTGTTTGCTGCATGTTTTTTGTTTCGCAGAAAATCCATATCAAACGGAGTCCAACGGGATAAAAACTTACGGAGATTTTTTTTGGAATATATGTGATTTTTGGGAAAAAGAATCAACGCGAGACGATGCCCGAAGAGTCCACGAGGCAGGGGGCGCGCCCTGGGCCCTCGTTGCCACTCCGTAAGGCGGTTGGTGCCCTTCTTTCGCCGCAAGAAAGCCAATATCCGGATAAAAATCGTGTCCAAATTTCAGCCCAATCAGAGTTACGAATCTTCGGGAATTTAAGAAATGGCGAAAGGGTAGAATCGGGGAGCACAGAAACAGAAGGAAACATAGAGAGATCCAATCTCGGAGGGGCTCCCGCCCCTCCGCTGCCATGGAGGCCATGGACCAGAGGGGAAACCCTTCTCCCATCTAGGGGGACGGTCAAGGAATAATAAGAAGAAGGGGGCTCTCTCCCCCTCTCTTCCGGTGGCGCCGGAACACCGCCGGGGCCATCATCGCGACAACGATCTACACCAACAACTTCACCGTCGTCACCACCAACTCTTCCCCCCTATATGCAGCGGTGTAAACCCTCTTTTACCCGCAGTAATCTCTACTTAAACATGGTGCTCAATGCTATATATTATTTCCTAGTGATGTATGGCTATCCTATGATGTTTGAGTAGATCCGTTTTGTCCTATGGGTTCATTGATGATCGTTATTAGTTTGAGTTGCATGTTTTATTATAGGTGTTGTCCTATGGTGCTCTCCGTGTCGCGCAAGCGTGAGGGATCCCTAGGGTTTGCAATATGTTCATGATTTGCTTATGGTGGGTGGCGTTGGTGACAGAAGCACAAACCCGGGTAAGTAGGTTGTTTGCGTATGGGAATAAAGAGGACTTGATAGTTTAATGCTATGGTTGGGTTTTACCTTAATGATCTTTAGTAGTTGCGGATGCTTGCTAGAGTTCCAATCAGAAGTGCATATGATCCAAGAAGAGAAAGTATGTTAGCTTATGCCTCTCCCTCATATAAAATTGCAATAGTGATTACCGGTCTAGTTATCGATTGCCTAGGGACAAATAACTCTCTTGTGACAAAAAGCTCTCTACTGAAACTAACTTATTTGTTTATTTATCTAAACAACCCCTACTTTTTTACACACTCTTTATTATCTTGCAAACCTATCCAACAGCACCTACAAAGTACTTCTAGTATCATACTTGTTCTAGGTAAAGCGAACATTAAGCATGCGTAAAGTTGTATCGGTGGTCGATAGAACTTGAGGAAATATTTGTTATACCTTTAGCTCCTCGTTGGGTTCGACACTCTTACTTATCGAAAGAGGCTACAACTGATCCCCTATACTTGTTGGTTATCAGCCACATACTCGGCCTCAGTGGAGGAGAGAGACACACAACTTTGCTTCTTCGAAGACCAACTCACCAAGGAGCAACCAAGTAATTGGCACCCTCCGGAAGTTGACTTCCTATCCACTTTGTCTCCTGCCCAATCCGAGTCCGAAAAGCCCACAAGGTTGAAGTTTGCTCCTCTTGGGTACCATAAGCCAAAGTTTGGGGTATGAGCCAAATATCGAAAGATTCGCTTGACCGCCACATAGTGGCTTTCCTTAGGTGCGGCTTGAAACCATGCACAAATTCCCACACTCAACATGATATCCAGTCTAGATGCACAAAGGTAAAGCAAGGAGCCAATCATAGAACGATATACCTTTTGATCCACCGCTTTAGCATTGGGATCTATGTCAAGTTTGCATTTGACGGGCATTGGAGTAGAAGCCGGCTTCGCATCACTTAGCTTGAATCTCTTGAGCATGTCTTGAGTGTATTTGGCTTGGTTGATGAAGTTTCCTTCTCTTCTTTGTTTGATTTTGAACCCGAGGAAGAACTTAAACTCTCCCATCATGGACATCTTGAACTTCGAGGTCATGAGAGCAGAAAACTCCTCATTGAAAGCTTTGTTAGGAGAACCAAAGATAATATCACCAACATATAGTTGGAGTACAAACAACTCCCCCTTGACCTTCTTAGTAAATAGAGTGGGGTCGATTTTCCCAATTTCAAACCCACGATCTTGCAACGACTCAGTAAGGTGCTCACACCATGCACGTGGGGCTTGTTTAAGGCCATAGAGTGTCTTATCGAGTTGGTACACATGATTGGGGAACTCAGGATCCTCAAACCCCGGGGGTTGTTTGACATACACCAACTCATTAATAGGACCATTAAGAAAAGCACTCTTCACATCCATTTGTTGCAACTTGAAGTTATGATGAGAAGCATAAGCAATTAACAAACGAATAGATTCAAGGCGGGCAATGGGAGCAAAGGTTTCACCGTAGTTGATACCCTCGACTTGGGAGTAGCCTTGTGCTACCAAACGAGCCTTTTGCGAACGATAATCCCATGAGCATCTTGCTTGTTCTTGAATATCCACTTGGTTCCAATAACATTATGGTTCTCCTTTGGCCTTGGCACCAATCTCCACACATTGTTGTGCTCGAAGTTCTTGAGTTCATCATGCATGGCATTGAGCCAATCCGGATCCTCGAGCGCCTCATAGACCTTTTGGGGTTCAACACAAGAAACAAACGCGTGATGTTCACAATAGCTTGCTAATTGTCTACGAGTGCTTACCCCCCTTTCTTAAGCTTCCAAGCACATTCTTCATGAGATAATCTTTGGTAGTGAGCTTGGACGCAATCTCGGCGGCACGACGCTCCAATTCCTCCTCAAGAGAGAGTTGAGGAGCGGTAACTTGATCATCTTGAGCATCGTCTTGAGCTTGTTCTTGATCTTGAGCATGCTCTTGATCTTGAACTTGCTCGGTGGTAAGAACTTGATCTTTGGCATCACTTGGTGGTTCACCACCATCTTGAGGTTGATCTTGCCCTTGATCTTGTTCATTTGGTTGAGGGCCTTCACTTTGTTCTTCGGAAGCGTGTGGGTCTTGGGTTGGTGATGGTTCCACTTGAGTGGAACATTGTCCTTCTCCTTCGGCCACAAGGGGTTCCTCAATGGGTAGGATATGACCAACACCCATTCTTCTTATGGCTTGGGGAGGAATTTCACCACCTACATCACAACACTACAAAAAAATACACTTCCGTGATGATACGTGTTTGTCACAGTAGGTCACGTTTTCTGTCATGCATGTACATCCATGACAAATTTATGATGTAATCAAGATAGTCATACCTGTCTTTGTCGAGAAGTGTTCCATGACATTACCAAAATTATCATCACGAAGTGTCCACTTCCATGACGATAAATCGCGTCACAGAAGTGCTTTCTTCAAGGGTGACTGCCACGTGGCATCCACCGTAACGGAACGCCATTAAGCTATCGCGTCCGGTTTTGGATCCGATAACCCGTTAACAGCCCGGACCAATGGGGATTTTCCACGTGTAAAATCATCATTGGCCAGAGGAAACACGTGTTGCCTCATCGTTGGGACAGATGTCATCCACTCATTGGACAGGAGGCACCTATGATAGGTCGACACGCGGCACGGCCCAACAGTGGCCCATTCCGGTGAAAAAGGCCGGCCCAGTAAAATATAGCAGGCCGGCCCATATAAGGCCTACTTGTGTCAGGTCCATTTAAGCCCACGGCCCATACGAGATGTGCCAATTCGGCCCATCAACGGCCCGTTAAAGATTTGACACCATTGCATCCCATCGTTAGTTCGAGCATGTTAACAGCCCGTTATATATTTGGGCTCAATATCGGCCCGATGAGATTTTGGCCTATTAACGGCCCATTCAGTGGATGGGCCAATTTTCACGATGTACATCTTTCGGCCTTTTAGTGACCCATTTAAATATTGGGCTAATTTCCATCCCGGTGTGTCTTTCAGCCTATTGACGACCCATAAATCAGTTGGGCCATTTGTAGTCGGACCTGAGTTTCGGCCTTTTAGCGACCCATTTACGTGTTGGGCCAATTTCTGGCCCGGTGTGTCTTTCAGCTTGGTGACGGCCCATATATCTGTTGGGCCATTTGTAGTCGGACCTGAGTTTTGGCCTTTTGGCAACCCATTTAAGTGTTGGTCCAATTCCCGACCCTGCGTGCCTTTCAGCCTGTTAACGGACCATAAATGAGTTGGGCCATCTGTAGTCGGACCTGAGTTTTGGCCTTTTAACGGCCCATGCCCTTCATGGTCCAATACCAGCTCGGTTTCACTTTCGGCCTGCTAAAGGCCCACAACACAGTTGGGCCATTTACAATACGACCTGACTTTCGGCCTCTTAGTGGCCCATGCTCTTCATGGTCCAATACAAGCCCGCTGTCTCTTTCGGCCTGCTAAAGGCCCACAATATAGTTGGGCCATATGTAGCCCAAACTTAGTAACGACCTGTTAATGACCCGTGAAATCAATTGGGCCCACCTGTTGCCCGCTTCGATGTCAGCTTGTTAACGACCCGGGAGTTAAGAAGGCTGACCATTAACTTTCGGCCTGGTAACGGCCCATTAACTAATGGGCCCACTAAAGTTCGTACATGTCTTTAGGCCAAATTAGATAATTTGAGCCCATTACGACGAGCAATTATGCACAGGACCAAAACCGATCAAGCAAAGGTACGACATACAGGGAAAAACGTTGCACATCCAAAGATATATTACAAGAAATTACATCCATCGGGCAATCAAAGATTGATGCCGGTGCAAATAAATGAATAGAACCTAACGATCTACAACGTCACAATCTGCAACCTCAAGATGGTTGACGCCCATAAGCATGTGGGCAAGTTCTTGCTGCTTTGCTACTTGTCTCTGAAAACATTGATCGCTTGTTGTGTCGAACGACTGCACCTCTGATTCCTCCACCATTTCCATCATTCCTTCAGCCATTAATTGGTTCACAAACATACATTTTTTCCGTTGCATTCGAGATGAGGATCTTGAGCAGATTCAGGATGGCGATTTTGGCAAGCTTGTATTATTGATAGTGGAGAGTGTCTCGACCATCGCATCATAACATAAATTGGGAGGGGAACCAAACAGATTAATCATGAGTTATTGGCATATTACCTGGCCTAGATTTATTGGAAAGAAACAATGGGGTTGCCTTGTTGTTTTCAGAGTTTGTCTTCTTATCTTCAGTAGCCTGCACCAAATTAAGACACTAGCATTGCTATCATTGGCCAAGTCAGATAATAGGAAAGCAACATTGGCACAATGAACGTTTGGGAAACTAGCCAACACCAAATTAACACAATATGGCACAACTATCATCAGCCAGGTAAGGTAATACGAAAGCAACATTGACACAATGAATCAATGGGCAACCAGAGCAGCACTACAATTCAGTAATGTGCATGATATGAGATAGTACACTCATGCAGCTCAGTATGCAAAACTATCAGGCAGTTTTCTTTACAAAAATCAACATTGGCGCCTTTAACATTTTGCTACAACTAATTTTAGATCAGACAAAGGTTGGATTCACGCCGATTAACAAAATACATGATGATGCAAAAAATATAGTGATATACAACAGGTACTTACATCAGCATTGGAGCATAGAGAATTCCCGCAAGATATTTTCCTCGAATACAATCCCAATGAAGGAAATCTTCTATCATTTAACCAGCTTATTTTCTAAAAGAGAGATGGGTAATAAACATGTAGAAAATATGACCATAATGCTATAAAATTTCATGATGCGAGGATACGCACACGCTTTTTAGAATGGAGTTGACATTCTTTTGCTGGACTGGAGCGGACTAGTTCTTTGGCCACTGGAATCTGCTTATTATCGCGGGAGTTGGGTTTCTCTCGTTTGGAGCAGTATCTATGAAAAATGAGTTGGTTTATTATCTCTGGCGTTTGGATCTTTTGCAAAGACCTGGTTTGTAACCCTTGATTCTAACATAGCCGTTTTCCCTTGCATGCCTTATATAGAAGAATGGTGCTTCAATTATAAAACATGCTACAACAGAGATGGAATAGGTATCAAGAATAGAAAGGCATGACATATTGACATGTATTCCTCCATCCGGAAATAAATGGATGGGTCTAGGCGTATTTCAGTTCTAGATACATCCAGCTTTTATCCATTTTGCGACATGTAATCCGGATGGAGGGAGTATGATGTAAGAGCTAGGGATCTGACAGACAACACAAGAAAAAACACTGAAAACCCACTACAGAACCAAAGTAATCAAACCCATCGATATGAGATAGTACACTCATGCAGCTCAGGATGCAAAACTACCAGGCAGTTTTCCTTACAAAAATCAACATTGTGGCCTTCAATCATACATTTTGCTACAACTAAATTTAGATCAGATAAAGGTTGGATTCATGCCGATTAACAAACTACATGGTGATGTAAAAATATAGTGATATACAACAGGTACTTACATCTGCATTGGAGTACAGAGAATTCCTGCAAGAATCTTTCCTCACAGACGATACAAGTGCAGAAATTCTTCTATCTGTTAAGCTTATTTTCTAAAAGAGAGATGGGTAAGAAACATGTAGAAAATATGATCAGCATGCTATAAAATTTTATGATGCAAGGATACACACACGCTTCTTAGAATGGAGTTGACATATTTTTGCTGAACTGGAGCGGACTAGTTCTTTGGCCACTGGAATCTGCTTATTATCAGTAGGAGTTGGGTTTCTCTGTCTTTGGAGCAAGATCTATAAAAACTGGAGTTGGTTTATTATCTCTGGCGCTTGGATCTTTTGCAAAGACCTGGTTTGTAACCCTTCAGATTCTAACATAGGCGTCTTCCCCTTGCATGCCTTGTATAGAAGAATGGTGCTTCAATTATAAAACATGCTACAGCAGAGAGATGGGTTAGGTACTGAAGAATAGAAAGGCATGACATATTGACATGTATTCCCTCCATCCGGAAAAAATGGATGGGTCTAGGCGTATTTCAGTTCTAGATACATCCTTTTTTATCCATTTCGGCAACATGTAATCTGGACGGAGGGAGTATGGTGTAAGAGCTAGGGATGCAACAGGACAACACAGTAAAAAAACACTAGTTGAATGTAAAACTGTATGCTAGCGGAATACGTACAGAAAAAACTAAGGCAACATACACGTGTATGATTGGGAAACTAAGATGGCATTGCAACAGAGCACTAGAACAACACTTCAATGTAAAAAAACATGGTATGGTAGACAGATGAAGTACATACTGATGAATAACAATGCATAAGATATTCAGAAGCATGATGTCCAAATTAAGCAGATGGCATTGCGATAGAGTAGAATGACAGTACTTGAATTGAAAACATGTTATCATGAATGGAATAGGTACTGAAAAATAGGAAGGCATGACATATTTACATGCATGATCAACATGCTAAGCACATGGCATTGCAACAGAGTAGATACACTCCAGGACATTATATGCATGTTGTACCCATATCACGGGCCAAGTTAGAGCAAGGACTTTGTGGGGTGAAGAGGATTCAACATCTTTCTGCAAGTCTTCTGAAGAACTGCCTTTACATGTTTCATCATATTGGGTATCATTGACATCAAGTTTATTGGCCTTTGCATTGCTCCGTGAGGTTCTTGTGGATATATCAGTGTGTGCAATTATATCTGACATGCATGGAAGACAACTAGTAGTTAGATTTATGTAATAAGTGCCTATAGGAGACGACATAAATAGTAGTATTGGGGTTAACTAGCAGCAACATGTCTCAAAAACTAAAGGGAGAACACAGATGAAAGCTACATAATATGTATCGTTTGTACTCGAGATTAACTAGATGGCACACAAAAGTATTAAAGAACAACATATGTAATACTAGAAGTGGTATAATACTATAATCACCAGCATGTGGGATAGCCTTGGCTGATGGATGATAACTATGGAACAACTTTACCTAAAGAACAAGTATCTTAGCTGAACTATGGAACAACGTTAACTCCTGAACAATACCCGTAAGAGATCAGCATGAATATACAGTGAAGTGTGATAATCTATTTTACATGCTTAGATGAATAACAAAGCCATAAATGTTGCACACAAGTAAGATGAGGGTACAACCTATCTGGCCGCCATCCATAGGAGTGAGCATCATGTGTTGACTTGTCGATGGCCCTGCAGTTGTTGTGGCTGTCCATGTCGGGCACGCGCATTCGATGCAGGGAACTATTGAGTGGGGACTATAACTCCCTTCTGGTGTATGCTTCCCTTGTCGGAGCAGCTGCGGTGAGTCGGAAGATGGTGTGGCTAAGGATGCAGATAACGCATAATGTTAAGAATGACACATCTCTTTGATCTGAAGAAATACACTAAGAGATCAATAGCAAGGTACGAGAGTGGTCACACGTCTATTGACTGAGACAAAATTGGGGTCACACGATTTTATTTTATTTTAGTCTTTGTCGATCTCGCCCAGATGGCTTGATGGCCGTCTTGTGCCTCCCGGCTGACACTGTTAGGAATCTTCCCCGAAGAGCCAGCGACCAACGGCAAAGCAGCTTGCCTCCGCCGTCCGTGGCCCTGATGTCTACTACACAACCTTTTTCTTGTAGACGTTGTTGGGCTTCCAAGTGCAGAGGTTTGTAGGACAGTAGCAAATTTCCCTCAAGTGGATGACCTGAGGTTTATCAATCCGTGGGAGGCATAGGATGAAGATGGTCTCTCTCAAGCAACCATGCAACCAAATAACAAAGAGTCTCTTGTGTCCCCAGCACACCCAATAAATGGTAAATTGTATAGGTTCACTAGTTCGGCGAAGAGATGGTGATACAAGTGCAATATGGATGGTAGATATAGGTATTTGTAATCTGAAAATATAAAAACAGCAAGGTAACTAATGATAAAAGTGAGCATTGTTGGGGAACGTAGTAATTTCAAAAATTTCCTACGCACACGCAAGACCATGGTGATGGCATAGCAACGAGAGGGGAGAGTACGTCCACGCACCCTGAGACCGAAAGCGAAGCGTTATAACAACGCTGTTGATGTAGTCGACGTCTTCACGATCCGACCGATCCAAGTACCGAACGACGGCACCTCCGAGTTCTCGCACACGCTCAGCTCGATGACGATCCCGGGCCCGATCCAGCAAAGCGTCGGGGATGAGTTCCGTCAAGACGACGGCGTGGTGGCGATGATGATGCTCCACCGACGCAGGGCTTCGCCTAAGCTCATGACGATATGACTTCTCCGGCGCAGGCTTCGCCTAAGCTCGCGACGATATGACCGAAGTGGAATATGGTGGAGGGGGCACCGCACACGGCTAAGGAACGATCCGTGGATCAACTTGTGTGTCATGGGGTGCCCCCTGCCCCGTATATAAAGGAGCAAGGAGGAGGTGGCCGGCCAAGGGAGGAGGCGCAGGGGGAGTCCTACTCCCACCGGAGTAGGACTCCTCCTTTCCTAGTAGGAGTAGGAGAGTAGGAAGGGGAAGGGAGGAAGGGTGCGGCCCCTCCCCTAGTCCAATTCGGACTAGGCCTTGGGCGCGCGGCCTGCCCTAGGCAGCCCCCTCTCTTTCTGCAGGCCCAATAAGGCCCAATACTTCTCCCGGCGAATTCCCGTAACTCTCCGGTACTCGAAAAATACCGAATCATTCGAACCTTTCCGAACTCGAATATAGTCGTCCAATATATCGATCTTTACGTCTCGACCATTTCGAGACTCCTCGTCATGTCCCCGATCTCATCCGGGACTCGAACTCCTTCGGTACATCAAAACTCATAAACTCATAATATAAGCATCATCGAAACCTTAAGCGTGCGGACCCTACGGGTTCGAGAACTATGTAGACATGACCTAGAACCATTCTTGGTCAATAACCAATAGCGGAACCTGGATGCCCATATTGGTTCCTACATATTCTACGAAGATCTTTATCGGTCAAACCGCATAACGACATACGTTGTTCCCTTTGTCATCGGTATGTTACTTACCCGAGATTCGATCGTCGGTATCCAATACCTAGTTCAATCTCGTTACCGGTAAGTCTCTTTACTCGTTCCGTAATACATCATCTCATAACTAACTCATTAGTTACAATGCTTGCAAGGCTTATGTGATGTGTATTACCGAGAAGGCCCAGAGATACCTCTCCGACAATCGGAGTGACAAAACCTAATCTCGATTCATGCCAACTCAACATATACTTTTGGAGACACCTGTAGAGTACCTTTATAATCACCCATTCGTTGTGACGTTTGGTAGCACACAAAGTGTTCCTCCGTAAACGGAGTTGCATAATCTCATAGTTTCAGGAACTTTGTATAAGTCATGAAGAAAGCATAAGCAACATACTAAACGATCAAGTGCTAGGCTAACGGAATGGGACATGTCAATCAGATCATTCTCCTAATGATGTGATCCCGTTAATCAAATGACAACTCATGTCTATGGTTAGGAAACATAACCATCTTTGATTAACGAGCTAGTCAAGTAGAGGCATACTAGTGACACTCTGTTTGTCTATGTATTCACACATGTATTATGTTTCCGGTTAATACAATTCTAGCATGAATAATAAACATTTATCATGAAATAAGGAAATAAATAATAACTTTATTATTGCCTCTAGGGCATATTTCCTTCATCTCCCACTTGCACTAGAGTCAATAATCTAGTTCACATCGCCATGTGATTTAACATCAATAGTTCACATCTATATGTGGTTAACACCCATAGTTCACATCGTCATGTGACCAACACCCAAAGGGTTTACTAGAGTCAGTAATCTAGTTCACATCGCTATGTGATTAACACCCAAAGAGTACTAAGGTGTGATCATGTTTTGCTTGTGAGATAATTTTAGTCAACGGTCTGTCACATTCAGAGCCGTAAGTATTTTGCAAATTTCTATGTCTACAATGCTCGCACGGAGCTACTCTAGCTAATTGCTCCCACTTTCAATATGTATCCAGATTGAGACTCGAGTCATCTAGATTAGTGTTAAAACTTGCATCGACGTAACCCTTTACGACTAACCTTTTTCACTTCCATAATCGAGAAACATATCCTTATTCTACTAAGGATAATTTTGACCGCTGTCCATTGATCTACTCCTAGATCACTATTGCACTCCTTGCCAAGCTAGTGGTAGGGTATGCAATAGATCCGTACACAACATGACATACTTTATAGAACCTATGGCTGATGCATAGGAATGACTTTCATTCTCTTTCTATCTTCTGCCGTGGTCGGGTTTTGAGTCTTACTCAATCTCACACCTTGTAACACAGTGCAAGAACTCTTTCTTTGACTGTTCCATTTTGAACTACTTCAAAATCTTGTCAAGGTATGTATTCATTGAAAAACATATCAAGCGTCTTGATCTATCTCTATAGATCTTGATGCTCAATATGTAAGCAGCTTCACCGAGGTCTTTCTTTGAAAAACTCCTTTCAAACACTCCTTTATGCTTTGCGAATAATTCTACATTATTTCCGATCAACAATATGTCATTCACATATACTTATCGAAAGGCTGTAGTGCTCCCACTCACTTTCTTGTAAATACAGCCTTTCCAAAAGTCAAGATAAAATCATATGCTTTGATCAACACATCAAAGCGTATATTCCAACTCGAGATTCTTGCACCAGTTCATTGATGGATCGCTGGAGCTTGCACATTTTGTTAGCACCTTTAGGATTGACAAAATCTTCTGGTTTCATCATATACAACTCTTCTTTAATAAATCCATTAAGGAATGCAGTTTTGACATCCATTTGCCAGATTTCATAAAATGTGGCAATTGCTAACATGATTCGGATAGACTTAAGCATCGTTACGAGTGAGAAAATCTCATCGTATTCAACACCTTGAACTTGTCGAAAACCTTTTGCAACAAGTCGAGCTTTGTAGATAGTAACACTACTATCAGTGTCCATCTTCCTCTTGAAGATCCATTTATTTCACATGGCTTGCCGATCATAGAGCAAGTCAATCAAAGTCCATACTTTGTTCTCATACATGGATCCTATCTCAGATTTCATGGCCTTAAGCCATTTCGCGGAATCTGGGCTCATCATCGCTTCCTCATAGTTCGTAGGTTCATCATGGTCTAGTAACATGACTTCCAGAACATGATTACCGTACCACTCTAGTGCGGATCTTACTCGAAGACCTACGAGGTTTGGTAGCAACTTGATCTGAAGTTTCATGATCATCATCATTAACTTCCTCACTAATTGGTGCAGGAATCATGGAACTGATTCTGTGATGAACTACTTTCAAATAAGGGAGAAGGTACAATTACCTCATCAAGTTCTACTTTCCTCCCACTCACTTCTTTCGAGAGAAACTTCTTCTCTAGAAAGGATCCATCTTAGCAACAAATATCTTGCTTTCGGATCTGTGATAGAAGGTGTACCCAATAGTTACCTTTGGGTATTCTATGAAGACGCACTTCTCCGATTTGGGTTCGAGCTTATCAGGTGAAAACTTTTTCACATAAGCATCACAACTCCAAACTTTAAGAAACGACAGCTTAGGTTTACTGCTAAACCATAGTTCATACAGTGTCATCTCAACGGATTTAGATGGTGCCCTATTAAACGTGAATGCAGCTGTCTCTAATGCATAACCCCAAAACGATAGTGGTAAATCGGTAAGATACATCATAGATCGCACCATATCCAATAAAGTGCGGTTCTGACGTTCGGACACACCATTATGCTGTGGTGTTCGGTGGCGTGAGTAGTGAAACTATTTCACATTGTTTTAATCTGAAGGCCAAACTCGTAACTCAAATATTTTTCCTCTGCGATCATATCGTAGAAACTTTTATTTTCTTGTTACGATGATTCTTCACTTCACTCTGAAATTCTTTGAACTTTTCAAATGTTTCAGACTTGTGTTTCATCAAGTAGATATACCCATATCTGCTCAAATCATCTGTGAAGGTCGAAAATAACGATACTTGCCGTGAGCTTTAACACTCATCGGACCGCATACATCAGTATGTATTATTTCCAATAAGTTATTTGCTCGCTCCATTGTTCCGGAGAAGCGAGTCTTTAGTCATCTTGCCCATAAGGCATGGTTCATAAGCATCAAGTGATTCATAATCAAGTGATTCCAAAATCCCATCAGCATGGAGTTTCTTCATGCGCTTTACACCAATATGACCTAAACGGCGGTGCCACAAATAAGTTGCACTATCATTATTAACTTTGCATCTTTTGGCATCAATATTATGAATATGTGTATTACTACGATCGAGATCCAACAAACTATTTTTATTGGGTGTATGACCATTGAAGGCTTTATTCATTTAAAAGAACAACAATTATTCTTTGACTTTAAATGAATAACCGTTTTGAAAACTATTTTCATTGGGTGTATGACCATCGAAGGTTTTATTCATTTAAACAGAACAACAATTATTCTTTGACTTTAAATGAATAACCGTTTTGCAATAAACATGATCAAATCATATTCATGTTCAACGCAAACACCAAATAACATTTATTTAGGTTTAACACTAATCCCGAAAGTATAGGGAGTGTGCGATGATGATCATATCAATCTTGGAACTACTTCCAACACTCATCTTCACTTCCCTTCAACTAGTCTCTGTTTATATCAGTAACTCCTGTTTGAGTTACTAATCTCAACAACCGAACAAGTATCAAATACTGGGGCTACTATAAACACTAGTAAGGCACACATCAATAACCTGTATATCAAATATACTCTTGTTCAATTTGCCATCCTTCTTATCCGCCAAATACTTGGGGTAGTTCCGCTTCCAAAGGACCAGTTCAGCAGCAGCAAAAGCACTTAGTCTCGTGCTTAGGTCCAGACTTGGGCTTCTTCACTCGGCGAGGAACTTGCTTGCCGCTCTTCTTGAAGTTCCCTTCTTCCTTTGCCCTTTTCCTTGAGACTAGTGGTATTGTCAACCATCAACACTTGATGTTTTTCTTGATTTCTACCTTCGCCGATTTTAGCATCGCGAAGAGCTTGGGAATTATTTTCGTCATCCCTTGCATACTATAGTTCATCACGAAGTTCTAGTAACTTAGTGATGGTGACTAGAGAATTCTTTCAATCACTATCTTATCTCGGAAGATTAACTTCCACTTGACTCAAGCGATTGAAGTACCCAGACAATCTGAGCACATGCTCACTAGTTGAGCGATTCTCCTCCATCTTTTAGCTATAGAACTTGTTGAAGACTTCATATCTCTCAACTCGGGTATTTGCTTGAAATATTAACTTCAACTCCTGGAACATCTCATATGGTCCATGACGTTCAAAACGTCTTTGAAGTCCCGATTCTAAGCCGTTTAAGTATGGTGCACTAAAACTATCAAGTAGTCATCATATTGAGCTAGCCAAACGTTCATAACGTCTGCATTTGCTCCTGCAATAGGTCTGTCACCTAGCGGTGCATTAAGGACATAATTCTTCTATGCAGCAATGAGGATATACCTCAGATCACGGATCTAATCCGCATCATTGCTACTAACATTTTTCAACATAATTTTTCTCTAGGAACATATCAAAACAAACATATAAAAGCATAGGGAAGCAACAACGCGAGCTATTGATCTACAACATAATTTGCAAAATACTACCAGGACTAAGTTCATGATAAATTTAAGTTCAATTAATCATATTACTTTAGAACTCCCACTTAGACAGACATCTCTCTAGTCATCTAAGTGAACACGTGATCCAAATCAACTAAACCATAACCGATCATCACGTGAGATGGAGTAGTTTTCAATGGTGAACATCACTATGTTGATCATATCTACTATATGATTCACGCTCGACCTTTCGGTCTCCGTGTTCCGAGGCCATATCTGCATATGCTAGGCTCGTCAAGTTTAACTCGAGTATTCTGCGTGTGCAAAACTGGCTTGCACCGTTGTAGATGGACGAGAACTTATCACACCGATCATCACGTGGTGTCCGGGTACTCTGAACTTTTAGCAACTGTGCATACTCGGGAGAACACTTCTTGATAATTTTAGTTAGAGATCATCTTATAATGTTACCGTCAATCAAAGCAAGATAAGATGCATAAAGTATAAACATCACATGCAATCAATATAAGTGATATGATATGGTCATCATCATCTTGTGCTTGTGATCTCCATCTCGAAGCACCGTCATGATCACCATCGTCACCGTAGCGACACCTTGATCTCCATCGTAGCATCGTTGTCGTCTCGCCAACTATTGCTTCTACGACTATCGCCATCGCTTAGTGATAAAGTAAAGCAATTACATGGCTTTGCATTTCATACAATAAGCGACAACCATATGGCTCCTGCCGATTGCCGATAACTCGGTTACAAAACATGATCATCTCATACAATAAAATATAGCATCACGTCTTGACCACATCACATCACAACATGCCCTGCAAAAACAAGTTAGGCGTCCTCTACTTTGTTGTTGCAAGTTTTACGTGGCTGCTACGGGCTGAGCAAGAACCGTTCTTACCTACGCATCAAAACCACAACGATAGTTTGTCAAGTTGGTGCTGTTTTAACCTTCGCAAGGACCGGGCGTAGCCACACTCGGTTCAACTAAAGTGAGTGAGACAGACACCGCCGGTCACCTTTAAGCAACTAGTGCTCGGGCGGTGAAACCAGTCTCGCGTAAGCGCACGCGTAATGTCGGTCCGGGCGCTTCATCTCACAATACCGCTGAACCAAAGTATGACATGCTGGTAAGCAGTATGACTTATATCGCCCACAACTCACTTGTGTTCTACTCGTGCATATGACATCAACGCATAAAACCAGGCTCGGATGCCATTGTTGGGGAACGTAGTAATTTCAAAAATTTCCTACGCACACGCAAGACCATGGTGATGGCATAGCAACGAGAGGGAGAGTGTCGTCCACGTACCCTCGTGAGACCGAAAGCGGAAGCGTTATAACAACGCTGTTGATGTAGTCGACGTCTTCACGATCCGACCGATCCAAGTACCGAACGACGGCACCTCCGAGTTCTGCACACGTTCAGCTCGATGGCGATCCCCGGCCCGATCCAGCAAAGCGTCGGGGATGAGTTCCGTCAAGACGACGGCGCAGGACGATGATGATGCTCCACCGACGCAGGGCTTCGCCTAAGCTCCATGACGATATGACTTCTCCGGCGCAGGGCTTCGCCTAAGCTCATGACGATATGACCGAAGTGGAATATGGTGGAGGGGGCACCGACACGGCTAAGGAACGATCCGTAGATCAACTTGTGTGTCATGGGGTGCCCCCTGCCCCCCAGATATAAAGGAGCAAGGAGGAGGTGGCGGCCAAGGAGGAGGCGCGCAGGGGGAGTCCTACTCCCACCGGAGTAGGACTCCTCCTTTCCTAGTAGGAGTAGGAGAGTAGGAAGGGAAGGAGGAAGGGTGCGGCCCCTCCCCTAGTCCAATCCGGACTAGGCCTTGGGGCGCGGCCTGCCCTAGGCAGCCCCTCTCTTTCCTGCAGGCCCAATAAGGCCCAATACTTCTCCCGGCGAATTCCCGTAACTCTCCGGTACTCGAAAAATACCGAATCATTCGAACCTTTCCGAACTCGAATATAGTCGTCCAATATATCGATCTTTACGTCTCGACCATTTCGAGACTCCTCGTCATGTCCCCGATCTCATCCGGGACTCGAACTCCTTCGGTACATCAAAACTCATAAACTCATAATATAACTGTCATCGAAACCTTAAGCGTGCGGACCCTACGGGTTCGAGAACTATGTAGACATGACCTAGAACCATTCTTGGTCAATAACCAATAGCGGAACCTGGATGCCCATATTGGTTCCTACATATTCTCGAAGATCTTTATCGGTCAAACCGCATAACGACATCGTTGTTCCCTTTGTCATCGGTATGTTACTTACCCGAGATTCGATCGTCGGTATCCAATACCTAGTTCAATCTCGTTACGGTAAGTCTCTTTACTCGCTCGTAATACATCATCTCATAACTAACTCATTAGTTACAATGCTTGCAAGGCTTATGTGATGTGTATTACCGAGAAGGCCCAGAGATACCTCTCCGACAATCGGAGTGACAAAACCTAATCTCGATTCATGCCAACTCAACATATACTTTTGGAGACACCTGTAGAGTACCTTTATAATCACCCGATTCGTTGTGACGTTTGGTAGCACACAAAGTGTTCCTCCGTAAACGGAGTTGCATAATCTCATAGTTTCAGGAACTTTGTATAAGTCATGAAGAAAGCATAAGCAACATACTAAGCGATCAAGTGCTAGGCTAACGGAATGGGTCATGTCAATCAGATCATTCTCCTAATGATGTGATCCCGTTAATCAAATGACAACTCATGTCTATGGTTAGGAAACATAACCATCTTTGATTAACGAGCTAGTCAAGTAGAGGCATACTAGTGACACTCTGTTTGTCTATGTATTCACACATGTATTATGTTTCCGGTTAATACAATTCTAGCATGAATAATAAACATTTATCATGAAATAAGGAAATAAATAATAACTTTATTATTGCCTCTAGGGCATATTTCCTTCAAGCATAAACGGTATTGCAATGCTAGAAAACAAGGCCTAGGGTTCATACTTTCACTAGTGCAAGTTCTCTCAACAATAATAACATAATTGGATCATATAACTATCCCTCAACATGCAACAAAGAGTCACTCCAAAGTCACTAATAGCGGAGAACAAATGAAGAGATTATGGTAGGGTACGAAACCACCTCAAAGTTATCCTTTCCGATCGATCTATTCAAGAGTCCGTAGTAAAATAACGCGAAGCTATTCTTTCCGTTCGATATATCATAGAGTTCGCACTAGAATAACACCTTAAGACACAAATCAACCAAAACCTTAATGTCACCTAGATACTCCAATGTCACCTCAAGTATCCGTGGGTATGATTATACGATATGCGTCACACAATCTCAGATTCATCTATTCAACCAACACAAAGTACTTCAAAGAGTGCCCCAAAGTTTCTACCGAAGAGTCAAGACAAAAACGTGTGCCAACCCCTATGCATAAGTTCACGAGCGGAACCCGCAGGTTGATCACCAAAACATACATCAAGTGGATCACGTGATATCCCATTGTCACCACAGATAAGCACATGCAAGACATACATCAAGTGTTCTCAAATCCTTAAAGACTCAATCCAATAATATAACTTCAAAGGGAAAACTCAATCCATTACTAGAGAGTAGAGGGGGAGAAACATCATAAGATCCAACTATAATAGCAAAGCTCGCGATACATCAAGATCGTATCACCTCAAGAACACGAGAGAGAGAGAGATCAAACACATAGCTACTGGTACATACCCTCAGCCCCGAGGGTGAACTACTCCCTCCTCGTCATGGCGAGCGCCGGGATGATGAAGATGGCCACCGGTGAGGGTTTCCCCCTCCGGCAGGGTGCCGGAACAGGGTCCCGATTGGTTTTTGGTGGCTACAGAGGCTTGTGGTGGCGGAACTCCCGATCTATTTTGTTCCCCGAAGATTTTAGGGTATATGGATATATAGGCGAAAGAAGTAGGTCAGGGGAGCTATGAGGGGCCCACGAGGGTGGAGGGCGCGCCCCCCTGCCTCGTGCTCTCCTTGTTGATTCCCTGACATGCACTCCAAGTCTCCTGGATTACTTCCGTTCCAAAAATTACTCTCCCAAAGGTTTCATTCTGTTTGGACTCCATTTGATATTCCTTTTCTGCGAAACACTGAAACAAGGGAAAAACAGAAACTGGCACTGGGCTCTGGGTTAATAGGTTAGTCCCAAAAATCAAATAAAAGTGCTTAGTAAAGCCCATTAAACATCCAAAATAGATAATATAACAGCATGGAACAATAAAAAGTTATAGATATGTTGGAGACGTATCAAGCATCCCCAAGCTTAATTCCTGCTCGTCCTCGAGTAGGTAAATGATAAAAACAGAATTTTTAATGTGGAATGCTACCTAACATATTTATCAATGTAATCTTCTTTGTTGTGGCAAGAATATTCAGATCCATAAGATTCAAAACGAAAGTTTAATATTGACATGAAAACAATAATACTTCAAGCATACTAACAAAGCAATCATGCCTTCTGAAAATAACATGGCCAAAGAAAGTTATCTCTACAAAATCATATAGTCTGGCTATGCTCTATCTTCATCACACAAAATATTTAAATCATGCACAACCCCGATGACAAGCCAAGCAATTGTTTCATACTTTTGATGTTCTCAAACTTTTTCAATCTTCACGCAATACATGAGCGTGAGCCATGGACATAGCACTATAGGTGGAATAGAATGGTGGTTGTGGAGAAGACAAAAAGGAGAAGATAGTCTCACATCAACTAGGTGTATCAACGGGCTATGGAGATGCCCATCAATAGATATCAATGTGAGTGAGTAGGGATTGCCATGCAACGGATGCACTAGAGCTATAAGTGTATGAAAGCTCAAAAAGAAACTAAGTGGGTGTGCATCCAACTCGCTTGCTCACGAAGACCTAGGGAATTTTGAGGAAGCCCATCATTGGAGTATACAAGCCAAGTTCTATAATGAAAGATTCCCACTAGTATATGAAAGTGACAACATAGGAGACTCTCTATCATGAAGATCATGGTGCTACTTTGAAGCACAAGTGTGGTAAGAGGATAGTAGCATTGCCCCTTCTCTCTTTTTCTCTCATAATTTTTTAGGCCTTCTTCTTTTTTTAGTCCGGAGTCTCATCCCGACTTGTGGGGGAATCATAGTCTCCTTCATCCTTTCCTCACTTGGGACAATGCTCTAATAATGATGATCATTACACTTTTATTTACTTATAACTCAAGAATTACAACTCGATTCTTAGAACAAAATATGACTCTATATGAATGCCTCCGACGGTGTACCAGGATGTGCAATGACTCATGAGTGACATGTATGAAAGAATTATGAACGGTGGCTTTGCCACAAATAAAATGTCAACTACATGATCATGCAAAGCAATATGACAATGATGGAGCGTGTCATAATAAACGGAAGGGTGGTAAGTTGCATGGCAATATATCTCGGAATGGCTATGGAAATGCCATAATAGGTAGGTATGGTGGCTGTTTTGAGGAAGGTATATGGTGGGTGTATGATACCGCTGAAAGGTGCGCGGTATATGAGAGGCTAGAAATGGTGGAAGGGTGAGAGTGCGTATAATCCATGGACTCAACATTAGTCATAAAGAACTCACATACTTATTGCAAAAATCTATAAGTTATCGAAACAAAGTACTACGCGCATGCTCCTGGGGGGATAGATTGGTAGGAAAAGACCATCGCTCATCCCCGACCGCCACTCATAAGGAAGACAATCAATAAATAAATCATGCTCCGACTTCATCACATAACGGTTCACCATACGCGCATGCTACGAGAATCACAAACTTTAGCACAAGTATCTCTCAAATTCACAACTACTCAACTAGCATGACTCTAATATCACCATCTTCATATCTCAAAACAATCATAAGGAATCAAACTTCTCATAGTATTCAATGCACTTTATATGGAAGTTTTTATTATATCCCTCTTGGATGCCCATCATATTAGGACTAATTTCATAACCAAAGCAAATTACCATGCTGTTTAAGACTCTCAAAATAATATAAGTGAAGCATGAGAGTTCATATATTTCTTCAAAATAAAGCCACCGCCATGCTTAAAAGGGTATAAATGAAGCACTAGAGCAAACAACAAACTACTCCGAAAGATATAAGTGAAGATCGATGAGTAGTTGAATAATTATGTATCTACATGAAGACTCTCTAACATTTAAGAATTTCAGATCTTGGGATTTTATTCAAACAACAAGCAAAAAAAATAAAAAAAATGACGCTCAAAGCAAAACACATATCATGTGGTGAATAAAAATATAGCTCCAAGTAAATTACCGATGGATGAGGACGAAAGAGGGGATGCCTTCCGGGGCATCCCCAAGCTTTGGATTTTTGGTGTCCTTGGATTTACCTTGGGGTGCCTTGGGCATCCCCGAGCTTAGGCTCTTGCCACTCCTTATTCCATAGTCCGTCGAATCTTTACCCAAAACTTGAAAACTTCACAACACAAAACTTAACAGAAAATCTCGTGAGCTCCGTTAGCGAAAGAAAACAAAACACCACTTCATGGTACTGTAATGAACTCATTATTTATTTATATTGGTGTTAAACTTACTTTATTCCAACTTCTCTATGGTTATAAACTCTTTTACTAGCCATAGATTCATCAAAATAAGCAAACAACACACAAAAAACAGAATCTGTCAAAAACAGAACAGTCTGTAGTAATCTGTAACTAACGCAAACTTCTGGAACTCCAAATATTCTGACAAAATAGGAAGACATAAATAATTTGTTTATTGATCTGCTGCAATTGGAATAAGTATCATATCACGTTCTGGTAATTTTTAACAATTGTTTTCGTGAACAGAAAGTTTCTGGAATTTTCAGCAAGATCAAATAACTATTATCCAAGAAGATCCTATAGGTTTAACTTGGCACAAACACTAATTAAAACATAAAACCACATCTAAAAAGAGGCTAGATAGATTATTTATTACTAAACAGAACCAAAAGGCAAGGAACTAAAATAAAATTGGGTTGCCTCCCAACAAGCACTATCGTTTAACGCCCCTAGCTAGGCATGATGATTTCAATGATGCTCACATAAAAGATAGGAATTGAAACATAAAGAGAGCATCATGAAGAATATGACTAGCACATTTAAGTCTAGCCCACTTCCTTTGCATAGGGATTTTGTGAGCAAACAACTTACGGGAACAATAATCAACTAGCATAGGAAGGCAAAACAAGCATAATTTCAAAACTTTAAGCACATAGAGAGGAAAGTGGATATTATTGCAATTCCTACAAGCATATGTGCCTCCCTCATAATAATTTTCAGTAGCATAATGAATGAATTCAACAATATAACCAGCACATAAAGCATTCTTTTCATGATCTACTTGCATAGAAATTTTATTACTCTCCACATAAGCAAAATTCTTCTCTTTCAGAATAGTGGGAGTATCATAAGAGACTCGAATACTATAAATTGTTTCCACATTAAAAGAGTAATAATCAGAAAAGGGTAATCATAATCATGACAAGTTGTATAAATATAATCATCACTACTTTTTATAGCATAAGTTTCATCACAATAATCATCATAAGTAGCAACTTTGTTCTCATCATAATCTATTGAAACCTCTTCCAAGATAGTGGAATCATTACTAAATAAAGTCATGACCTATCCAAATCCACTTTCATAATTATCATAAGTGGAAGGCATGCTATCATCTTAATAAATTTTCTCATCAAAACTTGGGGGACTAAGCATATCATCTTCATCAAACATAGCATCCCCAAGCTTGTGGCTTTGCATATCATTAGCATCATGGATATTCATAGAATTCATACTAAAAACATTGCAATCATGCTCATAATTCAAATATTTTATGCCAAGCATTCTATGTAATTCTTCTTCTAGTACTTGAGCACAATTTTCCTTTCCATCATTCTCACGAAAGATATTAAAAGATGAAGCGTATGAGGCAAACTCAATTGCATTTTTTTGTAATTTTCTTTTATAAACTAAACTAGTGATAAAACAAGAAATTAAAAGATTCGATTGCAAGATCTAAAGATATACCTTCAATCACTCACCTTCCCGACAACGGCGCCAGAAAAGAGCTTGATGTCTACTACACAACCTTATTCTTGTAGACGTTGTTGGGCCTCCAAGTGCATAGGTTTGTAGGACAGTAGCAAATTTCCCTCAAGTGGATGACCTAAGGTTTATCAATCCGTGGGAGGCGTAGGATGAATATGGTCTCTCTCAAGAAACCCTGCAACCAAATATCAAAGAGTCTCTTGTGTCCCCAACACACCCAATACAATGGTAAATTGTATAGGTGCACTAGTTCGGCGAAGAGATGGTGATACAAGTGCAATATGGATGGTAGATATAGGTATTTGTAATCTGAAAATATAAAAACAGCAAGGTAACTAATGATAAAAGTGAGCATAAACAGAATTGCAATGCTAGGAAACAAGGCCTAGGGTTCATACTTTCACTAGTGCAAGTTCTCTCAACAATAATAACATAATTGGATCATATAACTATCCCTCAACATGCAACAAAGAGTCACTCCAAAGTCATTAATAGCGGAGAACAAAGGAAGAGATTATGGTAGGGTACTAAACCACCTCAAAGTTATCCTTTCTGATCGATCTATTCAAGAGTCCGTAGTAAAATAACGCGAAGCAATTTTTTCTGTTCGATCTATCATAGAGTTCGTACTAGAATAACACCTTAAGACACAAATCAACCAAAACCCTAATGTCACCTAGATACTCCAATGTCACCTCAAGTATCCGTGGGTATGATTATACGATATGCATCACACAATCTCAGGTTCATCTATTCAACCAACACAAAGTACTTCAAAGAGTGCCCCAAAGTTTCTACCGGAGAGTCAAGACAAAAACGTGTGCCAACCCCTATGCATAAGTTCACGAGCGGAACCCGCAAGTTGATCACCAAAACATACATCAAGTGGATCACGTGATATCCCATTGTCACCACAGATAAGCACATGCAAGACATACATCAAGTGTTCTCAAATCCTTAAAGACTGAATCCAATAAGATAACTTCAAAGGGAAAACTCAATCCATTACAAGAGAGTAGAGGGGGAGAAACATCATAAGATCCAACTATAATAGCAAAGCTCGCGATACATCTAGATCGTATCACCTCAAGAACACGAGAGAGAGAGAGAGAGAGAGAGAGAGAGAGATCAAGATCATATCGTCGGTCAGGGGAGCTACGAGGAGCCCACGAGGGTGGAGGGCGCACCTAGGGGGGTAGGCGCACCCCCTGCCTCGTGCTCTCCTCGTTGATTCCCTGACGTGCACTCCAAGTCTCCTGGATTGCTTCCGTTCCAAAAATAACTCTCCCGAAGGTTTCATTCCGTTTGGACTTCGTTTGATATTCCTTTTTGCAAACATCAAACAAGGGAAAAAGCAAAACCGCTTTGGGCTCGGGTTAATAGGTTAGTCCCAAAAATCATATAAAAGTGCTTAGTAAAGCCCATTAAACATCCAAAACAGATAATATAATAGCATGGAACAATAAAAATTATAGATATGTTGGAGACGTATCAGGCCCCGGCCAAAACCCCGCTCCCCGCCCCACTGCACTGCCGTGGTCGCGCCGCCCCCGGGCCAATCCACAAAGACTCCCCGTCATCCAGATCTGGCGGCGGCAGTACCTTGAACCCACACAACTCTAAGATAGGCATCTAAGCGCTGCTTCTGCGGCGAACTTGCGGCCCCGCACCCTTACGTTAGACACCAGCCAACCGACAGCCTAGGAGCTCCGCCGCCTCGAGGGGTGTTGCTTCCCATTGGGAATCAATTGGCCCAGAATAAAAATTCAGACAACTGACGCCTAAATAAAGTGATTTGAGATGAGGGTGCGACCTATCTGGCGGCATGGTGAAGTAGGCAGGTCCTGTTGCCGAGTTGGTGAGGCCGGCGCGGTTGCGGTGGCCACCGGCGGCAGGGAAACAATGATGTCGCGACGGTCGACGGCTACGGGGAAGCAGCGCTGGGACTCTGGACGGGTCCGGAGTTGGAGCCGCTCCGGCGCCGTGAACAACGGCGGGGGTGAATCGGCTCCGGTACGGTTCATGCGGCCGTCGTTGAGGCAGCTCCAGCAGCACGGAGTAAGAGGCACATGGCCCAGTGCACGACGACAAATGGACTGTGTCTCCGACATTAGGGAGGAGGCTGGCTGTGAAATTCGTGCGGTGGGTGGCGCCATGGAGGAGGGGCTGAGGTTTCACGGCTCGGGAGAAGGGAGCTTCCGAGGAGAAGGTGATTTGGCGCCCCGAGGTATGAATTGGGGGGGGGGAGTGGGAGGGGAGTGGAATCATGTTTTACGGACGCATTTGTCTGAAATGTGAGGGGGAGTTACAGTTCTACCCCTGCCTTTAGGCTTCTCGGCTTGGGTCTGTGTACTGAGGGTCGGGGATAGTAGAGTAACTTTGCTTCTCCCCCAATAGTGGGCGGGAGCGATTTCGGGCGAGGAGGGCGTGTTTTGAAATATAGTGGGCGCGAGCGATTTCGGGCTAGGAGAGCGTGTTTTGAAATAGTGGGTGCGAGCTATTTCGGGCGAGGAGAGCGTGTTTTGCCGACCATGGTTTATGAAATATTCGGCACATGTCATTTCGGCCGAGGAGAAGGCGCGCTTGGATGAAGTTACGAACCTACCCTCGATGCACAACGGGCTAATTAATGCGTCTCCCACATAGTACGGTAATTTCGCGTCTCCCATTTATTTGCTCGGGCGAATTCCACCGAGCAGAGGATGTTCAAAATTTGGGAGGACGAGTATCCATGTCTACCTTACCAAGTCGATTCGAATCAAATTTATAAATATTAGCTTGCCACTTCTTTTTTAGATGGAGAGATGATGCTCGGGAGTAATGTGTTTTTACATGCTCGTTGCTAGCGATTTACTATATGACAAATAGTTGACCCACTCAAAAACGGGAATTGAACCCAAAATGAAATATCTCGATTCAATGAAATAGCTTGTTCACCAGGTAAAAATAGTGAACTAAATCCAAAATTGAACACCTCAATCAAATAACATGTTGTACAATATTATAGTACTCCATGAACATGTTGAAAGTCAAATTAATGAACTTGTTTGATATACGCACATATCCGTTCATGTCTGGATTGCAGACAACACGTTCTCCAATTTAAATATGTGAATGCAAGTTTATATCGAAACATGGTTTATATCAGTCTTTGATGCATAAAACGCGACCTCCCCCTATCCCGGTCTCCTGCTCTCTCTCTCTCTCTCTCTCTCTCTCTCTCTCTCTCTCTCTCTCTCTCGCTGACAATCTTCAATTCTGTCGCACGCATCCAACACACAAACCTTGTTGGTCCTCTCTTTCTCCATCTCTCTCTCTCTCTCTCTCTCTCTCTCTGTGTGTGTGGGGGTCTTTCTAGTTCGCATGCATATATACTCCATCTATAGGTCTCTCTCGCACACTATGTATGATTCTCTAGTCCAAGCTAGATATCTTGGGTGCACTCATCGTACGCACACAAATTGGCTCGTTGCCCGTAACTCTCTCACACACCACTCTGTCGTCTCGGAGCTCTTCCCCCTCTCTCTCAAACTCTCCATCTACCTGGGTCACACATACACATGCATATCTCACTCGCACTCAATAGGCCCATCTAAAACTCTATCTCTCTCCCTCTTTCTCTCTCCATCTCACACGCACACACACAATCTCATGCCTAGCTAGCCAAGTATGATGGTCTCTCACTCAATTGTAGGCACACGCAGTCCTCCCTATATGTATATGACTAGCTAATCTTAGTCTCCATCACAAACATGTGCATGGTCTATCTCGATTTCTCTCAGGGCATCTTTCTATCGTGCATGCACCTCCCTCGATCTCCCACCCATATAGTCCCCTCACGATCTCGAGGGGGTCTCTCTATCACAAACACACCCTCTCGCCCTCCCCATGCGTCCATGTTCTCCATGAGTCCCTCTCGACCTTTGTTCCTTGTTGGCCAGACCTCTATTGGACATGTGCTATAGGGGTGTCTCTCTCCATTGCAAACAATCACACACTAGCTATCTTCTTGTATCTCCTCGCCTTGATTTTCTATCTCGGAGATGCATGCGTGATATGTTCGCCTAAGAAACGAAAAAACACACTCTCTCTAATTTATCATTTGTTGTCACTTTCTTTTTCACACACATACTCTTTTTGCACACTTACTCATTCTCCTTCACACGCACTTGATCCCTCTCGACTTAGGCACTCTCCTCGGTCCATAGCATATTGATTTATTGAAAAGTCAAACTTCACAAAGTTTGACCATGTACGTGGAGAAAAATAATTACATCTGGATGGCAAACATATACCATTAGATTCACCATGAGATGTAGTTTCGTATGATGTATATTTGGTATTGAAGATATAAATAACATTTGTGTAAACCTGATCAAAGTTTCCAAAGTTTGACTTCTAAAAAAATTACATGCACTGCATTATCGAGCGGATGGAATATCTCTTTCCCCCTCTCAGCTATCTAACGCACCACTCAGCCTTATCGGGGCTCCTCAATCTCTCTCAAACTTTATATCTCCCTCGTTCACACATACACATGTCATGCTCGCGCTATACATATAGACCCATCCAACACTCTCCGCCCTTGTTCTCTCTCTATGTGACACGCACCCCCCTAATAAGTACCATAATCCCTCACTCCATCATAGGCGCAAGCACTCCCCCCTAAGTATGATTATCTCTCACTAGCCATCAGGAACACACATATTGTCTCCTTCCATCCATACGTCTATCTCGATATCACTCGGGGTATCTTCTATCGTGCACACACCTTGTCACTCGATCTCCCACCCATGTAGTCCCATCATGATCTCCAGGGATCTCTCTATGACAAACATACACTCTCTCCTCCCCATGTCTGCATTTTCTCCATATGTCTCTCTCGACCTCTCTCCTTGTTTGTCGACCCCTCTTGGCCACGTGCTAGGGTCTTGCTCTCTCGATTGCAAACAACCACACACTATCTCCTCACCTTGCTTCCGTTGTCGAAGATGCATGTGTGATATGTTTGCATAAGACACACATGTTTTTTCTCGACTTTTATCGAGTGTTGTCCATGTCTCTTTCACACACGCACACACACTTTTTTCACTCACTCTTTCTATTTAACTCTCTCTCTCTCTCTCTAGTTAGGGACTCTCTCACATCCATAAGCATATGGATGTTTTGAAAAGTCAAACCTTAGAAAAGTTTGACCAGGTATATGTGGAGAAAAACATTTACATCTGGAAAGATCATTAGATTCATCACAACATGTACTTACTTCATACTATCATTTATCTTTGGTATTGTAGATATAAGTAATTTCTTTACAAACTTGGTCAAAGTTTCAAAAGTTTGACTTTAAAAAAATGTTGGAACTACATTATCGAATGGAGGGAGTAGCTCTTTCTCTCTCTCTCTCTGCTATCTCTCACGGGCCTCCCCTCTCACACGAACACTATACCGACGGATTATATGCTCACCGTGTCAGCGTATAGCTCCATATATTGTTTAGTTGACTGGTCAACCAGTCCACATGCTGCCTTGTCAGCTCGTGTTCTGTATCTTCGTGTGCTGGCCCATGTGGCAGTGGGTGAAAATAAGTAAACTAGAGGCCCATCTGACACGCGGTGAAGTAAACAAAGTTGAAACCACTCGGGGTAGAACCCCGCACGCTAGTAAATTGAGGGCGCATTGAGAACACACTTCTTCCGCGTGGAGGACGCACTCGCGCACAATTCACCACTGCGCGGCGGCATGCACAGAAGGACGCACTCGCGCACACCCAGCACACAACACACAGCAGCACTCGTGTACACCGGCGTCGCCGCCGGTTCAGATGGACGGTGAGGCAGCCAACAAGTGGAGGCGGCTCGAGCCAAAACCGTATCTGGCGAGCCTGGACTTCATCAGCAGCCTCCCCGCTGACATGCTGCTCGTCATCATCGGCCTCCTCCCCACCAAATCTGCCGTGCGGACCGCCCTGCTCTCCCGGCGGTGGCGCCCCCTTTGGCGCCGCGTCCCCCTCAACCTCACCGTCGACAGCTACCTCTGCGACGGGGATTGCAAACGCATGGCCACAGTCTCCAAGATCCTTTCATTGCACCCTGGGCCAGCCAGACGCCTTGACATCCGCATGTTCAGTACCAATTGCAAGGTCCAACGCAAGTTCGACGAGTGGTTCTTATCCCCTGCCCTATATCAGCTCGAGGAGCTCAGCTTTGAAGCTGGATGATGTCTCTCTCTGCCACCGTCCGCACTCCGCCTCGCGCCAACGCTATGCTGTGCTAGCTTCCGCTCCTGCTATCTTCCCCAGATTAATGCCGCGCCTTCCCTTCTTCTCCTTCAACTCAAGCAGCTCGACCTCTTCGACATTGTCATCTCGAAGAAGGCTATGGAGCACCTGCTCCGCAGCTGTACTGCGCTCGAGTACCTTCGTCTTGAGCAGATCCACGGGTTCATTAGCCTCCACATGGCCTCGACGAATCTCCGATGGATTTATGTGTCTTGCTGGCCCCGCAACAAGACATCAATTGGGAAGAGATCACTCCAGCTGTTCCACGTTATGGTGATTGAGAATGCGCCTTTCCTTGAGAGATTGCTTGTATCGGATCTAGAAGGTCCAACAAAAATCAGGGTCATTGACGCGCCGAAATTGACAGTGTTGGTGCACTCGTCTGTCAAATTCTCCGAACTCTTTATTGGATCCGTAATCGTTCAGGTACAACACTCATTTTCTTCTCCGTCTTCTTGAAATTCACATTTTTAAATTTCTTCTTGATGTATTTGACCGTCTTCCGAAAATGATTCCCACAAGCTTGACCCGATCTATGCATAAAGTGAAGATCTTGGCAATAAAATCTATCGGCCCTAATATGGATCAAGTTGTTGGATTCCTTACATGCTTTCCATGCACGGAGAAGCTACTCATCGAGGTGAAACTTCTTTCCTATAGTAAACGGTAATCACAACGTAGCTCAAATTTTTCGTAATTTTCCCAAATTACGATGACAAGTGTAGTGTTCAAAACTGCATCTACGCACTGCACCGAAAGAAATGTTTTTAGTATTTTTTCTCACGTGATCACTTGCATCGTTTTGTTGTTGTACTACTATAGTAGCCTAGGCTAGTCATAGTGGAAAGTAACCTAGACTACTCCAGTAACTCTATGGTTACCCTAAGAGCAAGTACTACCTCCGTCCTGGTTTACTCTTCCTATTTTGTGGTATCAAAATTTGACCATAGATTTAACTGAAAAAATGTTAATGCATGTCACTAAGAACTATATCGTTGGATTCATATTTGAACATAATTTCAAATGGTGTAATTTTTAGTGACATGCATTGGCATTTTCTTACATAAATATATGGTCAAAATTTTATACTAAATAAGAGGTAGTACAAAAGTGGGCTATAACGGCCCTCCACTATGTAGGCCAAAACACGTGCCAAAATCACTTGTGATGCATTTGCCACCAATGCCCCTCCATTGCTCACCTGGTGCCCCAATCTGGATCACCTACTTTGCTCCGGTGCCAAATTAACTCACGCAATGAAAAAACACTTGCGTGGGAGAGAGAGAGGACTGAGGTAATAAAAACACTTGTTTGGGAGAGTGAGAGGCGGGTGTAGTTGGTTTGATTGATTTGTTTATACATGTGGGTCTGTGTGCACAGCGGTGCCAACTCTCTCACATCGCGAGAGCGGTGCCAAAATCTTTTGATTTGACATCAATGCGTATTATGTGGCATACTTTTGCGAAATACGGCATCGACCACATAGTGGAAGGCAACAAATGCCCAAGCTCGTCACGTACTCCGAGGTAAATGAGAGGAAAGATAAAGAGAGAGAGGGAGAGTGAAAAAATATCACTAGCCAGCCAACCCTATCGTATGAGCGAATGATATTGGTACCTCTTGATGACACGACAATCTTATACAGCCAGCTGCTCTAATATGTTCTCTTCTTTTGCAGATAAAAAAAGACCCAAAAGTGAAAAATGTGCTGCACTATAACAATCTCATCGAATGCCTTGATATCCATCTTACAGAAATTGATTTGATCGACTATCGAGGCAGCACATCTGAGATTAAATTGGCCAAGTTCTTTTTCTGGAGGCAAGTGTGCTCAAGGTAATGAGGTTTGGCATTCTCTGGCGCAACAATGAATGACGTGCTGATCACCGCAAGCGTCTAAGCCTAAATGACAAAGTCTCTGCGGAAGCTGAATTTTTATTTGAAACATCAAGTGGCCAGAGACTCAAAAACTTATTTTCCCATTAGTGACTTGTCAGGGTGGTGGATTTTAGTTTGTACGATAATGCTGCATCCACCTAAAGTAACAAAAGTTCTTACGTAAACTTCCTAGTAATTCCCTCTTCGTAGGTGCAACATTAATCCTAACATTTGTAATATCAGTTTGAAACTTGTAATATTGCCGTGTCCTATTCCTGCGTTTTCAAAATCCTGCGAATCAAACAGGTCCTGTGTTGGTGATGATGTTGTGCCTGCCATCTTTTACCAATAGCCGTCGGATCTAGATCTAACGCGTACAAACCAAACTTCTCCAGTTTTGCAAAAAGATGCCCGCACTTGTTCCCTATTTACAAACAACTCCTTGTATCTCAGAATCAGCCCTATCTCCTCCCCACCACATCTAGTAGGCCATGGAAAAATCTGGCGCGATGGCCGCTGCCGGCGCCGTCCACCCCCCAATCTTGGTGTTTCGTGCAATGCATGGGCATCTACGCACGGGAAATTATGTCGAACACGGCTAGTTGTAAGCAGGCTAGGTCTACAGCCATGATGATAGTGACTGCAGACGGTGAGGCTGACTATGGTATGCCGAACACGACGCCTATACTCAGGTGTCATCTCCGGTGTAGGGTCTTGTTACTTCACTGTGAGGTGCAGCACGTAATAATTTGACCAACGGGTAGTACAGTGCTACTACATTGGTAGTACTACTACTACTACTAGTACTAGCACCACCATATGAATTTAGTAGTACTACCACGTCCATCTGGATTTAGTATTTGACTAGCAAAATCTAGTAATTCATTTCACAAAAAATGTACTACTCCCTCCATAAATAAATACATGGTGTATTGTTTTATTCCTATCGGCGAGATAACTTAATGTCTTTTTGCTACTTAATAGGATTACATGCAATGAACTAACCCTTTGCATGTGATGTTTGGTAGTCTCAAGTCATTGAAAGCATGCACGAGCACGGAGGGGACGCAACTTCATTGACTTATCTGCACTGCCTTTGGGTGTATGACACGTGGGCCCAACGGGTGGCTGGCCAACCTGTCATACAGCCAAAGGCAGGTGCAGTAGAGGGGTGAGGAGTAGATGGCCAACACACACGTGAATTCAACGCAGTCTGCACTTCTCATATAAAGGCTCCCACCAGTCCAATCTACGAAATCCTATGCACCTACGCACCCAAGGGCAAGAGTGATCACTCCAATCGCAAGATCAGTTGACTAGAAGCTAGACCCATGTAGGCGATGAGCGCGAGCATCAGCCGGCTGTGCCAGATGGTCCACGACGTCGGCCTGCGGCCTGACACCGAGGAACGTCTCCAGGTAGTGCTTGAGGCCACCAGGGCGAGGGGCCGCTTGGACGACAACTTTGTCTCCTTGTTCGACGAGGTCCTCGTCGGCTTCCTCGACAAGTTCACCGTCGTCAAGAAGCTCACGGACAACCTTGACGTATGCTTCCAGCCCACACGCCCAGGCTCTGCGATGCCTGCCACCCTCAATGGTCTCTATGGTGACAACCTCTTCGATGCATTGGTGGCCCTGCGACTGCCCGCCGTCACGCCGGAGAATGTCCACCTCGAGGTCGCGCTCGCCGCGCAGCGCCTGGCGCAGCAAGACACCATCGACATAATCACCCACATCTACGCGCAAATCGTCCACAAGGACTACTACATGCAAGAGGAGGACGATAGGACGCTGGCCTTCTTGGACCGCAGGGCAACCTTGGACAGCATTGTTCAGAAGCACGTTGAGCTTGCCGCCAACGCCGCTGCTCCTCACACGTCGGTTGGTAACCAGGTGCACTAGGGCATGAGGATGTCGTTGATGGATCCGTATGTATCTTTATCTTTCCGTTAAATCCATGTAGTAGTATATGGTACTACTAGTAATTATCTTACCTTTTGCATCAACTTCATAATTTTCCTACGTACTCCATGCATGAACCGCGCCAGAACCAAACTTCTCATTACTCTAGGGAAAGTTGTTATTTCTATCTATCGGTCGTGCGATGGAGCAGAACCAAATTTTACAAGTTACAAGTTCAAAAGGAAAAGCCTGCCGTGTTCGCGTCACACCCCCACACGGTTGGTCCGGCACGCCGCTCAAGGGGGAATGCGTGCTGTGTTGCATTTTCACTTACAAGTGGGACCACAGTTGAGCAAACCAACTATCGGCAAACCCCCACCCCGCCCACCGCGCGATGGCTGAGAAAACAGGAGGGAGAAGAGATGGATGTAGCACGGACTCCAAGAAAATTGGTGTCGGATGGGACTCGTGTGGGTGGCGTGTGCCGTACCGCTAGACATGAATGCTAGTTATGGCCCATGCCACCCCACTATATCGAGGTGCTGGTTACGTAGAACAAATTTCCTGGAGTCCGTGCTCAGCCCTGCTCTATCTCTCTTCTCAGCCAGCCAGCAGACGCGTGGAACCCATCGTCTGTTTGCTCATATGCGGTCCCACATGTCAGTGAAAACGCAAGAGGACCCACTGAACCTGCACATCTTTCACCTTGACGTGCTGGTGATGAAAAACAAATCCAATAAAGATCTTTGGTGGTCGCTTTTGGAGTTACTCAAGAGTAGTAAGATTCTATTTATAGTTTAACCCAAGATGCACATCACGTGGCTTCAACTACCACTCCATTTTCTTGCATGACACGACCTGGATGCTGGATGTCCCACGTCTCGGCAAAAGGAGGAAGAACTCGACCAAATCTTCGGTTGTGCTCTCGGATTAGACTAGTTGTGCTAACTTAAAATTTTATTGTGTAGAATGGATGCAAGTTTTGGTATTGGGAAGAAGAGTACAACGATATATTGATAGAGCGCAATTTAGTAGATGTTCTAGCAATTTTAGCTAGCATAGAGGCTAGAGATGAGACTAGTGCACTTGTTGATAGAATAGAGGCTAGACACGTCTACTTCTTTACACTCGAAGAAGAAAGAAGCACGCAAGATCGAGCCTCCGCAGATCAACAATGAATGCATCGAGAAGGCACTAATCCAACGTACAGGAGCAGTTATGGAAGTTGGATATCTTCTAAAATGTATTCTTGTGGTTCTTGTTTTCTTTGGTCTTGCTTTTCTAGTCAAAATTTTGGTGATGTATTTCCATGTACCAAAAAATCAATGATGAAAAAAAGATATGTGTTTGCAAAGACAAATGTACGTGGCGGGGATGCGGTCGCGCATTCGGCGCACGACCTCCGCATCCGAGAAATGGCCTAGACACGACCCCATTGCACTACCCAAACAGACAGAATCCGGGCAAAACGGAGGTCCGTTTGGGGTCGTGCATTGGAGTTGGCCTTACAAGTGGGACCGCATTTGAGGAAACCGACTATCGGCAAACCCCTACCTCGCCCGCCGCGCGATGGCTGAGTTAGAGAAATGACGAGGTTGAAGAGATTGATGTAGCACGGACTCCAAGAAATATGGTGTCAGATGGAAGTCATGCTGGTGGCGTGTGCCGTACTCCTGGACGTGAATGCTTGTTCTGGCCCATGCCACCCTACTTGTAGCAACCAGACCTCAAACAGTCCGATCTCTGTGCATCAGTGTCATCCCTGGATCGGTAATGCTGACACGCACAATACTTGAAGGATTTATAACAGAGTAGCAATCACACACTTATTACATCGAATGTCTCAAAATAGAACTTATTACAATAAATATGGCTTAAGGCCATCTAATATGATAACAACGAAATGCTTGGAAGATAAAGTGAGTCCATCAACTCCAACGACATCACTGAGTGAAAGACCACGACCTAAGGCTCCTTACTCATCGTCTGAAAAGTCTGCAACATGATATGTTGCAGCCCGAAAACGGGTCAGCACATGGAATATGCTGGCAATGTAACACAAAAGAGTAATGAACAAAATAATGCTATCACTACATGCATATATGGCTGGTGGAGGCTGTATGGTTAATATGTTTTGCAAAAAGCCAATTTTTCCCTACTGCAAAGGAATATATTTTATTCAACTACAAAGTTTGTTGGAAAACATTGAGAATGGTAAACCCCATCTCAATCGTAATTAAAGGTAATTAACAACCCAATCAAATTTTATAATTAAGAGTGATGAGATCCACATGATAATCCAAGAACCAGATACTCAAGATGTCCATAACCGGGGACACGGCTAATCATGATTAGTTTGTACACTCTACAGAGGTTTGCGCACTTTTCCCCACAAGACTCGATCTCCTCCGTTGGATTTCTCGCACTACATGGTGTTTGTGAAACGGATGACCGAGACACGGTCTTTCAGAAGCGTTAGCACCTTACGATTGGTAGACAGTACCACCTACATCCCCTACACCTGCTAGTCTACCACTGTAAGAGTTCACACGACTTAATCGACTATGCCAGAGCCCATAATGGCTTGTGGCTGCACACGGAAGTTTCTAGCATGAATAATCTCATGATCCCTTTGAGCTTGGGTGGCAGTCCATAGGAGAATCACATGGTACCATGGGATTTTCAAAAAATACATGCAATCACTGGATTCCCTAGGTGGCTCAATCCACCCAGATGTGTATTAAAAGTTGCCGCCTTAAGTAAAACATTAATTAACAATACTCACAAATGTCATGAAAACACTCAAACCCAATCCACGTCTACGAGCATAGCATAGCAGTATAAGCAACATAGAAGTAACTCCCAAAGGTTTGATAATAAACAGGTGAATAGGTACTACCTCAACTACTTCCCAACCCACAATTTAATTCAGATCCTAACCATGCAATATTTTGAGGATTGATCTAATGCAATAAAACTGGGTAGTAAAGAGGTATGATCAAAGTGTTACTTGCCTTTGCGATGATCCATGAAACCTAGAGACTCAGTAGTAGCACGCCGCACTCCGGTACTCTATCGCTAACAGACAAGCATACAATAAGCAATCAAGCAAGGGCACGGGTAAAACTCAAATAAGAGGAGATATAACCAGAAAGTTCAACTTAAGAACTCCAGTTTGCAAAAAGAATCAAATCAAACTAATCAACAAAACTCAAACGGCGAAAGAAACAAGCTTCGTTTACTAATCTGGACTAAAGTCAAATTTTACAGTAGCAAAATCTTGTTCAAGTTGGTTAAACGAAAGAGGGCTTCGAGACGAACCTCTAGGCACTTGAATCGCCTGATTCCGATAAACGAGCGAAAATATAAACTAAAACGAAGATCGGATCAGAAATCACGATTGAAAATAATCGTGGAAAATCCGAGAAAAAGAAAAACTGACAAACAGGCTAACGAACAAACGTTCGCTGTCTGCGGCTAAACGGTGAAAACCGTTTGTTAAAACGAACGTACGAACGGGCGTTCGCTAAATAACTAAACCGGAAAAAACAAAATAAACCGAACCGGATCTAAAAAAACGGATCTAGGGTTTATATAAAAAACCGAACGGTTTTTCCGGCGAAAACCAGCGGCGGATCGGGCGGCTACCTCGGGGCGGGTCGGAGGCGGGGCGGCGGCAACTCAACGATGGACGGCGGCGGCGGCGGCGACGGAGGTGGCGGGGCTTCGAGGGCGGCTGTCGTCGCGGCGGGAGGCGGCGGCGTCGGGACTTGGCGTCGGCGGCGGCGTCTTGCTGCGGCGGCGGCGTCTCGCTGCGGCTGTGGCGGTAGGGTTTCGGGGGGGGGGGGAGGGGGGGCTGGGCTAGGGCTGCGGCTCGGGCCCCCCGGCTCTTAAAGGCCGGCCGGGCGCAGTGTCCGGGTCGGACACGGCCCGTTAAGTCAGTTGGCATTTTTTTTAAATATTCCACGCAGAAAAACAAATAAAAGAAATACTAAACGGACTACAAAAATCCTGAAATAAATTTTCCCCGTCCTCTAAAAATAGGTCGGACGAGGTGAACATGTATTTGGGCCTAAAATGCAATTTTGAAAAACACATATTTTTTCCTAATTCAAATAAAATAGCGATAAAACTCCGAATAAAAATCTTATTTGATTTTAACATTAAATCTCTGATATTTCTTTATTTTGAGGAAGTCATTTTATCCTCTCTCTTTTATTTTTATAAAATAAATATTCAAAGAGAAAATAATTAAAATCAAACGATTCTCTTTCAAAAATTTGAGAAAACTCGAATATGAAAATAATGAAATCCCCAACTCTCTCCATGGGTCCTTGAGTTGCGTAGAGTTTCTAGGATCAAGCCAAAATGCAATAAAATATGATATGCAATGATGATCTAATGTATAACATTCCAAATTGAAAATTTGGGATGTTACACTACTACTCCTACTACTTATGGTAGTAGTACCGAGGATTCGAGATGCTGGTTACGTACAGCGAACACATTAACATATGGCCCACCTCACACTATGGCCAAATTTCCTGGAGTCTGTGCTAGGTTAAAAAGTGTTATTTGTGAGGATGGGTGGCTGGTCTCAAGTTTAAAACTTGTTGTATTACGTACGTAGACGTAGAGATAGTGCAGCATGTGAAGCTAGTACAAATAGTGTACTATTGTTGATTGGCCTCATCCGATAACCTGTTGCAATGCACGTACAATTATGTATTCGGAAAATATATTTTTGCCTCGTCGCAGCACCCACTCAGAGAAGCGACTCGAAAGCCATTCATAAATTTAGTAAGTTTATCACATGCATATCATTTTATTACATACAACAGGTCATCAACCCACAACGACAACGAGGATACATTATAAATACTAAAGTTTTCATCACACAACAAATAACAAGCAATGAAATGAACTTCAACTCAACCAATCCTCGGCGTTGGAAACGCTTGCTTTGAACCCAAGCGATTCTCTCGGGAAGAGCCACTCATCGTCAATCTTGAGACCAATGCAGGACTGATCATCCAGGCTGAAGCAGCCTACTATATCACGACCAGGGTAGGGAACCACCGCAATGTCCGACGTATAGATACAGTTGCTTGTCGTAAATGGTAGTAACGTTGTGTCAACAACAGTTGGATCACCTTTCACCATCATTGTATAGTTTTGTCCACGAAGAGCGAGTATGCTCCAAGACTATCAATACTGTACCAGGGAGAAGGTGTTGGCGCTAGCACACTAGTATTCATCCCGAATACCATGCAACAGGTGTTGGAATAGGTCCGGAGAGGGCAACCATGGGAGACAACACCTGCTCCCTCAGTAGTAACATCAACAGTGGGCTGTATACAGACAAGAAGGGGTGATCCATCGGAAGTTTCCAGGCGCCACTAAGTATATGGGCCCTCCTTGTCCTCATGGTCGTGATCATCACCATCTTCATCTCCCCCTTGGTTATAAATTTTTTCAAGTATAGGTGGTGGAATGTTCACAGGACCTTGGAAACACAAGAAGAAGGTTAATTAGTAGAGAAGGAAAACTTGCTAACTCGCATGCATGTGGATGAAACAATTATAATTATGGTGGAAGACAAACGTATCGAAACTACGAGGATCCCATGCAAAAACAGCGCCACGAGTGGTAGCAGCAAACACAAGACCCTCGTATTCAATTGCATCATAGTACACATCCGTGTATAGAAACTGATTTTTGAGCAATATCCATCCAGTCGAACCACAAAGGACGGCAACAAGCTTGTCGAAGATAGCAACAACTTGATAGTTCTTGTAATTCCAAGAGCGGTTGGGAACTTGCGAAATTGCTATCTTCCGTAGGCGACAATCACCATGATCATATTTGAACGTACATAGATCATCTGTGTGCTCAACCTCAGGGCACTCGGAGATTTTTGGAAGTGGAATCCGCTGACGAGTGTACACATTCACAAGTTCCCACTCGCAATTGTACCCAATATAAACAACCCAATCTCCATTTGTGCCAGCCCAGGCCTTACCCTGAAGCGATGGCATCTTCACATCACATGTATCGTTATCAAGCGGCATCAACTTGAATAAGGCGAGGCCTCCGTCGTCCGCACCCATGCGAACATGCTTATAGCGAAGAAGATAAGGGAGATCAGACCGCTTCTGGACCCTTGGGTTCCTTGTAATGATGTTATTAGTTGAGTCGAGAATGTTCTTGAACGAACCTGCCATGCTAGCCGAGGTGATGACGTCGCACCGATCAATGAGTTCCCCCACCACGTCATCTTTCAGATCGGGGCAAGAATAACGGGGTCGTTTCCGGCTTGTTCCCTCCATGGAGAAGACGATCGAACAATGGCAGAAGGAAGGATGAAGGAAAATGGAGGAGGGAGGAAGAGCATGCGACATCAGTTCCAAATCGAGAGGGAAAGGCAAAGAGTCAGTGGACGGTTGCTAGTTTGCCACGGTACACGAAGAGGCGCCCCGGCCTACACGTCCTTCCGGAAATTGTACAAAAGGGCTCGCCGTCTTCTCACTGACATGTTGGAACGGGACCACATGTCAGTGAAACATGGTGTGTAATTTCTCGTGCAAAATGCGATCTGGCCGCGTTGGCCCGAGGTGCCGCATTAGTTATCGACCTTTATTTTTTAACATACAATCCGAGTGCATAGCTCCTGTGGTCATCACACGTGAGCGGATATATGGGTGGGCTAGGTGGGCAGGCGGCAACAATCTAAGTGCTAAAAGAGTTTATCTCGAAAAAAGAGTTGATCCAATGCTTGGTTTTGTTTGGATTTTCCAACTATGACCATTGGATAGAGTGAATCAATGGCTTACTGATAACCCACAAGTATAGGGGATCACAACAATTTTCGAGGGTAGAGTATTCAACCCAAATTTATTGATTCGACATAAAGGGAGCCAAAGATTATTCTCAAGTATTAGCAGCTGAGTTGTCAATTCAACCACACCTGGATAACTTAGTATCTGCAGCAAAGTATTTAGTAGCAAAGTAATATGATAGTAGTGGTAACGGTAGAAAAAGTAATATTTTTGGGTTTTGTAGTGATTGTAACAGTAGCAACGAAAAAGTAAATAAACGAAGAACAATATGTGAAAAGCTCGTAGGCATTGGATCGGTGATGGAGAATTATGCCGGATGCGGTTCATCATGTAACAATCATAACATAGGGCGACATAGAACTAGCTCCAATTCATCAATGTAATGTAGGCATGTATTCCGAATATAGTCATACGTGCTTATGGAAAAGAACTTGCATGACATCTTTGTTCCTACCCTCCCGTGGCAGCGGGGTCCTAATGGAAACTAAGGGATATTAAGGCCTCCTTTTAATAGAGTACCGGAACAAAGCATTAGCACATAGTGAATACATGAAATCCTCAAACTATGGTCATCACCGGGAGTGGTCCCGATTATTGTCACTTCGGAGTTGCCGGATCATAACACATAGTAGGTGAGTATAGACTTGCAAGATAGGATCAAGAACACACATATATTCATGAAAACATAATAGGTTCAGATCTGAAATCATGGCACTCGGGCCCTAGTGACAAGCATTAAGCATAGCAAAGTCATAGCAATATCAATCTAAGAACATAGTGGATACTAGGGATCAAACCCTAACAAAACTAACTCGATTACATGATAGATCTCATCCAACCCATCACCGTCCAGCAAGCCTACGATGGAATTACCCACACACAGCGGTGAGCATCATGAAATTGGTGATGGGCGATGGTTGATGATGACGATGGCGACGGATTCCCCTCTCCAAAGCCCCGAACGGACTCCAGATCAGCCCTCCCAAGAGGTTTTAGGGCTTGGCGGCGGCTCCGTATCGTAAACCGCGATGAATTCTTCTCCTTAGTTTTTTTCTCCCCGAAAGCAAATATATAGAGTTGGAGTTGAGGTCGGAGGAGCTCCAGGGGGCCCACGAGGTAGGGGGGCGCGCCCTAGGGGGGGGGGGCGCCCCCACCCTCGTGGACAGGGTGTGGGCCCCCTGGTCTTCATATTTTGCAAGAATGTTTTATTATTTCCAAATTGAAGTTCCGTGGAGTTTCAGGTCATTCCGAGAACTCAGTACTACAAGAATCATCTTTGGTAACACATCCTGGTAACACAAGAAAAAATGTGTTACTGAGCGGAATCTCGGTATCACAAATTTGTGTCCACAAATAAATTGCAACACATTCTATGGGAAGTGTTACGAAGTTGTAACACATATTTCACACGCGTCAAATAGGTTACAATGTTGTAACACATTATTTATGCTAGCCCATAGAGTGTTACAAGAATGTAACACATATATGAGATGAAATGTTGTGTTACAAGTTTGTAACACATAAGTGATCTACGTTTGGAAAATGTTACAAACATAATAATATTGGATTGAGTTTTTCTTTATTGTCATGAGAAGACTTGTTGCAACATGCATGCGATCAATTTTCGGGTCGATCTCATCGTAACACTTGGCTTTGGGCTAATAATTATGGGCTTGGGCCATTGACATGTTAGCGACTATTATAGAAGTTTAGGGCATGCATGTTTGCTTACTAGCCAGATATCCACCGCGTGGCTAGGGTGGTCCATGGACCACCCCTGGGACCTTGCCAGCCCAAACCCATATAGTTCAATTATATAGCCCAGCTACCAAAGCCCACATAAGGCATGAATCAAACTAGCAGCTGACAGTTTCCTGTACGTTCTTGTAAAAGATGTTGTTTTCATGTATGCCATTCTAAAAAGATATCATTTCTAATTGGTTAAGTACAATCCTGTCTTCTATGACTGGCCTAGTGTGCAAACTCGAAGTTTTGTTCTTTCATGTGTGTGTGTGTGTGCGCGCGCGCGCGTGTGTGTGTTAGTAATCTTGTAAATACTTATTTTTTCTTTAATTTTAATATAAAAGATGTGCAACTCTTTTGGGTATTCTGAAGAGAAAAAAATTGTTAGAAATTAAAAGGTCCGCTAGCTTCTTTTGAGTAATTTTTGACTTAATTTTAATATGCTTTGAAGATTTTGTTGATACATATTTTTTATTATAAAGTATTAATATGCTTTAAAGATTTTATTGATATGTATTTTTTATAAAGTACAAAAGTATGTTGTATTTTGGAAGTGCTTTTTGATAAAAGATATACGCTAAAACAAGTACTAATCCATGCTTCCCTAAAAGAAAAAGTACAAATTCATGCTACCTATGATTGAGGTTGGCCAATCAATTTTAGAAAATAAGACTAATTAAGTTCTACAAAATAGATATTAGTCTCACTGTCCCAAAATATAAGATCATTTTTGACACTATTTTTTTTTTTGCTCAACTTGTCCAGATAGGGAGGCATATCCAATAGATACTATTTCGACTAATTGGAATAATGAAAAACTAAATTTTGTATGGATTTTGATGGCTGGGTTCAAAGAGCAAAAAATGGTGAGAAAGCTGAGTGTCATCAGCAAGAGAAGTATATGTGGGGAAAATAAAGCATTCACAATGCTTCAGGACAGATTCAGACTTAAAAGAAAAATTGGCAGCATGTGATCGCAAAACAAGATTTTTTTAACATTGCAAGAGTATATCAATTCTGAACCGTTAACCAAAGTACAAAAGAAAGTTCCAGACAAGTTGCGTGTATCTCAATTCTGAAGTGTTGACCAAAGTACAAAATGACGTTCCAAACAAGCACATGGTGTCGTCTCACACAAAGAGTATACCACCAAGCAATTTTGTCAACTAGCCGACACAAAGCACACAGCCGACCATCCCTCCATGCCTCCATGTAGCATGCAGTCCGAACACAGTAGAATGCAGCGAAAATAATTCACAACATGAACAAGAAAATAAAAAAATGTTTTGTGCTTCTTTTGTCATTAAAATTTCATATCTGGTATGAAAGATTCAACCCAAAATAAAAGAAAGAATGCACAAAACATAACCGAAGACCAGGAAGATTGAACTGGAAATTTTCTTAGAGATAACAATCACATCTCAAATGTTGTGTTACAAATGGGATATGGAAAAGCCCTGTATGAGTGCACTGTTCAAAAGCCCTATGTGAGAACACAATACGTTTTTTATAGTCTGAATTGTCGCTGCCAAGATCTGCCTCAGTGTGGTTTGCATCGTTGCGGCGACGACATGGTGGATCTACAAATCCGACGGCTACATCCAAAAGGACTACCACAATTCTCGCGTCTGGTATCGATCTACTCACATCTCTCATTCTCCCTGCTATGAATCCTGACTGGTTCTCTTCCTCCTCCATGTGTCTTCCTCTCTGAATTTGGTAGGAGGTGTTCGTTCGTAGCAGGTAGTAAATCGGCGATGGTGAATCTAGGATAGTTATGGAGGGTGGGCTGAAATCATTAGTCATTATGCTAAAGCGATACGAGTATGATTTATAGTCTGAATTGTTGCACGACAAAACTGTACCATGTTCTCTGAATTTTTTATTCGCGAAGTTTTATCTGCTACAAGCCTATAGCATTGGCATCTATATTCTGCGTCTCGGAAGATATTTGTGACATGTTGACTACCTTTTCTCCCCTCTTTGCGTTAAATGTTTCAGTCTTTAATCCCTGTTTTTAGGATTTAATCCCGATTAGTCTTGATATATGGAGTACTTATACAAAGTTGGGGCACTAGATCTTGTACTCTGAAATTAGTGTCGTCTTCTACAAGTACTCATAGTACTGTGATTAGTATTAATATATGCAGCAGATGATACAAAATTGGGGGCCCAGTCTTGTACTCTTATTAGTACTGATTAAAAAATGCATATACTCTGAAAGTTATAGTACACCTCGTGAAGTCGATTATTCAGTTTATACCCTTGAGTTAGGAAATCAGTATTCAGTTTAGCTTTGTAATGAGAGAAGAGCAGTTTTGGTGAGAAAAGTACTCCAATTGTTGACTCTTTTTCTCTAGAACAAGCAAATGGAGTAAATGGGGAAAAATATGGAGAAGAAACTCACAGCATAGTCATACAATTGTTACCAATGAAAGATTTATGGTTCAGAATCATACAAAGTGCTCAAAGGCTTGTGCGTACAACTCTGCATTACCTTGAACATACAAAGTGCACAAGGATGATATATTTCCCTCAAATTTTGTGTGAATAAATCCTAGATCCTTACAATAACATGTCAACCTTCTTTTCACTTCATGCCACTGTAAGGTTGGTTTGGTGCTGATTCTTCTTACATCCATGTCATTGTAGATGACTGTGGAAAATGGAGAATATGCCTGTCCTATCCTATCAAGATGGGAACCAACAACATAAAGGGCTAGAAGGATTCATGGACAGAAAAGATATCTCCTTTTATGAGATAGTTCGTTTTCAACTCTCTTTACAATATTTCATTTTGCGAGAGTTCATGCCAATGGACCTTGATCAAACCAGAGATACAATAATGGTAAATTGTGTATTTACCACTACACTTTATAAGTTATAATAACTAATGCCTCTTCGAATGTAAAATGCGAACAAAACTCACCCACATCGACATAGCATGCATGAAGATATTGACATTCTGTTAGGAAAACAGGTTAGAACCTTGTTTTTACTCATGTTATAAAGATACACTACAACTTATTAATTTACTTGCATTGTTGTACAGAAACATCATCTTAAACAAGAGGGTTGCAATAAATTCTTGTATCAAGAACCATCCTCACCAGCCCATCATGTCTCTGATGGAGAGGTAATGGTTAGCTCTTGAGAAATCTTCTTGCTAGGCAGCGATAGGAAACATTTTCCGTATATATTATTGATGGCGTGATTTCTTATCTACACACTTTTAGTTAAAATATCAGGTTGTACTAGCGATATGTCGTTAATGCACTATGAACTTTACATTGCATAATGACAAGGATAAATCATTTTTTCCTCTTATGTTTCTCCATAGATGAGAAAGAGCAAGGAGAATATGGTTGAAACTTTGACAGACTAAGCAAACAAAACACTCAAGACAAGTCTCTAGTCCATGTCGCCTCTAAGAAGAAACGCAGTCCTTCCATTGAGGTAAAAGAAATAATGTGTTCATACTATATTCGTGTTCATAAAATTGATTTTTATTATTTTGTAAATTATATTTTAATTCTCATTTTAGGATGGCACAAAAGTGATTCTGATGTCTTCAATATATCCAAACAAAAGGCATGTGGCACATGCTACTATTTTGGGTTATAAATCAAATAAAATGGTTGGTGGTGTTGAGCTAGGTTGCCAGGTCATAGAAGTGCAAGTTGATCAACCTATTGTGGAATGTGAGCCCTTGGTAAGGGAAAGGAAAACTGTAGGATAAATGGCGATGCTTTCACCTTTTGATTAACAATTGCTTGGCCTTTCAACATGTGTATGTTAATATTTAAATTCTTTAGTTTTCCTAAATTTAATTTGGAATATACTTAATTTAAGTTCTAATCGTACTTTTCTTCTTCAGATTGAGAGGTTCAATGGTTGAGTTGATTCAGATGCTTTTGCTCATAAGGAATCAAGATGCAGATATTGATGCAAGAAAGATTCGAGGGGCGCATTCCAGTGAACATGAGTAGGGGTGTCACATGGTTTTAATGATAGGAAATCTTTTGCGTACAATAGTTTACATTACTAGGTTGAGAAATGTAATTTGTTGCTACAATATGGATCTTCTATATGTTCATGTTACAGATATTATAGAATGACATGAAGCGTATTAGTATTATATATCCCTTGTCTTATGCATACCCATGCTTTATATCCATGATCTTTTTATAGTATACAATTTGTCATATGCTTATCGATTTCACTATGAGGAGGTATAAAAGGAAAAAAATGTTAATACAATAATATTTCATATGTAATAGCAGATTTGACTAATTATCATGTGTTACTATAGTTAGGAAAAGGTGTTACTAGGTTTGCAACCAATCACCACTAGAGATGTTACAATATATACAAAAATTGTGATACTGCTATGTTGCTACAATAAAGGAAACGTGTTACAAAGGCGTAGTGTAATTACTGCCAATCCTGAATAATTGTGTTGCAATTTTCATTGAAACGTGTTACTAACCATGTTGCTACACCGGGAAAAACATGTTACAACGTGTGTGCCTATAGTTATAGAAGTGTGTTACGAGGGCCCACGGTAACACATATAGCTTGTGTTGCACCAAGACAAGTGTAACACATTTAAATACATATAGGAACAGTTCTTATGTGCTACAGTAGACACCACCTTGTAACATAGCCTACAGGGACACATATGAAAATGTGTTACTGAGCGCGGCAGTAACACAATATCTAAGCTATAGTAGCACATCAACGTGTTACAAGAGACCAATCCTCTAGTAGTGACTTTTGTTTCTGCACATAAATAACACCATGGAAAGTCTGGTGAAAACAGCGTTAGTCTGGGTTAGTTCCATTCAAATCATGCAAGTTAGAGTCCAAAACAAGGGCAAAAGTGTTTGGAAAAGTAGATACGACGGAGACGTATCAACTCCCCCAAGCTTAAACCTTTGCTTGTCCTCAAGCAATTCAGTTGACAAACTGAAAGTGATAAAGAAAAACTTTTACAAACTCTGTTTGCTCTTGTTGTTGTAAATATGTAAAGCCAGCATTCAAGTTTTCAACAAAGATTATGACTAACCACATTTGCAATAACTCTTAGGTCTCATGTTTACTCATATCAATAGCATAATCAACTAGCGAACAATAATAATAATTCTCGGATGACAACACTTTCTCAAAACAATCATGATATGATATAACAAGATGGTATCTCCCTAGCCCTTTCTGAGACCGCAAAACATAAATGCAGAGCACCTTTAAAGATCAAGGACCGACTAGACATTGTAATTCATGGTAAAAGAGATACAATCATAGTCATACCCAATATAAATTAACAGTAATGAATGCAAATGACAGTTGCGCTCTCCAGCTAGTGCTTTTTAATAAGAGGGTGATGACTCAACATAAAAGTAAATAGATAGGCCCTTCGCAGAGGGAAGTAGGGATTTTAGAGGTGCTAGAGCTCGGTTTTGAAATAGAGATAAATAATATTTTGAGCGGCATACTTTCATTTTCAACATAACAACCAAGAGATGGCGATATCTTCCATGCTACACACATTATAGGTGGTTCCCAAACAGAATGGTAAAGTTTATACTCCCCCTCCACCAACAAGCATCAATCCATGACTTGCTCGAAACAACGAGTGTCTCCAACTAGCAACAGTCCCAGGGGAAGTTTTGTTTGCAATTATTTTGATTTAGTTTGCATAAAGCATGGGACTGGGCATCCCGGTGACCAACCATTTTCTCGTGAATGAGGAGCGGAGTCCACTCCTCTTGAGAATAACCCGCCTAGCATGGAAGATACAGACAACCCTAGTTGATACATGAGCTATTCGAGCATACAAAACATAATGTTTATTTAAAGGTTTAGAGTTTGGCACATACAAATTTACTTGGAACGGCATGTAGATCCGCATATAGGAATGTATAGTGGACTCATATGGAATAACTTTGGGGTTTAAGGGATTGGATGCACAAGCAGTATTCCCGCTTAGTACAAGTGAAGGCTAGCAAAAGACTGGGAAGCGACCAACTAGAGAGCGACAACAGTCATGAACATGCATTAAAATTAATAGACATTGAGTACAAGCATGAGTAGGATATAATCCACCATGAACATAAATATCGTGAAGGCTATGTTGATTTGTTTCAACTACATGTGCGAACATGTGCCAAGTCGAGTCACTTAAATCATTCAAAGGAGGATATCACCCCACTATACCACATCACAACCATTTTAATAGCACGTTGGCATGCAAGGTAAACTATTATAACTCATAGCTAATCAAGCATGTCATAAGCAACTATGACTAATTGTCATTGCAAACATGTTTATTCATAATAGGCTGAATCAGGAACGATGAACTCATCATATTTACAAAAACAAGAGAGGTCGAGTTCATACCAGCTTTTCTCATCTCAGTCAATCCATCATATATCATCATAATTGCCTTTCACTTGCACGACTGAACGATGTGAATAATAATAAGAGTGCACATGCATTGGACTAAGCTGGAATCTGCGAGCATTCAATAAACATGAGAAGACAAGGCAATATGGGCTCTTGGTTAAATCAACAATAATGCATCTAAGAGCCACTTCAACAATTTAATTATGGTCTTCTCCTATCGACCCCCAAAGAAAAGAAAAGAAATAAAACTATTTACACGGGAAAGCTCCCAACAAGCAAAATAAGAATGGGAAATATTTTTGGGTTTTCTTTTTCATTATTACTACTACAACAAGAAAAGTAAACTAACTAAGAGCTACACTAATCTTTTTTGGTTTTTCTTAAGGTTTATCAAACACATAAGAAGAAAGCAGGAAAAAGGAAAATAAACTAGCATGGATAGTACAATGAAAGAGTATGAGCACCGACATCTAGCGATGAGTGTGTGAACATGAATGTAATGTCGGTGGGAAATACATACTCCCCCAAGCTTAGGCTTTTGGCCTAAGTTGGTTTATTGCCAAGGATGGCCTGGCGGATATCCGTAGTTGTAGCCGGGGTCGTACTGAGATGAAGAGGACTCTGACTGCCACTGGCTGGTAGTCATCTCCGGATCCCAAAAGTAATCAGACTGTCGTGGAGGCTCAAATTGTGGTTCCGGCTCCGGGGCTGGTGTAGGGTTCCGGTAAGCGTAAATGGCCGCCCACGGAACGAGATACGGACCTTTAGATAAATTAAACAAGGAAGGAGCAGGCAAGGTAATAGTCTCAGGGTGATGTTTATCAAAGAACACTTTGTATTTAAGCTCCCCTTCCTTATTCTTAACAATAAAGTCATGCGCTAACATACTCTTATAATCTAAATAAGCATTGGGCAACAATTTTTCTTCTTTCTCATAGAGCCTAATAGGTATGTTATAATGTGCAGCAAGGCGTGAAGCATAAATACCTCCAAAGATGGGGCCCTTAGTATGGTTCAAACTTAACCGTTTAGCAATAATACCGCCCATACTAACAATGTTATCGGAAAATAAACCATGGAACAAAATGATAATATCAGGAACACTAAGGTTTCCACAGTTTCCTCGACCAATCAAGCAACGACTAGCAAATATGGCAAAGTAGCGTAAAACAGGAAAATGTATGCTAGTGATTCTTGCATCGGAAACCTTCCTGGTTTCCCCCACAGTAATGGTTTCAATAAACCCATCCACATCTTTACGATGTGGTTCATCTAAGGTACCCTTGAAGGGTATTTTGCAAACCTTGCAAAATTCATCTAGTGGCATCTTCTTAACAACATCATATAAATGAAACTCTACTAAAGGAGGTGATTCCTTAGGAAAATAGTAGAAGTTTTGCACAAAAGTATTAGTGAGTAAGAGATACTGATGACATTGGTCGCGGAGGAAGTCGGTGAGGCCAGCATTCTCAGCCAATGAATAGAAATCATCATAAATCACGGCTTCTCTCAAGAAATCATCGGAAGGCCATTCACACGGCCGAACCTCCATGATCTTGAGGCAAATTATATTTGGGCCTCTGTGCTTCTTCATTTTGCTTTTCCTTCGAGCTTCGGCTCGATGAGCCCCTCAAAAATCTCTTCATTATTTTCTGAAATATTCTGAAATTTTTAGTAACTTCAAACAAAAGTGAACCAAGCTCAACAAAATTGATAGCAACTACTCCTACAAGTGCCTAGAGACTATATCATGCATTAGAACTACTTGGAACCATATAAATTTGACATGCAAGCTCAAGAACATGGTCACCTATGCAGCAAAAATTTGCAATGAATAGAGCACTAGAACAAAAACTAATTGGACCAATGGAGGAGTCACATACCAAGGAACAATCTCCCCAAGGAGTTTTGTGAGAGGTGCTTTGAGCAAGGAGATCGAAAATCGCAGCAAAATGAGCTAGAACTCGTGCTTGAGCTGGATATTGGTGTTTGTGGGAGGAAGAAGGAGTGTGTGGGTGCAGGAATAAGTGGAGGAGAGCCACCATGCGCCCACGAGGCAGGGGGCGCGCCCTGGGGGGTAGGGCGCGCCCTCCACCCTCGTGGCCAGGTGCTTGCCCCTCCTGATGTGTTCTCAGTGCCAGATATTCTAAAACATTCTAGAAAAAATCATATTCCATTTTCAGGGCATTTGGAGAACTTTTATTTTCGGGGTATTTTTATATTGCACAGATAAATCAGGAAACGGACAGAAAAATACTATTTTTTACTTCATTTCAACTAATAACAGAAAATAGAGAGAGGGTACAGAAGGTTGTGCCTTCTAGTTTCATCCATCTCATGCTCATCAAAAGAAATCCACTAACAAGGTTGATCAAGTCTTGTTAACAAACTCATTCCGAATAACATGGAACTGGAGAAATTTTGAATAACACTATGTTACCTCAACGGGGATATGCACATCCCCAATAATAAGAATATCATATTTCTTTTTGACAGTAGGTAGAGGGAATTCAAAACCTCCAAATATAATCGACAGATTTTTTCCAATAGAGTTGATACTATGAACTTGAGGTTGTTTCCTCGGAAAGTGTACCGTATGCTCATTACCATTAACATGAAAAGTGACATTGCCTTTGTTGCAATTAATAACATCCCCTGCAGTATTCAAAAAGGTCTTCCAAGAATAATAGACATACTATCGTCCTTAGGAATATCAAGAATAACAAAGTCCGTTAAAATAGTAACGTTTGCGACCACAACAGGCACATCCTCACAAATACCGACAGGTATAGCAGTTGATTTATCGGCCATTTGCAAAGATATTTCAGTAGGTGTCAACTTATTCAAATCAAGTCTACGATATAAAGAGAGAGGCATAACACTAACACCGGCTCCAAGATCACATAAAGCAGTTTTAACATAATTTTTTTTAATGGAGCATGCTATAGTAGGTACTCCTGGATCTCCAAGTTTCTTAGGTATTCCACCCTTAAAAGTATAATTATCAAGCATGGTGGAAATCTCAGCTTCCGGTATATTTCTTTTATTTGTAACAATATCTTTCATATACTTAGCATAAGGATTCATTTTGAGCATATCAGTTAATCGCGTACACAAAAACATAGGTCTAATCATTTCAGCAAAGCGCTCAAAATCCTCATCATCCTTTTTCTTGGATGGTTTGGGAGGAAAAGGGATGGGTTTCTGAACCCATGGTTCTCTTTCTTTACCATGTTTCCTAGCAACAAAGTCTCTCTTATCATAACGTTGATTCTTTGATTGTGGGTTATCAAGATCAACAGCAGGTTCAATTTCTACATCATTATCATTACTAGGTTGAGCATCCTCTTGAACATCATCATTAACATTATCACTAGGCTCCTGTTCATTACCAGATTGTCTTTCAGCATCAGAAATAGATATATCGTTTGGACTCTCAGGTATTTCAGCAATAGGTTCACTAGAAGCATGCAAAGTCCTATCATTTTTCTTTTTCTTCTTTTTAGAAGGACTAGGTGCATCAATATTATATCTATGAGAATCTTGCTCAATTCTCTTAGGGTGGCCTTCAGGATACAAAGGTTCCCGAGTCATTCTACCAGTTCTAGTAGCCACTCTAACAGCATAATCATTTTTCTTACTATTCATTTCATTAAGCAAATCATTTTGAGCTTTAAGTACTTGTTCTACTTGAGTTGTAACCATAGAAGCATGTTTACTAATGAGTTTAAGTTCACCTTTAACATTAGCCATGTAATTACTCAAGTGTTCAAGCGTATCGGAATTTTGTTTTAACTGTCTACCAAAATAAGCATTGAAATCTTCTTGCTTAACCATAAAGTTATCAAACTCATCTAAGCATTGGCTAGCAATTTTAGTAGGAGGGATTTCAGCTTTATCATATCTATAGAGAGAATTTACCTTTACTACCTGTGTCGGGTTATCAAGACCATGAGTTTCTTCAATAGGTAATGGATTAAGATCATATGTTTCTTCAACAGGCGGTAAATTAAGACCATGTATTTCTTCAATAGGAGGTAAATTCTTAACATCTTCAGCTTTTATACCTTTTTCTTTCATATATTTCTTTGCCTCTTGCATATCTTCAGGACTGAGAAACATAACACCTCTCTTCTTCGGAGTTGGTTTAAGAATAGGCTCAGGAGCTGGCTCAGGAAGTGTCCAATTATTTTCATTAGTCAACATTTTATTCAATAGAATTTCAGCTTCATCCGGTGTTCTTTCCCTGAAAACAAAACCAACACAACTATCCAGGTAATCTCTGGAAGCATCGGTTAGTCCATTATAAAAGATATCAACTATTTCATTTCTCTTGAGAGGATGATCAGGCAAAGCATTAAGTAATTGGAGAAGCCTCCCCCAAGCTTGTGGGAGACTCTCTTCTTCAATTTGCACAAAGTTGTTGTCACACCCTGCATTTTGTAACATTTCATTTGCATTAATAAAGCATAAAAATTTGGACCAACAAAAACTTTTGCATTATTTGGCTTTTTATGTTGGAGTTGGTTTTCTCTCTGTGATTTTCAAGTGCTCTTTAAAGTCAACTACTCCACCTTCTGTACTTCATCTCTTTGCCCCAAACTTCTGCCCAATGATCATGCCATGTGTATAGTGCAATATAGTATTTTCTTACAAAAATAATTTGGCTAAATAGTATTTTCAAAAATTAGTTTTCCAAAAACCCCTGAATTGAGGCTTGCACTACAAGTACTTTATTTGGGGTATGAAAAATATTTCAAAAGGTATATTTGAAACCTATTAGATATAGGATTTCCATAAACCACAAAAATATAATTTTAAAAGTTATTTTCCTATTTTATTTAAAAGCTTTTTCTTAAGGCCAAAAATGCTCTTTAATAGGGAAAAATTATTTTATTGTTTTAAAAATATTTGACAAAAATCAGGGAAACTCAGTGGGCATATATTTCCAATTATAAGAGTTTCAACACATGGTCATGTTCAAAATATTGGACAAAACCTCCCAAAACCATTTCTACCCATTTCAAGGATTTGAAATATTTATACAGGAAATATTTTCATAAAAATCCAAGGAAAATCAAGCAAGTCACAAATGCATATTGTGATCACCTTGCAAAGCCCCATGTCAATCAAGGTCATTTTGGTTCACCAAAATGCCCCAAAACCCTCTCTGACCAGAATCAAATTTGAACAACTTTGTACTACCAACCTTCTCTCCTTGACCCCAACTTTTGTGAGCATGTTCACATGACCAAATGAAGCCACTACACCAAGTGGTGCATCAAGGAGAAGTGATTTGCTCAACTAGATCTACACAAGTTCATTTCTGCTAATTTCTAGGGTTTACAAAAGTTGCATTGGCAACTTTGCCCAAATAAGCTCCAAATTGGTGGAAGGCCCTAATTATATGTGTCATTTCACCCTGTGGAGTCTCATGGCAGTTGGAAATCATCTGCTGGTCCAAACCATTATCAAACACCTTCTGCCACTTTTCAAAAATCACCATTTTGACCACTAACACTATTCTACTAGAACTCAACTCTTTACCACAGCTCCTCCTAGTCCTCTCCTATCTCCAGTAACTCTCCCCTGGCCATTGCTCAATGATTAAGGGGTGAAACACCCCCATTGACCTCCCTGGGCAGCAACTTCTCTCTCCTTTCTCACCTCCCTCCTCACTCCAATGGCCACCCAGGGCATCCAAGGCCATCTCCTACTTCTTTACTCCCCCTAGAGCTACCAGACACCTTTGGCCGTGCCCACATTGCATAGAAAATGGCATGCCGGCCATTTGCACGCTCTGGAGCGCGCTACAGTGCGCTCCCGCATTGTTGCCGCCCCCTGCCAACCACCTCCAGCCACCTTGGGCCTTCCCAGCGCGCCCGACGATGCTCCTCGGCGTCCGCAACACGCCACAACCTGGTCCCCCTCCTCCCTCTTCCTCCTCTCTCCCCAGCAAGACTTTGCCTTGCGGCCGCCTAAGAGCACCGGTGGCGCGACTCACACTGCAGCGGTGCCCCAGCCCCCGCTTTCCCTCTCTTCTCTCCCCTCGCCCTAGACCAACCCCACGAGCACCCCAGACACGCCCACGCACGCCCCCGTGATCCACAGCAACGGCAACGACCTCGCTGGCGCACAGGTCTACGGTGAGCCGTAACTCACCTACTTAAAGGCCTCCCCGAGCCTCTCCCTTACCACCACTCGCTCCTACCCACTCCAAATCGGCCCCCTGTGCCCTCCACTCTCCTCCAGGAGCACCCGAGCTCGAGATCAAGCTCGAGCTCCGCCGCCTCGGGTCGCCGTCGATCCCACGGTACAGGCCACCCCGGCCCTCTTTATTGCTTCTCTGGAACGCCCATAGCTCACCGATCGATTCCCCCCTCTTTCCCGCTTGTTTTGCAGTCGGAAACGGCCGGAGCCATCAACGCCCGATGCTCCTCCGCCGCGAACCTCGTCGCCAGCGAACCACTGCTCCCCTCCGACCAACCCCGGCACCACCCGAACGGCGACACGACGAGGAGTCCAACCGTGCTGTCAGCTTGACCCGCCGTGCACTACATCGCCGCCGGTGAGCACGCTGCCCTCTCGTCATGAGGTCGAGAGATGACAGTGCCCCGCCTGTCATCCTCACCTCTCTCTCGCACCCTCTCTCTCCCACTGGCAGCTGGGCCCCGCACGCCAGGTTCAAACCTGGCGCGCGTGCGCCGCTCGGCTAGCCTGGGCCGAATCACCTCTGGGCCTGTGCGCTGCGGCTGTTTTGGCCCAGTTGCACATTGGCCTTTTTCCTTTTCTTTTTCTGTCACTTTTCCAAAAATTCCACAGGATTAAATAACAATCCACATGAAATAATTCCAGTTCCTAAATTCTTGTAAAAATCCCACCTATTTAATGGTATAACTTTCATTCATGACCAACCAACTTTTATGTAATGTTCATATTCAAATTCAAATTTGAATATATTTGAACCCCTCTGAAAATCCATTTCTCCTATTCTGCTACTCCAAATCCGAAACTAGGAATTTTCCCCTTCTTAGTTTTCACCCTAGTATTTAACAAAAATGATTTGAAATTTTTCTGAGCACTTTGGTTTTTCTGTTTTATTATTGCCTTATTTTTCTCGTTATTATTTTGCGACGATAGATTGCGTTGCTGACGAAGGAGTTGGACCAGAAGACTTTGAAGACCCAGAAGACTTTGTTGAGCTAGACAAGCAGCCCTTTGACCATGTCTATGAAACCCTTTTTATGCATGTCGTGATTTTGATGGTTTGCCACCTTACTCCCTCGTTGATACTTGCATTGTGCATGACCCTACCTTCTTATGAGGGTTATGCCGGTGGGGGTAGATAGGATGCTAAGTAGTGCTACGCAAAAAGGGACGGGGATATGCATGGTGATGGAGACAAAGTATTTTCAAAAGACTTTTCGAAAACCCCATCGGGTGCCACTTAAGCCTGGGGAGATGATGAGTTGGGTAGCCACTTGATGACGAAGTGGTGTACCGAGGCAAGTGGGTGTTGTTTTCAAAACGGATTGGTTTAAGTTGCGACCGTTATTCCAACCTTACATGCGCAACCACTCTACCCTTGTATGGGAAAGGGCATTATTGATTACCTAGGCTGATACTAGCTTGGAGCCCGCATTACTAGTGACGGGGGAGAGTTGGTGCTCTCTCTCGGGATGGGGTCGTGCCAGGTAGGGCGGCCATGACTATTTTCACAGGGCACCGGATACACCGTTGTGTCCCCTCTCGGATGATACGATCTCGAGTGAGTCTCGTATGATGTACATCGTGAGGATACGGAACAACGAGTGGACTCCTTGTTAGTGTCGTCTAGGGAAAGATAGTGATCGGGTGCTTACCCCGGGTACTTGAGGTATCGCGGGTCGTGGATGACACGGAAGTTCCCCGGATCTTGTGGGTAAAGTGTAAAACTATTCGAATAGCCGTGTCCACGGTCAAGGACAGTTGGGTAACCTCTCTTGGGCTACGTCCACATGTTTACAAACTAGTGTGTGTTTGGATGATTGGGGAGAACTACTTGGGTTAAGTCAAGGGACTTGACATGATTGAGTTGGGTTGATGCCCACTCTATTTATGTTGATATCTGTAACCTGTCCTCATGGTTACTTGGATTCTCCTATTGCATGTCTTACAAGTTGTTGAACATGTCATTGCACTCAAAACTAGCTTTCTGCAAAAATTTACCTATATCATGCATTGTTGTGCCTTGTTCCGATCATGGGTTGCTAGCGAGTACATTCAAAGTACTCATTGGCTTGCCACTGGTTATTTAATTGGCTAGTCGTGGAAGAACATGAGTTCGAAGAAGATTTCTTTGGAGACGAACATGCGAACTAGGACGTTTCCCAGTCAGAATGCCTGTAGGGTTAAGGCAGATGGCATGGGTTCTACTTATCGACGAAGATTTCCGCTGCTTAAGTTTATTTGGTATTCAACCCTTGTGGCTTTATCTATGTAAACTTGACCATAATGGTCATAATTTGTGTAAGACGGTATGTATGGATGTAAGACTCTTGTTATTCAGCTTCTGTATGTTTAGTGAGCATTGGTCTCTGGGATCACTGTACACGTGCATTCGGCGATCTCGACTTATGAGTCGGGGTCCCCACAGAGCTGGTATCAGAGCCATCCTGACTGTAGGAAGCCTTAGTTAGCATGGGCGTTAGTTAGGATAAAACCCGTTTTGCAAAACCCTCTATACTCCTCTTCTTTTCTAAGCTTACCAAACCCAAGATATATTTCCATATTGACCTCTCCCATTAAACCTTTGTAGATGGTTGCCGTACCCGAAGACTTCCTGACCACCGGGTTTCCCATGCTTCTCGAGGATAGCCTCAAGAAGTGCCAGTTTTACCGAGCCCCCATTTTCACCTACCATGAGCATTGGATCAATGACACTGAGACGGAGTATCATGTGGAAGTGATCGTGAAGGCTAATGACCCTCCAACAAGCTGGTTCTTCGAGGGACCCCAGATGGCAACACTGGTTCTTGCCGTCGAGACGACAACCCTCAAGGCACTCACCCGCCTCCGAGACCTTCTTCCAGAGATGGCAGACGAGTTTGCAACCCGCTTCTTGCCTTATCGGAAGGAAGGTGAGGATGAGAGCAGTGCACCAGCTCCACCATTAGAAGAAGTACTTCCACTCCGATTCCAGACCTACTTCAGCCTTTGTGCCGATAGTTTGGCACAACACTTGGCCTCGGAATCAATGGAGCTCCGAAAGGAACTTCATGAGACCAAGGCACTTCTTCTCCAAGCACAAGAGAAGACGGATAGGATCAAGAAGGAAGGTGCTCCCCCTGGACAGCCCGCAATCGCATACTGAGGCGGAGGACCCCCAAATGATGGAGAACCACCACAGCAACACCGCATGAGCGCAAGGGATTACCGCAAGCTCTTCACCCCACCAGCAAAGCAACGCCGTGTTGAGCTCCTCCACTCCCCCACTCCTTCGAGCAATAAAGGAAGTCATGCTACTGATGACGAGGAGGAAGACCCAGAAGAGCCAGACTACACGACCGAGCATTCCACCACTTAGGCATCATTCGCAACCCGGATATGCCCGTTAGTAACCCCTACGGTAGGATAGGTCGTGTACCCCTATGCGAAGTAGAGTCCTTGTAGTGGTTCATATGAAACCATGTAGTGTTGTGTTTGCTTTTGATGTGTTTGATGGATGTCGTGCTTTCCTTCGGGAACTTGTAAGCGACTACATCACCCATTTGGACTTTAATGAATGTGTTTGGCCTTTTGGCCCTTGCATGAAAACAATTAGTGTCATACCAACCCCCTTACTAGGCGTCCCATCTATATTGCTTTCCCCATCTTTTCCAATCATGAGACCTTGACCGCTCCAACAGGATGCCTGTTGTAACACGTACTGGTACCTCTACCCAGAAGAAGAAGCGGAGCAGAGCCGGTCAGACCAAACCCAAGGACAAGCTCCACCACCGCCACCACCTCCAAACATGGACATGGCTCAGCTTCTCCAAGCCTTCCGAGAGGAACGCCAAGCCAACACTACAGCCCTCCAGATGATTGCTCAAGCTGTCAATCGCCAGCCGACGGGAAACGGCAATGTACGTTCCACGCTGGTGGAGTTCAAGAAGCATGCACCACCCACCTTCATCAAGACTGCTGAACCCCTGGATGCAGACGACTGGGTCCGCACCATTGAGGATCTGCTGGAACTAGTAGGATGCACTGAGGACCGTGATAAGGTGGCGTATGCTGCTCACTGTCTCGGGGGCACTGCTAGAGCTTGGTGGGATGGATTCAAGGCCATGCATGCTGAGCAAAACATCACTTGGAATGACTTCAAGGCAGAGTTCCGCAAGGCCCACATTCCTTCCGGAATCATGGCCATCAAGAAGCGTGAGTTTCCGAGCCCTGAAGCAAGGTAGTAGCATTGTCAAGGAGTACATGCAGAAGTTCAGTGTTCTCTCAAGGTATGCTCCTGAGGATGTCAGCACTGATGCTGCCAAAAGGGAGCGCTTGATGGAAGGCCTTAACCAGACTCTGCAGTACTCGCTTGTTGTGTGTGACTGCCCGACCTTTCCTGATCTGGTGAACAAGGCACTCATGCTTGAAGACAAGCGACGTGCTTTGGATGATACCCGTAAGCGCAAGATGATCAGCAAGGGTAGCTCTAGCAACAAGAAGCCTCGCCAGTGGCAGCCAGCCCCAGTCAGGCCAACCTATCAGCAGCCAAGAACTCCTGCGCCCCGCACCAACTATCAGCCTCAGCAGTATACCAACCTCAGGCCAGCTTACAACAACCCCAATAACAATGCCGGCAAGAGCAGCAACCCCAACCAAGTCACTTGCTTTGGATGTGGTCAGCCAGGACACTACTCCAAGAATTGCCCCAACAAGAAGCCCGACGCCCTACGCCCCAATGCGCAAAACCCAGGACAAGGCCGTGGAATGCCACCAAGGAACCAAGCTCCCCGCAACCCGCCCAACAACGGCAAGGGTCGTGTGAATCATGTCGCTGCAGAAGAAGCCCAGGAAGACCCGGACGTCATGCTGGGTACGTTCCTTGTCAACTCAGCACCTGCAACTGTCTTGTTTGATTCTGGAGCCACGCATTCATTTGTCACCCAAAAGTTTGCATTAAAAAGTGGCATGACCCCTACACCCCTGAATAACCCTATGGTGGTACAAACCCTCGGAGCAGAGATGAGAGCCAAGATGGGATGTAAAGGAGTCGGGATTGTCATTAATGGGGTAGACTTCCTAGCAGACCTTATCATCTTAAGATCACAAGGCTTGGATGTGATCTTAGGAATGGATTGGCTCATCAAGCATGAAGGCTTGTTAGATTGTGCCAACCGAACTGTCACTGTGACCAATGACCAAGGAGTCAAAGTTAAATTTGCCTCCAACCCCTCCTCTGCTCAAGCCAACCAAGTCAACTGTCTGACTGAAGTTGGATTGGAGCAAGTGCCGGTAGTATGCGAATACCCCGATGTCTTTCCTGATGAGCTACCGGGAATGCCTCCTGACCGAGACATTGAGTTCATCATCGAGCTCATACCCGGAGCAGGACCCATCTATAAGAAGCCGTATAGAATGGGATCGGAAGAGTTAGCAGAGTTGAAGAAGCAACTAGAAGAGCAGTTGAGGAAGGGATTCATCCGCCCTAGTGCCTCCCCTTGGGGATCACATTACATTTGTGGCAAAGAAGGACGGTACCATCCGCTTGTGCATTGACTACCGCTCCCTCAATGAAGTTACAATCAAGAACAAGTATCCACTTCCCAAGATTGAAGATCTATTTGATCAACTCAATGGGGCCAAGGTGTTCTCCAAGATCGACCTCAGATTTGGGTACTACCAGCTGAAAATCAGACCCCAAGATATTCTGAAGACGACATTTGTAACCAGATATGGCCTGTATGAGTGCACGGTCATGTCCTTTGGATTGACCAATGCCCCAGCTTACTTCATGTATCTCATGAATAAGGTCTTCGAGGAATATTTGGACAAGTTTGTCGTTGTCTTCATTGATGACATTCTTGTCTTCTCGAAGACTGAAGAAGAGCACGAGCAACACTTGAGGATGGTCCTAGACAAGCTTCGAGAGCACCAACTGTATGCCAAGTTCAGCAAGTGCGAATTTTGGCTGCGTGAAGTTGGATTCTTGGGTCATGTTTTGACCGAAGAAGGATTGTCGGTCGATCCCGCTAAGATTGAAGCCGTGACTGAATGGCAATCCCCAAGCAATGTGAAGGAAGTCAGAAGCTTCCTCGGACTTGCAGGATATTACCGCAAGTTCGTTGAAGGATTCTCAAGCATTGCCCAACCCATGACTCAGCTCTTGAAGAAGGACAAGAAGTTTGAATGGAAGCCGAAGTGCGAAGAGAGCTTCGAGGAGCTAAAGAAGAGACTGACCACCGCCCCAGTTCTGGCCACACCAAATATACACAAGGAGTTTGTGATATATTGTGACGTGTCAAGAACCGGACTGGGAGGTGTTCTGATGCAAGAGGGCAAAGTCGTAGCTTACCTTTCAAGGCAACTACGGCCTCATGAAGAGAACTATGCTACTCATGACCTCGAGTTGGCAGCTGTAGTTCATGCCCTGAAAACATGGCGACATTACCTCCTAGGGAAGCGGTGTGAGATATACACGGATCACAAAAGTCTGAAGTATATTTTCACTCAGAAGGAATTGAACATGAGGCAAAGAAGATGGCTAGAGTTGATCAAGGATTATGACCTTAGTGTTCAATACCACCCTTGAAAGGCTAATGTGGTAGCAGATGCATTAAGCAGAAAGGCTTGTTCCTTGAATGCTATGCTTAAAGACAGGCTACCCGCCTTGTATGAAGAACTTGAAAGCTTCGGGTTGGAACTGGTTGCACCAGGATTCTTGGCCAACCTCGAAGTTAGGCCTACCTTGATGGATGATGTTAAGGAAGCTCAAAAGGGACACGAAAGTATTGAAGGCATCAAGAGGAAGATCAAGGCAGGCAAGGCCCCAGGATTCTCAGAGGATGAGCAAGGAATTGTGTGGTTTGGAAACCGCATTTGCGTACCCAACAAGATTGAGCTAAAGAATTTGATCTTGCAAGAAGCTCATGACACCCCGTATTCCATCCACCCCGGAGGAACCAAGATGTATCAAGACCTAAAGGAAAGATTCTGGTGGCATGGCATGAAGAGAGAGAGAGAGAGATAGCCACTTTCATCGCTAAGTGTGACATATGCCAAAGGGTCAAAGCTGAACATCAGCGACCCGCTGGATTGTTACAACCTCTCAAGGTGCCTGAATGGAAATGGGATAAAGTCGGAATGGACTTCATCACTGGATTACCCAGGTCAAATAAGGGACATGACTCCATCTGGGTCATAGTCGACCATTTGACCAAAGTAGCCCATTTCATTCCTGTCAAAACGACTTACAAGGGAAACCAGCTAGCCAGCCTCTACATCAACAGAATCGTAAGCCTTCATGGTGTTCCCAAGGAGATTGTGTCAGATCGAGGAACCCAGTTTACCTCAAGGTTCTGGAAGAAGTTCCAAGAGGCCATGGGGACCAAGTTGTCCTTCAGCACTGCTTTCCACCCACAGACCGGAGGTCGATGTAAAGAGTGAATCGATACTCAAGACATGCTCCGAGCCTGTGTCTTAGCATATGGAGCTAGGTGGGAAGATTGCCTCCCTTTCGCCGAGTTCTCCTACAACAATAGTTATCAGTCAAGCCTTCAGATGGCACCATTTGAGGTGTTATACGGACGGAAGTGCCGCACACCCCTCAATTGGTCAGAGACCGGAGAAGGACTAGTCTTTGGGCCCGATATCCTCCGTGAAGCAGAAGAGCAAGTCCAGCTTGTCAGAGAGCGTTTGAAGACTGCCAAGTCAAGGCAGAAGAGCTACGCTGACTCACGTCATAGAGACATGAACTTCCGAGTTGGAGACCATGTCTATCTCCGGGTCACACCTCTCAAGGGAACCCATCGTTTCCATGTCAAAGGAAAGCTCGCCCCAAGATACATCGGCCCCTTCAAGAGAAGTGGCTTACCAGTTGGAACTGCCACCTGAACTATCCGATGTGCACAAAGTATTCCACGTGTCACAACTCCGGAAGTGTCTCCAAGTTCCAGACAAGCCTGATCTTTACAAGGATGTCAATCACCAAGCCATTGACCTTCAGCCTGATTTGACTTACCGTGAGAGGCCCATCTGCATTTTGGATGAGGCTGAGCGACACACTCGAATCCGCACCATCAAGTACTTCAAGGTCCAGTGGAGCAACCACACTGAAGCAGAAGCAACTTGGGAACATGAAGACTACCTTAGATCCGAGTTTCCGTATCTCTTTAAAGCCTAGTTTGGGAATCTCGGGGACGAGATTCTTGTAAGGGGGGTAGGTCTGTCACACCCTGCATTTTGTAACATTTCATTTGCATTAATAAAGCATAAAATGTTGGACCAACAAAAACTTTTGCATTATTTGGCTTTTTATGTTGGAGTTGGTTTTCTCTCTATGATTTTCAAGTGCTCTTTAAAGTCAACTACTCCACCTTCTGTACTTCATCTCTTTGCCCCAAACTTCTGCCCAATGATCATGCCATGTGTATAGTGCAATATAGTATTTTCTTACAAAAATAATTTGGCCAAATAGTATTTTCAAAAATTAGTTTTCCAAAAACCCCTGAATTGAGGCTTGCACTACAAGTACTTGATTTGGGGTATGAAAAATATTTCAAAAGGTATATTTGAAACCTATTAGATATAGGATTCCCATAAACCACAAAAATATAATTTTAAAAGTTATTTTCCTATTTTATTTAAAAGCTTTTTCTTAAGGCCATAAATGGTCTTTAATAGGGAAAAATTATTTTATTGTTTTAAAAATATTTGACAAAAATCAGGGAAACTCAATGGGCATATATTTTCCATATATAAGAGTTTCAACACATGGTCATGTTCAAAATATTGGACAAAACCTCCCAAAACCATTTCTGCCCATTTCAAGGATTTGAAATATTTCTACAGGAAATATTTTCATAAATATCCAAGGAAAATCCAGCAAGTCACAAATGCATATTGTGATCACCTTGCAAAGCCTCATGTCAATCAAGGTTATCGTGATTCACCAAAATGCCCCAAAACCCTCTCTGACCAGAATCAAATTTGAACAACTTTGTACTACCAACCTTCTCTCCTTGACCCCAACTTTTGTGAGCATGTTCACATGACCAAATGAAGCCACTACACCAAGTGGTGCATCAAGGAGAAGTGATTTGTTCAACTAGATCTACACAAGTTCATTTCTGCTAATTTCTAGGGTTTACAAAAGTTGCATTGGCAACTTTGCCCAAATAAGCTCCAAATTGGTGGAAGGCCCTAATTATATGTGTCATTTCACCCTGTGGAGTCTCATGTCAGTTGGAAATCATCTGCTGGTCCAAACCATTATCAAACACCTTCTGCCACTTTTCAAAAATCACCATTTTGACCACTAACACTATTCTCCTTGAACTCAACTCTTTACCACAGCTCCTCCTAGTCCTCTCCTATCTCCAGTAACTCTCCCCTGGCCATTGCTCAATAATTAAGGGGTGAAACACCCCCATTTACCTCCCTGGACAACAACTTCTCTCTCCTTTCTCACCTCCCTCTGTCGGGGAAGCTGATCGTGACCCACGGACACCTATGGGACCGGGTCCCTTGTGGTTCGGAGGGGGGCGGAGAGTGCACGAAGAGCAGATCGAGGCGATGCACACGAGCAGATTTACCCAGCTTCGGAGCTCTCCGGAGAGATAATACTCCTACTGCTGCTTGGTTGATTATTTGTGTTCTTGCTAGGGAGCAATGGGAGCTACAAAACCTAGCCTGAGTGAGTGTGGTCTCGAATGAGTCGAATGAACTCCACCGAAGCCGAACCCTTTCTACGTTGCACATGGGCCTCCTTTTATAGGCTCAAGGGGTCACCACAGGTGGCAAGTAGATGAGGGTACACATGGAAAAACAGTAGTTGGTACACCGCTTTGTACAGTGTACAGTGATCTATACCTAACTCTGACGGCAAAGGGACAAGATCCATAAATGTCCATCCTCGCCGCCTAAACGAAGGTAATGAGGACCGTCAAGGCGCCTCCGTTTGCCACGATGGTGGCTTTGTCGCCGCTTATCACTGCTCCCCGCTGGCTGCACAGCCTTTGACACGCGTGTTCGGAGTAGCCCCACGGCGACACGTTGGCGGATGAGTGGAGCGGAGATGAAGAGAGGTTGCCTGCCGCGGCAAGTACCTTGCCGCGGCTGAATCCTTGTCGCGCTTGGGAGCTTGTCGCTCACCAAGCCTTCCCGGCAAGCTCCTCTTGCCGGGGCCTTGTTTCCTTCGTGCCTTGAGTGGCCTTCCCGGCAAGCTCCTCTTGCCGGGGCCTTGAGTATTTTGTTCTTGAATGGCTCCAAGGGAACCACGGAGGATCTTGGCGGCCACTAGGCAAGCCATGCCGCGGGGTGCTGCAACTGCCCGTGCACGAGTTGGGGATACTAGAGTACCCCTACTCTAGTACACCGACAGGAGCCCCCGGGCCTGGGCCACACACGGCGCCGAGCTCTGTTGGGCCAGGCCCAAAACGCGGCCTAGATTGCGCAGTTATTCGCCTCGGACCCACCACGTCCCCCACGAACGGCACGTACCGGACGTGGCGTCGTGGGAGAGATCGTGGGGGCTTTCTTTAATGGGAAAAGCGGAACATCCGCCCCCTCCCCCCCTTATAAACAGAGGAATCAGGGGCAGGACGCCCACTTGCCATTGCTGTCACATCAAAAACCACCGCCGCACCTCCCCTTCTTCTCGAGCCCAAAGAGAGCGACGCTCCGCCCCCTCCCCATTGCCACCGGCACCACCAATGCCGTCGGATTCCTCCACCACCTCCGCCATGGCTTCGAAAGCCGACAAGGGCAAAGGGGTGAAATCGGCCGAGGCGCAGCGGCTCGCAGCGCTGCGGAAGGAGCGGGCCCTCTTGACCCTCTCCGCCGACGCGAAGGAGCTGCGAGAGCTGTACTACCTCTTCGGTCGACGGAGACAGGCGCACCAGCGCACGAGGGTGATCTCCACCGCCACATCTGAGAAGGTTTCCGTCGGGTACCCTTTCTTGGCGCTTTTCTTCTCTCGGGCTCTGCCCGCCTTTTCTAATTCTTTTGCGGCGTCATGAACACATATGGCCTCCGCCTCCTTGATTTCACCCCCAACGCCGTCCTCACCACGTCGGTTTCGCACACCTCTGCGAGAACTTTGTCGGGGTCCACCCAAATGTAGCACTTTTCCGCCATTACTTCATGCCCCGTGTTGAGAGAGGAGAGCCGCTTGCCGGAGGGATTGCATGGGTCTCTAGGATCGGCAAGAAGGAAGCATATCTTGATGGAGAGCTGCGCAGCAAATGGGAGGAGTGGAGAGCCGATTGGTGTTGGATTATAGAGGAGGAGCCACAGCCTTTACTGCCTGCGCCAAACTCCCATAGTGCGCGGCAATGATTGGAGCAACTTGGCCGGAGGACGACAAGTTGAAGATTGCCGTGACCGGATCTTGCGCCTCCCGCAAGGTGGCTTACCGTAGGAGCTGTTGGCGCGGACTTCTTCGCCGCCGCATTGCGCCCTTGCAGGAGAGGAGGAGGCCTGCTTGGGAATTCCGAACGCGCGGACATCATGAGGCTGCGTCCGGGCCTCAAGCGGAACTTTCTTGTCTTGGAGCTGGATGCCATGCTGCGGAGCTGTTCAAGCCTCGATGAGATCACCCAGAGTGGTTCATGTTGCCGAGGGAGTCGTGCCCTTGTGCAACAACTGTCGCTGACCGCATCCGCGCGATGATGTTGCCAGCGATTCCCATGGAATCGCTCCAACTTGGCAGAGCCCGCCGACGACGTCGTGCAGCAGCTTCTTCAACAACTTGGCAGAAGTGCCGATCCGTGCGACGAAAGCGAAATGGCTCACCCGCGACACCACCGAGCAAGAGATGGCGCGACGCCACAAGGTTGGAGGAGGCCGCAGAGCTGCTGCCGCCCGGCGTGTTTGGGTTCACCGTCGAGGAGGCGGAGGCAGCTGAGGCGGCAAGCCTTGCCGACCGCGAAGATCTTGCCGGCGCGGAGGAGCAGGCCGAGCCCGATGCTGAGCCGAACGAGCCTTTCGGGGGCGCCTCCCCTCCACCTTCAGATGACTTGCAGCGGGAGGAGCCCGCGGCCCCGCCAAGAAGGCGCCTCCGCAAGACCGGGGAAGTGGCGGGGCGGCAGACGGGCCAACAACCGTCTCGCCGCGCGACGCGCTCCACCGCGACAACCTCTGTTGCCGCGGGAGCGCCTCACGCTGCCACAGCAACCGGAGCGGGGCCTTCCGGAACCACAGCTTCTACACCCGTCAAGCGTCCTAGGGAGCCCACCCTTCCAGCTCGTCGCACCGGAGGTGGAGCGGAATTCGACTTCTCCGCTCTCAGCTCCGAGGAAGAGGAAGAAGAGTAAGATCTTGTCGCTGTACTTGTAATTCTTCAATTTGCTGCTTTGTCTTGTATATAACTTGCTTCATTCTGAACCTTTTTCCTTCTTCAGGACGCTGGCTCAGAGGGCATCAAGAGAGCCAAGACGCCGGTGGTGGTCATCAAGACGATCCCCGTGGCAACAGGAGGAGCGCTCGAGACTTCCTTGCCGCACCCGCAACCCTTCCTTCGAAAGCAGCCCCAGACAGCCCCTGTGGTAAGTATTTGATCCGCTTGTTCTTGTAGGGCGTGCATGGGTGTTTCTTCTATGCTGATACCTGACTTGTTGAATTGTGCAGGAGCAGAGCAGCCTCATCAGGGGGGCCCCGGAGGTCACTTCTGAAGTTCTGTCTGCTTCAACTACGCCGCCGAGGGAGAACCCTCCGCCAAGGGAGCGCTCTCCGGCAAGGGAGGCCTCTCCGACAAGGGGAGCTTCTCCGACAAGGGGCAGCGCCGACGACCCTCCGATGGTGGAGACCGCGGCTACAGATCCCATCGCAGGTAATCTTCTTGACTGAAAATTTCCCTTGGGTCTTTTCTCTTCTGTTCTTCTTTTCGAACATTTGCTTGACTTGTTCTTTTCTTTTTCTGATCATCAGATCCATCTGCCGGAGAGCCGATGGAGACTGAGGTTGCCGGCGAGGAGGACGCTCGCGGCAACAACGACGACGCCGCCAACATGGAGGAGGAGGCCGGTGCTGATGGGTCTGCCGGCGAGGAGGCTGCCAAGGCTGCTGGCGTAGAGGCTGGGGAGGGGTCTGGTGATCGTACTGACGGCCCTGAGGCCGCATGAGCGCCAGGCGCTACACCGACCGCCGATCCCTCCGCCACCGATGCAGCACCAGGCTCCGAAGAGCCCCAGCCCGGCGCCTATCTGAAGGACGGCGATGGTGTCTTCATCAAGCTTCCATGGGCGTCAAGCTCCAGGGCGCCGGTCGAGGGAGAGACCTTCGACGAGGAGCTGCTCGCCTCCGCCGGGCTGTCACTGGTTGACGCGCCAAGCAGCGAGAGTGGCGAAGTTCGAAGAAGAGCAGTTCTTGAAGAAGCTCTTGTCGCTCTACCGTGCCCGCCAAGCCAAGTTGGAGTCCAGGGAGGCGCTTGTCGCGAGAGCGGGAGCTGATATGGAGAAACGCGCGGAAGAGCTCCGGCGCGCCAACAAGGAAACTCTCCGGGACATAGCAGAAGCGCGGGAGCAACTCTCCGAAGAGCGCACGGCCTTCATCTTGGAGAAGGCCGAGATCGAGGAGCAGCAAAGGCTAGCCGGTGAGAAGCTCTCTGCACAAGAAGGTGAGCTGGCGCAGCGGAAGATCAACCTCGACAGCTACGAGGAAGATCTTGCAGCGCAGCAATCAGTTGGCGGAGCACTCAAGGAGGCAAAGGACGCGCCGCCGCCGCCGAGGCCGCCAAGAAGGAATTAGAGACGAGGTGACGAGCTGGAAGCCACCCTCCGTAAGAGCGGCGAAGAGGTCACCGCTGAAGCATGAGCGAGAAGGACGCCTACACTCTTGGTGAGTTGCAGGGTCGTCTCGCTGAGAAGATCAAGGAGATCGACGCCGCCAAGGACTCCAAGGCGGATCTGGAGCTGAAACTGACCACCCTGACGGAGACGTTGGACGGCGCCAAAGAGCGGGAAGCGGGCCTGTTGGAGAAGATCAAGGCCAATGAGGAGTTGCTGGCGACTGCCACGAATGCCCACAATACCCTCGGAGAGAACGTGATGCTCTGGACCGAGGGTCTTGTCAATACAGCCGCCGCCATCGACAAGGAGCTGATGGAGCTTGGGATGGTGGATCTCGGGTACCCCACCGACGAGCATCTCCAACCCAGCGCCAAACTCAGCATGTTCTTCAAGAGCGTGTTGGCGGCTCTCCAGCGGCTCCGGGAAGAGATCCCAAAGCAGCTGGCCGACGAGTCGCGCCAAGTCTGTGCCGGGGCTCTTCAGAAGGTCTTGATGAAGGTGGCCTTCCGCAATCCAGGCGTCAGCTTCGCCAATGTCCTCAAGTCCCTGCCGCCAACTGCTGACGTCGAAGCACTCAAGGCCCTTGTCGCACCCATCGTGGACAGGGTGAGCGGAGTCAAGAGGCTCGATGGTGACCGCGTGGACTAGGCCGCCAAGTTTTATCTTTCCTTTGTCGCTGCAGACCATGTTTAGAACAATTCATTAGATCTGCGACAAGTTATTTTGTAATATACACTATCTTAGGCAATCGATCGCAATGTTATTTCCTCTACTTGATTTCTTCTTTTGTATGTTTGTACCCTACGCTTTTTAGGGAACTTGTCGGCGCGGGCATCTTTGCCATGAAGCGCTGAAAGTCGAACGTCGGCAGCCATCTGGCGATGCCTCCTCCGACAAGCAACCTTGTCGCGATGGTTGCAGCTCACTTAAGTTGTTGAGCGGACTCAAACAAAGTAAGGCGCAAACCAGCCGCGAGTTGGTTCCTTCGCGCACAGGTTTTCCATACAAAGTATCGTCGTTCGAGGAAGATAACTTAAAAACTTAAAACTGATTGCTCAAACTTTGGCAACTTAGCTTTTTCGTCGCTTGCTTCCGGCAAGGTGATACTTCCTCGGCGACACTTGGCGCCCACACCATTATCTTCTCCTCCCCGGTTAACTTGTGGGCTGAAGGGCCTTCCATTCTTTGAGAAGAAAGAAGAAAATAAAGTTATGGAGCCTAGTGGCTCGTTATTGCTTACCGGTGTTGATGCTGCACAAAATGTTAGATAACACATGCATATAAGATTATGAAAGCATGTATTGACAAGTTGTGCGCAACACATGAGCTTTATCGATGCACGGGTCTGCGCCGACTTTGTACAAAGGATTACATGCAACAGCGGCAAGACTTGTACAAAGGGTGGTTGCGGAACAGGTTCCGCAACCACGCCCTATGGGTAAAACTTACGAAGATGCTCTATATTCCAGGAGTTGCTCACGGAACGCCATCTTGGTCTCAAAGGCATGACAGCGCCAGGCCTAGTGACTCGTTTCACCCGATAAGGGCCTTCCCACTTTGGCGTCAACTTGTTGGAATTCTTGGCGGATTGAACGCGCCGAAGAACAAGGTCGCCTTCCTCGAAGCTTCTGGCGTTAACTTTGCGGCTATGGTAGCGGCGCAAAGCTTGCTGATAACGAGCAGCTCGTACAGTAGCCTGAAGACGATCCTCCTCAAGGAGCAGCGCATCATCTTGCCGCAGCTGCTCTTGCTCAAGCTCATCATAAGCGAGCACTCGAGGCGATCCGTATACGAGTTCCGTGGGGAGAACTGCCTCTGCTCCATAGACTAGAGCAAAAGGTGTCTGGCCAGTGGCTCGATTTGGTGTCGTCCTGATCGACCAAAGAACCACCGGCAGCTCCTCAATCCAGTTTCTTCCGCACTTGCGCCTTTCGCCGAAAGTTCTGGTCTTGATTCCTCGCAGCACTTCAGCATTTGCCCTCTCTGCTTGACCGTTGCTCCTTGGATGAGCAACTGAAGCAAAGCAGACCTTGGCGCCAAGATCTTGGACGTATTGCATGAAGGTGCGACTCGTGAACTGTGTGCCGTTGCGGTGATGATCCGATTAGGTATCCCAAAACGGCAAACAATTGACCAAGAACTTGATTGCCGACCGTGCTGTCACCTTGCTCATCGCTTCCACTTCCGCCACTTTGTGAACTTGTCGATTGCGACGCACAAGTACTCAAAGCCCCGACAGCTCGGGGAAGGGGCCGAGATGTCGAGCCCCGCATCGAAAATGGCCAGGATAAAGGGATCGCCCTGGAGAGCTTGAGCTGGCTGGTGTATCTGCTTTGAATGGAATTGGCATGCTTCACACTTGGTTACTTGTGCGTTGCATCCCGGAGGGCTTCGCCGAAGAAACCTTGCCGAAAGCTTTGCCAGCAAGTGCCCTTGCGCCAATGTGGTGACCACATATGCCTCCATGTATCTCTCGCCAACAGCTTCATCCATCTTCCCGCAAATACACTTCAATTTCACACCGCTGAGTCTTCTTCTGCATGTGATGTTGTCAACAAACTGGTACATACTTGACCGCCGGGCTACTTTTTCCGCTTCTTCTTGCTCTTCGGAAGTTCTCCGTCTCAAGGAAATGGACGATCTGCTGTGCCCATGTTGGAGCTTGCGGCTCGACAACAAGGACTAAAGGCACATCTGCTGCTGCGGGATCATCAGCTTCTACGACAAGAACCAGCGGCTCAGCCGGAGCTTGATGATCCCGGCAAGCTTGCCGGAGCAAAACTTGTCGGGAGCGCCCGCTTCAACGGCAAACCCTAGGGCTTGTCGGAGCAGATCGCTCCTCGGCGATATTTGCGTTGATTTTAGGGACCTTCTTGGCGGCGGCTTGTGGAGCTCGCCGGAAAGTAGTCACCGAAACCAACTTCCTCTTCTTGCTCTGTCCGGTTGATGGCGTTCATAGTTGGTTGAGTCAGCTTGAGCACAAAATCCCTGGTTCCATTGTGTAATTTGAGTGCAGCACACTTTGACAGGCCATCAGCAATATCATTCTGAGCTCTCGGAACATGTTCCATTTGCAGGCCTTCAAAGTGTTCTTCTAGCTTTCTCACTTCATCAACATAGGCTTCCATCAACGGGCTCTGATAATCTTTGTTTACTTGGCGGACGACAAGTTGCGAGTCCCCCCTGACAATGAGCTTCTTGATCCCAAGGTCTACCGCAATCCTAAGACCGGCAAGCAAACCTTTATACTCTGCAGTATTGTTTGTTGCTTGCTCCGTGGGAAAGTGCATCTGGACTATGTACTTGAGGTGCTCTCCGGTGGGTGCGATAAGCAGCACGCCGGCACCGGCGCCTTGCAGCGAGAAGGCACCATCAAAATACATCAGCCACTCTTTATTTGCCTCCTTGACGGGGATGCTCATCTCCGGAATTTCTTCATCTTGTGTTGGCGTCCACTCTGCTATGAATTCTTCCAATGCTCTGCTTTGGATAGTTGAAGTGCTTTCAAACTTGAGGCCAAAGCTTGACAGTTCCAAAGGCCCACTCGACAATCCTGCCTGTTGCTTCGGGTTTTGCAATATCCTCTTCAATGAAAGCGAGTGACAATTGTTATCTCATGTGCTTGGAAGTAATGGCGCAGCTTTCTCGAGGCCATGAGGAGGCCGAAAAGCAGTTTCTGCACGCCAGAGTACCTTGATCTAGCCCCATGCAGAAGGGAACTGACTGTTGGGGAACGTAGTAATTTCAAAAATTTCCTACGCACACGCAAGACCATGGTGATGGCATAGCAACGAGAGGAGAGTATCTGTCCACGCACTCGTGAGACCGAAGCGAAGCGTTATAACAACGCGGTTGATGTATTCGTACGTCTTCACGATCCGACCGATCCAAGCACCGAACGTACGGCACCTCCGAGTTCTGCACACGTTCAGCTCGATGACGATCCCCGGACTCCGATCCAGCAAAGTGTCGGGATGAGTTCCACAAGACGACGGCGTGGTGACGATGATGATGCTCCACCGACGCAGGGTTTCGCCTAAGCCCGTGACGATATGACTTCTCCGCGCGGGGCTTCGCCTAAGCTCCATGACGATATGACCAAGTGGAATATGGTGGAGGGGGGCACCGCACACGGCTAAGGAACGATCCGTAGATCAACTTGTGTGTCATGGGGTGCCCCCTGCCCTCAGATATAAAGGAGCAAGGAGGAGGTGGCCGGCCAAGGAGGAGGCGCACTATGGGGGGAGTCCTACTCCCACCGGAGTAGGACTCCTCCTTTCCTAGTAGGAGTAGGAGAGAAGGAAGGGAAGGTAAGAAGGGTGCGGCCTCCCCAGTCCACCGGACTAGGCCTTGGGGCGCGCCTGCCCTAGGCAGCCCTCTCTCTTTCCCTGCAGGGCCCAATAAGGCCCAATACTTCTCCCGGCGAATTCCCGTAACTCTCCGGTACTCGAAAAATACCAATCATTCGAACCTTCCGAACTCCGAATATAGTCGTCCAATATATCGATCTTTACGCCTCGACCATTTCGAGACTCCTCGTCATGTCCCCGATCTCATCCGGGACTCAACTCCTTCGGTACATCAAAACTCATAAACTCATAATATAACTCGCCATCGAAACCTTAAGCGTGCGGACCCTACGGGTTCGAGAACTATGTAGACATGACCTAGAACTATTCTTGGTCAATAACCAATAGCGGAACCTGGATGCCCATATTGGCTCCTACATATTCTACGAAGATCTTTATCGGTCAAACCGCATAACAACATACTTTGTTCCTTTGTCATCGGTATGTTACTTGCCCGAGATTCGATCGTCGGTATCCAATACCTAGTTCAATCTCGCTATCGCAAGTCTCTTTACTCGCTCCGTAATACATCATCTCATAACTAACTCATTAGTTACAATGCTTGCAAGGCTTAGGTGATGAGTATTACCGAGAAGGCCCAGAGATACCTCTCCGACAATCGGAGTGACAAAACCTAATCTCAAATACGCCAACCCAACATGTACCTTTGGAGACACCTGTAGTACTCCTTTATAATCACCCAGATTACGTTGTGACGCTTGGTAGCACCAAAGTGTTCCTCCGTAAACGGAGTTGCATAATCTCATAGTTACAGGAACATGTATAAGTCATGAAGAAAGCAATAGCAACATACTAAACGATCATGTGCTAGGCTAACGGAATGGGTCATGTCAATCAGATCATTCTCCTAATGATGTGATCCCGTTAATCAAATGACAACTCATGTCTATGGTTAGGAAACATAACCATCTTCGATTAACGAGCTAGTCAAGTAGAGGCATACTAGTGACACTCTGTTTGTCTATGTATTCACACATGTATTATGTTTCCGGTTAATACAATTCTAGCATGAATAATAAACATTTATCATGATATAAGGAAATAAATAATAACTTTATTATTGCCTCTAGGGCATATTTCCTTCATCTCCCACTTGCACTAGAGTCAATAATCTAGTTCACATCGCCATGTGATTTAACATCAATAGTTCACATCTATATGTGGTTAACACCCATAGTTCACATCGACATGTGACCAACACCCAAAGGGTTTACTAGAGTCATAATCTAGTTCACATCGCTATGTGATTAACACCCAAAGAGTACTAAGGCGTGATCATGTTTTGCTTGTGAGATAATTTTAGTCAACGGTCATCACATTCAGAGCCGTAAGTATTTTGCAAATTTCTATGTCTACAATGCTCGCACGGAGCTACTCTAGCTAATTGCTCCCACTTTCAATATGTATCCAGATTGAGACTCGAGTCATCTAGATTAGTGTTAAAACTTGCATCGACGTAACCCTTTACTTATTTAACCTTTTTTTCACTTCCATAATCGAGAAACATATCCTTATTCTACTAAGGATAATTTTGACCGCTGTCCATTGATCTACTCCTAGATCACTATTGCACTCCTCGCCAAGCTTTAGTGGTAGGGTATGCAATAGATCCGTACACAACATGACATACTTTATAGAACCTATGGCTGATGCATAGGGAATGACTTTCATTCTCTTTCTATCTTCTCGCCGTGGTCGGGTTTTGAGTCTTACTCAATCTCACACCTTGTAACACGTGCAAGAACTCTTTCTTTGACTGTTCCATTTTGAACTACTTCAAAATCTTGTCAAGGTATGTATTCATTGAAAACTTATCAAGCGTCTTGATCTATCTCTATAAATCTTGATGCTCAATATGTAAGCAGCTTCACCGAGGTCCTTCTTTGAAAAACTCCTTTCAAACACTCCTTTATGCTTTGCAGAATAATTCTACATCATTTCCGATCAACAATATGTCATTCACATATACTTATCGTAAATGTTGTAGTGCTCCCACTCACTTTCTTGTAAATACAGGCCTTTCCAAAAGTCTCATATAAAATCATATGCTTTGATCAACACATCAAAGCGTATATTCCAACTCCGAGATGCTTGCACCAGTCCATTGATGGATCGCTGGAGTTTGCACATTTTGTTAGCTCCTTTAGGATTGACAAAAACTTCTGGTTGCATCATATACAACTCTTCTTTAATAAATCCATTAAAGAATGTAGTTTTGACATCCATTTGCCAGATTTCATAAAATGTGGCAATTGCTAACATGATTCGGACAGACTTAAGCATCGCTACAGTTGAGAAAATCTCATTGTAGTCAACACCTTGAACTTTGTCTAAAACCTTTTTTTTCGACAAGTCTAGCTTTGTAGATAGTAATACTACTATCAGCATCTGTCTTCCTCTTGAAGATACATTTATATAATATGGCTTTGCTGATCATCGGGCAACTCCATCAAAGTCCACACTTTGTTCTCATATATGGATCCCATCTCAGATTTCATGGCCTCAAGCCATTTCGCGGAATCTGGGCTCATCATCGCTTCCTCATATTTCGTAGGTTCATCATGGTCTAGTAACATGACTTCCGAACACGATTACCGCACCACTCTGTGCGGATCTTACTCCGAAGACCTACGAGGTTTGGTAGCAACTTGATCTGAAGTTTCATGATCATCATCATTAACTTCCTTACTAATTGGTGTAGGAATCATCAAACTGATTTCGTGATGAACTACTTTCCAATAAGGGAGAAGGTACAATTTCCTTATCAAGTTCTACTTTCCTCCCACTCACTTCTTTCGAGAGAAACTTCTTCTCTAGAAAGGATCCATCCTAGCAACAAATATCTTGCTTTCGGATCTGTGATAGAAGGTGTACCCAATAGTTACCTTTGGGTATTCTATGAAGACGCACTTCTCGATTTGGGTTCGAGCTTATCAGTGAAAACTTTTTCACATAAGCATCACAACTCCAAACTTTAAGAAACGACATACTTAGGTTTATCGCTAAACCATAGTTCATACGGTGTCATCTCAACGGATTTAGATGGTGCCCTATTAAACGTGAATGCAGCTGTCTCTAATGCATAACCCCAAAACGATAGTGGTAAATCGGTAAGATACATCATAAATCGCATTATATCAAAATAAAGTACGGTTCTGACGCTCGACACACCATAATGTTGTGGTGTTCCGTGGCGTGAGCTGTGAAACTATTCCACATTGTTTTAATTGAAGACCAAACTCAGAACTCAAATATTCATCTTCACGATCAGATCGCAGAAACTTTATTTTCTTGTTGCGATGATTTTCCACTTCACTCTGAAATTCTTTGAACCTTTCAACTATTTCAGACTTATGTTTCATCAAGTAGATATACCCATATCTACTCAAATCATCTTGTGAAGGTCGAAAATAACGATACTTGCCACGAGCATCAACACTCATTGGATTGCATACATCGGTATATATGTGTTATTTCCAACAAGTCAAGAGCTTGTTCCATTGTTCCGAGAATGGAGTTTTAGTCATCTTGCCCAAAAGGCACGGTTCGCAAGTATCAAATGATTCATAACCAAGTGATTCCAAAATCCATCCTTATGGAGTTTCTTCATGCGCTTTATAACGATATGACCCAAACGGCAGTGCCACAAATAAGTTGCACTATCATTATTAACTTTGCATCTTTTGGCATCAATATTATGAATATGCGATCACTACGATCGAGACCCAATAAACTATTTTCATTGGGTGTATGACCATCGAAGGTTTTATTCATTTAAATGTAACAACAATTATTCTTTGACTTTAAATGAATAACCGCTTTGAAAACTATTTTCATTGGGTGTATGACCATTGAAGGTTTTATTCATGTAAATGTAACAACAATTATTCTTTGACTTTAAATGAATAACCGCTTTGCAATAAACATGATCAAATCATATTCATGCTCAACGCAAACACCAAATAACATTTATTTAGGTTTAACACTAATCCCGAAAGTATAGGGAGTGCGATGATGATCATATCAATCTCGAACTACTTCCAACACTCATCGTCACTTCCCTTCAACTAGTTTTCGTTCATTCGCAACTCCTGCTTCGAAGTTACTACTCTTAGTAATCGAACCAGTATCAAATACCGAGGGGTTGCTACGAACACTAGTAAAATACACATCAATAATCTGTATATCAAATATACCTTTGTTCACTTTGCTATCCTTCTTATCCGCCAAATACTTGGGGTAGTTCCGCTTCCAGTGACCAGTTCCAATGCAGCAAAAGCACTTAGTCTCAGGCTTAGGTCCAGACTTGGACTTCTTCACTCGAGCAGCAACTTGCTTGCCGTTCTTCTTGAAGTTCCCCTTCTTCCTTTGCCCTTTTCCTTGAGACTAGTTGTAACGCCCTCGATGCGGCTATATCTCCCACGTGTCGAAGCATGACTTAGAGGCATAACCGCATTGAAAGCAATGTCGCAAGTGAGGTAATCTTCACACAACCCATGTAATACATAAGGGAAAGAGATACATAGTTGGCTTACAATCGCCACTTCACACAAAACATGAGTAAAGCATTACATCATACAGATACAATCAAGGTCCGACTACGGAACCAAAATAAGAGAAGACTACCCCAAATGCTACATGATCCCCGATCGTCCCAACTGGCTCCACTATCGATCAATCAAACGAAATAACACAATGAACAAGATCTTCATCAAGCTCCTCCTTGAGCTCAAAAGGCCACCGCACGGTTTCATCGACACCGCAAACTGGTTTTGAAGTATCCGTGAGTCACGGGACTCAAGCAATCTCACACCCGCGAGATCAAGACTATTTAAGCTTAAAGGTAGGACAGGGTAGTGAGGTGGAGCTGCAGCAAGCGACTAGCATATATGGTGGCTACAATCGCAAAAGAGAGCGAGAAGAGAAGGCAAAAGCACGGCCGAACAACTATGATCAAGAAGTGATCCTGAAACTACTTACGCCAAGCATAACTCCAACATCGTGTTCACTTCCGGACCACGAGAAGAGACCATCACGGTTACACACGCCGTTGGTGTATTTTAATTAAGATCAACTTCGGGTTTTCTACAACCGGACATTAACAAATTCCCATCTGCCACATAACCGCGGGCACGGCTTTCGAAAGATAATACCCTACAGGGGTGTCCCAACTTAGCCCATGATAAGCTCTCACGGTCAACGAAGGATATTCCTTCTACCGGGAAGACCCGATCATCTCGAATCCCGGACTACAAGACACTTCGACAAAGAATAAAACAAGACCAGCAAAGCCGCCCGGATGTGCCGACAAATCCTGATAGGAGCTGCACATATCTCGGTCTCAGGGCACACCGGATGAGCAAGACGTCGGGTTGGCATAGACCCTGATTGCCCAGGGGGCGCCGGACATCGCTCGGTTTGGGCCAGCACTCGAAGGAGCACTGGTCCGGGGGTTTAAATAAAGATGACCCTTGAGTCTGCAGAACCCAAGGAAAAAGGCTTAGGTGGCAAATGGTAAAACCAATGTTGGGCCTTTTTGGAGGAGTCTTATTCAAAGCGAACTGTCAAGGGGGTCCCATAAATCACCCAACCGTAAGGAACGCAAAATCCGGGAACATAACACCGTATGACGGAAACTAGGGCGGCAAGTGGAACAAAACACTGCATAAGGCCGAGCCTTCCACCCTTTACCAAATATATAGATGCATTAATTAAATAAGATATATTGTGATATCCCAACAAGTAAACATGTTCCAACAAGGAACAACATCTCCATGTTCCAACAAGGAACAAACTTCATCTTCACCTGCAACTAACAATGCTATAAGAGGGGCTGAGCAAAGCGGTAACATAGCCAAACAACGGTTTGCTAGGAAAGGATGGTTAGGGGCTTGACATGGCAACATGGGAGGCATGATATAGCAAGTGGTAGGCATCATAGCATAGGCACAGCAAAAGAGCGAGCAACTAGCAAGCAAAGATAGAAGTGATTTCGAGGGTATGGTCATCTTGCCTGAAATCCCGCAAGGAAGAAGAACGAGTCCACGAAGAAGACAAACGGACGAAGTCGAACGAATCCTCACAACTCCGGAACGAAACCGAAGCTAACAAGAGAAGCAACCCGGAAAGAAGCAAACAACATAGTAAACACACAATCATAAACATGGCATGATGCACAATCAAGTATGATGCATGTCCGGTTTAATGAGGCTTGGCATGACAATATGCACAAACAACACTACAAGTTAAGTGGAGCTTAATATGCAACGAGTTGCATATTGACAAAACACCACATCAATTATTTAGTTCTCTCCCGATTAGGTACTCAACAATATTAAATGTTATTAAACATGGCAAGAGGTGAAGCATAATAAAACAAACTATTTAGGCAAATTTAAATGAGGCCGGAAATAACAAACAACAATTCCGGAAATCCCCATATGCATATTTCGAATTTGCTACTGTTCTGCCCTAACACAATTTTAATGTTGTTAAACATGCAAAGTAATGCTACCATGTTAATCCATGCATTTTTCTACCCCATTTACATATATAATTTATTTAAATCCGAGCTACGATTATTTAGTTATGAAATAAATCATTTTAGCATATTATAAGCAAATTAATGCAAACAACAATTTTAAACATTTAGATGTTGTTATCATGATGCGGATGACATGTGCAAGTCTTATGCAATTTTATGAAAATGTTAACAAGAGCATTATGAAGCATTGTGTCACCATGGTGGAAGAAAGGGGTGCCACGGCAACGAATCCGAAAATGGTGCCACGGCAACATATCGGTTCCGGTAGCTCACGGAGATACCGGTGAAAAAGAAGTGGGCGTGAGCGAGTTGAACAAGATGGTGGGGTGATCCCGGTTACCGGGTTCCCACGGAACGGTGGCATGGCGAAAGAGGGGCATCGCAAGGAACAATTCGGACACGGTCCAAACATAGGGTGCATCTCATCAACATGCATTCGTTCACGGCGGTCGTCATCTCGAGTTATACCTTCGAAGCGTGCGTTCGGGGCGGAATGTGTTTCGTAGAGGGAAGTAGACGTTCTCGCGATGATTGCCGAGGGAAGTAGTCGTACTCGGCGTAGGGGAAGTAGTCGTTCATGTCCCGTGGATGTTCGGGGTCCACGGGTCTTCGAGGGTCGATGTAGTGGTTCACGCTCGTTTTCAAGAGGTACTTGACGGTCCGAATCCTTCGGGTTGTCGTGGTACTTGCGGTCTCGCGATGGTAGTCGACATCTTGTAGTGGAACTCGGGCGTAGTGGTACACGCTTCGTGGATGTTTGAGTCATCGATAAGCGGTATCGATGAATCCTTAAACGGACTTGGCGCTCTTCGGCGTAGGGGTACTTGGCGTTATCCACCTCGGGTGTAGTCGCATATGCACGAGATGAACTTGACGGGTCCCATGAGTAGTCGTACTCGGCGAATCCGCCAGAGTTGCACATATCTTTGTGCTGTAGCCGAACTAGATGAAAACCCACGGTGACGGTAGACTAACACGGTCGGCTTGATGGAACTTGGCGGTGGTCTCCTCGGTCAACAAAGTGATGTGCAAGGGCAAGGGCTAGAACGACCGGTAGCATGCACCGCAGCAGGGTTTGCGGACATGGGGCTCCTACCCCGCCAAAGACGGCGACGGAGGAGGAAACGGCGAGAAGAGGAAGCAAGGCGCGGCGAACCATGGAGGTCGGCGGAGCCATGGCTGGTGGAGCGGAGGCGGCGAGGAGGAGGCCGCAGTGAGGTGCGGGCGCAGGTGCCTCTCTCGAGCTTCGGCGACGGGACTTGGCGAGGAGGAGGCGCGGGAACACCGGATCCATCCGGGAACGGGCGGATTTAGCTGGGCGGCTGGACTCGCCGGCCGGAGGGCGACATGGCATGGCTGCGGGCGCCATGGGAGGCAAAGCGTGGGGCGCGAGGCAGGGGGCGCCGGAGCTCGGCGGGCGTGATCCGCGGAGAAGCTTGAGCAGGGCGGACGCGAAGGAGAGGAAGGAGCGGAGGCGATGGAGATGGATTTGAGGAGACCTGCTCGGGCGGGCGATGGAGGGCACGAGCGAGGGAGAGGGAGAGATCGAGAGGAGGGAGGCGAGGGATCGAGCGGGGATCGGGCTGAGCGAGGCGACGAGGGATCAGTGGGGGTTCAAAGCGGCGGCTACTGGAGGGAGGACGAGGGAGATGGCTGCGGGATGGAGTCGGGCTAGGGTTAAGGGCAGGGCGGCCGGGCCTTGGGCCGGGTTGGTTAAAGCTGGGCCTAAGAGGTCGGCTAGGCACTTCTCCCTCTCTTATATTTTCTTAGCGTAAAACAATTAAAGAGAGACAAAAGAAAGAGAGGGTTAGGGAAAGAATTTGGGAACGAGGACAATTTTCCCGGACTCATAAAAATATGAAGAATTTAACAAAAATGGCCCGAGGATTTTTGGTGGAGCTTCGGAAAATGATGAAATAATATTGGCAAGGTTTTGAGGTCAACTCGGAGTAGAAAAGGCATGGGATTTAATATGCAAGTGTGTTATGATCAATTCCAAATAAATGGAATAATTTATATAGCTCCCTAAATATTGGGACGATATGTTATAAAGAGAAGTCAACCTTCCCTCGATTTAAATGGATCGAAAAAAAATCCATACAATTTATTTAGTTGAGTTTTTTAAAAAATAATGATATGATGGCATGATGACATGATGCAATGCAAGAGATGACATGATGCAATGCACAAACAAAACAAAACACACGACAAAACTCGGAAACCCTGGAAGGCAACTGAAACTCCGGTCTTGGGGCGTTACACTAGTGGTATTGTCAACCATCAACACTTGATGTTTTTTCTTGATTTCTAGCTTCGCCGATTTTAGCATCGTGAAGAGCTTGGGAATTATTTTCGTCATCCCTTGCATACTATAGTTCATCACGAAGTTCTAGTAACTTAGTGATGGTGACTAGAGAATTCTTTCAATCACTATCTTATCTCGGAAGATTAACTTCCACTTGATTCAAGCGATTGAAGTACCTGCATAATCTGAGCACATGCTCACTAGTTGAGCGATTCTCTCCATCTTTTAGCTATAGAAATTGTTGAAGACTTCATATCTCTCAACTCGGTATTTGCTTGAAATATTAACTTCAACTCCTGGAACATCTCATATGGTCCATGACGCTCAAAACGCCTTTGAAGTCCCGATTCTAAGCCGCTAAGTATGGTGCACTAAACTATCAAGTAGTCATCATATTGAGCTAGCCAAACATTCATAACGCCCGCAATTGCTCCTGCAATAGGTCTGTCACCTAGCGTGCATTAAGGACATAATTCTTCGTGCAGCAATGAGGATATACCTCAGATCACGGATCTAATCCGCATCATTGCTACTAACATTTTTCAACATAATTTTCTCTAGGAACATATCAAAACAAACATATAAAAGCATAGGGAAGCAACAACGCGAGCTATTGATCTACAACATAATTTGCAAAATACTACCAGACTAAGTTCATGATAAATTTAAGTTCAATTAATCATATTATTTAAGAACTCCCACTTAGACCGACATCTCTCTAGTCATCTTAAGTGATTACGTGATCCAAATCAACTAAACCATGTCCCCATCATCACGTGAGATGGAGTAGTTTCAATGGTGAACATCACTATGTTGATCATATCTACTATATGATTCACGCCGACCTTCGGTCTCCGTGTTCGAGGTCATATCTGTTATATGCTAGGCTCGCCAAGTTTAACTCGAGTATTCGCGGCGCAACTGTTTTGCACCCGTTGTAGATGGACGAGAACTTATCACACCCGATCATCACGTGGTGTCCGGGTACTACGAACTTTGGCAACGGTGCATACTCGTGGAGAACACGCCTTGATAATTTTAGTGAGAGATCATCTTATAATGCTACCGTCAATCTAAGCAAGATAAGATGCATAAAGGATAAACATCACATGCAATCAATATAAGTGATATGATATGGCCATCATCATCTTGTGCTTGTGATCTCCATCTCCGAACCGCGTCGTGATCACCATCGCCACCGGCGCCGACACCTTGATCTCCATCGTAGCATCGTTGTCGCCTCGCCAACTATTGCTTCTACGACTATCGCCACGGCTTAGTGATAAAGTAAAGCAATTACATGGCGCTTGCATTTCATACAATAAAGCGACAACCATATGGCTCCTGCCATTGCCGATAACTCGTTACAAAACATGATCATCTCATACAAGAAAATATAGCATCACGCCTTGACCACATCATATCACAACATGCCCTGCAAAAACAAGTTAGACGCCCTCTACTTTGTTGTTGCAAGTTTTACGTGGCTGCTACGGGCTGAGCAAGAACCGTTCTTACCTACGCATCAAAACCACAACGATAGTTTGTCAAGTTGGTGCTGTTTTAACCTTCGCAAGGACCGGGCGAGCCACACTCGGTTCAACTAAAGTGAGAGAGACAGACACCCGCCGGTCACCTTTAAGCAACTAGTGCTCGGAGCGGTGAAACCAGTCTCGCGAAGCGACGCTGTAATGTCGGTCCGGGCCGCTTCATCTCACAATACCGCTGAACCAAAGTATGACATGCTGGTAAGCAAGATGACTTATATCGCCCACAACTCACTTGTGTTCTACTCGTGCATATGACATCAACGATAAAACCAGGCTCGGATGCCACTGTTGGGGAACGAGTAATTTCAAAAATTTCCACGCACACGCAAGACCATGGTGATGGCATAGCAACGAGGGAGAGTATCTGTCCACGTGCCCTCGTGAGACCGAAGCGGAAGCGTTATAACAACGCTGTTGATGTAGTCGACGCCTTCACGATCCGACCGATCCAAGCACCGAACGACGGCACCTCCGAGTTCTGCACACGCTCAGCTCGATGACGATCCCGGACTCCGATCCAGCAAAGTGTCGGGATGAGTTCCACAAGACGACGGCGCAGGACGATGATGATGCTCCACCGACGAGGGTTTCGCTTAAGCCCGTGACGATATGACTTCTCCGCGCAGGGCTTCGCTTAAGCTCCATGACGATATGACCGAAGTGGAATATGGTGGAGGGGGCACCGACACGGCTAAGGAATGATCCAGATCAACTTGTGTGTCATGGGGTGCCCCCTGCCTGTGATATAAAGGAGCAAGGAGGAGGTGGCCGCCAAGGAGGAGGCGACCAGGGGGGAGTCCTACTCCCACCGAGTAGGACTCCTCCTTTCCTAGTAGGAGTAGGAGAGAAGGAAGGAAGGTAAGAAGGTGCGGCCCCTCCCTAGTCCACCGGACTAGGCCTTGGGCGCGCGCCTGCCCTAGGCAGCCCCTCTCTTTCCGCAGGGCCCAATAAGGCCCAATACTTCTCCCGGCGAATTCCCGTAACTCTCCGGCACTCGAAAAATACCCAATCATTCGAACCTTTCCGAACTCCGAATATAGTCGTCCAATATATCGATCTTTACGCCTCGACCATTTCGAGACTCCTCGTCATGTCCCCGATCTCATCCGGGACTCCGAACTCCTTCGGTACATCAAAACTCATAAACTCATAATATAACCGTCATCGAAACCTTGTTGTGCGGGATCTACGGGTTCGAGAACTATGTAGACATGACCTAGAACTATTCTTGGTCAATAACCAATAGCGAACCTGGATGCCCATATTGGCTCCTACATATTCTACTTAAGATCTTTATCGGTCAAACCGCATAACAACATACTTTGTTCCCTTTGTCATCGGTATGTTACTTGCCCGAGATTCGATCGTCGGTATCCAATACCTAGTTCAATCTCGTTACGGCAAGTCTCTTTACTCGCTCCGTAATACATCATCTCATAACTAACTCATTAGTTACAATGCTTGCAAGGCTTAGGTGATGAGTATTACCGAGAAGGCCCAGAGATACCTCTCCCACAATCGGAGTGACAAAACCTAATCTCGAAATACGCCAACCCAACATGTACCTTTGGAGACACCTGTAGTACTCCTTTATAATCACCCAGTTACGTTGTGACGTTTGGTAGCACCCAAAGTGTTCCTCCGGTAAACGGGAGTTGCATAATCTCATAGTTACAGGAACATGTATAAGTCATGAAGAAAGCAATAGCAACATACTAAACGATCATGTGCTAGGCTAACGGAATGGGTCATGTCAATCAGATCATTCTCCTAATGATGTGATCCCGTTAATCAAATGACAACTCATGTCTATGGTTAGGAAACATAACCATCTTCGATTAACGAGCTAGTCAAGTAGAGGCATACTAGTGACACTCTGTTTGTCTATGTATTCACACATGTATTATGTTTCCGGTTAATACAATTCTAGCATGAATAATAAACATTTATCATGATATAAGGAAATAAATAACAACTTTATTATTGCCTCTAGGGCATGTTTCCTTCACTGACAAAGTACACCGGACGCTGCACCATCCTTTTCTGAATCTTCTCGCAATCCTGCGCAGATCCGTCCTTGTCGGGACCAGAGCTTGACGGCGAAGCCCCCTGCTTGTCGCTGGATGCATCCGCTTCGTTGCGGCTCATCATCCGCTTCCTCTCCGCTATTAACGCAGCACTAACCACTTGATTGGTTGCCGCTATATATAGCAGCAACTTCTCTTGTGGCTTAGGTGCGATAAGTATTGGAGTGGAGGATGTGTACTGCTCAAGTCCTGCAGCGCAGCCTCCGCTCGAGTCCATTTCATTGACCTGCCTTTTTCAAAATCTTGAAAATGGTAGGCGAGCTCAGCAGACTTAGAGATAATCTGCCGAGAGCAGCCACGCAACCGCAAGTCTTCGTGACATCCTTGACGCGCTTCGGTGCTTCAATCTGCTCAATGGCCTTGATATTGTCGGGATTGGCTTCAATTCCCGCACGAGACATAAAGAACCCGAGAAGCTTGCCGAGGGGACTCCAAACACGCACTTCTCGGGTTGAGCTTGAGGTTGATCTTGCGCAGATTTGCAAAGGTCTCATCCAAATCTTTAACCAGAGTTGCTTTGTCCTTGCTCTTGACCACTATGTCATCCATGTAGGCTTCTACATTTCTGTGCATTTGGGGCTCGAAAGCGTCGTGGACCACTCTTGCAAACGTTGAACCAGCATTCTTCAAACCGAAAGGCATCCGTATGAAACAGTAAGTGCCACATGGTGTAATGAATGCGGTTTTCTCTTCATCCTCTTCTGCCATGAAGATCTGATGATATCCTGAATATGCATCAAGAAATGAAAGCAAATCACATCCAGCCGTGGAGTCAACAATCTGGTCGATACGCGGCAAGGGGAATGGGTCTTTGGGACAAGCTTTATTAACATCCGTGAAGTCAATACAAAGTCTCCATTTCCCATTTGCCTTACATACAACTACCGGATTGGCCAACCACGGGATGGAGCACCTCCCGACAAGGCCTGCTGCTTCCAACTTCTTGATCTCTTCGCTATGAACTCTTGGCGCCCACCGCCTGCTTCCGACTTTTTGCTTGACGGGCTGCGCGTGAGGACAGACAGCTAGGTGGTGCTCAATTACTTTTCAGGAACACTGGGATGTCGATGGTTGCCATGCAAACACATCGACATTCGCCCGCAGAAAGCAACGAGCTCGCCTTCCTATTTAGGGTCTAGAGTGGCACCGATGGTGAAGGTACCACCGCTGCCGCCCTCCTTGGCGGGCACCTTCTTGGTCTTCGTGGAGCTGCCATCATCTTCTTGCACTTGCCGGTGGAGCTCGATGGTGCGTCCTCGACGGTAGCGCAGCACTCCGAAGAGGCGCGCTTGCCGGAGTGGGCATCAGAGCTCTTGCCGGACTTGGTCTTCTTCTTCCCCCGGGAGCTTCAGCGGCAAGTGATTTGCTATCTGTCGCAGCTGCTGCATCCCGGTAAATCTTGTCGGCACTGATGAGCGCATCCTTTTTGTCGCCATGGACAGAAATGACGCTTATCGGGCCGGGCATCTTGAGCAAATTGTATGCATAATGAGAGGCTGCCATGAACTTGGCAAGTGCTGGACGGCCAAGTATGCCATTGTAGGGCAATGGGAAATCGGCAACGTCAAATGTGACCCTCTCAGTTCTGAAGTTGAGCTCGCTGCCAAATGTTACCGGCAACGTGATCTTCCCTTTCGGCTTGCTCCTTCCTGGGTTGATTCCTTGAAAAGTGCCAGTCTCTTCAAGCTCGCTGTCAGGGATTTGAAGCTTCTGGAGTACTGCAGAGGAGATCAGGTTCAGACCGGCCCCGTCGTCAACCAACATCTTGGTGACCTTGAGGTTGCGGATAGTTGGTGAGACCAACATCGCAAGCACCGACCGCAGTTATGCGATCGTGGTGGTCCTCAATGTCAAAATGATGGGCGTGCTGGACCACTTCGAGGTTTGCGCGACTCCACGGATGGTTCTGCTGCATTAACCTCTCGTGATCCACCGCTTGAGTTGACGGTGCGAGGTATGCAGAGAAGCACCTCCACAACGCAGAACCTCTGTTGCCTTCTGAAATTCTTGCTCGTCGCCTTTGTCTTCCTCCATATCTTCATCATCATCGCTGTCTTCGTCCTTGTCGCGCGCTGGGAGGTCTATCTCTTGCCGCTGTTTGGCCTTTGGCGCCCTCCCCGCCGGTCTCTTCTTGCTAGCTGCCCTGCACCTTCCCGGGCTTTCTCCTTGTCTCGCCGTACTTGCCTTCGCAATTCAACAAGCTGCTCGACTTTCTTGCAGCTCTGGAGGTCGTGGCCCTTGGTGCGGTGAATCTTGCAGTACTGCTTGTTGGAGCTGTCCTGCTTGTCGGTGGCCGCCACAGCTTGGCGGTCGGTGTCAGCGGCAACCTCCTTGCCTGTAACATCCCAAAATTCTAAATTTTGGAATGTTATATTAAAAAAATAACTCCGATTGTTTGTTTGATTGTTGAGTGATTGATTGTGGGAAATTGAGTGGAATTTGAAACTTTTTGAAAGTTAAATGAGAGGGAATAAAAGGACTATCCCAAACTTTCATTTTTGCTTTTATGATCTTCGGGGATTCAAATTCTTTTCATCACAAAACCCTGGAGAGAAGATGACATGACTTCTTCCATTTATTTAAATGACAAGGTGTTGAAAATATTTGAATTTCATTTGGAAAATATTTCCAATTTGAAACTTTATGCAACTCAATGATTTTCACGAGAGAAGATAAAATGACTTCTTCAAATTAAATGAAATATGAGTTGGGAGTTTTAAAAGAATTAAATTCAAAGTTCTTTTGAATTTATTTCCAATTTGGAGTTATTTGAGTTTTATTCAAATTATTTTCTCCAAAAACAAAATATATGGAAAATAGGGTAACATGATTCCCTACATCGTAAAATTGGAGCGAAATTAATTTGAAGTCATTTTGGTATTTTAAAATGATTTTATTGATTTTATTGGACCAGTAGCACTGTGTGAATTATTAAAATTTGTGTGTATCTCATTTCAAGCTAAAATAGTGTTCATGTTGTAGAAAATCTTTTTCTGAAAATTTTGATATATTATATGCCTATATAAAAAAATTATTTTTGTTTTGTTGTCTCTGTCTTAAAAAAATCGCTGCACTCGCCGGGCCAAGGGCCAAGGCCCAAGGTTGCAAGCGCCCGGCCGCCACAAGGCCATCGCCAAGACGCACCAAGGAGCCAGGAGCCTTTTTCCAATCCTAGTAGGATTCTTTTCCTACTTTCGCTTATTCCGATTTGTTTCTAGATCTTTTCCTTTTGTTTCCTAATCCTAGTCTATTTCTTGTCCCCTACCCCAAGCAAACCCCTTCCCTCCCCACTATAAATACCCAAGCATACCCCCTCCAACACATCAAACCAGCACCTCTCCTCTCCTCTCCTCTCAGCAGCAGTAGCAGCCCCACACCCGCCGCCGCCCTCACCCGAGCCTGCCTTGCCCACCGCCGCCGCCAGTGGCCCGCCTCGACCTCTCCTGAGGTTTATATGATCTCCTCTCCACCGTCCCGTGATATCCTTTCCTCTAGGAGCAACTGCAACATCGGATCCGATCTTGTTCCCCAACTCCGACGACTACTCCGTGAGATCAAAGAAATCCTGTAATTCATTTTTTCAGAAAATAGCAATCTTAGAAAATTCATATCTTTTAGAGTTTTTAGTATTTTTGAGTGATTCCAATTGCTATGTGTCACAAATTTGCTGAAGTTTCTGTTAGTTCAATTGTATCTCATATTTGAGCAGTTTAAATTTGTGTTTAGATGAATTTTCTCAAATCACTAGATTTGAGATATTTTGAGTTAGGAATATTATTTTTAACCGATTCTTTTTGCTCTGGTCTATAGGACCTTTGTTTATCCAGTAGTATTTAGTATTTTATTTTCAGGTTAATTTAAATTAGGTTTTTAGCAAAACAGTATTGTTTTAGTATTAGTTCTGTTTTAGCTTTTTCTTTATTGTTTTTATTAATTTTAAAGTATTTCTTTTTGTCACTTTTGACAAAATTAGTTATGCTTCTGTTAGACAACAGGAGAAAATTTAGTTTTATTTTAAAAATTTATTTTCCTTAGTTTTGTATGAAACCTTCTATAGGTCATAGTTAGAGTTTTATAAAAGCTTTTATTTGTTTCTTTTGCAAATAAAATTTTATGGAAAAAATACTTTCTGTTAAATTAGTTATTTTACATTTTATTATCTGTTAATTTATTAGTTTAGTATTTTAATTGTTGTTAAGTTTTTACTTACGGCAAAACTATATTAGATGTTTGTAGCAAAGTCATAGATCTTCGTTAGTAGTTTTTCTTTGTAGTTTTATTTGAAGTTTCTTTTGATTTTGTTTGAGTTTTATTATCGATTTTCCTTGCTGTTTTGATTGTTATTTCGAGTGCTAAAATTGTTTGGTAGGATGTTTGCTTATGTGAATGCTATGTTTGACTATATAGATTTTCACCGGAGTGACGAATAGTTCTACCAAGTCATTATTCGAGAGTGTTGTTATCTTCATCAACTTACCAGGCAAGTTCACTTTGACCATGTTTTTCATACCTATGTGTTTTATTGCATCTAGTGTCATCTTCGCAACAATCCCTCCAAAGAGTGATATTGAATCCTTGTAGTTGAGTAGTATGCATGAGGTAGGAACCCATCACCCTGTTACCAAGCCCGGACGTTATTTATTTTAATGCTACGCTATAGTAGACGGGTTGGTATGAGTGCTCGGAGTGGTGTGAGAATGGAGGATCTACGCCAATGACGATAACTCCATGATGGAATCTGCAAGGACTGCATCTTCAAGGCCTCAAGACTTCAAGACTCGAGACAAGAATTCAATACACACTCTTGGGTGAAGGATGGTTGACGGGCACCGAGAAACCGTGGTTGGCGGGATGCATGGAGAAGTGCCATGACATCTTGCGGAAAGCTTCACCCAGACTCAAAGAGACGGAAGAATACTTCATGCCGGAAGCTTACCTCGGCAACCGCAAGTCACTATGGGCTCGCTTGGTTGACCTTAGTGGTGAATCTGGCTGGGACGGTGCTAGCAGATGTAGAACTACGGTAGGATTGGATGAGCACGGACGGTGGTCGGGAACTCTTCGAAGACCATGTTTTGGTCATCTTGTTCTCAAACACCCAAGTGCGAGAACGTAAAAGAGGGATCGAATCTTGCGGGTAAAGTGTACAAACCTCCGCAGAGGGTTAAAACCTAATCGATTAGCCGTGTCCCGATTACGGACAATTTGAGCCTCGGACTTGGATCTATCTCGAACTCTCAACACCGGACTGATAACTTAATTGTGGGCAACTTATGATGATTTTGGGCTACGAGACATCGGTTGGCGGAACCATGTCATGATAGAAAACTCCATAGTACAGACATCATTTATTCTTTTGATGTAGGGAAAATAAAACCAGCTTTTACGCAAACAAAACTCAGACCCAGAGCCACAAAGCCAAATTGCATATAGTATAGTTTTACCATCTGTTTTCTCATGTTGTGATCTTGCCGGTACATTCAATGTATGACCTACACGGCTACAACGTATCATGTTGCGATATTTCTCGACGGTAAGAGTACGGTGCATGTGGTTACGGTTCACACTCAACCCGCCGATGGCGCTGATGGGACTCCACACCGATCGTTTGTTTTCATTGTGACTTATGAGGTATATATCAGTTTTACGTTAATTATACATGTGATTGCACTTTGATATATACATTGATGTCTTGTGTGTGCCAAAGATATCGATCGTGGATGGCACAAGAACACGTAGGCTTGACCGTCTGAGGTCGGGTCGCTACATTGCCGGAGCCACCAGCCTTAGCCTTGCCGGCGCCACCTCCGCTGCCGGACTGCTCGACAACTAGTACCTCTTTGTTCTTCTTGTTTCGTTGTTCCGCCGCCGCTCTTCCTTGCCGGGCGGTCTCCTCACCGCCGATCCTGCTTCAACATTCTCTCCGTGGAGCCTCCTCCTTCTTCAAAGACGCACACTTGTCGGCCAGGCGTAGAGCTCACTGACGCCCTTTACTTTGCACATCGCCATCTCCTCCTCATCTCGCGGTTCCGCGACGTTCGATGGAACGCGCTGATCACCATGGCAGGGTGGACATCTGGGATGTTGTAATGCACACGACTGAATCTCTGGATGAACTTGCGCAGGGACTCTCCTTCCTTCTAGGCGAGCAGGTGAAGGTCACTCTCCTAGCCATGAGGCTTGTGGCCGCCTGTGAAGGCGCCAACAAACTGGTGGCACAGATCTGCCCAAGAAGATATGGAACTGTCCGGCAAGTGCATGAGCCAAGATCTGACCTTGGGCTTGAGCACCAGTGGGAAGTAGTTGGCGAGGATCTTGTCGTCTCGTCCCCCTGTAGCTTGCACCGCAATGGTGTAGATGCTGAGGAACTCCGATGGATGTGTCTTGCGATCATACTTCTCTGGCACATCTGGCTTGAAGTTTTTCTTGTCGGGCCACTGGACTTGCCGCAGCTCACGAGTGAACGCAGGGCAACCTACCGCGTACGGCAAGTCGCTTGTTCCCCCGGCGCTTGCATATCTACCGGTGGGCCCAGCGCGCTGGTCGGATTGACGCCGCGCTTCTTTGGCGCTGGCGCGGGTTCGAAGCGCTTTCTTCTTGTCGCCTTAAGAACTTGGTGCTGATCACGGCGAGCTCAGGATCCGGACGACGCGGTGGAGTCATCCGCCGAGGTGGATCCGAGGAGCTGGTGATCTTCGGAAGGGGAGTGCATGGTGGTGGCACTCGCAGGTCTCGCCGCCACCTGCTCGTGCCTTGTCGCCTCGCCGCTGCAAGGACGAGTTGGTTGCCGCTGAACGCCTCCATTGGCGGCCGATGAGACTCGATTGTGGCCTCCATTCGAGACCTTGTCGGCCGTCTGAGGGTAGTCTAGAAGTAGCTGAGCTCGCCAAGGCTTCCGCTGGAGTGGTGGGTGGCAATGGCGACGGAGCGAGGAACGGATGTGCTCGGACTCCTAACCAAGTTAGAGGAGCAGCATCCCGCCTAAGCGACCGATACATTGCATCAAAGATGTCTTTGGCGCATGCGAGTCTCGAGGGCCTCGATCCTCCGGCTTGGTTTGATCCAACGAGCGATGGTGCTGCGAGCATCATGACGCTGTTGGTCCCGCGCCCCGAGACGGACGCGTACATTTTCGACGCCGAAGCTTGCGCCGCTTTGTCCTTGGACCTGGCGGCGTCGTGGCTCTCTCGACGACGCCCGTTCTTCCGCTAGCGTCTTCCCCACCACTCGTTAGCTCCGTGGTGGTGGGTTTGACGCGACGGCTCGCTGCTGCCAAGACTTCTTCTTGGCGCCATGTTGATGAAGGTGATGATGAAGTCGCCGTGACCGCTGGATCAGGTTCACAGCCTCGACGCCCTACCGGGCGCGCCAAAGATGTCGGCGGTTGATCGTGACCCACGGACACCTATGGGACCGGGTCCCTTGTGGTTCGGAGGGGGGCGGAGAGTGCACGAAGAGCAGATCGAGGCGATGCACACGAGCAGATTTAACCAGCTTCGGAGCTCTCCGGAGAGATAATACTCCTACTGCTGCTTGGTTGATTATTTGTGTTCTTGCTAGGGAGTAATGGGAGCTACAAAACCTAGCCTGAGTGAGTGTGGTCTCGAATGAGTCGAATGAACTCCACCGAGCCGAACCCTTTCTACGCTGCACATGGGCCTCCTTTTATAGGCTCAAGGGTCACCACAGTGGCAAGTAGATGAGGGTACAAATGGAAAAACAGTAGTTGGTACACCGCTTTGTACAGTGTACGGTGATCTATACCTAACTCTGACGGCAAAGGGACAAGATCCATAAATGTCCATCCCTGTCGCCTAAACGAAGGTAACAGGACCGCAAGTGCGCCTCCGCTTGCCACGATGGTGGCTTGTCAGCCGCTTATCGCTGCTCCCCGCTGGCTGCACAGCCTTTGACACGCTGCGTGCTGGAGTAGCCCCACGACGACATGTTGGCGGATGAGCTGGAGCGGAGATGAAGAGAGGTTGCCTGCCGCGGCAAGTACCTTCCCGCGGCTGAATCCTTGTCGCGCTTGGGAGCTTGTCGCTCACCAAGCCTTCCCGGCAAGCTCCTCTTGCCGGGGCCTTGTTTCCTTCGTGCCTTGAGTGGCCTTCCCGGCAAGCTCCTCTTGCCGGGGCCTTGAGTATTTTGTTCTTGAATGGCTCCAAGGGAACCACGGAGGATCTTGGCGGCCACTAGGCAAGCCATGCCGCGGGGTGCTGCAACTGCCCGTGCATGAGTTGGGGATACTAGAGTACCCCTACTCTAGTACACCGACACCCTCCTCACTCCAGTGGCCACCCAGGGCATCCAAGGCCATCTCCTACTTCTTTACTCCCCCTAGAGCTACCAGACACCTTTGGACGTGAACACATTGCATAGAATATGGCATGCCGGCCATTTGCATCGGTTCGAGCTGCCATGAAGGCGCCCCAAGACCTGTAGCCGCCCCCTGCCAACCACCTCCGGCCACCTCGGGCCTCCCCAGCGCACCCGACGATGCTCCTCGGCGTCCGCAACACGCCGCAGCCTGGTCCCCCTCCTCCCTCTTCCTCCTCTCTCCTCAACAGACACGGCCGCCCAAGCGCACACCTGAGTGGCCACACACTGGTGCCCTGGCCCCCGCTTCCCTCTCTTCTCTCCCTCGCCTAGACCAACCCCACGAGCACCCCAGACACGCCCACGCGCGCCTGTGATCCACAAAGAACGGCAACGACTCGACGGCAAGACAGCTTCTACGGTGAGTCAGAATCGCCTACTTAAAGGCCTCCCGAGCTCTCCCTTACCACCACTTGCTCCTACCCACTCCAAATCGCCCCCGTGCCTCCACTCTCCTCCAGAGCACCGAGCTCGAGATCGAGCTCGAGCTCTCGCCTCGGTCGCCAAGTGATCCCAAGGTACAGGCCACCCCACCCCTTTATTGCTTCTCCGAACGCCCATAGCTCACCGATAAATTCCCCCTCTTTCCCGCTGCTTTGCAATGGAAACGCCAGAGCCATCAACGCCGACGCCTCCGCCGCGAACCTCGTCGCCGGCGAACCACTGCTCCCCTCCGGCCAACACCGGCACCACCCGAACGACGACACGACGAGGAGTCCAACCATGCTGTCAGCTTGACCCTCCGTGCACTACATTCCCACCGGTGAGCATGCCGGCCCTCTGGTCGCAAGGTCAGAGATGATAGGCGGGCCCCCCCTGTCATCCTCACCTCTCTCTCGCCCCCTCTCTCTCCCACTGGCAGCTGGGCCCCGCACGTCAGGTTCAAACCTGACGCGCGCGCGCCGCTCGGCTCGCCTGGGCCGAATCGCCTCTGGGCCTGTGCGCTGCGGTTGTTTTGGCCCAGTTGCACAATGGCCTTTTCCCTTTTCTTTTTCTGTCACTTTTCCAAAAATTCCACAGGATTAAATAATAATCCAAATGAAATAATTCCAGTTCCTAAATTCTTGTAAAAATCCCACCTATTTAATGGTATAACTTTCATTCATGACCAACCAACTTTTATGTATTGTTCATATTCAAATTCAAATTTGAATATATTTAAACCCCTCTGAAAATCCATTTCTCCTATTTTGCTACTCCAAATCCAAAACCAGGAATTTTCCCCTTCTTAGTTTTCACCCTAGTATTTAACAAAAATGAGTTGACATTTTTCTGAGCACTTTGGTTTTTCTGTTTTATTATTGCCTTATTTTCTCGTTATTATTTTATGATGATAGATTATGCTCTTCGACGAAGGAGTTGGACCAGAAGACTTCGAAGACCCAGAAGACTTTGTTGAGCCAGGCAAGCAGCCCTTTGACCATATCTATGAAACCCTTTTTATACATGTCATGATTTTGATGGTTTGCCATCGTACTCCCTCGTTGATACTTGCATTGTGCATGACCCTACCTTCTTATGAGGGTTATGCCGGTGGGGGTAGATAGGATGCTAAGTAGTGCTACGCAAAAAGGGACGGGGATATGCATGGTGATGGAGACAAAGTATTTTCAAAAGACTTTTCGAAAACCCCATCGGGTGCCACTTAAGCCCGGGGAAGATGATGAGTTGGGTAGCCACTTGATGACGAAGTGGTGTACCGAGGCAAGTGGGTGTTGTTTTCAAAACGGATTGGTTTAAGTTGCGACCGTTATTCCAACCTTACATGCGCAACCACTCTACCCTTGTATGGGAAAGGGCATTATTGATTACCTAGGCCGATACTAGCTTGGAGCCCGTGACATTAGTGACGGGGAGCGTTGGTGCTCTCTCTCGACGGGTCGTGCTGTAGGGCGGCCATGAATGTTTTCACAAGGCACCAGATACACCGTTGTGTCCCCTCTCGGATGATACGATCTCGAGTGAGTCTCGTATGATGTACATCATGAGGATACGGAACAACGAGTGGACTCCTTGTTAGTGTCGTCTAGGGAAAGATAGTGATAGGGTGCTTACCCCGGGTACTTGAGGTATCGCCGGTCGTGGATGACACGGAAGTTCCCCGGATCTTGTGGGTAAAGTGTAAAACTATTCGAATAGCCGTGTCCACGGTCAAGGACAGTTGGGTAACCGCTCTTGGGCTACGTCCACATGTTTACAAACCAGTGTGTGTTTGGATGATTGGGGAGAACTACTTGGGTCAAGTCAAGGGACTTGACATGATTGAGTTGGGTTGATGTCCACTCTATTTATGTTGATATCTGTAACCTGTCCTCATGGTTACTTGGATTCTCCTGTTGCATGTCTTACAAGTTGTTGAACATGTCATTGCACTCAAAACTAGCTTTCTGCAAAAATTTACCTATATCATGCATTGTTGTGCCTTGTTCCAATCATGGTTGCTTGCGAGTACATTCAAAGTACTCATTGGCTTGCCACTGGTTATTTAATTGGCTAGGCATGGAAGAACAGGAGTTCGAAGAAGAGTTCTTTGGAGACGAACATGCGAACTAGGACGTTTCCCAGTCAGAATGCCTGTAGGGTTAAGGAAGATGGCATGGGTTCTACTTATCGACGAAGATTTCCGCTGCTTAAGTTTATTTGGTATTCAGCCCTTGTGGCTTTATCTATGTTAGACTTGACCATAATGGTCATAATTTGTGTAAGACTGTATGTATGGATGTAAGACTCTTGTTATTCAGCTTCTGTGGGTTCAGTGAGCATTGGTCTCTAGGATCACTGTACACGTGCATTCGGCGATCTCAACTTATGAGTCGGGGTCCCCACAGTTGTATATTTCCCTCAAAGCAGCTTGTTTCTTATGAGCAGGGAAATATTTAGCAGAGAAGTAATAAATCATATCCTGGGGACTACGCACACAACCAGGATCAAGAGAATTAAACCATATCTTAGCATCACCCTTTAATGAGAACGGAAATATTTTAAGGATATAAAAGTAGCGAGATCTCTCATCATTGGTGAACAGGGTGGCTATATCATTTAATTTAGTAAGATGTGCCACAACAGTTTCAGATTCATAGCCATGAAAAGGACTAGATTCAACCAAAGTAATTACATCAGGATCAACAGAGAATTCATAATCCTTATCTGTAACACAGATAGGTGAGGTAGCAAAAGCAGGGCCAGGTTTCATTCTATCATTAAGAGATTGCTGATTCCATTTAGCTAATAATCTCTTGAGTTCGTATCTATCTTTGCAAGCTAAAATAGCTAAAGAAGCTTATTTATTAAAAACATAACCCTCAGGAATAACAGGCAAGTCTTCATCATTACTTTCATCAATATAATCAGTTTCAATAATTTCTTTCTCTCTAGCCCTAGCAATTTGTTCATCAAGAAATTCACCAAGTGGCACAAGAGTATCAAGCATAGAAGTAGTTTCATCATAAGTATCATGCATAGCAGAAGTGGCATCATCAATAACATGCACATATCGTAATCTAATAGCGTAGCAGGTTTAGGTGTCGCAAGCTTACTCAAAATGAAGGTGAATCAAGTGCAGAGCTAGATGGCGTTCCTTACCTCCCTCGTAGTTGAGGGATAAATTGTTGTCTTAGCGTCCTTCAAGTTCTTCATAGTGACCAGCAGATATAAATCCCAAGTGACTCAAAGAATAGAGCTATGCTCCTCGGCAACGGCGCCAGAAAATAGTCCTGATAATCCACAAGTATACGGGATCGCAACAATTTTCGAGGGTAGAGTATTCAACCCAAATTTATTGATTCGACAAAAGGGGAGCCAAAGATTATTCTCAAGTATTAGCAGCTGAGTTGTCAATTCAACCACACCTGGATAACTTAGTATCTGCAGCAAAGTATTTAGTAGCAAAGTAATATTATAGTAGTGGTAACGGTAGCAAAAGTAATATTTTTGGGTTTTGTAGTGATTGTAACAGTAGCAACGGAAAAGTAAATAAACGAAGAACAATATGTGAAAATCTCGTAAGCATTGGATCGGTGATGGAGAATTATGCCGGATGCGGTTCATCATGTAACAATCATAACATAGGGTGACACAGAACTAGCTCCAATTCATCAATGTAATGTAGGCATGTATTCCGAATATAGTCATACGTGCTTATGGACAATAACTTGCATGACATCTTTTGTCCTACCCTCCCGTGGCAGCGGGGTCCTAATGGAAACTAAGGGATATTAAGGCCTCCTTTTAATAGAGTACCGGAATAAAGCATTAGCACATAGTGAATACATGAACTCCTCAAACTATGGTCATCACCGGGAGTGGTCCCGATTATTGTCACTTCGGGGTTGCCGGATCATAACACATAGTAGGTAACTATAGACTTGCAAGATAGGATCAAGAACACACATATATTCATGAAAACATAATAGGTTCAGATCTAAAATCACGGCACTCGGGCCCTAGTGACAAGCATTAAGCATAGCAAAGTCATAGCAACATCAATCTAAGAACATAGTGGATACTAGGGATCAAACCCTAACAAAACTAACTGGATTACATGATAGATCTAATCCAACCCATCAGCAAGCCTACGATGGAATTACTCACACACGGCGGTGAGCATCATGAAATTGGTGATGGAGGATGGTTGATGATGACGACGGCGACGGATTTCCCTCTCCGTAGCCCCGAACGGACTCCAGATCAGCCCTCCCGAGGCTCCGTATCGTAAAACGCGATGAATTCTTCTCCTTGGTTTTTTTCTCCCCGAAAGCAAATATATAGAGTTGGAGTTGAGGTCGGAGGAGCTCCAGGGGGCCCATGAAGTAGGGGGGCGCGCCCTAGGGGGGGGGCGCCCCCACCCTCGTGGACACGGTGTGGCCCCCCTGGTCTTCATCTTTTGCAAGGATTTTTTATTATTTCCAAATAGACGTTCCGTGGAGTTTCAAGTCATTCCGAGAACTTTTGTTTCTTCACATAAATAACACCATGGAAAGTCTGCTGAAAACAGCGTCAGTCCGGGTTAGTTCCATTCAAATCATGCAAGTTAGAGTCCAAAACAAGGGCAAAAGTGTTTGGAAAAGTAGATACAACGGATACATATCACTTACGTTCAAAGTTATTCTCATACTATAGAATGGTATAGGAACGTGGAGAGATTTTGTTGATTTTATATCGCTGAATAATATAAAATATTATGAGTGCAGACGCTCCATCCCGAGGTTTGTAGCTCCTTCTCGGTCGTCGGGAATCTATGTTCTTCCACTCTTTCGTTTAAGACATGAGCTTTGTTCATCATGTTGCTGACACGCGGGACATCTATATGCCTCCATTTTACAAAATCGTACTATACGCCTCCATGACACGCGGGACATCTAGCATCAAGGTGGCGTGTCATGCAAGAAAATGGAGATATGCAGTGCGTAAGTGAGTCGTGCACTTCGATGGCACCTAGTACTACACAATATTTTTTCTCCTCGATGGCACGTGAATAGTGCACATACTCAATGACAGAGCACGGGATGGTAGCCATGGACATGGCCGGCCCTTTTTGAAGAGAGTACTAATAAATACGTAACTTTGATGTGTCCCGTCAACTCGCAGAACGACAAGAAGCATGCTTACTACGCCTTCTCCCTCGCCAACGCGTGCGCGGTGGCTCGCAGCATGAGGAGAAACTTTTGCTTACAAGCGGTGGACGTGCAGCAGTTCATTTGGTGCCAGATTGCCAAAAGTAGTACATTACCATCATTATTGTTCGACTTCCGGAAGAGGAGAAGAGCCAAGCGCAAGGTCACCTACTAACCTAGTATAGTACTACGACAACCAAAGCTGGTCCACCTTTTTAGAGCATGGTTAATTAATATTGGCGGCTCTTGCAGCGACACATCATTTAGAGCAAGTACTCTCTTTGTAGGATCAAAGGAAGTGAAACAAAAGTTGGAGTGGATGCTAGATTGCCAATTAAAACATGATCACATAGGAAAAAAATCCTATAGCATTCTATCCTATGAATCAAACGACGAATGTAGGAAAATTATGAGGGGGATCTCTCCAACAGTGTTCCTCGGCTCGCACTTAGCATCACGGTGGTAGAACTTGGATTCATTCATCTGGTACACGTGGCATCTTAGATCTGGTACTCCAATTTTAGGTTGGCTCTATGTGATGTGGCAACTTCATATACTAACCGGATGCTGGCATACTACTACGGTACTCACACTCCAAGGAGTGACTCAAAAACCATTCATAAATTGATTCTATGACACGCATTTCCAAATGTACCATTCATTACATACAACAAGTCATCAACACACAACGACAACGATGATACATATTGGATTATAGATTATTTCCAGCAAAACATTCCAGTAAATACTGAAGTTTTCATCACACAACAAATAACAAGCAATGAAATGAACTTCAACTCAACCAATCCTTGGTGTTGGAAACGCTTGCTTTGAACCATAGGTGCTCTGGGAAGGGCCGGCTATTGTCAATATCGAGAGCAACATAGGACTGATCATCCAGGCTGAAGTGGCATATATCAGGAGCAGGGTAGGGAACCACCGCAATGTCCAAGGTATAGATATAGTTGCTTCTCATAAATGGTAGTAACACTGTGTCAATATCAGCTGGATCGCCTTTATCCATCATTGGATAGTTTGGTCCAAGGAAGAGCGAGTTTGCTCCAAGACTACCAATACTGTACCAGGGAGAAGGTGTTGGCGCTAGCACACTAGTATCCATCCCGAATACCCTGCAACGGGTGTTGGAATAGGTCCGGAGAGGGCGACCATGGGAGACAACACCTGCTACCTCAGTAGTAACAATCACAGTGCACTATATACAGACAAGAAGAGGTGATCCATCAGAATTAGTTGCCAGGTGCCACTGAGTATATAAGTTCTGCTCAGCCTCATGCTCGTGATCATCACCATCGTCATCTGCCCCTTGGTTATAAAATTTTTCAAGTATAGGTGATGGAATGTTCATAGGACCTTGGAAACACAAGAAGAAGGTTAATTAGTAAAGGGAAACTTGCTAACCGGCATGCATGTGGCGGAAACAATTATAATTACGGTGGAAGATAAACGTACCGAAACTATGAGGATCCCATGCAAAAACAGTGCCACGAGTGGTGGCAGCAAACACAAGATCCTCGTATTCAATTGCATCGCAGTACTCATCCGTGTACAGAAACTGATTTTTGAGCAATATCCATGGACGAACCGTGGAATCAGTAATGGCGGCAACAAGCTTGTCGAAGATAGCAACAACTTGATAGTTCTCATAATTCCAAGAGCGGTTGGGAACTTGAGAAATTGCTATCTTCCGTAGACGCGATACCATCATGATCAGATTTGAACGACGAGATCATCGTGTGCTCAACCTCGTGGCACTCGAGTTTTTTGAAGTGGAATCTACGACGAGTGTACACAGTCACAAGTTCCCACTCGCAATTGTACCCAATAAAAACAACCCAATCTCCATTTGCGCCAGCCCAGGCCCTACCCTAAAGTGATGGCATCTTGACATCACACGTATCGTTATCAAGCGGCATCAACTTGCACAAGGCGAGGCCTCCGTCGTCCGCGCCCATGCGAACAAGCTTATAGCGAAGAAGATAAGGGAGATCAAACCGCTCTTGGACCCTTGGGTTCCTTGTAATGATGTTATTAGTTGAGTCGAGAATGTTCTTGAATGAACCTGCCATGCTAGCCGAGGTGATGACGTCGCACCGATCAATGAGTTCCCCCACCACGTCATCTTTCAGATTGGGGCAAGAATAACGGGGTCGTTTCCGCTTGTTCCTCCATGGAGAAGACGATCGAACAATGGCGTAAGGAAGGGTGAAGGCAAATGGAGGAGGGAGGAAGAGCGCATGACAACAGTTCCAAATCGAGAGGAAAGGTGAAGAGTCGGTGGACGGTTGCCGCTTGCCACGGTACACGAAGAGGTGCCCCGGCCTACACGTCCTTTCGAAAATTGTACAAAAGGACTCGCCATTGTCTCACTGACATGTTGGAACAGGACCACATGTCAATGAAATATGGTGTGTAATTTCTCGTGCAAAATGCGATCTGGCCGCGTTGGCCCGAGGTGTCGCATTAGTTATCGACCTTTTTTTTTTAATGGCGTGCCGTTCAGTTTTGAAGCACGACTAACTGGTACTGTTTGCCAGAGAAAATATAAACTACTCTACCACTACTCCAGCTCTTGTACTAGTAGTATAAAAAGATATATAGGCTGGAGCTTTAGAGCTTTCTTGCTAAGGGCTGCGCACTTGCTTCTCACACTATCACCCTCTCTCCAGATCTAAAAAGACGGCCTCTCTATCCCTCCTCACCGGTGGTCACAGATCCGCCGGGGAAGAAAAGGACGTGCAACATTGATGCACTCGTCGTCGGCGAGCGAGGTCACACACTGACGACAAGGCGTCCTCTCAGACCTAGCGCTCGCACGGGATGGCCTCCGTCCCCAAGCTCGATGCCGTAGTGCGTGCGGAGGACGACGACCACGAGCGAAGCCACTTCCCGCCGACCCTCTGGTATGCTACCTCTTTTCGAACCATACCCTTGTTCTATTTCCCCATCTGCCACATCGCTGCATGTGGATCTTTTCCACTCCACCATCTTCCCAATTTGCTATCCTCTGCTCTGCTGGTCATGCAGACGAAAACCTTTAATTTGCACTATTAAAGGAAACCCTACTTCATGTAGACTAATCCATGTCTGGATTGAATAAGGAAAGGAAGAGAGACTGTACTGTCCAAGAGAGTAGGCATCGAACCCACATCTAGGTTGAAATGGGGAAAATCAGTAGCTAAGGAACGAGTCTCATGTCTCTTGGTTGAAGAAGGGTAGAAAGGCATGACAACGCAATAGAGAATGACCAGGTCGATCGGTTTGTTGTCCTCACATAGGAAAAAGGTGTCTAAACAGAAAAAAAATGGGACGTAATCCACATATGTTGCCTGGATATTTGTTCCTCTGGGCAACCATACCTCCCTCACCACTCTATGCGCCGTGGAGGTACATCGTACTGGTGCGCCCACTGTCTGTGTGGGCCTCCCATGCTCTTATTGTCACTTTTTTTCTGTTAGTATAACGCCAGCAGTCAAGTCAAGCAATGCTACTACTAAAGTGATGCCACATTTAACTAATGCCGCACTCAGTCTAATGCCACCGATAAATTTAAGCAATGCCATTTAATGTCACTGGATTATTTCAGGGTTAGCTGTTGATTGTGGATGTATTAAAGAATTTTCATCTAAGGCATTCTAATGCTATTGCACAGCCAGTATACCAACGATGAAACTTGTTACTACCTTCAGATTTTTTTGCACTGTTAATGCTTATAGATTACATACCTCACTTTCATGAGATAAGTTAATTTTTTTGTACAGTGTCACCAAAATGCCAAGGCGCTAATGTCATTTTATTTTGGTTAAACTGCACAAAAAATTATGAAGACAAGAGGAAAGGTCAAGAGTGGGCACCTCCTCCTCCGGCATGTTTGATCGATTATCAAGATTGGGATAGCAATTTTTAAGGTCCCCCCGAGTTCGAAATGATATTTACCTTGGAGGTACATGGTTTGCAATTTTTTATACTGTCATTAGTTAATAATGCTAGTTACCTTCAGACTTTTGTATTTGGTTTAATGCTCATGCATAGCTAGTATACCAATGCTGAAACGTGTTACCTTTACATTTTGTATTGTTAATTCTTATATAAATCTTCCAGTGCTAGAGTTTATTGAAATCTGTTCAAGAAACCATTGTACTGCACTGTAATAAAATAACTACTCTACTATTGCACTAGCCACTGGATTAGTGTATATTTGTAGTATTCGAAATTTCGAATGGTGTTGCATTAGCGCATGGACATAAATAAAGTGTGGCAAGCTTTCCAGATATGTGCTCAAGAAAACTACTACATGTTTTTCTAAATACTAGACGTTTGGGTACTTTAAATGAACCGCGAAAACGTCTTATATTAAGGAACAGAGGGTGTAGAGTTCACTCAAATTATCCCGATAAAGCTAGTCACACCTTTGTTAAAATTAATGTTCATTATGTTATCGGAGGAGGTCTGTAAGTTTGTCTCTAATGCCTGTCGACTACATACCTGACATCATGATGTAATGTTAAGTCATTTCCTTTTGTACAGTATCACTGAATTGTCAAGGCGGTGATGGCATTTTATTTTAGTTGAACTGCACAAAATATGCTTAAAAGAAGAGGAGAGGTCAGGAATCGATCATTCTTTCAGAAAGAACTATATATGCCTTTCTGACATAAGCCGATGTTGCCTTATTTATGCCTTCAAACAGGTGGTTAGAAATAGTCTTGCTACCTTTTCCCATTAAGAAATTGGAATGCTTATATTTGTGAGTCTATGCTTCAACTAGTGCCACTTTTATAGTAATCACACTTTCAATATCTATGCAAACAGGGATGCTCCATTTTAGTGGAACTGCACAAAAAGTCCAACTGGTTCAACATTAGGAGCATGTTTTCTTCGAAACCTTTATGTCCAATTGGTGGCACTATGAGCTGTTCATTACGAAGGTACATGGTTTGCTACTATCTTGCTACTCTTTTTGTACTGTCATTAGATAGTAATACTAGTGGTTTGCATGCGAATTTTTTGGCGGGGTGGACCTACATTGGAGGTGCACGACCGGATTCAATGATTGGATGCTCAATTTCGTTGTATCGATTTCACCTCTTCCATCACTGCTAACATGGATATCCTTGGTCCGATGAAGAATAGGCGCTATATTTCTGCTCTCGAACCAGCAAATCAATTCAGTATGAAATTGTCCAGGCAAAACATGATCTGTATCAAATTGTCCAAAGGTAAAACATGATGATGCTGCGGAAGAGACATGTTTAAACCGAAAATACAAGGTGGGGTATATGTTTACTAGTTGCTTGATATTTGTGCAGACAGAGATGTTCGCCCCTGCTATTTGGCAAACACACAAACTGACCGCAATTTTGGTTGAACTGCACAAGAGAATAGTATAGTCATCGCATGCAAAGTGCCATTTGAAAATAGACATCAAAGATTGATAGTCACTTCATGGACTGCAAAAAAGTAGTCTTGTACTATTTATTGGCCAACACTAGGTGCTTCATTGCTTTGGTCTGATTATACAATGGGCATCATTTTGCCTAAGTTAAAGTTTGTATTCAAAATAGTCTCGCCTTGTGATCGAGAGAAGACCAAATCATATTGCAGTGGATGTTCCTCCATCATGTGTGGTTTATTCTCATGGTTCCAATTGTTGGTGAAACCACTTACGCTTGCAAGAGGAATTGTAGACTTCACAAACAAATTTGTCTTTCATGCTGCATTGAATGTGCCAAGAGAAGCATCCATGTTAGTAGGCGTAATGTATGTTTTTCTAGATCTTTGCTTTTGGAGCCACATATTTGTATATGATCCGTGAATCATTGAGATGCATTAACATGTTGATCTTATGTATGGGAATCATACTAGTTGGTTTTAGTTGTGGCTGATCTTTGCTTCTGGAGCTACATATTTGTATATGATCCTGAATCATTGAGATGCATTAACAATTCCTTATATCTGTTCGCTCAGTGTTTACAAGTTACTGATCGATCACTAGTTAGCCTACTAATGCGCTGTGGCAGTTTTACTTATGACGTTAAGATTCAAGTGGCAGTTTTTGAATAAAATGCCTACCTCAAGAAACCGACAAGCTGCTCAAGAAAATGCCATGCTAATCAAGAAACTGCCAGCAAAAACGTCGAAATGCCTTATCTCCCAGCTAAAGTTCATCAACTAATGCCCTTGATCGCGACTCGCTGCATGCTGCTCCGCATCGGCTGAAGCGATTTTGAGTGCTCGCATGCAGCCGGCCGTAATTAAGGCAGCTAATCGATGCGAAAAAAGATGCGCTTTAATTGTTGCGGGCCTTTAAACTGTGGAATCATTATTGACAAGGAGGAGATGATTTGAGTGCACTCGCTTGACCATTATGCCGGCGTGCGACTCCAAAGACGGACGGGACGGGACGACATAGTCGAATTTCAGTTTCTCTAGTTTTCCACGGCAAGTCGGGCGCGCTAAGCCATGCCTCGCTTAATTATGCATTGAATTCGGCGACCGTCAAGGCTACCTTCTACCTATAAGTACTGCTTCCGCCTTCTATGGTGGCACCGTGACCCAACTCGCCCTATCCTCATAAGCCCCCACCGCCCGACGTCGCCGCCATTATCTCGCTCGCCACGCCCGCCATGCCCCGCCCGTCCCGCGATAGGGCGACGCCGAGGCGGTCACCGCCGAACTAGTGTTTAGTTTTTACCGAAGGCGACGGAGGGAGGAGGCATTCTATCGGTCTTTAGATGGCAATGCAGATCGAGGACTTGTTGGAGCGCCGATCACTGGCAGAGGAGCAGGAGTTGTTGGAGCACCACCGCTGGCGGAGGAGCAGCGATCACCGATTTGCGCCGCCAGCGGACATGGAGCAGCAGCGCACCGATGCTCGAAGTCGCGAAAGCAGAGCGCCAAGAATCGGGCTGACTATGCGGAGGCCGGCGCCCGGCAAATAGCCCTGGAGACTGTCGGGCACGCACGCATTCGCGACACCGATTTTTACTACCAGCTCGTCAAGTGGGTTTCCCGATTTGAAGCCGAAACTTCGGTGGACCATGCCGGCATGGAAAGGGCCAACGCGCGCGTGCAACGCGCCCTATCGCACCTCTGGCAAGTCCGAGGCGAGGCGGAGGACGCTGGTGCCGGCATTTAGCGTGTACCGCAGATGGCGGCCGGCATCGTCTAGTTAGCTAAGAGTAAGTTAGTACTTGTACGCTACTAGAGTATTAGTGGGAGTAGATAGTTAATTTGGCTATGATGGTTGTCAACGTGGAAGTTCAAGATTTATATGTGATTCAGACTGTTACTTTGCTCAATGTTGAACTTTCCGCTTGAACGTATGGAATGGGTTGTTATTTTTAAATGGGTTGTATTTGTCCTCCACGGGTTTAGAGGCTGACTTGTGGGCCTACCAAGTTGACGCGCACACAATCGGGAGATGATTGTACGTGGAGAGGATGACAGCAGGACCCGCCAAGGTCATGGCAAGATGCAAGCAAGTGCCTCCTTATTTCAAGCCAATAAAAATGGCTCCTCCTAATGGATTTCGACATCCGGGTCCCATGCCATTGTCAACGAGTCAATAAATGAGAGAATTGTACAACGAGCGGTCGACACCAGGGACCCAAAGAGCTTGCCCAGTTATTTTTGTTTTGGGTTAATTTGATAAATTCCACTCCAAATCTGGTGTTTCTGAGAAATGCCACTGCAATTTCCAAACTTTGAAAAATGCCATTTCATGCCATTTCCAGTGGCATTTTTCGAAGTCTGGAGTGGTGTTTTTCAAAGTTTGCAAATTGCAGTGGCGTTTTCCAAAGTTTGCAAAAATTGCAGTGGCATGTTTCAAAGTTTGGAAATTGCAGTGGCATTTTTATGAATCGCCATAATTGGAGTGGCATTTATCTAATTTGTTTTGAGACGGAAGCAGTGGTGTCAATCGGCTAAGGGGCACTGGCCTGTCTAGACAACCTTCTCTTTTATGTTTATCACGGACCAACCCAGTACTTTTTTTTTCTTTCTGAAAATGGCTAGCCCAGTTTTTTTGTGATTTGCCAAGTAAGTCGCTTTGTCAGGCCTGTTGGGCTGCAAATCTTTCAAGACGAGGAGAGCTTCATTCGGCTGGCCGAGAAAATCGCCTATCAATAATGAGAAATGGGCTGTACATTTTTAGAACACATCAAACCAGCACTTAGTTTCAAATTTCTTTTTTTCATTTCGAGATTTTAAATTGCATTAATTTTTATGCGTGGACAATTTGTTGGATTTTATATTGATATACATTTATTTTTAAAATCAGTTTGAATGTGACTCAAATTTCGGATTAAAAACAGTTCGACATCACGAAATATGCAAAATTTCAGATATTTTTTTAACCGTGGCTACAATATGGGCTGTAATGCTAACAAAAGAATATGGGCTCCAAAAACCTTAAGAATTAGCAAATGGGCTATAAATTATTAGAAATAATGGCAGATGGTCCGTATGCTGTTTTCCACAGATTTGAGGCTTTCCTAAAAAAAGGTTGACACACAAGCAGGATCGTTGGATGTCCATACAACGGCCGTCGTGCTTCTTCAATCTCTCGCTCTTCCTCGCCCAAATGCTCAAACAAGCGCCGACGGGACTCCCTGCTCCTTCCTCCCCATGGTCGGTGTGCCAAGCAGAGCCTCACCGCCCCATCGCACTCCCATCCCGGCCTATCCATCCTCTACTCACCCACACCTGCTGTTATTCTCCGCGACGGTAGACGAACCAAGAACCTCATACAACAGTATTCTCCACGTGGGAAACAATCTGCCGACTCTTGCTCGCCTCGTGTCGCTCCCATCCTAGGCCTCGCCGCCGCCCATCGCCGGTGCTCTTGGCGCCTAGTCAACGTGGTCAACGATCGACATGCATCTGAAGTGGATCAGACGTGGAGAGGTCGACAGCTGGGTCCACGGCTGCACCCAAGGAAATGCCTCCTTATTACGCGCAAAATAATGATTCCTCCACCTGACATCTGGGACCCACCGAAAGGGCCTCTTTATTTCGCAAAAAAACGTTACCGCCGCTGACAGCTTGGACCCACCAGCTATATCTTCGCACGCAAGGAAGTGCCTCCTTATTACGCACAAGAAATGAATACTCCCCCTGCTAGCTGGGACCCAAAGATAGTGGCAGGCTGACTTGGGGCCTACTAAGTTGACGGGACGGAGGGCTTTGTCAACTTAGTCAATATGCATGATTCTAGCTTCAAAGGACTGTGACGATTTCCATCCAACGCCAGTAGTGCTTCTTCAACCTCCGGTTTCTTGCTCCGCCGCTACCAAACCAAAGGCGGTCGTGCCTCATGCTCCCGCCTCCCGTGGCTAGCTGCGATGTGGCGAGGCCTCACCGCCCTACTACTCCCACCGCTGGCGTGCCATCCTCTACTCACCCACACCCCTATTATTCTCAAGGGCGACGGCAACCTCACACCACAGCGAACCAGTGAACCCTCATACTCCTCTAAGCGTGGGCATCCACTGCCGCGTCTTCCTCGGCTCCGCGTTGTCCCCTTCCTAGGCCTCGCCATCGTCCACCGCCCTGGTGCTCTCGATGCGGTGTGGTCAACGTGGTCAAGGAACGACTTCCATTGGAAGAGCACTGTACGTGGAGAGGCTGACAGCTGGGTCCACGACAGCCGCAAGGAAGTGCCTCCTTATTACGCGGAAAATAATTATTCCTCCACCTGACAGCAGGGGCGCACCGGATGGGCCACCGTATTTGGTGAAAAAACATTTCCCCCTGACTGCTGGGACCCATCGGACGGGCCACCGTATTTCGCGAAAAAACTTTCCCCACGCTGTCAGCTCGGACCCACCGGAAGTGCCTCCTTATTACGCACAAAAAAATGAATACTCCCCTTGCTTGTTGGGACCCACCTTGGTGGGTGGCTTACTTGTGGGCCTACTAAGTTGACGGGGATGGAGTGCTTTGTCAACTTAGTCAATATGAACGATTCTAGCTCCAGTGACCGTACAATGTCCATCCAACGGCCGTAGTGCTTCTTCAACCTCTGGTCTTCTTGCTCTAGCCGCCCAAAGCAGCGCCGGTTATGCCGCATGCTCCTGCCTCCCATAGTCGGCTGTGCTCCCGAGGAGGCCTCACCGCCCCTACTATTCCCACCGCTAGCCAGGCCCTGCGGCGACGGCAGCCTCACACCGCAGCCGAACCAGTGAACCCTCGTACTCCTCTCCGCGTGAGCTTCCACTACCGCGTCTTCCCCGGCTCCGCGTCGTCCCCTTCCTAGGCCTCGCCGTCGTCCATCGCCTGGTGATCTCGTCGCGGCGTGGTCAACGTGGTCAAGGAACGACTTCCATCGGAAGAGTATCAGTGGAGAGGTCGATACCTGGGTCCACGGCCGCAGCAAGGAAGTGCCTCCTTATTAAACGCAAAATAATTATTCCTCCACTCGACAATGGGACCCACCGGACGGGCCACCGATTTCACAAAAAACATTTCTTGACCTGCTGGGACCCACCAGCTACATCTTCGCACGCAAGGAAGTGCGCCGGAAAAAATGATTTGCCCTCGATCGCCGGACCCACCAGCTACATCTTTGCACGCAAGGAAGTGCTCGATAGTTGGGACCCACTGGTCGGCTTACGTCGCGTTGTCATTCTGGTCGCGAACGGTATGCGCACATACCGGTCGATGTAGAGGCCCGCACGTGTCGTAGTAGAGGCGCCGCGACGTAGCATGTACACGCACGCATAGCGCCAGCAGTGCAAGAAAGAAAATACGCCACATACGTACATACGGGCAGGGTCTCGAACGCCTACTTGCGCATACGTACGGCCAGGGCTCATGTACATGGCTGGGTCGGAACGGAGAAACTGCGTTGTCGTCGTGTTCATGGGGAGCCAACCGGTTGGGTCGGAACGGAATGCGTCGTCGTGTTCATCGGGAGGGCTTGGACGGAACAGCCGATGGAAACAAGGCCTAGTGTACCGCAGAACAGAGGAAACAGCCTTGTGTTCGACCGGCCACGGTTGAAACGGGATCATGTTCATCGGGAGGGGTCTGGCGTACCACAAAATGAAGGAAACAGACCTCCTACGGTTAAAACGGGGGTCCTGTTGATCAGGAGGGGTGTGGCGTACCGCAAAATGGAGGAAACGGACTTGTGTTGGAGCGCTACGGTCGAAACGGGGGTCCTGTTCATCGGGAGGCGTGTGGCGTACCGCAAAACGAGACTCCACGGGATACTGTTCATCTCCATCGTCCACCCCCTCCAGCCTCCACGGGCTACTGTTCATCCACCGTCGACCTCCTCCAGCCTCCACCTACGACTATTCATCCACGGGCTCCTGTTCATCCAGCCTCCACTGCGCGCTACTCCACCGACTACTGTTCAACTAGCCCTCTCCACGTGCCCTGCTCAACCACCCTCCACGGGCTACTGCTCATCCAGCCTCCACCATCTCTCGCTCATCCAACCTCCACGGGGTGGTCCTGTTCATCCTGCCCTCCACGGGGTCCTGTTCATCCAGCCCCAACCGTCTCGATTGATCGGGGTCCTGTTCATCCAGAGACAACACCACAGGGTCATGTGCATCCACCTCCACCGGGAACTGTTCGTCCGAACCCCCCTAGCAATGCTCACTATTCATCCAGAGGCAGCATTGATCAGCCTTCGCTAGCAGCGAGAGCGGCGAATCGCCGATCGTGTTCGGGCCATCAGACCATCGATTGCTCGGGTTCGAAGAACGCGTAAGCCTGCAGTGCAATCACTTGGGTTCGATTAGAGCCCAACGCCGCACTCCACGCCGCGTGCGTGTCACGAGAGAAATGCGATCGCCGCCCCGACCACCCACCGTAACCGGAACACCCGATATTTTCCCCGCCCTCGCTTCAACCATGGTTTTTTTCGTCATGGACGGCCCAAAGAATGTCATGCAGCTGCGTCTCCGACCCGCCCAGGATGAAAAGCCCATTTATTGTCATGATTTTTTGTCATAGAAGTAGGACCCCACCACATCTATGATGATACCGGGTTTTGTCACTATTATCGTCATAGAAGTGTCATAAGTATGACAGAATTTTTTTTCGTTTGGCCCAAAATGTCACGGATGTGTCTTTTTTTTGTAGTGCAAGTACCACTTTGCTCCACTTGGGAGCCGTTATTCTCATCAAACTCCACGTTACAGGTCTCCTCAATGAGTCCGGTGGACTTGTTGAGGACACGGTAAGCATGAGAGTTTGTAGCATAACCAACAAATATGCCCTCATGAGCTCTAGCCTCAAATTTAGACAAACAAACACCTTTCTTGAGAATGAAACACTTACACCTGAACACCCGGAAGTACTTGAGGTTGGGCTTGTTGCCGGTGAGTATCTCATATGGAGTCTTTTTCAAGCCTTTGCGGAGATAGAGCCGATTGGATGCATGACAAGCGGTGTTGATGGCTTCGGCCCAAAAGTTGTATGGAGACTTGAACTCCGCCATCATGGTCCTTCCCGCATCCATCAACATCCAGTTCTTCCTCTCCGCTATACCATTTTGTTGAGGGGTATAAGGTGCAGAATATTGATGCTTGATCCCCTCATCACTAAGAAACTCATCCAAGGTGTAGTTCATGAACTCGGTGCCGTTGTCACTTCTTATCGTCAAGATCTTTGCATTGTGTTGACGTTGAGCTTCATTTGCAAAGTCGATGACGGTTTATTGGGTATCACTCTTCCTCTTGAAGAAATATACCCAAGTGTATCTTGAATAATCATCCACAATCACCAAGCAATATTTTCTACCCCAAGACTATCAAAGGATGGAGGCCCAAAGAGATCCATGTGAAGGAGATCCAAGGGCCTCTTCGAGTAGATGATAGTCATGGGTGGGTGAGCCTTCTCATGTAGCTTTTCTTTGATACAAGCACTTCAAGCACGACCTTTGGCAAAACTAACATTTGTTAGTCCATGGACATGGTCCCCCTTGAGAAGACTTTGCAAAGATCTCATATTGACGTGGGCTAAACGGCCATGCCAAAGCCATCCCACGTCAACTTTAGCCATTAGGCATGTCGCGGTCTTAGTGGGTTGCTCTGAAAATTTAATCACATATAGACTATTCTTGACATGCCCAACAAAGGCTACTTTAAGAGTCTTGCTCCACAAGAGGGCCACGGTATCAATATCAAAGAAAGTGGCAAAGCCCATGAGTGCAAGTTGACGAACGGAAAGTAAGTTGTATGCAAGGGACTCAACAAGCATGACTTTCTCGATCGTGAGATCATGAGAAATGAAAATCTTGCCAAGATCCAATACCTTAGAAGATGAGGCATCACCCAACTCGACATTGGTGGGCATAGATGAAACCTTGTGCACGTCCACCACCAAGTCCTTGCTTCCGGTCATATGATTTGTGGCTCCACGATATGTCTCCAATGTATCTACTTTTCCTAACGCTTTTCCTCTTGTTTTGGACTCTAATTTGCATGATTTGAATGAAACTAACCCCGGAGTGATGTTGTTTTGAGTAGAACTACCATGGTGTTGTTTTTGTGCAGAAATAAAAGTTCTCGGAATGGAACGAAACTTTGCGAGGATTTTTTATACAATAAAAGAGAATTTCTGGAGCCAAGAGTCACCTGAGGGGGGCACCTGGGTGGGCACAACCCACTAGGGCGCGCCTGCCCCCCAGGCGCGCCCAGGTGGGTTGTCCTCACCTGGTGGCCCCGCAGACTTTGAAACCGACGCTATAAAATCCTATTTTTCCATAAAAAAATCAAGGAGAAAGAATTATCACGATCCACGACACGGAGCCGCTGTCACCCCATTTTCTTCATCGGGAGGCCAGATCTGGAGTCCGTTTGGGGCTCCGGAGAGTGGGATCTTCGTTCTTTGTCATCACCAACCCTTCTCCATCGCCAATTTCATGATGCTCCCCGCTGGGAGTGAGTAATTCCTTCGTAGGCTCGTTGGTCGGTGAGGAGTTGCATGAGATTCATCATGTAATCGAGTTAGTGATGTTTACTAAACAACCTTCTTCTTGTAGACGTCATTGGGCCTCCAAGTGCAGAGGTCTGTAGGACAGTAGAAAATTTCCCTCAAGTGGATGACCTAAGGTTTATCAATCCGTGGGAGGCGTAGGATGAAGATGGTCTCTCTCAAACAACCCTGCAACCAAATAACAAAGAGTCTCTTGTGTCCCCAACACACCCAATACAATGGTAAATTGTATAGGTGCACTAGTTCGGCGAAGAGATGGTGATACAAGTACAATATGGATGGTAGATATAGGTTTTTGTAATCTGAAAATATAAAAACAACAAGGTAGCAAATGGTAAAAGTGAGCGTAAACGGCATTGCAATGCTAGGAAACAAGGCCTAGGGTTCATACTTTCACTAGTGCATGTTCTCTCAACAATAATAACATAATTGGATCATATAACTATCCCTCAACATGCAAAAAAGAGTCACTCCAAATTCATTAATAGCGGAGAACAAACGAAGAGATTATTGTAGGGTACGAAACCACCTCAAAGTTATCCTTTTTGATCGATCTATTCAAGAGTCCGTAGTAAAATAACACGAAGCTATTCTTTCCGTTCGATCTATCCTAGAGTTCATACTAGAATAACACCTTAAGACACAAATCAGCCAAAACCCTAATGTCACCTAGATACTTCAATGTCACCTCAAGTATCCGTGGGTATGATTATATGATATGCATCACACAATCTTAGATACACAAAGTACTTCAAAGAATGCCCCAAAGTTTCTACCGGAGAGTCAAGACGAAAACGTGTGCCAACCCCTATGCATTAGTTCACAAGGTCACTGAACCCGCAAGTTGATCACCAAAACATACATCAAGTAGATCACGTGAATATCCCATTGTCACCACAGATAACACTACAAAAAAATACATTTCCGTCATGATACGTGTTTGTCACAAGAGGTCACGTTTTCATCATGCATGTACATCCATGACAAATTTATGACAGTAATCAAGATAGTCATACATGTGTCGTCAGAGAAGTGTTCCATGACATTACCAAAATTATCATCACGGAAGTGTCCACTTCCATGACGATAAATCGCGCGTCACGCGAAGTGCTTTTCGCCAAGGGTGACCGACACGTGGCATCCACCGTAATGGAACGCCGTTAATTATCGGGTCGTGTTTTCGATTGACAACCCGTTATGACCGACCAATGGGAAATTTCCACGGTAAAATTCTTATTGGCCGCATTTAAACACGGTAAGCTCGCTGGTTCGGGATAGGCGCCTATGATATGTCGACACGTGCCATGGCCCACCACAGGCCCATTTAGCTTACAAAGCCGGCCCATTTGACTTGGTCAAAAGTTAACGGACTGGCCCATGAAAAGCATGTTAACGGTCTCTTCACAAATAGCCCATTTTACGGCCCGTTAACTCACGGCCCGTTAGGCCCTAAAGGAAATCAGCCCAACAACGTCATGTGGGCCATCGAATATAATACTAGGCCATTTCACTTTCGGCCCATGTATGGCCCACGACGTCTTTCGGCCCATATGAGGGATTCATATCTTTCGGCCCTTTACAGGCCCACGGTGACTCTAGCCCATAATGAACAGTAATTTTCTTTGTACCCGTTAACGGCCCGTGATTTACATGGGCCGTTTCCAGCCCATGTTAGCTTTCGCCTATTGACGGCCCATACGTTCTTGGGCTCCTTTTCGCCCTCGATTACTTCCGCCCACATCGCATGTTCCCTAATGGGCCAAATTCGGCCCATGGCAAGAGTCGGCCCGTTACTGGCATGTTCCCCTAATGGACCAAATTCGGCCCATGGCAAGAGCCAGCCCATTATTGGTCTGTTACCCTAATGGGCCAATTTCGGCCCACTGCAAGAGTCGGCCCGTTTCTGGCCTGTTAACCCGTTGGGCCTTTTCCAGCCCGTCCTATTTTCTGGCCCATTAACGACCCGTTATGCCTGTGACAGAATTAAGCCTTTGCTGTCCTACGACCCGTTACCGTGCTGGGCCGATACCAACGTCAGGACCCCGATTCCAAGTCACATCGATCTAGCCGGTAACACCTCATATCACTTTGCGGCCTCACGCACGGTATTCCCACGGGTGTCGCCTTACCATGGCCCGGACCGCTTATGCGTTTTTGGCTCACGATATGATAGTGTCGCTAGCACCCATATGACAGAGAACCCGGCCGACATGGCTAGTCGTGGAACCCAAAGCGGCACTAACCCTTGGGGACAGCATACATGAATCACGCCGAGCATGTCGGTCATCAACGATGAATCCGGGCTGTAGCACTGGCTAACAGGACTCGTAACCCGGCTGTAGCAGTGCTAGGCAGGACTCCAGATATCACCGCGTGACATTTCAAGGGACAGACATAGGAACGAAGTGAAACACATGCCGCCATCAAGTGTCCAAAGCAGAGTGTGGGCTAGCAGGACTCCGTGAACCGGAACAGAAGCGGACTACTATCGCTCAGAAGCACTAGACTACATTTCCCCATATGAGAGGCTGCCAAGGATAAACAACTAGATTGTCGGATCCCACACATACCAAGCATTTCAAACATACACACAATATGCTCAATATGTGTAAATACAACATGGCATCACAACATAACTCTACGACTCAAATATTTATTCATTAGGCCCGAGGAGCAAGATATTGCAAACATGGGTCTCATGACCCAACACTCGTGAGCATACAAGTCAAAGCACAAGCGGAAGCTAAACATGTCCGAGTACGCATAACTATAAATGAAAAGGCCGAGAAGCCTCGACTATATACCAGATCCCGCCGAGGACACAAGATCGTAGCTGAGGTAACAAGCTAAACGTCAAGTCCAAGCGAACTACTAGCGAGACCGACGCCTCTCGCAAAACATAAAATAAGCAAACGTGAGTACAAACGTACTCAACAAGACTTACATCGTAACTATCTACATATGCATCATTATCAACAAAGGGGTGGTGGAGTTTGACCGCAGAAGCCAGCTTTGACTCGGTGGCTATCCTAAACTACGATCGCAAGTAACTCTTTTGAGGTGGCGCACACGAGTCCACATATTCACCATATCAATACACCACTATGGATCCGCCCCGCCTCCCCACGAGAACGCCATCCATAGCACTCACGCTTATCTTGCGATTTTAGAGTATCCACTTTTACTTGTCTATGAACTGATATAGGCAACCTGTAAGTCCTTTTCATGGACACGGCTATTCAATAGATCATATTAACCTGCAGGGTGTACTTCTTCACACACGCCTCACCACTTACCTCCGCTTACACGACATGTACTGCAACCTTCAAGCGGAAGCCCAACGTGGTGTCGCCACGCCGCATCTAAACACTCAAGTCCCTAGTCCAGGTTTATCGCCTATTCGGTTCCATCCGCAGGAGTCCACCGAGGTTTCCACTAACGGCCCCGAACGATGTGCAGGTTCCCGAGATACCAAACGGACATTCGCACACCGGGCCACGGTGTATCTACGTGATCATAGCTCACCCCTAGGGTCAGCGCTATGCATGGCCTCCAACACTATCCTACAAACACCGAAACTAGTTGCAACTCCGGACGAGAGAACAAGGGTGGTTAAGAAGCCGAGAGGTCCATTGGTTTCGGGCCCAATGCGTGGTAGTAATCTGCTTCATGGATCACAAACACGTAACTCAGTTCTCGAGGACGGCTGCAATGAGACAACCCACCATGTACTCCTACATGGCCTCTCACCGCTACCTTTACCAAATCGTGTTCACACACTTAGCTCACACACAAGAGGACATGTTCACACACCTCCGATTCATCCCCGATGAATCAGACTGACTCAACTCTAAGCAAGAGCAGTGCATGACAAACAAGCATGAATGAGTAGGCACAACATGGCTCAAGCAACTCCTACTCATGCTAGTGGGTTTCATCTAATTCTTGTGGAATGACAGTCATGCAGAGGATAAGGGGTTAAGCTACCGCAGCAAGTAATGAGATGAATTGTTGTTGTCCTAATGCAGTAAAAGAGAGCAGGAGCGAGAGAGTGGGATTGTATCGAATGAACAAGGGGTTTTGCTTGCCCGAACTTCAAGATAATATAGTTCTTCATCCGTGTCATCGAACTCATCGTCGGATACGCCACCGAGAGGAACAAGCACCGACAAACAAGGAAGAAACACAATCAATGCAATGCAGCAATATGATGCATGATCATGACATGGCAATATGCTGTGATTTGGGCTAATGCTGTGACAAGTCATTTTGATTGAAGTGGAATTCAAAACTATATCAAATCCCAACCCAAAACTATTATCAAAATTGCCCTATTCATGTTTCATCCTAAATAGTGAGGTTAACTTGTTCAATCATGCATGAAAGTGGTACAGATGGATAGATTGGATTTTTCTCGATAATTTTCATATATAAATTATTTCAATCTGAGCTATGGTTGAACTACTATGAATTTTAGAAGTTTAGGATATTTTACGGAATTTCCTGAATTATAATAAATCCAGAAAATGGGTTATTATACAAGATGACATCACCCCGATGTCAAGAGGTCAACTGGCGCCTGGTCAAACCTGACCAGTGGGGTCCATCGTCGATGACTCAGGGCTAAAAGAGTTAGTTTAGCGCTAACTAAAATTAGGAGGACACGGGCCCACATGTCGCTGTCACTAACTAACCCGAATTAGCTAATCTAATGGTGCCACGTCGGTGGGTTAGTTAAGTTTAGTTTAAAACCTTAACCAAAATTACAAGGGTCGGGGCCCACTTGTTAGTGACCACGGGGTAATTGATTAGTGCCCAACCGTGATTAGTCGGAGCTAAGGTCACGGGCGAGGCCGGGCCGGCGAAGGTCGCTTGAATTCCTCCTTCGCAACCGCTCGGGCGGTGGAGGGGCTCTACGCGAAGAGCATGTCTCAAGGCTCAACGCAGCAAGCGGCGGTGGCCGAGGTGCACGGAAGCGACGCTGACGGCGGGGAGGCGCGGCGGTCGAGCTCGGGCAGCTCGCTCACACGCAATGGCCTAGGCGGGGCGACACTAGCATCTACGGCCACGTGTTGCGGGGTGCGTTGGACACTCAGCCCGGACCATATGGTCACGGAGCGCCATCGCCGGGCGAGCTTTGGTGGCAGCGCTGTCGGGTGAGAGAGGCACGCGGCACACTGCATGCTAGAGAGGAAACGGAGAGGGGGAGGACGATCAGGAGCTCACGGTGGTTCCAATAGGCTTCGGAGCGGGCTCGGGAAAGGTCGGAGCCGAGCGAGGCGGCGAGGCCGATCTCCGGCGGCCGAGGAGGGGAAAGCGTCGGGGCGGCGCTTCGGGGCTTCTCCGGTCGCGTGACTCGGTGAGGGGGCTGGCGACGAGGTGCAGGAGCTCGGGAGCAGCTCGGGGCATCGTTGGGACGGCGGTGGTCGCGGCAACGGCGAACGGCGGCGATGGGCGTGTTCGGTGGCGTCGTGGGGAGAGAGCAGAGGAGGGAGAAAGGTCCAGGGAGAGAGGAGAGGGGCCAGGGATCCAGAGCGGCGCCGAGGAGGGGGCTTGAGGCGCCTCGGAGGCAAAGCGGCAGTGGAGGAGGCGTGGCGCCTCAGGCTGCAGTGCTATCCCGCCCCGCCATCTGGCGGAGGTTAGGCATGACTGCACCGAGCCGTGGGCTGGGCTGGTCAAGCTGGGCGGCTACATGTAAGTGGGCCAGGTCGGCTCCTCTCTCTCTTTTTCTAATTATGTTACTGTTTTCTATTTATCTCAATCTGCTTGGCTTTATTAAAAATACTAGGTCAAACCCAAAAATCATGAAACTAATCAATGCCACTGTTTGGAATATAACAAACAGCAAACATTTTGGTTTGGGATTATTTGAGCATTTAAAATATTTTATAGAATTTAAATGCCCAAATGCAAATAAGTAATGATTTAATTCAAAAATCCAAAATGGCCTAGGAAAATGTGCACCATTTTTGGGAGAGGTTCTAGACCAATCCAAAAATAATGAACGTTTCTGAAGAGCATTTTGGGTTCATTGAGAATATTTTTTTATTGAACCTAGTTGATTTGATTTGGTGCTAGGGTTTGAGCAATCCCCATTTCAAATTTCTTAGAAATTTAAACATGATGACATGATGAGCAAGCAAAGTCAAGCAAGGCCGATCTGGGGCTATGACAACCAATTACGCCCGATTACGACCCATGTAGACCCATTTATCCAACGGCCCAAGGCCCACCGATTACAAGCCCATTTATCGACGGCCGGGCCCCTGATGACATGTGCCCATTTATCGACGTGTTCAGAGGAGACCCATGGATCCCACGACCAGATATGGCCCATGGTAGTTGCGACCACTAGCAAACCAGGAAAAAGAAGACTAGGAAATAAATAAGGCCGAAACTAACGCATCAAAGATCGCCACCAGTGCAAATATAGGGAACACCCTACACTATACAAAAATGGCTTGCTGTTTTCTTCAGCCGGTGGCTGCACGTTAAGAATAAATTTTGTATCGCACCAAAACAAATTACAACTATATAACAAAAGGAAGGTTGGCATAAAACTTAACAGTCTAGCAGATAAATACACCACCAAAAGTTCAGAAGCTTAGTTCATTTGACCTCGATCACACGCTTTTCATGTCAGTATTGTCTGATGGAGCACCATAACCCTCGCCTTCATTTCCCCTAGGCTCCTGAACAACATAGCAAATGTCTGATAGTCTGGTTTCAAAACCATGCATATCTTGACGACATTGTGTAACATCCCAAATTTTCAATTTGGAATGTTATACATAGAGCATCATTGCATATCATATTTTTGTTACATTTTGCTAGATCCTAGAAATTCTACACAACTCAGGGACCCACGGAGAGAGTTGGGGATTTCGTTATTTTCATATTTGAGTTTTCTCAAATTTTGAAAATAGGATCATTTGATTTTAATTATTTTATCTTCAATTATTTCTACTATCAAAATATGAGAGAGGGAATAAAATGACCTTCCCAAAATAAAGAAATAATGAAGATTTAATAATAAAATCAAATAGGATTATATTTTGAGTTTTTCGCTTTTTATTTGAATTTAGGAAAATGCGCGTTTTCAAAATTAGATTTAGGCCCCAAATAAATGTTCATCTAGTCCGCTTGATTTTAGAAGTCGGGAAAATTTATTTCGGGATTTTTGGAGTCCGTTTAGTATTTCTTTTATTTTTCTTCTCGCTGAATTATTTAAAAAACGCAAGAATCGACACATGGGCCGTGCCAGTGGGACTCTGCTCGGCGGGCACTATATATAGCGCCACCGCCTCAGCCCGAACCACCATTTGACCCACCCGGCCCACCCACCCTTGAAACCCTAACCCTAGCACCCTCGCCATTGCCACGCCGCTGCCCGCCGCTCGCCGCCGCCAGGGCGCCGATTCGCCGGTTTCCGCCGCCCGAGGTTCGCCAATACCAGAAACGTGTCATTGTTTTTTTTAAAACCAGGCGGTTTTTTCTGATTTATTTTTAGTTTTTTAGATTTCGCTTTTTAGATCGGTTTTTCCGGTTCGATAAATAGCTTAACGTCTGCTCGTTCGTTTCATTTTAAACTAACGAAGTTCGTCAGATTAGTTTAGTTAATGAACGTCCGTTCGTTAATCCGTTCGTCGTTTTTCTTTTTCTCGGATTTAATTCGCGATTTTTCTGATCGCGATTCCTGATCCAATTTTCGTTTTAGTATAACTTTTTGCTCGTTTATCGGAATCAGGCGATTCAAGCGCCTGGAGTTTCATCTTGAAACCCTCTTTCCGAATAACCAACTTAAACAAGTTTTTGCTTCTGTAAAATTTGACTTAGATCCAGATTAGTAAAACAGAGTTGTTTTCTTTCGCCGTTTGTTTTTCGTTGCTTCGTTTGATTTGATTCTTTTTGGAAACCAGAGTTCTTAAGTTGAACTATCTGGTTAGATCTTCTATTTGAGTTTTACCTGCATTAGATGAGTACTTATTGTATGCTTGTTTGTTTGTCTGCGATAGAATACCCGAGTGCGCTACTGTTACTTGAGTCTCTAGGTTTCGCGGATCATTAGCAAGGCAAGTAACACTTTGATCGTACCTCTTCTCATACCCAGTTTTAATTGCATTAGATCAATCCTCAAACACTGCATGATTAGGATCTAATTAAATTGTGGGTTTTGGGAAGTAGTTGAGGTAGTACCTATTACCTGTTTCGTTATCAAACCCTTGGGAGTTACTTCTACGTTTGCTTATTATGCCATGCTATGCTAGTAGACGTGGATTGGGTGAGTGTATCCATGACAGATGTGAGATTGTTAATTAATGGTTTATTTAAGGTGGCAACTTAAACACACATCCGGGTGGATTGAGGCACCTGGTTTCTATCGGGACTTGCTCAGATTTTTTTGGACCGCCACCCGTGCTCAAAGGGATCATGAGATTATTCAAACTAGAAACTTACGTGTGCAGCCACAAGCCATTATGGGCTCGCATAGTTGATTAAGTTGTGCAAACTCTTACGGGTAGACTAGCGATGTAGGGGAAAAGTAGGTGTACGGTCTACCCACATGTAAGGTGCTAGCGCTTCGAAAAACTATGTCTCGGTCATCCGCTTCTCAAACACCATGTAGTGCGAGAAATCAAACGGAGGCGATCGAGTCTTGTGGGGAAAAGTGCGCAAACCTCTCGCAGAGTATATAAACTAATCATGGTTAGTCGTGTCCCCGGTTATGGACATCTTGAGTATCTAGTACTTGGATATCATGTGAATCTCATCATGTTACTTCTAAATGAATATTATTGGGTTTTAATGAGTACTTTTAATTGGGATTGAGAATGCTGTCAACCATTCTCAATGTTTCACAACCACCATGATAGTTAAACAAATTTATTCCTTTGCAGTAGGGAAAAATTGGCTTTACGCAAAAATCAGAATCATAGAGCTTTCCACCAGCCATATATGCATGTAGTATAGGCTTATTATTCCTTTATTCTCTATGTGTTTCATTGCCAAGATATTCCATGTGTGACCTGTTTCGGGCTGCAACGCTTCATGTTGCGAGACTTTTCGCAACGACAGTAAGGTGCTTAGGTCGTGGTTCTATACTCGTGATGCCGTTGGAGTTGATGGAATCGCTTATTTCTTCCAAGACTTCCGCTGTTATCGTATTTAAATGGCCTTAAGCCATATTTATTTTATTAAGTTCTCTTGAGACATTTGATTGTAATAAGTGTGTGATTGCTACTCTGTTATAAATCCTCCGAGTCTTGTGTGGTGTCAAGATTCTCGATCCAGGATGACACTGAGCACGTAGATCGACTATTTGAGGTCCGGTCGCTACAAAGATGGTATCGAGCACACGACCGAGTGGGACACGACCATTAAGCTAAAAGCCCTAGTTCACTACTCTCTTCTCATTTCTGACTCCTCATCTTTTCTACTCTTTTAGGATGACGGAAGCGAGGATCAAGTTCACCCAGTCGGATGAAGATACACCCTTCGGACGACATCTGAAGGAAGTCACTAAGTACCTGAACATCGGAATACCAAGCTTCACCGGGACTTACAATTCCACTTTACCTGAAGAAGAGCGCTGGAAGATTCAAGCTCAAGTTCCCGGAAGGATGTTTGCGCCAATCACGGAGCCCATAGAGTGTGTTTTCAATGCACCAACCTGGAGTCCGGGAAAGAGCATGGCAGCTCACATAACCATGGGACGCATTGGAGAAGTTTACAAAGAAGACCTCAAGGATACTATCTACCAGATTTGCGGGCGCCGAGATGAACAATGGGAGATAGTTGGCACTAAGAAGGATCGATCCATTGCAGCTTTCGTCCAGAGTTAAATCAACACATTCGACGCCAGAGAACCGGATGTCTTGCAGACATGATGGAGTTGAAGACAGCAAAAGCCAAGATTATCGAACTAGAAGGAGAGGCGAAGGCCACTCGCGGGGACTACATGGAGGAGATTGTAGCTCTAGTGGGACAAAACGACAATCTTAAGGAGAAGATTGAAGAACTCATGGGAAATTCAGCACCCGGAGGAGAAGATGAAGATTGCACCTGTCCAGAGAAGTACATCATCATCGACGACACCGATTCCGATCCTAGTGATGATGATTTCAAGATGAAGTCGAGCAGATATCATGGAGTCTTCATCGAGCAGTTTTCTAGTTGACCACCATAACAAAGTAGTAGATTCCCCATTAAAGATTAGTTTTAGTTCCAAAGACTTTGTAACGATAGATAGACCGTTGTTTGCCCTTGTTTGAATTGATTGGAGTGATATTGTGTGATTTGTCTCATGTGCGTATGGGTAGTGTTTTCTCTCTAGACCTCATTCTATTCTTAACTCTCGTCTTTTCTTTAAACCCCTCAGATGCCTCCGAGACGCGACCCCGGATTTGTTTTCCCACCAGAGATCACTCAGTTGATTCAGCAGCAGAATGCCTTGATTCAAACATTGGTACAGAACCAAGGCAACAACAACAACAACAACAACAACAACAACCCACCGCCACCACCACCTGTTGACCATCTGACTCGGTTCTTGAGGCTGAATCCGCCGGTGTTTTCCAGTAGCACCGAGCCAATAGTAGCAGATGATTGGCTCCATAAGATAGGGAGGGAGTTGACCACTACAGGATGTACAGATGGAGAAATGGTGAAATTTGCTGCACATCAGCTTGAAGGACCCGCAACAGCATGGTGGGAGAATTTTACAGCCACTTACCCGGTAGACACTGTCACATGGGATCAGTTTCAGCAAGCTTTCCATACTGCCCATGTTTCAGCAGGAGCTATGGCCATGAAGAAGCGTGAGTTTCGCAACTTGCGCCAAGGATGACGGACAGTTGGCCAGTATGTGGATGATTTTAGTAAGCTAGCACGTTATGCCCCAGATGACGTTGCTACGGACGCAGCTAGGCAGGAGAAGTTTCTAGAAGGACTGAATGATGAGCTGAGCATGCAGTTGATGGTAGCCACCTTCAATAACTACCAGAAGTTAGTAGATCGTGCTCTTATGATTGAAGGGAAGCAGCAGCAGATTGACAATCGCAAGAGAAAGTATGGACAGGGAAGAATAACTCGAGCTCGCAGAAACTTCGCTTTACCCGAAGCCGGAGGACAATTTCAGCATACCCACGGAGGAGGTAGCTCGCACAACCATAATGGCACCAAGAATGGGAGCGGGAAAGGAGGAAGCAATGGACAAAACCGCACCAACCCGTCAACACCATCCAAGGTAGACCTGAGCCACATCACTTGCTTTAAGTGCCGTAAGACTGGGCATTATGCAAATGATTGTCCAGAAGGCCAAAATGGTAATGGTAATGGAAGCTCGGGAAAGAAGCCGAACCCTTTCAACAGGGGACAAGTGAACCACGTTACCGTGGAGGAGGTTGAAGTTCAGCCAGATGCAGTAATAGGTAAGTTTTTGGTTAAGTCATTTCTCGCAGCTTGTTCTTTTTGATACTGGTGCATCGCATTCATAAATATCAAGGGGATTTGTGGATAAGTTTAGCCTACCCACTAGGACTCTTAAGACACCCATGCTAGTAAGCTCACTGGGAGCGGATTATACGGCCATTCAAGGATGTTTTCAAGTGCCATTAAGTATAGGGAGGCATGTTTTCCCAACGGATTTAATTATATTGGAATCCCAAGGTTTGGATGTAATTCTGGGTATGGATTGGTTGTTGATGTATGGAGGAAACATCGATTGCGCCAGTAAGACAATTTTGCTTACGACACCAGAAGGAAGCAGAATCAAGTATGTATCACGGCATGAGCCGAGAAGGGCACATGTAAATTCCTTATCGGAGTTGTGCGGGAGGAAGTACCAGTGGTAAGGATTTCCCGATGTATTCCCGGAAGAGTTGCGTGCATGCCACGGATAGGGACATTGAGTTTCGATTGAACTATCGCCAGCACCGGGCCGATATCTAAGAGACCGTATAGGATGCCAGCCCAAGATTTAGAGGAAATTAAGAAGCGATTAAGGAGTTCTTGGATAAAGGTTTTATTCGCCCAAGTTCTTCGCCTTTGGGGATCACCGTACTTCTAGTGGAGAAGAAGGATGGATCTTTAAGAATGGTTGTTGATTATCGAGGATTGAATGAAGTGACCATTAAGAACAAGTACCCGTTGTCGATGATCAATGACTTGTTTGACCAATTGCAATGAGCTAAGGTGTTTTCCAAGATCAATTTGCGATCAGGGTACCATCAGTTGAAGATTCGAGAGCAGGATATACCTAAGACGGCTTTTACCACAGTGCACGGGCTGTATGAGTATACCGTTATGTCATTTGGTCCGACTAACGCTTTTGCCTATTTTATGAACATGATGAACAAAGTGTTTATGGAGTTTTTGGATAAGTTCGTCGTGGTGTTCATTGATGATATTTTGGTTTACTCGAAGAATGAGGAGGAACATAAGGAGCACTTGCGTTTGGTACTCGAGAAGCTCAGAGAACACCAGTTATATGCCAAGTTCAGCAAGTGTGAGTTTTGGTTGAAGGAAGTTGGATTTCTCGGACATGTTATATCCGGAGAAGGTATAGCATGGACCCCACTAAAGTTGCCTTTGAATAAATCGGGAAGCGCCAACAACAGTTGGAGAGATCCGGAGTTTCCTTGGACTCGCAGGATACTATCGGAGATTTATTGAGAATTTCTCAAGGATTGCGACAGAATTGTTGAAGAAGGATACCAAGTTCATTTGGACTGAGGAGTGTGAAGCTAGTTTCCAAGAGTTGAAGAAACGTTTGGTTACCTCACAAGTGTTAATCCTGCCAGATCAGACCAAGGATTATGAGGTGTATTGCGACGCTCACGCCGAGGACTTGGAGCAGTGCTTATGCAGGAGGGAAGAGTTGTTTCAGATGCTTCACTTACAGCTTAAGCCTCATGAGCTAAACTATGCCACGCATGATTTGGAGTTAGCAGCCGTAGTGCATGCGTTGAAGACTTGGAGACATTTTCTTATTGGGAACCACTGTGAGGTGTATACGGATCATAAGAGTTTAAAGTACATCTTCACGCAGAAGGAGTTAAATCTCAGGCAGAGGAGATGGTTGGAGCTCATCAAGGATTATGATATGAAATTGCATTACCACCGCGGAAAGGCTAACGTGGTAGCAGACGTGTTGAGCCGTAAGAATCATGTCAACACACTAATGACCGGAGGTTTACCAAAGGAGTTAGCTGAGGAATTTCAAGAGCTATGTTTGGAAATAGTTCCGAGAGGCTATGTAGCAGCATTGGAGATTCCGTCAACTTTGATGGATAGAATCAGGGAAGCTCCAAAGATTGACAAAGAGATTGCCTCTATAAAGGAGAAAATGAGCGAAGGAAAGGCTAAGGGATTTCGTGAGGATGAGCACGATACCCTATGGTTTGAAGACCGTGTTTATGTGCCCAATGACCCGGAGATCAGGAAGTTGATTCTACAAGAGGCACATGATTCACCATATTCGATTCACCCAGGAAATACCAAGATGTATTTGGATTTGAAGAATACTTTTTGGTGGACCGGAATGAAAAAGGATATTGCAGAGTACGTGGCAGTTTGTGATGTATGTCATAGGGTGAAGGCAGAACATCAGAAGCCAGCAGGATTGTTACAGCCATTGCCTATACCCGAATGGAAGTGGGATAAACTAGGTATGGATTTCATCACGGATTGCCCAGACTCTTCAAAGCTATGACTCGATTTGGGTTATAGTCGATCGTTTGAAGGTAGCTCATTTCATTCCAAATAAAGACTACCTACAAGAAGTGCCAAATTGGCTAAGATATACATGACCGGATTGTATGCTTGCATGGAGTTCCGAGGAGTATCATATCGATAGAGGAACCCAATTCACCTCAAAGTTCAGAAGCGGTTCCACGAAACTTTGGGAACGGTGGAGTTTAGCACAGCTTTTCATCCACGCATGATGGACAAACCGAGAGAGTCAACCAGATCTTGGAGGATATGCTTAGAGCTTGTGCCTTGGATTATGGATCCAGCTGGGACGAAAATTTGCCATATGCGGAGTTTTCTTACAACAACAATTATCAATCCAGTTTGAAGATGGCCCCTTTCGAAGCCTTGTACGGAAGGAGGTGCAGAACCCCGTTGTTGTGGGATGAAGTTGGAGACCGCCAGTTGTTTGGACCGGATTTGATTAAGGAGTCTGAACGGAAAGTAAAGTTAATTTGCGATAGGCTCAAGGTAGCCCATTCAAGACAGAAAAGCTATGCGGATTCAAAACGCAAGGAGACAGAATACGAAGTCGGAGACAGAGTTTATCTTCGAGTATCGCCACTTCGAGGAGTTAAGCGTTTTGGTGTTAAAGGAAAGTTAGCGCCCCGATTTGTAGGACCTTATCGTGTTTTGGAACGCATGGGAGAAGTTGCGTACAAGTTGGAACTACCCGAATTATTGTCAGGAGTTCATGATGTGTTTCATGTATCTCAGTTGAAGAAGTGTCACGCAGAGATGGAGGATATACCACTGAGAGATACTGTGCCACTAGAGGCGATTCAGTTGAATGATGATTTGACCTACGAGGAGAAACCAGTCAGGATTCTCGAGTTTGCCAGCCGAGTCACCCACTGCAAAGGTCATTAAGTTTTGCAAAGTTCAAAGTGGAGCCACCACACCGAGGATGAAGCCACCGGGAGCGAGAGGAAGATCTGCTTAAGGACCACCTCACCTATTTTCTAGTTAACCCGAATCTCGAGGGCTAGATTCATCTTAATAGTATGTTTGTAACATCCCAAATTTTCAATTTGGAATGTTATACATAGAGCATCATTGCATATCATATTTTTGTTGCATTTTGCTAGATCCTAGAAATTCTACACAACTCAAGGACCCACGGAGAGAGTTGGGGATTTCGTTATTTTCATATTTGAGTTTTCTCAAATTTTGAAAATAGGATCATTTGATTTTAATTATTTTATCTTCAATTATTTCTACTATCAAAATATGAGAGAGGGAATAAAATGACTTCCCCAAAATAAAGAAATAATGAAGATTTAATAATAAAATCAAATAAGATTTTACTTTGGAGTTTTTCGCCTTTTTATTTGAATTTAGGAAAAATGCGTGTTTTTCAAAATTGCATTTAGGCCCCAAATAAATGTTCATCTAGTCCGGCTTGATTTTAGAAGCCGGGGAAAATTTATTTCGGGATTTTTGGAGCCCGTTTAGTATTTCTTTTTATTTTTCTTCTGCATGAATTATTAAAAAACGCAAGAACCGACCTTGGCCGTGCGGCGGGACTCGCTTCGGGGCACTATATAGCACCGCCTGGCGCCCCAAGCCCACCCCATTTGACCCAGCTCACCGTTTGCCCACCCCGCCTTGTAGACCTAACCTAACCCTAACTCTCACGCCGCCGCCGCCCGACCGCCACCGCCGACTTTCGCCGGTTTCGCTGCCGGAGGTTCGCCACGCCTCGAAACGTGCGTCATTGGTCTTTTAAAAAAACCGGCGGTTTTTCTTCGGTTTATTTTCGGTTTTTTTAGATTTCGTTTTTTTAGATCGGTTTTTTTTCGGTTCGGTTAAATAGCTTAACGCTCGTTCGTTTTTCGCTTTTTAACGAACGAAGTTCGTCGATTAGTTTAGTTAACGAACGCTCGTTAACCCGCTTAAATCGTTTTTCTTTTCTCGGATTTAATCCGCGATTTTTCCGATCGCGATTCTCGATCCGATTTTGTTTTAGTATAACTTTTCGCCGCTTATCGGAATCAGCGATTCAAGCGCTTTAGACGCTTCGATTCAATCGTACACTAATCATGCACGCAAATGTGTACGATCAAGATCGAGGACTCACGGAAGATATCACAACACAACTCTACAAATAAAAAAGTCATACAAGCATCATAATACAAGCGGGGGCCTCGAGGGCTCGAATACAAGTGCTCGATCATAGACGAAGTCACGGAAGCAACAATATCCGAGTACGTACATAAGTTAAACAAGGTGCCATAAGATGGCTAGCACAAACCGATACAGATCGAAGAGGACAGGCCTCCCGCCTCGGGATCCTCCTAGGTCACTCCTCGGTCGTCGCCGCCTGGCTGCACGTAGTAGTAGGCGCCTCCCGAGTAGTAGTCGCCATAGGCGGCGCGCTCGATCCTGGCTCCATCGCCCGATTGCAGCAATCGAGTAGAGATAGGGAAAAGGGGAACAAGGCAACCGTGAGTACTCATCCAAAGTACTGCAAGCAAGGAGTTACACTACATATGCATGGATATATGTGTAAAGGCCATATCAGTTGACCGAATCGCAGAATGCCGTAATAAGAGGGGATAGTTAGTCTTAACGAAGACTACGCTCGACACCGCCTTGCAATGTAGGAGAGGATGATCTAAAGTCCTCCAAGTAACATCATATAGCAATAATCCTACCCGCAATCCTCGCCATAACCCCGAGCGAGAGCGACCACCGGTTGTATCCGCACTTGGAAGGGTGTGTTTTAACAAGTATCCGGTTCTAGTTGTCATAAGCTCAAGGTACAACTCAAGTCGCCCTGCTATCAAGATCACGGCTATCCGAATAGATTAACTTCCGCAGGGTGCACCATCTTACCCAAAGACGCTTGATCCCATTTGGCCGGACACACTTTCTCGGGTCATGCCCGCCGCGAAGATCAACACGCCGCAGCCCCACCTAGGCACAACAGAGGCCAGCACGCCGGTCTAAACCTAAGCGCCGCAGGGTCCGGGCCCATCGCCGAGCGAGCACACCAAGACGCTATGAGGGCGGCCGAAGGCACCTAGCCTAACAGCGTTCCAGTCCAATCCGGCCAGCGCCGCTCCGTCCGACGTCCGGCAAGTGCTTCGGCCGATACCACGACGCCGGATACCCATAACTACTCCAGCGTAGATGGTTAGTGTGCGATAAGCTCAGAGCCAACCCAGATCAAATACCAAGACCTCGTTAAGTGTGTTAAGTAACCGCGAACGCCGAACAGGCCAGCCCACCTCTCTCCTAGGCGGTCTCAACCTGCCTCGCCGCTCCGCCACAATGATCCACTCTGGGTGCTCCATCACCGACCCGACTTTAGTCTCACATGTATCATGTATAAGTATATAGTATATACCCGTGATCAACTCCCGAGTGATCACGGCCCGATAGTATAGCACGCACACGACAAGAAAGTAGGGCCACAGATGAAAGAACTAGCACCCTATACTAAGCATATAGGATTGCGTAAGGTAACAATGGTTACAAGGACAAAGCTATGCAGAAGATAGGAGTATCCAAAACAAGAATATGCTATGCTACTCTAATGCAAGCGGTGTAGATAAGAGTAGGCGATATCTGGTGATCAAGGGGGCTTGCCTGTTGCTCCGCAAGAGAGAGGGTCGTCAAGATCAGAGTCGAACCGCCACCGCAGGCGTCGGCCTCGTAGTCTACCGAAGAGAAGAGGGGGAAGAAACAATGAATACACGGTAACAAATGCATAACGATGCATGACATGCCAAGAGCGATGCTAGGCGTGCCCTAACGTGGTAAGAAGGGTACTGGTTTAGGGGGGGAAGGCATCCGGGAAGTTATCCCGTCTCCGGACGTCTGTCAGACAGATGAACCGGAGGAGAAAGTTTGCAGGTTCGATAGGTTAGAGACGTGTGGTGGTCGAACGGACTGCGTATCCGGAATCGTCTCGTCGTTCTGAGCAACTTTCATGTTGAAATTATTTTAATCCGGATTACGGATTAAAAGATATGATTTATAAAGGGTTTTATTAATTTCTGGAATTTTAATTAATTATTTAATTAATTTCGAAATTGCATTTATGACATCAGCATGATGTCATGCTGACGTCATCAGTCAACAGGGTTGACTAAGTCAACCCTGACAGGTGGGTCCCGCATGTCATTCCCTATTAGCTTAATTAACCTAATCAGATTAATTAACCTTAGTTAATTAAGTTAATTAATAATTAGTGTTAATTAATTCAGAATTAATTAGTTTAATTAATTACCCAATTAATTTAACTAATGATTAGGTTTAACTAATCCAGAATTAATTAGTTTAATTAATTACTCAATTAATTAATTAACTAATTATTTAGTAATTAATTTAATTCATTCATTTCCATTTTAGTTCTGGTTTTATTAAAACGTTCCTTTTTCGTTTTTGGGGGGGTGGGGCCCCACGCCGAGGCCCATGGCCAACCAGGCGGGCGACGCGGCGAGCGCAAGCTGCCTCGATCTGGGCACCACCCAGTCTCGGCTTGGGGCGACCCATGGATCTGGGGCGGGCGGCCGGAGCTGGCCGAGGCCACGGCGCGCCTGGCGGTGAGCGACGGGCTACGGGAGGGCGAACGGGTGTGCTCGGGTTCGCCGGGGCCGAGCGAGGATCGGTCATGGGAGGCGAGGCGCCGAACGGGGGGGGGGAGCGAGGGGCCCGGCGGCGCTTAGGGCGCCGGGCGAGGCCTGAACGCCACATGGGCGCCAGTGGGCCGGGCAGGGGGAAAGAAAGGAGGGGATCGGGAGGGGCGCTGGCATGGTCAGGGACCGAATCAGCGACGGGCTGGCCGGAGGCCACGGGCGACGAAGCGGAGGGAGCCGGGAGCCGAGGGGGGAAACAGCGCGGTGGGCTGAGCGGTCGCCGACGGGGGAGGGGGAAAGAGAGGAAGGGGGTGCCACCGAGCCGCAGGTCTAGGGCGGCGGGCTCGGTGGAGGGCGGGAAGGGCTGGGAGGAGGCCGGTGGAGGCTCCGGCGACGAGAGGACGAGGCCGAGCCGACCGCGGGCGGCGGTCACGGCTCGGGGGGGAGGGCGGCTGAGGGAGGGAGGGAGCTCCGGGCGGAGGAGGAGGAGGAAGGACCGGGGTCCGGTCTGCGCGGGGTCGGGCGGCGAGGTGGGAGGACGGCGGGGAGTCCGTCGGGTGGATCTCCGCCCGATCCAATCGGGAGAGGAGAGGCGAGGGGGCGCGTGGGGAGTGGGGTGGTGGCTAGGGTTAGCCACCGTGGGGGGTCTAGGGTGGCGGCCGGGCTGGTGGGCCGCCCTGTGGGGGAAAGGGGGGATGGGCCAAGGGGAGTGGGAGGGGCCATTGGTCGGGCCGGGGGTTATCCCTCTGCTTTTATTTTTCCTTTTCTTTTCTCTTTTTGTTATTTTTCTTTTTCGGTTTTGGTTTATTTAAAATGCTCTGGCATTTTGTAATTATTATTGCACCCCACCAATATTAGGTTAGGTATTTTAGAAAACCCCGGAACATTTTAGAACTAGTTTTCGAAACCCTTTTATCGTTTGTTTCATTTCTGATTTTTTTTAGGACGGTTCCGAATTAACGAGAGGTTAATTAACATAACCGGGTGATTACTGTTGCATAACCATCCGGCGTTATAAATCTCCTCCATTACAAGAAATCTCGCCCCGAGATTTAGGAGGTAGAAGGAAAGAGTGCGGATATTCATCTCGAGACGATCCTCGCTCCTGTGTGGCTTCATCTTCGAGTGATTCGACCATCGGACTTTGAGGAACTTGATCGCTTTCCGACGTGTGCGGCGCTCAGCTTGGTCGAGAATGCGGACCGGATGCTCTTTATAGGAGAGGTCCTGTTGCAATTCGAGCACTTCATGGTCCATCGCCGGATTGGGTCCTTGAAGCAGCGCCGGAGTTGGGACACGTGGAACACATCGTGAACCCGAGAAAGGTTCGACGGAAGCTCCAGCTTGATAGGCCACTTTTCCACGCCTTTCGAGAATAGTGAAAGGGCCAATATAGCGAGGAGCTAACTTGCCTTGATCCCGGCGGTGAGCACCCTTCATTGGTGTAACGCGAAGATAGGCCTTTTCGCCAAAGTTGATAGACCATGTCTTTGTGATGACGGTCATAATTACTTTTGACGCGATCGAGCAGTCTTGAGATTCTCGCGAATAATGCGGACTTGTTCTTCGCATGTTGGATAATATCCGGACCAAGAGTGGACGCTCCCCGCTTCTCGACCAGTTCAGAGGGGTTCGCACTTTCGCCCATATAACACTTCAAGGGGCCATCTTCGCACTAGCTTGATAGCTATTATTATAAGAGAACTCAGATACGGAGAGATTCCTCCCATTTCTTGTCAATGAGACGACACAAGCTCAAGCATGTCTTCGAGAATTTGGTTGACACGCTCAACTTGCCCTTGAGATCATGGATGAAAAGCAAGATCGAAAGATAAATGAGTCCCCATAGCTTCTTGGAAACTTGCCTGTAATCTTGAAGTGAATAAGCTGCCACGGTCCGAACCGATAACCAGTGGAATACCGTGAAGTGAAACAATCTCGACATATAGAGAGTTGCAAGCTGGCTAGCAGGATCGTTTTTCGACCGCCGTAAAATGTGCAACTTTAGAAAGCCGTCAATGACGACAAGAATAGCATCATTACCTTTCGCGATTTGGGAAATCCAAAGGACTAAGTCCATTTCAACATGGTCCCATTTCCATTCGGGAATAGAGATAGGTTGCAGAGTTCCAAAGAGGCCTTTGATGTTCGCTTTGATACGACGGCAAACGCCACACTCGTAAACATAGCGAGCAATGTCCCGCTTCATATTAGACCACCGTAATCTCGATTTAATGTCTTGATACATCTTTGTACCGCCAGGTGGATACATAGAGGCGATCATGAGCTTCTTGCATAACCTTCGAGTCATATCCAGGTTGTCCTTCTTACACGGCACCACTAGGCGGCCTTTGAAGTACAAGGCGCCATCATCGGCAATAGTGAAGGATGAGGATTTCCTTTCCGACGTCTTGTTTAAGCTTGTAGACTTCAGAGTCAAATCCTCGCATTGTCTTTATGGTGCCCAAGAGATCGGGTTCAACAGCCGTGGTAAAGAGGGATCCTCGGGGAACAACACGGAGATTCATCTTATGGAACTCCGAGGAGGGGGAGCGAAAGTGCACCGGAGGAACAATATGGAGGTTCACCTGCTGAATTCTTCAACAAGTGAGGGCTGAACTTTGTGAACTCAAGGTGGTTGCAGAAGACTTGCGGCTCAAGGCATCAGCCATTACATTAGCCTTGCTCGGCGATAGGAAATACCCAAATCAAAGTTCTGCAACAGTCTCCATCCATCTCGCCGACGGAGGTTCAGGTCTGGCTGAGTAAAATGATACTTCAGACTTTGGTGGTCAAGTAGATCTCGCAACGACATCGAGAAGGTAATGTCGCCATCGCTTTAGCGCATGAATGACGGCAGCAAGTTCGAGGTCATGAACTGGGTAGTTCTCCTCGTGAGGGCGAATCGTCGAGAGGCATAAGCAACTACTTTGCGCTCTTGCATTAGGACACCGCCTAAACCTTGACGAGATGCGCCGCAAAGAAATGACGAAGTCCTTCTTAGTATCGGGAGGAGCTAGCATCGGGCAGAAGTCAACTTGTCTTTGAGTGCTCGGAAACTTTCCCGACACTTATCTCGTCCATTGAACTTGACGCCTTTATGCAACAAAGTTAGTCGAGGCTCGGCAATCTTGGAGAAGTTCTCATTTAATCGACGGCAATAGTCAAGCGAGACCGAGAAAACTTCCGACTTGCTTAACGCTCTTCGGAGGAGTCCAATCGAGAATAGCCTGAACTCGTTTCAGGTTGACGGCAATACCATCCTTAGATATGACATGCCCAAGATAGGTTACTTCGGAAGCCGTAATTCACACTTGGAGAACTTGGCATAGAGTTGATGCTCTCGTAGCTTTTCCAAAGACAAGACGAAGATGTTCAAGATGTTCTTCTTCATTCTTGAATAGATCAGATATCATTCAGATAAACCACGCATTTAACTTGTCGAGGTAATCCATGAATATATAGTTCATCGCGAGAGAAGGTGGCTGGAGCATTGGTTAGGCCGAAGACATGACGGTGTACTCGTATGAACCATAACGAGTCACAATGCGGTCTTTGGGATATCCTCCTCACGAACACGGATCTGGTGGTAACCCAACCTCAAGTCGAAGTTTCGAGAACACCGACGAACCAGCCGATTGATCATAAAGATCATTGATCCGAGGAAGAGGATACTTATTCTCAATGGTAGCTTGATTTATAGGACGGTAGTCTTGAACCAATCGGTTTGTCCCATCCTTCTTCTTAACAAAGAGAGAAGGTGCTCCCCAAGGAGAGCAACTTGGGCTAATGAAACCGCTTTGAAGAGATTTGTCGATTTCTCCTTTAGTTCAAGGAGTTCATGCGCGGCATCTTGTAGGGCCGCTGGCTATAGGAGTGGTGCTCGGTTTCAAGTCGATGACGAATTCGACAGCCCTAGCAGGGGAATCTGGAAGTTCTTCAGAAAGACGCCTTGGAAATCGCAAACGACGTGAATGTTTTCAATTCCTCGAGTGGTGCGGCGCTCAATGCATTCAATGCATAGAGCCTTGCCTCGCATTTTGAACCGCATTTAGCATTGTAGCTACGATTTCATCGAAGGGTGCAGCATATGGACGGTCTTAGTGGCGCAAACGATTGACGCCAGATGCGCTTTCAACCAATCCATCCCCAAAATGAGGTCAATGCTACAAGACTTCAAAGACGATAGGAGAGACAAGGAATTCCATTCCTTCGATTTCAACGGGACGCCGTTGCAAATCATGGAAGTCCGACATTGGCCCGCTGGGGTGTGTACTAATAGTGAAGCATTCATGTCTTCACTTTTAATGCCATGCATGAATGCAAAATCTTCGCACATGAATGAATGTGATGCCCCGAATCGAATAAAACAGATGCAGTACTGAATTTACGAGGAGTGTACCCATCACAAGAGAGGTGCTGGTCTTGAGCTTCGCTCAGATCAACGTGGTTGGCCTGAGCTTGCCCATAAGACTTGCCGCTGTTGTTGCGGTTCGGTGTTTCCACGGCCACCTTTGGAAGGGCCGCTGATTTCGGTTCGTTGCATTCTCTAGCACGGTGCCTCGCTGTCCACACCAAGCATAAGCCATTATTGGGAGTGGGAACAGAGCTTGGGGTGGTGGAGCTGGAAGCTTCGCTGCTTAGTTGTAGGCGCACGAGGTGTAGCATAGTTCTCGCTTTGAAGCGTGAGCATTCGCTGGTACATGCTGTTGGGAATCCATATCTTGCGCTTCTGCGAGGACGGGCTCAAGATGAGCCCGTGTCACGGTTATACCGTTAGAGCTCGTATTCCTGCGCACAGTTTCGACATTGATAGCTTTGTTCACCAAGGTGGCGAAATCAGCAAAGTCGCACTAGAAGTGCGAGCTTGATGTCGCCTTGAAGACCGCCACGAACTTCTCCCTGTCTGCGGCATCGCTTGCAATATCCTCTTCAAAGATAGCGAGACAAGTCCAAGAACTCTCCGATAGGCTTCAACAGTCTTGTTGCCTTGGGTGAGGTGCGGAACTCACGCTTCTTCCGTCCATGACCCTTGAGGGATGAAGCGGGCACGGAAGGCAGCCCGAAGTCCGCCAGTGATGAGTGTTCCAACTGGCAGAGTACGACGGTGGCTGTCCCACCATTGAGCTGCGGGTCCCTTCAGAAGAAGGAAGCAAAGGTGACATAGCTGGGTGGGCTACATCAGCAGACTCCATCTCATAGGTGATGTCACGGAGCCACCATCGCATCCAGGGCTGAGTTGAGCTGCGGTAAACGCCGGGTTCAGCGTATGAATTCTCGCAGAGTTGTTCCGCTTGGGTGCTGGTTCATATTGGGGCGAGGGAACTGAGCCATCATGTTCTCCATGAACTGGCGATTCATCTCAAGCTGTTGGACCATACCGCCATGTACTCAAAGCGGTGGTGGGAAGTTGGCACCACGACCACGACCTGCTGGCCTAACCATCCCGCTATTATATAACAGGGTAGTTCAAGATTTGAGAAATTAAGCAAGAGACAGAATCATTCATGATGAAACATGCATAATGAAAGCAAGATGATGGGAACTACATAGTAGTTGGCATATCTTACAAAAGGAATCATGCATGAGTTCGATACATAGAGTCCAAAGACATAGACTACTACATCATAGGCGGCACACGTGCTCATGGGCGAATACATCAAATACTAACAAGCAAGTCACATCAGTCCCACGCGGCATCGCTGGAGGTAGTCAGAGCCCAAAGCGATAAAGCGGCAAAGGATAGTCCTCCACGCCGCTGACTGGGGCCGGATACTCTGGTGCTGAATCCGACGCCCGTGTGGCGTAAAGGGCCAAGCGCGGAGAGTAGCCTCCCACGCCCGCCAACCGACACCCCGGGGCATCACGGTCCTGGCGGGGTAGATCGCAGAACGCGTAGCTCTCCGGATCGGACAAAGGGTGCATCAGCGCCGAGCACGGTAGAGGTGCCGACGGTGATGTACAACTCGTGGCGAAGAGCTCGGTTAGCTCGATCCAGCCCATCGCGATGCGTAACAAAGTTCGATGGTGGAAGGGCTCTCGGTGACAAAGTGGTGTAGGCAGCAGTAGTAACCTCCTCACCAACATCGACGCGATAGCAATGTGCTCAAGGGGAGGTGTCCAACTCGACACTCAGACGAAGACGGTCGCAGCAGCATAAGCAACATCGTGGACTGCCATATCGATGGTCACTCCAACACCATGTGCGGTGCAAAGACAAGAGTGGACCTCATACTCCGAGAGTAGAGGTGGACGATGGCGCGGCATCGCTCCTGGTTGTAGTCCCGGTACTCCTCATAGACGGTGTACTCAGGTGCCAGCGATAACCCAGATAGGTCATCATCTCGCTAGCACCGCAGTGATCCCGAGGCACCAATGGCCGTCGTGGTGGCGCACGACCCGCCTCGTGGGTTCCATCTCAAAACAAAGACGCTTCAAAGGAGTCAATGACAGGTGGAAATTGTTCAAATACAATTCCAAAAACAACTAAGGCTATATCCATCTTCGGGTGAATGCGGTCACGGGATCCTAGTGATAGTTAGTAAAATCGCTTAACCCGAGTAGAAGAGAGTCCAGAGTCCCGAGTAAAGGTCGAGGAGTAAAAGATCCTAATACCACCCGATGGCGACGTGGGCCCGTAAGGCACACAGCCAAGTTAGTAAAAGTTTTGCAATGTCTAGACTCGACTTCGCCAAGGAGTGTGGAAGGGGATTCCTACAGCAATGGCTCGATATTAACTTCAGACGCCGATTCAATCGACACTAATCATGCACGCAAATGTGTACGATCAAGATCAAGGACTCACGGAAGATATCACAACACAACTCTACAAATAAAAAAAGTCATACAAGCATCATAATACAAGCCGGGGCCTCGAGGGCTCGAATACAAGTGCTCGATCATAGACGAAGTCAGCGGAAGCAACAATATCTCGAGTACGCATATAAGTTAAACAAGGTGCCATAAGATGGCTAGCACAAACGGGATACAGATCGAAGAGGACAGGCCTCCGCCAGGATCCTCCTAGGTCACTCCTGGTCGTCGCCGCCGGCTGCACGTAGTAGTAGGCGCCCGAGTAGTAGTCGCCATAGGCGGCGGCGCTCGATCCTGGCTCCATCGTCGATTGCAGCAATCGAGTAGAGATAGGGAAAAGGGGAACAAGGCAACCGTGAGTACTCATCCAAAGTACTCGCAAGCAAGGAGCTACACTACATATGCATGGATATATGTGTAAAGGCCATATCGATGGACCGAATCGCAGAATGCCGTAATAAGAGGGGATAGTTAGTCTTAACGAAGACTACGCTCGACACCTGCCTTGCAACATGTAGGAGGGGACGATCAAGTCCTCCAAGTAACATCATATAGCAATAATCCTACCCGCAATCCCCGCTCATAACCCCGAGCGAGAGCGACCACCGTTGTATCCGCACTTGGAAGGGTGTGTTTTATCAAGTATCCGGTTCTAGTTGTCATAAGCTCAAGGTACAACTCAAGTCGCCCTGTTATCAAGATCACGGCTATCCGAATAGATTAACTTCACTGCAGGGTGCACCATCTTACCCAAAGACGCTTGATCCCATTTGGCGGACACACTTTCCGGTCATGCCCGCCGCGGAAGATCAACACGCCGCAGCCCCACCTAGGCACAACAGAGGCCAAGACGCCGGTCTAAACCTAAGCGCGCAGGGTCCGGGCCCATCGCCTCGAGCACACCAAGACGCTATGTAGGGCGGCCGGAAGCACCTAGCCTAACAGCGCTCCAATCCAATCCGGGCGCCGCTCTGTCGCCGACGTCCGCAAGTGCCGGCCGATACCACGACGCGGATACCCATAACTACTCCCGCGTAGATGGTTAGTGCGATAAGCTCAGAGCCAACCCAGATCAAATACCAAGACCTCGTTATGTGTTAAGTAACCGCAATGCCGAACAGGCCAGCCCACCTCTCTCCTAGGCGGTCTCAACTCGCCCGCTCCGCCACAATGATCCACTCATGGTGCTCCATCACCGACCCGACTTTAGTCTCACATGTATCATGTATAAGTATATAGTATATACCCGTGATCAACTCCCGAGTGATCACGGCCCGATAGTATAGCACGGCACACAGACAAGAAAGTAGGGCCACAGATGAAAGAACTAGCATCCTATACTAAGCATATAGGATTGCAGGTAAGGTAACAATGTGGTTACAAGGACAAAGCTATGCAAAGAAGATAGGAGTATCCAAAACAAGGATATGCTATGCTACTCTAATGCAAGCGGTGTAGATAAGAGTAGGCGATATCCGTGATCAAGGGGGGGCTTGCCTGGTTGCTCTGGCAAGAGAGAGGGGTCGCAAAGATCGTAGTCGAACTCGCCATCCGCAGCTGTCGGCCTCGTAGTTCACCAAGAGAAGAGGGGAAGAAACAATGAATACACGGTAACAAATGCATAACGATGCATGACATGCCAAGAGCGATGCTAGGCGTGCCCTAACGTGGTAAGAAGGTCTTTGGTTTAGGGGGAAGGCATCCGAAGTTATCCTGCCTCCGGACGTCTGTCGCTGATGATGAACCGGAGGAGAAAGTTTGCAGGTTCGATTGGTTAGAGACGTGGTGGTCGAACGGATCGCGATCCGAATCGCCTCGTCGCTCGAGCAACTTTCATGTTGAAATTATTTTAATCCGGATTACGGATTAAAAGATATGATTTATAAAGGGTTTTATTAATTTCGGAATTTTAATTAATTATTTAATTAATTTCGAAATTGCATTTATGACATCAGCATGATGTCATGCTGACGTTATCATCAATGTGGTTGACTAAGTCAACCCTGACAGGTGGGTCCCGCATGTCATTCCCTATTAGCTTAATTAACCTAATCAGATTAATTAACCTTAGTTAATTAAGTTAATTAATAATTAGTGTTAATTAATTCAGAATTAATTAGTTTAATTAATTACCCAATTAATTTTACTAATGATTAGGTTTAACTAATCCAGAATTAATTAGTTTAATTAATTACTCAATTAATTAATTAACTAATTATTTAGTAATTAATTTAATTCATTCATTTCCATTTTAGTTCTGGTTTTATTAAAACGTTCCTTTTTCGTTTTTTGGGGGGTGGGGCCCCCACGTCAGAGGCCCATGGCCAAACGGGCGCAGGCGACGCGGGCGATGCGGGCGTTGCCCGATTCGGGCACTGACCAGTTCTTGTCGGGGGGCGACCAGGCGGATCGGGCGCTGGGCGGCCGAGCGGCCGAGGCACGGCGGCCTGGGCTGGGTGAGCGACGCGACGCTGGCCGGGAGGGCGAACGGGTGTGTTTCTGTTCGCCGGGCCGAGCGAGGGATCGGTCATGGGCGGGCGAGGCGCCGAACGGGGGGAGCGAGGGGGCCTGGCGGCGCTAGGGCGCCGGGCGAGGTCGGAACGCCACATGGGCGCCGCGAAAGGGGGCAGGGGGAAAGAAAGGGGGGATCGGGAGGGCGCTGCGGCGGTGGCAGGGACCGAACCGGCGACGGGGCCGGTCGGAGGCCACGGCGACGAGCGGAGGGAGCCGGGGGAGCCGGAGGGGGGAAACCGGCGCGGTGGCCGGAGCGGTCGCCGACGGGGGGGAGGGGGAAAGAGAGGGGAACGGGGGGTGCTCACCGAGCGCTGCAGGGTCTAGGCGGCGGGCTCGGTGGAGGGCGGGGAAGGCCGTCGGGGAGGAGGCCGGTGAGGCGTTCCGGCGACGGGGCGACGAGGCCGAGCCGACCCTGGCGGCGGCGGCGCTGCCCGGGGGGGGGGGGCGCACGAGGGGAGGGAAGGAGCTCCCAAGGCGCCGGAGGAGGAGGGAGGACCGGGGGTCCGGCGGGGCGCTGGGGTCGGGCGCAGGTGGGAGGACGGCGGGGAGTCCGTCGGGTGGATCTCCGCCGATCCAATCGGGAGAGGAGAGGGCGAGGGGCGTGGGGGGTGGGGTGGTGGCTAGGGTTAGCCACCGATGGGGGGGTCTAGTGGGGTGGCGGCTGGGCTGCTGGGCCGCCTGGGGGAAAGGGGGATGGGCCAAGGGGGAGTGGGGAGGGGGGCCGGCTGGCTGGGCCGGGGGGTTATCCCCCTCTCTGTTTTATTTTTCCTTTTCTTTTCTCTTTTTGTTATTTTTCTTTTTCTGTTTTGGTTTATTTAAAATGCTCCGGCATTTTGTAATTATTATTGCACCCCACCAATATTAGGTTAGGTATTTTAGAAAACCCCGGAACATTTTAGAACTAGTTTTCGAAACCCTTTTATCGTTTGTTTCATTTCTGATTTTTTTAGGACGGTTCCGAATTAACGAGAGGTTAATTAACATAACCGGGTGATTACTGTTGCATAACCATCCGGGCGTTACACGCTTGGAGTTTTTTCTCGAAACCCTCTTTCCGAATAACCAACTTAAACAAGTTTTTGCTTCTGTAAAATTTGACTTAGATCCAGATTAGTAAAACAGAGCTGTTTTCTTTCGCCGTTTGTTTTTCGTTGCTTCGTTTGATTTGATTCTTTTTTCAAACCGGAGTTCTTAAGTTGAACTATCTAGTTAGATCTTCTATTTGAGTTTTACCTGTGCATTAGATGAGTACTTATTGTATGCTTGTTTGTTTGTTCGATAGAATACCCGGAGGCGCTACTGTTACTTCGAAGTCTCTAGGTTTCGCGAATCATCAGCAAGGCAAGTAACACTTTGATCATATCTCTTCTCATACCCAGTTTTTATTTCATTAGATCAATCTTCAAACATTGCATGATTAGGATCTAATTAAATTGTGGGTTTTGGGAAGTAGTTGAGGTAGTACCTATTACCTGTTTCATTATCAAACCCTTGGGAGTTACTTCTACGTTTGCTTATTATGCCATGCTATGCTAGTAGACGTGGATTGGGTGAGTGTATCCATGACAGATGTGAGATTGTTAATTAATGGTTTATTTAAGGTGGCAACTTAAACACACATCTGGGTGGATTGAGGCACCCGGTTTCTATCGGGACTTGGCTGTATTTTTTCAGACCGCCACCCAGGCTCAAAGGGATCATGAGATTATTCAAACTAGAAACTTACGTGTGCAGCCACAAGCCATTATGGGCTCTGGCATAGTTGATTAAGTTGTGCGAACTCTTACGGGTAGACTAGCAGATGTAGGGGAAAGTAGGTATACCGGTCTACCCACATGTAAGGTGCTAGCGCTTCTGAAAGACTATGTCTCGGTCATCCGTTTCTCAAACACCATGTAGTGCGAGAAATCAAACGGAGGCGATCGAGTCTTGTGGGGAAAAGTGCGCAAACCTCTGCAGAGTGTATAAAATAATCATGGTTAGGCATGTCCCCGGTTATGGACATCTTGAGTATCTAGTACTTGGATATCATGTGAATCTCATCATGTTACTTCTAAATTAATATTGTTGGGTTTTTAATGAGTACTTTTAATTGGGATTGAGAATGCTGTCAACAATTCTCAATGTTTAACAACCACCATGATAGTTAAACAAATTTATTCCTTTGCAGAGGGAAAAATGGCTTTACGCAAAAACTCAGAATCAGAGAGCTCTCCACCAGCCATATATGCATGTAGTATAGGCTTTTTATTCCTTTATTCTCTATGTGTTACATTGCCAAAGATATTCCATGTGCTGACCTGCTGGCTGCAACGCTTCATGTTGCGCATTTTTCGCATTTACGAGTAAGGTGCTTAGGTCATGGTTCTATACCCAGTGATGCTGTTGGAGTTGATGGACTCGCTTATTTCTTCCAAGACTTCCGTTGTTATCGTATTTAGATGGCCTTAAGCCATATTTATTTTATTAAGTTCTCTCTTGAGACATTCGATTGTAATAAGTGTGTGATTGCTACTCTGTTATAAATCCTCCGAGTAATCGTGTGTGGTGTCAGCAGACATCGATCCAGGATGACACCGAGCACAGAGATCGATCTGTTTGAGGTCTGGTCGCTACACATTGAGCAATGTTTCTCCTTGTTTCACAAAGGGTCTCCGTTAGGGAATGGACTTGTGTCTGGAGCGTAGATAGAACATTGCTTTGAGCTTGCATATCTTGATCATGAGGCAGTTTGGACGATATTGCCTTAACAACCAACCCAAGATACGCAGAACGTGCTTTTGGCATCGTTAGTGGACAGTGTATCGACCCACCGCAGCAAGAGTCGACATTGCGGTTATAGTTGCCTTGCCACCTTCGTAAGGTGGCGGTTCCACCATTTTTCCATAGCTCGCTGAAAAGTTGAGGTTTTACATTAGTAGTACCGTAACGTAAGATATTAAGGAGGCAGCAAAACCAAACAAAATAGCTTTGGTCTATATACAGAATTTATTCTGGTGAACCCATGTAAAATATTAGTTGTATTTGATTGCAAAGTACATAATAAAACCAGGTTCCAAACATATGACCATGTACCATCGCTAATGTATTGTCTATTTCTTCACATTGTATTGAGGGCTAAGGATAAAGAGACGAAGTTTATAATACAGTAAGCATAGTATGACATCATTCATATCATAAAACAACTGAGAACAGAAAAACAAGCAATTGTAACATTGTGTGGGCAAGTCCAACACGGAACTAGATTACGGGTCAAGATCAAAGGAACATCACTCCTCTCTTTTAAACCTTGTAAGGTGCAATGATACGCTAAGATAATTGTGTATAAAATTTAAAAGAGTAATAGACATTGGCTGCAAACCATGCAGTTCAAGGCACAAGTCAGAGTAAGTAGTAGTTAAAAGGCATGAGGATTAAGGACTTACAACATCGGCTTTGACTGGTGTAGTCATGCCCTTCTTCTTGCTGGTGTGATAGTCCTTGAAGATTTCCACAACATTTGGTTCAGGTACTTTTTGGTCCTTGCGGGCTTTCCTCTGCATTTAGAACAAGTCAATATAGATCTGATAATATGGTATAGCGAAAAGAGTGAAACAGCAGCTAATTACAAGAGCCTCGCAGTGTGCAATATAGCTACAAGATCCTGTCGTCTGTTGGAATTTCACTTTCATACGGTTGGCCTTGTTCTTTGAACAGTTCACCTACAAGAAGATAGATTTGTGTGGCACATGCGTAAATAGGACTTCAACATGTGATCTGATCACATATATAATGTACTTGATACTTCGGATCAGACCAGTGTTTAACAAGGCCCCTCCAGTCTTCATCCGATATATTTTCCACTGGAGATGTTTGGGAAAGTTCATCGTTAGCCTTGCCTTCAAAGTGAGTTTTCCTCAAGTTATACCGACATCTTGTCACAGAGCAGACTTGATAACATGGGTGCAAGCTTGTCTGGTTGCATCATCTTGGCTATCCAACTTGAACCTCATCTGTTGAAAATTATGGAGTCTCATTATCGCAACCTAGAAAGTATGGGATGAGCAAGACGATATTACTAGTTTCCATACATAACCATACTTACAGATAAATGGTCGAGGAAGGTGTTGAACTGGTTTCATCTTTGTCATTCTGTCATCAATCCATGTTGGGAGGATACGTACATGACACCTAAGGGCAACCGCTGCCTCGATACTAACTTGGCTGACTCAGAGCATCACGTGGCCTTTTAAACCTGCCTCAAAATGGATCTCCATTCTTCCTCCTCTAGATTTAGTTAACCTATCGAGCATTATCCCCGATGTTTGTTTCCTCTGCGCCTAGGTGTAGTCCAACAACAAACATAGGAAGTGTTAGTGTACATCAAACTGTGAGACTACATATAAAGAAGCATGCAACTGTAACTTGACTCCAGCAACTACCTTCTTGTTGTTGAAGCTCACAAGGTTCATCTGATATGGCCAACTCGTCTTGTGTCAAGAGTGCTTGGGAAGTAGTGTCAGGTGGCAAGGGAGCTTGGGAATGTGCTGCTAGCTCAGTTGACGCACGAGTAAGTCTTGCAGCTAGTAGTACTGTGGTAGGTGTTGCAAGAACTAGGGCTGTCTCTGCTTGTTTGGTGGCAGCTATTTGTTTATGTTTGGCTTTTTTTTGCAACTCGTGTAGAATGGGATGCTGTGTTTGTAGAATTTTCCGCTTGACTTTGACATTCTATTGCACCATCAGTACCAGCAGAATCTGCAGGATTCATCCGCTTCTCATTCCCTCGCCATTCGTGTTTCTTCCTCTTTCTCTCGTGCCATGTTAAGTCAAGCCGACAAGAAAAATGAATAACAATTTAGTTCTTCAGAACAAATTGATGTGTGATGCTGATGAACTGAACTTTGATGTTAGACAACCACATGATAGGAGGATGTAATATGTATGAAAAACAGGACGGAAGAGATAACCAGAACTATGATGTGTAAACTAAGAAGAAGACATTTCACCAAATTAGAAGCAATTGAATGGAAGGTAGACACCATATGAAAGATGCTACAAATATCGCTCTGCCAAGTTAACAGTGTCTCATCATAAATGGCATTTAAACAAATGTGAAGCAGTACAAGAAATAAATCATATGCAAGATGCAAACAACATCACACTACCATGTTAGAGGTCTCTCGTCATTAGTGCCATTGCATATTCACAGCATTGCATATTCACAGCTTATGATGTGTAAACTAAGGAGAAGGAATTTCAACAAATTAGAAGCAATGAAAGCTAGACACCATATGAAAGATGCAACGAATATCACTCTACCAAGTTAAAACTGTCTCGCCATAAGTGCCATTTCAACAAATTAGTAGTACAAGCTAGAAAATAATGTGAGATGTAACCTATATCACACTTCAAGTCAAACGTGTCTTATGATAAGTGATTGTTGCAGGTTACACAACAGTAGTAATTTGATGTAAGAACATGGTGTGATAGATGATATTGTATGTTCTAGAAACAGAACACGTGTCTTATTCAAGTATAATGTGTAAAGTAAGAAGATGGAATTCAACAAAATTAGAAGCAATACAAGCTAGACATCACACATAACATGCAACCACATATAATGTGCCATTTTAGAGGGAGCACCGGTGATGCTGCACTAGGGAGACGTGCTCATCATAAACACAGCTTTGTTGAGTGTCTATGCATGTGTTGTCTTGGAAATCATCTTGGGGGTGTGGAGGAGTAGAAATCAGAGAGGCCCTCCGCTCGAAGGAGCATCTTTATCCGCTGCCTTGCTAACTTCCTTTCGCTTTATTGATTTTGAATTGTCAAGTAAAACCGACAAGAAAAAGCAATAAAATTCTCTCTTCAGAACTCATTCATGCATGATACTGACAATCACTACTTTGATGTAAGGCAAACACATGATACCAGGATGGAATATGTACGAAAAACAGGACGGCATGGCATGTTCACAACTGTTTGTGTAAAATAAGCAGAAACCATTCCAATAAATAAGAAGCAATGCAAGCTAGACACCACATGAAAGATGCAACCAATATGACTCTGCCAAGTTAAAAGCGTCCCATCATAAATGGAATTTCAACAAATTAGAAGCAGCGCATGCTATAAATCATATGAAAGATGCAACTAATATCGCACTGCATATACTAAAGGTGTCTCATCATATTGATTGATGCGGGATACAAAAAAACAATAGTTTTATGTAAGGACATGCTTAGTAGACAGATGTACTATGTACTAAATACAGGAAGGCATGTCACATTAACAGGTATAATGTATAAGCTAAGCAGACTAGCACATGCAGTTTAACCAAATTTGGAAGAATTACAATCTAGACACCATATGCAACATGCAACCACATATCACGCTGCCAAGTTAGAGCAAGCACCTGCAATGCTAGTGTAGGGGAAATGTTGTAACCAACTACAGAGCTACTTCACTATCTTCATCTAGCATTTCTGTTTCTTGAGAATCATGTCGGGAGGCTGACGCTGCATTCTTTAAATGAGGAGTAGTCCCCTAGCCTGCCTGCCTCATCATAAGTGATTGATGAGGTATACATAAGAACATTAGTTTGATGTAATAACATGGTTAATACATAGATGTACTAGTATGTACCAAAAACAGAAAGGCATGTCATATTCAAAGGTATAATGTGTAAGCTAAGCAGATGCAATTTAACCAAATTGGAAGCAATACAAGCTAGACATCCGGCTGGAGTGGTGAGCATGATCATCTAGGACCCGAGAGCCTGGTGGGAGGCGGCTGCTTCGCCACCATCGCAGCTTTTTAGTTGGCTTCCAGGTGATGCCTATCTTTGCTGGGCTTGTCACTGGCTCGACCAGTGCCCTGACTAGCTATTTGTCTTCTGGTGCTCACGGGATGGTGGTTCATGTAAAAAAATATCTTTCCTTATCTTACCGACTTCGGCCTTTCGAATACAAGCTAGACACCATATGGAACATTTAACCACATATGACACCGTGAAGTTAAAGCAAGCACTGGATGGTGGTTCATTGCAGCGAGGTCATCAACTCCAGAGCTACGCTTACTGCCTCCATCTCGCCGACATCGCACCTTTATGCGCTTGTAACGTGTCTTGCCTACCCGCAGACACGGTGGAGCGACTTTCTCTTTTCTTTTCTGCTTTCTCAAGGCGTAGTCTGAAATACCCTTGCATAAAAACACAATAGTGAGAGTATGGGTGAAGTGTGTGTAGAACTAGTGCACTGTAAAAGTAGCAGATAGCAGGTGGCTGAAAAATAAATGACAGGAGACATATGATAGCTCTACAACATTGCATGGCAAACAAAATTAGATTCTACTCCAAATGATTTTGTAATATATGAGCACAGGAAATGCATGTACTCCTCCAGCACACCACCACATGTGGTCATATCTAAGATAACAAATGACTAAAAAGGTCACGATTTTTAATGAACCATCCGATCTATAAGGAATGGGCAATGGCCTTCGCTCTACCTCCCGCCAACATCAAGTGATGACGATCTTTCTCGAACCGCCGGCGACCACCGCCTGCACCCCTACCTCCCGCCGCCGCCTCCCATCGACCTCACACCACCGCCGTGCTTGGCAGCGCCCTGTGGCATCCTTTAATCTCGGTCCACCTCCATATCGGGCGCCAGAGTTTCTAGGCCGCACACGCCCTAAGATAAACACTATAGCGCTGCTTCCCGGCGTAATAGGCGATTAGCCTGTTACGCCGGGAATGCTTCCGCTAATTGGGAATCAACTGCCAGAAATTGAAATTCGGGGCGACGGACCTCTAGCTAAGGTGAAATAGTATATGAGGAGAAACCTTGTGCATCGCGAGTTACTAGGAACATCTAGTATCAAGAAGAAGCAGTCAACTAGTGTCTTCTGTGGGATGAATACCGTGCATGCAGAGACGTAAGATTTGTACGAATAAGGGAAGAGGAGTACCTTTTTTGGTTGCCAGTGTGGTCACCACCACATGTCGCGCCGATCTTCTTATTTTTACCGGGGAACCCGATGTTCTGGAGGGTGCAGGCTTGGACGAACCCATGGCCAAATTGTTGACTGTGTTGCCGTGGCCGTATGTCGGCGGAGGGGAAGCAGATCCGAGGCGCAAGGACGGCGAAAGGTGAACAGCTCCGGGTGCGGTGGAGGGTGGCAAAGTTGGAGCGGCGCAGGTGAGGCGCAGGACGGCGTGGTTGAACTGCCTGCACGGACGACTCGGCCTCGGCTTCAACTACTAGCCGTGGAGGGCGCTATGTTGAGGTTGTGGTGGACGCACGACATCGGGTATCTCGCCCGGCGTGATGGAGGAGGGCGGTTGATGGGTGGGATGGGGTGGTGGACGAAGGACGCCGGGTTTCATGGCTGGTGGAGAGGTAGTTTTGGCGCCCATGGAGTACGTAATGGGGAATCGACGGGTGGGGGAACCATGTTTCGTCTGGGACGCGCTTGTTTTGGCTTTTTGAACATAAGATGGGACACACTTGTTTGAAATTTGGGAAAGTACAAACTTTCCCCCTCTTAAATTTTGGACCCATCATGGGTCGGGGTAGGATGGTAATCCCAGGTGTCCCAAATAGTGGGCGGGACCGATTTCGGCCGCGCGCATGTGTGCTTAGGCGGCCATTGTGTATGAATATTTTTTGGAGGCGGTTGCGTGGCATCTAGATGAAGCTACAAACCTACCCCGGTTTAGACCTTTGGACGTCGGGCCGGTAGGTTTCACGGGTCGGAGTTATTAGAAAAGTAATTTCCTTGTACTACCAAACATTGGTCTCACGCAGTTTCGGGCGAGTAGAGGCTCTTTTGGCGCTTCGTTTGAAATTTTGAAACACAAGCATTCACGTTTAGAGTACTCTTGAACTATGAGGATTGACCTAGATAGACAACGTTATATTTGACCTTGTATGTTTGAAAACCTCATTAAATTATCTGCTTCTTTTTAAAAATTTGACACTTGAAAATCCTATAACTACGATTATTTTGGAATGGACGAGCTAAATTTGAATCTATTTTGTACACAACTACATATGATATTATGTACAAAATCAGAGCAAAGATTGTTGCCCCCATAATTTAGGTATGGTTTACAAATGCCATGATATCAAATTCAAATAATTGAATGGACTTCATGTTGAATTCGATTTTTTTAAACCACCTTAAGTTGAATTCAAATGTATGCTAGTTCATAGGTAGCTATTTATAATGTCCATTGTGTAACTTTCGTATGTATAATATGCTTTACACACACAACATGAACTATACTCATGTTTATATTCGATTGCTAAAGCGATGCATTGTCTGGAGTTCAAAATACTAACTATGTGGATCAATTGTGTCGAATAATAACATAGACATGCTCAAATTCGATAGAATCTAGATGTCCGATGGATCAATGACCGCCTTACGCTTAATTGCAAATATCATGATCCCATCCTAATATTTGGATACAATTTATATCTTTAATCAATGTGTAGAGCAGTCTTTACGTGTAGTTTCACTCTCCATCGGTGGTCTCTCACACATGCTCACACACTCTCTCCCGAGGTGTCTTTCTCGCACACATGCTCTAGATATAACCTCCCTCCCTCTCGTAACCATTTAACACTGTTTTCACTAACCTTTATCACAAGCACTCTTCCTCTCTAAACATACACACGCACAATCCTCATCGACCCTTTCTATATACATGGACCTACCCACGTGTCTCATGTACGCACATTATCTTTTTACTGCCTCTCACGCATTGTCTCACACCTCTCTTCCTAATCGATTTAGTATGATTCTAGCAGCATTCTGTAGGATGCCCCTTAAAGTTAGGTTGGATGAATAGTAATATCGTAGATAAAGGTGTTACCTTAGTCCGAGAACCTAGGGTTACAAATCCTAGCCGGCTTTGTCATGGACACAGAGTCCTTCACAATTCTTCTATCTTTGTCTTGTACGACTAGTCATCCATGGGTCTTCCTAAATGCGCCACGGGCCGACCAATGTGGCGCAGGACGGACCGAACGAAGGGCCTCACCTCGACCCACGGACCTCACGCGTGACACAGCCTCTGCCCCCACATCTCATTATCTTCTCACACCCACACATACCAACACAAACACCACACACACGTAAAATTTCTCCCGGTGCCTCTATTCCTCCCCTTGCATATACACACTCAAGGGAATGGAATCTCTCGTCATGACGCCATATTCGCTCTCTCTCTAGACCACTCTCATTTCTCGTGCTATCTCCCACGCCCCCTGTCGGCCCCTCTATCCATGCCTCTCTCGAATACGTAATACACACACATACCTCTCTAGGCCCCGCCAAATGCATCAACTACACATTCACACATGTTACATCACGTACCCCATTGATCTAAAAAGCCCTCTCTTCCCATTTATTTTGCATACAACATTCCTTTTTAATAAAGTGTGGCCAAAAAATCATTTTAGAGTTTCTAAATATATACAACATTACAAAGTTATATGGAGGAGTACGAACGCTAATTTGCATTGCATGGTGCCTACAATGATATTTATTCTGCACTGTGAATTTGTATATTTTTATACTATATACAAAGTTAGTCATAATAAAGAGAAACGAAGAGCATCTCTCTCTCCATCGCATACCCCCCTATACGCCCCTTTCATGTATGCACACAAAACTATCTCCAGGTCCTCTAAAAGTAAGCCCCCAGAAAATTCACGCATGTGTTGGTGTACAAAAGTAGGGGCTCTGCTTTTGACCCCTTTACTTGTGCACGGGCAGCCAGAGCCTCCCACCACGACCATGCATAGACACGGCAGGAAAGGGGAGCTAGAGAGGAGCCAAAGCCATGAAGACAAATGAAGCAACGACAAGGACCAAGGCCACAAGGATCGGATGGGCGAAGCAGGTTTTCCCGGCAAGGACCCTTGCCAGGACAGCCTCAGCGGCCCCGGCAAGACCCTTGACGGGGCAGCCCGCCCACGCCAGCCGAGCGAGCCACCATTGAGCCCACCAATGCTCAGACAAATGCGTTGGGACAGGGCTCGGGAGGCACCTCCGTGGTGGCATGCAGATCTTTGTGACGACATAGAATGCTCAAGATCAAATGAGGATAAGAGGGCAACCATCCTCACCGAAGAAACCCACAAGACCCCTGGAAAGACCCTTGCCAGGGAGGCTAGCGCGCCACGACAAGACCTTTGCCGGGCCACCCGGCAAGACCCTTGTCGGGAAGGCCAGCGTGCCACAGCAAGACCCTTGCCGGGCCACCTGACAAGGCCCTCGCCAAAGCGCACCAGCTGGACCACTGCCAGGCCCGCACCAGATAAGTCTTCGCCGTTGTCAGATGCAAATGCCGACCCAACCAGTGGGCAGGCACCTGCGTGGCGGCATGCAATCCTTCATGGAGGCTCCACCACCGCGCCACCTCAGCCTGCCTGCCTGCTTACATGGCACCGCATGCGCCGCTGGCTGTGGCACGGTCGAAGCAAGGAGGAGCGGCGATGGATGGGACGGCCTCGCCCCATCCCCAATAAAGCTTAAGGGACACCTAAGCCTCGATTAAATGCATCTTTTCCAAGAATACGAGGATAACCTCGCAACACTGCATTCTTTCCACCTCCTCGCCCTACGTGGCGACCCTTTCCCTATAAAAGGAGGCCCGAGGCGACCAAAGGAAAGGATTCGCTCTTTGGAACCTTGCAGCACCTAGAGCTAGTTCGAGAGCTCCGTAACACTAAATACATCCACCAAAGTAGGACTAGGGTTTTACGATCCTCGCGCCCGAACCTGGGTAAAATCCCTTTGTGTTGTCTCGCTGGTCCCTCTTCTCACGATCCCCCGCCCGCAACCGTGGAAGGGATTCCGGTGATCCCATAGGTGTCGTCTCCCACCGACATCTTTGGCGCGCCAGGTAGGGGGCGCAATTGTGAGAATCTGGTCCAGCAGTTGACCTAGCTGTTCTTCATCACCATGGCTCCTAAGAAGAAGGCGACCACGGCGATCGGTTCGTCCGGAACTGGGTTGGTACCGGCACGGACCGGTAGCAGGCCAGTCGCAGAGAGGACCTGTGGCGCGGCCCGCGAACATCCACATCGCCCTGATGGCCCAGACCTGGCGAGCAGCGTCGTTCGCGCGCCGGGCGGCGAGCCACCAGTCATGGGCTCCGGAGACGGAGTCGGGCCCCCCGCAGGCGGTGCGGGGGCCTCCAGGGGTGCCGCCGTTCCGCCAGGCAGCGGTATGGCGATCTCCAAAACGCCAACACCGGCGCCCACAGCGTGCTCCTCTCAGGTTGTGCGTGATGAGCAGCGTCACCCAGCTGGTGACCCTGTGCGCCGCCCTGGGAAGAGTCCCGTGTGTCCGTCACATGAAGGAGAGGGCCAGCATGCGCGCCGAGGTGCTGCTGGAGGTGGCGAACGGCTGCGGAGCCGCGACGCAGCTCCTTCTAATGTGGTTAGGAGTCGAGGCGCATCGCGGTCCACCCAGCTTTCGCCGCCACCCACGCCAGTGGAAGCCCTAGCGCGCGCACAACTGCTCCTCGATTTTCCTCCCACCGCGGAGAAGCTCGACAAATGGAGGGCCACCGTCCGGAGCCTTGTCGGAATCGCCAACGACGACAGGCTGCGGCCGGTGGAACCTGTCGGGCTGCCGCCTGCTAGCGGAGGCCACGCTGGAGGCGACGCGGCCACGGTGTACTCCCCACATCCATCCTGACTGCCCCGGGCATCGGCCCGTCGCGGCGACGCTCGTGATGATATCTCCATCGCATCGTCCGACCCGTGGACCAACCGCGATCAGCGCCAAGTCTCGGAGTGGGTTTCACGAGGACGCCGAACCACGATCGAGCGCCGACGCGGACGCGCGCCACCCGGCCGACAGCGGCAGGGTTCGCCACGACCACCCAAAGGCCGGAGGCTACGGTGGCTACCTTACGAGGTGGGTTGTCGGGCCTTCACCCGTGAGCTGCGGCAGTTCCAGGGCCTCCCACCGCACGCTCAAACCCAACGCTGGCGAGAAGTACAACGGCAAGACTCACCCGCCGGAGTTCCTCAAGATTTACACCATCGCGATGCAAGCTGCCGGGGCCCGCGACGACAAGGTGCTTGCCAACTACTTCCCGTTGGCACTCAAGCCTAATGTTATGTCATGGTTGATGCACTTGCTAGTGGATTCCATCTCTTTTTGGGCTGATATATGCCATGAGTTTGTTGGCGCCTTCACGGGAGGTCACCAAGCTCATGGCCAGGCGAGTGATTTACACATCATCCCCCAGAAGGAAGGAGAAAACATGCGCAAGTACATCCAAAGGTTCAGCCGGTGCGAAGACAACATCCTCGATGTTCATCCCGCCATTGTGATCGCTATGCTCCATCGTAACATGCACAATCGCAAGGGGCGTGAAGAGCTGGCGATGAACAAGGTTAAGGATGTGGTCGAGCTCTATGTTCTGGCCGATCGGTGCGCTTGTGCCGAGGAAGGAAGGAAGTACCATGGCAAAGTTGTCGGTGCGGAAACTGACTCCACTGGCGATACTGCCACCCCAGCAAAGAAAGGCCAACGCCGTAATAGGAAGCGCAAGGGCAAGGCCGTGCTTGCCGTTGAGGGATCCGACGACACCGGTACCACCAAGAAGACCACAGAAGCGACCCCGCAAGGAGATTGCCGTGTAGCGCTTGCCGGCCTTGGCGGTTGCCGACAAGCCGAGGCTCGACAAGCAAGATCGCAAGATCCATCGCACCAAGGGCCACGACCTCCAAAACTGCCGATAGGTAGAGCTGCTTGCCGAGAAGAAGAAAGCCGAGTATGAGCGGCGGGACAAGGAGAAAGGTTCGATGGTGCCGGGCGATCCAAGAAGAAACGTATGCCAAGGAGGCCGCCCGCAAGAAGAGTCAAGAAGAGAGGACTACCGGGCCGCGACAAGAAGCAAGAAGACGATGATCATGACGAGGACGGCGAGTCCGGCGACCACTAGTTTCAAAAAGCCACAGACACTACAAAAAAAAAGACACATCCATGACATTTTGGGCCGAACATTTTTTTTCTCGTCATACATATGACACTTCTATGACGATAATTGTGACAAAACCCGTATCATCATAGATGTGGTGGGCCTACTTTATGACAAAAATCTTGACAGAAAATGGGCTTTTCGTCTGGCGGCCGGAGACGCAGCTGCATTACATTCTTTGGGCCGCCCATGATGGAAAAACCGTAGAAGCGAGGGGAGGAAAATTTCGGGAGTTGCCGTTACGGTGGGAGGTCGGGGCTGAGTGATGCTGCTTTCTCGTGACACGACGCTGCGTGTGCGAGGCGCTATTCTAATCAACCCGAAGCGAGGCGTTAATGTAATCGAACCCGAAGCGATTGACCGCAGGCTACGCGCTATCGAACTCGAGCGATCGATCGATGGCTGTTAATCGAACCCGATGGAGCGATTCTTCGCTATCGCCGCTAATCAAGTCGATCGATTGATGAACAAAGGAGCGTTGGGGGGGTTGATGAATAAAGGAGCGGTGGCGCGTTTCCGGATGAACAGGACCCCGTGGTGTGGAGGGCTGGATGAACAATAGACGGTGGAGGGTGGCCGTGGAGGGTGGTTGAACAGACCCGTGGTGTGGAGGGCTGGATGAACAAGAGACGGTGGAGGGTGCCCGTGGAGGGGTGGTTGAACAGTAGCCGGTGGAGTAGCGCACGGTGGAGGCTGGATGAACAGGAGCCCGTGGAGGCTGGAGGAGGTCGACGGTGGAGATGAATAGTATCCCATGGAGTCCCGTTTTGCGGTACGCCACACCCCTCCCGATGAACAGGACCCTCGTTTCGACCGTAGTGCTCCAACACAAGTCTATTTCGTCCGTTTTGCGGTACGCCACACCCCTTCCAATCAACAGACCCTGCTTGACCATAAGAGGTCCGCTTTCGTCTGTTTTTGCGGCACGCCACACCCTCCCGATCAACAAGACCCCGCTTCGACCGTAGGAGATCCGCTTCTCCGCTTTTGGCGGCACGCCACACCCTCCCGATCAACAGACCCTGCTCCAATGTAGGAGGTCCGCTTCACCGCCAGCGGTACGCCAGCCTCGCTTCCATCGCCTGTTCCGCCCAAGCCTCCCGGCGAACACGACCACACATTCCGCTCCAACCCAGCCGGTTGGCTCCCATGAACACGACGACGACGCTGTTTCTCCGCTCCGACCCAGCCATGTACGTGAGCGCGCGAGTAGGCGCCGAGACCCCGCCCGATGTACACATACATGGTCAGATTTTCTTTGTTGCACCCCGCCGCCAGACGACGCAGTACATGCCACGCGGCGCGCTCTACTACGACACGCGCGCGCGCTTACATCGACTAGTATATATGTACGCATATCGTCGCGACCAGAATGACAACGCCACGCACGCTTCACCAGGTGGGTCCCGACCGCCGTGCACTTCTTGCTCGCTAAGATGTAGCTGGTGGGTCCCAGCAGTCAGGGGGGGCGAATCGTTTGTTTTTTTTGCCCGGACGCACTTCCTTGCATGCGAAGATGTAGCTGGTGGGTCCCAGCAGTCAGGGGGGAAACGTTTTTTCGCGAAATACGGTGGCCCGTCCGGTGGGTCCCTGCTGTTAGGTGGAGGAATAATTATTTTGCGCGTAAGAAGGAGGCACTTCCTTGCAGCCGCCGTGGACCCAACTGTCAGCCTCTCCACGCACAGTACTCTTCCGATGGAAGTCGGTCGTTGACCACATTGAGCATGCCACGCCGAGAGCACCACGGCGGTGGACGACGGCGAGGCCTAGGAAGGGGACGACGCGAAGCCGGGGAAGACGCAACAGTGGATGCCCACGCGAAGAGGAGTACGAGGGTGAGGCTGCCATTGCCGCAGAATAACAGGGGGTGTGTGTGAGTAGAGGGATGGCTTGGCCAGAGGTGGGAGTAGTAGCCTAGTAGGGGGCGGTGAGGCCTCCGCCGCATCGCAGCCGGCCACGGGAGGCAGGAGCACGAGGCCCGACCGACGCTGGTTTGGGCAGCTGGAGCAAGAAGACTAGAGGTTGAAGAAGCACTACGGCCGTTGGATGGACATCATACGGTCACTGGAGCTAGAATCATGCATATTGACTAAGTTGACAAAGCCCTCCGTCCCCGTCAACTTAGTAGGCCCTCAAGTCAGCCTGTCACTATACTGGGTCCCAGCTAACAGGCGGAGTATTCATTTTTTTTGTGCGTAATAAGGAGGCACTTCCTTGCGTGCGAAGGTAGTTGGTGGGTCCGACATGTCAACGGGGGGCACGTTTTTTCGTGAAATACAGAGGCCCTTCCGGTGGGTCCCAGATGTCAGGTGGAGGAATAATTATTTTGCGTGTAATAAGGAGGCACTTCCTTGCCGCGGCCATGGACCCAGCTGTCAGCCTCTCCACGTACATTCCACGTCCGATGGAAGCCATTCCTTGACCACGTTCACCATGCCGCGCCGAGAGCACCAGGGCGGTGGACGACGGCGAGGCCTAGGAAGGGAATGACACGGAGGCAGGGAAGACTCGGTAGTTGTTTCCCACGCGGAGGGGAGTACGACTGTACGAGGGTTCACTGGTTCGTCTTCCCTCGCCGGAGAATAACAACAGGTGTGGGTGAGTAGAGGGATGGCTAGGCCAGCGATGGGAGTACAGTGGGGCGATGAGGCCTGCGCGGCAGCACAACCGGCCGCGGGGAGGAGGGAGCAGGCAGTCCCGCCGATGCTTGTTTGAGCGGCTGGAGCAGGAAGAGCAGAGATTGAAGAAGCACGACGACCGTTGGATGGACATCGTACGGTTACTGGAGCTAGAATCGTTCATATTGACTAAGTTGACAAAGCCCTCAGTCCCCGTCAACTTAGTAGGCCCACAAGTCAGCCTCCCACCATGGTGGGTTCCAGCTAGCAGGGGGTATTCATTTTTCTGTGCGTAATAAGGAGGCACTTCCGGTGGGTACAAGCTGGCAGCAGGAGGGGGGGCGTTTTTTCATGAAATACGGTGGTCCGTCCGGTGGGTCCCAGCAGTCAGGGGCAAACATTTTTTTCGCGAAATACGGTGGCCCGTCCGATGGGTCACAACAGTCAGGGGGGAACCATTTTTTTCGCGAAATACTAGTGGCCCGTCCGGTGGGTCCCTGCTATCAGGTGGAGGAATATTATTTTGCGTGTAATAAGGAGGCACTTCCTTGCGGCTGCCGTGGACCTAGCTGTCAACCTCTCCACGTACAGTACTCTTCCGATGGAAGTCGGTCATTGACCACATTGACCACGCCGCGCCGAGAGCACCAGGGCGGTGGACGACGGCGAGGCCTAGGAAGGGGACGACGCGGAGCCGGGGAAGACGCGACAGTGGATGCCCACGCAGAGAGGAGTACGAGGGTTCACTGGTTCGGCTGCGGTGTGAGGCTGCCGTCACCGCAGAATAACAGGGGGAGTGGGTGAGTGGAGGGATGGCCTGGCCAGCGGTGGGAGTAGTATGGGGACGGTGAGGCCTCCGCGGCAGCACAGCCGGCCACGAGAGGTAGGTGCATGCGGCACGACCGGCGCTCTTTTGGGCGGCTAGGGCAAGAAGACAAGAGGTTGAATAAGCACTATGGCCGTTGGATGGACATCGCTGACGAAGCACCGAGAGCACCAGGGCGGTGGACGACGACGAAGCCTACGAAGGGAACGATACGGAGCCGGCGAAGACACGACAGTGGCTGCCCACGCGGTGGAGAGTACGAGGTTGATCGTTCGCCGCCGCCGTAAAATAACAGGAGGTGTGGGTGAGTAGAGGGATAGACGGGCCAGGGATGCGAGTATGATGGGGCCGTGAGGCCTGCCCGGCAGCACTGTCGGCCACGAGAGGCGGGAGCAGGCGGTTCCGACGGCGCTGGTTTGGGCGGCTGGGGCAGGAAGATCAGAGACTGAAGAAGCACGATTGCCGTTAGATTGACATCTAACGGTCTGACGCTGGTTGAGTCGATTGTTGACTAAGTTTCTTTTTTAAGAAACCCTGTTTAGGCCCACAAGTCAGCCTCCAAATCTGTGGCAGACAACATAAAGCCCATTTGCTATTTTTTTTATAATTTGCAGCCATTTGCTATTTTTTATAATTTGCAGCCCATTTGCTAATTCTTAAGTAATTTATTACAGCCCATTTTCTCGCCCAGACCACGGTCAAAAAGTTCAACCTTATTTTGCATATTTCGTGGAGTCCAAACTATTGTAATCCCGAAATGATAAACATTTTTAAGAACTTATTGATTTGCCAAAAAATCGCTTTTGTTTTTGTAAGCAACAAGACGGGACAATTGAGTTGGTTTAAGGAAAACCAGTGGTAAAAAAATCAACTGGGTGGGAAAAAACAACAAAAATAAGGATGTAAATATGAAAAGGAATTTTATGTGTTTTCAATATAATGATACGTATATGAACTAGTAAAACTATAGGTAGAGATTAGAAAACGGATGTAGGACATGCGCTTCAAGAGGAAAATAGAACTGGCTGTGTGTTTGATTCAAGAAAAACTGCTCGGATGTTGTAAGACAAAATATAACTAACATGGCGGGCTAGAGGCCAGTAGATACCTGCTAGATCTTTGTGCCCCGTTGTCGTCATGGGCTGGGCCTGTTAAAAACAAAACCAACCCTGGGCAGTCTACAACCCAGTTGAAACTTGCTCGACCTGAAAAAACAATATACGTGCTCAATAAACAAGATAATTCTGCAAGCACAGACTGATAACTGGGATGCAACACGGATATTGTTTTTTTATCGTGATAATAAGTGCATGCACTTGTTTCAAAAAAACTGCAGAACTGGGAATTCGAACGACGGGTGCTTATGCTACCCATCAAATAAAAATCAGGTGCCTGAGAATTTGTTTCGAAACAAATGGTTGACCCTCGGCATGATGGTTGGAAGCAAATGTAAGTTCATACCAAAAGATCGTTAACAACAATACCAACTTGCGGACGACAACATAGTACAACTACCAATACCAAATTAACTTATAATCTTTTTATTCCTAGCCCTAGTGTTCGTCTGGTAGAAAATCTTGCAGAGGACCAGCTCCCCGCTCCTTCTCTTGCTCCGTGTCCCCGAGGTGGTACTGGTGCATCACCCAGCTTGGTCCTCTCGCTGGTCAAAGTTCTTGTTGGTGTGCATCACCGAACCTTTTTGCTGCCGCCCGCCGCCGCTGACCATCACCGAAAGGTATTGCCGGTCTTGTGCCACATCGCTGCATGCCGTGACCGATCAGATCTTGCACGCATCCACGTGCCCTTTGAACACCCTAGAATTGTACTGAAGAAATGCTTCCTTAGGCCACTCAAGGTGATACATGCAGATTGTGGAATATAGGTTTTAGTGTACCTAGTTGGCATTTTCATAACTTCTTTGGCATGTTGCGTCACTTGTTTCACTTTTCATTAACTGTTAAATCGTAATTGCTTCACCAGTGTCTGCGCCTAAAAAGAAAAATAGAGCTATAAAGAAAGGAATATGTTTGTGCAAGTAGATGGCCGATCGGTGTCTTACCGGAAGTTTCTCAGGTTGGGTGTAGTATATGCCGTGCTCATTGTCGATGGTTGGTATGAACAAATCGATGAGAGACTGAAATCTCACTGTCAAGACTCACTTTGGCCTTAAGGTGCTCGATCAGCCTCGATCCGTGGATCGAATCTTGACGCCACCGCAGCACCGCCAATCCTTCTTCGACTTGCATCGGTAATTCCAGTTATATGGTACTCAATGTATGATCAATCGACTGTTTTAAGTGAATGATGAAAGATTTCGACGATAAGTGGTACTCCAAATCTGAAGTCCGAATACCCTTAACACGCCGCAGTATTCTTGTGTCACCTCACGTGCAGCGTGTTGTCACGCCAATTCAATGTGTGGACCTAATGAATAATTTGACCGACGATACTAGTACTGCTATCGTACTACTTACTAGTCGATTTAGTGTCACAATTTATACATAGGTTTAACTAACAAGCACGACTTAAACCTAATCGATATATATATATATATATATATATATGGCTTCGCACAACATCTCCATCATCATTATCAAGACATCCTAAACAGGGAGTTAGGATGCACTTGATCCCGTGAAGGTATCTATCCTTCAAACCAGAGGAGTGCTTCAAAATAACAACAAGACATGATATCCAACAAAATAGGGTCGTGCTATAGTAGCGTAATACATGGCTCGATCTAGATATCAGCACTAATCAAGTTGTGCATATTTGCTGTTGGCATGAACCACATCGCCAAGATGTTGGGTTTGCAAAAGCCATCCATCGCATGGAAGCTTGATGCCTTTCACACACCGAGGATTATCCGCAACAAGTTGTGTCGATTAATCTCCGGATATGGTGATTCATGAAACCCATGGTATGATGTGTAAACACAGCCCCTCGCGAATGGAAGTTGCATAGCACAGTAATCATCGCCGTGATATGATCGATGATTGGTTGGATGATCGGATAATTGAGCCCGAGGAACAAGGAGTGGTTGCCGAGGCTGTAAACCCGCCCCAGCTTGAATACGCCCGCCCAACAGAGCTGGGATCTTTCTAACATGAAGCAGCCATAGCCATCAATGTCATTAACGCCCACACATTATACTGCATGTGGTTTGATGTAATGGTTTGATCAATTTGGTACGTGCAAATGAGCATCAAATGACCGCCGTCAGCTGAACGATCAATAAACCAGCACCCATCGGCTGGTATGATTCCAGTGTCCGAATCATGAAGGCCAGCGATTTGTGTCTCGCTGCAACAATTCAAATTGGAGACCAAAAGGACAAAAATAAACAACCATGTTCGAGTATGTGTGGAATTAAGATTATTATAACAAAGGACACATATCATAGACAGAGAATTGCAATGCCGTGGTCATAATCATACCCCAAGTTAAAATAATAAGCCAATGGCTTTCATATTCTAGCAACATGTCATGGTTCAAACATCATGTAACAATGAGAGGAAAACAGCTATGACAGCGCCTACTCATATTCTACCATAGCACTTACTACTACTATTCTCATATCAACTCTAAGCAATAACATGCGTTGTTATGAAAATCTTGTAAACGAGAGTAACATATAGCAATCATGATGTATTCTAACAATCATTAGATGCCAATTTTTCTCATATCAACTCTAACAATTGGTCGATGCATCGCCTCGATGCAGAGGTCAGCGAGACCCCCTTTCAAAAAAAAACTCTAACAATAACATGTGTGGTCATAAAAATCTAGGAAATGAGAGGAACATATAGCAATGATGTGGTTATAGACATGCTATGCATTCTAAATTTGTAACAAATGAACCGGCAATGATTCATAAGGTAAAGATGAGATGAGATAGAACAATTACACGACGATAGATTCCACCAAGATAGGCAGCCAATCTGTGTGTCGATCACAGAACGATGCCAAGATGCACTATAGCATCGCATAAAAATGTTGCCTCAACAGATTGATGATGAGCCATAACCATGTATGGCGATGGATTCCAGATAGACTAATCCCATGTTGAACAAGGCAATGAGCTTGTAATCCATGTAGTCTTCGATAGTGTGGGCACTTCGCAGATTACAACTTTCGCAAGCAGAGGTCGAGCCAAAAGCTTGACGCGCCTCGCGCGTAGTAGGCGGAGAGTCCGGCGGGTCGCGAGGCTCGATGGCGGCGTATCCAACGATGGAAGGGTGATCTCGCTGGGTGTAGATATCCACGAGACGCCACGGACTACCGGTGTGGTGGATGAGGACGATCAGTTGGCCTTCATGCCCGCCCAAGAGTGGCCGCGCATGAAGGGATGTGGACGGTAGTGGTAGCATGTCGAGGGGCACCACGCCAACCTCCGTAGGATCGTCAAGTCGGTGTCCGCCACCTACGAGGATCGGGCATCGCAAGGTGGTGTCTTGAAAAGAGCTGGCCGGTTGCGCATTTAGTAGACGGTACAAAGACACCGAGCATGCGCCGACGGACAAGGCTGAGTAGGTCCATACGACTACAGATCTGCTCCAAGAGAACATCGGGAGGGAATTCCAATCGCGGCTCTGCAGGTCGGCCGGTTCGCCATTGGGATTTTCGGTGCCTGCGAGCCAGCAGGGAAGTGGATTCGGGCGGGCGAGCGAAGAAGCTTCTCCTCGTGTGGCCGAGCAGTGAGCGGGGGGATATGGTATGCACGAGCTACCAAGGAAGATGGCGCGGGCGTCGTGCAGTGAGCGGGGGTAAATGGTGTGCGGCCAACGATGGGGAAGAGAGGAGGAAGAAGAAGAGAGGAGGGAGAAGAGTGGAAGACGGGGAAGAAAGTGCATTAAATCTCAGTTCTACTAGTACTACTACCAGGATATAGGCACCGTCCTTCGGAGTGTAAATAGTTACACCGATGACATGTGGGTCTACCACAAGAGGGCCCATATGTCTGTTAATGGAGGACAAAGGTGCGTAGGCGTATTTGCGGAAGCGGCTCTACTAGCAAACATGATGGCAGTACTGGGTAAGGCTGATTTAGTAACACCAACACGTTGGTTCAGGTTATTAATTACGTGTCCCATCTGCTGCAGCGTGTATTGTCACTTCACTGCGAAGACTAGTTGAATAGTTCTCTCTGACCGAGATGGGGAATAATGGATCGCGAGGACTTCCTTTCTACAGTATCCCTATGCCTCTATGCTCACTTCACTCACTTTGCTCCGTACCTAGTCACTAGTTGAAATCTGTAGAAAGACAAATACTCCTTATTTGGGAACAGAGGGAGGCTTTTACTCCGTACTATTTGGGAACAGAGGGAGTATTACCATATGGAGGGAACAGAGGAAGCTTGAAATATGAACATGTCAATGGAGGGAGTAAGCCCCACGCATGCATGCATGCATGCAACATGCAACACTCACACGTACTCCACATGGACGCACGCAACACTCACGCACCCATGCGGCACACAGCACACGATGCAACACACACGCTCACGCTCAAGTGCTCAACCTACTCCCTACGTCCGTGAAAGACTGTACATTTAGAGATTTACACATTGACCATTGAGATAAGAAGATTAAATGAAGGCCGTTGCATGCTGTAATTAAGGATAGACATGTAGCCTATACCTACAACACAAGTTGGTGCATTAGTCAATCAATATAGATTTAGATTAAAGGCTAAATGCATTGGAAGTGTAGATGTACATCATATACTACTACACTCTTTGTTTTATAGCTGATGTACACTCTTTGTTGGAAGACCGAGGGAGGACACGTGCATGCACTCACATACACAGCCAGGGCGGTTCGGGCGGAAGGGTTGGACTCATGTCGCGCTTGCTTAAAGTTTTGTTTAACTGATTTCTTTGCTCGCTAACCGATGTGTGGGACCCGTAAACCAGGTGACAATTTAACCAGATCAACAAAGTGCCACGCCGACTATGTGGCCGGTCAAGAGGGTGCAATATGGTGCTCTACGATGAGCTAGTGATCGATAATCAATGCAAAACTATATATAGTGACCGAAGAGCATATTGTTACATACATTGACCACCAAAGGTATTTTTCTCGCTTCAAATTAAGCCATATTAATCGGAAAGGACGAGTATGGACTACTACTAGTATTATTTCGTTCGGTGAATAAATATTCACAAGTTCTAGGTCGACGATTTAACTATCTAAATATGTATTATATGTGACAAAAAATATATATTTAGAAATTACTTTTCATGACATATAACACATATTTAATTCCTCAAATCGATGACCTAGAACTACGCGAATGACTTATTCACCTAGACGGAGGTAGTACTAGTACTACTTTGATGTGTCCCGTCAACTCGCCGAACGAGGAGAAGCTTTGCTTACTACGCCTCTTCCTCGCCCACGCGCACGGTGGTTCATAGGACGAGGAGAGGGTTTTGACTACATCGCCCTCTCCCTATCCCTCTCCCTCTCCCTCTCCCTCGCCCTCGCCCTCGCCCTCGTGGTGGACGTGCAACAATTCAATCGGTGTCGGATTGCCAGAAGCATATTGTACTGTAGTATCATCATTGTTGGACCTTCCGAAGAGGCGAAGAGCCAGGTGCAAGGTTCACACGAGTACGAACTGTTGAACCTCCCAAGAGGCAAAGAGCCAAGCGCAAGGTTTTATAGGAGTTGTCGCCGTAGTAGGAGTATACTACAACTATAGCGTAACGATGCTACCTGTATGATGCCGCCACGCCACGATATCCAAAGCTGTGCCACCTTTTTTCTCAAAGAGCGTGTTGGAGCCCGTGCAACAACCACACAAGTTGCACGTACACATAACACATTTACTAGTAATAAATTCTAAAGGACAAATGCCAGATGCCACACAAGTTCATCTCCAATTCATGTGATAATTTTGTGCACGACTAGTCTACATATATTCACAACGCTACTGCTCACAATTACCGCACTCCACTTACACGTTATAGATGGGCTACATGTCCTCCTCCGTGTTCCAATCCTAGGTGTTCTTCATGGATGGCACGATCCATAGCGGTGGGCAACGGAATCATTGTCGCAGCTTTTAGTCCGGTTCCACACGATGGAGACTCATCCAAGCTGAAGCGCATAAATTAGGGATATTGTGTCCCAAAGATGTCGCTCATCCGGCGGTGCACATGAAGACACAACCATGCTTCATGAACGGCAGGCCTTCCGTGTCGGCGCGGAAGGTGGCATCCGCTTCACAATGGGGTAGCTGTCCCCGATGAAAAGCGTAGTACTCTCCAATAGTGTTCCTCGCACCCACGTAGCATGCCAGGGTCGAACTCGGCGCCGCTCATCTGGTACACGCGGCATCCCAGATCTGGACACATGGTGACGATATAGTCAAGGTCCATGCATAATAATGTTGTGCTCAAATATGACGGTCAAGAATATCTTGCAAGCAAATAGTACTACTCCGCATAGAGGAAGTAAAATAACCGCTTATTATATATAGCCACTCTTGGCTACATGGATGAGATAGTAAGACATGGAAAACATAAATGGTGGCAGCTAGTGGGTTCAAGTCTTCAAGGGCCTAGCTAGCTATACGCGCCCTCCAAGGTAAAAGTACTCCTACTAGTACTACTAAGTGTACTACTAGTACAACAATGAAAGAGATGGCAAGAGGGTTAAAAAATGGAATACTGTGGTAGATGGTGACGGTCCGATCGTGGTAGATTGTGTGACCATGTTGCACATCGCTGGTACCATGGGTAACGATCGCTAAGATAGTTGATCCCAATATGCCAAATTCAGCTACAAGGTTCCGTGTTAGACCGAATCGCGGATGCAAATGCACATCCAGATCGGGCGATCTTATTTTGATCGGGGATGACTGGTCCTCGCAAAATAATGGAGTACCGTTAGGGATGCAAATGATGGTTTGTGCATTCTGCTTGTAATCTCCCGCATCAGAGGATGGAAACCAGATGAAACAAGTCCCCTGGCTTGTCACCGCCAAGATGCGGCCTAGATGGTGCACGCACGCCTTCGAACGTAGGGTACAAATCTGCCGCCGCCAACATGCGCCAACCTCCGCCACATTACCTCTTGCATTGATGGCAATCCTTATGTCGAACACCACGATGAGATAGTAATCGCCGAGCCGCTGCCGCTTTGTCGGCGGGTCCGCAATTGCTATCTTCTTCAATCTCATGTAGGCATCATCATACGATTCAAGCCCAGCCAGTCCGGAAGGCCGATCACAATGGTGGAGAAGGGTTCACGGAATGGCTGCACCGCTGTGGATGTTGTGCAAAATGATGGTGGTATCCGCCGAGGTAAGCAAGCCAATTCGCTGGCACCCACCTGCACCTATATATAAGACGGTGGGCAGCGGAGAAATTATGGGATGGAAATGGAATAACTAAGTACTACATGATCAAACTCCATTATCGACCTGTTCATCGGACAAAATCCGACTACCTCTCAACATCGGCAACTCTAGCAGAGTCAACGCGCAACCATGGCCAGGAGCGTGGACTGTTCAAGGATTGTCCCATAGAAGAACCTTTCCTCGAGGATGCATGGAAAACCAACAAGCATGGCCTTTTCCCAAGCCTGTTTAAGCAGCGCCTTGAAAAAGTTGGTGCACGGGCACCGAGTCTTATGGGCGGTGAGGACGCCGGAGCGGCGTGCAATTTCTCCCAGAGGATCATCGCCCAAGGTCTCCCAGCCCCGACGAGGAGGAGAACCGCCTGGCGAATCCATGGGAGCAGCGACGAACCGCTTCTCTTCGGGGAGGGAACTGGCAGGAGGAGATAAGAGCGTAGTAAATGCAGGGCCTCGCCCTTCCAATCTGTAGATCGCTCCTCAAATAAGGGGTGAGGCTATTATTTACTGCTACTAAGTACTAGCATTATGGAACGTTATGGGATTGCATTATACCGTAAATAATAGCACTAATAAGAAATTTTTGGCACTAGGTAGTAGTTTTGGTGTGGATTAAGAAATTTTGGGTATGTTTTTGCCATTTTTGTACACGCCAACTAGTGTCAAAAACGCCTTACATTATTTGACGGAGGAGTACATACTGCATCAGTAGCAAGACTAGTACTACTTTTCTCAACTAGTAGTGCGATGTCTTGTATTTCTAGTCTAGTCTACTAGTAGTATAGTGCACCAGTTTTGAACTCTTGAATCTCGGGGCCAAGGAGCTACAGCTTGGAAGTGGAGGGTACTACTGTTTCTAGAACCATCACTGTACTATCAATGCAAGGGAAGTACACCTGCGTAGTGGCCTAGTGGGTACTCTCGGTGCTCTATTCAGCCGCTCCTCTCACGTAGCTGGCCTACTCAGCTGCTCCTCTCACGCACACACTAGCAGCCTGTTTATCAATGATCGTTATCTTGAGGCAGAACATTTGAGTTATTTGATACATCGAGACTAGGCTTTTCGCTTCCATTTGTGGAGGTGTAATGGATCTCATCGAATTTTGTTAGTAGTTCCTTCTTTATGAATGAGATGAAGCAAAGCTTTTGCCTCCGTTTCAAAAAAACACGTCAAGAGGAATTTCTTTTATAAAAGAGCCGATAATGGAGTGAAGTCCATGCATGCAACGCCACAAGCTACAGAGTAGTAGTAGAGCACTTTACATACAGAGCCATATTCCACAGTTCCCAATGCCCCGCCAGCCTTTCCGCGCCTCGGCTTAATTGGGAGGCGCTTAGTTTAAATATGCTACTAGTCGATGAGGAAGCTGCAAGCGAGGTGCGGCTAGGGCGAGCACGCGAGCCATCGGATGCTGGGAAGGAAAACCCGCTCACGTGGCTAGGCTGTCCAAAGGCACCCAGATTGTGGGGCCGCACATCCGCTTGACTTCAAAACTCAAACTACCCGTAAAATATTGACTCGCAGTGAACTGTAGTAGTACTATTTTAAAAAAAAAGGTCGCCGTATGCTCGCCGGATCGAACCCACAAAATGAGTTATACACTCACGACCACTAGTAGTACTCGCTGGAGTACAACGCAACCTAGAATCGCCTTTTTTCGCTAGTAGTACGTTCATTGTTCCTTACAAGAAACCCCTAATAATGCAAGAAACCACTAAAATGCCAAGAAACTACTACCACTTGCATATGTGGCAGACTTAAGATAAGACTACCTTATCAACCATTGTACATGCTCTTACCAACAAAATCCTCGAGTGACCTCCTACCTCCGCCCGCCCACCTAGTCATCCTCGGCCATGGGGCGCAGCTACCGCCAGAGGCGTATATGGTTCAAAACCGCCGGCGGTGCGGAGCCCATGTTGCAGCAGCCCGGATGCCAGCTCCGTCCGACACTCGCAGCCGCTAGCTAGCCAAGATAGCTCCGTCCAGCTGCTTGTCTGCAAGGTTTGCTAGCTAGATTGACATGGCAGCGCGATGGCTTGCTCGTGCGCCCGCGCTAAGGCCAGCCATCTGGCTCGAGCGAAGGCCAGCGCGGCGGCTTGCTCGCTAGTGGGTCACGCTCGGGCCTGCCTGCCAACCAGTGCGGAGGCCAGCACGGCGTCTGGCCCGTCCGGCGGAGAGGCGGCCAACTCGCTCATCACCGGCGCCACCGACGAACACGCATCAGTACTGTTTGAAGTAATGTTCAGGAAAAATAATGATTTGAGGGGGAATAACAGGATAGAAGGTTAGATGTGGGTCCCTCGTGTCAACGGTCAAACAAAATGTGTTGGTTTTTGCTGCCTCACAAGACGGACGTGTGGGCCAACCCAATCATAAATGGGTTTAAACGAATCTAATCGGTAGGAGTACTAGGTAGTAGTTTTGGCTTGGATTAAGAAAGTTTGGGTATGTTTTTGCTATTTTTGTACAATAGATTCTTCGAGGGCTGCTTGAAAGTGGTATTTTTGTTAAATACTCTACATATTGTAAGTAGGAGTGAAAGTTAAGCTTTGGAAGCCAATAAGCAAGGCTAGTTACATAGTGCATATGTGTACATGATTGAAAGTAAATATCAACCATGAGTGACAAATATGTTGATGGAAAACTCAAACTATGGAATACTAGGAAAAATGCATGGTTGGAAATACTAGCAATGTTCATGTCCGCTGTAAACTAATCATAATTAGAGTAATACTTATTCACAAACTTGGTACAAAACACCCTAATTTTGATATACATATGTCACTAGAGATATATTATGTTTCAATTAGAATATATTCCTTGGGCTGTTTTGGTGAGGTCGTGGAGGGATGTGGTTGGTTTTAAGATACTAATTATGGGTTTTTCTGCAAATTGGTAGACAAGTGGGATGTTGGTGAGAAAAGGCAACAACTTACCTCACAATCGTTAGATGTAGATCTAATGGTCGAAACGACGGATGGCGTATACACCAAGATCACCAACTTAGTCTTGTGTAGGAGTATTAGCAAGATCCGTGCATTGCACGGAACATCAAGATGCATTTTTATAAAACACTTGTTGTGATTGACCTCATGGAGTAACCCCATGTGTAAAACTAATGATATCTCGAGAAATATGAGATAAGGTGAAGAGGAGGGGTGGTGGTGGTTGGTGGTCGGACCGAGCGGAGGCATGGGGATTGACGACGCCGGCAGCAGCCACTGTGCCGTTTGTTCCAGAGGCTTCCTTTCTTAATTGCTCAACAATGAGGTTTGTTGGAGATAAGGATGAACGAGGGAAGGCCTTGTCTGCAAATGTGGAGAGGGTGCGGTATCTTTTAGTTTAATTTCCATCCGCCGATATAGATCGACGGTCTATATTGCAAGATGGCACACGTACCATCATCACCAACTCAGTTTTTATAAGAGAAGAAATATAAGTATGGAGATACAAACGATTATCGACACTTGCTTCCGTAAACTAGCATCTACATTCTATTCAATGCCTCGCATGTGGGTCCTTAGCACAATGACTTCTCATTGTGTAAAACAAAGATTTTCCGTCGCCGACAAGGAGGGGGTGACGGGGTGCGCTTTTTGGCTTGCTCTAGTCCTAGTAGTCATACTAGGTGGTCTAAGCACGTAGATTTGTTTTTTTCATGTCTCGTGTTCGCCAGATCGCCACGATCGCTGATGAATAGACGGTAAGTTATTCGGGAAACCCTTGTTGAGCGTGTTTAGTAGAGAGAGAGAGAGAGAGCAAGCGTGTGTGATATGTTAGAGACCGAGGCAATGATAATGATTCTTTGTGTCTATGTGTGTGGAGGATAGAGAGAGACATGTACATGGGGCTTTGTGTTGTGTAACATGGAGACACATATACATAATTAGAGAGTGAGTGTGTGAGATACACATGCGGACATGGGGAGAGATGAGGATCCAGATAAATGGGTGTTTGTGCGTGTCTGTGTGTGTTTGTGCACGCGCTTGTGTGTGACAGGAGAGAGTGTATGTGGAGTAGAGAGACCACTGATGATGTAAACCTAGTATAAGGGAAGGGGAATGGTGTGACATGTGTAGTAGCTAGATAGCACGAAAAGGGCGGGGAGCAGATTATTTGGAAGAAACATCGAGTGTGTGTGTGGGAGAGGGTGTGAGAGCGAGAGAAAGAGAGAGATAGCGATGGAGAGAGAGAGAGAGAGAGAGAGAGAGAGAGAGAGGAAGAGAGGGGGCGAGAGGGTCGCTTATGTCCATAAATGGCGATAGATAGGGAGACAATGTTGATGTTGTCCAAATTCGCCTATGAACGGAGATGCAAGGGAAGCGAAGTCATCGTGGTGTGTGATAGGGACTTCATGAGAGATCTAGAATAGATGGTGTAGAGAACAATGTGCTAAATCAAGAACGATTATACATTAGGGAGCTATGCAAAGAGTCACGACATATATGTATACATGGAAGGAACTCAAGGGTCCGCATGTGGGAGAGATAGAAAGAGGAGAGTGGTGCACAAGGAGACAAAGTGTGCTTGTTTGCAGTGGGGGTGGTGTGTGAGGTGAGTGCGCGAGAACCACATAACTAGGGAGATAGACGCTTGGGGCGACGCTTTGTGTGTATGGGAAATATACACTCTACATAGTGCGGTGCTTGGGTAAGAGAGATAGCGGAGACCTAGAGAGTGAGGGAAGAGATGTGCATGCCCGAGAGACAAAGTGATAGAGACCTATGTTGGGGTCCGGACTTTACAAGAGAGAGGGTGTTAATGTGCTCGTGTGTTGGTGTTTGGGGGAGAGGACGACTTCTCTATGTGTGTGTGTGTGGTGGTGGTGGTGGGGGGGGGTGACTTCAGATAAACAGTGAGGAGTCTATATTTGAGGGACTTTAGCGTAATTGAGATATTGTGCACTCATGGTTGATCAATTTGTTTCACAGTTTGTACTATGAGATAACGATACTTTTGAACATGCGTGATATACCTTGATGTACCAAAATTACAAACCTAAGATTGGAATTTTGGAATACGACTCCATCATTAGCTTTTGTAATTCATTTACACGGAGGTACATTTTTTAAGCCAGGATTTTGTGATTTCAAATTCATATATCAAACCTAGAGATATACACATACGGGCATGTTCAAACTTTATAATCATTCACTTTATTCATACACATACACATTTTTTGCTTTTGTCATCATATTTAGGATAAACACATTTGGAATTTCATTTGAATTGGACCGTATGATGGTATTTGCTTGTAGTAGCTCAATGATTGTCACGCCCAATATGTGACCCTATCCAAAAGGAACTCGAAGGTCCCACCAAGGATAGACCCGCAGATTGAAACGCTTTTGCAAGGTGGATATCATTACATCAACATTACATAATAGTGGGGATACAACCAAGACATACAATGTCACAAGAATACAACAATACAACATACAAGATCAACATCCGATTACGGATGAATCATAAACAGAAACTCAAACAATATCCACCTGCTATCCTGTGCTACCGACCGAACCTATCCCGATCAAGAAGAAGCGGAAGAAGAACTCCAAAACAAGCAAACATCGCCTCACGCCATGATCATCGCAAACCTGTACCGCAATCGGTGTTGTAGTAATCTGGAGCCACGAGGACTCAAAGAATCCCATTACCATGGGTATCAAGACTAGCAAAGCTTAATGGGAAAGGAAGGGGTAAAGTGGTGAGGCAAGCAGCAGCGCTAAGCATATATGGTGGCTAACATACGCAAATGAGAGCGAGAAGAGAAACAAAGGAACGGTCGTCAACTAGTAATTATCAAGAAGTGATCCTGAACTCCTACTTACGCCGACATAACCCGTAAACCGTGTTCTCTCTCTCGATCAACCCCAAAAGAGACACTCACGGTTACACGGTTGGTGTATTTTAGAAGAGTTTGCTTCAAGTTTACTACAACCGGATATTAACAAATTCCCATCTGCCACATAACCGCTGGCACGGCTTTCAAAGTTCAAACCCGCAGGGTGTCCCAACTTAGCCCATGATAAGCTCTCGCGATCAACGAAGGATATTCCTTCTCCCGGAAGACCCGATCAGTCTCGAATCCCGCTACAAGACATTTCGACAAAGAATAAAACAAGACCAGCAAAGCCGCCCGATGCAATCGACAATCCCGATAGGAGCTGCACATATCTCTCTCGTGGCAACACCAGATGAGACTAGCTACGAGTAAAACCAACCTCAAGTTGCCTCAAGGTGGCCCAGCAGTAGCTCGGTTCGAACCAGCACTTAGAGAAGCACCGCCCGGGGCTAATAAAGATGACCCTTGGGTTAATTACTCCCAAGGAAAGGTAGGTGGTGGTGAGGCAAATGGTAAAACCAATGTTGGGCCTTGCTGGAGGAGTCTTATTCAAAGCGAATCGTCAAGGGGGTCCCATAAATCAGCCGACAGCGTTAGGGACGCAAAATCCGGGAACATAATAGCGATATGACGGAAACTAGGGCTGCAAGAGTGGAACAAAACACTGCATAAGGCCGAGCCTTCCACCCTTTACCAAGTATATAGATGCATTAATAATATAAGAGATATTGTGATATCCCAACAAAATCCTGTCCACCATGGAGTAATCTTCAACTTCACCGCAACTAGCAATGCTATAAGAGGGCTGAGCAAAGCGGTAACATAGCCAAGCAACGGTTTGCTAGAAGGGTGCAAAGGTTAGAGGTCGACATGGCACATTGGGAGGCTTGAAGAGCAAATGATAGGTAGCGCAAAGATAGCGATAGAACGAAGCAACTAGCATAGCAATGATAGTAGTGAGATCCAGGGTAGCGGTCATCTTGCCTGAAATCCCGCAAGGAAGAAGAAAGAGTCCATGAAGAAGACGGACGGATGAAGCCGAACCAAGCGTAGACGAACGAATCCTCACGATCGCAACGAAACGAGAACTAACAAGAAGAAGCACACACCATGGTGAACACACCACACATATACAAGACATGATGCACAACAAGCATGATGCATGACAAAGCTAGATGAGGCTACTCATGGCAAGAGATGATGCAAACAAGAGCAACACATCAAAGCAAGTTTAAATGAGGCCGGGAACAACATATAACAATTCCGGTAAGTCCTCATATGCAAATTTTGAAATTGGTCCAGATCTGAATAAAACTTATGTTCAAGTTGTTAAACAGAAAATTAAGATGCACCAACATGATCTACACAAAATTCTAGTCAAGTTACATATAAAGTTCATTTAATTCGGAGCTACGGCCTAAAAGATATGAGAAAAACAAGATAAGCATGGCATTGATGCAAAATACATACAAACATCAAGAAAACACCTCAAAACATGGATGCAACATGATAATATGAAACTACATGCAAAATCAAGCAAGTTTCATATAGAGCACACTCAAAACGGAGCAACGGTTCAACACATACACATGAATCAAGTTATAGCAACAATCTGTCCAAAACAGCAACTAGGCATATTGCAAGCAACTAAACAACAAGCTACAGCATCTTAACATGATAAAAAAAGGCATGGACGTGATTTACAGGTAAAGCATGACAAAACATGAACACTGAGCTATCTCCAGAAATCACTAGAACATGCTCAAAAAGACATGGCAAGATTGCAAATAATAACAGTTTCAGACTTATCAGGAAATAACGTCAGGTTGCAATGTTTAGAGCTATCAAACAACATGCTACAGGAACTTTTCATGGCAACCAAAGACATGACATGAATCTACTAAATGCATAGATCAAATGTCCTTTAGTGACCATGAGCCAAAAGGGCACAGAAAATATGATGGCACCCATGTAATCATGGCAAGTTATATGACAGGTTCATACATGGCAGGAACAACGATAAGTAGGCATGTTGGTGAGCTTGAACCACTCACCATAGAGCAATACATGGCATGGCAAGGCAAACAACAGTACGAAGACATGTTTATGAAGCTAAGTATGGCAAGAGCAAGTTCATAGGGTGCATGGATCACTAACAACAATCATGGAAACATTGAACTTAATATTAACAGGCTGACAGCAACGTTATTTAGCAACTTGAGAGCAAGATTACAACAAGTTACAACAGGCTATAATTGCAACAAAGGTCAGGGATGGATAGAGCATAACATGTATAACAAAACATCCTTAGTGAACATCTCCAGATGATGCATAGAATGACTTGTAGAAGCTGGTTAACATAGCATCATGATATAGCAGATTCAGACATGCAAAACAGCAACAGCAAGTACCCTACTTAACAAGCTTGATGCACTCACTACACAACTCACAAAAATACATGGCAAGCACCCCTGGAAAGATGGCATGATGTAGTTCAAAACACATGTAGAGCTCATGCTCATAGGATGCACACATCAAATGCAACAAAAAAGACAAATCATCAAGTTATAACAGTTTCAGCAGATTAACATCACATAGCACTCTTGCAACGATGATTCAGGCATCTAGATGAGCTCAACTCAACATGGTGCAATGGAATGAAATGAAGTACTCGTTGAGGCGAACAATTAGACATATTACACGCACAAAACGGAGCTACAGATGCAGAGATACGGCATGATGAATATGGCATGAAAATTACAAAAACTGGGGACTTGGTGAAAAACTGAGGGGGAAAAGTCAAGCTTCGGGATTTGCACGGTTCTCGAGGTGGCGGCGGATCTGGCCGGAGCTCCGCCGGAGATAGAGAGGAAGGTCCCGGGCGACCTCCTCCGGCCGGATCTCGCCGGATTCGGTGCGGGGGAGCACGGGGACGGCGGTGGAGGGGATCGGGCGGCGAGGCGGAGGGGCGCTGGACCCGGACGACGGGGCCGGGGCTGTATCCTCCGGCGAGGCGCGGGCGGCGACGGGAGGCGCTGGGCAGCGAGGCGCTGGCGCCCTCGCCGGCGACCTCTGGCAGGGCAGCGCGCGGCGGGCGGAGGAAGGCGGAGGTGGCTACGGCGGCGCGCGTGAGGAGATGGGCGCCTGGCGAAGGCGGCGGTCGGCGGCGGTGAAGGGCGCAGCGAAGCCGGCGCAGCTGGCGCTGGGTGGCTGCTGGGCGTAGGCGGCTCAGGGCGGCGCGCGCGGCGGCGGCGGGAGCGCCACGGGCGGCCTCCGATTGACGAGGGGCGGGCGGACGTGTCCGGCAGCGGCTGGACGCGTCCGGCGGCGGAGAGGGAAAAAATCTAGGGTTTTGGGGGTTTTGGACAGCGGAATTTCGGGGGAGGGGCTATATTTATAGGTAGAGGGAGCTAGGAGAGTCCAAATAAGGTGCGGTTTTCGGCCACGCGATCGTGATCGAATGACCGAGAGCATGAGGGAGTTTGCTGGGTTTTGGGCCACTTGGAAGGGTGTTGGGCTGCAAAGAGAGGGGGCTTTACTTGTTACCTTGCTAACTGCTGGAGTATCAAACGACCTCCAAATGGCATTTAAACTTGATAGGCGGTTCACCGGTGCTATACCAAGGCCGCTTGACAAACCTCGGTCCATTCCGAGACCGTTAAACACCCGCATTACCTAAAAGAGGTAAAAGGCGCCGGAGACATAGGAGTGCCGGATTGCAAAACGGACAACGGGAAAATGCTCGGATGCATGAGACGAGCACGATGCAAAATGAAATGCACATGATGACATGATATGAAATGCAGATGATGACATGGCAAAGTGCAACACGCAAGCAAATGACATGGCAAAGACGGCAAATAATCGGCAGACACCGGGCGATTTCGAATCCGGGCGCTATAACACTCCTCCACTAACAAGAGATCTCGTCCCGAGATCTTAGGACCGAGACAGAAGGGAAAAAGGGATGAGGTGAAACAAGAACTTGAGATAAGAAGCAAATAATCAAGAGCGCTCGAGAAGAAGAGACGAACGACGAGAATGACGAGAATCAAATGCTCACGGAAACAGATAGACTATGAAACAACTCCGGTTAGAACGAGATAAGAAACAAATAAGACTGAAACGATTTAGGGAGCACTCCGGCTGAAACATGGAGGAATAAAACACGAGCTTAAGAAGATGGAATGAAACTTGATGAACTCTTGAAGAATGAATTAAATCATGAAGAACCACCGTGAAGAACTCCGGTAACAAAAAGGATGATGAGATAGAATGAAGGAAGAAAGAATAAGATGAGCCTTGCGATGATTTAGACGGAGGTTCCGATGAAAAGGCCGAGGAAATTGAACTCCGGAAAAGAAAAGATGAAAACACTTAGAACCAAGAATTTATTCCTCACGAACAAACTCTGAAGGAAGGGATTACTCACTCTAATGAAATAAGAATAAGATTTATTGTATGCTTATCCTTCATCAAATTAAATTGATGACAAGCAATGGATTTTTGCATACTACTTATTCTTCTTGAAAAGGATTAAGGGGGTTATAGCACAAAACTTGAGAAATTCTTCTTGAACCACCGGTAGGATTTGAAAGAACGAATGGATTTAAATGATAGTGAAGGAAAAAAGAATCTTGAACGAACCACCGTAAGAATTCGCAACTGACTAAAGAAAGAGAATGAATCGCTGGGAAGAATTATAAAAGCACAAAGATACTTGAGGGAATTAAGAGACAAGATAACGAAGGGATCGCGAACTGATTGAAGAATACTTGAACCAAGCACCGGAATAATTGGATAACGGTAGCTGAAATGTGAGGACGAAGAATTCTTCTGGAACGATGACCTCCGGTGAAAAAGAACAGGAGAATAACTCCTGAAATACCCCGGATGAGTAAGAAAGAATATCTGACAAATGGAATAAATTCGAGAGGATAACAAGAAACTAGAACCACGAATCTTCGAGAGAACGGGCAAGATTTAGAGGAAAAACTTTTCTTCGGTCTTCAAATGACGACAAGAAACACCACCAAAATTAATGAGATACTCCAGAAGAAAGAAAAACAGAGAGGTTGAGCCAACAATGAAATGATTTGAAATTGATCTTGGAAAAGGCATGTGACTGATGGAATCCATTCTTACGTCACGCTTGAAAAGAATTGAGAATAACTCCGGGAAATTGGAAGAGTCGGGTAATATCCTGGGAAAAGACCTGTGGGTTAGGGCCCACTAAAAGAAAACACCGTTGGAAAGGATTGTTGAACAGATAGATGATGCACCAGAACAATTAAATATTTGAATGAAGTGACAACCTCGAATTAATTCAACACAAAGTAATCTCCTGAGATGTCTTCCGAACTCCGGAATGATTAACTGGCGAGAGGCGAACGAGCAAAGGGAGATATTTGAGCTGAGGGAACGAATACGATCGACAACGAAAAACTTGAATTGAATCCACCGGGGAAGAAAAAGAGATGATGAATTTCAAACGAGACGAGAATTCACCGGTTGAAATAATTGAGGGAAGACTGAAGAGGCTCCACACGAATGAAATTGATGCTCGAAAGAGACTCAAGCTCCGGGAAGAAGAGAGTGGGAGGGTGGGAAAACAAAGACAACTTGGAAGGGGGAACCGACGAATATCTTGAGGAGAAAAACACCGGTTGAAATCATTGAGGAAAGAAAGCAAAGACTTCGCACGAGTAGAATGGATACTCGATTACGAACTCTGGTTCCGACAAGAAAAAGGGGTGGGCGGGCGGGAAAAGAAAACAACTGAGGATTGGACTTGACAACGATGAAGAGGCTCGAGTCAACTTGACGAGAAATGCACCGGATGAAAAGAGCTGAGGAACAACAATCGAAAAACCAACTGCATGATCCTAAAGAAAAATTTGAAGGGGAAGAGGAGTAATTCAAAACACCTACGTCAAGATTCCTCACCAGAGCGACGAAGGGGCAGAGGAGTAAAAAGAATTCCTACTCTCCGATATAACTAGACTCAGAAAATAGTTTTCTTCTAGACTCAACAACGGCCAAACTACACGATCAACCAAGGGGGCTCCTAAGGTCGGTCGAGGCTCGATATCAACTTGAATCACGCCTAATATGCGACCCTATCGAAAAGGAACTCAAGGTCCCACCAAGGATAGACCCGATATTGAAACGCTTTTGCAAGGTGGATATCATTACATCAACATTACATAATAGTGGGGATACAACCAAGACATACAATGTCACAAGAATACAACAATACAACATACAAGATCAACATCCGATTACGGATGAATCATAAAAGAAACTCAAACAATATCCACCTCGCTATCCTGTGCTGCCGACCGAACCTATCCCCGATCAAGAAGAAGCGGAAGAAGAACTCCAAAACAAGCAAACATCGCCTCACGCCATGATCATCGCAAACCTGTACCTGCAATCGGTGTTGTAGTAATCTGTGAGCCACGAGGACTCAGCAATCCCATTACCATGGGTATCAAGACTAGCAAAGCTTAATGGGAAAGGAAGGGGTAAAGTGGTGAGGTTGCAGCAATGCTAAGCATATATGGTGGCTAACATACGCAAATGAGAGCGAGAAGAGAAACAAAGGAACGGTCGTCAACTAGTAATGATCAAGAAGTGATCCTGAACTCCTACTTACGCCGACATAACCCGTAAACCGTGTTCTCCTCTCGATCAACCCCAAAAGAGACACTCACGGTTACGCACACGGTTGGTGTATTTTAGAAGAGTTTGCTTCAAGTTTACTACAACCGGATATTAACAAATTCCCATCTCGCCACATAACCGCGGCACGGCCGAAAGTTCAAACCCCGCAGGGTGTCCCAACTTAGCCCATGATAAGCTCTCGCGATCAACGAAGGATATTCTTCTCCCCGGAAGACCCGCTCAGTCTCGAATCCCGCCACAAGACATTTTGACAACAATAAAACAAGACCAGCAAAGCCGCCCGATGCTACCGACAATCCCGATAGGAGCTGCACATATCTCGCTCTCGTGGCAACACCGGATGAGACTAGCTACGAGTAAAACCAACCCTCAAGTTGCTCAAGGTGGCCTCAGAGTAGCTCGGTTCGAACCAAGCACTTAGAGAAGCAATCGCCCGGGGGCTAATAAAGATGACCCTTGGGTTAATTACTCCCAAGGAAAGGTAGGTGGTGGTGAGGCAAATGGTAAAACCAATGTTGGGCCTTGCCGGAGGAGTCTTATTCAAAGCGAATCGTCAAGGGGGTCCCATAAATCACCCGACAGCGTTAGGGACGCAAAATCCGGGAACATAATACCGATATGACGGAAACTAGGGCGGCAAGAGTGGAACGAAACACCAGGCATAAGGCCAAGCCTTCCACCCTTTACCAAGTATATAGATGCATTAATAATATAAGAGATATTGTGATATCCCAACAAAATCCTGTCCACCATGGAGTAATCTTCAACTTCACCTGCAACTAGCAACGCTATAAGAGGGGCTGAGCAAAGCGGTAACATGGCACATTGGGAGGCTTGAAGAGCAAATGATAGGTAGCGCAACATAGCGATAGAACGAAGCAACTAGCATAGCAATGATAGTAGTGAGATCCAGGGTAGCGGTCATCTTGCCTGAAATCCCGCAAGGAAGAAGAAAGAGTCCATGAAGAAGACGGACGGATGAAGCCGAACCAAGCGTAGACGAACGAATCCTCACGATCGCAACGAAACGGGAACTAACAAGAAGAAGCACACACCATGGTGAACACACCACACATATACAAGACATGATGCACAACAAGCATGATGCATGACAAAGCTAGATGAGGCTACTCATGGCAAGAGATGATGCAAACAAGAGCAACACATCAAAGCAAGTTTAAATGAGGCCGGGAACAACATATAACAATTCCGGTAAGTCCTCATATGCAAATTTTGAAATTGGTCCAGATCTGAATAAACCTTATGTTCAAGTTGTTAAACAGAAAATTAAGATGCACCAACATGATCTACACAAAATTCTAGTCAAGTTACATATAAAGTTCATTTAATTCGGAGCTACGGCCTAGAAGATATGAGCAAAACAAGATAAGCATGGCATTGATGCAAAATACATACAAACATGAAGCAAACACCTCAAAACATGGATGCAACATGATAATATGAAACTACATGCAAAATCAAGCAAGTTTTATATAGAGCACACTCAAAACGGAGCAACGGTTCAACACATACACATAAATCAAGTTATAGCAACAATCTGTCCAAAACAGCAACTAGGCATATTGCAAGCAACTAAACAACAAGCTACAGCATCTTAACATGATAAAAAAAGGCATGGACGTGATGTACAGGTAAAGCATGACAAAACATGAACACTGAGCTATCTCCAGAAATCACTAGAACATGCTCAAAATGACATGGCAAGATTGCAAATAATAACAGTTTCAGACTTATCAGGAAATAATGTCAGGTCGCAATGTTTAGAGCTATCAAACAACATGCTACAGGAACTTATCATGGCAAACAAAGACATGGCATGAATCTACTAAATGCATAGATCAAATGTCCTTTAGTGACCATGAGCCAAAAGGGCACAGAAAATATGATGGCACCCATGTAATCATGGCAAGTTATATGACAGATTCATACATGGCAGGAACAACGATAAGTAGGCATGTTGGTGAGCTTGAACCACTCACCACAGAGCAATACATGGCATGGAAAGGAAAACAACAGTAAGAATACATGTTTATGAAGCTAAGCATAGCAAGAGCAAGTTCATAGGGTGCATGGGTCACTAACAACAATCATGGAAACATTGAACTTAATATTAACAGGCTGACAGCAACGTTATTTAGCAACTTGAGAGCAAGATTACAACAAGTTACAGCAGGCTATAATTGCAACAAAGGGCATGGATGGATAGAGCATAACATGTATAACAAAACATCCTTAGTGAACATCTCCAGATTATGCATAAAATGACTTGTAGAAGTAGGTTAACATAGCATCATGATATAGCAGATTCAGACATGCAAAACAGCAACAGCAAGTACCCTACTTAACAAACTTGACGCACTCACTACACAACTCACAAAAATACATGGCAAGCACCCCTGGAAAGATGGCATGATTTAGTTCAAAACACATTTAGAGCTGATGCTCATAGGATGCACACATCAAATGCAACAAAAATGACAAATCATCAAGTTATAACAGTTTCAGCAGATTAACATCACATAGCACTCTTGCAACGATGATTCAGGCATCTAGATGAGCTCAAATGAACATGGTGCAATGGAATGAAGTGAAGTACTCGTTGAGACGAACAATTTGACGTATTACACGCACAAAACGAAGCTACAGATGCAGAGATACGGCATGATGAATATGGCATGAAAATTACAAAAACTGGGGACAGTGAAAAACGGAGGGGGAAAAGTCAAACTTCGGGATTTGCACGGTTCTCGAGGTGGCGGCGGATCTGGCCGGAGCTCCGCCGGAGATAGAGAGGAAGGTCCCGGGGCGACCTCCTTCGGCCGGATCTCGCCGGATCCGGCGCGGGGGAGCACTGGGACGGCGGTGGAGGGGATCGGGCGGCGAGAGGCGAGGGGCGCCGGACCCGACGACGGGTCGGGCTGCGCCCGGCGAGGCACGGCGGCGACGGGAGGCGCTGGGCGGCGAGGCGCGGTGCCCTGCTCCGGCGACTCAAGGGGGCAGGCGGGCGGGTGGAGGAAGGCGAGGCGGCCACGGCGACGCAGCGGCGGGGAGACGGGCGCCGGCGATGGAGGGCGCAGGCGAAGCGGAGGGCGCGCGCGCTGGCGAGGCGGCTCGGGCGGCGGGCGGCGGCGGGCGGCGGGCGCACGCTGGCGGCCTCCGATTGACGAGGGGGCTGGGCGTGTCCGGCTGGCTGGACGCGTCCGGCGGGCGGAGAGGGAAAAATCTAGGGTTTTGGGGTTTTGGACAATGGAATTTCGGAGGGGCTATATTTATAGGTAGAGGAGCTAGGAGAGTCCAAATAAGGTGCGGAGCTGCCACGCGATCGTGATCGAACGACCGAGAGCATGGAGGGAGTTTGCTGGGTTTTGGGCCACTTGGAAGGGTGTTGGGCTGCAAAGAGAGAGGGGCTTTACGGTTACCCTGCTAACTGCTGAGTATCAAACGACCTCCAAATGGCACGAAACTTGACAGGCGGTCTACCGGTGCTATACCAAGGCCGCTTGACAAACCTCAGTTCATTCCGATACCGTTAAACACCCGCACACGAAAGGAGGTAAAAGGGGGCGCCGGGAGACATAGGAGTGCCGGATTGCAAAACGGACAACAGGGAAAATGCTCGGATGCATGAGACGAGCATGTATGCAAAATGAAATGCACATGATGACATGATATGAAATGCAGATGATGACATGGCAAAGTGCAACACGCAAGCAAATGACATGGCAAAGACGGCAAATAACTGGCGGACACCTGGCGCATCGAATCCGGGGCGTTACAATGATCTATATTTGAATTGAATGGACAATCTAAGTTTCGAGTTGGAGACATTGATTTTCAAAACTTTCACATTTTTTTGCGTGCAAAACAAACAAATTGTCGGCCATGATATCATAGTCGGCCGTACGAGAGCAGAATACTTATAATTTTTGGCGCCAAAAGCTTTCAAACTTCCCGCTCACATCGAAATATCACGCGCCCAAAAGTTTAGCCCTGCGATATTCCTGTTTTACCCCTGCCACATGAACAGAAAAGGGCTGCTTTGGTAACTCCATTGTTTTCCCCTCTTTGCCCCCAACATTCTTCCCCAGAGCCCCTCCCCTTCCCCTCCCCGACCCCCAACCATGGCAAGCCGCCGAATCTAGTCCTCCGCCGCAGCGGTGGACCTCACACCCCGCCGGATCTACCTTCCGCACCTTGGAAGCCCCAACTGCCAACTCACCACTTCACCGGAGCCGCTTCAGCGGCTGGCTTGTCCACCGCTCCAGATCTCCTTGACCGACATCATGGTCCACCGCACCGGATCTTCTTAACCGGCGCCTCGCCCACCATAGCGTAGGCCCTTCATCGACTCCTCGTCCCCCTTCGCTGGCCCTTCATACAAGCCTCGTCTGCTGCAACAGATCCGCCTCACCAAAGCATTGTACACGCGCCCGCAAGCCTTCGCCCATCGTGATCGAACCCACTCCACGGACGCCATATTCAACTCCACCGGCCCTGCTTTACCGACGCCACAGCCTCATCAGGTTATTTCAATTTGTACTCCTTCGGTTTTTCTATTTATCGTGCAACTGTTTACTTACCATAGATGAGCTTTCTTGTATGTCGACAGGCGCCGCAACCGTAGCACCGGAGCCGCTTCAGCGACGGCGACAGCCGGCCCAAACTCAACCGCAACACGAGCACCATCGACGATCCTTAGCTATCGACTATGACAACGATACCCATACGCTGCTGAGAGTCAGGTACTATTATCCAACGGCCGGCACCTATGTTCACTTTCCTAGCATAAGCACCGCACCTTTGAATTTCTTCAGGGCATCATTCAGTTTTTCATGAGACGCGTTATTCGCTTGCACAGAGGGCCATACTTCGGCAAAGGAACATGTTACATGTGCTAAATTACATACCAAAGGCACATATAGTTAATATGCTTTAGTTTTGTTTCGATGCCACTGTTGGTTCCATCGCATCGCTTAATGTTCTCTATGCTTAATTACACATCAGCAAACCAGCATGTGGTTCCGCTGCTTTTTGTTCGTTTTACCCTACATTTTCTCGATGCTAGCTATTACATCACTGCTCCGAGCCTCTATTCATTACTTGTTTGTGTGTTCTTGATCTTCCCAAGTTGCATGACTAATTTGATGCTTCTATTAATTATGGAGCTGCCAACCCCATCAAGCAAAATATTTGTTCTTTTGGGGTTCGCACTTAACAAGCATAAAAATAGAGGGAAGCAGATATATTGTCGTGTATGCACACACCCTTCTTTCATTAGTTTAGATGAACCATTGATGATCAATTCGGACCAATGCATGCGATTAAAATTAGTTTTACCTAAATAGATGGTGCAGAATAAACTATAACAACTAGATTTGCAACCATGGGATGCTGACAATATCTTCAAAGAACATTGCAACAACAGCTAGGCTTCACAGCAACATATGGTAAGCCAGTGTGTTTTAGTACAAGTGAAATGTAATGCGAGTGGGCTGCTTTCTTGGCTTGTGCCCTCAACATGTAATCCTACCGAATTAAAAATAGTTCAGTTGTCTGCTTTGTTGTCTTGCTTGATTCGAATGCTTGTTTGTTGTTACGCTATACCTGAGTTGGCCAATATGTCAGCAGTGCACGCTGTACTAATGTAAAGAAATGCATGCCTATTTCATTTGAGTCCTTAATTTTGCCTCTCAACTTCATCACAAGACTGTCTTCGTAGTTTATATCAGGCCACACTGTTAAGTGCTTTCTCAGATTATTTCTACTGCTTAGATGCCTTGGCAACTTAAATATAGCGGTTGTACACTCCCTTTCAACTAGGGATGTCAACTGGGTCCCGTTTAATCCCGATTAAAGTACACTAGTGGTATGATAGTTCAAAAGAGTTTTTGTTTTTGAGGAAAATGAACTAGGAGGTAGCAAAACTAACTAGATGGGATGGCGGATGTCGCTTATTTGCCACTTACATCCCTAGTTTCATCTTACCATTTTAATTTCTTTTCGGCTGATGCTGCTTCGAACCATTTAAATATAGTTTGCCATGCTCGGCAATAATTCGTCCGTCGTTTACCATGTAAGCTTCCTTCCTGGATCATACGATAACTAACTCTTACCTATGTCTAGCGGAAACCTTTCAGGATGCCGTTCACACTAGGACACAATGTACAACCCCAGAATCTATTTGTGGAAGCAGTGCGCCATCCATGTTACCAGATGGTAGTAGTTCAGAGGCAACACAGCCAGAGAGCAGTCTGAGCACAGATATTATAGTGCTTGAGGCTCTACTAGTGGCAGAAAGAGATGGTGTGGCTGCCATGAATGAGGTAATCTTTATCTTGAGGCTGGAAATTACGGAATTAGCGGCACGCATTATGCAAGCAACACAAGAATTGGAGGAAGTAAGAATGTTGCATTTGAAGATGGAGGAGGTCCTGCTGTTTCTGCTATCTCAAGCCGAAGGTAATCCTGGTTCTTCTTTAGATACCAGTTGAAATTGTCATTAGATTATTGTACTTGCATGTTGTGTCATGTCTCTCAATGGATTATGTTGCAAGACCCCCTATGTTGTCCATGTGTTGTAATGATCCGAATTTTTTAGGCGAGGTAATCCTTAGTACTTGTATGATTGACATAAGGTGAACTGTTTTTCGTGTGAGCATATTGTATTGGATGAAATAACTGTTTGAATCAGAGTGTATCCAACCTACTGAATTCGAAGATCACGACATTTCTAAATCATAATCATATATAAAGGTGGAATAAATCTTTGTTGTGGTTTGGAAGAAATAAATAATGAAACATATAATTATCTGTGGATATTCGTAATCGAATACAAATTGGATTTGAATATAGTTTGCCGGGTCCCAAGGCAAACGTGAATGCTAATTCTCCCAAGTTTTGAACGAAACGGCTAAACACCCACTATAATTTGTGGGCTGCCCGAAGCAAGTGTTTGTGAGAAGGAAATTACTGTCTACCCCTTACACTTGACATCCTTATCGACCGGATTTATACTGCTGTCGATAGGGGTAGACTAGTAACTTCAATCAGACGTGACACAACGGCCTCTGAGCCCATTCAGACACGGTGGGCGCCGAACGTGGGCGGCAAAACACATTTCATTCAAGCTCGTCCGAAAGACATGTGTCTTTTCCTCCATTTCCCCGTTCATACACGGTGGGCGGCAAAACAAACTCTCCTCATCCGAAATCGATGTAGGCTAATATTTCAAATAGGGGCAGATGTGTAACTTCCATCAGACGTGACACAACCTCCCTTCCTGTCAGCCCCGTTCATACACCGTGGGCGCCAACCATGGGCGGCAAAACACCCTCTCCTCGCCCGAAATAGTTACCGGCAAATATTTGGGAGATGCGAGATTACCGTCCTATCCCCAACCGACGCGATGTCCAAAATTTTAAACGGGGGAGAAGTTCAGAACTTTCCCCATTTCGAGAAGCGCCCCAAAGTTTCAGATCCCTCCCTCCCTCCATTTCCCCATTCATACACCGCCGGCGGCACGACAACCTCCGCGATCGCGCCAGCCTCCTCCGTCCGCCACCCCATCCTCCACCTTGCCGGAGCCGCTACCCCCCCGTCGTCCATCGCAAGAGATGGACGCTCTCATCCACGGCATCGACCAGGATCCTTTCATCGCCTCCTCTCGCTTCATCGGGCGCCGTCAGACACCTTGCCGTTGCCGCCCTACGACCGCCTCGCCCACGGCAACAGGATATATCCTCGACCTGGCCGCTCGCCGCCTAAAGACTTCTTCCCGCCATCGACAGCCATCGCACCGCAGCACCCTTAACGACAGCATAGGCCTACACGGCGCCGCAAGAGAGGTGGTACTCTTCCATATGTGCTTAAGTTATTGATCTCACCCGAAAATAGATCGTAATTTGTTTATCGTATTTTCTTGTCTCGTAACAAATCGTAGTGGCTAGTTGAAAGCAAACATTGGTCATGGTAGCTTTGTCCGGTTTGCACCTTTAGATCCGCCATGGCACGGGCACTATACTCGTAAAGCTTATGGTTTCCCCTTTATATTCACTACCATCATCGTAGGTGCTTCGTGGTCGTGCTAGCACTGCTCCTCAAGACCTCAACCCAAAGCTTACGTGTTGAATATGAATCTGATATGATGCTCATATCACTAAAACAGAGAACGCTTAATTGGTCACCTAATGTTCCTATATTCGCTTCAAAAGCATGTGCACCACCCATGGTCCAGCTAGTTCCACTTTCCTGATTTTTCTCTTGATGCTTAGGGTTTTCCCTTTATCTACTCTACTATGATCTGCGTGAGGTGCTTTCGTCAGATTAGCATTACTCCACCCTTCAAGCTAAACAACACAACACTCGTAATTCAAAGCTTTAGTTGTTCAAATATGATTGTGATATGATACCGATATTAGTTAACCGACACATTTAATTGGTTAGCTAAAGGTCCCACTTGAGTTTCCAAATGCATGTCACGACATCTAGAGAGACATCATAATTGCATTTCTTTGTCACTTTTTGACCGTACTTTCTTGTCAATACCAAATCTTAGTTGTTATTTCAAAGCAAACATCGGTTGCTAACTACCCTTTGCGCGGTTTGCAGCTTCAGATCTGCCATCTAACTGCCACGGTCAACACTGTACTCATCATGCTTATGTTTTCCCCATTTTATGATGACCACAATCAGCTACGTGGTTCGTGTCGTAATAGCACTGCTCCACCCATCGAGCTAAACAAGCTTAGTTGTACAAATTCATATCTGATATTAGTAAAACTGAGATATGTTTAATTGGTGAGCTAAATGTTCCTACTTTAGTTTCGAAATGCACGTGAGCCACATATGGAGAGACCGGAAAGAATAGTATTTCTCTGTGCGCTCTGGTTCATCATGGGTCGCCAACCGACATTGTATTGAAAGACTTGTAATATCTTCAATCTGCTTGCTCTTCTGCTCTTCTTTAAGATGATACACTTCTCTTGCGGTCGAATGGTCAGGTCGAGTTGTTCTCCCTTAGTATATTTTGAATCTGTCAGGTCAGGTCAACTTGTTCTTCTTTACTATATGTTGAAGCTATCATCTGCGAAGTGTCATCACTTCTGGAGCTGTCATATTTTGAGTAGTAGGCCACATTATATTAATGCACACAACAAATTACAGCATGCATGGCATCTTTTAAAAGAATTGCAGAGATAGCACAAAGGGGTTTACAGGAGGCGATTGGATTAGAATCACTTCGCATTACAAAGAAAATCTCACTTGTTTTTATGTTTTCATGCATGTCGATATTGAACATTATCAAAATGAATATGAGAATGGGCGACGAGAGGAATATTATGAACGATCCATCGGCTAACAAACTTGGCATGGTGGAGGATGGCCTATCTTATTCACCCATCAAGGTGCTTGCTCTAACTTTGCAAAGTTGTATTGGTCGCACATATTTTGCATATGACCTCTTGCATTACTTCTACTTTGTTACACCATCTGCTTAGTTTAAGCATCATATATGATTATATGCCATACCTATCCATTTTCTGTACCAATTCCATGTGTCGTGACACTATGTTTTTCCAATCAAATGTTGTTCTTTCGTAATAGATGTCCAAAAGGAAGAGGGTGAGTGCAGATCCTCAAGGAGTACAAATTAGGTATTTGGAAAAGGTTGTGATACCTGTTAAATCAGATAGATCAGCAGCCACAGAAAACACAGGCCCAACTATACCACACTTTACCCCTACTCCAGTGGCAAACCCCTTTTAGAATTTTGGGAGCCCATGTCAGTAATCGTCTATGATATCAATTCAAAATTTGAACTCCTAAATTTCTGCTTGTGCCTTACCTTGTCTTTTGTATGAAAACTAATTTCAGATGAATCTCCTTGCTCAAAGGATCATACGATCTCAAAACTATAATGGGCTCTGCATTGCTCTTGTCAGTACCTCTCTCCCTTTTGCCTTGTAACGCTGTACTTAATTAATTGCTATTTGATTATGTATCATCAGTCTGCACCTGAGCTTCATTATCCTATGTTTCTTCCAATATTATTTGAACTATATTTACTCTTTGCAAAATGTAGAATAATGGCAACGCTTATAAAGAATTTTCTTTGGGGAATTTATTGAATTATCCTTCCATCAACATGGAGAAGGGCTTTGTCCAGCCCGTGTTAACATGTAATGTAAGTTCATCCTTCTCAAGCCTTCAAAATTTGTTCTAGTATAGATTTGGATAGGCATCATTTCCTCCACTGCTGTTTGCTTTGCTGTTTACATCTGATTGGATGTTTGCAACAACTACCAGTTTCAAATTGTAGTTGTAAAAACATGTTCCTTATGCAGAACAGATCCATTTATTTTCTTATATAATTGTGAAACCTATTACGTGTCTCCTTGTTTCTCTTTCAGAGTCATATCTCTTACTCCAGGCAAAATGGAGATAGTGACCAAAACCATCTTGAGGACAGTGAGATGACCCCAAGGTCCTGTCTTGATGAAGATAGTGAGTTGAAGCTACTCACCAGCAGGTGTGAGACAACCTCTGTGCAATCGCTGCCTCAATCAGTTCAATTCTTCAGCCTCAACTTAAAGTTTAAAAGGCTTGCTTCAGCTCAGCTCCGACTTGAAGTCAAAGATGCAATGAAGATGTCGAGGACTGCCGCGCACCATCATGCCTTAAATCTAGTGTTGATGCATCTATCCTTGACACAACCGAGGTCTACTCAGCTTCTTCACCTGCTTATGGGCCCGAGCTTGCTGTGCCTAGTGCCTTCAAGTGCTCCCAGCTTTGTATATTCTTTTGTCGGCGCTTATTTGCACTCGTGGCTAACTTTGATGCCCAAAGGATGTAATATGTGATAGCCATGATAGCCTAGCGTAAGTTGCTTGCTTATTTATTTCCTTGTTGTCTTGTTTATTTGTTTGCTTGTAGTCATTGCGTTCTTTTTCCGCGGTTTGCTAGTGACCGCAATAACCTATTTTTAAAACTAGGCTACAATAACCATGGGCTAATATTTACCGTAGTGACACCGGGCCTCCTACGGGCCATAGAAATAGTGGGCCTTCACGGGTCAGAGAAACAATGGGCCTTCTACGGTCATAGAAACAATGGGCCTTCTACGGGTCAGATCATCAATGGGCCTTATACGGCAAAGATGATAACATGGGCCAATAACAGGCCGCATTATGGCCGTAAGCGGGCTAGAGTTGGAATCGTCCATTCATGGGCCGACCATAATGGGCCATCGTTAATAGGCCGTATTTCATGACGCTATGAAAACGGCCCAACATATTAACGGACCACAAACGGGCCGACTGTAACCACGGGCTGAATTTGGCCCACAAGCAGAAAATGACAGTAACGGGCCGTAAGTAAACGAATGCTGGAAATGAGCCCAAGAATAAATGGGCTCCGAGAAGGCCGAAAGATAACATGGGCTGGAAACGGCCCAACGGAATAACGGGCCGTTGATGGGTATAAAGTGATACATTGTTCATTACGGGCTAGTTTCACCACGGGTCGTTAATGGGTGTAAAGTGATACACTATTCATTACGGGCCAGTTTCACCATGGGCCGTTAATAGGCCAAGAGTTACATAGGGCCTCATATGGGCTGAAAGACGTCATGGGCCATACATGGGCCAAAAGTGAAAACATGTTGGAATCATATTGGGTGGCCCAGATGACGCTACTGGGCCTAATTCAGATAGGGTGTAACGGGCCTTGGGTTAGCAGGCTGTAAATGGGCTATATGCTAACAGCCGCTAACAAAGCTTTCCATGGGCCGCCCGCCACCTTTTGACCAAGTCAAACGGGCCGCCTTTTCACAGAATGGGCCTCTGCTAATGCGTGCCACATGTCGAGGTATCATAGGCGTTCGTCCAATGAGTGGATGACATCTGTCCCAACGATGAGCCAACACGCAGTTTCCTCCAGCCAATGATGATTTTACACGGAAAATCCCCATTGGTCGGGCTGTTAACGGGTTATCGGATCCAAAACCCGACCCGATAGATTAACGGCGTTCGTTACGGTTGATGCCATGTGTCGGTCACCCTTGACGAAAAGCACTTACGTGACGCGATTTATCGTCATGGAAGTGGACACTCGTGATGATAATTTTGGTAATGTCATGTGACACTTCTAAGATAGCATGTATGACTATCTTGATTCTCATCATAAATTTTTCATGGATGTACATGCATGACAAAAACGCGACCTAATGTGACAAACACGATCATCACGGAAGTGTATTTTTTGTAGTGAGAGGCCATAAAGGCCGATGGCGGGCCTCGCTGCACACATCCCACCGCCAACTCAAGCAAAGGCGCGTGAGATTACAGCAGTGGAGCCATCGTTTGACGCACGGAAGCCGCTGAAATGGTCCAGCACGCCCATCATCTTCGACACCGAGGACCACCCTGACCGCACCGTGCTTGCCATTGTTGGTTTCACCAACAATCCGCAACCTCAAGGTGACAAAGATATTGGTTGATGGCGGGGCCGGCATGAACTTGATCTCGCCCGTTGTGGTTAGAGGCTCCAGATCCCTGATGGAGACCTCGAGGAGATGGGTATGTTCCAAGGGGTTAACCCGGGGAGGAGCCTGCCAAAGGGAAAGATCACACTGCCCATGACATTCGGAGGCAAGCTGAACCACAGGACAGAGAGGATTGTTTTTGATGTAGCCGAGATCCCCTTGCCTTACAACGGGATCCTCGGCCGCCCGGCACTCGCCAAGTTCATGGCGGCTTCGCTCTACGCCTACAACATGCTGAAGATGCCCGGGCCGATGAGCATCATCACCGTCCCCTCCAACAAGAAAGAAGCGTTGATCTGCACTCACCAACTCTACCGGGAAGCAGTTGCAGCAGCTGCCGCTAAGGTACCTGCTCCTGCCGACGGAGCCCCGGGGGGGAAGAAGACCGGCGAGACTCCTAGCACCCACTCTGGCAAGCGGACCTCTTCGGGGTGTTGCACTCCCGTTGAGGACGTGCCAGAGAGCTCCGCCGGCAAGAGCAAGAAGTCCAGAGCCATGCCACCAGAGACCAAGAAGGTGCCCGTCAAGGAGGACGGTATGGGGAGAGTTTTTACTATAAGCTCCACCCTCGACGGCAAATAGGAAAGCGAGCTCGTCGCCTTCCTGCGGGCGTAATGTCGATGTGTTTGCATGGCAAGCCCGACATCCCCGCGCTCCTGTGGAGGTGATTGAGCACCACCTGCTGTCTGTCCTGTCCTGCGCGCCCGCCAAGCGAAGGTCGAAGCAAGCTCGAGAGTCAGGAGTTCATCACAGAGGAAATCAGAAAGCTAGAGGGGGCAGGCTTGGTGAGAGGAGTACTCCACCCAACGTGGTTGGCCAATCCGGTAGTGGTGCGCAAGGCAAATGGGAAATGGAGGCTGTGTATTGATTACACAGACATCAATAAGGCCTGCCCAAAGGATCCTTTCCCGTTGCCGCGCATTGACAAGATTGTTGACTCCACGGATGGGTGTGACCTCTTATCGTTCCTGGACGCCTACTCAGGATACCACCAGATCTTCATGACAAAGGAAGACGAGGAAAAGACAACATTCATCACCCCATGTGGTACGTATTGCTTTTTCGGATGCCTTTCGGGTTGAAGAGTGCTGGCTCGACCTTTGCAAGAGCAGTCCAAATTGGTTTTGAGCCCCAGCTACATAGAAATATGGAAGCTTATATGGATGACATAGTGGCCAAAACCAAGGACAAAACAACGCTCGTGCAAGATCTGGAGGAAACATTTGGGAACCTGCACAAGATCAACCTCAAATTGAACCCTGAGAAGTGTGTCTTCGGCGTCCCGTCCGGCAAGCTTCTCGGGTTCTTGTGTCCCAAACAAGGATTGAAGCAAACCCAGAAAAGATCAAGGCTATCGAGCAGATTGAGGCACCCAAACGGATCAAGGACGTGCGTCGGCTCACTGGCTGCGTTGCTGCCATGAGCCGATTCATCTCCAAGTCCGCGGAGCGTGCCCTTCCTTTTTTCAAGATCTTAAAGAGGCAGGGCCGATGGAGTGGACCCCAGAGGCCGAGGCAGCACTGCAAGATTTGAAGAAATACCTCTCCTCTACCCCAGTGCTGGTTGCGCCCAGACCACAAGAACCGTTGCTGCTTTATCTAGCGGCAACGAATTAGGTGGTTAGCGCCGCACTAGTGGCGCGGAGAGAGGTTGATGAGGAGACAGCAGCAGCGGCAGAGTCGACGGTTGGCGGGCCGGAACCCTTCCTGGCAGGGTTCAACCCCGGCAAGGCTGAGCCCCCGGCAAGGTTCGGCCCCGGCAAGACTGGCGCCCATGCGACGGGACCCACGCGACCAGGTGAAGAAGCGCAGAAGAAGAAAATGGTGCAGCACCCAGTTTACTTCTTTAGCTCCCTTTTGCAAGGGGCTAGGTCGAGGTACTCAGGTGTGCAAAAGCTGCTCTTCGGCCTCCTTATGGCTTCGAGGAAGCTGCGCCATTACTTCCAAGCGCACGGGATCACGGTGGTCACCCGCCTCCCGCTGCAACGGATACTGCATAACCCAGATGCAATAGGGAGGATTGTGGAATGGGCCCTGGAGCTGTCAAGTTTCGGTTTGAGGTTCGAGAGTACCTCAACAATTCAGAGTAGAGTCTTGGCGGAGTTCGTTGCAGAATGGACCTCGACGCCCGACGAAGAGGTACAAGAGACCACTCTCCCCGGCAAGGAAAGGAGTCGCAACTGGATCATGTACTTTGATGGTGCCTTCTCACTGCAAGGCGCCGGTGCTGGTGTGCTGCTTGTCGCGCCCACCGGAGAGCACCTCAAGTATGTCGTCCAGATGCACTTCCCCTGGGAAATGTCAACCAACAACACCGCCGAGTACGAGGGTTTACTTGCCGGTCTCAGGATCGCGGCAGACCTCGGAGTTCAAAAGCTCATCATCAGGGGCGACTCACAGCTCGTCGTCAGGCAGATCAACAAAGACTATCAAAGCCCGTTGATGGAAGCTTACGTAGATGAGGTGAGGAAACTAGAGGAGCGCTTTGACGGTATACAAGCGGAGCATGTCCCTTGGGCGGAGAACGACATCGCCGACTACCTGTCAAAACGCGCTGCCCTCAAGTTACCTGTGGAACCAGGTACTTTTGTGCTTCAGTTAACCAAGCCGTCTGTTGAACCATCGACCGGGCAGAACAAGTGGAGGAAGCTATGCCCCGGCAAGTACTTCCCCATCGAGCTCCCCGGAGCTGCCGGCGAAGATGTTGCCACGGATGCCGATCCTGCCACGGGGCAACCGACTCCGGCAGGACCTCAGGTCATGGCCGTGGAGGCGGCCGCTCCCGTGGCAGAAGAGATGCCTTTGGTCCTTGTCGTCGAGCTACAGGCTTCGGCGTGGGCACAACACACCATCCAATTCCTTCAAAAAGGAGAGCTTCCTGAGGAGCAGGAAGAGGCAGAAAGACTAGCCTGTCGGTCTGCTCTGTACCAGTTCGTTGACAGTGTATTGTACAGAAGAAGACCGAATGGGGTGAAATTGATGTGCATCTCCCGGGAGGAAGGACTAAAGCTGTTGGCAGAGATACATGGAGGCATATGTGGCTCCCACATAGGGTCGAGGGCCCTTGCCGGCAAGGCTTTCCGGCAAGGTTTCTTTTGGCCCACCGCCCGCCAGGATGCGATGTCACTAGTAATCAAGTGTGAAGCATGCCAGTTCCATTCGAAGAAGCTTCATCAACTAGCTCAAGCCCTCCAAACCATCCCTCTCTCCTAGCCCTTCTAGGTCTGGGGGCTCGACATACTGGGCCCTTTCCCCCGTGCCGTCGGGGGCTTTGAGTACTTGTACGTCGCAATCGACAAGTTCACAAAGTGGCCAGAAGTGGAAGCAGTAAGGAAGGTGACAGCGCAGTCAGCCATCAAGTTCTTCAAGGGACTAGTGTGCCGTTTTGGGGTGCCCAAGAGGATCATCACCAACAACGGCACATAGTTCACAAGCCACACCTTCATGCAGTACATTAAGGATCTCAGCAGCAGGGTTTGTTTTGCTTCTATGGCACATCCACAGAGCAACGGCCAAGTGGAAAGAGCAAATGCTGAAGTCCTACGAGGCTTGAGGACAAAGACTTTTGACAGACTGCGCAAAAGCGGGAGGCACTGGATTGATGAGTTGTCGGCGGTTCTTTGGTCGATCAGAACAACGCCAAATCGAGCCACCGCCGCATACCCTTTGCCCTGGTTTACGGGCGTAAGCAGTTCTCCCACGGAACTCATATACGGGTCACCTCGAGTGCTCGCTATGATGAGCTTGAGCAAGAGCGATTGCTGCAAGATGACGCGACACTCCTTGAGGAAGATCGCCTCGGGCGGTCCGGAGAGCAGCACGCTATCAGCAAGCCTTGCGCCGCTACCATAGCCGCAAGGTTCATGCCGGAGCTTTGAGGAAGGCGACCTTGTTCTTCGCACGCTCATCGGCCAAGAATTCCAACAAGTTGATGCCAAGGGAAGGCCCTTTTCGGTAACACGAGTCACCAGGCCCGGCGCAGTCCGGCTGGAGATCAAAGATGCCATTCCAGTGAGTAACTCCGGGAACATCGAGCATCTTCGCAAGTTTTACCCATAAGGCGCGCTTGCGGGCCTCCCGGCGAGCCACCCTTTTGTACAAGCCTTGCGGCAAGGCATGTAACCCTTTGTACAAAGCCAGGCGCAGACCTTGAGCATAAATAAACGAAGCGCTGGCGCCCTAAGTTATTGCATGCATGCTAGGTTGAGTCTCTTCCTTGGTTAGGGTTGATAGTGCTTAGCGGAGGCTAACCCCTAGCTTAGAGGTCGAGTGCGCATCTCTCTGTTATTCTCTGTCTCCTTTGGTTCGCAGGGCACGTAAGTATTCTTGCCGAGCTATTTTGGAAGAAAGGGAATAGACCGGCGCCCGTGCCCCAACAAGCCAGAGTTGCCGGGGGCTGCAAGAACAAGGGTCCCTCCGCGGCAAGCCAAGATTGCCAGGGGCTGCAGATCCAGATAAGTCCTTTATCCTCTATCATGCATTTCGCTATGGACTGGGATACATGAAACCCCGTTCTATATCTAAGCTACCGTGCTCCCCCTTCTCGGCACCCAAGGATTATCCCCTGGTTCTGGATTTGGTCGTAGCCGCGGCAGCAAAGAGAAGGAATGGGGGCCCTAAGCCCACCTCGTCCCTGCCTCCGCCAAGAGCGTGAGAAAGGTCGAGCAAAGTGGGGAAACGGCAAGGCCTGTTGCCGGGCGAGAAAACGTTTGTCTTAAAGATAACAAGGACTCACTCCTTGTCAGGTTCCTCCCACAACGAAAGTCCCGCAAACATCCCTTTTCATTAAAAACATCCCGTGACAGGTACAGTTCATACGAAATGAAAACATGAGCAATGGGTTTACAAGCTTTAAACTCTACTAAGGCCCAAAGGCTTACAAACTAAAAGAGATAAGGTGCTCAGATCCCTTTCTTGTCCCTCTTCTCGTGAAATGGAACAAGAAAAGGTGGAGGGCAAAAGGGCGCTTAGGCGAGCTACGGGTGGCGTAAGACACCGAGAGAACATCTTGGTGGCCGCCCAAGGGCTGGATGGTGATGGCGGCACCGAGGCGTAGATTGAAGACGAGGCGGCAGGACGTCAAGATGCTGACGAAGGCGCTCGGTGCAGATCCGACTTGACGGCCTTGCCGCCCGCCCTCTTCCTCTTCCGCAGCCTCCCAACGCCAGCCGCCCAAGGAGATGACCCCGAGAAGTTCAAGGAGCCGGCGACACGGATGATGGGGTCACCGGTGAGGGAGTCCTGGATTAGGGGGTATCCGGACAGCTGGACTATGTACAACGTCCGGACTATTGAAGTGTGAAGATACAAGACTCAAGACTTTGGCCCGTGTCCGGATGGGACTTTCCTTGTCGTGGAAGGCAGGCTTGACGATCCGGATTGTCAGGACCCCGATTCCAAGTCACATCGATCTAGCTGGTAACACCTCATATCGCTTCGCGGCCTCACGCACGATATTCCCACGGGTGTCGCCTTACCATGACCCAGACCGCTTATGCCTTTTGGCTCACGATATGATAGTGTCGCTAGCATCCATATGAGAGAACCCGGCCGACATGGCTATTCGTGAACCCAAAGCGGCACTAACCCATGGGGAAAGGCATACATGAATCACATCGAGCATCTCGGTCATCAACGATGAATCCGGGCTGTAGCACTGGCTAACAGACTCCGTAACCCGGCTCTAGCAGGCTAGGCAGATTCGGATGTCATCGCGTGACATTTCCCGAAGGGACGTATATAGGAACGAGGTGAAACACATGCCGCCACCAAGTGTCCAAAGCAGAGTCTTTGGGCTAGCAGGACTCGTGAACCGGTCAGCGGACTACTATCGCCAGAAGCACTAGACTACATTTCCCCATATGAGAGGCTACCAAGGATAAACAACTAGATTGTCGGATCCCACACATACCAAGCATTTCAAACATACACACAATATGCTCAATATGTGTAGATACAACATGGCATCACAACATAACTCTATGACTCAAATATTTATTCATTAGGCCCGAGGAGCGAGATATTACAAACATGGGTCTCATGACCCAACACTCGTGAGCATACAAGTCAAAGCACAAGCGAAGCTAAACATGTCTCGAGTACGCATAACTAAAAATGAAAAAGGCTGCGAAGCCTGACTATCTACCAGATCCCGCCGAGGGAACAAGATCGTAGTTGAGGTAACAAGCTAAACATCAAGTCCAAGCGAACTACTAGCGAGACCGACGTCTCTCGCAAAAAACATAAAATAGGCAAACGTGAGTACAATTGTACTCAAGAAGACTTACATCGTAACTAACTACATATGCATCATTATCAAAAGGGGTGGTGGAGTTTGACCGCAGCAAGCCAGCTTTGACTCGGTGGCTATCCTGAACTACGATCGCAAGTAACTCTTTGAGGTGGCGCACACGAGTCCACATATTCACCATATCAATACACCACTATGGACCCGCCCCGCCTCCCCACGAGAACACCATCCATAGCAGTCACGCTTATCTTGCGCATTTTAGAGTATCCACTTTCACTTGTCTATGAACTATTATAGGCAACCCAGAAGTCCTCTTCCACGGACACGGCTATTCGAATAGATCATATTAACCCTGCAGGGGTGTACTTCTTCACACACGCTCTCACCACTTACCGCCGTTTACACGACATGTACTGCAACCTTCAAGCGAAGCCCAACGGGTGTCGGCCACAGCCTACCTAAACACTCAAGTCCCTAGTCTAGGTTTATTGCCTATTCAGGTTCCATCCGCAGGGAGTCCGCCCGAGGTTTCCACTAACGGCCCCGAACGATGTGTGCAGGGTTCCCGAGATACCAAACGGGCATTCGGTACACCGGGCCACGGTGTATCTACCGCATCATAGCCCACCCCTAGGGTCAGCGCTACGCACGGCCTCCAACACATATCCTGCAAACACCAGAAACTAGTTGCAACTCCTGGACAGAGGACAAGGGTTGTTAAGAAGCCGAGAGAGTCAATTAAGGATCCCAATGTGTGGTAGTAGCTGTTTCATGGATCACAAACACGTAACTCAGGCCCCGAGGACGGCTTCAATGAGACAACCCACCATGTACTCCTACATGGCCTCTCACCGCTTCCTTTGCCAAATCGTGTCCACACACTTAGCTCACACACAGTAGGACATGTTCACACACCTCCGATTCATCCCCGATGAATCGGACCTGACTCAACTCTAAGCAAAGCAGTGCATGACAAACAAGCATGAATGAGTAGGCACAACAGGCTCAAACAACTCCTACTCATGCTAGTGGGTTTCATCTAATTATTGTGGAATGACAGTCATGCAGAGGATAAAGGGGTTCAGCTACCGCAGCAAGTAACACATGAGTCGTTGTTGTCCTAATGCAGTAAAATAGAGCAGGAGCGAGAGAGTGGGATTGTATCGAATGAACAAGGGGTTTTGCTTGCTCGGCACTTCAAGATAATATAGTTCTTCATCGGTGTCATCGAACTCATCGTCGAAACCACGTCTATCGAGAGGGAACAACCACCGACAAACAAGAAGAAACACAATCAATGCAATGCACAAACAAATGAATGACATGTCATGTTAAGGTACTGAATTGACCTAATGCAGCAGTAAGCCAAGTTAATTGAAGTGGAATTCAAACAAGGTTATACTCCAACTTCAAATACTAGTTCATAAATTACCCTAATCATGATTCATCCTATTCAGTGAGGTTAACTTGTTCAATCATGCATGATCATGGCATAAACAGATTCTTCATATTTTTCTGATCATTTTTCATATATAACTTATTTCAATCTGAGCTACGGTTGAATTTCTATGAATTTTAGAAGTTTAGGATATTTTCTGGAATTTTCTGTATTATTTTAAATCCAGAAAATTATTAATCACACGCAACGCTAAGCGCCACGTCCGTGACGCCAAGCAGGGTCAACAGTGTCGGCCCAGGTCAAACCTGACCCGTGGGGTCCATTGGTCAGTGAGACATACACTAATCCCGCGTTGACTCGGGCTTTGACCCGCTGCGGGGCCCGCTGTCAGTGTCTAAGGGTGGTTTAGCTGGCGGTAATTAGCGCTAATGGCACTGCCACATCGGCACGACCAGAGTTAAGCCGCCGGCGACCAACCGAGCGGCGGTGGCTCGCCGGAGTGGCGCTAGGGCGGCGGCTGGGGTGCGCTGAGGGCACCAGGAGGGAGCCCGTGATCCCGCGCATCCAGTGGAGGCAGCAGCAGGTCGCGGGGTAGTCTGTAGCGGCGTCGGCGGCGAACGAGGCGGCAGCCGAAGTGCGGTGGTGACGCGAACGTGGGGTTAGAGCAAGCGGCGAGTAAAACGAGCAGCGGAGCAGGAACTACGATGCTCTAGGAGCACGAAGGTGCAACGCATTCGAGCAGAGAAGCTCGAGAGCGTCGAGCTCGTCGGCAATGGCGGACAGCAAGCCGGGTGGACCAAGGGCGGTGGCTAGAGGAAGCTAGCGAGAGGGGGAGGTGAGGGGAAAAGCTCAGGGGCTCACGGTGATGTCGTAGGGAGGCTCAGCGCGCTCGGGGACGCTCGGACGGCGGCGAATCGAAGGTGAGGTTGCCGGCGGCCGAAGGTTGAAGACGAGCTTGAGGGCGACGCTGCGGGGCTTCCGGCAGGGCGTGGCTCAGTGAGGGGGTCGAGGACGGAGTGGCAGATCCTCTGGGCTGCTCGGGAGGTTGAGGGAGAGGCGTTGGCTGCGGCGAACGGCGTCGGTGGCGACGGCTCCGTTCGGGTTGCCGTGAGAGAGAGAGAGAGCAGAGGAGGGGAAAGAGGTCCATGGAGAGAGGGGAGAGGACGAGGGGGTCGGGGGGTGTGCGTGGCACCCTCGGGTGCCTCCAGCGGCGAGCAGGTAAGGAGGTGGCTGGGCTCTCAAGGCCACGCCTCGCCTCGCCCCATGGGCAGAGGAAGACGACGAGCGGGCGGGGTAGGTGGGCTGGGCTGAACGCTGGACCAAAGACGGGGGAGCTGGGCTGGTTCGTGGCGCCAGGTAAGTTCCTTCCTATTTATTAATTCCTGTTTTCTATTTCTTTTATTTTGTTTTGAATTAGTAAAAATACTAATTCATTTTTAAAACTCCTGAGATAAATTGGGGGCATTATTTGGATTATTCCAAAAGCCCACAATTGAAACCAGAATTTTTGGAGCATTTAAAATATTTATAGAATTCAAAGGCCCCAATTCAAATACAATATGGGTTAATTCAAAAATCCACAAATGGCCAACAATTATGCTCATCATTTTTGGCGAGGTTTTCACCTTTATCAAAATCATGAACATTTTCATTGTGGCATTTTGGGATCATTGAAAATGATTTTATTTGAACCTATTAGAATTCATTTGGTACTAGGGCTTGGATCAAACCCCCATTTCAAGTTTAACTGAAATTTAAATATGATGACATGGATGAAGATGCAACTAATTACAAACAAAGATCTAGGGCTGTGACAACTCACCCCCACTAAACAAGAATCTCGTCCCGAGATTCAAGACGTGAGGTAAGAAGACAGAGGGGACACTGGCTAACACGATCTTGTCGATCCAATTTCCCTTCCCGAAGATGTTGGTTCATTGCTTCATATTGATCTTGACGTCTTTGCTTTCGAGAACTTCATCCAACACGACAACGACAAAGAGGAACTCTGCAGGAATCGATCTTCTTAAAGATCGAGCAACTCACGATGAAATCACGGAATGAGATGTTGAAACATCTCGAGTTGAGACATAAAACACATCGAGAGGGATGGAAGGACAAACGACGGGGTTTGATTGGTGGGCAACAATTCCACGCTCAGAGGGATGGTGGATGGTGTCAAGGTGGCGAGGAAATATTTACCATGATCCCATAACGAGGCACCTCAGGGGAGGTGACGCGAGGAACTATTCCCTTAAGTGGCAAAAAGAATTACTTTTGATTCAGAGATCACTGAAACTCTTCATACCGGCCTAAGGCAATTCACAACGATCGTTTGGCGGAGTGCAAAGGAATGGTACACCCGGACTAGAATGGATGATGTGGACTACCTTGTTGAGCAATGGATGATTTTTGCTTATCATCGGAGGTGGAGGGGACCCATGGTAGGACCACTTTTGAGGATGATCCTAAACAAGAATTACTAAGAAGGCAGCCCATAGTGAAATGGCACAAGGACGGTGCAAGCTGGGAACGAAATGCAACTGTTGGAATGTTCCAACCATCATATCTGCCTGAGATTCAGATCCGATTGGTAATAGGATACCCGGACTCAGCATGTCCGAAAAGAAAGGTCGCAACACAAATCGACTAGATAACGCTGCGAGATTCTCGGATATGAACTACGATAGCAAGCTCCAAAACATGAGCTGGTTCTGCTACACACATGTGAACACGTTGTCCTGCATAAGCATGACCACATGGTAGTCTTACAACAAAACACTACCGAGTTCAGGTGGGGAACCATCTTCGAGGATATTGGAATCTTGTGCATGAACTAGTATTCGCACAGCAACTCCTTTTCCTCGAACAAACCAATCATTGGCTTGGTGTGCTAGGAACACATATGGAGTGGAGGCGGCCAACCTATCAAACCATAGGGCACTTCGCACGTGCATGACTAACTTGGGACGATTCGAGAGGAAACAAAACAAACCTTTCTCAAATTCATGGCGGCAACTTGCACCAGATGCACATGAATTAGAGGAAGTCACTACTTTCATCCAAACATAAGCTTCATGAACGGAACACGAAGGCATTGCTTATAAAGTTTCCAACACTAGCTGGATGTTCAACACGAATCATGGGGGAGACAAAATGCTGCTGATGGGCTCAACAACAACTCATCGGAATTTCCATATCACTGGACTTCCATCAACATGTGAACACGGTGATAGCATTGGTCAGACCAAAGATGTAATGGTGTATGCTCGAGGGATCAACCACGAGTAAGACAACATTACGAACATCGTTGGTTCTGATTTGATTTGATGATAGCCCACACTCAAATCAAAGTTTTGATAAGACAATAGGTCCAACAACTGGTCACAGGGACCAACCGATGAAGATATCATCTTTCTTCAACACACACTACACAAGAATATCCCTTTGGAACGAACTAAGTCAGGCAAGCTTTTATCTTCCAACTCTCCAAGTTCTTGTCTAGCTTATCCAACTAGCTCAGGGATATCCAACACAGATTCTTGGAGAAAGGGTGGTTCACAAGAAACCAACTTGATCACGAGCTCAACATAACAGTCAGGAAACAACCCGGTAACACTTCCAAGAAGATATTTGGAAAGTCACGAACCACCGGTATCTTACTAAGCTCGAGAACAATCTTGCTTTTCACGGCAAGACGATATGATCAAAAGAGTGAGGGATTGACACAATCCTAACTCATAGATCGAGGAGTGCACCAGAACTAAGGACTAGGTAGCACGATTAATCTTAGGATGATGATTCAATAACCAACACGCTAAGAATGAGAATATTGTCCATTTACTACCAAGCAACGAGGTTGCTAGGAGTATCGATTCCACACACCACAATTCACTAGTCGGCATTCCGGTTGCGACAACATGGAACCGAGGAATGAACGATGATGGCGAGAATTATTACTGCATCAAGAATTCCTAAGAGGTTGTGCAATTCCCATGACATTCTTGACATAAGATGGTAACACTCCAGGTGGAACAGACTCAAAAGCTGGGTTGGCATTTTGATCTGCGGAATACAACTACTTTGACCCAATCCTAGATATGGATGAGGTACTGGAGTTTGTTTCTCCAAGTCATTCAGGACAGAATGGCTTGACGGACCACAAGAGTAATAGGCATCGCTAAACGAATGCACGCATACCCTTGACTATCAATTGACAAGCGGGGGTCAGAATACAACTAAGGAGGAACAACTCGAGGAGCATATAAATTTCTGAGTTGTGTATGCATAGATTAGTATGTCGAGCAAAGCTCAACATTTCTTCCGGATAACCCATGCGGAAAGGGTAGAACTGGCAGATTCACAATTATGAATGAAGAACTCCTCAAGAGCACTCTTATTGTGATGTTTTGGTTCAACAAGGAACTTCTGCCAGAAGCGGTTCATAGTATTTGTAAGAAGGAAATACCACGGACCTCGAGGACTAATGCAAAGGTTACTAATATCCTAAAGGAACTAGCAAATACTAACAACATGAGGTAGGGTGAATCTCGGGTTCAAGAACCCAGGAATAGAATGCCTACTAACTAATAACATCATGGGATGCTTTCAAGAATAATGGCCAGAATCATCACACTGGGGATACAAAAGCATTGCTAAATTGCTAGGTGACTTCCTAAACACCTAGGGTCATAATAATAGTTCCAACATATATGTCGAGGCAACAGAGTACCTCGACTGACTGGTTAGTGTGCTTATTCTGACCAAAAAGGACATCGGGAACGAAAGGAAAGGATTTGCAAATGCATCAGATTATTTAGAGACCTGGGATGACTCGGACAGCATAACGGCTGTAAATGCTCAAAATGATTTGAGACATCCTGCAAAATGGTGGCATAACCACTCAACATCACAATATCAAGGTTCCGAGATCAACAGTTAACATACAGAATTAGTAGGAACTGAACTGGGGCTTAAAACCAACAATCTTAAAGGTCTATGGATTAGTAACATGTCATCCTGATAGATAGATGAGAAGCCTAATTATTAAACCCCGTAGAAGAGAAGAGGATGACTCAGATCAGAAGGCCATGAGGTATAAGGAGTAAAAAGAGCCTTACGTTCCCTTCCACAATCAATTCCCTTACATAACTAAAGCATTTCTAGACACAACATCGACCAGTTTGGCTTGGTAATCCCACAGCAGTCAAGGCTCGATACCAACGCTGTCAGGACCCCGATTCCAAGTCACATCGATCTAGCTGGTAACACCTCATATCGCTTTGTGGCCTCACGCATGGTATTCCCACGGTGTCGCCTTACCATGGCCGGGACCGCTTATGCCTTTTGGCTCACGATATGATAGTGTCGCTAGCATCCATATGACAGAGAACCGGGCCGACATGGCTAGTCGTGAACCCAAAGCGCACTAACCCATGAGGACAGCATACATGAATCACATCGAGCATGACGGTCATCAACGTATGAATCTGTGGCTGTAGCACTGGCTAACAGGACTCCGTAACCCGGCTGTAGCAGGCTAGGCAAGACTCGGATGTCACCGCGTGACATTTCCCAAGGGACGGATATAGGAACGAGGTGAAACACATTCGCCAGTCAAGTGTCCAAAGCAGTAGTCTTTGGCTAGCAGGACTCGTGAACCGGGCTGTAGCGGACTACTATCGCCAGAAGCACTAGACTACATTTCCCCATATGAGAGGCTGCCAAGGATAAACAACTAGATTGTCGGATCCCACACATACCAAGCATTTCAAACATACACACAATATGCTCAATATGTGTAGATACAACATGGCATCACAACATAACTCTACGACTCAAATATTTATTCATTAGGCCCGAGGAGCGAGATATTACAAACATGGGTCTCATGACCCAACACTCGAGCATACAAGTCAAAGCACAAGCGGAAGCTAAACATGTCCGAGTACGCATAACTATAAAATGAAAAAGGCTGCGAAGCTTGACTATCTACGAGATCTCGCCGAGGGCACAAGATCGTAGCTGAGGTAACAAGCTAAACGTCAAGTCCAAGCGAACTACTAGCGAGACCGACGCTCTCTCGCAAAAACATAAAATAGGCAAACGTGAGTACAATTGTACTCAGCAAGACTTACATCGTAACTAACTACATATGCATCACTATCAAAAGGGGTGGTGGAGTTTGACCGCAGCAAGCCAGCTTTGACTCGGTGGCTATCCTGAACTACGATCGCAAGTAACTCTTTTGAGGTGGCACACGAGTCCACATATTCACCATATCAATACACTACTATGGACCCTCTCCGCCTCCCCACGAGAACGCCATCCATAGCACTCACGCTTATCTTGCGATTTTAGAGTATCCACTTTCACTTGTCTATGAACTGTTATAGGCAACCCGAAGTACTCTTCCGCGGACACGGCTATTCGAATAGATCATATTAACCCTGCAGGGTGTACTTCTTCACACACGCTCACCACTTACCGCCGTTTACGACATGTACTCGGCAACCTTCAAGCGGAAGCCCAACGTGGGTGTCGGCCACAGCCTACCTAAACACTCAAGTCCCTAGTCCGGTTTATCGCCTATTCAGGTTCCATCCGCAGGAGTCCGCCGAGGTTTCCACTAACGGCCCCGAACGATGTGTGCAGGGTTCCCGAGATACCAAACGGGCATTCGCACACCGGCCACGGTGTATCTACCGCATCATAGCCCACCCCTAGGGTCAGCGCCACGCACGGCCTCCAACACATATCCTACAAACACGTAAACTAGTTGCAACTCGGGACAGAGGACAAGGGTGGTTAAGAAGCCGAGAGAGTCGATTAAGGATCCCAATGTGTGGTAGTAGCTGTTTCATGGATCACAAACACGTAACTCAGTTCGAGGACGGCTTCAATGAGACAACCCACCATGTACTCCTACATGGCCTCTCACCGCTACCTTTACCAAATCGTGTTCACACACTTAGCTCACACACAAGAGGACATGTTCACACACCTCCGATTCATCCCCGATGAATCGACTGACTCAACTCTAAGCAAGAGCAGGCATGACAAACAAGCATGAATGAGTAGGCACAACAGGCTCAAACAACTCCTACTCATGCTAGTGGGTTTCATCTAATTATTGTGGAATGACAGTCATGCAGAGGATAAAGGGTTCAGCTACCGCAGCAAGTAACACATGAGTCGTTGTTGTCCTAATGCAGTAAAATAGAGCAGGAGCGAGAGAGTGGGATTGTATCGAATGAACAAGGGGTTTTGCTTGACCGCACTTCAAGATAATATAGTTCTTCATCGGTGTCATCGAACTCATCGTCGAAACCACGTCTATCGAGAGGGAACAACCACCGACAAACAAGAAGAAACACAATCAATGCAATGCACAAACAAATGAATGACACGTCATGTTAAGGTACTGAATTGACCTAATGCAACAGTAAGCCAAGTTAATTGAAGTGGAATTCAAACAAGGTTAAACTCCAACTTCAAATACTAGTTCATAAATTACCCTAATCTTGATTCATCCTATTCAGTGAGGTTAACTTGTTCAATCATGCATGATCACGGCATAAACAGATTCTTCATATTTTTCTGATCATTTTTCATATATAACTTATTTCAATCTGAGCTACGGTTGAATTTCTATGAATTTTAGAAGTTTAGGATATTTTCTGGAATTTTCTGTATTATTTTAAATCCAGAAAATTATTAACTGCGTCAGCGTTGCGTCACTGTGATGTCAGCAGGGTCAACAGTGTCGGCCCAGGTCAAACCTGACCCGTGGGGTCCATTGGTCAGTGAGACATACACTAATCCCGCGTTGACTCGGGCTTTGACCCGCTGCGGGGCCCGCTGTCAGTGTCTAAGGGTGGTTTAGCTGGCGGTAATTAGCGCTAATGGCATCGCCACGCCGGCACGATCGAGTTAAGCCGCCGGCGACCAACCGAAGCGGCGGTGGCTTTCGCCGGAGTGGCGCTTAGGGCGGCGGTTGGGCGCGCCGAGGGCACCGGAGGGAGCTCGTGATCCCGCGCATCCGCGGAGGCAGCAGCAGGTCGCGGGTAGTTCAGAGCGCGCCGGCGGCGAACAAGGCGGCGAAGTGCGGTGGTGACGCTAACGCGGGTTAGAGCAAGCGGCGAGTAAAACGAGCAGCGGAGCAGGAACTACGATGCTCTAGGAGCACGAAGGTGCAACGCGTTCGAGCAGAGAAGCTCGAGAGCGTCGTGCTCGTCGGCAATGGCGGACGACGGCTTTGGGTGCCCGCGGGGCGGTGGCTAGAGGAAGCTAGCGAGAGGGGGAGGTGAGGGGAAAAGCTCAGGGGCTCACGGTGATGTCGTAGGGAGGCTCAAGGCTCGGGACGCCGGACGGACGGCGAATCGAAGGTGAGGTTGCCGGCGGCCGAAGGTTGAAGACGAGCTCGAGGGCGATGCCGCAGGGCTTCCGGCGGGGCGTGGCTCAGTGAGGGGGTCGAGGACGGAGTGGCGGATCCTCTGGGCTGCTCGGGAGGTTGAGGGAGAGGCGTTGGCTGCGGCGAACAGCGTCGGTGGCGACGGCTCCGTTCTGGTTGCCGTGAGAGAGAGAGAGAGCAGAGGAGGGGAAAGAGGTCCAGGGAGAGAGGGGAGAGGACGAGGGGGTCGGGGGGTGTGCGTGGCACCCTCGGGTGCCTCCAGCGGCGAGCAGGTAAGAAGGAGGTGGCCGGGGCTCTCGGGCGCGCGCCACGCCTCGCCTCTGCCTACTGGCAGAGGAAGACGACGAGCGGCGGGGGTAGGTGGGCTGGGCTGCGCAACGCTGGACCAACACAGGGGGGGGAGCTGGGTCGGTTCGTGGCGCCAGGTAAGTTCCTTCCCATTTATAAATTCCTGTTTTCTATTTCTTTGATTTTGTTTTGAATTAGTAAAAATACTAATTCATTTTTAATACTCCTGAGATAAATTGGGGGCATTATTTGGATTATTCCAAAAGCCCACAACCAGAATTTTTGGAGCATTTAAAATATTTATAGAATTCAAAGGCCCCAATTCAAATACAATATGGGTTAATTAAAAAATCCAAAAAATGGCCAACAATTATGCTCATCATTTTTGGTAGAGGTTTTCACCTTTATCAAAATCATGAACATTTTCATAGGGCATTTTGGGATCATTGAAAATGATTTTATTTGAACCTATTATAATTCATTTGGTACTAGGGCTTGGATCAAACCCCCATTTCAAGTTTAACTGAAATTTAAATATGATGACATGGATGAAGATGCAACTAATTACAAACAAAGATCTAGGGCTGTGACACGGATATTATATTTCCTTCCTTGTAACCGACTCCAAGTAAAACCCTAGCCCTCTCCGGTGTCTATATAAACCGGAGAGGTTGGTCCTTAGAAGGCCGATCACAATTACAGTCATACCATCATAGGCTAGCTCTTAGGGTTTAGCCTCTACGATCTCGTGGTAGATCTACTCTTGTACTACCCATATCATCAATATTAATCAAGCAGGAAGTAGGGTTTTGCCTCCAGCGAGAGGGCCCGAACCTGGGTAAACATCTGTGTCCCTTGCTTCCTGTTACCATCAGCCTTGACGCACAGATCGGGACCCCCTACCCAAGATTTGCTGGTTTTGACACCGACATTGGTGCTTTCATTGAGAGTTCCTCTGTGTCGTCGCCATCAGGCTCGATGGCTCCTTCGATCATCATCAAAGACGCTGTCCAGGGCGAGACTTTCCTCCCCGGATAGATCTTCGTGTCCGGCGGCTTCACACTGCGGGCCAACTCGCTTGGCCATCTGGAGCAGATCAACAGCTATGCCCCTGGCCACCAGGTCATGTTCGGAAACCTGAACTACACGGCGGATATCCGCGGAGACTTGATCTTCGATGGATTTGGGCCTATGCCAGGAGCACCGGGCAGTCTCGACGAGCACGGCTTAGACCTGCCATCAGACGAAGCTCGGGGTATCGCCCCCGTAGTATCTCCGGACCTAGATCTGGAGCAGGCCGCGTTGTTTAAGGACGAAGGCATGGACCCCGCCCCGCCGGTCGCGCACTCATCGGTGGTAGAGCCGAACACGGGCCTTACCCCTATAGCGGCCTATGAATCCGGACCCCCGGATTCGTATCTGGACGTTGGTTCCGGTCCGTACACTCCCTACCCAGTCGAGCCAGGTGGGGCTCCAGTAAAGAAATTCACTGCGGAGGATATCTTCCAACACTCGCCCTTCGGTGATATGCTGAACTCATTAAAACCCCTCTCTTTGTCAGGAGGCTCTTGGCCGAACTACGTCCGGCTCGAGTGGGAAGCAGGCGATGAAGGAATTCTTTGCCCACCCACCACCCACTTCATTGCCACCGTCGATGATTTAACCAACGTGATTGACTTTGACTCCAAAGACATCGATGGTATGAACGACGATGCAGGAGAATCACAAGAGCCACCGCTCGCTGGGCGGTGGATAGCCGCCTATCCCCATGATATACATATGGCGGACACTCCAAAGGAAACCAATGGCGATGAGGCAGCGGAGGATAATCCCCCAGGGGGAAAAGCAAAGTATGGGCGTCGTCGGTGCCGCTCCGAGCCCCGCCACAGGAATACCAGCCCAGAAGTCGAAAACAATCCGGATGGCGCCAAAGATGAATATAACCCTAGTCGGCGTGCCTTTCATAAGGCCGGCCTGGCCACTGTGGGATACTTGGAGAGGGAAAACTATACGCCCCCTTCGGGGACGAGGCAAACCTCGGCAATGACGAATTTGGCGTGCCTGAAGATCCAGTGGAACAAGCTCGCTTCGAGCGACGGCTCATGGCCACGGCAAAAAGCCTGCAAAGGAAGCAACAGCAGCTCAAGGCTGACCAAGATTCGCTGGTGGACAGATGGACCAAGGTCCTGGCCACTGAAAGATACGGACCTGACCGCCCCGACAAAGGGCACAACCAGCCACCCCAACCTAAGCAGGAGAACTCAAGGCACATGCCCCGACGTCAACACACCACTACGGTCCAAAACAACACGAAGGACACAAGAAGAAGCATACTCAAGCCCTGGCGCAACGGTCACAAGCGTCAAGTCAGGAAAGCTGGTGCTAACTTCAGCAACTCCCAGTCCGGTCAACGGACAAAGAAGAGCTCAGACCTATCCGGCCCGAGCCACACACTAGATCAACCATGCGAAATCCATGGTACTCCTAGAAGGACGGCAAAGCATACCAATAGAGAATGCCGGATCCTCAAAGGAAAACGGCTGGCCATGTGCCGGAAACAATGAAGGGAGACTTCTGGTCAAGATATCCCCCCCTCCATAGCATACAAGTACGGTCGCTTGCCCCATACCGCGCTGACCACAGCAACTCAGTTGCAGTACCTACGGACATAGCAAACCAGGGGCTCCACACAACATAAAACGCCCGCAGGTGTGAAATCACCAACAACATCTCTTAAAAGATGCTGGGAGCAAGGGCCAAGTTTTTCTGGCCCATCACTCTAAACGGTTGTCTTCGGATCACCAAACAAATACTACGCCAAAGAATAAATCTTCGGCACCTTCCCACCATGCGGCAATCTACCGTATGCTAACGGGACGAACCACGTTGGCTGGGTCCGGCGTGGTAAATCACTCAGGCCAACACTATGTGATGTAATCACACCTATGGGCAAGGCCGAACCCCGCCCTCGGGGCGGATATCATACAGCTGCCGGAGTAGCGAGTCACGCATGCCTATCAAGATTTTGATACGACAGACAACTATCCGGACACCAATTGAGGAGTCCGCGCTACCCACCGAACATGATAGGTGACTCGGAATCGGCCAGGACACACAAGGAGCCCCTCCCCTAAAAGAAGGTAGTCCGGATTCACTTCTGATCCACTGACAAACTCCCTCCATTCCGGCCATCACTGGTTCTGCCAAAAAACACCTCTTTTCATAATCATACATAGTACTCATATGCATAGACATATCATTTTGCTACAATACTTAGACTTAAATAACACTTACCGGCCGTCGCTTTTCATCGACACCTCGTGTTACGCCCGATCACGCCAGGGGCTCCATAATACGGCAATAAAGTCCGACCACCTTCTCGGTCGTCCGACACCCCGAACTTATAGCACTATATGCATCAGCTCCGAATCATGTCTTGGGTCATTGGTTGGGTTTGCCCGGCTCCCTTTTTTTGGTACCTTACGTTCCGTTATATCGGCTAAGGTAGTGCAGGGAGAACTACTGCGATTGTGTCCCGGATCTGCCGGACGAGCACCTCAGTAGAGAAAGCCGAAAACCGACTGTCATGAGATAGCGAGAGCTGGTCAGCTGTTCGAGAGGTTGTAAAATCCCTAAAGATTTATTCCGCACAACACCGTTATAAATGTAGAGTGTGACGGATCGGTCTTCTGATCAGGCACCAATAGAGCCCATAGTTCGGCCTTCCGAACACTAGGGGCTGCGCCGACCATACTCAAATTCCTATGGCTAAGTGAGAGTAATAAAGCCTTATAGTCTGATTGCCTGGTTCGTGGTGAGAAACGCCTTCGCAAAGGGACCCAACTATGGGATAAAGAGCGTTCAGATATATCCCGAACACCCCAATATTCTTTTTACGCGGGGGCAGAACCCGACGACTGGCCAACTCTCAGGATTTACATACATAAAACAGACGCACAGGAAGAACATACGTTCAAACAAAATAGGCAATATATAAACGCCATAATCCCATATTACAAAAAGTGGCATGAATGCCCTCAGGGAAATATAATGTCTTTGGTACATTTATCCGCCGCAAGGCGGGTGTCGGTGTCAAAACCGGCGGATCTCGGGTAGGGGGTCCCGAACTGTGCGTCTAGGCGGATGGTAACAGGAGACAAGGGACACGATGTTTTTACCCAGGTTCAGGCCCTCTCGATGGAGGTAAAACCCTACTCCTGCTTGATTAATATTGATGATATGGGTAGTACAAGAGTGGATCTACCACGAGATCAGAGAGGCTAAACCCTAGAAGCTAGCCTATGGTATGATTGTTGTTCGCCCCACGGACTAAAACCCTCCGGTTTATATAGACACCGGATAGGGTTAGGGTTACACGAGTCGGTTACAATGGTAGGAGATCTACATACCAGATCGCCAAGCTTGCCTTCCACGCCAAGGAAAGTCCCATCGGACACGGACGAAGTCTTCAATCTTGTATCTTCATAGTCCAGGAGTCCGGCCAACGGTGATAGTTCGGCTATCCGGACACCCCCTAATCCAGGACTCCCGCAGTAGCCCCTGAACCAGGCTTCAATGATGACGAGTCCGGCACGCACATTGTCTTCGGCATTGCAAGGCGGGTTCCTCCTCTGAATACTTCATAGAAGATTTTGAACACAAGGATAGTGTCCGGCTCTGCAAAACAAGTTCCACATACCACCATAGAGAGAATAACCTTTGCACAGATCTGCTGACGTATTCCGCGGCGTGACATCACACCACGACCAGGCCTTTATATGAATCGTTTTACTGTTCCACCTCAGCGCGTTTAGCGAGGCGGTTTCCTTGGCACGCCTTATCAGGGCGGAGATCGTGCCCCCTTATTCCGGGATACTCATCAATACGGGCGTGGGTAACCCAATCATGCCCATTGGCACGCCTCCTCCATCGAAGGTGAGTCCCGAACGGTCACGGGGAGGGCTCTTGGTATTCAACCTCTTTATAACGAGACCAAGGCCCGTTCCTTTCTTTCAATCTCAATCGAATCCGCCCCTCGCCTCGAGTTCCAACACCCAAAGCTCCAGATTTAGGCGCTTCGGACCTTCAACGATGTCCGGCTTCGGCCTGCACGGCCGGTGGATGTCTTCCTCCGTCACGGAAGAAGATGTGCTAAAGCTGAGAGACGCTAGGTATCTAACCAGCGAAATTTCGCATAGGCTGCCTGCCCAAGGGCAGGTTATTCCCACTCCCGAGCCTGGTGAGAGCGTGGTATTCGTGTCTCACTTCCTTCAGGGTTTTGGCTTCCCGACGGACCCCTTTGTGAGGGGGATCATGTTTTATTATGGGCTGGAATTCCATGACTTGGATCCAGAGTCCATCCTCCACATCTCGTCGTTCATTGTCGTTTGTGAAGCCTTCCTCCGCATTACCCCTCACTTCGGATTGTGGCTCAAGACCTTCAAAGTGGATCCTAAGATGATCAAGGGGCATCAGGCAGAGTGCGGAGGGGCTGTTATAAGCAAGAATGCAGACGCTCCATGGCCCGAGGGCTCTTTTCAAGAGGAGCTCAATTTATGGCAATAGGAGTGGTTTTATATCACCGCTCCCAGGGGCACCAAATGGGCGGCGCCACCTGCCTTCCGCTCGGGTCCTCCACTGCGGCGAGCATCATGGGTCAATAAAGGGCTCGACTGGGGACCGTCCAAGGATGTACCTCTGTTGCAGGGCCGTATTCGAGACCTCCGAGAGAGAGAGAGATCAATCTCGTCATAGTAGCGCAGGTCATGCTGATTCGTCGCACCTTGCCCTGCAAACGTCGCCCCCTCCGCCTGTGGGAGTTTAATCCGTAGGGACCACGAGCTCTCCAACATTTCATGGGCGTAATGCCCGTGGAGATGTACCAACTGTTCTTCGGATCACAAGCAATGTGTCCGGACTTAACTGAGGACGCAGGTCTGAGCTGCAATCGCCCGGATACTCAAGTAAGTAGTCCTGTATCCGGACATGCTATCCGCATATTCATCATAAACTTTCCCTTAAAAGAGCTATCCTTTAAATAGGAGTGGATAGCAAAAGCAAAACTGATCAGGTGTCCGGCCCCCCTCCCTGAGACCACGCCGGATCCTGTATTAACTAAGATGTTAGAGGCTGTGCCTTTTGAAGAAGGCGAAGGGGGAACAAGGAACTACTACCTCCGTGAAGGAGGCTATTAAGAAAGGGGGATCGAGAATCCTCCTCCAAGGGGAGAAGAGGACCGCTCAAGATCCGGAGACCAAAGCCTCAAGCGGGGAAGAAATCTTCACTGAGGGTCCTGCGGCGGGAGATGCCCGGCCGCACTATTTCCCAAGGAGATCAGCCTCCAATGAGCCGTAAGTAAAGGCGTTTTAAAAGAGAGACATCCCTGTTTTATTTCTGAAGGTAACCGAAAGTTTACCTTGTAGTTAGGATCTCAGCCCTTCACAATGAGCTCGCCTTGAGGGATCTTGGTCCGAGATGATGGAGAGAGAAACGCCCCGCCTGCCGCATCGTTAGGCGAGGTGGACGACCTCGAGGTGTCGCCGCAGAGGGCTTCTCCGAACCGGCGGGGCGAAGGCAGCCAGATGTCCCTCAAAGCCCTCCGTGTCCGCCTTCGAAAAGGCCACCGGACGAGTCCGCACCAACGGGTGTACGGTCGGAGGAGTGAAGGATCTGCTCGGGCGAAGCGTCTATTCGGAAGATCACCGTGACGTTAATGGGTACGGTGATTGAAAGGATTTCATCCGCCGAGAGCGGATTGCATGAAGCCGTCGTAAGTTTACTGACGGGTTTTGAGGTACGTAAAATGATGTACCTTCTGACAGTTTTGCATATAAAATGTGCCATGTATAGATAGTAGCCCCTGAGACTTGGTGCGGTGTCAAAATGATGGCGCACCGAGGATCATAACCCCAGGTATAATATGCGCCTTCCTATGTAGGTGGCGGCGTCCGTGGCTAGCGGGTTGATGAATTTGCCGAACTGAAGCGGCAACTTGACGTGGCGGATGCGGACATCACGCTTGTTAATAAGCGGCTTGACGAGTCACAAGGTATGCAACTTCTCCGTGGACACCTGGTAAGGGAGCTTGACGCCCATGCCTTACAACATGTATGCTTAATGCAGATGGTGCCGCTGCTATGGAGAACCTTTGGGCGGAGCTCGCCCAAGCCAAGGAGCAAGCCATGAAAAGTGATGCGGCGGCCTTAAAGGCGGCCGCAGAGCTAAAAGCCGAACAGGCTGCTCACTGCCGAAGCAAGAAAGAAATGGCCGAGATGGTCGTGAAATTGAAGAATGCTACTGACCATTGCGAGCTTCTTGAAAAAGAAGATCGAGCGAAACAAAAGGACCTGAAAAAGGCCGCCACCGAGGCCAAGGATACTCGCTCTGCCATGAGAGCTATGAAGGAGGAGCTACGTCGGGCCGAGATATTGCGGTGGAAAGCCCTTTTCGATGCGGAGGAAATTCACGGATCCTAAGCACGCCAATTGGACCGGCTGTGGGGAGCGGAGGATGCTTATCCGACTTGGCGGCGAAAAGCCGCAGACGCGCCGCACACTTCCGAGGTCAAAAGGATCACGGAATGGAAGAGCTTTTTTGGTCGCAGTTCCATAGTCCGGAGCGTCCACTTTCATTAACCGATCGTTTGGCCGAATGGGCTGAGCTGAATAGGTTGTCCGGACTTGCCATGAAAGCTGTCGTGACTCATTTGTGGCCGAAAAGGCCCGAGCCGAAGAGTTATTTTGGCTTGGTGCAACAGTTCCTTGGTGCGGTGCCGCATATCGATGCAATGAAGCGGTCAGCATGCATAGTGGGTGCACGGGTGGCTCTTGCCCGTGTCAAGACATACTGGGCGGAAATGAAGGCCACCGACGTTGCATTCCAAGATTCGGACAGAAGCCGAGTACCTGTCGAGCACTATTTTGAGGAAGTCTCTGCAGGCGCTGCTCAATAGAGACGCAGTGCTCAAGGATATTATGTTTTAATGACATGTATGATTTGTGAAAACAATGTTTCGATATAATATAAGAGCTTTTTATACTTGTGCGCTCAAGTATTAAAACACCTCTGTCTGCGGCCGATGATGTATATATGTATATAACCCGAAAGATGGCAGTCTTGCTTCAGCCCCACGCACATAGTGCGGGGTGTTTGCAAAAGGCGATTTTCACACGTAATCCAACGTCTTGGTCCTGTAAAGGAGGTGATAGCGTAGCAAACTAGGCAACCGGACTATAATGCTTTATCACTTTCACTTAGCCATAGGAGTTCGATGGTGGGGCTACTATATAGCCCCTAGGGGCACCGCGCTCTCCGAATTCGGGGCGCGTATGTGCCTGACCGGGAAACGGTCCTTCGTTAATGCGGGGGAATTCTAAACATTCCGGTGGGTCATCGAGTGGTTGACCAGTCTCACGCTATATCATGACATCGGTTTCGGCTTTTCTCTCGAGGTGCTCACTGGCGAACCGGGCACAATCGCAGAGTTCTCCGGTGCCGCGTTAGCCGATAGAACGGAACGTAAGGCAGCAAAACACAGGAGCCGGGCAAACCCAACATTTGACCAAAGACATGATTCGGAGCTGATGCATTTAAGGCCTAACTCGAGACGCCGAACACTCCCTAAGGTATTTGGTCTTTATGAAAACGGGCAAAATAATGCCCTAAGCCCCTGGTGTCCAGGTACGCGCAAAAATTCTGGTGCGGCCGATGCCAAAACGCCAGCCTCCTCCTTGGTTATAGCAAGAAACCGGGGGACGTGTATCAACAAAAGACAGTAAAAAAAAGGTTTACGCAGGGTCTTAATCTGAAAAGAATCCTTGCAGCGGGTCCCTACTGCACGTCTGCGCCTGTGTCTCCGTTGTGCCGTATCCTGGACGGGTGTAGCACGGTGTTCATCCGTAAAAGAGAAGAACTTAGTTGAAAAGAAAAAAGATCATGCAGAAAATGTACTTTATATTAAATAAACAGAGTACGGTTAGAAAAGTAAATAAAATTAAGCTTTACTGTCTCTTGTTGTACATGTGTGCCGCCCCTTGTACGGGGGATGCCGCTAGTAGGTGTTTATATGTTTACGCCGGACTCGTCTAGCCATGTCCGGGGTCCGAATGACCTATTCAGGTGCTTTGATTAGCAGAGCCGGATTAGTGTGGGGCTGTCAATGCAGTCTCACGTTCTTCCGTGCTCGAGTAACACTTGATACTCCCTTTTAATGAGATGATGCCGCGTGGACCGGGCATTTTAAGGTAAGAGATGCATAATGTGGTATTGCGTTAAAGCGGGCAAAAGCTTCACGTCCCAGTAGTGCTTGATAGCTACTTTCGAATGGGGCGATATGGAAGGTTAACTTTTCACGGCGGAAGTTGTCGGGTGAGCCGAACACAACTTCTAGTAGTAGGGAGCCCGTACAATGGGCATATAGGCCTGGCATTACCCCTTTGAAGGAGGTGTTGCTATGGCGAATTTTGGTTGGGTTTATCCCCATTTTGCGAATTGAGTCCTGATATAGCAGGTTTAGATCGCTACCTCCGTCCATTAGGACTTGTGTAAATTGGAGTCCGTCGATTATAGGATCTAATATCAAGGCAGTCCATCCTGCATTCTGGGTACTTCCGGAATAGTCCTGATGATCGAAGGTGATTGGTTTTGACAACCATCGTTGGGACTCTGCTGGGATAGACCGTGCGGCGCGTGTTTCTATGGGCGCCGCTCTGTTTTTCCCTTTTTTCACTTGAAGTGAGTTCACTGTTTTGACTTTTTGTGGGAAATTCTTTTGTTTTCCGGTGCTTTGGTTGTGGGGGTCGTCATCGTCCTCGCTTGGTGTGTCGAGCCCCTTGTGTTCGGCATTGAGTTTGCCGGACTACTTGAAGACCCAACAATCTCTGTGGGTATGGTTTGCAGGCTTCCCGGGAGTACTGTGGATTTGGCATATTTTGTCCAAGATTTTGTTTAGGTGGGATAGCTTGTCGCTGTTCTCCTTGAGGGGCAGTTTTTTATGATTCTGCCGGGAGCTTCTGAATCCGGCGTTGACTGTCGTGCTCTTCGGGCTGTTTCCCTTTGTCCGGCGCTGGTCCTTGCTGCGTCGTGGTTTTCCATTTCCATCCCTGACTTCGGATGTACTTGGGTCGCTGGTACTGCATGTTGCCAACCAACTATCCTCTCCCGCGCAAAAGCGGGTCATGAGGCTTGTCAATGCAGCCATTGTTCTCGGCTTCTCCTGGCCGAGGTGTCTGGCGAGCCATTCGTCTCGAACGTTGTGTTTGAAAGCTGCTAAGGCTTCGGCGTCCGGACAGTCGATTATTTGGTTCTTTTTGATGAGGAACCTGTTCCAAAATTTGCAGGCTGACTCTCCGGGTTGTTGAGTGATGTGACTTAAATAAATCAGATCCGGAGGACGGACATAAGTCCCTTGAAAATTTACTAAAAAGCATCCTCGAGCTCTTCCCAACTTCCAATGGTATTTTCAGGGAGGCTTTTGAGCCAATGCCGGGCTGGCCCTTTGAGCTTGAGGGTAAATATTTTATGGCGTGGAGATCATCTCCTCTAGCCATGTGTATGTGGAGGATGTAATCCTCAATCCGCACTCTGTGGTCTGTTGTTCCATCGTATGCCTCTATGTTTACGGGTTTGAATCCCTTTGGGAATTCGTGATCCAAGCACCTCATCCGTGAAACACGGGGGTGTCGGCACACCTATATTTGGGTGTGCCGTGATGTTCGGATATTTGGCGTGTTGCATTGCTTGAAGAGCTTGCTTTTCGCCCATAGATGGACCTAACGGGCCATCCTTATGATGCGAATCATTATGCGGATCGCGTGCCGGCTTGTGTGCGGCGCCGCTTGCCGCTCCATGTTTACCATGTGGTTGTCTATCCGACCGTGCGGCCTCTTTGTTCTTTGATTGCGGGGGCTCTACGGCCTCCTCATCGAATTCGGGCAGTAATTTGCGCTTCGGGTAGCTCTTTGTTTGGCGACTGTCGCCGTATTTCTCTGCGGTGTTGAGTACTTTGCTCCATCTGATTCTGAGTGCATCTTCCGCTGTTTTGAGCTTCCGCTTCTGCTTTTTCAGGCTAAGCGCAGTGGCGACGAGCCTTTTGTGGAGGTTCTTCTGCTCCAACAATTTGTCCGGCGTGAGATCGTCCGGACTGTTATCTTCACCGGGGACGGGTTGTTTATCCAAGTTGTCCTGTTCGGACGGTTGCTCTATAGCATGTTCGCCGTCCACGGTTCGCCTCGCTCTATGGCTGGGTCGTGTGGCTGCCGCCTTTGTCGAGGCGGGACTTGGTGCGACGTTTACGTTGCCGTTTTGACTGCTTTTCGAGGGATTTATCCTTCGTAGTGTCCCGTTGTTCCTCGTCGTCACTTCCTTTAGGTGTATCCACCATGTATATATCGTGGGATGAGGTGGCTGTCCAGTATCCTATATGTGCTGGTTCATGGTTGTCTCCTACATCGTCGTCCATACCCACCCGTCCCGGAACCAAACGGCCCCCCCGGTCCTGGTTCCCTCCGTCCCGGGTCCACCACGTCGTTTAAGCTTTCGATAGTGGCTACAAAGTGGGTGGTGGGTGGGCATTGAATTTCTTCGTCGTCCACATCCCAACCTTCCTGACCGTAGCCCGGCCAGGGCTCTCCTGATAAAGAGAGAGACTTTAGTGAATTTTAGGATGTCGCCATTGTATGAAGTTCGAAAGATGTCCATGCGATGAACTCCATAACCGCGCCAATTGATTCGATTGGCGCCAGAACGCCGGACACACCCGCCGGTGGTCGTTACTCTGGCGGGATCTAGATCGCCCCACAGATCAATACTAGTCTTTTTCGCACACTTTGTCCTCACTGCGTGCGCACCGGGAGCAACTTCCCGGTCGGTCACCCATCCTGAAACTACTCCAAGCTGAGCACGCTTAACTTTGGAGTTTTGTCCGAATGGGATCCCGGAAAAGAAGGAATTCCTTATTGATATGAGTAGGCTATCATCCCTAATAAGCCAGGCTATTACATACACCCCCACTCAGAGGAACCGACGTCCTCGTCGGGCCACAGGAACGTTCCCTCTTGGCACAAACGTCGTGCTTCCGGTCCGTACATGTGCCATGTCGGGTGCCACGACGGGTCATGAGGCGCCATGAACAACATGACCACGCACCTGTCCGCAACCATCCGTGTAACCGCGAGGGTCGGCTCTGATACCAACTTGTAACGCCCCGGACACACCCGCCGGTGGTCGTTACTCCTGGCGGGATCTAGACTGGCCCCACAGATCAATACTAGTCTTTTCTGCACACTTTGTCCTCACTCGTGCGCACCCGGGAGCAACTTCCCGGTCGGTCACCCATCCTGAAACTACTCCAAGCTGAGCACGCTTAACTTTGGAGTTTTGTCCGAATGGGATCCCGGAAAAGAAGGAATTCCTTATTGATATGAGTAGTCTATCATCCCTAATAAGCCAGGCTATTACATATCAGCAATCTCACACCCGCGAGATCATGTCATGTTTTGCAGGCCGGAGCTCGCCGCGCCCCGCCTCCGGCCTCCGGCCGCCCTGCTCGCCGCCTCCTCTCGCCGGACGCCGCCCGGCGCCCCTCCCGGTGGCGCCGCCGCGCCCCCCCTCGCCTCCTCGCGTCCCTCCTCCGCCGCTCGCCCGAGTTCCCTCGGCGCCGGCCGCCCCGTCGTCCGATCCGGACGGGTGGGATGAGATCCACCCGTCCCGGAACCAAACGGCCCCCCCGATCCTGGTTCCCTCCGTCCCGGGTCCACCCCGTCCATTTTCCCCGAGGTGAAATTCCACTAAGTCCCTGTATTGTTGCATATTTTGTGCCATTTTCATTGCATCGTAACTCTGTGCATGTAGCTCCGTTTTGCACGTCTAATATGTCAAAATGTTCGCCTCGAAGAGTAGATCATTTCATTCCATTGAATCATTTTCATTTGAGCTCATCTTGATGCCCGAAATGCTGTTGGAAGAGTGCTATGTGATGTTAGTTTCTGTTTCTTAACAGAACTTGCACTTTTGTTATTTTTGCCATGATTAATGTGTGCACCCTATGAATTTGAGTCCTACATGTGTTTTGAAATATGCCATGCCATCTTTCCAGGGGTGTATGCCATGTATTTTTGTGATCTATGTGGTGACTAGCACAAGCATGCAAAGTAGGTGTCCTGATGTTGCTGTTTTCAGCTCTGTTTTAGCTGATTTTGATGCCATGTTAACTTGATGATACCGAGAGATCCATGCATATTTTGAGATACTTCAGTAAGGATGTTTTGTAAAACATGTCTTGCTCTATCCATCCATGCCTTTGTTTGCAATTATGGAGTGCCATAGCTTGAGTCAATCGAGCTCTACTTTTGCTACCAAATGTTTCCTGGCAGATTGTTTACAGGTTATTCAATTTTGCCAAGCCTGTTGTGGTTGATCCATGTATGCTATGTTATTGTTCTTGCCATGTATGTCTTCTATGTCTTGTATTCTTGATGTATGTATGCTTAGTTTATCATTTAAGGCTCTGTAGTGAGTGCATTGAGCTTGTAATCATGCCTACTTGTTATCAGTTTTTGACATGCCATGTTGCTGAATCTGTTAACGAAACTTTCAATATTGACATGGGTGTTACTATATTTTATGATCCTTTTTGGCTTATGGTCAGTAAGGGACTTTTATTCTATGATTTGAGTAGATTCATGCCATGCCATGTTTTGCTATTTTAAGTTCCTGTAGCATGTAGTTTTGTTGCTCTGAACATTGCAACCTGATGCTGTTTTTGACATGTCCAGCCTGATATTTTGTGCACTTTTGCCATGCTTGTTTGAACCTGTTATGATGTGAACTAGCCGTAGCTCAGTGCTCATCTTTTGTCGAGCATCTTGTGTAGATCACTGCCATATACTTTGTTGATACGTTTGGGTGCAGTAGCTTAATTAATTGTTGCTTGATAAGTGGCATCATGCTGTTAATGGCAGATTTGCGCCATTCTTGTTTTGCTTGTCATTTCCAAACCGTGCATCCGTTTCCGGTGATCTTTATATCGATTTCAACCGAAATCATCTCATCTTTCCAGTGGCCTACTTGGTTTGCCCAGTTGATGCCTGGTTCATCATTTACCTTCCGGAGCGCACATACGCATTGCATATCACATCCCGCATATCATGTCATGTTTTGCATCATGTTGATTGTGCATTGCACCGTGATTTATTGTGGTTCCTTTGTTTGTGTTGTTGCTTTGGGTAGAGCCGGGAGACGAGTACGTGAACGAGGAACCTGTTGAGAACGCTTACGAGGATCAAGCTTTCGACGACTCTGAGAACATTGCAGGCAAGATGACCATACCCTCGAAATCACTTCTATCTTTGCTATGCTAGTTGCTCGCTCTTTTGCTATGCCTATGCTGCGATGCCTACCACTTGCTATATCATGCCACCCATATTGCCATGTCAGCCCCTAACCATCCGTTTCCTAGCAAACCGTTGATTGGCTATGTTACCGCTTTGCTCAGCCCTCTTATAGCGTTGCTAGTTGCAGGTGAAGCTGAAGTTTTGTTCCTTGTTGGAACATGGAGATGTTGTTCCTTGTTGGAACATGTTTACTTGTTGGGGATATCACAATATTTATCTGCTATAATTAATGCATCTATATACTTGGTAAAGGGTGGAAGGCTCGGCCTTATGCCTGGTGTTTTGTTCCACTCTTGCCACCCTAGTTTCCGTCATACCGGTCTTATGTTCCTTGATTTTGCGTTCCTTACACGGTTGGGTGATTTATGGGACCCCCTTGACCGCTCGCTTTGAATAAGACTCGTCCAAGAAGGCCCAACATTGGTTTTAACATTTGCCACCTAAGCCTTTTCCCCGGGTTTCGCGAGCCCGAGGGTCATCTTTATTTAACACCCGGGCCAATGCTCCTCGAGTGTTGGTCCAAACTAGAGCCACTTGCGGTGCCGCCCGAGGCAACTTGGGGTATTGTCGGTTGTCGACGCATCTGCTCATCCGGTCGTGGCACAGGGGACGAGATACGCTGCTACTACTGTGTGTGTCGCACGCAGGAGGTCTTGCTGGTCTTGTTTTATTGCTGTGAAATGTCTTGTAGCCGGATTCCGAGACTGATCGGGCTTCCGGGAGAAGGTCTATTCTTCGTTGATCGAGAGCTTATCATGGGCTAAGTTGGGACACCCTGCAGGGTTTGAACTTTGAAAGCCGTGCCCACGGTTATGTGGCAGATGGGAATTTGTTAATGTCGGTTGTAGAAAACCGAAGTTGATCTTAATTAAAATACACCAACCGTGTGTGTAACCGTGAGTGTCTCTTTTCGGGGTTGATCGAGAGGAGAACACGGTTTCTGGGTTATGCCTGACGTAGGTAGGAGTTCAGGATCACTTCTTGATCATTACTAGTTGACGACCGTTCCTTTGTTCCTCTTCTCGCTCTCATTTGCGTATGCTAGCCACCATATATGCTTAGTCGCTGCTGCAACCTCACCACTTTACCCCTTCCTTTCCTATTTAAGCTTTGCTAGTCTTGATACCCATGGTAATGGGATTGCTGAGTCCTCGTGGCTCACAGATTACTACACCACCAGATGCAGGTACAGGTTTGCGATGATCATGACGCGAGAGCGATGCTTGCTTGTCTTGAGTTCTTCTGCTTCTTCTTCGATCAGGGGATAGGTTCCAGGTCGGCAGCCTGGGCTAGCAGGGTGGATGTTGTTTGAGTTTCTGTTTATGTTTCATCTGTAGTCGGATGTTGATCTTGTGTATGATGTTGATGTATTCTTGTGGCTTTTGGGCCTTATGTTTGTATCCCCATCTATTATGTAATGTTGATGTAATGATATCCACCTTGCAAAAGCGTTTCAATATGCGGGTCTATCCTTGGTGGGACCGTCGAGTTCCTTTTGGATAGGGTCGCATATTGGGCGTGACAGGCGCGGAGGGTTCGGAGTCCGGAGAGGAGTCCGGCACCTTGGAGTCATGGTGTTCGCAAAGGACATGGATGGAGTTCGGCTCAATCGCCGTAGAGATCGTAGCCCCCGAGGCGGTGTCCAACCACTCGTCCTCGATCGGCGGAGTCGGCCCGAGCTAAGGGTCGGAGCGGACGCTGGTGCGACCTCGTGGCACTTGCTCGCGGCAGAGCTAGATCATGCCCATCGAGACAAGGCGGCGCTTGCTTGTGGCTCGAATCCGTCGAATATCAAGTCTCCGCGGATGTCGGCCGTGTAGTTCAAACTCCCAAATCTGACCTGATGGCCAGGGGCGTAGCTTTTGATCTGCTCCAGATGGCCAAGTGAATCGGCCCGCAGTGCAAAGCCGCCGAATACGAATTTCTGTCCGAGGAGAAAAGTCTCACCCTGGACTGCGTCGTTGTCGATGATCGAAGGAGCCATCGGGCCTAAGGATGACGACACAGAGGAACTCTCAATGAAAGCACCAATGTCGGTGTCAAAACCAGCGGATCTCGGGTAGGGGGTCCCAAGCGTGCGTCTAGGTGGATGGTAACAGAGACAAGGGACACGATGTTTTTACCCAGGTTGGGCCCTCTCGATGGAGGTAAAACCCTACTCCTGCTTGATTAATATTGATGATATGGGTAGTACAAGAGTGGATCTACCACGAGATCGAGAGAGGCTAAACCCTAGAAGCTAGCCTATGGTATGATTGTTGTTAGCCCCACGGACTAAAACCCTCCGGTTTATATAGACACCGGATAGGGTTAGGGTTACAGAGTCGGTTACAATGGTAGGAGATCTACATATCCGTATCACCAAGCTTGCCTTCCACGCCAAGGAAAGTCCCATCCGGACACGGTACGAAGTCTTCAATCTTGTATCTTCATAGTCCAGGAGTCCGGCCAACGGTGATAGTTCGGCTATCCGGACACCCCCTAATCCAGGACTCCCTCAGCGGCCCCCCTTCAATACACCTTCATAGTAAAGTTCGGGCTTGCGATTCTCCTTACCCTCTGGCGGCCCCTCAGTCATCAGCTTCTCCGCGTCAAGCTTCCCCCAATGCCCTTTTGCACGGGCGAATGCCGTACGTGCACCCTCTATGCAGACCGATCGCTTAATAGCATCAAGCCGAGGACAAGCACCTGCAATCCGCTTCACGAGCCCGAAGTAACTGCTCGGAATTGGCTCCGCCGGCCACAGCCGGACAATCAAGTCCTTCATGGCTAGTTCGGCCGCCTGGTGCAGTTCGACCAGCTGCTTCACTGATCGATAAAGGGCACAGATAGTTCGGTGCCAACATCTGCGACCAGAAATCCCTCTCCGCACTTCTTTTCCTCGGTTCGTAGAATTGGGCGGCATCTAATATGCTGCGAGGAAGATCCGCAAACGCCCCTGGAAAAATAAGAATTCAGCTTGCCGCTTAGAATTCTTCCATCATCATGAATAAATGGCTAATAATACAGAAGGCCTTACCAGCCACAACTTTCCGGGCATCTTGAATGTCCCATACAGCACCTCGGGCTTCTTCCCGGGCATCTTCCGCAGCTTGGAGCGCTTGGGCGAGTTCGGCTTCTTTCTCTATTACACTTTGCTCCAAGCCCTCACTTTTCTTCACAGCCTCCTGGAGCTCCCGCTCAGCTGTGACAACCCTGCCCTCGTGTTTTTCACGGAGTGCCTGTTCGGTGGCGGCCTTCTTGTTGGCATCATCTACAGCCTTCTTTAGTGCCTCGTATTCGGCACTCGCTCCTAGGGCGTACAACACAAATACTTTTCAACAAGCACAATTACTTATTTGTGCCTAATGCAAGACAATGTTTTATCATACCTTGTTTATCTTCTAATTGCTTCCTCACGCGGCCAAGTTCTTCCTCGGCTCGTTCCAGGCCCCGCTTCAGTTCGGACACTTCCGCATTATGAGCGGTCGTCCTCTCCGCAGATGCCTGTATTCAAACAAAGAGGTACATGTCATTAACATAAGTTCCCACGACAAGAGAGGATTTGATCCCCTGCTCGACTCCCTCTCCTTTGCCGGACAGTGTATCAGGGGATACTACTCATATAATGACGATTCCACAAAGGTTTCTTGGAAAACATACCTCAAAGGCCTTTATAAGGCCAAGGCAGGACTCGTTCAGCCCGCTCTCGGCGGACTGAATCTTTTCAACCACTGCACCCATAAGGGTCTGATGTTCATCGATGATAGACGCGTTCTTTAACGCCGTCGATAGACCGCCTGGCAGCTCTGTCCGAACAGAGGTTGCCGATGGAGTGGGCAGGCCTCCCACCGTTGAAGGTGGCTGCTCGCCCGATCCGGGGGCCTTAGAGGTCTCACGGACCTTGTCCGGCTGTGGGCCAAACCCAAGGTCGCCCCCGCTGATGGCACTCCGGGGCCATCGCTCCCGTGTGTCCGGCCCCAGTGATATGCCCCCCTGGTCCGAGCCCCGTTGAGACGACACCTCAATGTCGCATCGGGACTTTGGGGAAGGGGCCTCTAGAGGCGTCTCGCTCGCCAAAGCGTCCGAGCTCAGCGAATCCTCGGACGAGGACTGGCCGGCGCGGGACCTCGCCGGACTGTGCAAAATATAGCAACAGTTAAAACTATTATCCCAAAAACAATCCCGGACGCATATGCATGTTCGGATCTTGTACACTTACGACTTCTCCAGGAGCTGGGCCCTGGGATCCTACTCCGGACTGCTGTCGGCAGCCGTGGTGGCTGCCTCTGGGAGGGAACCTTTTCTCCTCTTGGGCGATTCGGCCTCCAGGGACGAGGAAGCTAAGCGCTTCTTCCCACCTCCAGAATGAGGCTCGCCCTCCTCTGCTTCTTCCTCTTCCTCTTCCGAAGAGGGAGCGTTGCTTGAGTCTTCAGAATTTGCGTCCGAAGCTTCGCGGTGACGGAGGCCAATCCGGGTCTTCTTGACCTTCTTGGAGGCCTCCTTCTTCGGCGCCTCGTAAGGCGCGGGGACCAGCATCTTCGTCAGAAGAGGTCCGGCCGGTTCCTTCGGCAACGGGGCCGGACAGTGTGTCCGCTCCACTTTCTTTATCCATCCCTAAGGTCACGATGAAACACGATTAGGATGTTTCCCCCATGACATGCCAGCTGAAGCATGAATAGACAGAGCTTGGCTGTGACTTAGCGAGCTTGGAGAATGGGATAACTGATATCCACGATCCTCGGTGGGGTCCGACCATGATTTGCCAGACTTGAAGAGCACCTTCCAGATATCCTTTTGGGAGGAATCGTAAAGCTCCCGAAGGGTTTGGTGCTCGGCGGGGTCGAACTCCCACAGAGTACAAGCTCGGCGCTGACAAGGGAGAACCAGGCGAACTAGCATCACCTGGACTACATCCACAAGTTTGACGTCCCTATCAACCACGCCCTGAAGGCGGGTCTGGAGCAGGGATAGCTCGTCGGACGAGGACCAGTTCGGGCCCTTCTCGGGCCAGGATGTGAGCCGCAGCGGAGCTTCGGATCTGAACTCTGGAGCGGCCGCCCACTTTTTGCCGCGTGGCTCGGTGATATAGAACCACTGCTGCTGCCACTCCTTGACGGAGTGTTTGAAAGCGCCCGTCGGCCAAACGGCCTTTGGCATCTTGCTCACCATGGCGCCGCCGCACTCGGCATGTTCGCCACTCACCACCTTGGGCTTCACATTAAAAATCTTTAGCCACAGGCCGAAGTGAGGTGAGATCCAAAGAAAAGCCTCACACACGACGATGAACGTCGAGATATTGAGGAAGGAGTTGGGGGAGAGATCATGAAAATCAATCCCGTAGTAATACATGACTCCGCGAACAAATGGGTGTAGGGGAAACCCAAGCCCGCAGACAAAGTGAGGAAGGAACACGACTCTCTCGTGAGGTTCCCGAGTGGGGACGACCTGTCCCGTCGGGGGGAGACGATGGCCGATCTTCTGAGCCAGATACCCGGCGTCCCGGAGCTTCTTAATATCCTTCTCCCGGACAGTAGAGGCCATCCATTTGCCTCCTGCTCCGGATCTGGACATCTTTGGAAAGCCTCTCTTTGGTGGAAAGGAAGAGTGCTTGGGCGTTAGGGCTCGAAAAGAGGGGAATGAGCAAGCGGAAGGAGAAAGGCGTGGGTAAAGAGAAGGAGACCTTACCTCTTTATAGGGGCGGTAAGTGCTTTGTGCGCCTCCCCACTTGCCTGGTTGAGCCCGTTTGCCTCCCACTCGCCGCGATCAGTGGTGCGGTTGGATTACCCATGCCCGTATTGATGAGAATCCCATGATAAGGTGGCACGATCTCTGCTTTGACAAGACGTGTCAAGGAAACCGCCTCGCAATATGCGTTGTGGTTGGTTGTGGGAAGACGGTTCGAATAATGACCCGACCATAATGACACGTCGTGTTGCTTGAAAAGTTGTCAGCAGATTGCATTTGCGAAACATTATTCTCTCTACAGGTGGCATACGAAGATCATCTTGTGGATCCGGACACGGTTTGAGTGTTCGATAGTTACCTTGGAGTATTCGGAGGAGGAACCCGCCCTGCAATGCCGAAGACAAGACTACGCGCCGGACTCATCGTCATTGAAGCCTGGTTCAGGGGCTACTGAGGGAGTCCTGGATTAGGGGGTATCCGGACAGCCGGACTGTATACAACGTCCGGACTATTGAAGCGTGAAGATACAAGACTCAAGACTTCGGCCCATGTCCGGGTGGGACTTTCCTTGGCGTAGAAGGCAAGCTCGACGATCCGGATATTATATTTCCTTCCTTCTAACCGGCTCCATGTAAAACCCTAGCCCTCTCCGGTGTCTATATAAATTGGAGAGGTTGGTCCTTAGAAGGCCGATCACAATTACAGTCATACCATCATAGGCTAGCTCTTAGTGTTTAGCCTCTACGATCTCGTGGTAGATCTACTCTTGTACTACCCATATCATCAATATTAATCAAGCAGGAAGTAGGGTTTTACCTCCATCAAGAGGGCCCGAACCTGGGTAAACATTTGTGTCCCTTGCTTCCTGTTACCATCAGCCTTGATGCACAGATTGGGACCCCCTACCCGAGATCCGCCGGTTTTGAGACCGACAACCGGTGCCGCCCGGAGCGGCGCCCGACGCCTAGTCGGACCCGTCATCCTGCCGCCCGCTGGCCTCGCCGTCGCTGCCGTTGTTCTCCTCGTCACTCTCGCTCAAGGAGGAATCTTCATCTTCAGAAGAGCTCTCCACGCAGCACCTCACGCGGGTCTCGAAGTGCCTGAATATTTTGACGCAGAGAAGGCCTCCCTCTATTAGTTTGAAATGGAGAGCGAGCCAATCCGTCAAGCTATGGAGGCGAGCGAAGATCTTCCACCCTCGGTGAAGATACATGACGTGAGGGGCGGGGAACTCGACGTCGACCCATGTGCCGCTGTTCCCACAACCCCTCATGTGCAGCCGCAGCGCTTGCGGCGGATCCAGCTCCATCTCCCGCGCAAATGGGGTCTGGAGGCGAAGGCGATGGTGCGGTGGATGGCGCATCTTGACAAAGAATTCGCAGGGGTTGTCCCCGGCATGGCCCTCCATCGGAGGAGGGGCAGCTGGGGGAGGCGAGGCTGATCTGCCGCCCCGTCCTCCTCTCCCTCGAGCACCGTGATGGCCTCGGCCTCGCCCCCCTCCCTCTAGCGACTGGCTCCACCGCTACGAGCTCTTAGGGAGGAGCGACGCGTTGTCTCGCTGAAACCCTCGCCGCCACCGATTGAGGAGAAGAAAGGAAGTAGGAATGGAGAGAGCCGGGTGGCGAAAGATTGAGGGGCACCGCTCCTCCCGCTCCCCTCCTTATAAAGGGGCGGGGGCAGGGCTCGGTCGCCCTCTCTCGGCCAATCCGAATCACTAAAGTGACAGCAAGCGGGGCCGTCGACCGCCCTCCCCGCTCCATTGAAGGCGCGTGGGAGTCGACCCACGCGCGCGCGACTACCCATGTCCCGTGCGCCTGTCACTGGCTCTGCATTATGCATGCGGTGAACATGGCGCAAGGGGCGGGCACAGTGGGACACGTGGAATGACGGTTCCCGAGCGAGGGCAGTAAATGGGAGGCGCCCCTGCGGTTTCAAAGAGACATGCAAGCTGCCTCTTTACTGTCCACCACAAGGTGACGCCAGCATGCTTCCGTCATGCGCGCGCGCACGACCCCCACATCGCGCATTCAACACGGGTTGTGTGGAAGCGCAGCGGATGGAACCGTGGCCACGGTAAAAATCCGCCCCAACTGCCCGTGCACCATTCTGGGCCTGGCCCAACAACGTGATGCGCTTATGTGTGGCCCAGGCCCGGGGGCTCCTGTCGGTGTACAAAAGTAGGTGCTCTGCTTTTGACCCCTTTACTTGTGCACGGGCAGTCAGAGCCTCCCGCCACGACCACGCATAGACATGAAGTCAAATGAAGCAACGACAAGGACCAAGGCCACAAGGATCGGATGGGCGAAGCAGGTTTTCTCGGCAAGGACCCTTGCCAGGACAGCCTCAGCGGCCCGGGCAAGACCCTTGTCGGGGCAGCCCGCCCACGCCAGCCGAGCGAGCCACCCTCGAGCCCACCAATGCTCAGACAAATGCGTTGGGACAGGGCCCGGGAGGCACCTCCGTGGTGGCATGCAGATCTTTGTGAAGACATAGAATTCTCAAGATCAAATGAGGATAAGAGGGTAACCATCCTCACCGAAGAAACCCACAATACCCCCGGCAAGACCCTTGCGGGGAGGCCAGCGCGCGACGGCAAGACCTTTGCCGGGCCACCTGGCAAGACCCTTGCCGGGGAGGCCATCGTGCCACAGCAAGACCCATGCCGGGCCACCCGGCAAGACCCTTGTCGGGCCACCCGACAAGGCCCTCGCCAAAGCGCACCAGCTGGACCAATGCCAGGCCTGCACCAGATAAATCTTCGCCGCCGTTCGCATGCCGCTGCCGACCCTACCAGCTGGGCAGGCACCTGCGTGGCGGCATGCAATCCTTCGTGGAGCCTCCACCACCACGCCACCTCAGCTGCCTGCCTGCCTACATGGCACCGCATGCGTCGCTGGCCAGGGCACGTGTCGAAGCAAGGAGGAGCGGCGACGGATGGGACGGGCCTCGCTCCCGTCCCCGATAAATCGAAGGGACACCTAAGCCTTGCATTAAATGCATCTTGTCTGGTAATACGAGGGATAACCTCGCAGCACTGTACCCTTTCCACCTCCTGCTTGCCACTGTGGCGACCCCTTTCCCTATAAAAGGAGGCCCGAGGCGACCAGGGAAAGGATTCAACTCTTTGGAACCTCGCAGCACCTAGAGCTAGTTCGAGAGCTCAAGAACACTAAATACATCCACCAAAGCAGGACTAGGGTTTTACGCATCCTCGCGGCCCGAACCTGGGTAAAATCCCTTTGTGTTGTCTGTTGGTCCCACTCTTCTCATGATCCCCGCGCCCCGCAACCGTGGAAGGGATTCCAGTGATCCCATAGGTGTCGTCTCCCACCGACAGCATGTTTCATCTTTCTCTTGTGACATACGCAATGACGATCATTGTATTTGAAGCGAAAGCATGATACGTACATTGGACTTCAGAATCCACTCATTACGGTCACCATTTACGTTTAGTGGTTATTATACAGTCACGGGCTCACCGTACAACTCTGTATTTGCTCATGACATGACTAGTTGACTAGTTAAACGCTCCACGTGGCACCTCTAGTGTTGCATCAAATTATCTCACTGCCATCGTGCCCACCTGTTGACTTGTATCTACTCTACATCTACACTCTTATAAAATACATAAAACACACTCTTATAAAAAAACAGAGTTGGTGATGACGGTGTGCCTGCCATCCTGCAATATAGGCCGTCCGATTTATATCTGACGGATAGGAAAGAAACTATGGCAATTTTGCAAAAAGGTACCCACACACCTCTCCACATTTGCAAATAAGGCCTTCCCTCGTTCATCCTTTTCTCTCACAAGATAAACAAGTCATACCAATGCATCTTGATGTTACGTGCAACACACGGGCATCTTGCTAGTAAGAATGAAAACAAACGACAATAAAATATTTGGACGGTGGTTCGAAGTCATGACCGCGGGCACAGCGGATAAGGTGGCCTTGTATTGGTATGCTGAGCCGTCTGTTTTAACACACATGAGCTGGTGTGGTGATTATACACACACACACACACATGCACACTCACACAAACACATGCACCCACGCATCCACGCAACACTCACACAAACACATGCACCCACGCATGCACGCAACACTCACACGTACACACGCAGCCACGCACGCACGCAACACTCACACGCACACACGCACGCATGCATGCACACACCAGTACAGCACACGACCAACACACACTCTCACGCTCAAGTGCTCAACCTACACGTGCATGCGCATATATCAGGCCCTGACAGACACATACACAACCTGGTGATTCCCGCGCACGGGTTGGAGCCTTGTCGCGCCTGCATAAATTTGTGTTTATCTGACCTTTTCCCTACACTACAAAAAAAAGACACATCCGTGACATTTTGGGCCGAACGAAAAAAAAAATTCTGTCATACATATGACACTTCTATGACGATAATTGTGATAGAACCCGGTATCATCATAGATGTGGTGGGCTCCTACTTCTATGACAAAAAATCATGACAGAAAATGGGCTTTTCGTCCTGGGCGGGCCGGAGACGCGGCTGCATGACATTCTTTGGGCCGTCCATGACGGAAAAAACCGTGGTAGAAGCGAGGGCTAGGAAAATTTCGGGGAGTTGCCGGTTACGGTGAGAGGTCGGGGGCCGAGCGATGTGTGTTTCTCTCGTACACATACGCTGCGTGTGTGAGGCGCTGGCTCTAATCGAACCTGAGCGAGGCGTTGGGCTCTAATCAACCCGAAAGCGACAGATAATTGTAGGGCTACGCGTTATCGAACCCGAGCGATCGATCGATGGCTGTTAAGTGAACCCGATGGAGCGATTCTTCGCTCATCGCTGCTAATCAAGCCGATCGATTGATGAACGATGAGCGCTGCGGGGGGTTGATGAGCGATGAGCGGTGGCGCTGCCTCTAGATGAACAGGACCCGTGGTGTGGAGGGCTGGATGAACAGAGACGGTGGAGGGGTGCCCGTGGAGGGGTGGTTGAATAGTAGCCGGTGGAGTAGCGCGCGGTGGAAGCTGGATGAACAGGAGCCCGTGGAGGCTGGAGGAGGTCGACGGTAGCCCGTGGAGGCTGGAGGAGGTCAACGGTGGAGATGAACAATATCCCGTGAGTCCCGTTTTGCGGTACGCCACACCCCTCCCAATGAACAGGACCCCTGTTTCGACCGTAGGAGGTCCGTTTCCTCCGTTTTGCGGTACGCCACACCCTCCCGATCAACAGGACCCCGCTGCCGACCGTAGGAGGTCCGCTTCTCCGTTTTGCGGTACGCCACACCCCTCCCGATCAACAGGACCCCCGTTTCGACCGTAGGAGGTCCGTTTCCTCCGTTATGCGGTACGCCACACCCCAACAGGACCCCGTTCCGAACGTGGCCGATCGAACACAAGGCCGTTTCCTCCGTTCTGCGGTACGCCAGGCCTCGTTTCCATCACCTGTTCCGTCCAAGCCGGTTGGCTCCCATGCGTTCCGTTGCCTCCCGATGAACACGACGCATTCCGTTGCCTCCCCATGAACACGATGCATTCCGTTGCCTCCCCATGAACACGATGCATTACGTTGCCTCCCCATTAACACGAGCCCTCGCCGTACGTATGCGCGACTAGGCATTCGAGACCCCGCCCGTATGTACACATACGCTGTCAGATTTTATTTCTTGCACCCTAGCCCTGATGTATGCGTGTACATGCTACGCGCGCCTCTACTACGACACGCGCGGCGCCTCTACATCAACCAAGATGTACGCATACGTCGCGACCAGGATGACAATGCTACGTGACGCTCACCAGGTGGATCCCGACCGCCGTGCACTTCCTTGCTCGAAGATGTAGCTGGTGGGTCCCAGCAATGGGGCTAATCATTTTTTGCCCGGACGCACTTCCTTGCGTGCGAAGGTGTAGCTGCTGGGTCCCAGCAGTCAGGGAGGCGAATCGTTTTTTTGTTGCCCGGACGCACTTCCTTGCGTGCGAAGGTGTAGCTGCTGGGTCCCTGCAGTCAGGGGGGCGAATCGTTTTTTTTCCGGACGCACTTCCTTGCGTGCGAAGGTGTAGCTGGTGGGTCCCAGCAGTCGGGGGGCAAATCGTTTTTTTGGACGCACTTCCTTTCGTGCGAAGATGTAGCTGGTGGGTCCCAGCAGTCAGGGGGGTGAATCGTTTTTTTTCGGACGCACTTCCTTGCGTGCGAAGATGTAGCTCGTGGGTCCCAGCAGTCAGGGGCCGAATCATTTTTTTCGTGAAATATGGTGGCCCGTCTGGTGGGTCCCCGCTGTCAGGTGGAGGAATAATTATTTTGCTCATAATAAGGAGGCACTTCCTTGCGGCTGCCGTGGACCCAGCTGTCAGCCTCTCCACATACAGCCCACGTCCGATGGAAGTCGTTCCTTGACCATGTTGACCACGCCGCGCCGAGAGCACCACGTCGGTGGAAGACGGCGAGGCCTAGGAAGGGGACGACGCGGAGCCGGGGAAGACGTGGCAGTGGATGCACACGTGGAGAGGAGTACGAGGGTTCACTGGTTCGTCTGCGCTAACGTTGCCGCAGAATAACAGGGGGTGTGGGTGAGTGGAGGGATGGCCTGGCCAGCGGTGGGAGTAGTAGGGGCGGTGAGGCCTCCGCAGCAGCACAGCCGGCCACGGGAGGCAGGAGCAGGCGGCACGACCGGCGCTGCTTTGGGCGCCTGGGGCAAGAAGACCAGAGGTTGAAGAAGCACGACGGTCGTTGGATGGGCATCGTACGGTCACTGCTGCTAGAATCGTTTATTATATTGACTAAGTTGACAAAGCCCTTGGTACGTCAACTTAGTAGGCCCACAAGTCAGCTTCCGAAACGGTGCGCCCCAGATGTTAGGGGGAGGAATCATTTTTTCGGCGGGTGAAGCTAGAATATCCGAGATTGAAGAAGAAGCATGACATCCGTTGGATGGACATCCAACGGCCACTTCTGCTAGAGCCGTGTGTTGACTATAAGTTGACAAAGCCTTGCATACGCGTCAACTCTGTTTTTTTAGGGGACGCGTCAACTTAGTAAGGCCAGAAGTGTGTGGCAGAGAACTTATAGCCCATTTGAGATCTGCAAGAATGTGTAGCCCATTTTTGAATTCTAATGGAATTTACTACAGCACATTTATAGTTTGTTAAAAGTACAACCCATTTGAACCAACCGTTCAAAACAGAATTCAATAAAATTTCCCACATTTTGATGGGATCCGAATATTTTTATCCCGAAATTTCTAGTCAGATTAAATACAATTTCAATATAAATTTATATTACGTAAAAATCCAACAAAACATTGCGCTCGCAACAATTAATGAAATTAAAATTTTCAATATTCCAAAAATAATATTTTATAAAGTAATCACTGTTTGGTGCATTTTTTAATAGTTACTACCCAGTTTTTATAATTACATCCCATTTATTATTTCTTAAAGCCCATTTTCTTGTCAAGCCTAATGCATCCCTCCTAGGAAAGATTTGCAGCCCAGCGGGGCGGTGAATAACAACTTGACCTTGCATGGGTATTCCTAAAAAAAGTATAGCTGGGCTAGCCATTTTTAGCTTGAACAAAATTAATATCTGGGCTGGATATCTGGCCTGGGCTAGACGGGCCACAACCCGCCCAGTTAATACCTGCAGCGATGTTTTCGTTGTTGTTCAGAGGAGAAAAATTAATATCTGGGGTAAACATCGAAAAACTCTGCAGTGCTCACACCTCAAAAACACAAATACTGCTCGAGCTGCTTGGTCCCAGCTGTCGGCCGCTTCTTGTGCAATTCTCTCGTTTATTGACTACTCCCTCCTTTCCAGTTTATAATGCTCAATTCAAAAATCTCACCAATCAAGGTAGATGGCGAGTGGTGGAATACTTTTTGTAGTTTTGCAAAAGCACCTAATTAATGCTCTTGTTATCCTCAAAAAATTATGTTTATCAATGCATTAATTGCAATGCATGCATGCATGAAGTACATGCATTGGTCAATTTCTATTAGTACTTGCATGCAATGATTTAATGCACCTTGGAATCTGAACATGTGATGAAAAACAACCAAATTGAGCCATATAAAATGGAAAAACTAAAATTTTGAGATAAGCCCTATAAACCGGAAAGGAGGGAGTACATAGGTTGACAATGGCGTGGGACCGTGATGTCAGGAAACCAGGAGGAAGCAAAATAAATTATAGTTATGTATATATATATATATATATATATATATATATATATATATATATATATACACACACATAATAAGGAGGCACTTGCGTACGTGAGGCTATGGACCTGTTGGGTCCCCATTGTCATCCTATCCAAGTAAAGTCATCTCCTGCAAGGCTTCCGCCTCGAAATAGTCGGCGCCCGGCCGCCCCGCTTCCCGGTGCAGGCGATTGCTCCACCTTCAAATGACACAAGTGCCATCCGTCCGTCCATCTGCCAAACACATTAATGATACGCGGTTGCCGAGGCGGCTACTCCGGCGCCACACGTCCGTCCCTCCGCTCGCCCACCATTGCTATATAAACTGCTGCGCTGGCCGTAGCTGCAGTCATCCCCATCCGTTCCCTTTCTCCTGTCCACACCACTACTGCCCACCATGGCTTCCTCGCGCTCCAGCGCTCTTCGGGACGGGCGAACGACAGACCACAAGGAGATGGCAGCCATTGTGAAAGTGCAACTATCCCTAGGTGGTTTTGGTAATTCATAACAACATATAGCTCATTGAGCTAATGCTATTCCAAGACTATTATTTCAGGAAAGCTCAATGAATGGCATGGCATGGATGATGAAAGTGGATCCGTCAAAATACTAAGGACAAAGGATTGGCTCAAGCTCAAAAGCTCAAGACTCTTCATTTTACATTTTAGTGATCCAAGATCACATTGAGTCTATAGGAAAAGCCAATACTATCAAGAAGGGATGAGGTGTTGCTTAATGAGCCTTTTGCTTCATGTGCTTAGTGATATGCTCCAAAACCCTCAACGACTTTCCCACATCCACAAATGACCTAAACCTAAAGCCAAAATCGGTCACACCGATTCTTTCTATCCGCGCCACCGATTCCAAAAGTCATAGCCATCGCCACAAACCCTAAGCAAATCGGTCTTACCGATAGGGATCTCGGTCTCACCGAGATGGGGTTGCAATCTCTCTGCTTCCCTTCGTAACGTTTTGGTCTAACCAAGTGAGCGATCGGTCCCACCGAGATTGCATTGTAAACTCTCTGCTTCCTTTTGTAACATTTCGGTCTCACCGAAAAGAGCAAATCGGTCCCACCGAAGTTTACGACCAACTCTCCGGTTAGCTAATTACCAAAATCGGTCTCACCGAAGTTTGTGTAATCGGTCTCGCCGAGATTACATTATGCCCTAACCCTAACCATATCGGTCTCACCGAGATGCATGTCAGTCCCACCGAAAATCACTAATGGTCACTAGGTTTACTAAATCGGTCCGACCGAGTTTGATGATTCGGTCCCACCGAGTTTGGTAAATTGTGTGTAACGGTTAGATTTTGTGTGGAGGCTATATATACCCCTCCACCTCCTCTTCATTCGTGGAGAGAGCCATCAAAACGAACCTACACTTCCAACTTATCATTTCTGAGAGAGAACCACCTACTCATGTGTTGAGGCCAAGATATTCCATTCCTACCATATGAATCTTGATCTCTAGCCTTCCCCAAGTTGCTTTCCACTCAAACCCTCTTTCCACCAGATCCAAATCCTATGAGAGAGAGTTGAGTGTTGGGGAGACTATCATTTGAAGCACAAGAGCAAGGAGTTCATCATCAACACACCATTTGTTACTTCTTGGAGAGTGGTGTCTCCTAGATTGGCTAGGTGTCACTTGGGAGCCTCCGACAAAATTGTGGAGTTGAACCAAGGAGTTTGTAAGGGCAAGGAGATCGCCTACTTCGTGAAGATCTACCGCTAGTGAGGCAAGTCCTTCATGGGCGACGGCCATGGTGGGATAGACAAGGTTGCTTCTTCGTGGACCCTTCGTGGGTGGAGCCTCCGTGGACTCAGCAGAACTGCTACCCTTCGTGGATTGAAGTCTCCATCAACGTGGAGGCACGATAGCACCACCTATCGGAACCACGCCAAAAACATCCGTGTCTCCAATTGCGTTTGAATCCTCCAAAACCTTCCCCTTACTTTCTTGCAAGTTGCATGCTTTAATTTCCGCTGCCTATATACTCTTTGCATGCTTGCTTGAATTGTGTGATGATTGCTTGACTTGTCCTAAAATAGCTAAAATCTGCCAAACTATAAAATTGGGAAAAGGTTAAGATTTTATTTGGTCAAGTAGTCTAATCACCCCCCCCCCTCTAGACATACTTCAAGGTCCTACAAGTGGTATAAGAGCTTTGGTCTCCATTTGCTTTGACTTCCATAGCTTTTGGTGGTCATAGCCTTGGTTTCACAACCTAGGAGAGTATGGCGCCTAGCGAGGGAAATTATCACCGAGAGGTCCTTACTTTGATGGTACTAATTTTGCTAGTTGGAAGCATAAGATGAAAATGCATATTCTTGGACATAACCCGCCTGCTTGGGCAATTATTTGTATTGGCTTGCAAGGTGAATTCTTCGATGGGAGAGAACCGAACCATGAAGCTAATGCGAAGAATTGGAGATGTTGCAATACAACGCTCAAGCATGTGACATCATCTTCAACGGATTGTGCCTCAAGAATTCAACAAAATCAGCCGTCTTGAGAATGCAAAGGAAATTTGGGATACTTTGATTGATATGCATGAAGGTACCGAGTCCGTCAAGGAATCCAAGTTGGATGTGCTCCAAAGTCAGCTTGACATGTTCAAAATGAAGGATGGTGAAGGTGTCGCTGAAATGTAATCTAGGCTTGCTCTTATCACAAATGAGATTGCCGGCTTAGGGAGTGAAGAGATGACCGACAAATTGATCATCAAGAAGATCCTAAGAGCATTGGATGGAAAGTATGATACCGTGTGCACATTGATCCAAATGATGCCAAACTACAAAGATCTCAAGCCAACGGAAGTCATTGGAAGGATTGTTGCTCATGAGATGTCACTCAAGGATAAGGAGGAACTTCACAACAAGTCAAGTGGTGCCTACAAAGCCTCAAGTGAAGCCCCCACATCATCAAGTGAGAAACCAACCTTCAATGAAGAATTGAGCTTAATGGTGAAAACTTCAACTAATTCTACAAAAGTAGAAGCAAAGAAAGAAGCTCCAAGTCAAGGTCTTACAATGACAAGAGATCTTCTAGTTGAGAGCGCAATTTCTACAATTGTGGGAGACCCGGACACTACTCCAATGAGTGTACGGCACCCTACAAAAGAAGATAAGATTCTCCAAAAAGAAGAAGCAAAAGAGAAAAATCACCACCAATAGAGAGGAGGAGTAGAGATGATCATTATGAACGAAGACCCTCACGGAGAAGCAAGGATTCGTAAAGGAAGGACAAGTCATCAAGGAGCTACACAAAACAAAGACATCAAGCTCATGTTGGTGAATGGGTATCCGGCTCCGACTCCGACCTTCACTCCGAGAGAAGCTATCACTCCGACTCCGAATATACTCAAGATGAAGGTGTTGCCGGTCTAGCACTTGTGTCAACCAACTCCTACGACATATTTGATTCACCAAATGAAGGAATTGGAAGATGCTTCATGGCCAAAGGTCCAAAGGTAACACATCCCGAGTATGTTGATTTCAATAGTGATGAAAATGACTTGCTAGGTGATGATGATTTACTTGTTGACAACTCTAGTGATGAATACTATGATGAAACGTCAATTAATAATGCTAATCAAATGAATGACAATGATAAGGAGAAAATTGAGCTTCTAACTAAAGAACTAAACACTCTTAAGTTGGCTCATGAAACTATCTTCGAAGATCATCGATAACTTTTAAGGTCTCATGAGAAGTTACGCTTTGAAAAGCTCAATCTTGAGCAAGAGCATGAGTTCTTAAAGGCAATCAATGATGATCTCCGCAAGAAAATTTCTTCTTACATTGCCAAACATTTACTCTTATCTACTTACATGCCTCAAGTCAAGTCTAGTAACAAGTACTCCCTCCGTTCCTAGATATAGGGTGTATAGTTTTTGGCACGGAAATTCAAGAACGCACGTGGAGGGAAAATTTCACAAGTTTTGGGCGAGATTACACCTAACTAATCGACATGAGGAAATAGAGGAGCTTGCCCGATATAAGGAAATGTAAAGAAATCCCTAAAAAAATTATCCAAATGAGTGGTGCAATGCAATACACCTTATATTTCGGACTTTTTCTCAAAAATCTGTACACCTTATATCAAGGAACGGAGGGAGTACAAGAAAGATACTTCCTCTAGTAGTAACAATAATAATGTCAAATCCAATGTTGTTGCTTCTAGTAGTTCTCTTGATTCCACTAATGATTCTCCTAGCCAAGTTACACTTGAGCAAGAAAATAGTTTATTGAAGGGAATTATAGAGAAAGGTGTTTACAAGAGCCTTGCCGGGAGTAACCAATTCGAGGAAATTGTACGCAAGCAAGGAAGGCACCAGAAGAATCAAGGTGTTGGTTTGAACGAAAGTTCAACGCCAATGGAGTTGAGTGGGAAGAAGATCAATACCCCAAGACAAAGTTTGTTCCTCAACAAGATAAGTATGATCCTACTTCCTTCAAGGGGACACAAGCTCAAGATGATCTTCCACCACAAGACCACAAGAACAAAGGCAAGGACAAGCTTCAAGAAGAGATTGATGCATTTGATGAAGCACGTAAAGCCTCATTCGAGTGGGTTCCCAAGACTACGTCAAGTTCTACTTCATAAAGTACAACTACAACTCCAAGGATTCCCATCAAGATGATGTGGATCCCGAAGAAGAAGAACTAGAGAGTTCTTGAGGGTGACTCCGCCAACACTCTTCACTCATATCATTTTGGCAAGAACAAGTGCAATCAACTTTCACATCTTGCACTAGTTCAAGGAGTCACATACCCTCATGTTGGTAAGGCAAGGGACAAGGTAACCTAATGTTTTCATGGACATCATCTTGTGTGTGCATCACTCTATGTCTATGGATATTCTTGTTTGTTCCTTGTGGGACTAACCCATGTAGGCAAGTTGAAAGTGCAACTCACTCCAAAGGATTGCTCCAAATGATCTACATCTATATTGAGCATCTACATCTTCAACACCTACATGAAGTCATCATCGACAAAACCCAAGGTTAGTTCATCCCTCTAAGGGGGGATCTCACATCTAGGGGGAGCTTAACTCTAAGAATTGAGTCAAAGCAACTCTAATAGTGTGAACACATCAATGCATTATGGAAAAGTGGTAACCCCACTTGAGCTTAAACGATGAGTATGACCTATGATCAAATGTTCTCATTTGACTCCTAAGTCAATATACTCATATATAGATGACCTAGTCATCGCCAATTGTTTGATAGATGCTAGAATTGGTTGTGCATGCTTTGCCACATATTTCAATTGCCATCTTATTGTGTGAGCATGTTGGTGCATATTTTACTCATTCAAGGACATCCACTTGTTGTTTTGTATGTTTGGTTTCTTTTCTTTGTGCCAAGTGGATGGACAAGAATGCCTAAGAACCTTCTTTAGCTATCTATGCTTTTCTCGTCTCAAACTCTATTCATGCTACATCACAAAATTTGATCAAGTCAGATTCGAACCACTCTGTGTGAGGAGCACTCGGAGTCCCCGATTCGTCATAAACTTAAACTTCCAAAACCTCTTAGTGATTCTCGGTCTGACCGATTCTTCCATTTCGGTCCTACCGAGATCATCAAGTAGATCTGAGTTTTCAATCTCGGTGCAACCGATTTGAACTTTTCGGTCTCACCGATTTGCTGTAACTGAACACAGTTATGCATCTCGGTGCCACCGAGTTGTTCCACTCGGTCACACCGACAGGGTCGGGCTTTATATAGACACAGGCAAAATTTTGGAAATTTCTCCGAAACCCTTCGCCCGCGCAACAGCTCGCTCTGCCATCGTGGTCTCCGGATCGTCTCCTCGTCACCAGCAGCCTCCTGTCGCTGGTCTTCGCCGCCGTCAACGGATTTTGTCCCCACCGTTGCCGTCGTAGCAAGTCCACCGCCAAGTTAGGGTATGGACTTGATCTTTGTGCTATCCACGTCTGATTCCTGGCACGTTGTTTTCATATTGAATCTTGCCACAACTGAAACCCATCTATCCAGCCAAAGTAGTTCATAGATTAGATGTGATTCAAATTTTTAGGTTTAGGTTTCCACCGAGACCATCTCGGACCCACCGAGTTGAAAAACTCGGTCTCACTGATTTGGCTTATGCCATTGCACAAGTGACTCTCGGTCTGACCGAGAATTACTAATTGGTGCAACCAATTTGAGGATTCTGTGAAACCCTAGCAGTCTCGGTACCACCGAACTGAAACTCGGTCCAACCGAGATCATCAGTTTAGGTTCCAAAACTGCTTCGGTATCACCGAGTTTGAAAATCGGTGGATCCGAAATGCTTTCTGAGGAAAACAAAAACTGAACTTTTGAGTCATTCTTTTGCAAAAACCTCTGCATTTTGTGATGCTCATCTTTTCTATCTCATCTATAACTCTTCACAGGGTCAGCAGTCAGCTTTTGCAGTATGTCTGATCAAAGTGACAGCGAGAACAGGTCAGAAGAGCAGATGAACTTGAGTGAGGGCACTAGTCCCTCAACTTCAGATGAAGGGAGCAGAAGTACTTCTAAAAATTTGCCTAAGGCTGCAACTAGGCAAAGGAGGAAAAGAACTTCAGATTCAGAGGATGAAGATTACAAAGCTGAGGAAGATGAGGCTACTTCCAAGAAAGAAGTGCTCAAGAAGGAAAGGGTCATGAAGACCAAAAGGCCTGCAGGAAGACAACCAATGTCTAAGGCTAGAACATCAACTCAACTGCCTGAAAATCCTGATCCCAAAGAGCCAGCTGCTGAGAGCAAGAAGAGGAAGGAAAGGGTCAAGATGACCATGGCCAGAGTAATTGGGAAGCCTTCCATGTTGGAAGAGGAAGAGCCTGCTGCACCAGCTCCAAAGGCACCAAAGCTTATGGGTGATGCTATTAGATCAGGGGCTGCCACATCTAAGCCCAAGGAAGCACCCAAAGCTGCCCCCAAGGCCAAGTCTGCACCAAAGAGGAATACTAGGAGTATTCCAGCTGCTGAGAAGAACAAGGCCCCAGTGCCTGATGTTGCTGAGGAAGAAGATGAAGAAGGACAAGTTCTGAGGAAGCTCAAGCCAAAGATACCAGACCACAATGATGCCCATCCTGTGGCTGAGGACATGAGAATCAGGAAAGACTCGGGATTGAGGAAATGGAGGTTGGCAGATCCATATGCCACAAGGATAAGAACTGTTGTTGATTACAGGTTCCACACCAAGGAACAATAGGACTTTTATGAGACAATCTTGTTGGACAAGAAGCCCATTGTCTGTGATATGAGGTGGGTCGACTGGACCTACATGAAGGAGAATGAACAGCACTATCCTGGAGTGCAGGAAAGCTTTGTGAGTTGTGGAGTTGCAGATTTTGTTGGGCAAAAGCTCACAAATTGGAATGATGAGCTTATCATGCAGTTCTACTCCACATCACATTTTTACCCAGATGGGAGAATTGTTTGGATGTCTGAGGGTACAATGTACCAGTCAACTGTTGAGGAGTGGGCAAAGCTGATAAATGCCCCAGAGGAATATGATGATAATCTGGACATTTATGCCAAGAAGAAAATGGATCACAATTCCATGGCTAACATGTACAAGGAAATTCCAGACAAGGCACTAGGAACTCACAAGTTTGGATCAGTTCACTTTCTGCTGTCAGGGTTGCCAACTATAAATTGGATTCTGAGGCACACGTTGTTGCCCAAGTCTGGTGACCATAACATGATCAGAGGGCATGCCATCAACATGTTGCATGTGTTTGATGTGCCACAAAAATTCAAAGTCATGAGCCTGATCATAGAGACTATCAAGAGGACTGCAGCAGATCAGAAGAGGAGCTGTGGATATGCACCTCAGATTCAAGAATAAACTCAAAGATGGGCACATGTAAATATCAGTTGGATAAGGAACACTTTCCACTTTATCCAGACTTTGAGGACAATAAGGTTGTCATGAATGAGAATGATCCACAATCAGTTCAAGCTCAGGAGAAGAAGGAGAAGGCAAAGAGGGAGAAGGCTGCCATGATGCCAACTCAAGAGAAGGCATCTGAATATTTCTTGAAGAACAAGCAGGAGCAGCTCAGATACTTGATAGCATCAACCCTGAGGATTGAGAAGGGATTGGCCACCCTAACTCAAAACCAGGAGAGCCTGGAGAGAATCATAGAACAAAAGTTCTATAACTTAGATGTAAAAGTAACTGAGATTCAGACTGCAGTGGGGAACTACAAGATGACATGCAGGAGAGGAAGGGCAATACTACCACCAATGTGTTTGCCAGAGTGCCTAGAGCCCAGAGGTCATCAGCTGTGCCAGTTTGTGACACAAGAGCAACTTCGTCTGCACCAGCTACAGCCTCAGTTCCACCAGCTCCAGCACCTACATAAGCTCCAGCTCCATCTACATCAACTGAAGTCTTCGTCCAAGGAGCCATCTCTACACCACCACCTGAAGATCAAGCCTGAGAGTCGATCTAGCACTATGCATTTTCTATGAACTTTTTGGTAACTTGTTGCCAAAGGGGGAGAAAAATGTATAGATCATAGGCTTCGAGAGAGAGAGTGTTGCTTTTGTTCTCTCTTGCTTTATTTGGTGGTTTTTCAATCTTTGTTTGCTTTTGGTTGAGATACTATGCTTGTGAGACATTGATGATCATGTGTTTGATCATAAACTACACTTATGCATGCTTGATATTATCTTATCTATCTTATGTGATCACTCACTATACTTGGTGATGAGTGCATGTATTCATTGTTTATTATTTTGAGCGCTCCACCAAGATGTATGTGACATGGAAGAGTAACCCATGAGCCTAATTCATTGTGCATTTGAAGTCCAAATAAAATCTAAAACTATGCAAAAATTTAGGGGGAGCTCTTGCTTATCACATACTTTTGAAAGCGACGATGTTATTTAAATTTTATTATCATTTGTCGAAGCTTTGATCTATATGTTGTCATCAATTACCAAAAAGGGGGAGATTGAAAGTGCAACTATCCCTAGGTGGTTTTGGTAATTCATAACAACATATAGCTCATTGAGCTAATGCTATTCCAAGACTATTATTTCAGGAAAGCTCAATGAATGGCATGGCATGGATGATGAAAGTGGATCCCTCAAAATACTAAGGACAAAGGATTGGCTCAAGCTCAAAAGCTCAAGACTCTTCATTTTACATTTTAGTGATCCAAGATCACATTGAGTCTATAGGAAAAGCCAATACTATCAAGAAGGGATGAGGTGTTGCTTAATGAGCCTTTTGCTTCATGTGCTTAGTGATATGCTCCAAAACCCTCAAATACTTTCCCACATCCACAAATGACCTAAACCTAAAGCCAAAATTGGTCACACCAATTCTTTCTATCCGGCGCCACCAATTCCAAAAGTCATAGCCACTGCCACAAACCCTAAGCAAATCAGTCTTACCGATAGGGATCTCGGTCTCACCGAGATGGGGTGGCAATCTCTCTGTTTCCCTTCGTAACGTTTCGGTCTAATTGAAGTGAGCGATCGGTCCCACCGAGATTGCAACGTAAACTCTCTATTTCCTTTTTGTAACATTTCGAGTCCCACCGAGTTTACCTGATCAACTCTCTGGTTAGCTAATTACCAAAATCGGTCTCACCGAGTTTGTGTAATCGGTCTCATCGAGATTATGTTATGCCCTAACCCTAACCATATTGGTCTCACCGAAATGCATGCCAGTCCGACCGAAAATCACTAACGGTCACTAGGTTTACTAAATCGGTCCGACCGAGTTTGATGATTCGGTCCCACCGAGTTTGGTAAATTGTGTGTAACGGTTAGATTTTGTGTGGAGGCTATATATACCCCTCCACCTCCTCTTCATTCATGGAGAGAGCCATCAGAACGAACCTACACTTCCAACTTATCATTTCTGAGAGAGAACCACCTACTCATGTGTTGAGGCCAAGATATTCCATTCCTACCATATGAATCTTGATCTCTAGCCTTCCCCATGTTGCTTTCCACTCAAACCCTCTTTCCACCAGATCCAAATCCTATGAGAGAGAGTTGAGTGTTGGGGAGACTATCATTTGAAGCACAAGAGCAAGGAGTTCATCATCAACACACCATTTGTTACTTCTTGGAGAGTGGTGTCTCCTAAATTGGCTAGGTGTCACTTGGGAGCCTCCGACAAAATTGTGGAGTTGAACCAAGGAGTTTGTAAGGGCAAGGAGATCGCCTACTTCGTGAAGATCTACCGCTAGTGAGGCAAGTCCTTCATGGGCGATGGCCATGGTGGGATAGACAAGGTTGCTTCTTCGTGGACCCTTCGTGGGTGGAGCCCTCCATGGACTCGCGCAACCGTTACCCTTCGTGGGTTGAAGTCTCCATCAACCTAGAGGTACGATAGCACCACCTATCGGAACCACGCCAAAAACATCCGTGTCTCCAATTGCGTTTGAATCCTCCAAACCCTTCCCCTTACTTTCCTGCAAGTTGCATGCTTTAATTTCCGCTGCCTATATACTCTTTGCATGCTTTCTTGAATTGTGTGATGATTGCTTGACTTGTTCTAAAATAGCTAAAATCTGCCAAACTATAAAATTGGGAAAAGGTTAAGTTTTTATTTGGTCAAGTAGTCTAATCACTCCCCCTCTAGACATACTTCAAGGTCCTACACATTGCTGCTGACCGGCTGGCCAGCAGGCAGCCGGAGGAAGACAACATCCTAGTGGAGAACATGGTAGTCGACGATCCGGCGCCAACCCCCTCCTCCGTGCCATCCTCACCGGTGAATTCTACCATGACCATCGGCGAGGCCTGTGCCCAATATATGGATAGGGTGAGGCCGATGCGTGAGGAGCAGTTCCAGGAGGCGCAGGCCGACGCCACCTACAACCACCATCTCCTCCAGGAGCACCTGTAGGCGGAGGAGCAGATCACCGCGGAGCGGGCGGAGCAGGAGGCGCTGCTTGACTCGTACCGCTCCGCCCGCAAGGGATGCCTTGAGCGCTGGCGGTACCGCATGTGGGTGGTGGAGGCTGCGGCCGCCTACAAAGAGGGTAGCAAAGAAGGCGATGAAGTGGGCGAGGCACTGTTTGGCGAGACCGAGGACGAGGCAGAGGACAATGCCGGCTCCGACGAGTCCCCGCTCCGCTGGCGTCAAGGACGCCCTGCTCCGCCGAGGCCCCGCGGCGCCAACAACAAGGCAGAGGACATCGTCGGCTCCGCAGAGGCCCTGCCCCGCCAACAACGAGGCAGAGGACATCGCCGGCTCAGCCGAGGCCCCACCCTGCCATCAACGTGGGGGAGGATTTCCACCGCTCCGCTGAGGCGCCGCCCGCCGGAAACGAGACAGAGGAAATCGCCGGCTTCGCCGAGGCCCCGCCCCACTGCCAACGAGGCCGCGCCACACAGAAAACGAGGAAGAGTAGAACATGGTAGGTCGCCGCCGCTCGGGTCCAAGTAAGGCCACCGCTGCTACCCTCCGATTGAAGCCAAGCTAGGCGGGTTGACCAGTGATGGCCAGTTAGCTTCTTGGCGACGACGTGGAGTCGGAGAGCTGCGCCGAGAAGAACGCTGCTTCTACTTAGCTGCTGGTGCGGTTGGTGATCGACACGTGGGCCCAACAGGCCACATGTCGATTCACGAACTGCACCTGCGATTAAGTCACCAAGCTTCTGCTCGCCTCGGCGGGACACAGTGGGTAACCGGTTAATTAATTATACCTCCAGCGCACCCTTTTTAGTTTTTTTTCAAAAGGAGGATGACCCTGGCCTCTGCATCTCGGAGATGCATGCGCCACAAACACCCCTTTTAGTTGAAGAATGTATGAAATGTAATGAAATCCGCATGTTTATATGAACCGACCGTGTATGAATGAATTTTTTCGATTAGTTCGCAATCTGTATCACTGGCATTGGATGAACATGCAAAACAATACGTACTAGCATTATTCCCAGGGTGATCACCATGTTTGCAGCAGTTTCACATGTACTCCCTCCGGTCATTTCTAGTCTGCATACAAGTTTTGTCTGCAGTCAAAGTATCTCTACTTTGACCAATCTTATACAAGAAAGTATGCACTTTCACAATGTGCAAAGTAAAAAGGAACAGAAGGAGTACAGAGAGTTTGAGCAGCTTTTTAGTATTTCTGTACATTGCAATCAAACACACAGGCCTGGCAATTCATAGAGAACATTCAAAACAATCGATGATTATGCATCTCAACGACTCACATGTCAGAGGCAATATTTACTTCACAACTAAAGAATAAAGAAAAAGTTGATCACCGCTGCTGACGTCAAAGGGCGTCCCATTCGAAAATATCAAACACATATCTTGCTAAAATCAATGAGCAAAATTTGACAAGGTTGTCCCATTCCAAAATATCAAATGCCTACGATTGTGGAATGGGCAGGTGTCGGTGTCAAAACCGGCGGATCTTGGGTAGGGGGTCCCGAACTGTGCGTCTAGGCAGATGGTAATAGGAGACAAGGGACACGATGTTTTTACCTAGGTTCGGGCCCTCTCGATGGAGGTAATACCCTACTCCTGCTTGATTAATATTGATGATATGGGTAGTACAAGAGTAGATCTACCACGAGATCATAGAGGCTAAACCCTAGAAGCTAGCCTATGGTATGATTGTTGTTTGTCCTATGGACTAAAACCCTCCGGTTTATATAGACACCGGATAGGTTAGGCTTACACAGAGTCGGTTACAATGGTAGGAGATCTACATATCCGTATTGCCAAGCTTGCCTTCCACGCCAAGGAAAGTCCCATCCGGACACGGGAGAAGTCTTCAATCTTGTATCTTCATAGTCTAGGAGTCCGGCCAAAGATGAGAGTTCGGCTATCCGGACACCCCCTAGTCCAGACTCCTCAAGAGCCCTTGAATCAGGCTTCAATGACGCGAGTCCGGGCGCGCATATTGTCTTCGGCATTGCAAGGCGGGTTCCTCCTCCGAATACTTCATAGAAGGTTTTGAACACCAGGATAGTGTCCGGCTCTGCAAAACAAGTTCCACATACCACCGTAGAGAGAATAATGTTTGCATAGATCTGCTGACGTATTCCGCGGCGTGACATCACACCACGGCCAGGCCTTTATATGAATCGTTTTTACCGCTCCACCTCGGTAGCGTTTAGCGAGGCGGTTTCACGCACGCCTTATCAAAGCATAAATCGTGCCCCCTTATTCCGGGATTCTCATCAATACGGATGTGGGTAACTCATCCGCGCCCTTGATTACGGCGCTTAGGAGATAAGCGAGTTTTACCAGGCTGGCGGGGACGATAGTCCGTCCGTCCATATAAGGGATAAGGATCCACCTTTTTCACCTACGCCTTCTTCCTCCTTTGCTCATCCATTTCCGCGCACTCGAGCTCCAGCGCCCAAGTCCGCACACGCCACCTCGACCTTCTCCAACTATGTCCTGAGCGGGAGGCAGGTGGATGGCCTCCTCCGTCACGGAGGGGCACATCACAAGACTGCGGGAGGCCGGATACTTGTCCGGCGACATCGTGTGTCGGCTACCCGACGAGGGGTAGCTCATCCCCACTCCCAGGCCCCATGAGAGGGTGGTGTTTCTCCCCCACTTCCTCCGTGGACTAGGTTTTCCACTTCACCCATTTGTCCGGGGGCTCATGTTCTACTACTGCCTGGACTTCCACGATCTGGCCCCGAATTTCATCCTCAACATCTCGGCGTTCATCGTCGTGTGCGGGTCCTTCCTCTGCATCCAGCCCCACTTCGGCTTATGGCTGAAGATCTTCAATGTCAGGCCGAAGGTAGTGGGCGGCCGTCAAGCGGAGTGCGGAGGCGCCATGGTTGGCAAGATGGCCAAAGTCCTATGGCTCGAGGGCTCCTTCGTGGAGACAATAAAGGTGGCAATCGGGTGGTTCTATATCACCGAGCGCGCGACCCCAAATGGGCGGCGGCCCCGAAGTTCAGATCTGGCTTCCCCACACGGCTCTCGTCATGGAAAGAGACGGGCCTGACGTGGGGGAATTCGGACGAGCTATCCGGACTCCAAACATGCGTTCGAAACCTGGTGGACAAGAATCTCAGGCTTTTCAATGTAATCCAGGTGATGCTCATCCGCCGGATTCTCTCATGCCAACAACGGGCCTTCAAGCTGTGGGAGTTCGATCCGGCACATCACTCGACTCTAAAAAGGCTCTTCGACACTACGTACGAAGATGCCTGGAAGGTGCTGTTCAGGGGCGCCGAGGCTCCCTCATCCGCTACTGAAGATCGCGGATACAGCTCACAGCGTCAAGCCGGCGAGGTAAGTTATTTTACCCTTTACGGGACTCTTTTTCATAGATTGACTCCATGTGGGATCTAAAACTCCCTAACCTTTGACAGGACTGGCTGAAGACGTCCGGACGGATTAACTGCCCGGCTCCTTTGCCAGAAGACCCAGTGGACACCCGATTGACGGGGCTGCTGGCTCCGGTACCCCATGTGGTGCCGGAGAAGAAGGCAAAGAAGGAGGCCACGGGAACTCGAAGGAGCTCCCGACGCCAGGTGCTGTCAGATTCTGAAGCAGAATCTCCTCCTGAGAACGAGGAGGAGGAAAAAGAAGCCTCTCCCCCAGCGGGGGAGGAGAGGAAAAGGAAGGCCGCCCCAACTGGGGAGGCCGGAGGGTCTAAGAAGGGAAGGACCCTTCCTCCGGACTTCTCTGCCAATGTCGACAATGACGAGGAGGAGTGGCCAACAAGGGACAAGCCCCTGGCGAGATCGTAAGTGTCCGGATACCCATGGTTTTTTTATCATTGCATAGTGTTCTCCAATGCCGAACAATCATGCAGCCCGCCCAAGGGCGAGCTCGCCGCTTCGACGAGCGGGTCCCTGAGTTCATCGGAAATGGAGAGTACTTCACTTCCGGCCGCCTCCTCGCCTCACGCTGCAGACGACGCCGAGGTGGGGCCCCAAGGGGGGTCTGGTCAAGAGGAGGTGGCGCAGGAGGCGCCGCAAGGCAACCTCCCGGACTCCAGGCGCATGGGGGGCGAGACCCCCAGGGGCTCTAAGCCCGACCCTCGTCCGGACTCCATGTCGGAACCTTCAGCAATTCCAGAGTCCGGCAAGCGGTCCCTTCGTAAGAAGGGTAAGACACCGGTGTCCTCCGTCCAGCCGGAGGCACCGGATAGCTTACTGGAGGCGCTTAACAGCGCCTCCATCGAGGAGGAGCACCACACTGTTATGAGTGCGGTGATCCGGACAGTTCAGTCCGCCAAAAGCGGGCTGACCGAAGCCTGTACCAGCCTTCTAATAGGCTTTGAGGTGAGTTTAGAATATATAAAAATATTACCGCATAGACAGTAGCCTCGATGCTTAGTTCGTGTTCGGAAAGAAAAGCCGGACTAATGATCTAAAAGATATACGCAGGAGTCTAACATAAGTATGTCAATATGGGAATGCAGGCGCTGCTTTGACCTCTGCCAGACCGATCATGGAGGTCGATGCATTGAAGCAGAGCCTCGAGCGGTCCGAGAACGAGCTCGGCTTTGCCAAGAAGCAGCTCGAGGACAAGGAAGGTAAGTAATACCTTATTAAAGAAATACCTTATAGAAAGGTTTTGGTTGCAAAAAATAACAGGAATAACATGGGTACTGCAGGGGCCACGAACGAGGTGGCGACCCTGAAGGAAGCGGTGTCCGTGGCCGAAAACAAAGCGGCCGCGGAGCGCACCGAGCGAGAGAAGGGGGAGGCGCAGCTGGCGGAGGTGCGGCAAGAGCTCCAGGCTCTCGTGAAAAACACGAGGGTCTGGAGCGTGACTCGAAGATCCGAGAGTCCAAGCTTGCCTCGGCTCTTGAGAGTGCCAAAGCTGCTAGGGCCGAGGCCCAAAAATCCCTCCAAGAAATTGAATCATTAAAGAAAATAGCGGCGGGTAAGGCATTCTTTATGCAAAGCAAGCATGTGAAAGTGAATTACCTATTACTTACCCGGATTCGGAGCTCTCCAGGAGCATTCGCAGATCTGCCCCAGTGTATCCGATGCTGCGCGCGTTCTACCCGCCAAGGAGGGAGCTCGACGGAGAAGGTGTTCGGTCTCGGTATGCTGAGGCCGAACGTCCGGTGCCCCTGAGCGACCAGCTAAAGCAGCTGGTCGAGCTAGACAAGGTCGCCGAACAGGCCATGAAGGGCCTCATAGTTTGGCTGTGGCCATGGGAAGCCATGCACGGAGCTACTTCGCTTAGTGCGGCGGCTGGTGGACCTTTGTCCACGGATTGAAGTCATCAAGCGCTCCTTCGCATTGAAGGTGCCGTTGGCCCTTGCCCGTGCTAAAGTGCACTGGGCAAGCTGGATGCGCAGAAGCTTGTGACGGACGGGCCACCGAAGGGCAAGGAGCATCGCACGCCCGAAATGTACTATGAGGGCCTCCTGAAGGGTGCCCGCCATATAGCGGATGAGTGCTCCAAAGATGTAATTTTTGAATAGACTCGCATTTGTTATCCTGTACGCTGAAAACTTGTTCATATGCGCTAAGCAACGCTTGTTAATTTAAAATATTACCTTCTATGCGGCCGTTTATCAAATTTGAGAGATGGCAAGTCGTTGGCTTCAGCCCCCATGCCACGTCTTTGGGGTGTTAGGGATAAACTTGAGCGCTCTTGTTCCCATTCTTGGATCCATCGAGGGAGGCGTTCAACGCAACGAACAAGGCAACCGGACTTATAATGCTTGAACACTCTCACTTAGCCATAGAATTCTACAATTTTAAATTTCGGCGAAGCCGCTAGTATTCGGAAGACCGAGTTCGGGGCGCTATCCACGCCTTGGCCGGACAATTCCGGTTACTCGCTCTAAGCGGCATAAGTCTTTAGGGACCCGAAAAAACCTCTCGAACAGCGATCGGCTCTCGCCCTATCATGACGGTCAGTTTTAGCTTTCTCCACTGAGGTGCTCAACCCAGCTCAACTGGGGCACAATCGCAGTGGTTCTCCCGGTGCTACCTTAGCCGATATAACGGAACGTAAGGTACCAAAACACGGGAGCCGGGCAAACCCAACTATTGACCCAAGACATGATTCGGAGCCGATGCATATAATGCTATAAGTTCGGGGTGCCGCACTTGTGAAAGTGTTCGGACTTATCACACCATAATTTTGGGGTACTTAAGCCCCTGGTGTATTGGCCATACCAAAGTGTACGGGTGCAACATGTCATGAAATGAACATATATATAGATAAAAAAAGGCAATAATAGGCAAGAGCTATATATTGGTTATTAAAAAGAAACTGCAAATAAAAGCAGAATGATACAAATTGTGCGATAAGCAAGGGATGGGACTATTTAATATGTCCCCCTCCAGGGTTAAGCTGCGGGATGGTATGTAAAACAGGTATAATGCTCGTAGTAGAGACCACCTGAACACTCGACGTAGCTTTCTGCTTCCCTGGCTGTTGCATCGTTAGTTCGGCAATTCTAGTGCCGGACAGGACTTCTGGAGAACGGAGTCCTGAAAGTAAGAAAAAGGAAAAAAGAAAAAGAATGGCATAATCGGGAGCCCCTGGTGCAATAGAGCCACATTCTTGGAGTGTCGTGGTCGTGCCCCTCCCCTTATGCCCATGGTATCTCTAGAGCGTAGTTATGTACGCGTAATACTGGCTTTGCAATTTCGCGAGGGCTGGGGTTGGGGCCGGATTGCTACGCGTGCTTGAATCATGCCAGGCGGTCTTGTTCTAGGTTACTCCGGGCGCGCTTGACAGTGTCCGGACGCTTAGAGGCCGGAACCGAGAATTGCTGTGAGAGGCTGCTTTGTACCTCCGCCGCGAGGGCCGCCGTGTGCTCCTCCGTTCAGAGAGAGCGTTCGGTGTTTCCATTGACCGTGATTACTCCTCGAGGGCCTGGCATCTTGAGCTTGAGGTATGCGTAGTGCGGCACCGCATTGAACTTTGCAAATGCGGTTCGTCCGAAAGCAAAGGCGTGATAGCCACTGCGGAACGGGACTATCTCAAGATTAACTCTTCGCCGGAAGTTAACCGGGATCCAAGACCACTTGAGTGTGGCGAGCCCGCATAATTGGCCTCTACACTCAGTATGACGCCTTTAAAGGTCGTCTTTGTAGGTTTAATACTTGAGGGTCTATGCCCATTTTATGCACTGTATCCCGATAAAGCAGGTTCAGCTGCCGCCGTCAATCAGGACTCTAGTGAGGTGAAATCCGTCAATAATTGGGTCAAGAACCAATGCGCGAAACCGCCGGACGGATGCTAGTGGGGTGGTCCTTCGATCAAAGGTGATCGGGCGGAAGACCATGGGTTGAACTTGGGCGATGGCTCCATCGCAGATCGTCCCATAGCGCACGCTTCCGCTCCCTTTTGGGTATATGGGTTGCGATATCATGTTCACCGTCCGCACTTGTGGGGGAAACCTTCGTCCTCTATTGTTCAGCGGCGGGGCTCTTCCTCGTCATCGCTATGCAGCCCCTTGTCATTGAGTTCGGCACTTAGCTTGCCTGCTTGCTTGAACACCCAACAATCCCTGTTTGTGTGATTGGCTGGTTTTTCTGGGGTGCCATGTATTTGGCACAAGCGATCGAGTATTCGGTCCAAGTTGGACGGGCCCTGGGTATTTCTTTTGAATGGCTTCTTCCGCTGACCGGGTTTAGAGCCTCTGAATCCGGCATTGACTGCCGTATCTTCATCATTGCCGCCGTTAATGCGGCGCTTGTTCTTGTTGCGACGCGACCTACCATTGTTGTCCTTGGTATCCGAACTACCAGGGTTTTTGGTCAAGTTGTTACTACGAGCTAGCCAGCTGTCCTCTCCCGCACAAAAGCGGGTCATGAGTGTTGTGAGGGCTGCCACGGATTTCGGCTTTTCCTGTCCTAGGTGCCGGGCAAGCCACTCGTGGCGGATGTTATGTTTGAAGGTTGCAAGGGCCTCTGCATCCGGACAGTCAACGATTTGATTTTTCTTTGTTAGGAACCGTGTCGTAATTGTCCGCCGATTCTTCGGCTGCTGAATTATATGGCTAAGGTCATCGGCGTACGGTGGTCGCACATGTGCCCTGGAAGTTATCAAGGAATGCGGCTTCCGGTCCTCCCAACAACCAATTGATTCTGCGGCAAGCTGTTAAGCCAATGCCGAGCTGGTCCTTTAAGCAAGGGGAGGTATTTGATGGCGTGTAGATCATCACCGCGGGCCATGTGGATATGGAGGAGATAGTCCTCGATCCGGACCGCAGGATCTGTGGTACCATCATATGATTCGATGTTTACGGGTTTGAAGCCCTTGGGGATTTGATGATCCATTACTTCATCTGTGAAGCATAGTGGGTGTGCGGCGCCTCTGTATTGGGCTATATCACGACGTAGCTCATATGAGCTTTGTCATCGTGGTTCAGCCGGCGGATTTGCTGTATCCGGCGTGACGGTTATCATCACGTGTCGTGGGGCGCCCACGCGATCCGTAGATCGATCTTGTATATTTTGCCTTATCCTCCAATATATCTCGCAAGTCCAGCACGTTTTCCCGTGCCTTGGTACTTTTTGAGTGGCGTCGGGGTGTGGCTTGAGCGGAGGGCCGAGAGGCTTCTGTCGTGGGCTGTGGTGGCCGGTCTGCCATGTCGTCGCTGGTGACTTGGGTGCTTCCTCCTCTGATCAGGGCAACGGCCTGCGTTTGGGGTAGCTTTTGGAGGGGCGTTCGAGTTCATACTGTTCGGCTGCAAGGACTTCAGTCCATCTGTCAGCTAGCAGGTCTTGGTCAGCTCTAAGCTGTTGTTGCTTTTTCTTGAGGCTGCTTGCCGCGGCTATAAGCCTTCGTTTGAAACTCTCCTGCTCGGCGGGATCCTCAGGCACAACGAATTCGTCGTTGTTGAGGCTTGCCTCGGGAGGTGCATAATTATCGTCCTCTACCTCTCTTTCTGCCGCACTATTGTGCGGACTTGCTTCTCCCTCCTCCTGTGCTGAGTCCTGCTGGAGGGGGTTGTCTTAGGCACTATCCGGAGTGTTATTATCTCCCGTGCCGGAATCACCGTTTTTGCTGTGGCGGGATTTAGAGCAGCGCCGCTGACGTCGGCGCTTGGGCTGTTTCTTGGAGGGGTCATCCTCCGCCGTTCCATCGCCGTTCCCATCTTTTGGGATGTCCACCATGTATATGTCGTATGACGAGGTGGCCTTCCAGTGCACTGTTGTTGGGGAACGTAGTAATTTCAAAAAAAATTCTACGCACACGCAAAGGATCATGGTGATGCATAGCAACGAGAGGGGAGAGTGTTGTCCACGTACCCTCGTAGACCGATAGCGGAAGCGTTATGACAACGCGGTTGATGTAGTCGTACGTCTTCACGATCTGACCGATCCAAGTACCGAACATACGGCACCTCCAAGTTCAGCACACGTTCAGCTCGATGACGATCCCTGGACTCCGATCCAGCAAAGTGTTGGGGATGAGTTCCGTCAGCATGACGGCGTGGTGACGATGATGATGCTCTACCGGCGCAGGGCTTCGCCTAAACTCCGCGACGATATGACCGAGGTGGAATATGGTGGAGGGGGGCACCGCACACGGCTAAGGAACGATCCGTAGATCAACTTGTGTGTCATGAGGTGCCCCCTGCCCCCATATATAAAGGAGGGAGGGGGAGGTGCGGCCGGCCCCCAAGGGGTGCGCCTGGAGAAGTCCTACTCCCACCGGGAGTAGGACTCCCCCTCTTGCCTTGTTGGAGAAGGAAAGGGGGGAGGGGAAAGAGGAAAGGGGGGCGCCGCCCCCCCTTCCTTGTCCTATTCGGACTAGGGGGGAGGGGGCGCGCGGCCTGCCTTGGCCGGCCCTCCTCTTCTCCGTCATGGCCCACTAAGGCCCATTATCCCCCGGGAGGGTTCCGGTAACCCCCCGGTGTTCCGGTAAAATCCCAATTTCACCCGGAACCATTCCGATATCCAAATATAGGCTTCCAATATATCAATCTTTACGTCTCGACCATTTCGAGACTCCTCATCATGTCCCAGATCTCATCTGGGACTCCGAACTCCTTCGGTACATCAAAACTCATAAACTCATAATATAACTGTCATGGAAACCTTAAGCGTGCGGACCCTACGGGTTCGAGAACTATGTAGACATGACCTAGAACTATTCTTGGTCAATAACCAATAGCGGAACCTGGATGCTCATATTGGCTCCTACATATTCTACGAAGATCTTTAGCGGTCAAACCGCATAACAACATACGTTGTTCCCTTTGTCATCGGTATGTTACTTGCCGAGATTTGATCGTCGGTATCCAATACCTAGTTCAATCTCGTTCATGGCAAGTCTCTTTACTCGTTACATAATGCATCATTCTCGTAACTAACTCATTAGCTACATTGCTTGCAAGGCTTATAGTGATGTGCATTACCGAGAGAGCCCAGAGATACCTCTCCGACAATCGGAGTGACAAAACCTAATCTCGAAATACGCCAACCCAACATGTACCTTTGGAGACACCTGTAGTACTCCTTTATAATCACCCAGTTACGTTGTGACGTTTGGTAGCACCCAAAGTGTTCCTCCGGTAAACGGGAGTTGCATAATCTCATAGTTACAGGAACATGTATAAGTCATGAAGAAAACAATAGCAATATACTAAACGATCAAGTGCTAGGCTAACGGAATGGGTCATGTCAATCACATCATTCTCCTAATGATGTGATCCCATTAATCAAATAACAACACATGTCTATGGTTAGGAAACATAACCATCTTTGATTAATGAGATAGTCAAGTAGAGGCATACTAGTGACTATATGTTTGTCTATGTATTCACACATGTATCATGTTTCCGGTTAATACAATTCTAGCATGAATAATAAACATTTATCATGAAATAAGGAAATAAATAATAACTTTATTATTGCCTCTAGGGCATATTTCCTTCAGTCTCCCACTTGCACTAGAGTCAATAATCTAGTTCACATCATCATGTGATTCAACACTAATATTCACATCTGTATGTGATTAACACCCATAGTTCACATCGTCATGTGACCAACACCCAAAGGGTTTACTAGAGTCAATAATCTAGTTCACATCGCTATGTGATTAACACCCAAAGAGTACTAAGGTATGATCATGTTTTGCTCGTGAGAGAAGCTTAGTCAACAGGTGCATCACATTGAGCCGTATGTATTTTGCAAATATTCTATGTCTACAATGCTCGCACGGAGCTACTCTAGCTAATTGCTCCCACTTTCTATATGTATCCAGATTGAGACTTAGAGTCATCGGATCGGTGTAAAAAGCTTGCATCGATGTAACTCTTTACGACGGGCTCTTTTATCACCTCCATAATCGAGAATTATTTCCTTAGTCCTCACTAAGTATGCTTGACCAATGTCCAAATGATCTACTCCTAGATCACTATTGTACTCCTTGCCAAATTCAGAGCAAGGTATACAATAGGTGCGGTACATAGCATAGCATACTTTATAGAACCTATGATCGAGGCATAGGGAATGACTTTCATTCTCATTTCTATTTTCTGCCGTGGTGGGATTTGAGTCTTACTCAATTTCACACGTTTGCAACACAGCAAGAACTTTTCTTTGACTGTTCCATTTTGAACTACTTCAAAATCTTGACAAGGTATGTACTTATTGAAAAACTTATCAAGCGTCTTGATCTATCTCAATAGATCTTGATGCTCAATATGTAAGTAGCTTTACTGAGGTCCTTCTTTGAAAAACTCCTTTCAAATACTCATTTATGCTTTGCAGAATAATTCTACATTATTTCCGATCAACAATATGTCATTCACATATACTTATCAGAAATGCTGTAGTGCTCCCGCTCACTTTCTTGTAAATACAGGCTTCTCCAAAAGTCTGTATAAAACCATATGCTTTGATCAAATCATCAAGCATTTATTCCAACTCGAGATGCTTGCACCAGTCCATAGATGAATCATTGGAGCTTGCACATTTTGTTAGCATCTTTAGGATTGACAAAACCTTCGGTTGCATCATATGCAACTCTTCTTTAATAAATCCATTAAGGAATGCAGTTTTGACATCCATTTGCTAGATTTCATAAAATGTGGCAATTGCTAACATGATTCGAGACAGACTTAACATCGTTACGAGTGAGAAAATCTCATCGTATTCAACACCTTGAACTTGTCGAAAACCTTTTGCAACAAGTCGAGCTTTGTAGATAGTAACACTACTATCAGTGTCCGTCTTCCTCTTGAAGATCCATTTATTTAACATGGCTTGCTGATCATCGAGCAAGTCAATCAAAGTCCATACTTTGTTCTCATACATGGATCATATCTTAGATTTTATGGCCTCAAGCCATTTCACGGAATCTGGGCTCATCATCGGTTCCTCATAGTTCGTAGGTTCATCATGGTCTAGTAACATGACTTCTAGAACACGATTACCGTACCACTCTGGTGCGGATCTTACTCTGGAAGACCTACGAGGGTCGGTAGCAACTTGATTTGAAGTTTCATGATCATCATCATTAACTTCCTCACTAATTGGTGTAGGAATCTTTGGAACGGCTTTCGTGATGAACAACTTTCCAATTTGGGAGAAGGTACAATTACCTCATCAAGTTCTACTTTCCTCCCACTCACTTCTTTCGAGAGAAACTCCTTCTCTAGAAAGGATCCATCTTAGCAACGAATAACTTGCCTTCAGATCTGTGATAGAAGGTGTACCCAATAGTTTCCTTTGGGTATTCTATGAAGACACACTTCTCTGATCTGGGTTTGAGCTTATCAGGATGAAACTTTTTCACATAAGCATCGTAGCCCCAAACATTTAAGAAACGACAACTTGGGTTTCTTGCCAAACCACAGTTCATATAGTGTCGTCTCAACGGATTTAGATGGTGCCCTTTTAACGTGAATGCAGCTGTCTCTAATGCATAACCCCAAAACAATAATGGTAAATCAATAAGAGACATCATAGATCGCACCATATCCAATAAAGTCGGTTGATTCTGACGTTCGGACATACCATAACGTTGTGGTGTTCGGTGGCGTGAGCTGTGAAACTATTCCACATTGTTTTAATTGAAGACCAAACTCGTAACTCAAATATTCGTCTCCGTGATCAGATCGCAGAAACTTTATTTTCTTGTTACGATGATTTTCCACTTCACTCTGAAATTCTTTGAACCTTTCAATTATTTCAGACTTATGTTTCATCAAGTAGATATACCCATATCTGCTCAAATCATCTTGTGAAGGTCAGAAAATAACGATACTTGCCACGAGCATCAACACTCATTGGATCGCATACATCTGTATGTATTATTTCCAATAATTCAGTAGCTTGTTCCATTGTTCCGGAGAACGGAGTTTTAGTCATCTTGCCCAAAAGGTACGGTTCGCAAGCATCAAATGATTCATAACCAAGTGATTCCAAAAATCCATCTTTATGGAGTTTCTTCATGCGCTTTACACCGATATGACCCAAACGGCAGTGCCACAAATTAGTTGCACTATCATTATTAACTTTGCATCTTTTGGCATCAATATTATGTATATGTGTATTACTATGAACGAGATCCAACAAACTATTTTCATTGGGTGTATGACCATTGAAGGTTTTATTCATGTAAACAGAACAACAATTATTCTTTGACTTTAAATGAATAACCATTTTGCAATAAACATGATCAAATCATATTCATGCTCAACGCAAACACCAAATAACATTTATTTAGGTTTAACACTAATCCCGAAAGTATAGGGAGTGTGCGATGATGATCATATCAATCTTGGAACTACTTCCAACACTCATCGTCACTTCCCTTCAACTAGTCTATGTTTATTACGTAACTCCTGTTTGAGTTACTAATCTTAGCAACCGAACAAGTATCAAATACTCAGGGGCTACTATAAACACTAGTAAGGCACACATCAATAACCTGTATATCAAATATACTCTTGTTCACTTTGCCATCCTTCTTATCCGCCAAATACTTGGGGTAGTTCCGCTTCCAGTGACCAGTTCCATTGCAGCAAAAGCACTTAGTCTTAGGCTTAGGTCCAGACTTGGGCTTCTTCACTCGAGCAGCAACTTGCTTGCCGTTCTTCTTGAAGTTCCCCTTCTTCCCTTTGCCCTTTTCCTTGAGACTAGTGGTCTTGTCAACCATCAACACTTGATGCTCTTTCTTGATTTCTACCTTCGTCGATTTCAACATCACGAAGAGCTCGGGAATCGTTTTCGTCATCCCTTGCATACTATAGTTCATCACGAAGTTCTAGTAACTTAGTGATGGTGACTAGAGAATTCTATCAATCACTATCTTATCTGGAAGATTAACTCCCACTTGATTCAAGCGATTAAAGTACCCAGACAATCTGAGCACATGCTCACTAGTTGAGCGATTCTCCTCCATCTTTTAGCTATAGAACTTGTTGGAGACTTCATATCTCTCAACTCGGGTATTTGCTTGAAATATTAACTTCAACTCGTGGAACATCTCATATGGCCCATGACGTTCAAAACGTCTTTTGAAGTCCCGATTCTAAGCTGTTAAGCATGGTGCACTAAACTATCAAGTAGTCATCATATTGAGCTAGCCAAGCGTTCATAACGTCGCATACGCTCCTGCAATAGGTCTGTCACCTAGCGGTGCATCAAGGACATAATTCTTCTGTGCAGCAATGAGGATAAACCTCAGATCACGGATCCAATCCACATCATTGCTACTAACATCTTTCAACACAATTTTCTCTAGGAACATATTAAAATAAACATATGAAAGCGACAAACATAGGGAAGCAACAACGCGAGCTATCTATCTACAGTAAACATAGACAAGCAAAATACTATCAGGTACTAAGTTCATGATAAATTTAAGTTCAATTAATCATATTACTTAAGAACTCCCACTTAGATAGACATCCCTCTAATCTTCTAAGTGATTACGTGATCCATATTAACTACACCATGTCCGATCGTCACATGAGATGGAGTAGTTTCAACGGTGAACATCAATATGTTGATCATATCTACTATATGATTCACGCTTGACCTTTCGGTCTCCGTGTTCCGAGGCCATATTTGTTATATGCTAGGCTCGTCAAGTTTAACCTGAGTATTCCGCGTGCGCAACTGTTTTGCACCCGTTGTATTTGAACGTAGAGCCTATCACACCCGATCATCACGTGGTGTCTCAAAGACGAAGAACTTTCATAGCGGTGCATACTCGGGAGAACACTTCTTGATAATGTTAGTGAGAGATCATCTTAAAATGCTACCGTCAATCAAAGCAAGATAAGATGAATAAAGGATAAACATCACATGCAATCAATATAAGTGATATGATATGGCCATCATCATCTTGTGCTTGTGATCTCCATCTCAAGCACCGTCGTGATCACCATCGTCACCGCGCGACACCTTGATCTCCATCTTAGCATCGTTGTCGTTCGCCATCTATTGCTTCTATGACTATCACTACCTCTTAGTGATAAAGTAAAGCAATTACAGGCGTTGCATTTCATACAATAAAGCGACAACCATATGGCTCCTGCCGATTGCCGATAACCGGTTACAAAACATGATCATCTCATACAATAAAATATAGCATCACGTCTTGACCATATCACATCACAACATGCCCTGCAAAAACAAGTTAGGCGTCCTCTACTTTGTTGTTGCAAGTTTTACGTGGCTGCTACGGGCTGAGCAAGAACCGTTCTTACCTCGCATCAAAACCACAGCGATAGTTCGTCAAGTTAGTGCTGTTTTAACCTTCGCAAGGACCGGCGTAGCCACACTCAGTTCAGCTAAAGTGAGAGAGAGAGACACCCGCCGGTCACCTTTAAGCACGAGTGCTCGCGAACGGCGAAACCAGTCTCGCGTAAGCGTCTGGCGTAATGTCTGTCCGGGCGCTTCATCTCACAATACCGCTGAACCAAAGTATGACATCTTTGGTAAGCGGTATGACTTATATCGCCCACAACTCACTCGTGTTCTACTCGTGCAAATAACATCAACGCATAAAACCAGGCTCGGATGCCACTGTTGGGGAACGTAGTAATTTAAAAAAAAATCCTACGCACACGCAAAGGATCATGGTGATGCATAGCAAAGAGAGGGGAGAGTGTTGTCCACGTACCCTCGTAGACCGATAGCGGAAGCGTTATGACAACGCGGTTGATGTAGTCGTACGTCTTCATGATCCGACCGATCCAAGTACCGAACGTACGGCACCTCCGAGTTCAACACACGTTCAGCTGGATGACGATCCCCGGACTCCGATCCAGCAAAGTGTCGGGGATGAGTTCCGTCAGCACGACGGCGTGGTGACGATGATGATGCTCTACCGGCGCAGGGCTTTGCCTAAACTCCGTGACGATATGACCGAGGTGGAATATGGTGGAGGGGGGCACCGCACACGGCTAAGGAACGATCCGTAGATCAACTTGTGTGTCATGGGGTGCCCCCCTGCCCCCGTATATAAAGGAGGGAGGGGGAGGTGCGGCCGGCCCCCAAGGGGTGCGCTGAGGAGTCCTACTCCCACCGGAGTAGGACTCCCCTCTGCCTTGTTGGAGAAGGAAAGGGGAGGAAAGAGGAAAGGGGCGCCGCCCCTTCCTTGTCCTATTCGGACTAGGGGAGGGGCACGCGCCTTCCCGGCCGGCCCTCCTCTTCTCCCTCATGGCCCACTAAGGCCCATTATCCCCGGAGGGTTCCGTAACCCGGTGTTCGTAAAATCCCGATTTCACCGGAACCATTCCGATATCCAAATATAGGCTTCAATATATCAATCTTTACGTCTCGACCATTTTGAGACTCCTCGTCATGTCCCCGATCTCATCCGGGACTCGAACTCCTTCGTACATCAAAACTCATAAACTCATAAAATAAGCATCATCGAAACCTTAAGCGTGCGGACCCTACGGGTTCGAGAACTATGTAGACATGACCTAGAACTATTCTTGGTCAATAACCAATAGCGGAACCTGGATGCTCATATTGGCTCCTACATATTCTACGAAGATCTTTATCGGTCAAACCGCATAACAACATCGTTGTTCCCTTTGTCATCGGTATGTTACTTCCCGAGATTTGATCGTCGGTATCAATACCTAGTTCAATCTCGTTCTTGGCAAGTCTCTTTACTCGTGACGTAATGCATCATTCGTAACTAACTCATTAGCTACATTGCTTGCAAGGCTTATAGTGATGTGCATTACCGAGAGGGCCCAGAGATACCTCTCCGACAATCGGAGTGACAAAACCTAATCTCAAATCGCCAACCCAACATGTACCTTTGGAGACACCTGTAGTACTCCTTTATAATCACCCGATCACGTTGTGACGTTTGGTAGCACCAAGTGTTCCTCCGGTAAATGGGAGTTGCATAATCTCATAGTTACAGGAACATGTATAAGTCATGAAGAAAGCAATAGCAATATACTAAGCGATCAAGTGCTAGGCTAACGGAATGGGTCATGTCAATCACATCATTCTCCTAATGATGTGATCCCATTAATCAAATAACAACACATGTCTATGGTTAGGAAACATAACCATCTTTGATTAATGAGCTAGTCAAGTAGAGGCATACTAGTGACTATATGTTTGTCTATGTATTCACACATGTATCATGTTTCCGTTTAATACAATTCTAGCATGAATAATAAACATTTATCATGAAATAAGGAAATAAATAATAACTTTATTATTGCCTCTAAGGCATATTTCCTTCACCTGTAGGCGCTGGGTCTTGGTCGTCTCCAGCATCGTCGTCCATACCGTCGATGTCTTTGGAGTCGAAGTCGAGCATGTCGGTTAAATCATCGACAGTGGCTACAAAGTGGGTGGTGGGTGGGTGTTGAATTTCTTCGTCGTCCGCATCCCAACCTTCCTGACCGTAGTCCGGCCAGGGCTCTCCGGATAAAGAGAGAGACTTTAGTGAATTCAGGATGTCGCCAAAGGGCGAGTGGTGAAAGATGTCCGCGGCAGTGAACTCTATGACCGGCGCCCAATCGGATTCGATTGGAAGAGGCGCGGAGGGTTCGGAGTCTGGAGAGGAGTCCGACACCTTGGAGTCACGGTCTTCGCAAAGGACGGGGATGGAGTTCGGCTCAATCGCCGTAGAGATCATAGCCCCCGAGGCGGTGTCCAACCACTGCGTCCTCGATCGAGAATCGGCTCCGGACTAAGGGTCGGAGCGGATCTTTAATGCGACCTCGAGGGCACTGTTGGCGGCAGAGCTAGATCGTGCCCATCGAGACGGTCTTGGGCGCTTGGCTGCGACTCGAATCCGTCGAAGATCAAGTCTCCGCGGATGTCGGCCATGTAGTTTAAACTTCCAAATCTGACCTGATGGCGGGCGTAGCTTCGATCTGCTCCGGATGGCCAGCGAATTGGCTGCAGTGCAAAGCCGCCGAATCTGAAGATCTGTCCGGGAGAAAAGTCTCACCTGGACTGCGTCGTTCTGATCATCGAAGGAGCCATCGGGCCTATAGGTGGCGACAGAGGAACTCTCAATGAAAGCACCAATGACGGTGTCAATACCGGCGGATCTCGGTAGGGGTCCCGAATCGTGCGTCTAGGCGGATGGTAACAGGAGACAAGGGACACGATGTTTTTACCAGGTTGGGCCCTCTCGATGGAGGTAATACCCTACTTATGCTTGATTAATATTGATGATATGGGTAGTACAAGAGTAGATCTACCACGAGATCGTAGAGGCTAAACCCTAGAAGCTAGCCTATGGTATGATTGTTGTTAGATCCTCTAGACTAAAACCCTCCGGTTTATATAGACACGGATAGGTTAGGGTTACACAGAGTCGGTTACAATGGTAGGAGATCTACATATCCGTATTGCCAAGCTTGCCTTCCACGCCAAGGAAAGTCCCATCCGGACACGGGAGAAGTCTTCAATCTTGTATCTTCATAGTCTAGGAGTCCGGCCAAAGATGAGAGTTCGGCTATCCGGACACCCCGTAGTCCAGGACTCCCTCAGCAGGGTTTGTCATCAGTTCGGACATTGACATGGCACCTCGTGCTAAATAAACCAGCTGTTCTTTTTGTGCAGTTCCACCAAAATCAACCAAATCCGCGCGTAGCTTGTATGATTTCGCCCTTATATGTTGCAACGCCTTGAACTTATGGGCACCTCCTTTCTTGTGGTGGAAATGAATGATTCGATGTATTCATGAACATTTTGTGCAGTTCCCGTTGAAATCAAGCTGAGCACCCCTGTTTGCACAAATACAAAAAAGTGATTAGTATAAAGCAAACTATACTATGAATTGACAGTTTCAACAGGCACATACACTACTAGGAAAAAGGCTACTAGCAGCGCGGGTAAAATGGCTACTAGCAGCGCGGGTACACGCGCTACTAGTATCGCGCTACAGCTAATAGTTAGTAGTAGCGCGGGGTAAACACGCGCTACTACTAACATTTTACTAGTAGCGCGGATGTCACCCGCGCTACTACTAACGAAATAGTAGTAGCGTGTCTACAGTACCACACGCTACTAGTATCCTAAATACTAGTAGCGCTCCATTTCACCCCACGCTACTACTAACTAATTAGGAATTAAAAAAATAAAATCCATCTATTCCATTTTATGCATACAATTCTAACAACTAAAACAAGCCCAGATTTGTAATAACCCGGCAGCATTATATATCATTCCAAATCGAAGATTTATAGTAAACCAGGAGCATTAGAGCATATCCATACATCTACACTTATTGCCTAATCACTTATTCCCAGCTAGTGCAAACACAGTTGAAAGTAAACAAAAATGCATAAAAACACCAAACAGTGGCATTCTATCCCTCCAAATGATTTGCTCCCTCTCCATCCTTGCAATCATCTTCTTCTCCCTTATGTGCTTCTCCCATTTATGAATCCAGGATTTCTGTAAAGAGCAAAGAACAAATAAAATTAAATTTCAGCAGACATATATTTCCTTGCATGTTGTGATGTACAGTAGCTATGGGAATAAATATACGAAAACAAAAAAGTGAGTGATTTCTATTAACAAGAGATCGCCTATGTAATAGCTACAAACAAATGAAATTAATGTCTAGATAATATATATTGCCAACCAAACCTAGATAAACTATATATTGCCAGGTAATAGGACATATCTAATTTTCACATTAATTGCCTTCAGTTTTCTTCAAAACTAAATACACTTAAACTTATATCATTTCATATAGATGTTCAAAGGATAATACGGCTAAAAGAATCCAATTTCTTTGTTTTTTTGAAGTAGTTTAAAAGGAAAGCATTAACACATAATAGAAATGATTATCTGCCATAGGGTGATGCTAGATAGCTAAAAAGCTCACAACCCTGGAAAGAAGAACGGCGCGACAAAGGTGCGCGTTCCCTTCTAGTGACTACCATTTCTCCTCTGCGGATTTCCTTAAAAAAACTTCTACGGCTTCATAACAACCACCAGGCAGTAAAATTTCCCTATGGATACATATTTTCCTACCATTTGGTAGACAATATGAAGATGATATATTGTGCATTTCCGGTGAGGCGAGGAGCCGGACATGCTACAAATTATGCATCCACAAACTACATTAATCTACATGCGGAAAAATAGGAAGAGAGTTAGGGCAAGCAAGTTGTTACGCAACTATGAACAGTGTCATTGTTGTGGTCGATTGCGGTCTGTCTCTATTTACTAACAGGCCGGCCCTTATCAATTCCTGCCGCGTCACCCACTCGCTGGCGCCTTGGCGCCCTTCTTATTCTGCCTTATATCTTGAGTTTGGTCAAGATTAGCCTGAGTTGCATCCCTTGCTTGATGTAGATCGTTGACACGCTACAAGGGAGTAGAAGTGACGATATGTTCTCTATGGCTTGATAACCATTGGATAACTGAATCTCTCCACATGTGCACTTCTTGAGAGAGCCTAATTAACGAAATCTTGCAACGGCCAAGTGGCTGCCGACATCTCGAGATCACTGCACCTAGACTCGGTCTCGGCTAATCATCCGCCAATTTCATCTCTGATTTTGACATATATCTTTGTTTGCATATATTTCCCAGCTTCTTAACTAGCTGTCGTTATATAAGTACAGCCTTATACATCTCTCCTTCATGATCTAACACAGCCTTGGTTAGTTTAATTTCTCAAAGAAGCTGTAGTCTCTTGATTAATTACATGGTGGGTGTAGTGAAGAGGAGCAAATTGATCAGCTGTATACTAACTGAAAGGTTAATTGAGGTAGGTAGAAACAAACCTCATGAAGGCTCTTTGGAATGCAGTTTTGTTTTTATGCTCAACCTGTAGTACTTTGTACACATATATACTGTTGGACTTTAATGTGGCATATACTGGTCAGTCCTTTTATACAAAGATTGAATAATTTCAGTGCCAGTGCCATTACATGGTAGAGAGAGAAGAGTGGAGTGAGCATGAGTAGTGAGTTCATACGAGTTGAGACACATGCATGACTATGTACCTTAATTTCATTAATTAACGAGCAGGTTAATTTGTAGTATGATCTGCTTGATGGCTAATCAACACAGTTAATGAATTGATGTGTGCTCACGAATTACGATATATATCCTATGGCCAAACTATTATTACGAGTACTATATATGAGCTGCTCATCTTGGGCTGATAAATCTATAAAGCGCTCAAGCTCATTTGTCTATCGAGTATCTGAGCTACTTACTTTGTGAACTTAAGAACTCCATAATCTTGACATCGAGTACATATATCCTATCGAGTGAAATTGCATCTTTGGTGGCATCGGGCAGAACTGCTCCTAGTTGCTTGCGTCCATATGATTTGGTAAGAAACTCTTTCCACTGAGACCAGCATAATGCATGGCAAAAAACATAGTGCATATCAAATTCATTCATGCAGAGAACAACAACATATGCATATGCGTTTTATGTGAAATTGCAGTTGGACGAACCGGAGAGACTAGAGAGCTATGCTGACAATTGAGTATTAAAACGTAAAATAAGACGAACACTACCAAATTTGATTTGTTGCGTCCACCCACATCCCACAAAAAACTTGTCTTGGCACACTAAGCATTCCCCAAAAAAGGTTTTTTAGCTATTGTCAGGTCCTTACCACAACACAAAGTCTAGCTGCGAGTGGTCTTGTACAAAGCTACTACAAAGTAACTTACAGGGATCATCGTCACCTAAAAACTAATCATATCAGAAATTCAGAAATTCTGCTTTGTAGCAATACTTGAGGTCAAAAGGGTCAGCTAACCCAAAAACATAGTCACCTAAAAACTAATTCAATCGGAAATTCAGAAATTACCATAGTGCTAAATCCGCTAAGCCGTAGAAACGTGACAATCAATCAAATGGTGGCTGCCCTATCCCCATGAGCTCGACGTGACGACCTATCCTCTCTCCGTGGTCCGGTGACCTGCACCAGAACACCAACGCTGACCGTGTCTCCCCAACCTTGTACATGTATTATCTGATTATGTGGCTATTACTGCGTTGACATCAAACTCCTGTGGGGTTGAGTACATGTTGTTAACCATGATATTTCATCAAGGAAAGCCTAGTATGCAAAGATACAAGTGAAGAGTAATCATGTACACTCCATCTACTCACTACCCTTTACATATTTGCTTGATCCATGATTTCCATTTGAGAACTTCACAGTATACCAACTAACGTCCTCTACTCAAAGAGGAAAGTTACAGGTCTGCTCAATGCCAATTGCCAACTCGAATTGCTTTCTAAGTAACGCCTCTCAGCCAGATAAGAGCGAGATGCTTACCACAATGGCGACAGAGTAGTCGCGGATGCGCTCGTAGTTGGCGATGATCCCCATCATTGCTGCAGCGCCATGAGCTCCGTCAGGGTTGTTGTCCACAACCTCCGCGCATGTCCTGCGCCACGCAACCCCAATCCACAAGCCATAGTCAATTCCACAAACACACAAATCCAATTCACCACCTAGAAGGACTGTCAAGCGCCATCGGATCGTACCTTGATCTTGATCGGGTGGCGGCAGCAGGCCAGACGGGCCCATCATCTTCACCACGCGATCTCGCATCCGCAGCAGGGAGAGGAAGATGTGGGGCTGTGACCGGAGGAAGGATCGAGATCAGGGGAGGGAGGAGCAGGCGGCGGCTTACCCGGTTGATGGAGGCGGGTCGGGAGCTGCTTGGCGCGTCGAGGTCGCGGCAGCAGCGCAGCTCCTCCTCCATGGTCGCCGCTTTGCCTCCGCCCGGCCTGCGGCGGATCTGTTGGAGTGCTAGCGGCTGTGCGGATCGGAGTGTGTCGAGTGGAGCACGAGGCGATTTGCCGATGGCACAGGCGAACGGCCTTGAGACAGGAGCGGCGGAAGCGGCGGCGCGCGGCGTGGCGCCTGGTGGGGGGGCATGGGGCGGACAGACGAGAGGAGAGGAGGTGGAAGGGGCGGCGGCGAGTGGGTTGAGAGAGGAGAGGAGGTTGGCTGTGTGGTTTTTTAGACAGACGGGGATAGTGGGTGGTGTGGGGCGGTTGGTGGGAGGTGGTGGTGGGGTGGGGACGGGCGTGGATCGGGCAGGAGGACACGCATAGTAGTAGCGTGGGGTCTTACTGCGCTACTACTACTTACTTAGTAATAGCGCGGTTTTATACCTCGCTACTACTATGGCCTATCCGGGGACATTGTTGGAGACCATTTAGTAGTAGCGCGGGTTTATACCCCTCGCTTCTACTATCAACTTAGTAGTAGCACGGTTTTTATACCCCTCGCTACTACTAATTAGCAGTAGCGCCCGTTTTTAAACCACGCCGCTGATAAACTTCTGTGTATAAGGTTTTCCCTAGTAGTGATACATGGTCCATGTAGAGCACACTTTTATAAAAATGGAACTCACCAGAAACAATCCTAGAACAACATTGTACTCGCGCATCACAACAAAAAAATGGAGATTTGTCAGTCCTTCTGAGCTGAAGTTAGTTTGGTCTTGTGGGGAGTAATGTAACCATCCTTCAACTGCTCCTTGATGAGAAGATAGACATGGCTTCTTCATCTGGCATAATCGGAACTAGTCACTTCACGTACTCCATATTCTTCTTGAGAGGAAGATGATCCTGTTTGCTCGAAAAAAGGAAAGGAAATATTTAAAACATCATAGATGAAGCACTTCTCAAGGACAATACCACTTTTCATGGCGGTATCTAAGCAGTAGCACAACAACAATAGAGATGACAAAGCTCAATCATATGGATGAAATCAATGGGTGAGTACCAACATTTGTCAAGAGGCTGATTGTGTAGAGCATACAGATGAAGCACTTCTCCGGAACCATCTGTTGCTATCTACGGGGGTGGCCATGCTTACTATATACTCCTCGATTAGTTTAATGTTTCCAACATCTTCTTGTGCAGTTCCACTAAAATATATGGTATCTTCAAAGAAGATCCCTGTTTGCACAAGTAGAGATAATTACGTATGGCATCAAATCAGTGGAAAAACAATTGCTCATTCCAGCCATAGAAATAAATTAAGATGAAAAACTATATCATTACTTGTGTCATCACAGTTCGATTGCTTCATTACAGACACGGGGAGTTGATATTTGTTTTCTTCCGCTTGTCTTTCCTTCATCACTTGGTTCAATAACGAGACAAGCTTCGCCTTCAATGTAAGATTTGGCATGTCAATTAGGGAGCAAAAGTATAGTACTAAACTTAATTTTCTGATGAAAGTGGCAAAATACAGGCCAGCAGTTGTGAAATATCCTTATATTACCTCAATGGGATATTACGGTGCACATACAGATTGGAAGTCTTGTCTCCATTTGTGCAGTTCACTAAAATCAAGCAACATTATCGTACAAGTAGCACAACATATGAAAGCATGCTGCAGAATCATGTGAAAGAAGGCTAGTACTGACCTCTCATGAAGAAGATCTGAACCAAATTCGCCTTAACGGATAGGAAGTAAGATCTCCTCTTGTGCAGTTCCACTAAGATCAAGCAATCAAGCAACCTTGTCTGTGTGACATTTTGGTTGAACTGCACAAAACACTCTTAAAACAAAAGTGTTTTGTGCAGTGCAACAAAAGGTCACAATGGCAACAAAGTGAAGTAGATATCCCTGTTTACGGGGTGCAAAGAAACAATTAGTGGTCAATAACGGTGGATGACACGAAGCCAACAAAAGAAGCATCAACCTTATCTAAATGGGAAAGAAAGCAAAGCAGTAGCATTTCTCAAGCGGTGGCATTGATTAATATTAACATAGAGATTATATTAACGATAAAATTCATTAAACATGTAATTTGCTTTTAAGCGTGGCATTGCATCAATTTTCCAGCAGCATTATTAGAGGGTGTTTGTTTACGAGGACATTTTGGTGTAGGGACTAAAAAACTCCGTGTCGGTCACATCTAAACCAAGCAGGAGGGACTTTTCGGGACTAAAAGTGGGCATTTGGGACTAAAGAAAGAAGACCAGAGGAGTCTTTTGGGACTTTTCAACAGTTGCCCCTGCCACGCATCACACCTTGTTTCTATTAGTTCATTACTAGGGGTAACATGGTCTTTTATCATGTCATTTAATAACCTCTAGTCCATGTTTAGTCCCTGGAACCAAGCAGGTAGGGACTAGGGAGTTTTTAACCAAACAGGGCCTTAGATTAACAACAGCTAATGAGTTGCACGGGACAGTGGACGCATCAGCACCATGTGCATCTACCAATGTACTGTGGTCATGCACAGTCTGTTGCAACAAAGAACAAACAACCAAGGAGCATATTTGTGTTGGTCCCAGTTTTGTTATCTTTAGACACCTTTCCCTATGTGAGCGCAACAAATCTAGTCATGCTCAAACTCTACAGCCTTGTCCCTTCCTTTCCTTTTTGAACTAGTACTTTTGCCCCTTCCTTTCCTCTTTGAACCACGTCCTAGATTTATGCGATACAACTTTCCCCACTACTTTCCCCCATTCCTTTCCTCTTTGAACCACGTCCTAGATTCATGCTATACACCTTTCCCCCTTCATTTCCTCTTTGAACCACGTCCTAGATTCATGCTATATACAACTTTTCCCACTACTTTCCCCGACTCCTTTCCTCTTTGAACCACGTCCTAGATTCATGGTATACATGCAGCTAGAGCAATGCATGTGGAGTAAGTAAAATATACCTTAAGGTTCTTGGGGCGTGGTTCGGTGGGCGATGGGACGACTCCGAAGAAGAAGGGGTCGGAGGCCCTCCCGCGCCGCCGCTGGGTGGAAAGTGAACAGCAGCGCCGGTAGTGGATTCCCTCCCTCGCCCGGCAATGACAGTTGTTAAGTCTCCTTCTCTTCCGTGAGACGGATCCTGCCGGCTCTTTGAGCAGCAAAGTGAGGGACAGAGAGGCCAACGAAGTCTTATTTAGATCTGGAGAGGCGAGAGAGTGTGAAGAGCAACTACAAGCATTGAGGCTCCAGTGAGAGAGGCGAGAGAGTTTGAAGAGAGCAACTACAAACCGAGGCTCCAGCGTGTATATATATCTTGGAGAGAGAGTGTGAAGCGTGCAAACCCTAGAAAACATTTTGACTAGTCAAAGAATCCTCCCGCAAAAATTATGCTCAAGTGTAGTTATCAAACCCGAGACCTCAAGTTTGATGAGCGAACAGGCTAACGGATACACAACCCTCCCGTTATGTTCAGCGAGAGGAAAATAACCTTTATACATTCCTGCATTAGTGTGACAGAATGCCGTGTTTTTTGTGTGTGTGGGAGTCATTAGGATTTCAATCATAATCGTGTCATGTGGCTTTGGTGGTAAGACTATCCACAGTGGTGTAGAAATAATGCAGCCTTAGTCACCTTACCTCTCTCCACGTAATGCGTTGGGTCCCACCGGTCGGAGGTGAAACAAACAAATTAATAAGAAAAATTAAAAGCGCCAGCGGTGTATCTTACTACCTCACAGATCTCGTTACTGCTCAGGAACACTGTCCAATTGATCCCTCTGTTCGCTCACGTACTATTTTAAGTGAATCCTTATTATAACATCCACAAAAATTTTGGGCACTTGTATTCGACTTAAGTCAGTGTGCCACCGTATCTCGTATACTTACTATTCCCTCCGTCTAGGTGTAATAAGTCACGTTAGAAGGTGCAACGGGACCAAGGTGCGTGTGTGTGCGTGTGTGTGTTTAATAGCATGTGTTTGTTAGAGAGTGCGACAGATCGACCTACTCCTACAGAGATATGGTGTGTAGTGTACGATTTTAGCCGTGAGAGTCGGTGCATCCTCTCGTTTCCGGGCGTGTCCGGCAGGGACATCTTGGACAGCTGCCACGCCCGCTCGACTAGCCTGGCCACCAAAGCCCCTCCATCGCCTGCAAGGCTTCCCGCCAAGCAGTCAGCGCCGCTCCAAAGAATCGGTGTCGCATTCATGCTCGGGCAGAGCGGACGTGACCTCTCACTGGCGCTAGAGTGATGGTTGCTTCGTCCGTCCAACTTACTGCTTGGTCTATGTGATTTGACATCTCATTGGTCTTTATTACTGAGGTGGTAGGATTGCTGGATGTCCCACGCTTTTGGCAAAAGGAGGTAGTAGATTACAATTTTCTCCATTCTTACAGTGGAGGAGTCCAAGAGCAGTGAAAACACGCAAACTCAGTGATTACATGGCCCACCTCACACTATCACCGTGCGACACCTAACTCTTTACATAGTACTCCCTCCATTCCTAAATATTACTAGATGAGTCCCCGCGCGTTGCCGTGGAACAACGGTATATCTCTCTGCGCAAAATTATCAATTTCATAGAACTAAAAAAAAAAATCTATAACCGCATGACAAATGTGGTAGCCAAACTAAATAAACTCCCATCATCATTTAGATCATCCCACGTAAGGAAAAAAGATCAGCCAACTCCTACTGCATAATGGGATTATATTTTTCTTTTTGACATGTTAATGGGACTTAAAAGCTCACTCACATGCATGCAGACATGTTTATGTGATTTAAAACCCACTCACATGCATGTGCCACGGTATTTCTACATGCTTGCATGTGGCTTAGTGCGGAGCCTCTCAACATCTAGATCAGACCGCTATTATGACTGATTTACTTCATCTAACGACTACGTCAATTTTGATGATGTGGCTCAAGGAGAGGATAGAGAATTCCTAGTAGTGGGGGCTAGCTATTACTAGTAGATAAGTCTTTGTAGAGATTCCACTAGGTGAACTACATATGGAACAAAATGAATGAATCTACACTTAAAATGCATCTATATACATCTGCATGTGGTTAATGGTGAAATCTCTACAAAGACTTATATTTAGGAACGGAGGAAGTACTAGTATAGTACTAGTACGTACTGTAATTTATCAGCGAGATAAATTTGTACAATGCTATGAAGCTTCCAGCTCCTGTTACATGTATCTTGCGTCCAAGGTTGCCCGTTGCAACATTTCATCAAATACAAAGGAGACTAACATGCATGCTATTGCATCTCAATGATTGACAGATCATAGCAAATAGGGATGAAAACGGAGCGGAAACGGACGGAACTGAGTTCTATCATATTTGTTTTCATATTTTTTTGCAGAAGCGGAAACGAATACAGAAACCCCGGAAATGAATATGGGAACAGATACTCTGGAAGCGGACACGGAGCGAATACAAAGCGGATACTGGAAACAGAAATAGGCATTGATCGAACTTAAAATCCCTTGAATCATAGAAATACACACAAAAACAAACACATTTATGAGTTGTTAACATGGCTACAAAATAATATCAGTATGTTAGCAACTTAGCGTAGTATTGTAGTAGTACCGGACAATTGCGCATAGGGTCAAGTTGAGTACATGTGTGGTAGTAGAAGTTGGGCCTTAGATCCATTCTACTAATTGTGTCATTGTGTTGTCTTTGATGGTTGGACTACAAAGCAGCTATAGGTCTATATTAAAAACAAAAATACCATATTCACGGAAACGAAAAGTTCCATTTCCATGCATGTTCCACCGGAAAACACCGTTCCGTTTTTGTTTTTGTTTCCGCATAAAAAATTCCATTTCCATTTCCGTTTTTCAAATTTCCGTTTCCGTTTTCATATTTCCTCTCCGTTTCCATTTTTCCTCCGGAAAAACGGAAAGTTTCCACTCCACTTTCATCCTTAATAGCAAATATGTACTCCCTCCGTTCCAAAATAAGTGTCTCAACTTTGTGCAAACATTAGTACAAAGTTGTACTACTACTAAAGTTGACACTTATTTTGGAACAGAGGCAGCTAAAGAAAAAAATGATCCATGCAGTCCCTAGCCCTTGAACCATGAACCCTGACCAGGCTTCAATTTGCTGGCAACGTTCGAGCTTCCTAACAAATGAAGTTTGCAACCTTTTGACCATCGGATCATTTTGTGCAGTTTCACCAAAATCGAGATGAGCATCCATGTGGCAAAGAAATTGGAGAAGCGTGATTAGAATAAGATTACTAGGACTAGTTGATGAGACATAAACTCATCACAAATACAGTACGTAGAAGCCGGTAGAGGTATCAGGTATGTGCGGGGCAAAGAAGTAGAGAAATATCCACATGGAGTGATGTGAGCAGCTGGAGCAATGGTGCAAGCCGGCTGTAAAGGGAGTTGTACACGAGGGGCGTAGCTCAACCTTGAGGAGGCGGCGGGGAGGCGGCAAGCGCCACGTCGGCGGTGAGCAAGGGACGAAGGAAACCTCACCGGCTTTGTGAGAGAGAACGGTGGGGACCCCTGATCGGGACGTGCCGACGGTGGGTTTCGCCCGTCGGCGGCCACCCTTTGCATCTACACTAAGCATCCACCCCTTCCCCATGCGAACGTGATCCGCCGGGATGTTAGAGATGTGGCCACAGTCGTTTTGTGCGAGAGAGTGTGAAGAGAGCAACCCCAACAAGCAACAGATATAGTGGAGCAGTTTCCTTTTCTCTCCATCTGAACCTATCATATTGTGTACGTGCCACTGAAGAAAAAAATATATTTATAAATGACGTGGCACCTACTACTCGTTCTCCTATAACCTTGCGCTTGGCATCTCCAAATATTAACCTTGCGATTGGCTCTTCACCTCTTCCGGAAGTCGAGCAATAATGGTAGTGCAGTATATATCGTTCTGGCTATATGAAACCGAATGAATTGCTGCACGTCCACCACGTGGGCGAGGGTCGAGGGGTGAGGGAGAGTGCTACTACATACAGAGCAAAATGAGTGAGTGTACACTCTAAAATACGTCTATATACATCAATGTTTGGAGTATGCACTAGTAGTTCATATTGAAATCTACTAAAGGACATATATATTCCAAACAATATGATATAATCTCTATAGCCAAGGTAGTAGGGACGAGGAGTAAACGAAGGGAGTAGTAAATTTTTCTCCTCGTCCTGCGAGCCACCGCACACATGGGCGAGGGAGGAGCAAGCTTCACCTCATCCTGCAAGCCACCGCGCCCGTGGTCGGGGGAGACGGCATACTAAGCAAGCTTCTCCTTGTTCTGCGAGTTGACGGGACACATCAAAAGCACTCCAGTGTATAGAGCCTTGCCTCTATGGTAGGCCCCACATGGTTTGCCTCTTTTTTTAATTTAACATAACGCGTCAAGTCGCAATTTGTTTGTTCACCCGTGGTACGATCCTCCCTCCACCAAGTGGACAACCAGTACACGTGCCAAATTACCATGTGGGCTGCCTTTTTCATACAGAAATGAGCTCCACCGTGTACCCGCGCGGGTGTCGTTGGGAAAGAGATGGGAGTACGTGCGCCGTGCATGCACCTCTTCTCTTCGTGCACGTCCCCCACCTACGTGGGTGTGTGTGAGAGATATGAACCGCGTTCGTGAGTGTTTTTTGTTTTGTGGTGGGGGTGGGGGTTGATTTCGTGAATTATTTGTGGGAATATGTGTCGATGACATCTGAAAGTGCGTTATATCGACTAGAGGGGGCGTGAATAGGCGATTTTTATGAATTCTTCACTGAGGAATTTGCCGGTGAGGAAATTCCTTAGCGAAGAACTACTTGCAGCGGAATAAGTACTCAGAAGTAAGCATAACAGAATTCGGGCATGGTCATCATGATGAAATGAAGACAAACAAAGAGTACGAGAAAGCGTAAACACGAGGATAGCACAAGATGAAGACAAACAAAGCTGAAGAAATTGGGCGAGGAAATAGAAAGTCTTGATCAAAGTCTTCAAACACAGATATGAATGAACACTCAACACGTAATGAGGAAATGAAAGGGTTGAGGAAATAGAACCGATTAGGTTGGTGAAGACAATGATTTGGTAGACCAGTTCCAACTGCTGTCTCGGTTATGCGTCTGGTTGGAGCGGTGAGTATTTAAACTCGAGGACACACAGTCCGGACACCCGATCGCTGAGCACGCAGCTCAGGACACCAAGTCCTCACCGTATTCTCCTTGAACTAAGGTCACACAGACCTCGTCCAATCACTCGTGGTAAGTCTTCAGGCGACTTCCAAACCTTCACACACTTGGTCACTCGGCGATCCACAATTCCTCTTGGATGCTCTAGACCATGACGCCTACCCGTCTGGAAGAAGCACAATCTTCAAAGGTAACAAGCGTCGGATCCACGCAGGATCAATCTCTTCAGTTATGCTCAATCACTTTGGGTTTGTAGGGGTTTGGTTTTTGGGTTTTTCCTCACTCGATGATTTTCGCTCAAAGTCCTCGGAGGATGGGTTGCTCTCAAGTGACAAGTGTCAAGTTTCTCTCAGAACAGCCAACCAGCTAGTGGTTGTAGGGGGCGGCTATTTATAGCCTAGGGAGCATCCCGACATGATAAGACATAAATGCCCTTCAATGATATGACCGTTAGGTGGATAAGATATTTTGGGACAGGTGGCGAAGACAAGAAGCGGTCGGAAATTTGAATTTCAAATTCCTCGGGGCTATCATGTTCCTCACTTTGTGTAGGCAATCTGCACTTGCAATTCCTAACTCCTCGGTCGAACAAATTCCTCGTGACGGAAGAACTTCGTCTACATCCTTTGAAGAAATTGACTGAAGCTGTATGAGATTTCAAAGGCTTCACTCGAAGGGATTGGTAGGTGTAGGATTTTGAGTTGAGCATCACATGGAAATTTTTCCTTAGTATTTCCTCGACCCCCTTTAACAGTACGGTGTTTCCTATGTATCAATAAAGAGAAAATGAAACTACGAAAACAAAAGTCTTCACGCTTCATGTTCCTCAAATGAATATCAAGTCTTCAAGGTCACACCAATTTCTTCACTTTCAAAGTCTTCAGAAAGTCTTCAGAATATCAAAGTCTTCACCGAAGAACTTCATTTTAGAATTCGACTTTCTCTGTAAATATCAAACTCCTCCTAGACTTATGGACCTGTGTACACTCACAAACACATTAGTCCCTTAACCTATAAGTCTTCAATACACCAAAATCACTAAGGGGCACTAGATGCACTTACAATCTCCCCCTTTTTGGTGATTGGTGACAATATAGGTTAAGTTTTCAACGGGGATAAACATATGAAGTGTAAATACTGATATTGAGGAATTTGATTGCAAGATATAGAAGAACTCCCCCTGAAGATGTGCATAGTGAGGAATTTGCTTTTGAGGCAACGCACATTTGAAGAGTTGAATCATGGAGATCTCCCCCTATATCTTGTAATTCATACACGCATTTGACATATAATATGAAGAATTTGAAATGCATGATGAAATATGGTGCTTGATGAAATTCAGCATGTGTGGAATACCATTAATGAGGAGTAAGCATGCAAAATAACGCATCAAGAGTATCAGAGCTCAAGAGAATCAGAGCTCAGTGCATCAAAAGTATCAGAGCATAGTGCGAGCACGTGCATCAAAAGTATCAAAGCACCATCGGTTTAAGATTACAACTCGATCCAATAAAAGTTTCGGAAGAGCGAGATTTGTAACTTAACAAAATAAATTGCCCATATAATAGACCCGCTTGAAGACTAACTCAAATTTCTCCCCTTTGTCATCGAATGACCAAAAGGATCGGCGAGGACTAACGCATACGAAGAATTTCAAGTTGAAGAAGGAGTGCGGCGTTGTTGGGGTCGGTTGTTGTAGTAGGGCCTGCCGATGTCGTCCAAGTCTTCATTTTCATCGGTGTCTCGTGATGAAGAATAGGAGCTAGCCACCAAGGAAGGGACTTTGACCTTCTTGTATTTCTTGGAGGAGGTGCAGACCAGTCAAATTCTTCCTTGAGACCCATTGTCGTCAGTTCTTCCTTTGTAGACATTAGAAAGAACAGCCAGTGCGTTTGAAGGTTTCATGGAGGTAGTAGTGGTTTTCTTCACTTTGCATTGTGTGTAGAGTTCATGTTGTGAAGAATTGAACCAAAGCGGCGCTTGAACCATTTATGATTGTGATCAACCTTCGATGAAGGCGAGGAGTAACTCACGATCAGTCATCACCACAGTGTCTTTGTGGCTTGAGGATTTTGCTTGGTGAGGTATTTGTGGCGAGAGGCATGTGTGGCGAGTCATCATTGGTGGAGTAGGATGCAGCTTTGAAACTGTCCATCAATGGATGAATGCCTTCATCGATCACAGATAGCCTTGCCCTTGTCATCGGTGAGGTAAATGTCCGTTTGAGGACTTCAATCGGGGCAAGTAGCTGCAGTGGTTGAGTATCAGCCTTGTAATTGAGTGAAGACCTTGTCCTGATGAATCTCATTATCCAAGGCGCATAAGGCTTCAGCTCAAATGGTGACATAGCAATATTTGCCAGAGTCCTCATGAAGAAATCATGGAAGTTGATGGGAACGCCATGAATGATATTGAAAAGCATATTCTTCATGATGCCAATGACTTCTTCATCATTTGAGTTGTGGCCTTTGATAGGACTCATTGTCTTCGTCAGAATCCGATAGATAGTCCGAGGCACATACAATAATTCCTTAACGAGGAATTTGGTTCTTGGGGCCTGCGGTTTCAAAGGCTTCGTCAGCACTTGCATATAGTGATTTGAAAGATCTTGTTCGTTGTAGATACAACAAGCACCATCAGGTGGAGGACTGAGTGGTAGGGCACGAAGCAATTCAGTTGCAGGTGCCTTGTAGTGAGTATTTTCAGACATCCAGTCTAATACCCATGAGTTCACGTCTTCAGCATCTCCGGTGATGTGCAGCGTTGCATAGAATTGAAGAATGAGTTCTTCATTCTAGTCACAGATGTCAGCAGAAATTGAAGTCCCGCCGTGAAGAACATTGAGGACTGGCTCAAAGCTGGCGAGACTCCATGTCCACATGAGGAATATGTGCATGATCGAAGACTTTGTCTTTGTTGAAGAGCACCGAGGAATAGAAATTGGCTTGGTGGCAGTCGAAGCGCCTCTTCCTTATGCGAGCGAGAATCATAAGGATTATGTCGTGAAGAATACGTGCTCGTGAAGAAATCTTCAGCCTTGAACTTTTGCTTTGTTGAGAAGGGATTCTTTGGCTTTGGCGGTGGAGTGTCGATGAGTTGCATCACGACCTCTAGAATCGCAATCTCAGGTTCTTGGTGAGGAATTTCTTGTTCCTCAACAGTGCGGTCGAGGATCAGCGATGGCAGGTTCATCGGCGCTAGTGGCTGGAATTTCTTCATGGACAGATGAAGTGGGATGAGTTTCTTGAGCCCATTTGAACTGTTGGAGCGGGGGTGAGGTATCTATTGGATTGGGGTGAAGAGTGGAGAATTTGGATCTGACTTTCCCAAAGTCATCGTTCATCACTGGCGTTGTGCTTCCAATATCCACATCTTCTTCAAGTTCCTCAACACCGGCCTCTTCAGCTGTGAACTGAGGCATAGGCGAGGAAATGATTGGGGTTGAAGGGATTGCTTCCACTTCAATTTCTTCATCAATCTGCTCTGACGAAGCAGCAGAATGATTTTCTTCATCAGATCCGCTTGGGATCTCATAATCTTCATCATAAGGAACAAGGTCCTTTGATGGAATTGAGGAAATTGGAACAGCTACAATAGGATTTTCAAAGGAGCTGGTCATTGGCTTCATCTTCTTTGCAGCCGAAGAATTTGACGCAGCTGATGCTTTCTGTTTCTTCACAGCAGCTCGTTCTACAGCCTTGGTCTTCTTCTCATCAGATGCAGATGGAAGAATTGGAGTTGGTGTAGGCGCAGGAGGAGCTAAGGAATCTGGTTGATTTTCCTCAGGCGCAACTGATGCAGTTGCCCTGATTTGTTCAGTTTCTTCAGGCGCACCACTAGTGGATGCCCTGGCAATTTCTTTAGCGGCTAGAATGGGATCATCAGCCTTGGAACTAGCATTTTCTTCAGCAGCCTGAACTTCATCAGCGGTGCTGGCATGTTCTTCAGTCTGCTGAGCTGAGGCTCCAGCTTGAGGAATTTCATGTTGCGTTGGGGCAACAATATTGGTGAATTTCTTCGTCAGGTTGACGAATCTGACTTTTGCTCCTTGCCAATCAGCATAATAAGCATCAAAGTTTTTGCTGAGGGCTTGGATTTCATTCTGGACCTTGAGAAGTTCCTCAGGTGTCATTACGACAACGTTTTTCTTGAGGAACTTCTCCTTTACGTATTGAGCTTTCTTGATCTCTCTTGCCTTTTCAAACTTCCATTTCTCTTGGTGATGAAATGGGTTGACATGTGACTTTGTCCCGGTCGAGATGAAAATCAGGCATAGGGTGTTTGGATCCTTGTGCGAGAGATCAATGTAATCGAGGATTTTCCTCGGATCAACAGCGATGTACAGATGTGCCTTTGGCTCTATGGCCCTTTCTTGGCGGTCTCGATGATTTCCGCAAGTTCATCATCATCAGCCTCATCATCTTGGTGGCTCTTGGAAGGTGACCTATTTCTTCTTGGGACTTGGCGAGGACCTCGTCCGGCTGTGGCCTTAGTCTTGAGCAGAGTCGGGCAGATGAAGACTTTGGTGCAGGTGAGGAACTTCTTTGAAACACGGAGGCAATGGAGAAGCTGCAGTCCTTTGGCACGTGGCGGATGCAGTCTTGAGAGGACTTTGTCGGAACTCTGAGGACTTGGAAGGAGCTGCTGAGGACTTTGAAGGGCTGAGGATTTTGGAGGAGCAGGAGCAGCATGAGGAATTGGCCGTGAGGGCATGGCTGAGAACTTGGCCGTGAGGGCCTGTTGGTGAAGCACTTGGCTTGTGTGCGGGCTTCTATGCCATAGATTTTCTTGGCAGACAGAGGCCTCGATGGCAGCAGCGATGTGAGTCCTCATTGAATTTCCTCACTTGCCTCGTTGGCTTGTCTTGCCAACTTGGCTTGGCGCTTGGCCCATTCTTGAGAAAGTCCTCCTGCGCTTGGTCTTTGGTGGGGTCGACTTCTTGACCGGTGCCAATGGAGCTCTTGGGCATGGAGGATTGAGTGCAAATTTCTTCATGTACTTTGGAGTTACATATCTGTACTCCTCCATTCCTTGCCCATCTCCGTTCAATCCTTTGGATCGCACCTTGCGCTGATTTTTATTTTCTTTGCGAACTCGGCTTCATCAGTGTGCAATAATCAGCATATATTTCCTCGGGGATTTCAAAGCGGTCATGACCTCAGGCCTCTTTCCTCCTTTACGTGGCTTCTTTCATACGCCATATTCTTGGTGAGGAATTTGAACAAAAGAATTCTCTGAAGAAGTATGCAACTTTTCTTCGAGGCAGCTGCAAATGAGTTAAGTTGATGAGAACCTAGTGATTCAGCAGCGGACATGAGTACCTGTGAACAGAGTATAGTTGCGAGGAATTTGGAGAGGTCATATGCGTTCTCAGAAGGTTTTTCAAAAAGCAAGTTTTGAGGAATTTGACCAGATGAGCCTTGAAGAATTTCACTAAGCATTCTTTGTCTTAGGTTCCAGAGTTGTACAGATCGAGGATCCACACAATTGAGGAATCTTGAAGAAAATCATTTCTTAGAGAAATGAATCAAGAGCATATTTTGTTTGAGGTGTTCATATGTGTGTGAGGATTTGAAGAATAAACACCTTTGAAGATTTTGTAGTGAAAATTTTGGATCAACGAGGGCAGTAAAAGTAACTTTTAATTACCCTAAATGAAGAACACGACGAACTGGGTGGTGTAGATGTGAAGCTAAATCATTCAGATCTTCCGCCCTAACTTCGGCGGAGGAAGATGGCTCTGGGCGGCGGAGTGAAGATTTTCGCAATTGGTAGCGATGACGGCAATGACGAGGTCGAGGCAGTGAAGGTCTTCCTCACCGACGACGATGGAGTAGCGGCGGCGCTAGGGTTTGAGAAGCTCGAGCGGTAGAGAGATCGGTCGAGCGGAGTAAAAGAAGTGAGGATGGGGAGAGGGGTATTTATAGAAGCAGTGAAAAACTGTTTGCCCGAAGATTTTGGACGAATGTGCCCCTGACCATTCTCCTTCTCATGACATGTGTCACCCACGTACTGTGTAGTGGAGATCGCGTACGATCGTGGGTGAGTAAAATAATGCATCGTGGGATGCGGAACGGTTTGAGCGGCAAACCAAAAGTTTGGATAGTTTTAAAGTTCCGTTCGCAATTTCTTCAGCTGACAAGGACACAGTGAAGATTTTGAACGAGTTTCAAATAGAACGCACATGAAGAATTTGTGAATAGATTGGGTTGAGTATAGCATAGAGGGAGAAGGGTCCGATCACATTCACTTAGCAGAAAAAGCAACTTGAAGAATTAGCCATAAGTGAATGCTGTAGAGGACATAAACCCATATATATATATATATATATATATATATATATATATATATATATATATATAGGTAATGAAGGAAAGCAGCGGAAGCAGTGAAGATTTTGAAAAGTTGAAGAATTTGAAAAATGAAGAATTTCAAAAGCGAGGAAATACTCAAATTGAAGATTTTCAACTTTGGTGGTGGCGTGACCCACCGTATAAGAATGATGATTTCAGACACCGCGTACAATTGTCGTAGGGTTCTGAGAATCAAATTCTTCATTAATTTCTTCACACTTAGAGTGTTGTTCTTCATTGATTGAAGAAAAACGTTTCTTCATGTGTTGCACATCTAAGTCATCAATTTTGCATAAGTGTCAGGATGTGTGTCCTTTTCAAAGAACATTTCAAGATTCTAAGATATTTAGCTCACACGCAACTTGCTAAATCTCTTCTCATCCAAGGGCTTAGTGAAGATATCGGCTAGCTGTTCTTGATCTTCACATGCTCGATGGAGATGTAAGCCCTTCAACACATGATCACGAAGAAAATGATGGCGAATTTGAATGTGCTTTGTCTTGAGTGCTGAACTGGGTTGTGAGCAATCTTGATGGCACTCTCATTGTCACAGATGAGAGGCACATTCTTCACGTTGATGCCGTAGTCCTTGAGAGTTTGCTTCATCCACAGCAATTGAGCACAACACGAGCCAGCAGCAATGTATTCAGCTTCCGCGATGAGCGGTGATCATGATTCTGTTTCTTGAGGACCAACGGACCAAAGATCGTCCGTGGAAATGACAAGTACCAGATGTTGACTTGCGGTCCACGATCACCAGCATAGTCGAGTCAGAATATCAATGAGATCAAAAGTAGAGCCCTTGGGGTACCATAATCCTAGTGTTGGTGTGTGAGCTAGATATCGAAGAATATGCTTCACAGCCTTATGGTGTGATTCCTTGGTGTAGCTTGAAATCGGGCACACATGCAAACACTAAGCATTATATCTGGCCTAGATGCACATAAGTACAATAGAGAACCAATCATGGGCGGTATACCTTGTGATCGAAGTCAATACCATTTTCATCGATTGCATAGATGGCCATTTGTGGGCATAGGAATTTTACGCCTTTGCAATCTTGCATGCGAATTTCTTGAGGACATCTTTGAGGTATTTCTCTGAGATATGAATATGCCATTGTGTTGTTGACGAATTTGAAGACCTAAGAAGAATTTCAACTCTCCATCATAGACATTTGATATTCTTCACTCATCATATAGGCAAATTCATCACTATAACGTTGGTCGATACAGCCAAAGATAATATCATCAACATACATTTGGCACACAAACAGTTCACCGTCATATGACTTAGTAAAGAGAGTAGGGTCGAGTGAACTAGGTGTGAAGCCATTCTTCACGAAGAATTCCTTCAATGTATCATACCACGCTCGAGGGGCTTGTTTGAGACCATAGAGGGCCTTGTTGAGTCTGAATACTTTGTCGGGATTCTTTGGATCTTCAAAACCTGGGGGTTGAGCAACATATACTTCTTCCTCAAGCTTACCATTGAGGAATGCACTTTTCACACCCATTTGATATAAAGTGATATTGTGATGGTTAGCATAGGCAAGTAATATCTGAATAGACTCAAGTCTAGCAACAGTGCAAAAGTTTCATCGAAATCAATTCCTTCAACATGTGTGTAGCCTTGAGCTACAAGTCGTGCCTTATTCCTCACCACAAGGCCATTTTCATCTTGCTTGTTGCGGTAGATCCACTTTGTGCCAATGATATTATGCTTGCGAGGATCTGGACGTTTGACCAGTTCCGGACATTGTTGAGCTCGAACTGATGTAATTCTTCTTGCATGGCCTGAATCCACTCGGGCTCGAAATGCTTCATCTACCTTAGTGGGCTCTGTGATAGAGACAAAAGCATAGTGCCCACAAAAGTTAGATAAATGTGAAGCTTTTGGCGTGTGAGAGGACTGGCGCTTCAATGTCATCGATGATCTTGTCAACTTGCACTTCTTTTTGCAGCGAGGATGAGCTGGTTGTCGTCGAGGAATTTGATCATTTTCCTCGGCACCATTGTCTTGACATTATCTTGGTGCATCAGCTCGACGTTCTTCGCGTACTGGAATGAATTCTTCAGCAGATTCTTCAGTAGGAATGACATCCTCAGTTGCCTTGAACTTGATAGATTCCTCAGGTGCTGGTTCATCTAACACAGAAGGTAGGTGCTCTCTTTGCGAGCCATTAGTTTCATCGAACCGCACATCTACAGTGTCAACAATCTTGTGAAGCGATGTTGAAGACTCTGTAGGTGTGCGAGTCCTTTCCGTAACCAAGCATAAAACCTTCATGTGCTTTCGGTGCAAATTTAGAATTGTGATGAGGATCTCTAATCCAGCATTTAGCACCGAAGACTTTGAAATAACTCACATTGGGTTTCTTGTCAGTGAGGAGTTCATAGGCAGTCTTCTTGAAGAATTTGTGAAGATATACTCTTTTGATGATGTGGCACGCGGTATCAATTGCATCAATCCAAAAACGACTAGGCGTTTTGTATTCATCAAGCATAGTCGAGCCATCTCAACAAGAGTTCTGTTCTTGCGCTCCACAGCGCCATTTCTTTGAGGAGTATAGGGAGCAGATAACTCATGAGTAATACCAAGTTCATCAAGATAGGCATCAAGACCGAATTCTTGAACTCAGTTCCATTGTCACTCTGATGTGTCGATCTTCACACCAAAGTTAGTTGAAGCCCTCGAGGAAAATCGTTTGAAGACTTCCTGCACTTCATTTTGTAAGTAACAATGTGTACCCATGTGTGAGAGTAATCATCAACAATAACAAAGCCATATAGAGATGCATCATTAGTATTGCTGAGTAATGATTAGGACCAAAGAGGTCCATGTGAAGCAATTCGAAGGGATGAGTAGTGGTCATGATAGTCTTATTTGGATGCTTGGCCTTGGTCATTTTCCAGCTTCACGGGCTCCACACAAGTGATCCTTGAGGAATTTGACATTCTCAATGCCAATGACATGCTTCTTCTTTGCAAGTGTGTGCAAATTCCTCATGCCTGCGTGACCAAGTCGCCGATGCCATAGCCAATATACGAAGCTTTTGCAAGTAGACACACGGCTGGTTGTGGTCTGTAGAGAAATCAACAATATACAAGTCTCCTCTCCTAAAGCCTTCAAGACTTTGGAATTGTCACTTCCATAATCACAACACAACGATACTTGCCAAAGATAACAACCATATCAAGATCACAAAGCATTGAGATGACATGAGGTTGTATCCTAAGGACTCAACAAGCATGACTTTGTCCATGTGTATGTCCATAGAGATCGCAACCTTACCAAGACCCAATACGACTTTTGCCTTTGTCGGCAAAAATGATATGATTCAGATGTGGCGGTGATAAGGGAGCATCCATCAATAGATTCTTGTCACCGGTCATGTGATTTGTACATCCACTATCGAGAACCCACTCGGTGGCTTTGGGTTGATCATCCTGCGAGATGAATTAGTGCAACTTAGGATCTCATATACTTCATCGGTGAAGAATATGATATCAAGTTCATCGATGAATTTCATCAGCGATATAACAGATAAGTAGTATGAGGGCGTGTGAAATGAAAGTTCATTTCTTCATGATTAGCCTGCGTCCTTCGAGCATTTTGTCGGGCCCTGACAAATTCTTGAGACGTTTAAAGCACGTGCGGAGACCTGACCCTCTGAGAAGAGGTTAGTTCTTTTCTTCACCACCCACATCTGAAGGGGTGGCAAAGAGTTCATCACTCTGCGAGCACCATATGAGAATGGTGGCATAGAGGCCAATCCATTTTGTTTCACATAAGAGGGTTAGGGTAAGCATATGAATAAGCGGAGAAATTCTTGAGGACTTATGAACATATTGGTTTGAAGAATAATGCACATATTCATAGCCCTTAGCTCTACCTGCGAAAGCGAGTTGTTAGCACGATGATAATCATATGAGGACTTTGATCCTTTTGAGAATTTGATCCACATGAGGAATTTTGTCCGTATGAGGACTTGGATCCATATGAAGAATTTGGTCCATATGAAGAGTTTGATCTGGGGTTCCTATTCTTCACGGTGGTGTCATGAGGACATTCACTGAAGACTTTCAAGGCACTTCTTGGGAACCCAGATTTTCTTCATAGGGAACCGTTCCTGCGATTAGTGCCAACATATCTAGCAAATACTTCACCATTCTGATTTTTGAATAGTTTATAGTTGGAGTCAAATGACTCATCGGAAGAATGAGGAGATTCGCATGTAAAGCCAGATAAGTTAGATGGATCAGCTGGAGGTCCCTTTGCAGCAACCCATGAGGTTTTGGGATCTGCTCGGGCTTCCAATATGTTCCATCGACATTGAGTTTCCTCTCAAAGGCAATACCCTCTTTCCTAGGGTTCTGTTGAGGATCTGCTTTTAAGCACATCACAAAAGTCGATGCCCTTTGAGGCTTTTGTACATGCTGTCATGTACAATTCCTTCAACCCTGCATTGTCGGTGATACTAGCAATGTCCTCAGATGAGGAATTAGTGATAGCAGAGGCAGGTGAAGAATTTGTAACAGTTGAAGCATTTGAACATTTAGGTGAAGAATTAGCAGATTCACGTTCAATGCACTTTAAGCATGGAGGAACAAATTCTTCCTGAGAAGCGCTGATTTGTTGAGCAAGTAATGAATCACGCTCCTTCTGAAGATCTTCATAACTCACTCTTAGCTTCTCAAGATCTTGCTTTCTTTGAATAAATTCATAAGAAAGTTTCTCATGATCAGACAAGAGAGTGTTATGATGACCTTGAAGGCTGTCAAACCTAGACTGAAGTCTCTGAAGATTTTCAGTCAGGGCTTTAGTGTGATCCATTTCTTCACCTAACATATCATCACTCTTATCTAGCATGTTTGAACCTTTTCAAAAGCCCTTTGTTGTTTTACAGCAATCTTAGCAAGTTTTGAGTAACTGGGCTTTAGATCTTCATCAGATCCATTTTCACTAGATTCAGAGGAGGTATATTTGAGTACCTTGGCACCCTTTGCCATGAAGCAATAGGTGGGAGCGTAGTCATCACTATCTTCATCAGCATTGTTGGTGAGGTCATTTTCTTGAGTTGAAGATGGACTTTGTGAAAGCGATGGCGAGCTAGACTCGCCACACGGACTCAGATTCTTATGATGCCTCCTCTTCCTCATGTTCCTCGATTCAGCTTGAGTCCATTTCCTTACCAATGAATGCCGAGCCTTTTTGGAGCTGCTTTTCTTGTGAGAAGAAGGCTTTGAGGATTTTGATGATGAAGATTTTGCGATTTCTTCTTCTTCTTAGCGTCATCAGGCTGTAATCCTTGTGTTTCTTCTTCTTTAATTCCTTTTCCCACGAGGACAATCTTGGATGTAGTGACCAGGTTTCTTGCATTTGTGGCAAAGTCTTCTCTTATAGTCCTTTGGATGAGGAATCACTTCTTCTTGATGATTTTCCAAAGCGACCACGTCTTGAGAACTTGGAATTTCTTCACGGCGGTGCTAGCTCTGGCCTAATTCTTGAGGATCTCCAAGGCTACTACGAGTCTTCACACTCAGATTCAGACACAGCCTTGGCCTTCAGGGCACATGTTTTTCCATAGCTAGAACCATAGAGATCTCTCTTTTCAGCAAGCTGGAACTCATGAGTATTTAGCCTCTTGTCACAGCCCTAGATCTGATTGTAATTAGGTTCATCAGCATCCATGCATCATGTTTAAACTTATATGGAAATTGAGATGGGGATTGTCTAAACCCTAGCATTAAAGGAATTCAAATAGGTTCAACCAAAAAAATATTTTTCAGTGAATCCAAATGGCTTTAGAAAATGTTCATCATTTCAGGAAAAATGTTTTAAACCAGAACCAGAGGTGCTGCACATTTTTCATGTCACATTTGGTCACTGGATTAATTCATAAAGTATTTGCATTTGGGCAATTTAAAACCTATAAATAATTTAAATGCCCAAATAATCTTGAAGGTATTTTTAGGCTGTTGAGAATATTTTCAAATGTGCCTCCGAATATTTTCAGGTTTTTCATAAATGGAATAGTATTTTTACTATTTCAAAACACAGAACAGAAACAAATAAAAACAAAAGCAGAGGAAGCAGGAGAGGAGGAACTTACAGCGCTCCTTTGGCAGCCCATCGGCGCCCAGCCCACCGAGGCGGGAGGTCTTCTTCCTCCCTTGATTGGATGCAGTGCGTGCCCGGCTCGCCGCGCCACCTCCTGCCTGCCTAGCTGCCCCCCCTCGTCGCCCTGGACGCCTCCCGCAGCGCCACGCACCCCCCTGACCTCTCTCTCCCTCACCCGTGGCCTCTCCCCTCCTCTGCTCTCTCACTCGCACGCACCCGAGCGGCCCCGTCGCCGCCGCTCGTCGTTGCCGCGGCCACGGCCATCCCCGAGCCGCCCCGAGCTATCCTCGAGCTCCGCCACCTCGTTCCCTACCTCCTCACCCAGACGAAAGGCGCCGGAAGCCCCTGGATGCCGCTAGCTCCGCCGTTCCCCTCCTCGGGTCCCGGCGATCGCCGCCGTGATTCCACCGCCATCCGGCCTTCCCCGAGCCCGCTTCGACGTCTGCTGCAACCGCCGTGAGCCATCGAACCTTTTCCCCCTCTCCGTTCTCATTCTCGTGCACCGTAGCCGCCGCTTGCTTTCGCCCGCCGCGCTTGCGCCGTGACATGTGCCGCCCGGCGAGCCTCCGGCCACCTAAGCGGTCTGGCCGTCGTGCTCAACTCCTTCCAGCGCCACGTAGAGCACATAGGTGCCCCGCACGAGCCTCCCCGGCCACCGTAGCGTCGACCCCGAGCTCACCCGAGCTCCGGCGACCGCCAAGGTCGACGCCGGCGACAACTCCGGCCACCCAGGCCCAACCGCCACCACCACTCGTGGCGCGGTGAGCTCTCAACGAGCCAAAAAGCGGCCTCGTCCGGTGCCACTGTAGGCGATTCCGAAACAGCGCCGCCGTCTCGGGCCTCGCTGGCGTCGAGTCGCCGGCGAGTTTGACCCCACTGACCCTGTTTGACCACGGGTGGGGCCTAGTTTCACCCCCCGGGTCAATGACAGGTGGGTCCTAGCACTGCTAATTAATCTAGGATTAGTACTAATCTAATTAGTTAGACTAATGACACTGACACGCGGGACCCACTGGTCAGTTTGACCTGGGCCGCCCGTTGACCTGCTGACATCACTAATACGTCATGCTGGCGCAGTAATTGTTTCTGGGATTTTTAATAAATCGGAAATGATTTATAAATTTCAGAAAATGCCCTAAACTTCAATAAATCATAGAAATTCAACCGTAGCTCAGATTGAAACAAGTTATATATGAAAAATGATCAGAAAAATCCAATCTATCCATCTGTACCATTTTCATGCATGTTAGAACAACTTATAGCTGCTGTTTAGCACAAATCATATAAATGGTATTTGAATTTCACATATGGAGTTTGGATTTGAACTTAGGGTTCAAACCAACTTCATTTAACTTTGTTGTTAGCTGCATTAGCTCAAAACACCAGCATGTTGCCATGTCATGATCATGCATCATATTGTGCATTGCATTGATTATGTTTCATACGTGTTGCGGAACTTGCCCCTCTCGATAGGCGTGGTTAGGCGATGAGTTCGATGACACGATGAAGAGCTATATTATCTTGAAGTGCCGGCAAGCAAAACCCCTTGTTCATTCGATATAATCCCACTCTCTCGCTCCTGCTCTATTTTACTGCATTAGGAAAACAACGACTCATGTGTTACTTGCTGCGGTAGCTGAACCCCTTATCCTTTGCATGACTGTCATTCCACAGTAATTAGATGAAACCCACTAGCATGAGTAGGAGTTGTTTGAGCCTGTTGTGCCTACTCATTCATGCTTGTTTGTCATGCACACTCTGCTTAGAGTTGAGTCAGGTCGATTCATCGGGAATGAATCGGAGGTGTGTGAACATGTCCTCTGTGTGTGAGCTAAGTGTGTGAACACGATTTGGTAAAGGTAGCGGTGAGAGGCCATGTAGGAGTACATGGTGGGTTGTCTCATTGCAGCCGTCCTCGAGGCCCGGAGTTTGTGTTTGTGATCCATGAACAGTTACTACCACACATTGGGTTCCGGTAACTTCGGCCCTCTCGACATTAATCAACTCGATCTCGTCGAGTTGCAACTAGTTTCTGGTGTTTGTAGGTAGTGTTAGTAGTCTACCAAGTGGCACCGATGCAAGTGGGCTTGGGACAGACTAGGCACCGTGGCGGGTATGCCAAGCGCCGCCCGTTTGGTGGGCTTGGAACCTGTACACATCGTTTGGGGCGTGGCGACACCCGGCGGATCTCTTTGCGGATGGAACCGAATAGGCGATAAAACTGGACTAGAGACTTGTGTGGTTAGTCGGTCGTGGCCGACTCCCTCGCCCGGCTTCAGCTTGATGTCGGGAAGCTGATCGGACCCACGAACACCTATGGGACAGCGGACCGAGCCTTTTGGTTCGGTGGGGGCGGAGTCGCCTGAAGGCGGATCGGCGAAGCAGGAGCAGTTACCCAACCGGAGCTCTCCGGAGATAATAATCCTCTGCTGCTTGTCGATTGTATTGTGTTCTTGCTAGAGAGCCATGGGAGCTACAAGACCTAGCATGAGTGTCTCTGGTTTGAATAGGCTGAACCCCTCTCGTTGCGCATGGGCCTCCTTTTATATGCTCAAGGGGTCTCCAACAGGTGGTAATGTAGACAAGGGCAAAAAGGGAAAAAAGAGTTGCGGTTGGTACAGCTACTTGTACAGTGTATTCTACCTAACTCTGACGGCAAGGGACAAAAGCATTAAATGCCGTCTATGTCGCTAAACGATTACAGTGAGGGACCGTCGGGGCGCCTCCGCTTGCCACGATGGCAATCTTATCGTGCCGCTTACCGCTGCTCTCCGCTGGCCGCACTGACCTCTTGACACAGCGCTGCTGGAATGGTCCCATGGCGACACGTTGGTGGATGAGCTGGAGCGGAGATGAAGAGTGGTTGCCTGCCGCGGCAAGCACCTTGCCGTGGCTGAATCCTTGTCGCGTCCGGAAGCTTGTCGCTCACCGAGCCTTCCCGGCAAGCTCCTCTTGCCGGGGTCTTGTCTTCTGAGTGCGTTGAGTGGCCTTCCGGCAAGCTCCTCTTGCGGGGCCTTATCTCCTTGGCAAATACTTTGTTCTTGAATGGCTCCAAAGGAACCACGGAGGACCTTGGCGGTCACCAGGCAAGCCTTGCCGCGGGGTGCTGCAACTGCCCGTGCACGAGTTCGGGATACTAGGGTACCCCTACTCTGGTACACCGCGGGAGCCCATGAGCTGGGCCCCCACGGTGCCCTAGCGCTGTTGGGCAGGCCCAAAAGCAGTGCATGGGCAGCGCGGCCTAGATCACGCCGTAACTTGCTCCGGACCCACCATGTCCCCACAGCAGCCAGCGTCCGAGCGTGGCATCGTGGGAGAGATCGTGGGGGGGTTTCTTTATTTGGAAAAGCGGGCGTCGCCCCTCTCCCTCCTTATAAAAGGGAAATAGGGGCAGGTCGCCCACCTCGCCATTCTTGTCTAATCTCAAAACCACCACCGCTCCCCTTTCTTCTCTAGTCGAAGAGCAGCGCTCCGCCCCATCGCCACAGCGCCATCAACGCCGTCGGTCTCCTCCCTTGCCTCCGCCATGGCTCAAAGCCGATAAGGGAAGGGTGTGAAATCGGCCGGCGCAGCGGCTCATGGCGCTGTGAAAGGCAGGCGTCTCCCCCCCAGCTCAGCAAAAGGCTGAGGAGAAACTACCTGTTACAGTGGCGGAGGCAGGCGCATCCGCGCGCAGAAGTACTCCCAGCCAGCTGCTTGAACTAGCCTCAGCTGGGTACCCTTTCTTTGCCTTTGTTCTTCTGTGCGGGCTCTGCCCGCCCTTCTCTAATTTTACGTGATATCATGAACACCTCGGGCTTCGCCTCCTTGATTTCACCCCAATGCTGTCTGACCATGGCAGTTTCGCACACCTTTGAAAACTTTGTGAAATCCACCAAGCGTAGCCCTCTTCCGCCACTTCTTCATGCCCGAGTCGAGAGAGGAGAGCCACTTGCGGAGGGATTGCTTGGATCTCAAGGATCGGCAAGAAAAAGCCTATCTGGAAGGAGCTCCGCGGCAAGTGGGAAGAGTGGAGGGCTGATTGGTGTTGGATCGTTGAGGAGAACCGCGGCCCTTCACTTGCGCCAAACTCCAATAGTGCGCGGCAATGATTGGAACAACTTGGCGCGGAAGATGCTAGGTTGAAGATTGCCGTGACCGGATCTTGCGCCTCGGGCTTGCGGACTCACCGTGGCGCTGTTGGCGCAGATTTCCTCGCCGCCGCGCGCGCTCCCTTGCGGGAGAGGAGGAGACCTGCTTGGGAGTTCCAAAATCTGGCGGACATCATGAGGCTGCGCCGGGCCTCAACTTCAATTTCAACATCTTGGAGTTGGATCACGATGCTGCTGGAGCTGTTCAAACATGACCCGATCACCCAGGTGGTTTAGGTTGCGAGGAGTCGTCCCGTTGTGCAAAACTCTTATTTCGACCGCATCCGTGCAATGATGCCATTGTGTGATTTGCATGGGATTGCTCCAACTGGCAAGAGCCTTGAGGGCGGCGTCGTGCGGCAGTTCTTGACAGCTTGGAAGAAGTGCCGATCCGCTCTGACGAGCGAAGAGCCTCACCGCGACACCACCGATGATGAGATGCGATGCATTGCCACCGGGCTGGAGGCGGCGGCAATCTTGCCATTGGCGTGGTCGGGTTCACCGTGGAGGAAGCGAGGCAGCAAGCCTTGTCGGCGAAGTGAGTTCGCGGCGGAAGAGCTTGCCAAACCGAAGCGAGTCGGCGAACCCGCCGAGGTGCTTCTTCCCCACCATCTAGCAACTTGCATAAGCGGGCCCCGGCTCCACCAAGAAAAGCGTCTCCATAAGGCTGGAGGCGAGGCAGAGCGGCAGAGCGGGCCCAGCGGCCGCATAGCGCCGTGCTGACCAGCTCCACCGCGGCAAGCATTGTTGCCGTGGGAGCACCCCACCTGCTGCAACAAGCGGCGGGATCCTCCGAGGTCACGCCGCCACCCCCCAAGCGGTCGAGGAACCTTCTCCTCCGCCTCGTCGTCTGGGAGGCGGGCGAGATTTGACCTCTCTGCGCTCAGCTCCGGCGAGGAAGAAGAAGAGTAAGCTTCTATATTGTGCTTGTATTTCTTCAATTTTGTTGCTTCGTCTTATATCTGATTTGCTTCATTACGAACTCTTTCCTTTTTCGGGCGCTGGCCGAAGGCGTCGAAGAGCCAAGACCCGGTGGTGCGTCGCCGAGATGATCCCCCATGGTAACAGGAGGCGGCGTCAGGGACCCCTTGCGGACCAGCAACCCTTCCTCAAAGCAGCCCCAGCCTGGACCCCAGTAAGCATCTGGTTTACTTCTTCTTTGTTAGGTGTGCATGGGTGCTCATTCTTTATTGATATCATTTGTTGGTTTGTGTAGGGCGAGCAGCCTCGTCGGGAGTGCCAGGCCGCTCGAAATACCATCTGCTTGACTCGCCGCCAAGGGAGGATTTTCCGGCAAGGGCGTTCTCCGGCAAGGGAGACTTCTCCGGCGAGGACAACACCAGTGATCCTCCGGTGGTCGAGACCATGGCTGCAGATCCCATCGCGGTAATCCTCTTAACGTGAAAATTTCCCTTGGGTTCTTTTCTTCTGTTTTTCTTTTGAACATTTGCTTTTGTTCTTTCTTTTTCTGGTCGTCGAGATCCATCGCATGAGCCGATGGGCGAGAGTCGCCCGGCGAGGGCAGCGGCAACAGCAACGTCGCCACCATGGAGGAAAGGCTGGCGCCCGATGGGTCCGCTTGGCGAAGAGGCGCCAAGGCTGCTGCCGCAAAGGCTGGCGAGGTCAGCGATCGTGTTGGCGACCACGAGGCCTGAGGCGCGCCAGGCGCTACACGACCGCCATCCCTCCGCCTCTGCTGCGGCGCCCGGGCTCGAGGAGCCAGGCCAGCGCCTACACGAAGGCAGCGATGGCGTCTTCATCAAGCTCCCACAGGCGTCGAGCTCAGGCGCGGTCGAAGGAGACCTTGACGAAGAGCTGCTTCGCCTCCAGCTGGGCTACTTGGCTGGTCGGCCGCGCCAAGCAGCGTGGCGAGTCGAGGAGGAGCAGGCTGTTGCGGAAAGCTCTTGTCGCTCTACCGCGCCCGACAAGCCAAGCTGGAATCCGGGAAGCACTTATGCATGAGGCGGGAGCGAACATGGAAAGCGTCTGAGAAGAGCTCAGGCGCCAACCAAGAAGCTCTCCGGGCGTGGAAGAAGCGGGGCGACTTCATTGAAAGCGCAGCCTTCATCCTTGAGAAGGCTGAGGTCGAGGAGCAGCAGCGACTTGCTGCCGAGAAGCTGTCTGCGCAAGAAAGCGAGTTAGTGCAGCGGAAGATCAATCTTGACAGCTATGAGGAAGAGCTTGCAGCGAGCAATCAATTGGCGGAGCTCTCAAGGAAGCAAAAGATCTGCGCAGCTGCGAAGGCCGCCAAGAAAGAGTTGGAGACAAAGGTGGCGCTGGCTGGAGGCCAACCTCGAGAAAAGTGGCGAGGAGCTTGCTGCGCTCAAGCCTGGGCGCGAAGGGCGCCTACACTCTCGGCGAGCTGCAGGGTCGTCTCGCTGAAGGAGCAAAAGAGCTCGGCGCCGCCAAGGACTCCAAGGCAGATCTTGGCTGAAGGTGACCACCTTGATGCAGACTACGGGGCGGCGCCAAGGCGCGGGAGGTGGCCTTGTTGGGAAGATCAAGACCGACGAGGAGGCTGGCAGCGAGTGCCACGACCGCCAGAACACCCGGAGAGGCGTGGTGCCTTTGGGCGGAGGGTCTTGTGAATATCGCCGCCGCCATCGACAGGCCCGGCCAGGCTGGGGATGGTGAATCTTGGGTACTCTTCAAGCGGCGTCTCAACCCAGCGCCAACCTCAGCTTGTTCTTCAAGGCGTGGTGATGGCTCTCCAGCGACTCGGGAAGAGATCCCAAAGCAGCTGGCGAGAATCGCGCCGGATCTGCGGGAGCTCTCGAAGGTGTTGATGAAGGTGGCCTGCAATCCAGGCCTCAACCTCACCGGCGTCCTCGGATCTACATGGCGGATGCTGATGTGGGCGCTCAAAGCCCTTATCGCACCCATTGTGGACAACGTGGGCAAGATCAAGCGGGTTGATGGCGACCGCGTAGATTAGGCCGCCGTTTTATCTTTCCCTTATCGCTGCTGATCATGTTTAGGAGAACAATTTATTAGATCTGCGACAAGCTATTTTGTAATATAACTCTATCTTGGGTAATGTCGCAATGTTATTTCCTTTACTTGATTCCTTCCTTTGTATGTATGTGCCCTATGCTTTTAGGGAACTTGTCGGTGTGAGCACCTTTGCCGTGGGCTGAGTCTGGTTATCGACAACTTCTTTGGCGGTGCCGCTTCCGACAAACAACCTTATCGCAACTACTTGCAGCTCACTTCGTTGTTGGCGGACTCGAAACAAAGTAAGGCGCGACCAGCTCTGAGTTGGTTCCTCAGCGCAGGTTTTCCATACAAAGTACTATCGTTCGAGGAATATAACTTAAAGATTTAAAACTGATTGCTCAAACTTTGGCAACAGCTTTTACGTCGTTTGCTTCCGGTGGCGAAACTTCCTTGGCGGCGGCTTGGTGGCCCACCATTATCTTCTCCCGGGCTAACTTGTGGGCGAAGGAACCTTCCTTTCTTTGAGAAAGAAAGAAGAAAATAAAGTTATGGAGCCTTGTGGCTCGTTATTGCTTACGGGTGTGGATGTTGCACAAAATGTTAGATAACACATGCAAAATGATGATGAAAGCACGTAGTTGACAAGTTGTGCATAACACATGAGCTTTACTTATGCAGGGTCTGCGCGGCTTTGTACAAAGGATTACATGCAACATCGGCAAGACTTGTACAAAGGTGGTTCGGAACAGGTTCGACAACCGCGCCCTCTGAGTAAAACTTACGAAGATGTTCAATGTTCAGGAGTTGCTCACGGAATGCCATCTTGGTCTCAAAGCGGACAGCGCCGGAGCCTAGTGACTTGTTTCACCCGATAAGGGCCTTCCCACCAGCGTCAACTTGTTGGAATTCTTGGCGGACTGAGCAGCGCCGACGAACAAAGTCGCCTTCCTCGAGACTTCTGGCGTTAACTGCGGCTATGGTAGCGGCGCAAAGCTTCTTGATAACGAGCAGCTCGTCTGGACTGAAGGCGGTCCTCCTCAAGGAGCAGTCGTCATCTTGTCGCAGCTGCTCTTGCTCAAACTCATCATAGCGAGTACTCGGTGACCCGTATCTGAGTTCCGTGGGGAGAACTGCCTCCGCTCCATAGACTAGGCGAAAGTTATGCGGCTAGTGGCTCGATTTGGCGTCGTCTGATCGACCAAGAACCACCGGCAGCTCCTCAATCCAGTTTCTTCCGCACTTGTGCAGCTTGTCGAAAGTTCGGTCTTGAGCCGCGCGCACCCGACATTGCCCTCTACCTTGACCGTTGCTTCTCGGATGAGCAAGCGAAGCGAAAGCAGACCTTGGCGCCAAGATCTTGGGCGTAATGCATGAAGGTGCGACTTCGTGAATTGCGTGCCGTTGTCGGGGATGATCTGTTAGGAATCCGAAGCGGCAAACAATCGACACGAAGAACTTGACTGCGACTATCTTGTCACCCTCCTCCTTTGCTTCCACTTCCGGCCACTTTGTGAACTTGTCGATTACAGCGTACAAGTACTCAAAGCCCCGACAACTTCGGGGAAAAGGGCGAGAATGTCGAGCCCAGGACGAAAATGGCGGGATAAAGGGATCGTCACGGAAGCTTGAGCTGGCTGGTGTATCTGCTTGGAATGGGCCATGCGCTTCACACTTGGTTACTTGTGCGGTTGCATCACGGAGGTTGTCGGCGGAAGAAACCTTGCGAAAAGCTTTGCGGCAAGCGCTCTTGCGCCAATGTGGTGACCACATATGCCTCCGTGTATCTCTGCCAGCAACACATCCATCTTCCGGTGAATACACTTCAATTTCACACCGTTGAGTCTTCTTACATACAGCGTCTTGTCGACAAACTAGTACATACTTGACTGCCGGGCTACTCTCTTCGCTTCTTCTTGCTCTTGGAAGTTCTCTGTCACGAAGAAATGGACAATCTGCTGCGCCCATGTTGGAGCTTGCGGCTCGACAACGAGGACTAAAGGCACATCTGCTGCTTTGGGAACATCCGCTTCTCTGGCGAGAACCTGCGGCTCGGCGGAGCTTGATGTTCCCGGCAAGCTTGTCGAACAAAACTGGTGGGGCGTCTCCTTCAAAGAAACAAACCCTAGGGCTTGTCGGAGCGGACTGCTCCTCGGCACTCTTGGTGTTGATCTTGGGGACCTTTTGGTGGCGGCAGGGAAGCTCTGCGGGAAAATAGTCACCGAAATCAACTTCCTCTTCTTGTTACTGTCCGATTGATGGCGTCACGATCGGTTGAGTCAGCTTGAGCACAAAATCCTGGCTCCACGGGTAACAAGTGCGGTGCACTTTGACGAGACCATCGGCAATATCATTCGAGCTCTTGGAACATGTTCCATCTGCGGGCCGTCAAAGTGCTCTTCTAGCTTTCTCACTTCATCAACGTAGGCTTCCATCAGCGGACTCGATAATCTTTGTTTACTTGGCGGACGACAAGCTGCGAGTCACCCACGACAATGAGCTTCTTGATCCCAAGGTCTACTGCAATCACGAGACCGGCAAGCAAACCTTCATACTCTGCTGTATTGTTTGTTGCTTGCTCCTTGGGAAAGTGCATCGGACTATGTACTTGAGGTGCTCTCCGATTAGGCGCGACTAGCGACACGCCCGCACCGGCGCCTGCAGCGAAGGCACCATCAAAGTACATCAGCCATTCTTTGCACTGCCTCCTTGTGGGGATGCTCGTCTCGGAATTTCTTCATCTTGTGTTTGCGTCCATTCCGCTATGAACTCTGCCAATGCTCTGCTTTGGATAGTTGAAGTGCTTTCAAACTTGAGGCCAAAGCTTGGCAGTTCAGTGCTCACTCGACAATCCTGCTGTTGCTTACGGATTTTGCAATATTCTCTTGAGGAAGCGGTGGCGATTGTTATCTCATGTGCTTGGAAGTAATGGCGCAGCTTTCTCGAGGCCATGAGGAGGCGAAAAGCAATTTACGCACACAGAGTACCTTGACCTAGCCCCCCGCAAAGGCCCGACAAAATAAGCTGGCTGCACCATCCTTTTTGCATCTTCTCTTGCGTCTGCGCAGATCCATCGTTATCGGGACGAGCTTGTGGTGAAGCCCCTTGCTTGTCATTGGATGCATCTGCCTTGGTTGCGGCTCATCATCGCCTCCCTTTCGCTACTAATGCAGCACTAACCACTTGATTGGTTGCCGCTATATATAGCACAACTTCTCTTGTAGCCTAGGTGCTACAAGTATTGGAGTGGAGGACAGGTACCTCTTTAAGTCCTGCGGCGCAGCCTCCGCCGAGTCCATGTCATTGGACCTGCCTTTTTCAAAATCTTGAAAAATGGCGAGGCGCGTTCAGCGAATCTAGAGATAAACCTCTTGAGAGCAGCCACGCAACCAAGCAAGTCTTCGTACATCCTTGGCGCGTTTGGTGCTTCAATCTGCTCAATGGCCTTGATCTTGTCGGGATTGTCTTCAATTCCCGTTGAGACCACGAAGAACCGAGAAGCTTGCGGAAGGACTCCAAACACGCAGTTCTCGGGGTTAAGCTTGAGGTTGATCCTGCTTGATTTGCAAAGGTCTCATGTAAATCTTGAACCGAGTTGCCTGTCTTTGCTTTTGACCACTATGTCATCCATGTAAGCTTCTACATTTACGTGCATTTCGGCTCAAAAGCATCATGGACTACTCTTGCAAGCGTTGAACCAGCATTCTTTAGCCCAAAAGGCATCCGTACAAAGCAGTATGTGCCACATGGGGTGATGAATGCGGTTTCTCCTCATCCTCTTACGCCATGAAGATCGATGATATCCTGGTATGCATCAAGAAATGAATGCAAATCACATCCAGCCGTGGAGTCAACAATCTGGTCGATCGCGGCAAGGGAAATGGGTCTTTGGGACAAGCTTTATTAACATCGTGAAGTCGATACAAAGTCTCCATTTCCCATTTGCCTCTTGCGATACAACTACGAGGATTGGCCATTCGTGGGATGGAGCACTCCTCGACAAGACCTGCTGCTTCCAATTTCTTGATCTCTTCGCAATGAATTCTTGGCGCTCCTTTGCGCTTCACGACTTTACGCTTGACGGGCCGTGCATGAGGACGAGACAGCTAGGTGATGCTCAATTACTTTCACAGGAACACGGGGATGTCGGGGCGGTTGCCATGCAAACACGTCGGCGTTCGCCCGAGAAAGCAACGGCGTGCCTTCCTATTTAGGGTGGAGAGTGGCGATGGTGAAGGTACCACCGGTGTCGTCCTCCTTGGCGAGTACCTTCTTGGTCTTTGGTGGAGCTACCATCGTCTTCTTGCACTTGCGGTGGAGCTCGATGGTGCGTCCTCGGCGGTGGCGCGATACTACGAAGAGTGCGCTTGCGGAGTGGAGCATCGAGCTCTTCGGACTTGGTCTTGGCCTTCTTCTTCCCCGGGAGCTTCAGCGGCAAGTGACTTGCTATCTGTTGCAGCTCTTTGCTTCACGGTGAATTTTGTCGGTGCAGATAAGAGCATCCTTCTTGTCGCCATGGACAGAAATGACCTTATCGGGCTGGCATCTTGAGTAAGTTGTATGCATTATGAGATGCTGCCATGAACTTGGCGAGTGCTGGGCGGCCAGTATCCCATTGTAGGTAATGGAAAATCAGCAATGTCGAGCGTGACCCTCTCGATCCTGAAGTTCAGCTCGCTGCCGAATGTCACCGACAGCGTGATCTTCCCTTGACTTGCTCCTTCCTGGATTGATTCCTTGGAATGTGCCGGTCTCTTGAGCTTCGGCTGTCGAGGATTTGGAGTTTACGGAGCACGCGGAGGAGATCAGGTTCAAGCCGGCCCGCCGTCAACTAACATCTTAGTGACCTTGAGGTTGCGGATAGCTGGTGAAACCAACATCGGCAAGCACCGACCACGATTATGCGATCGGGTGATCCTCAATGTCAAAGATGATAGGCGTCTTGGACCATTCAGAGGCTTGCGTGACTCTACGGATGGTTCTGCTGCATTAACTTCGCATCCATTGCTTGAGTTGGCGGTGTGAAGTATGCGAGAAAGCGCCGCCGTCAGCATGAAGGACCTCTATGGCTTTACGGAATTCCTGCTCATCGGTCTCGTCGTCTTCCATATCTTCATCTTCGTCGTCGTCTTCATCCTTGTCACGGACGCGGGGAGGTCATCTCCTTTCCATTGCTTGGCCTTGCCATGGCGTCCTCCCGGCCGGGTCGCTTTTGCCAACTCCCCGGCACCTTCTGGGCCTTCTCCTTGTCGCGCCGCTCGTACTCAGCCTTACGCTGTTCAACAAGCTGCTCGACCTTCTTGCAACTTTGGAGGTCATGGCCCTTGGTGCGGTGGATCTTCTTGATCTTGCTTGTTGGAGCTGTCACCTTGTCGTGCCGCCCGCAGTGGCGATCGGTGCGGTAACAACCTCCTTGCGGAGCCACCAACTTTGGCTTTCTTGGCGGCACCACCGTTGCGGACTGCTCGACAACCAGCACCTCTTTGCCCTTCTTCCTTACATTGTTCCGTTGCGGCTCTTCTTGGCGCGGCGGTCTCCTCACTATTAGATCCTGCTACGCATTCTCTCACGAGTCTCTCCTTCCTCGTACGTGCACATTTAGCCGGCCGGGCGTATAGCTCCTTGGCGTCCTTGACTTTGCACATCGCCATCTCCTCCCTCATCCTGCGGTTCTGCGTTACGATGAAAGCATGCTGATCACCCATAGCGGGGTAGACATACGGGATGTTGTTACGTGCAGCTGAACCTCGAATGAATTTCGCGAGAGACTCTCCTTCCTTACAGGCGGCAGATGAAGGTCACTCTCTTGGCCATGAGGTTTGTGGCCGCTTTGTGAAACACCGACAAGCGATGGCATAGATCTGCCAGAGGATATGGATCCGTCGGCAAGTGCATGAGCCAGGATCGACATTGGGCTTGAGTACCAGCGAGGAAGTAGTTGGCGAGGATCTTATCGTCTCGTCCCCTGCAGCTTGCACGCGATGGTGTAGATCTTGAGGAACTCCGACGGATCGTCCTGCCATCGTACTTCTGCAGCGCGTCGGCAGAAATTCTTCTTCTTGGGCCCCTTTGGACTTGCCGCAGCTCACGAGTGAGCAGGGGCAACCTACGCGTCTGACAAGTCGCTGGTTCCCCTGGCGCATGCACATCGACGGAAGGCCCGGCAGCGCTGGTCGGATTGACGTCGCGCTTCTCTTGGCGCTTCGATGTGAGTTCGGCGTCTTCTTGTTGCCGTTCTGAAGAACTTGGCGCTGATCACGGCGAGCTCGTGGATCTGATGGCCAGCGGTGGAATCGCTGTCGAGGTGGATCCGGCGAGTTGGCGATCTTAACCGCCGAGGTGGAGAGTGCATGGTGGTTGCACCCTCACGGTTTAAATCACCACCGGCTCGTGCCTTGTCGTCTTGTCGCGGCAGCGATGTAGTTGAATTGCCGTGGAGTGCGCCGTTGGCAAAGCCGATGAGACTACGGATGGTGGCCCTCCATTACGTCGACTTTGTCGGCTGTTGGAGGTAGTCTAGGAAGCGATTGAGCTTTTCGCCAAGGCTTACTGCTGGAGTGGCGGCGGCGGTGGTGAGCAGTGCGAGGCGGGATATGCTCGGACTTCTAAGCGTGTTAGAAGGGCAGCATCCCGTCGGCGACCATACCCGCTTCGTGCCCGGCATGTTGGCGTGCGCTGGTCTTGAGGCCTCGCGATCCTCCAGCTCGGTCTTGATCCAGCGAGCGTATGGTATTGTGAATACCATGGCGCTGTCGGTCCCGGCTCTGAGGCAGGCGCGGTGCATGTATGGGCGCGAGTCTGCGCAGCCTTGTCCTTGGACTTGGCAGCGTCATGAGCTCCCTCGTCGGCGCCCGTTCTTCGCCGGTGTCTACCCACCACCCATTTGCTCCGGTGGTTGCGGGATCGGCGTGGGCGGCTCATTGCCGCGAAGCCTTCTTCTTCGGTGGCATGTTGATGAAGATGATGAAGATGTTGCTCGTGTGGCGCGAATCAGGTTCACACAACCTCGGCGCCCCCAACCTTGGCGCCAAAGATGTCGAGGAAGCTGATCGGACCCACGAACACCTATGGGACGGCGGACCGAGCCTTCCGGTTCGGTGGGGGCGGAGAGTCGCCTACGAAAAGCGGATCGGTGAAGCACCGAGCATTTACCCAACCGGAGCTCTCCGGAGATAATACTCCTCTGCTGCTTATGCGATTGTATTGTGTTCTTGCTAGAGAGCCATGGGAGCTACAAGACCTAGCATGAGTGTCTCTGGTTTCGAATGAGCTGAACCCCTCTACGTTGCGCATGGGCCTCCTTTTATATGCTCAAGGGGTCACCAACAGGTGGCAATGTAGACAAGGGCAAAAAGGGAAAAAAGAGTTGCGGTTGGTACAGCTAGCATGCAGTGTATTCTACCTAACTCTCGATGGCAAGGGACAAAAGCATTAAATGCCCGTCTATATCGCCTAAGCGATTACAGCGAGGGACCGTCAAGGCGCCTCCGCTTGCCACGATGGCAATCTTCTCAGCGCCGCTTACCGCTGCTCTCGCTGGCCGCACTGACCTCTTGACCTTGGCGCTGGAATGGTCCCATGGCGACACGTTGGTGGATGGTGGGCGGAGATGAAAGTGGTTGCTGCAGCGGCAAGCACCTTGCCTTGGCTGAATCCTTGTCGCGTCCAGGAAGCTTGTCGCTCACCGAGCCTTCCCGGCAAGCTCCTCTTGCCGGGGTCTTGTCTTCTGAGTGCGTTGAGTGGCCTTCCCAGCAAGCTCCTCTTTCCGGGGCCTTGTCTCCTTGGCTTAAATACTTTGTTCTTGAATGGCTCCAAAGGAACCACGGAGGACCTTGGCGGTCACCAGGCAAGCCTTGCCGCGGGGTGCTGCAACTGCCCGTGCATGAGTTCGGGATACTAGGGTACCCCTACTCTGGTACACCGACATTGAAGGTTTCGAGGTACATGGCGTGTACAGGCGATAAGTGGCGAGGCGTGTGTGAAGAAGTACACCTGCAGGGTTATCATTATCTATTGAATAGCGGATTCCTCGGATATGGAAACTTGGACCCTGGCATAGTTCATAGACAAGTGAAAGTGGATACTCTAAAATCGCCAAGATAGCGTGAGTGCTATGGATGGCGTTCTCGTGGGGAGGCGGGATCGGATCCATAGTGGTGTATTGATATGGTGAATATGTGGACTCGTGTGCCACCTCAAAAGAGTTACTAGCGATCGTAGTTCGGGATAGCCACGAGTCAAAGCTGGCTTGCTGCGGTTAAACTCCACAACCCCCTTTGTTGATAATGATGCATATGTAGTTAGTTACGATGTAAGTCTTGCTGATGCGTTTGTACTCACGTTTGCTTATTTTATGTTTTGCGAGAGGCGTCGGTCTCGCTAGTAGTTCGCTTGGACTTTGGCGTTTAGTTTGTTACCTCAGCTACGATCTTGTGCCCTCGGCGGAATCTGGTAGATAGTCGGGCTTCTCAGCCTTTTTCATTTGTAGATATACGTACTCGAGACATGTTAAGCTTCGCTTGTGCTTTGACTTGTATGCTCGAGTGTTGGGTCATGAGACCCATGTTTGTAATATCTCGCTCCTTGGAGCCTAATGAATAAATATTTGAGTCGTAGAGTTATGTTGTGATGCCATGTTGTATTTACACATATTGAGCATATTGTGTGTATGTTTGAAATGCTTGGTATGTGTGGGATCAGACAATCTAGTTGTTTATCCTTGGCAGCCTCTCATATGGGAAATGTAGTCTAGTGCTTCTGGCGATAGTAGTCCTTCTGACCAGTTCACGAGTCCTGCTAGCCAGCACTCTTGCTCTGGACACTTATTGGCCGGACATGTGTTTCACTTCGTTCTGTATGCATCCCTTGAGAAATGTCCATGGTGACATCGAGTCTGCCTAGCTGCTACAGCCGGGTTCGGAGTCTGTTAGCCAGTGCTACAGCCCAGATTCATCGTTGATGACCGACATGCTCGATGTGATTCATGTATGCATGTCCCCATGGGTTAGTGCCGCTTTGGGTTCACGACTAGCCATGTCGGCCGGGTTCTCTGTCATATGGATGCTAGCGACACTATCATATCGTGAGCCAAAAGGCATAAGCGGTCCCGGGCCATGGTAAGCGACACCGTAGAATACCGTGCGTGAGGCGCAAAGTGATATGAGGTGTTACAGCTAGATCGATGTGACTTGGAATCGGGGTCTGACAGCGTTGGTATCGAGCTGTTGCTGTAAGTTTACCAAGCCAAACTGGTGAAGTTGTGTCTAGAAATGCTTTAGTTATGTAAGGAATTGATTGTGGAAGGGAACGTAAGGCTCTTTTTACTCCTTATACCTCATGACCTTCTGATCTGAGTCATCCTCTTCTCTTCTACGGGGTTAAGAACTAGGCCTTCTCATCTATCTATCAGGATGACGTGTTACTAACCCTTAGACTTTTAAGATTGTTGGTTTTAAGCCCAGTTCAGTTTCTACTACTTCTGTATGTTTACTGTTGATCTCGGAATCTTGTTATGATGTTGTAGAGTGGTTATGCCACCATTTTGCATGATGTCTCAAATCTTTTTGAGCATTTACAGCTATTATGTTGTCCGAGTCATCGGGTTTCTAAACTATCGATGCATTTGCAAATCCCTTCCTCCGTTCTGATGTCCTTTTGGGCGGATTAAGCACACTAATCGGTGAGTTGAGGTACCCTATTGCCTCGACATATATGTTGGAGTTAGTACTATGACCCTAGTTGTTTAGAAGTCACCTAGCAATTTAGCAATGCTTTTGTATCCCAGTGTGATGATTACGGCCATCATTCTCGAAAGCATCCTTGATGTTATTAGTTAGTAGGCATTCTATTCTGGGTTCTTGAACCGAGATTCACCTACTTACCTCCTGTTGATAGTATTTGCTAGTTCCTTCAGGATATTAGTAACCTTGCGATAGCCCTCAAGGTCCGTGGTATATCCTTCTTCCAAATACCATGAACTACTTATGGCAGAAGTTCCTCGTTGAACCAAAGATCGCCGCCAGAGTGCTCATGATGAGTCCTACATTCTATATGGTGATTCTATCAGTTCTACCTTTCTGCATGGGTTATCCGGAAGAAATGTTGAGCTTTGCTCGACATACTAGTCTATGCATCCACAACTCAGAAAATCGTATGTTCCTTTGAGTTGTCCCTCTTTAGTTGTTTTCTGGGCCTCGTTTATCAATTGATAATCAGGACCAGTTGTGCATTCATGTTATCGATGCCTATTATTCTTGTGGTCCATCAAGCCATTCTATTCGCGAATGACTAGGAGAAACAAACTCTAGTACCTCATCCATATCCAGGATTGGGTCAAAGCAGTTGTGTCCCGCAGATCAAATGCAATTCAGCTTTGTTCTATTCTACCTTGGAGTATTACCCCCTTTGTGTCAGAATTGTCATGAGAACTGCACCAACTCTCATGAATTCTTGACGTAGTGATACCTCTCACCATCATCATTCATTCCTCGGTCCTCGTGTTGTTGTAACCGGAATGCCGACAAGTGAATTGTGGTGTGTGAAATTGATACTCCTAGCAACCATGTTGCTTAGTAGTAAATGGACAATATCCTCATTCTTAGCGTGTTGATTATTAAATCATCATCCTAAGATTGATCGTGCTACCTAGTCCTTATTTCGGTGCACACTTGATTGATGAGTTAGGATCTTGTCAAGTCCTCACTCATTTGATCATATCGTCTTGCCCTCAAAAGCAAGATTGTTCTCGAGCTTAGTAACATATCGGTGGTTCGTGGTTTTCGAAAATCTTCTCGGGAGTATCACCGGGTTGCCCGACTATTATGTTGAGTTAAGTGATCAAGTTGGTTTCTCGTAAACCACCCTTCTCCAAGAATCGTGTTGGAAACCCTTGAGCTAGTTGTGTAGGCCAAGCAACAACTTGGAGAGTTGGAAGATAAAGCTTGCCTAACAGATTCGTTCCAAGGGATATTCTTGTGTAGTGTGTGTTGAAGAAAGATGATATCTTCATCGATTGGTCCCTGTGATCAGTTGTTGAATCTATTGTCTTGTCCAAACCTAGATTTGAGTGTGGGCTATCCTCAAATCAAATCAGAACCAACGATATTCATAATGTTGTCTTACCCGTGGTTGATCCCTCGAGCATACATCATTACATCTTTTGGTCTGACCAATACTATCACCGTGTTCACATGATGGTGGAAGTCCAGTGATATGGAAATTCCGGTGAGTTGCCGTTGAGCCCACTAGCAGCATCTTGTCCCTCCCCCATGATTCATGTTGAACATCAACCTAGTGTTGGAAACTTTGTAAGCAATGCCTTCGTGATCCGTTCATGAAGCCTATGCTTGGATGGAAGAAGTGACTTCCTCGAATTCATGTGCTTTAGGTGTAAGTTGCCGCCATGAATTTGAGAAAGGTTTGTTTTGCTTCCTCTGGAATCATCCCAAGTCAGTCATGCATGTGCGAAGTATTCTATGGTGCGATAGGTGATCATCTTCATTCCATTTGAATTCCCTAGCACACCAAGCCACTAACTGATTTGTTCAAGGAGAAGAAGTTCCTTCTTAGAGCATGCCTTATGCAAGGACTTCGTTATCGCGATGATGGTTCCCACACGAACTCGGTAATGTTTCATTATAAGACTACTATGTGGTCATGCTTGTCTTGGACAGCGTGTTCATGGGTTTGTAGCAGAACCAGCTCATGTTTTGGAGCTTGCTATCGTAGTTCATCTCCCGAGAGTCTCGCAACATTACCTCGTCGAATTGTGTTGCAAACTTCCTTTGCAGACATATTGAGTCTGAAGTATCCTGCTTCTAACCAGATCTGAATCTCAGGCAGATATGATGGTTGGAACATTCCCAACATTTGCATTTTGTTCCCAGCTTGCATCCCGTCGTGCCAATTTTCCATGGGCTGCCCTTCTCGGCAGTTGCTGTCCAGGATCATCTTCAAACTGGTCCTACCATGGGTCCCATCCATTTCCGATGATAAGCAAATCATCCATTGCGTTGTCTTTAACAAGGTAGTCCACATCATCCATTCTAGTCCGAGTATGTCATTCTCTCGAACTCCTTCAAACGATCGTTGTGAATTGCCTTAGGCTGGTATGAAGAGTTTCAATGATCTCTGAATCAAAAGTAATTCTTTTTGCCACTTAAGGGAATAGTTCCTCGTGTCACCTCCCCTGAGGTGCCCCGTTTATTGAATCATGGCAATTATTTCCTCGCCACCTTGACACCATCCACCATCTCTCTAAGCGTGGAATTGTTGCCCACTAATCAAACCTCGTTGTTTGTTCTTCCATCCCTCTCGATGTGTTTTGTGCCTCAACTCGAGATGTTTCAACATCTCATTCCACGAGTTGATCTTGAGTGCTCGATCTTCGAGGAGATCGTCTCCTATAGAGTCTCTTTCTGTCGCCATCGTGTTGGATGAAGATCCCGAAAGCAAGGACGTCAAGATCAATTGGAACAATGAACCAACGTCTTCAAGAAGGGTAAATGGATCATGAAGATTGTGATAGTTTTGTGACTTCCCTTTTTCTCTTACCTCACGTCTTGAATCTCGGGGCGAGATTCTTGTTTAGTGGGGGTGAGTTGTCACAGCCCTAGATCTGATTGTAATTAGGTTCATCAGCATCCATCCATCATGTTTAACTTATATGGAAATTGACATGGGGATTGTCTAAACCCTAGCATTAAAGGAATTCAAATAGGTTCAACCAAAAAATATTTTTCAGTGAATCCAAATGGCTTTAGAAAATGTTCATCATTTTTGGAAAAATGTTTTAAACCAGAACCAGAGGTGTTGCACATTTTTCATGTCACATTTGGTCACTGGATTAATTCATAAAGTATTTGCATTTGGGCAATTTAAAACCTATAAATAATTTAAATGCCCAAATAATCTTGAAGGTATTTTTAGGCTGTTGAGAATATTTTCAAATGTGCCTCCGAATATTTTCAGGTTTTCATAAATGGAATAGTATTTTACTATTTCAAAACACGAAACAGAAACAACTAAAAACAAAAGCAGAGAAGCAGGGAGAGGAGGAACTTACAGCGCGCTCGGCAGCCCATCTGGCGCCACACCCACCGAGGCGGGAGGTCTTCTTCCTCCCTTGATCGGATGCAGTGCGTGCCCGGCCTCGCCCGCCACCTCCTGCCTGCCTAGCTGCCCCCCCCTCGTCGCCACTGGGCGCCTCCATAGCGCCACGCACCCCCGACCTCTCTCTCCCTCACCGTGGCCTCTCCCTCCTCTGCTCTCTCACTCCTTGCGCACCAGCGGCCCGTCGCCGTCGCTCGTCGTTACCCTTGACCACAGCCATCCAGAGCTGCCCGAGCTATCCTCGAGCTCCGCCACCTAGTTCCCTACCTCCTCACCCAGACGAAAGGCGCCGGAAGCCCCTAGATGCCTCTAGCTCCGCCGTTCCCCTCCTCGGGTCCCGGCGATCGCCGCCGTGATTCTACCGCCATCCGGCCTTCCCCGAGCCCGCTTTGACGTCTGTTGCAACCGCCGTGAGCCATCGAACCTTTTCCCCCTCTCCGTTCTCACTCTCGTGCACCGTAGCCGCCCTTTTTTCGCCCTTTGCCGCCGCTTTGTGACCGCCGCCGGCGAGCCTCGGCCACCTAAGCGGTCCGGCCGTCGTGCTCAACTCCTTCCAGCGCCACGTAGAGCACATAGGTGCCCCTTACGAGCCTCCCGGCCACCGTAGCATCGACCCGAGCTCACCCGAGCTCTGGCGACCGCCAAGGTCGGTGGCGACAACTCCGGCCACCCGGGCCCAACCGCCACCACCACTCGTGGCGCCGCGAAAGCTCTCTGAGCCCAAAGCGGCCTCGTCCAGGTGCCACGTAGGCGATTCCGAGCCGCGCCGCCGTCTCGGGCCTCGCCGGCGTCGAGTCGCCAGTGAGTTTGACCCCACTGACCCTGTTTGACCACGGGTGGGGCCCAGTTTCACCCCCCGGGTCAATGGCGGTGGGTCCTAACCTTTGCTAATTAATCTAGGATTAGTACTAATCTAATTAGTTAGACTAATGACACTGACACGCGGGACCCACTGGTCAGTTTGACCTGGGCCGCCCGTTGACTTGCTGACGTCACTAATACGTCATGCTGGCGCAGTAATTGTTTCTGGGATTTTTAATAAATCGGAAATGATTTATAAATTTCAGGAAATGCCCTAAACTTCAATAAATCATAGAAATTCAACCGTAGCTCAGATTGAAACAAGTTATATATGAAAATGATCAGAAAAATCAATCTATCCATCTGTACCATTTTCATGCATGTTAGAACAACTTATAGCTGCTGTTTAGCACAAATCATATAAATGGTATTTGAATTTCACATATGGAGTTTGGATTTGAACTTAGGGTTCAAACCAACTTCATTTAACTTTGTTGTTAGCTGCATTAGCTCAAAACACCAGCATGTTGCCATGTCATGATCATGCATCATATTGTGCATTGCATTGATTATGTTTCCTTCGTATTGCGGAACTTGCCCCTCTCGATAGGCGTGGTTAAGCGATGAGTTCGATGACACCGATGAAGAGCTATATTATCTTGAAGTGCCGAGCAAGCAAAACCCCTTGTTCATTCGATATAATCCCACTCTCGCTCTGCTCTATTTTCTTGCATTAGGACAACAACGACTCATGTGTTACTTGTTGCGGTAGCTGAACCCCTTTATCCTTTGCATGACTGTCATTCCACGATAATTAGATGAAACCCACTAGCATGAGTAGGAGTTGTTTGAGCCTGATGTGCCTACTCATTCATGCTTGTTTGTCATGCACTCTTGCTTAGAGTTGAGTCGGTCGATTCATCGGGAATGAATCGGAGGTGTGTGAACATGTCCTCTTGTGTGTGAGCTAAGTGTGTGAACACGATTTGGTAAAAGTAGCGGTGAGAGGCCATGTAGGAGTACATGGTGGGTTGTCTCATTGCAGCCGTCCTCGAGGAACTGAGTTACGTGTTTGTGATCCATGAGCAGTTACTACCACACATTGGGTTCCGTTAACTTTCGGCCCCTCTCGGCTTATTAATCAAATCGATCTCTGTCCGGGAGTTGCAACTAGTTTACGGTGTTTGTAGGTAGTGTTAGTAGTCTACCAAGTGGCACCCGATGCAAGTGGGCTTGGGACAGACTAAACTGCCGTGGCGGGTATGCCAGCGCCGCCCGTTTGGTGGGCTTGGAACCCATACACATCGTTTGGGGCCGTGGCGACACCCGGCGGATCTCCTTGCGGATGGAACCCGAATAGGCGATAAACCTGGACTAGAGACTTGTGTGGTTAGTCAGGTCGTGGCCGACTCCCTCGCCCGGCTTCGCTTGAAGGTTGCGAGGTACATGGCGATGTCTGAGGCGATAAGTGGTGAGGCGTGTGTGAAGAAGTACACCCTGCGGGGTTATCATTATCTATTCAAATAGCGGTTCCTCGATATGGAAACTTGGACCCTGGCATAGTTCATAGACAAGTGAAAGTGGATACTCTAAAATGTGCAAGATAGCGTGAGTGCTATGGATGGCGTTCTCGTGAGGAGGCGGGATCGGATCCATAGTGGTGTATTGATATGGTGAATATGTGGACTCGTGTGCGCCACCTCAAAGAGTTACTAGCGATCGTAGTTCAGGATAGCCACGAGTCAAAGCTGGCTTGCTGCGGTTAAACTCCACCCCCTTTGTTGATAATGATGCATATGTAGTTAGTTACGATGTAAGTCTTCTTTGATGCGTTTGTACTCATGTTTGCTTATTTATGTTTTGCGAGAGGCGTCGGTCTACGCTAGTAGTTCGCTTGGACTTGACGTTTAGTTTGTTACCTCAGCTACGATCTTGTGCCCTCGGTAGGATCTGGTAGATAGTCAGGCTTCTCAGCCTTTTTCATTTGTAGATGTCTGTACTCAGACATGTTAAGCTTCCGCTTGTGCTTTGACTTGTATGTTACGAGTGTTGGGTCATGAGACCCATGTTTGTAATATCTCGCTCCTTGGAGCCTAATGAATAAATATTTGAGTCGTAGAGTTATGTTGTGATGCCATGTTGTATTTACACATATTGAGCATATTGTGTGTATGTTTGAAATGCTTGGTACGTGTGGGATCCGACAATCTAGTTGTTTATCCTTGGCAGCCTCTCATATGGGAAATGTAGTCTAGTGCTTCTGGCGATAGTAGTCCGCTACAGCCGGTTCACGGAGTCTGCTAGCCCAGCACTACTGCTCTGGACACTTGACTGGCGACATGTGTTTCGCCGTTCTGTGTATACGTCGCCGAGAAATGTCACGCGGTGATATCGAGTCTGCCTAGCACTGCTACGGCCGGGTTACGGAGTCTGTTAGCCAGTGCTACAGCCGGATTCATACATTGATGGCGGACATGCTCGATGTGATTCATGTATGCCTATCCCCATGGGTTAGTGCGCTTTGGGTTCACGACTAGCCATGTCAGCCGGGTTCTCTGTCATATGGATGCTAGCGACACTATCATATCGTGAGCCAAAAGCGTAAGCGGTCCGGGCCATGGTAAGGCGACACGATGGGAATACCGTGCGTGAGGCCGCAAAGTGATATGAGGTGTTACCGGCTAGATCGATGTGACTTGGAATCGGGGTCCTGACACCTCTCGAGGATATCAGCTGGATCAAGTGACTTGTAGTCAGCACGCTCTTGTATCATCGGTGCGGAGTATCAAATGAGAATCAAGCGATCTCAACAATTTCTTCACCACCTCATGGTCGGTGATGTTAGTGGCACCAAGCGCTTGAAGCTCATTTGAGATGTCGATGAGGCGATCGAAGGTTTGTTGAACATTTTCGTTTATCGAGTCTTATTAAGCGGTTGAAGAGATTGCGAAGAACATCAACTCAAGAGTCACGCTGAGTTGAGACTCCTTCATTTACTTTGGACAACTTTGTCCCGAGATGAGCTTAGCGGTTTCCAAAGCACTCACTCTTCCATATTGTCCTTTGCTCGAGATGGCCACATATGATATTCTTAACGAGAATCGAGTTGCTTGAATCTCTTCACATCGGACATTGAGAGAAGGTGTGGTGAGGAACACCATTTTCCACAACATACGAGATCGTTGTCAATAGCCTCAAGATGCATTAGCATCTTGTTCTTCTAATGAGGGTAGTCGTCCCATCAAGGTAGGACACCTGCTGAGACCTTGATCATACCTGCGGTCAACATAACTAAAACTCCGGTGGTTAAACCAAAATCACTGAGAACAAGGAGAACCTTGCTCGATACCAATTGAAAGTGCGTTATATCGACTAGAGGGGGGTGAATAGGCGATTTTTATGAATTCTTCACTGAGGAATTTGCCGGTGAGGAAATTCCTTAGCGAAGAACTACTTGCAGCGGAATAAGTACTCAGAAGTAAGCATAACAGAATGCGGGCATGGTCATCATGATGAAATGAAGACAAACAAAATGCAGAAAGCGTAAACACGAGGATAGCACAAGATGAAGACAAAGCGGTGAAGAAATTGAGGCGAGGAAATAGAAAGTCTTGGTCAAAGTCTTCAAACACAGATATGAATGAACACTCAACACGGTAATGAGGAAATGAAAGGGTTGAGGAAATAGAACCAGATTAGGTTGGTGAAGACAATGATTTGGTAGACCAGTTCAACTTCTTTGTCTCGGTTATACGTCTGGTTGGAAGCGGTGAGTATTTAAACTCGAGGACACACAGGTCCGGACACCCGGTCGCTAAGCACGCTCGGGACACCAAGTCCTCACCGTATTCTCCTTGAACTAAGGTCACAGGACCTCGTCCAATCACTCGTGGTAATTCTTGAGCAACTTCCAAACCTTCACAGACTTGGTCACTCGGCGATCCACAATTCCTCTTGGATGCTCTAGACCATGACGCCTAACCGTCTGGAAGGAGCACAGTCTTCAAAGGTAACAAGCGTCGGATCCATGCAGGATCTATCTCTTCAGTGATGCTCAATCACTTTGGGTTTGTAGGGGTTTGGTTTTTGGGGTTTTCCTCACTCGATGATTTTTGCTCAAAGTCCTTGGAGGATGGGTTGCTCTCAAATGACAAGTGTCAAGTTTCTCTCGGGCAGCCAACCAGCTAGTGGTTGTGAGGCGGCTATTTATAGCCTAGGAGCAGCGACATGATAAGACATAAATGCCCTTCAATGATATGACCGTTAGGTGGATAAGTTATTTTGGGACAGGTGGCGCCAACCACGACGTGATCGGAAATTTGAATTTCAAATTCCTCGGGGCTATCATGTTCCTCCTTGTGTAGGAAATCCGCATGGCGAATTCCTAACTCCTCAGTCAGAACAAATTCCTCAGCGACCAGAAGAACTTCGTCTCTTTCACAGAAGAAATTGACTGAACTGTATGAGATTTCCAAAGGCTCCACTCGAAGGGATTGGTAGGTGTAAGATTTTGAGTTGAGCATCACATGGAAAATTTTCCTTAGTATTTCCTCGACCCCCTTTAACAGTACAGTGTTTCCTATGACTCAAGAAAGAGAAAATGAAACTACGAAAACAAAAGTATTCACGCTTCATGTTCCTCAAATGAATATCAAGTCTTCAAGGTCACACCAATTTCTTCACTTTCAAAGTCTTCAGAAAGTCTTCAGAATATCAAAGTCTTCAGCCGAAGAACTTCATTTTTAGGGGTCGACTTTCTCTGTAAATATCAAACTCCTCCTAGACTTATAGACCTGTGTACACTCACAAACACATTAGTCCCTTAACCTATAAGTCTTCAATACACCAAAATCACTAAGGGGCACTAGATGCAGTTACAACATCTCAAACAAAATTTTGCATGCAATGTGTGTGAAATGGAGGCCTATCCATATCATACATAAAGGGTCGGGCAATCCACGAGAAGAGAGGGAGGGGTCATAGCTATCGATAGAGTCGAAGAGAGGATCAAGTGGGTGGGTGCGAGATCGATGAAGAGAGCCATCGAAATTGTGTGTGTGTGTGTGTGTGTGTGCAAGTCAAAGATATAGGGCGGCTGGCCTACCGGAACGTTAGAGGGCACATGTCAAGTTTGTGTGTGGCAGGGATACATGACTAGGCGCTTGATGTATCGGTGTGTGTGGGGGGAGAGGGTGGGGAGGGGTAGGCAAAGGCCTAACTATAGAGGTAGAACGACTTCGTATATGTGTTGAGAAGGAGACCCAGCTATGTCTTGAGGGAGATCGGTCGACATCCTTGCATAAGCGAAGGGCGGGAAATATGATGGGACAGAGAGAGAGAGAGAGAGGAGAGAGAGAGAGAGGAGAGGGAGGGAGGAGGAGAGGGTAGAGTGCTGGATGGGTGATGGAGTTGCTTCAGGAGATGTTGGGAGGCCTACTAGAAAAAGCGAGGTGGAACTGCAATGTTATCAATAAGAGTGGGGATGTGTTTACGTGTGTGCACATGCGTGATAGATCTGTCGGGGCGCATTTATGGATGATGAAGGGGAACCATGTGTTTGGTAAGCAAACCTAACTAGATCGGTAGATCAATTGTTGTTTGTCGGAGGAAGGAGAGACACAACTAATGAGGTAGATCGATCGATGTGTGGGTAAAAGCGAGTTATAAGGACCTAGCTGGCTATATGTATAGCGAGAGACCGGTCGGTGTCGTCCATTTGTTAGAGGCAAATAAGGCCCAGCGAGATGGATGAGCAGAGAGAATGGAGCTAGGAGGTGGTGCGAGAGGCCCAATGTGATGCCGAGACCGATGCTCCAGATGCTTTCCTTTATCTTAGTTGTTGTCGTGTGCTTATTGTGTTTGTTGCATTATCATAATTATTTTGCATATGTTATTCCTCTATGTTGATGCCATGATCATGTTGAGTTCCTTGTCATATTTTGCTTGTTGCTTCATGTTCATCATTTGTTATATTGCATTGTGCCATCCATGTTGTTAATATGATCATCTTGCTTGTTATATGATATATGATATCCCTTTGTCATTTTATTTTCATCATGATCGTCATGTGGTTTGCATTCTTCATATTGATGTGTTGTTTGTGCACTCTCCTTATTCCCCTCCTCCTATGGTCATTTGTATCTTCATCTTTTCATCAAGACCTTTCTCCACGTGCAAACCTTATCACTTCTTCCTTTCTTTCAAATCTTGGCCTTCATGCCAAGTGGCATTGTTGTGCCTCCATTAATGTTCATTTATTTCCGATGATCGTACTCCATGCCTTATACCACTCGACAAGTTTCATCCCATTTGAAGTTGATTTGGTTGGGTTAAAAATGACTCAAGTTTGAATTTAATTCAAACTTGGGATTATTTCTACCTCTTAAAATTGCCAAGTCAATTTATTCAAATCCTACACAAATTCTGGACTTGATGATATTCTCATATCTCTCTCAACCCTCTCCATTATACGTGCTTTTACATCTTGTTTTACATGCGAAGAAAAAGAAGAAGGGAAGCAGGCAGTAACAATGAGCAGCCCAGCAGAAGCAGCGCTGCTGCAGCCAAGCCGTGGCCCATCTAGCCCAGCCCTGCAGCCTCGTTCCACTCTCCCGCGGTGAACCCACGCTGGACACCCGTCCAGGCCCCACCTGCAGCCTCTCCTTCCCCTGTTTTTCTTCCTTCTCCTGATCTCCTTTCTCTCACAGTAAAACCTCCAGGGGTGCCCGCACATGGCCACCGTGGTTTCACCACGACCCCTCGACGCCTCCTGGCCCGCCTATAAATCCAGCAACCCATGCCCCCTAGGGTTTCCCTCTCGCCGCCGCCACCCTTTCCCTTCCCCTGTTTCTCCTTGTTCCTCAAGAGCGAGAGAACGAGGCACCACCGAGCTTCGCCTTTACTGCGTGGGCGGAGGCCACCACGGTCATCTCCGGCATGTCCATCTTCTTCCTCGATGTTGACTAGTTCCGTTCAGACGTCTTCCCCGCCCAAGGATCGCCAAGTCCGACTACCTCCCCGTCGTTCTCTTCCTCCCCTGCTTCCTGCTACTTCAGGGACAGCGCCTGGTCACCGCATCCTCCCTCCGTCTCCGATCTCCATCGACCTTGTACAACTTCAGCAGCACCCCCCGGTGAGCAGCCGCTCCCCCATCCCCTCTCCGATTCATTTCTGTCGCCGTAGTCATCTTCCCGAGAAAGGTGACGCCATGTCCGCCATGGACGAGTTCCTGGAGCCACCCCGTTTGTGTCCACGCGTGCTTGCACAGACGCATCACGGACCATCGCCCTGTATGGTCCATCCAGGGAGCAGCAGCTCCGTGCCGCTCATTGACATGGCCGGCCCTTGCTTCCCGAGCACGTCAGAAGGCAAGTCCGGTGAGGTGTCTTTGCCTCCTCGGTTTCTTTGCTCGCATGCGCACGCAACCACAGCTCCACGCGCTCACGCCCTTCCTGCATATCACACACATCCCATCACGGCCACCGCAAGCCTATTCCGCACCCCCACTGCATCTCTGCATCCAGCAAGGTCCCTGCCTTGCTCGTCACCATGGACACCGGTGAGCAGCAGCCGCTCGTCCCCGCCTTGCGCATCCACACCCACACCTCGCTCGCTCTTTGCACCGCACCCTCCACCTATTTCCGCACCCGCCACTTCTCTGTTGTTGCAGAGGCCGCCGCCTTTGGTCGCTGCAGTCGATGCCGGTTGTTGCCGTGCAGCCATGGCCAAGCTCATTCTATTGTGAGAGAGGTCACTATAAGCAGGGAGCTCTCTTTGTCATGTACACACAGCTATCCCACTGGTCAGAGCAGCCACTATTCATTCAAGGGGTCTGGGGTTTGAGTCCCAGCCAGCCCCATTTTTGCTCTGTTTTCCTGTTATTTTTGCACACTCAGCGCTCACTCGGGCCAAGACCTCCTGGGCCGCTGCAGGTTGCTGCAATCCAGCCCGTGCATGTTTTTTTCCACTCTGTGATTTTGGCATATTTCCAGTGCATGCATATTTTCAGAATTGCCATTGTTTGCATTGCTCATATTTAAATATGCATGCATCCAAATTAAACAAACTATATATGTAAAATGCTTAGAATTTTATCTAGTTTCACAATTTGCTGCTTTCATCCATGCTAAAAATGTTTAACATGCTGTTTCAATTAATTTCCTCAAATGACATGCTAAAATGATTTATTTCATAACTAAATAACCGTAGCTCGGTTTTAAATAAACTTTATATGTAAATGGGGTGGGAAATGCCTAGTTTAACATGGTGCTCTTTATTTTCCTGTTTAACAACAATAAAATATGTTTTAGGGCAGAACAGTACCAAATTCGAAATACGCATATGGGGATTTTCCGAAATTGTTGTTTGTTGTTCCGGCCTCATTTTAACTTGCCTAGATAGGTAGTTTAATTATGCTTCACCTCTTGCCATGTTTAACAACATTTAACATTGTTTGGTAGCTTAAACGAGATTAAACTAAATATGTCAATGTGGTGTTTTGTCAATATGCAACTCGTTGCATATTGAGCTCCACTTAACTTGTAGCATTGTTTGCTGCACTTTGACATGCCATGCCTCATTAAACCAGACATGCATCATACTTGATTGTGCATCATGCCATGTTTATGCTTGTGCATTTACCATGTTGTTTGTTTCTTTCCGGTGTTGCTTCTTAGTTCCGGTAATGTTGTGATTGTGGGGATTCGTTCGACTACTCCCGTTCGTCTTCTTCATGGACTCGTTCTTCATCCTAGCGGGATTTCAGGCAAGATGACCATCACCCTGGATCTCACTACTATCATTGCTATGCTAGTTGCTTCGTTCTATCGCTATGCTGCGCTACCTATCACTTGCTCTTCAAGCCTCTCAAATTGCCATGTCAGCCTCTAACCTTTTACCCTTCCTAGCAAACAGTTGTTTGGCTATGTTACCGCTTTTGCTCAGCCCCTCTTATAGCGTTGCTAGTTGCAGGTGAAGATGAAGATTGCTCCATGTTGGATTATGTTTATGTTGGGATATCACAATATCTCTTATTTAATTAATGCATCTATATACTTGGTAAAGGGTGGAAGGCTCGGCCTTATGCCTGGTGTTTTGTTCCACTCTTGCCGCTCTAGTTTCCGTCATATCGTATTACATTCCCGGTTTTGCGTCCCTAACGGTTGGGTGATTTATGGGACCCCCTTGACAGTTCGCTTTGAATAAAACTCCTCGGCAAGGCCCAACCTTGGTTTTACCATTTGCCTCACCACCTCCTACTTTTCCCTTGGGAGTCGCTCTCTCGAGGTCATCTTTATTAGCCCCGGGCCAATGCTTGTCTAAGTGTTGGTCAAACTAGAAACACCGTCTTGGGACCGTCCCTTAGCAACTTGGGTTATGTTGGTACTGTGCGCTTAGCTTATCCGGTGTTGCCACGAGAGCGAGATATGTGCAGCTCCTATCGGGATGTCGGCGCATCAGGCGGTCTTGTTGGTCTTGTTTTACCATTGTCGAAATGTCTTATGGCTGGGATTCGAGACTGATCGGGTCTTCCGGAGAAGGAATATCCTTCGTTGATCGCGAGAGCTTATCATGGGCTAAGTTGGGACACCCTGCGGTGTTTGAACTTTCGAAAGCCATGCCCGCGGTTATGTGGCAGATGGGAATTTGTTAATATCCAGTTGTAGTAAACTTGAAGTAAACTCTTCTAAATTACACCAACCATGTGCGTAACCGTGAGTGTCTCTTTTCGGGGTTGATCGAGAGGAGAACACGGTTTTTGGGTTATGTTTGACGTAAGTAGGAGTTCAGGATCACTTCTTGATCATTACTAGTTGACGACCGCTTGCTTTGCTTCTCTTCTCGCTCTTATTTGCGTAAGTTAGCCACCATACATGCTTAGTCGCTGCTGCAACCTCACCACTTTACCCCTTCCTTACCCATTAAGCTTTGCTAGTCTTGATACCCATGGTAATGGGATTGCTGAGTCCTCGTGGCTCCTGATTACTACAACACCAGTTGCAGGTACAGGTTATCACGATGATTATGGCCGAGGCGATGTTTACTTGTGTTGGAGTTCTTACGCTTCTTCGATCGGGGATAGGTTCCAAGTCGGCAGCCTGGGCTAGAGGTGGATATTGTTTGAGTTTCTATTTATGTTTCATCCATAGTCGGATGTTGATCTTGTATTTGGTGTATTCTTGCGGCAATTGTATGCCTTGTATGTATCCCCACCTATTATGTAATGTTGATGTAATGATATCCACCTTGCAAGCGTCTTCAAGATGCGCTTCTATCATAGTGGGACCTTGAGTTTCTTTAGGATAGGGTCGCATCTTGGGCGTGACACCGAACTACTAGCTAGATAGGGGAGGGTGTGCGGTTGTGAGATCGATGAAAAGAGGCGAGTTTACACATGTGTCGACCATATGAGAGACGAGGCAGGACACATAAAGGAGGAGATTGAAGCTGTGTGTATATGTTGTAGGCAGGCATCATTTGGAGGTTTATCAATCGATGTGTGTCGGAAAGGAGCTGTGGAGACTACGGGAGAGCGACCTAAAGAAAAAAAATGAATGTTCGGTGGATAGAATGCCGAGGAGGGGGAGGCGAGGAGGCGTGTGCATGCGAGAGAAAGTTAGTGGTAGCTACAAAGGCTAGAGGATTGTGTGGGTGTAAGAGACTAACAAAGATCATAATTTGATATGAAAGCGGATTCATATATTTGAATAGGAGATCATAGTGTTTTAAACATTGCATGCATGAATATAGCGGTGATACACGTGTCGTGCACATGTTATACCATAATGTGATAATGCATGGCGTTTGCAACTCACACTAAATGCGAACAATCTAAACCATACTATACATCAAACAATCTCACATTTTATTGAATTTGTGATAATAATGCGGCGTCTGCAGCTTACAACTAAATATCGAGCAATCTAAACAATACTATATATTAAACATTCTCATATTTTATATGAATTTGTGGTAATGTGTGGTGTTTGCAACTCACATCTAAATACTTGTAGGCGTAGGGGGCGGGGCACCATACATAATGTGATAAACAAATTATACATATGAGACATTGTTTAGATTATGAAGATCTAGCTAGAGCTAGACGTAATGTGATTTGAAATCAAAATAAAGTGGATTCAAAAAATCTAGTTCGAGTTCATATAGTACACATAGTTCATATGTAACTCGAGACTAATCATGTGGTGTCTTTGTGAAGATAATAAACAAGCGATGGTTTAACTTGACAATGATGATGATTGTAGATCTTATTAAAGCAGGAAAGCGAATTCAAATGCTTTGACTTCACAACAATCATTCTTGTAGATCTTATTCAAATTTAGTTCATATTGAAGCGGTAGTATATCGTTTGGAATGCACTAAAAGCGTTCATTTGAGTAGTAGGTTGCATGCATTATACGTGGCGAAATATTTTAATTGAACATAACATGAATTCAAAATTTTGAATGACATTTGTAGTGCGCATTGATTTGATACGATTACGGTAGGCTTGTCAGGAAATTTCAACCAGCGCCTTGTTAGCCCAAAATATTTAAGATATATCTACGTCTCGTTGTGCTCAGACAACTCCTCCATCTCAACCACGCCTTGCTATTCGAAATTACAACGCGAAAAATCCCACCTCCTATGAAATCCCGACATGCGAAATGCCGTGGTACCCTGAACAGAAAGAACCGCCTCAAATCTGTGGGGTACTTGAAAGCACAAGTGCTCCCTAGGTGGTTTTGGTAATTAATGTCAACATATATCTTGTTGGACTAACACTTTTATCTAGTATGTTTCAGATAAGTTCAACAATGGAGTGGCATGGACTAAAGGATGTGGGAACTCCTTCAAGATGCTAAGGACAAAGGATTGGCTCAAGCTTCAAACTCAAGACTCTACATTTTACATTTTAGTGATCCAAGATCACATTGAGTCTATAGGAAAAGCCAATACTATCAAGGAGGGATGAGGTGTTGCTTAATGAGAGTCTTGCTTCATGTGCTTAGTGATATGCTCCAAAACCCTCCACTACTTTCTCACATCCACATATGACCTAAACCTAAAGTCAAACTCGGCCTTACCGATTCTTTCTATCCGGCGCCACCGAGTTCAGATGTGATAGCCACTGCCACAAACCCTAGGCAAATTGGTTTCACTGACAGGGATCTCGGTCTCACCGAGATGGGATTGTAATCTCTCTGTGTATGTCCATTACCAAAATCGGTCTCACCGAGTTTGTGCAATCAGTACTACCGAGATTACAATGCAAACTTTCTAGTTAACTTATTACCAAATCGGTCTCACCGAGTTTGAGTAATCAGTCTCACCGAGTTGCTGACCAACTCTCGGTTAGCTAATTACTAAATTCGGTCTCACGAGTTTGTATGTCGGTCTCACGAGATTACGTTATGCCTAACCCTAACCAAATCGGTCCTACCGAGATGCATGTCAGTCCACGAAAACCCTAACGGTCACTAGGTTTACAAATCGGTGCGACCGAGTTTGTTGATTCGGTCCCACGAGTTTGGTAAATTGTGTATAACAGTTAGATTTTGTGTGGAGGCTATATACCCCTCCACCTCCTCTTCATTCGTGGAGAGAGCCATCAGAACAAACCTACACTTCCAACTTACAGGTTACGAGAGAGAACCACCTACGCATGTGTTGAGGCCAAGATATTCCATTCCAACCATATGAATTTTGATCTCTAGCCTTCCCCAAGTTGCTTTCCACTCAAATCTTCTTTCCACCAGATCCAAATCCTATGAGAGAGAGTTGAGTGTTGGGGAGACTATCATTTGAAGCACAAGAGCAAGGAGTTCATCATCAACACACCATTTGTTACTTCTTGGAGAGTGGTGTCTCCTAGATTGGCTAGGTGTCACTTGGGAGCCTCCGACAAGATTGTGGAGTTGAACCAAGGAGTTTTTAAGGGCAAGGAGATCGCCTACTTCGTGAAGATCTACCGCTAGTGAGGCAAGTCCTTCGTGGGCGACGGCCATGGTGGGATAGACAAAGTTGCTTCTTCGTGGACCCTTCGTGGGTGGAGCCCTCCGTGGACTCGAGCAACCATTACCCTATGTGGGTTGAAGTCTCCATCAACGTGGATGTACGATAGCACCACCTATCGGAACCACGACAAAAACATCTGTGTCTCCAATTGCGTTTGAATCTTCCAAACCCTTCCCTTTACATTCTTGCAAGTTGCATGCTTTATTTTCCGCTGCCTACATATCTTTGCATGCTTGCTTGTTTTGTATTGAGAATGTTAAACTTGTTCCTAAACTCCACTTAAACTGAAAAGAGTTTAAAAACTGCAACTTTGGTACTTAGTGTCTAATCACCCCCCTCTAGACACCTCTTCTCAAGATCCTACAAGTGGTATCAGAGCATTGGTCTCCATTTCCTTGGTTTAATCACCATTGGAGGAAGATGGATGAGTCTACTTTGGGGAGTCTTAGACATAGAGTGCCTATTCTTGATGGAGAGTATTTTCATGAGTGAAAAAATGAGATGCTTGTAATTTTCAATCAATATCATTTGAACAAGTACATTGCTAGTCCTTGTGCACCTCATGTTGATCCTATGCATCCTACCCTTGATGAATCTATTGACATGACTAGAAATCTTAGAACTATTAATCTTATCACTAGAGGCTTACCTAGAAACTTGATCAGAATCTTGCCTACTTTTGAGTGTGCCTACACTATATGGAAATTCCTTGAGGAACGCTTTCCAAATTATTCCTTGAAAAATCTAGATGAGATTCTCTATAAGTCTATTGCCTTGAGTAAGATGAATACTAGTGATCCTATGTTTGGTGATCGTCTATTTTAACTTACTGACCATATGCGTGCCAAAGGAGATGTTGGAATTATTGGTGATATTATTTCTGAAGCTATAAGAATTCATAAGCAAGATCTTTGTCAAACTCACTCTAATGAATTACCCTCTCTAGGACTTGATCCACCACATGACGATGTTGAACATGGATACTATGATGAGGATGATGATAGTGATTTTGATCTTGATGATGCAATGAGACATTTTGGTCTTATGGCAAATCTTGAGGATATGTCGGGGAGGAAAGGAATGGGTTCTTGATAGTGGATGTACCGATCACATGACCGGAGATAAAGACATGTTTCGTGAGCTTGCTGAAAATGATAGTCCTCGAAAGTATGTCACTTTCGGTGACAACTCAAAGAGTAAGGTGGTTTGCCTCGGTAAGGTGGCCATCTCACATGATAGCTCCATTCAAAATGTCATGCTCGTCGAGTCTCTTGGCTACAACTTACTTTCAATATCTAGACTTGCTGATTTCGGTTTAAATGTCCTATTTATTGAAGTAGATTGTCAAGTGTTTCGTCGAGACAATCATAAAATGGTCTTTACCGGTATCGTGAGGTGATCTTTACATTGTTGATTTCTCTAAAAGGCACAACCTAAAACTTGCTTCATTGCTAAATCCTCAAAAGGTTGGTTATGGCATAGACGACTAGGTCACGTTGGCATGAGAAACCTTGACAAGCTTATTAAAGGAAATCATATCCTTGGAGTTAACGATGTCATATTTGATAAGTATAGATTGTGCAGTGCTTGTCAAGCAGGTAAACAGGTCGGAGGAAGGCATCCCGTGAAGAACATCATGACCACAAGGAGGCCACTCGAGCTACTTCATATGGATCTCTTTGGTCCCAACGCCTACAAAAGTCTTGGTGGAAATTCTTTTGGTCTAGTTATAGTTGATGATTTTTCAAGATTTACGTGGGTGTTCTTTCTCGATGATAAATCGCAGGTCCAAAAGATCTTCAAAAACTTCGCTAGGAAGGCCCAAAACCAATTTGAAGTGAAGATCAAGAAGGTTCGCAACGACAATGGACGAAGTTTAAGAATGCAAATGTGGACACTTTTCTTGTGAAGAAGGATTTCACATGAGTTCTCGACTACGTACACACCTCAACAAAATGGAGTTGTTGAGAGGAAGAACAGGACGCTCATCGAAATGCGAGAGCGATGCTTGATGAGTACAAGACCTTTGAAGCACTTTTTGGCGAAGCGGTTGAGACATCTTGTCATGCAACAAATCGCTTGTATCTTCACAAGCTACTCGGCAAGACGACATCTGAGCTCCTCACGGTAACAACCCCCAAGTTGGATACTTTCAGTATTCGGCTCAAAGTGCTACATTCTTGATAAGCATCGTGGTTCAAAATTTTCTCCTAAGTCTCATGAAGGTTTCCTACTAGGTTATGGCTCAAACTCTCACACTTACCGTGTCTACAACAATTTCACCGAAAGGTTGAAGAGCGGTAGATGTAAGTTTGATGAATCTAACGGCTCGCAAGTATAGCAATTGCCAATTGATGTAGGAGACAAAGACCCTTGGAAGCAATCCAAGACTTGTCTATTGGCAAGGTCCGTCCAGCGGAGGTGAAGGAGAGTACCTCGTCTGTTCAAGTGGAAGCTTCTACTTCACGACAAGGTGAACCAAGAGTTGAAGCGGAAGCATCCACAAGTGGAACACACCAAGATGAAGAAAGCGAGGAAGAACATCACGAGCGTCAATAACCTCCTTCTCCACCTCGACAAAGAGACGACAAGCGCCAACAATGAAGATGATCAAGAAGAAGAAGAACAAGATGAAGAACATGTTCAACGAGACCCAAGCAAAAGCTCTCACGAGTTCGAGCAAGAATTGCTAAAGACCATCCGTCGAGCAAATCTACAATGATATTCAAACGGGAGAATCACTCGCTCTAAAACTCGTTTAGCTAACTTTTGTGAAAACTATTCTTTCATCTCTAGCATTGAACCTATGAAGGTCGAAGAAGCATTGGAAGATCCGGATTGGATAAATGCTATGCATGAAGAGCTACACAACTTTGAGAGAAACCAAGTTTGGACATTGGTTGAGAAGCCCGACAACAACCACAACATCATTGGTACCAAATGGTTGTTTCGCAACAAGCAAGATGAAGATGGACAAGTAGTTCGCAACAAAGCGTCTAAATCGCCCAAGGCTACACACAAGTTGAAGGTATGGACTATGGTGAGACTTATGCTCCCGTTGCTAGACTTGAGTACATTCGCATCTTACTTGCCTATGCTAATCACCATAATATCACCTTGTACCAAATGGACATTAAAAGTGCTTTTCTAAATGGTGAAATAGAGGAGGAAGTTTATGTTAAACAGCCTCCCAGGTTTGTCAATCCTAAGAAACCAAATCATGTTTACAAACTTCACAAAGCTCTTTATGGTCTTAAACAAGCTCCTAGAGCATGGTATAAATGCTTGACGAAGTTTCTTCTTGAAAAAGGCTTTGAAATTGGGAAGATTGATTCCACACTTTTTACTAAAAGGGTTAATGGAGAATTATTAGTGTGCCAAATTTATGTTGATGATATCATATTTGGATCAACTAACCCTCATTTTAGTGAAAAGTTTGGGAAGCTAATGTCGGAGAAGTTTGAGATGTCAATGATGAGTGAACTCAAATTCTTTCTTGGGTTGCAAATCAAGCACTAAGGAAGGTACTTTTGTCTCTCAAACAAAGTACACTAAGGACTTATTCAAGAAGTTAAATATGCAAGAGTGCAAAGGTATGTCTACACCCATGCCTACTAGGGGACATCTTGATTTGACCAAAGATGGTAAACCAGTTGATCAAAAGGTTTATCGCTCTATGATTGGATCATTGTTATACCTATGTGCTTCACGTCCCGATATATGCTAAGTGTGTGCATGTGTGCAAGATATCAAGTTGCTCCTAAAGAATGTCATCTTAAGGCCGTAAAAAGGATAGTGAGATACTTAATTCATACACCAAATTTTGGCATTTGGTATCCTAAGAGGCCTCTTTCGATCTTGTTGGCTATTCCGACTTCGGACTATGCGGAGACAAGGTTGATAGAAAGTCCACTTGGTACTTGTCAATTTCTTGGTAGATCTCTTGTGTCTTGGTCCTCCAAGAAACACAACTCAGTATCCTTATCTCTTTGAGGCGGAGTACATTATCGCTGGTTCATGTTGTGCTCAATTACTTTGGATGACCCAAACTCTTAAAGATTATGGGAAATATGTGAAACATGTTCCATTGCTTTGTGACAATGAAAGTGCTATCAAAATTGGTCATAATCCGTACAACATTCTCGAACTAAGCATATTGAAGTTCGTCATCATTTCATTCGAGATCATGTTGCTAAGGGTGACATTAATCTTAAGCATGTTCGCACTAAAAGCAATTAGCGGATATATTTACTAAACCCTTGATGAGAAAGTGTTTTGCAGGTTGAGAGGAGAATTGAACATCATTGATGCTTCAAACTTGGAGTAGAAACTCCATTGGATACATGCAAGACATGAGCTTATGACTAATCCATGATATCTCTCTTATGATGAATATATTATATCTTGGATATATTTGCATCTGTCATGTCATCTAACCCATGTAGGAACTTGGTTGAATCAAATTCCATGAGATTGTAATCTACTCACATCTTGAGCAATCTCTACATCACCAAGTCTCTACCCTATGGTGGATGAATACAAGAAAGCACGGAATCATTCTAACATATCCTTTTGACAAACTCTATGATTGAGCTTCATGATTGTCATTTTGGATACACAAGTGCTCTTCCTTGCAAGAACTAACCCATGTAGGTAGATGGACTCAAATTCCAAGTGGTGCTCCCAACTCTTGATGAGCTACATCAACCTTGAGCAACCCACACAAGTTCAACTACATGGACAACACCACCAACCAAGGTATGTTATTCCATCTTAGAAGCTTTACTCCAAGTCATGAGCTAAAGCAACTCGACAAGATGTGAATACATCAAGATGTTAAATGAAAATGGTAACCCCATTTTGAGCTTAAGCGATGAGTATGACCCATGATCAAGTGATCTCACTTGACTCCTAAGTCAATATACTCTAACATAGGTGACTTAGTCACCGACCATCTCTAGATGAAGTTCTCTCGTGTTCTCATTTGTGTTTTTGCATTTGTCTCATGCATATTTGTTTCCCCTTTCAAAAAAAACTTCATCTAGATATCATTCTTTTCTTTCTATTTGCTCTGCATTTTCAGCATCCAATTCATTGCATATCATTTCGTTAATTCCTTGCAAATCTTTGTGAGACCTTTCTAGTTTAGTGAGCTGAGGTGAAAAATGTTTTCTCTGCGATGAAATCGGTTTCACCGATTTGTTGTTTTAGTCCAACGAATCTTTTGGTACAACGAAACATACCACTCGGTGCCACCGATTTTACAACAAGAAAAACAGTTTGCCTTATTCTATGTTTCTTTTAAATCCAGCTCCACTCAATGAATCTTGTCCTCTACAAGCATCACAATTTTATCCAGTGCTTTGTGTGGTGACTCAAGGACCAAACCCATACACAACAAATTCCGAAGACCCTTCTTGGAAATTGATGTCAAAGGGGAGAGAGATCACATCAAAGCTTATCACTTAGAGATCACATCAAGAGAGTATTAAGGGGAGAAAGAGATCTCCATGGGAGAGAATACTCAAGTAGAAAGTATTTCTCAAGGATCCCAGATGCTTGGTATTCAAGAGGAGAGATGCCACATGTCTTTTTGGGAGAAAGACATGTTCTTGTGTCTTATTTGAATTAAGATATGTTCATTTATATTTGTTTTTCAGCTCTGATTTTCTGTTCCTATCTTCTCCCGGTATCCCATGCTAGATTAGGGAGCAAGACATCTAAGGAAAGGAATCATTCAAATTCATTGCATATCTTTACTCTTGGGGACATGTCTAATCCAATGTGGTACTCAGTACTCACTCTCTACATGTCATCCAGTCTTGGTATTCTTGTGGTTTCTTCTTTTGCTCTGGCTAGTAGATGTACTGTGTTATCTAACCTTGTTTGTGCAGGTTCATTTCACCTAAGTCAACTCAAGACTACAAGGTAAGTATATGCATCACACTCATGTGTATGAGGAATTCTTGCTGATGTACATACTGTTTTGCAAGAAGGACTCATGAGCATGAAGGTATTTTCTTTAATATTCTTTGCAATGATGCATATGGCAAAGATACATGTAACACATTGTCTACTATATCATGGTTATTGCTCTCACATGTTTCTACACTCCATATTCACATGATTGCATACATATAGGGGGAGCCTATGCTTGTTACATGTCTACTCGAAGCTTTACTTGCTATTCTTTATATCCTTATCTAAAGCTTTGATGTATGTTGCCATCAATTACCAAAAAGGGGGAGGTTGAAAGCACAAGTGCTCCCTAGGTGGTTTTGGTAATTAATGTCAACATATCTCTTGTTGGACTAACACTTTTATCTAGTATGTTTCAGATAAGTTCAATAATGGAGTGGCATGGACTAAAGGATGTGGGAACTCCTTCAAGATGCTAAGGACAAAGGATTGGCTCAAGCTTCAAACTCAAGACTCTACATTTTACATTTTAGTGATCCAAGATCACATTGAGTCTATAGAAAAAGCCAATACTATCAAGAAGGGATGAGGTGTTGCTTAATGAGCGTCTTGCTTCATGTGCTTAGTGATATGCTCCAAAACCCTCCACTACTTTCTCACATCCACATATGACCTAAACCTAAAGTCAAACTCGGCCTTACCGATTCTTTCTATCCGGCGCCACCGAGTTCAGATGTGATAGCCACTGCCACAAACCCTAGGCAAATCGGTTTCACTGATAGGGATCTCGGTCTCACCAAGATGGGATTGTAATCTCTCTGTGTATGTCCATTACCAAAATCGGTCTCACCGAGTTTGTGCAATCGGTACTACCGAGATTACAATGCAAACTTTCTGGTTAGCTTATTACCCAAATCGGTCTCACCGAGTTTGATGTCGGTCTCACCGAGTTTGCACGACCAACTCTCGGTTAGCTAATTACTAAATTCGGTCTCACCGAGTTTGTATGTCGGTCTCACCGAGATTACGTTATGCCTAACCCTAACCATATCGGTCCTACCGAGATGCATGTCAGTCCAAGAAAACTCTAACGGTCACTAGGTTTACTAAATCGGTCCGACCGAGTTTGTTGATTCGGTCCCACGAGTTTGGTAAATTGTGTGTAGCAGTTAGATTTTGTGTGGAGGCTATATACCCCTCCAACTCCTCTTCATTCATGGAAGAGCCATCAGAACAAACCTACACTTCCAACTTACCGGTTACGAGAGAGAACCACCTACTCATGTGTTGAGGCCAAGATATTCCATTCCAACCATATGAATCTTGATCTCTAGCCTTCCCCAAGTTGCTTTCCACTCAAATCTTCTTTCCACCAGATCCAAATCCTATGAGAGAGAGTTGAGTGTTGGGGAACTATCATTTGAAGCACAAGAGCAAGGAGTTCATCATCAACACACCATTTGTTACTTCTTGGAAGTGGTGTCTCCTAGATTGGCTAGGTGTCACTTGGGAGCCTCCAACAAGATTGTGGAGTTGAACCAAGGAGTTTGTAAGAGCAAGGACATCGCCTACTTCATGAAGATCTACCGCTAGTGAGGCAAGTCCTTAGTGGGCGGCGACCATGGTGGGATAGACAAGGTTGCTTCTTCGTGGACCCTTCGTGGGTGGAGCCCTCCGTGGACTCATGGCCGTTACCCTCGTGGGTTGAAGTCTCCATCAGCGTGGATGTGCGATAGCACCACCTATCGGAACCACAACAAAAACATCCGTGTCTCCAATTGCGTTTGAATCTTCCAAACCCTTCCCTTTACATTCTTGCAAGTTGCATGCTTTATTTTCCGCTGCCTACATATCTTTGCATGCTTGCTTGTTTTGTATTGAGAATGTTAAACTTGTGCCTAAACTCCTTAAACGAAAAGAGATTAAAACTGCAACTTTGGTACTTAGTGTCTAATCACCCCCTCTAGACACCTCTTCTCAAGATCCTCTGATACTTCGTAACTTACCCACATTTCGGACAAGCGCGTCTCTAAGCCATGGTTCCCCACTGCCATCCCATCCGCCCACCCATTAAATGCATGAGTGGCGAAAACCAGCACCAAGCCCCACCTGCTCCATCCGCCACCCAGCCGGAGCCTCTTCCCCACGAGCAGCGTCCACAGCAACACCTCGGCGTCCCTCATCCACCGTCATGGGATGAGGATCCGTCGTCGATCTCATCGTCCCTTGGTTCAGCCACCCCGTCCTCCACCTCCAAGGAGCTGCCCGATGTTCCCCTCGTCTTTTCGCCACCTCCATTCCCACACCGCCGTCTTCACCTGCACCAGAAAGAGCATCATCATCACCGTTTCCTCGGATGAAGTTGCGGCCTAATCGGCGCCACCAAAGAGGTTGTACACTAATCACGCATTTTCTTCTTGATTCGATCTCACGGTGTTGCCGGCCTTTCGGTCCGGAAAGCCGACACGGCCGGCTCCATCCACCGGCGTCGCCCGCCACTTCCTCCACGGTGTCGCTCCCTCGGCGGCGTCCACATCGATAGGAGCTGCTGCTGCTTTAGCTCTCTCTCCTTGCTGCTGCTGCTCTTGCTCTCGGTCCGTGCCTGGTGCTCTTGCTATTTCTCTTGCTTCGCTGCTGCTGCTCTCGCTCTTGCTCTTGCTTGCGATGCTGCTCGATTTAGCTACACTTGATCGTTGAATCGACTTTTGGGTCGATCGATTTTCAAGGGTGGGCTCATGGGGTGAAGGAAGAACCAGCAGCAGCGGAGGAGGGCTCATGGAGAAGTACCCCACTATCTATCTTAGGGTTCAGGATGGGGCGGTGGTGGCGATGGCCGTGGCGTTGGCGTGGGGATCGCCGAGAAAAAGCTCGGCTGCGTGGGGGCCTAGAGGGATGGCAGGCGGCGGACGGCGGTGGGGATTGTTTTCAGGCGGGCGAGGCGGCGGCTGCCGCCATGACATGGCCGGCGAGGGGCTGCTGTTTGGCGGTGGTGGTGGCGGCTCGAGGGTGGAGGTTGAAGATGAACCGCGGGCCCTTGATTTCGTATCCAACGGCTGCAAAATCGAATGACCAGAGATGAAAAAAGTTAGTCGACCGGCGTGTAGCCTCACCTTGCTAGTGCGTTCAGTTTCAACAGCAAAATTCAGTTTTAATGACAAAATTCTGTTTGACGGTTAGGTTCAGTTTAAATCGATTAAGTTCAGTTTGACAATTAATTCAGTTTGACAGTTAAGTTCGGAGATGAGCGGCTGATGTATTTTACATCTAGCACTTTGTGGTTATGTATTTTATGTCATGTATTGGAGATGCTATTAGAATTCCCTCAGGTTAACGTTGTTCGTTGTCTCTCTTGTCTGCTTCACCTCGGCGTCGTACAATTCACGGAGCTGCTCCAGCGATGAAACCCTCCATCACAGCGGGCAGATACCTCGAGCTCCATCTCCGGGCGCCTAAGATCTTCTTCCCCTCCTCCTACAGCAAAGTTAGCGGAGCATCCTCACCGCCAGCCCAATCACATTTGAGATCGACATGGCTTCGCCAAAGAGGTTGTACACTTGTTGCATCTCTTTTTTACTCTACATGTTATATATATATTGTCCACTGAGCACACGGATTTGTTCCTTTAGTGTCTCCTTGAAAGAAAAAATGTAGGAATTTTAATTTTCACTTGTCCTCCTTTTCAAATTCCTATTCATGAAGCACAAGACTAAGAGATAGTAGCATAATAGCATTATAACCGTACATTTTCTTGTGGTTTGACTTAATCTCACCATGCTTCTTTGCATCTTGTGATCTTCCAATTGTTGTGAATCAAACACCCAGTTGGCGAAATCACTGTGTTTTAAATTCTCTGTTTTACGTGCATTCCTATCCTATACTGTCTATTTCCTATCCTGCATTGTTGGAATCCTCCAATTCAAGCGAGCCCTTAATTACTTCTCTTATAGATAGTTGTCAAAGAAAATGTTGCATGGTTTGTCCGCTCTGCTGCGCGTTGTCCACCCAGCTCAGCTGCTCCAACGAGAAGGTCCAACACATCAGGGATCCGGCCTCGGACTGTCTTTCGCCGCCTCAGATCTTCTTCCCCTTGGCAGCATGAAAACTGCATTACCATCATCAACCGAGCAGATGACCTTGAGAACTACGGGTCCGCAAGAGAGGTCGCACTCTTTCATGTCGCTTCGTTATGCATCGCTAATATTACATGCTACTTTATCGTCATGTTCCTTGATTAGACTCGAGTCGGCTCCAAACTAATGGTCAAACTTGAGTTTTAAATGGTTGTAGAATTTACATATCGGGGCGTATTTGTTAATAGTATCTATCTACTATCGGTTAATCTCCGGTGTCTACTATGAGTTTCATGTTGGGTGGGAAAAAAGCAGTAAAAGCCATTATCATTTTATTAACGAAGCCATTATCTTCCTGCTATTATTGGTTTGGGTCTATCCACAGGTTGCTACCATCACTCTAGATTTTTCATGCACTCCTTACATAATCTCACTATGTTTTATTCCTATGCATGGCAGTTATTGTAAACAATGGAACTGAACATGTAGAGCAAAAGAGGCGAGCCTTGCGTGGCAATATAATTTCATGCAGATGTCGCTCCATGGTAGGCGCAAAGGTAGCCCCCTCCACGCATTTCGGATTATGTCGAGAGGAAGATATCATTACGAGGGGATTAGGAAGGGAAGATAACTCCTATTTACCCCCGAGGTCTTCGCTCTAACTTGGCATCTTGATGTTGGTTATATCATGCATATGGTGTCTTGCATTGCTTACTTTATACATCAAATATGTCATCTGCTTAGTTTAGACATCCTTTGTGCGAATGTCATCTGTTTAGTTTATTCATCGTTTATGTGAATTATGCAGCATACCTTGTTTAGCCGGGCATCATATATGAATTTTGCAATGCCATCACCTTAGCCAGTCATCTTATATATAAATTATATCAGGCCATCCTTTTTTTTCGTTACATATTACATTTGTCAACAATGTTAGTACATTCAACGCTTTTACGTGCATCAGCCATTTGACACGGTGATGGCAAATTCGGAGTGAAAACAAGGTCTTCGAGCGAACTATGCTATCGGTGAAGTGCATATCTCGCTGATTACGGATAGCTCCTCGAAGGAGGATTAGAGCAGATGACAGTCATATTCCCCGAGGTGTATGCTCTAACTTGGCGGGGTTATGTTGCTCATATCATGCGTATGGTGTCTCGCATTGCTATGCCATTTGATTAGTTTAGACATGCTTTGTGTGAATGCCACATTAGGTGTCTAATTTCCATATATGTGAATTATGCATTGCCATCTTGTTGCAAGACATTATATATGAATTATACAATGCTATCTTGTTGCAAAGGCATTATATATGTGAATTATGCAATGCCATGCTGTTTAGCCAATCATCATGTATGTGAATTATATCATGCTATCATTTTTTTGTATTACGTGTTCCATTTGTCGACAACGTTTGTATATTCAACTACTCTTCACTGTGCATCAGCCATTTGAAGCGATGATGGAAGTATCTGGGTGAAAACAAGGTATTGAGCAGACAATGCTACTGCTGAAGCAGACATCTTGCTGGCTTCTGAGGCTCCTCGGAGGATGATTGAGGCCGATGACCAATCCTATTTCCCCACAGGTCTATGCTCAAACTTGGCGGGGTTATATTACCCATGTCATGCATGTTGTCTTGCATTGCTTAGTTTTACATCATATATAGATTGCCATCTGCTTGCTTGCTTACTATATAAATCATATATTTGAATTATATCATGCCATCATGTTTACATAGTACATACACATCATCTATCTGAATTATGGCATGGCAACCCATTTAATAAAGACATCATATAGTTATATCATCTCATCTGTTTAGTGTTTACACTCATCATATTTAGAATTATGGCATTCTATCCATGAATGTATGTGAATTATGGCATGCCAACCTATTTATAAACACATTATATAGTTATGTCATGTCATCCTGTTTACATAGTCTCATATTTTGAACTATGTCTTTCCATCTTTTAGTTAGCCATCATAATGTGAAATTGTGTCATGCTATCACATTTAGTTAGCCATCATATATGTGAAATTGTGTCATGCTATCTGGTTTGGTTAGACAACATAAATATGAATTATTTCATGCCCTCTTTTATTCCCCACTATCCATTGCACTGTCTATCATACAATGTCTATACTTTCTATTACTTTTCTTGTTTATCAGCCATTGAATTGGAGGCGTGATGGCGTATCTAAAGGAGTAACAACACGGGCTTGAACATATAGTGCTACCGTTGATGCAGATAGAACCACGGTTGTACTTGCCCAGGACCAGATCCACCACACATAACCAGACTCTGCATATTGTACCCCTACCGGTTGGACGGAGAGAACCAGCTACACCCCTTCTAACCCCAACCCGGCGAGATAGTAACAGATTCCACTTGACACAGCCGCGTCTCCAACACAGAGCACCCAAACACGGCGGTTAGTAAAGGAACTGCGAGTGCCCAAAGCACGAGGACCACCACTCGAATCCCAACTCAAGCGCTTAAAGGAGAATAAGATTTGTTCTCGAGGTCAGGTTACGTAGCTATGGTTCATACTCCTTTGCTCTTGCATTCTTGTATTTACTCATATCAACTATTTTCAAATTTGAAGGATGGAATTGAAACTCCAATGGCGCAAGGTATGTTTTAAACTTGTTTCTTTAACTGGTTTCTTGTTGTAACCTGCTCTATGTTGATTTCATTTCAATTGAATAAACAGTTATGTTCTCATGTCATGCACATTACAAGTGTTTTATTGCTCTATAGTTACCCACACTTATATTACATCTAATACGCTTTGTCTTGAACAAATATTATTTGAGCTGTGTCTCTATCTTGATTTGGCAACAAAAACTAGAATGATATAGACCATAAAGTGACCATGGTACATAGATATATGTTTGTTTCATCTTGTTATCCTGTCCACTTTACTACTGAACTCATTTACCAAAATGAGTTTCATATACAACATAGTAAACATGTGATGTATGCCTTGTTTCTCTTTTAGAATGCGAGACAAAATATTGGAGAAACGATCTTGTGTTATCAATAATGCGAGATAAGGTTCAAGATAGTGAGACATCCTGTTGGTCTCCAAGAAAGCTGATAAAACTATCTTGGCGACGGTGAGGGAACCCAAAAGTCTGTCTTGATGTAGTGTTAGATTCTTGGCCACTCTGCTGGCACAAGCTCTTGAACTCGTTGCTGAATCAGTTCGTCTTCTTGAGTCTCAACTTCAAGTTGAAATACATCGATCGGATGTCTTTGCGACAAAAAGTGAAGGACCGAGAAGTCCTGCGAATTCAGATGCATATTTTCTGGTGCAACAACAATGCGGGGAGGATTTAAGCGCCAAACAAGAGAAAGTTAATAAGCTTGCTAAGCATCTTGCCCGACATTATGGGTACCCGGATATTGTTTCTTGAGATCTTCGAAGTGGTTTCAGATTCTGGATTTGTTTCTTTGCGGCATTTATTTGCGCTAATCGCCAACTTAGACAACGGTGTATATGATATGTTGCTTTGTTCCCTATATTTGCCTTTGGTGGCGAACTTTGATGCCAGTGGATGTAATATATTATAAATACCGTGATAGCCTAGCATAAGTTGCTTGCTTATTTATTTCCTTGTTGTCTTGTTTATTTGTTTGCTTGTAGTCGGTGCAGTTCTTTTTAAAACTAGGCCACAATAACCATGG